>OU744446.1:14150618-15640374 GCA_916610825.1 Haliclystus octoradiatus
GTAGTAGTAGTAGTAGTAGTAGTAGTAGTAGTAGTAGTAGTAGTAAGTAGTAGTAGTAGTATAGTAGTAGTAGTAGTAGTAGTAGTAGTAGTAGTAGTAGTAGTAGTAGTAGTAGTAGTAAGTGTAGTAGTAGTAGTAGTAGTAGTAGTAGTAGTAGTAGTAGTAGTAGTAGTAGTAGTAGTAGTAGTAGTAGTAGTAGTAGTAGTAGTAGTAGTAGTAGTAGTAGTAGTAGTAGTAGTAGTAGTAGTAGTAGTAGTAGTAGTAGTAGTAGTAGTAGTAGTAGTAGTAGTAGTAGTAGTAGTAGTAGTAGTAGTAGTAGTAGTAGTAGTAGTAGTAGTAGTAGTAGTAGTAGTAGTAGTAGTAGTAGTAGTAGTAGTAGTAGTAGTAGTAGTAGTAGTAGTAGTAGTAGTAGTAGTAGTAGTAGTAGTAGTAGTAGTAGTAGTAGTAGTAGTAGTAGTAGTAGTAGTAGTAGTAGTAGTAGTAGTAGTAGTAGTAGTAGTAGTAGTAGTAGTAGTAGTAGTAGTAGTAGTAGTAGTAGTAGTAGTAGTAGTAGTAGTAGTAGTAGTAGTAGTAGTAGTAGTAGTAGTAGTAGTAGTAGTAGTAGTAGTAGTAGTAGTAGTAGTAGTAGTAGTAGTAGTAGTAGTAGTAGTAGTAGTAGTAGTAGTAGTAGTAGTAGTAGTAGTAGTAGTAGTAGTAGTAGTAGTAGTAGTAGTAGTAGTAGTAGTAGTAGTAGTAGTAGTAGTAGTAGTAGTAGTAGTAGTAGTAGTAGTAGTAGTAGTAGTAGTAGTAGTAGTAGTAGTAGTAGTAGTAGTAGTAGTAGTAGTAGTAGTAGTAGTAGTAGTAGTAGTAGTAGTAGTAGTAGTAGTAGTAGTAGTAGTAGTAGTAGTAGTAGTAGTAGTAGTAGTAGTAGTAGTAGTAGTAGTAGTAGTAGTAGTAGTAGTAGTAGTAGTAGTAGTAGTAGTAGTAGTAGTAGTAGTAGTAATAGTATAGACAGTCACATAAGAATGTACCGTCCCTTTTTTTGACATGGCTGACAAAAACACTTGTAAGTAAGACCATTCTCAATACAAAACATTACGAAAAGATAATACTTGCCCATAGCCCCGTTGAAACATCTCCTTCGATTTCCAGTGAAAGATGTCATGTAACACGAGGCTGTTAGCTCGGAAACGAGGCCTGATGAATTAGTGTATTGTTCGAAGAGATCAGTATGAGTGTCACCACGAAGCTGTGTAGTTGATTGTTTACTTGAGTGAGTTAGTGTGTAAGATCACTAATTCATACACAATAAATCACTTGAGTTCACAATCAACTATGCAGCTTCGTGACATACATTCATACTGATCTCTTCGAATAATAAACTCATTTATTAGACCTTCTTTCCGAGCTAACAGCCTCGTGTTACATGTCATGCAGCGGTTGATGTGCATACATCTTTGATCTCTCGATGTGACCTGAAACAAGATATCTGGCGTTGATGAGCAATAGGAGAGGCAAAAGGAGAATATTTCCCAAGTTCAGCAGTAGACATTAATTTGGGCCAATGTATTCCTAAAGCATGCCGAAGCCGGAGTCAAATCGAGTCAAGCCCAACGATTGGAACAAGATGACAGGAAACCACACTATGTAAATATTTATTCAATATGAATTCAGTATAAACACTCAGCACGCGATACTCATCGCCAATTAGCAGACAGACTATGCTAAGAAAAAGTCTGTATCCAAGCAGGCTAAATTCGAAATAGCTACGCAAGAATTACTAAATTAGACTAATATTATTATCAAGCAACAATCTAAACAATCCAAATATTTGTATACCATTTCCCAATATATTCTTTATCCTCATTACTGTCAATACTACCCCAGTCCTGTCAAGCTGAAAGCATGCAGTTTACTTGACAACATCTTTAGGCCTACCTATTATAGAAAACCAACAAATTGAAACAAATATTTGACAATCACAGAAGTCGTGTGAGCCAATGTAAACATTTCAAGAACTTCTTTGATTGGTATCTTTCACCCGGACCAATATTTCGAAATATCAAACATTCCCTCATGACAGAAACATACTCAATAGAAACAATGTTCAATCAAATACAACAAGGGTCATCTTTTCAATTATAAGAATGATGTAATGTAATCCATTCATTATCCCTTTAGTGGGTAGAGTTCCTAAAAAGCTATTGCAATGCAAACACTTGCACTTTGTCATGTAATTTTAAAATTATCACTGGTTCAACTTGGCCATTAGATCAATCACTATTTTGAATTGAATTTCTTGTACTTTTAAGGCCGTCCACCATGGTATGACTCTAACGGACAATTGAAGGAGGCATTCATTATAGGTGAGCTAACTCTATTGGTTATAAGGTCATTGTGCTTTAATCTGAATCTACTTTATTTGTCTTGATATTAATGAAACTTTCATGACTGCAAACTTTTTATATGCTCTTGGATGACTTTATGAAACTCCATATATTAGAAGATTGTTAGTAATTTTTATTTGCACTTGAGTAGGTTACAGTGTATTGACAACAGAAATCATTAACCAGAACCTTATTTGTAGCCTGTGTCCAGACTGAAGCGTTTCTTAAGGAAAGTGTAAAGTCTGCAAAGCCGTTACCGAACCGGGTTTCATGATTTCATCTGAAACGCGCAAATACGTGTTTTACTTTTCACAAAATATCAAGTTTGTTTGTTTGTTAATCTGAACCCAGAAATTTTTTGCATCAAAACGAGATGGTCTTAAAGTAGCTTTTGAGGACAATTCTCAATGATTCTGCCGTGGCAGAAGCGATCAAAATGTTTGAAAATGATCGATATTGTGTCAACAAAGATAGACTTTTGAGGATGTTATTGATGTCGGACAAAAGATGTTGTTTTTAAAATTGAATTATTCGATACTTGAGGATGTTAAATACATTTTATTTGGTTGATTTTCACAAAGCTAAGATAATATTATGGCCTGTTTATGACTCTTTAAAACACAAATCTGAGTTAGACTATCTTGGTTTCTATTATAATATTGTGGTATCAGTCATGTGATAAACAAAAAAAATTTAATTTTTTAAAAAACTGTTTCACATTTAGGAAGACTTTCGGATTTGGAAGACAATCTCATTTGTTGTAAATATACAACATATTTGTGAGTGAGTTAAATTTATTTTAAAATCCAGTAACAGTTATAGTTAAATGAAGAAAACTTCAAAGAAACTATTGACCACTAATTTTTCATTTTCACATGAATTTATATCAATTCTTTTTGAACGTACGGAGCACTTTGTACATTTGGTGGGCGAGTAGGAATGTCACTTTAGAAAGTCAACAAAATTTTACAAATATACGAATTATAACAATATACGAAGTATAACTTTAAAGGTTTTTTTTCTGAATAAATGATGATGAACATTGGTATTTTGTAACATCGGGACACAAATGATCACTTCCTCCTTGGGTTAGACAATATACTATACAAACAACACAATTTCTACTCAATTTTTTTCTCGAATGAGTGTTATAAACTTTGTTTGTTTTCAACAATTTATTCCCAAGCTTGAATGTTTTTTAATGTTTAACATGTAAACGTGATTTTCACTCACACAACTGTGACGGGAAATTAAGGTTTTTATAAGGCGGCAACAGTCTAGTATAGTGTCAGCAAAACATCTTTGTTCGGTCGGCTACGCAGACTTAACAGTTTCCTCCAGAAACATTTTAGTCTGGACGCAGACTATCTGATCATGCAAGTCACATTTGGCTGTCACGTGAGTCACACCCCTTAGTTGACATGTTTTACTAAGCTAGAATGTTTGAATTATCTTATTCGAAATCGTAGTCTATTGCATCATGTTATACTGGTGCAGTAGTTTCTTATTACAGACAAAAACATCATAGGTTAAATATATTTCTCTATCTAAATAAGCCATCATAATATCCTTTTTGATACTTGACAACTTATCTACCTCTCATTACTGGTTGCTATTATATACAATTTTCACTGTACCATATTTTCAGGTCTTTGTGGAGGTAGTGCATCTGGCAAGACAACCGTTGCTAAAAATATCATTGCAGAACTTGGTGTGCCATGGGTCATCATTTTATGTCTTGATTCGTTCTATAAGGTAGGGATCATACACATTCGTATTCAATCAATGGATGTCTACGAGAACCATGCTGGAATTCTATCCAATGAAAATATAAAGGAATGTTTTTGTTAACTACAAAACAAAACACAGAACAACATAAGCGGGTTGTGAAATTAACCAGAATGAAATAGTTGAGTTTGATAGAAACTGGTTCTGAAAAATCGGTGATTTTAAGCGGGTTGTGATATTAACAGGGTTACGCTGTCTTTTTATGCAAAGTAGAAAATCAACCATCATTTAAGGACCGTTTTTTAGAGGTCTGCGAAATTTAATCAAAGTCCTGTCCCGATCCAATCGGATTTTGTCAGATTTAGATAATATAATTTTGGCTGATCAGAGTTATTGTAATCAATTTCAGAATGGATTCAGATTTCTGAGAAACTACAATTCTCAGATTTAAACTTTTTTATGTATTAATTCCTGGGAAATTTTCTCCATTTTGACCTTTAGTTTTGAAGTTTTCCAGAGATCTTTGGATAGAACTCCAAGTTTCTTGAAGGGATAAAAATTTGTCTAACCATGGCTGTGAGTATACTCAGTTAAGCAAATCCTTGACTTTTTCTTTGTAATAGGTACTTTCACCAGAGCAGCATGCAGCAGCTGAAAACAGTGAATATAATTTTGATCATCCAGACGCATTTGATTGGGATTTAGCAGTTGAAACATTACAAAAGTTGAAAGAAGGAAAAAGTGTACAAGTAAGCCATACTAATCAAACTCAAATTTCAATGCCTGAGTATTAGTTTAGAAATGTTTCATTTTAAATGAGGAATTGTAAATGTGCAGTTGAACATAGAAAAGTTTGTTCAGATTTGGGATAGTGCTGTTACAAGCATCATAATTTCAATATAGACCTATCAGGGCCCAGTATTCCCTTTTCTTCAATAAATCAATATATGATGCTACATGTAGAACTAAGAGGGAAAGCAATTCAATTTGGTGAAGAAATTTCATCAATTTAAAATTAGATCAATTCAAAGCATTTTGAGAAATTGTCATTTAAACTCAGTTTATAAACTGAACATACCTTAAAAAACCTTGAAAGTTAAACCCAAAACAGGTTCCAACTTATTACATCAGAATGCATGTTAATACTATTCATTATGGGTGTCATATTTTCTCTTTCAGGTCCCAATTTATGATTTCAATTCACACAGTCGACTCGCTAAACAGGTACGGATGAGTTAGTATTATATTATTTATAGACATCAGATTTCTATGAGATAAATAGGGTCGACTCATAGAAAATGAAAACTCAAAATTTTTACCTCAACTTGTTGTATCAAGTGCCTTGAATACTTTGTCAAGCTTTTTTGATAAGCATTTGAAATAAGTATTTTAAAAAGTGAGAATTTCAAGTCTTGTAAAACGGAGAATGAAAGTTAAGTGACTTCATATTGTAAAAATTCCTATCATTACGAGTGAGCGCGATCGCCACAACTATCTAGCATTCATCCATAACAACAACACAGTTTTCAAATATTACGTTGTTACAAACGAATGCTCGATAGTTGTCATCACAAATATTGTTTGATAACCTATCATGCTGATTCGTCATGATAGGAATTTTTACAGTATGACGTCACTTAACTTTCATTCTCCATTTTTCAAGAATTGAAATTCTCACTTCTTCAAATGCTTATTTCTCAAAAAATACTTATCCATTTATCGAAAAAAAATTTGGCAGAGTAATCAAGGCACTTAATATGAATCAACTTTTCATGGATATGATATAGCACATTCTTTATTATCCCTAAATCAGGCCTGCTAGTAGATTTGAAACTTTTTCATTCCATTTTGTTTCAGAAAACAATCTATGGTGCTAACGTTATCATATTTGAAGGAATCATGAGTTTTGTGTGTCCAGAATTACTCAAGGTCAGTAATTAGCAAGTTTCTTGAATTTAATTTGAAAACTGTTTGCTTTTACATAATGAATAAAAATGTTGATATCATTTTTAAAGTGGGATGATTTGTAGACCTACAGGTTCATCAAAGGACTTACTTAACTACAGACCCTTTAATGGCTGACTCAAAATATTTTCCAGGTTAGCGTAATAGTCAAATAAAAGTTCATGGTAACAGTAATTAGAGATATAAATACCATTATGTAGCATTCAATTAGATTTCCTAACTTGAGTAATCTACTTCTTGGCTCTTATGTAGAATTTGTAATTAATGATAAATGTTTCAATTTAATCAGATTAATACTTTGCAACATCGTCTTTTGACTTGCCCAAGTCTCACTTTTACTTTTACGATTTTGATATGTTTGTAAGTGAGACTTGTGTCCTTTGGCAATTCTATTGTTTAGAAAACAAAGATGCCGCCAACAAAATCTCGTCGATGACGTTGTTTTATCTGAGTATTCCAGGGTGTCAACAGTCAACAGCGAACGAATCGTAAAATATATAGGAGCCTGAAAAGCTGCTAAAATGTTTGACAGAAATGGACAAATGGTGGCTTGAGTCACTTGCATATATATATTTCAGGATATTGGAGCTAATTAAACTCGATAACTAATTTTATTATTCTAACTTACTGATTCTTATTACTTATTTATTAGTCATTGATTTACCGAATGCTCTTGACGAATGCTCCTGTTTACTGCAAACTTTTTGAGCGCTCGTCGGAGATCGAAATACAGGTTGAAATATGATTCATTGTGGAATGATAAACATTTCACTTGAAGGTTGCTATGTTCTGAATAAATCTTTCCCTTGCTCTTGTACACGACGTGGAACTGTTGGATTTTTCGATGGAGCCCAAAGCATTCACAATGATACAATATTAAACGATCTTGGAGGGTAAAAACATTTACAGATACTTTCGCCATCTGTATTCTGAATGATGATGTTGAAATAAGTTTGTAATTTTTGACAAGCATCAGTTAATCGACTTGATTTAATAACCATAAGTTTCCATATAGATTTAATTCATTTTATTTTGGCTTGCATGTTACATCTTTCATTAATTTACGAAATGTTGGACCCCGTCTTTCCCCGTACATCAAATGCGTGATAATTTGTCAGAACAATACGATCAAACAGAATGCCGTTGTGCAGAATCCTGCACAACGCTGTACGAAGGGAATAAGTCCCGCTTACCGCTCGTCAAAGTGCGGTATATCAAAGCGGGACTTATAGATCAGTCAACATCGTCTTGTATGTTTAAAGATAAAAATCTATTTTACGTGAACTTATAACATCTTGCATAATTACCAGATTTCTGACCCAATCGCAATGATAGAGTACTCAATGTCAATAGATGGATAATCTGTGTATACAAAATCAATGATGGACATTGACAGTGTCACTCAACATAAAGTGGGAACTCTGGGTGACAGAAAAAGTGTTATGTAATTTTAAATTTACTTCAGTCATTTTTTTTTCTATTAAGGTGATGGATTTAAGGGTATTTGTTGATACAGATTCAGACACAAGGCTGGCCAGAAGGTGTGTGCATACAACTGATATTTAATGTGCAAGGGAATGGAGGAAGTGATATTGCCATATCAGTAGTTCTTATAAAGTATACTGTAACAATGCTCAACTCTATGGTGCCCTCTTTCCAGCTTGAAGATAGAACTTCTTTTCCATTTATCTTGCATTTTAATAATTGTACATTTCATTTTGTTACCCGGGAATGCTGATCTTACGTAAACCAGTTCATAAACTTTTGCAATCCTCTTCAGCCATTCAACAATTCACGATTCATTTTCATCTCATTATACCACATGAACAGATCTGAAATAAAGCAAGGATTGATAATTTGATTAGTTAAGACTCAAGACGCTTAGTCACAGGAGTTTTGACCATCATGTTTCCATAATGAAACAGCAACAAAAACAGAATGTTCTACAAATTGTCAAACTTTTATGTTGGAATTGACCTGATAAATAAAGCTCAAAAATAGACTAACAATATATTTTATGTTTTTACTTGCTGACTTGGTCTTTGTTACTGATAATCAAATGATTCAGTAATGTGTGATGGTTACGGACAGAAATGCTTCAATGCCTTTGTTGATCCAAAACTTTATGTTTTTGTTGACTGATCTATAAATCCTGCTTTGCTATGTTGCAATTTGACAAGTTTGTAAGCGTACACTTACAAACATATCAAAATCGTCATAATAAAAAGTGAGACTTGGGCAAGTCAAATGTTTGTGTTGATACAATTTAATGAATCAGTAAATTAAAGTCTTGTTTCTTCGTTTATCATTTTTTAAAGTGCTGGCTGCCGTGCATCATCGTGACTTTCCTTCACTCTGTTGAAGTGTTGATGGAGATAATTTTAATCTAGATTCTTCTCATTCCACTGTAAAACTAATGAGAGTCACCTGGAAAATGTTTTAAATCTGATGAATTGTACCCGATCCCCACAACCCTAATCAGTAAGTTTCAGGTTTTCAAAATTAGTAGCATAAATAGTTCATACACTGTTCAAGAATAATGAAGTAGCAGTTCATGAAAGAAGTCAAATTGATGTGCATATAAATTAAGTTTTTTTTGGCTACATAAAATCTCAATTAATATCATGGCTTTGATGGAAGCAACATACTTAAGTTCAGAGACAATATCTTGTTCTGTTCTATGGTTATAGAAAGGGATGATTCAATATAGAAATAGATTCCATTTGAAAGGTTATCTAAACTTTAAATATCAAAAATCTGCCGTAAACCCAACTGATCATCATATTGATACTTGTTTGGCATTAATTGGATATAAAAAAGCTTCCACTGTCCTGACCGTTGCATGGATACATACCAGATACATACACAAATTGAAATGCAGTTCAAACCCAATTATTGAAAACCTGAGTTTTGTGACTGACCTTCCGCGAACCAGGATATCGCACTCTACGGACTGATTATGGATTATCAGTTCCTTCTTAATTCTTTATATAGGCTGCGACGTGATATTTCAGAAAGAGGACGAGAGATTACTGGTGTTCTAAAGCAATATGACACATTTGTGAAACCGGTAATAAGCATTACCCTATGATTTAAATATGATTTGAAATATTCTATAAAGTCTTTCTTGATTTAGAAATAGGAATGCATCACTCAATGTGTGGGACTTCTTACAGAAGTTTGTTTGTCTGAAACATTTTGGAACCAAAGTAGGAGTCAGATACTTATTTCAGGACTTTTTTCGGAAAATTCACCTCTGTTAGGCAACATTTTGAACATTTTTGTAATGCTGTTTGAAATTGTCTCTAAATAAAACAGTTGCTCAGACATGATTAGATCTAATAAAGTGGGGTTGCTCAACCACCTGAACTAGTCTTTCTCAAAGTGGCTACTTAAAGAGGCAGCAAATTTAACATTATTTGCTTTGTTTATTTACCATCTAGATGTTTGAGCAACACATAGCACCTTCAATGAAACATGCAGATATTGTTGTTCCATGGGGTATGTACTTTCCTAGAGATGTTGTAATGTTACATAAAAGCTATTCATAAAGTTCTTGAAATGTCTATTATAGCTTGAATAATATTTCAGGCGCATTTTGAAAGACATTTAATATAAAATACGATTTGACATAAAATATCATGAACAGTGCACTTTCAAAACATCTTGTGCACATAGTGGAAATACTTGATTGCAAATAATTAGCCTTCATATTTTTCAAACAGTTGTATTCAAAATTTGTCCTAGTGTACTTCAAAGTAAGCCACGTTAACTACAAGTTTTGATTACATTAAATTCATATTTTAAAACACTTTCAGAACAGCTCAGGAATATTTTTCATGCAACAGCTAACAGAGAGATTTTTGACGCGTTTTTCGGATTTGTATAACTGCTGCATACAGACCATGTAGAGCTATTTGTTAAAGTGTATAACCCGGATATTGGGTGGTTGCTTCTTTAGAAAAAATTTCTATTCGTACATGATCTTCTTGTATTTTTACTTTGCGCAAGCATTTCTCTCTCAAAAATGCAAAGTTATGATTTTGTGTCTCATTCTTTTTCCTCGAATAGGAACCCGTTTATTTTCCACAAGAGGGTTTAGGCCTACACCGGAAAAACACTAAACATTTTAGTTAATTGTCTCTAAATAAAAACAGCTGAACCAAAATGGCAATCTGCTTGCGGAATGATGTTTCAACATTCAGCTCAAGATTTTGAGCTATATTTGATCAATATATGGGATCTAGGAAAAGATATAATAAGCCTCTAAAGTCAAAAGTTTTTAGTTTTGCATTTTTCTCACTCAAGTGCTCGCACGACTAACACCTCTTTACGACTTCGTCTAAGCAGGTTATCGCTGCTGGATATTGAAGGTGTAAAGAAACAATCTCCTAATATCCGGTTTATACACTTTAAGTGATATTGCTACCTCGAAAATCTTGTTGCACAATCTAGTGCATGTCCTGAAACCTTTAAAATATATTCCATTGTTATAGATTAAAATGTTATAAATTGTTCTATCACATAAAAATCATGTGATTTTTGTTTTCTTCTCAGAGGTCAATAATACTGTTGCTATCAATCTTATTGTACAGCACGTCCGCTCTCAATTGGAAATGGTAAGTATCTGTAGTTTTACCTGCCATATGTTATAACACTATGTCCTTCAATGAAGAAGATGTACCGTGTTAGCGAGAGTCAAACTCATCCACTGATGCTCTATATGATTCTATGCTCTACTTGTTGCTCTGTATGCTTTTTTAATGCTTTTATGCTGCTATTGCTACAGGCAAACCTGCTATACTCCATCTATGTAGGACCCATTCCAACCAAGAATCTGTCACACTGATAACCAATGGAATTAATTATCATTAATCAACTTACCCATTTTCCGATTTACCAACACGTCAATATCCAACTTACCAACCCAATTATTGAAAAACAATTATGAAGAGAGGGTGGGTGGGTGGTAAACAATATAAATAATAACTCAAATGAAAAGCTTTTAACTAATTAATCTAAATGAAACCTGCCAAAGTAAATTTTTTATTCAAGATTAAACACTTGTACAACAAATCTTAGGAAATATTATCGCAACCTTACCAATACAGAGTTTGAAGGGTCAATTTGAAGCATCAGCTCTTTGAGGTTTCAGTTGGTCCCGTTCTGCAACTACATCATTCAAAAGCAATGCACTGGTAATGTTGTTCTTGCATGATAAAAGTATCAGTAACTCAAGTCTTGGTTGGGACATTGTGCTTTTGTATTAAGATTTTATATATTTAAGCTTACTAAACGTTCATCTTTAGCCACAGTGACTGGAGCTGCAAGTATTAAACGACCTGTCTTGTCCATTAGCGGGAATATTGTTTTTTTGCGCTTCTACATATCTAACCAACTCAGCAACATTATTTAGATTCAAATCTGAAGGTTTGGCATGATGATTAAAGTGTTGAATTCACACTGTAAAGTATGTGGGTCTACAATGCATGTAAATAGGAATAATTTAACAAGTTCTGAAAAATTTTCATAGTCAACTTCTGTTGGAAGTAGTCAAAGAGCAGTGTGCAGAGGCTTTAGCGGGAGCCGACATTGTGTCAGATTATCTTGGAATTGAGTTATCAAGACCCAGCTAAAACTCTTTCTGATAAACTGATGAATTGTTATAGCATGATAAAGTTTATTGAACATATTATTTGTAATAGCTATATAATATATATTATGTGTTGTAAGTTGTCTTACTGATTGAACATAGGGCTCAATGCTATACAGCAGAGCTTTAAATAATTTAACAAATATGAAGTCAAAAATCAGACAATCATGTTTGCTACTCAAAGTTTCACTCCAAGGCGATCATCAGGCAATCTATTCAATGAAAATCATACACTATACCTTCAAGATATATACAATCGGAGTGCTGTTATTTAGTTACGGATATTTATTGTTAGTGGTTCCTGTGATAATTTGTGGCTACGTTTTAAAATTTGACCAGTAAAATTTATTTTGGTGTCTACATTTTGATATTATTTCTGTTTTTTTATTGAGTAACCGTTTGTCGGAGTGTTTGTGATGTGGTATTTCTCTGTGAGGCAGAGATCGCATGTTTTTGTTTTGTTGCTGTATTGCTTGGCAGTTGAGAGGATTGACCATTTGATGTTTTATTCTTTGTTGTTTTCTTCGAAGTGCCATATATACTGTGAAAGGTTCTGTAGAATTGATGCCTTTTGTGTTACTGAATTAGTGCGCGGTGTTGATTGTGGCGTGTCTTGAATGTGTTTTCAGTTAGGCCGATGTAGTGTGCCCCTCTTGGTCATCATTTGTTGTGACTGTGGCATTATACACAATGGTCTCTTTGAGGCAGTTATTATTCATTGGGCATAATTCTCTTTTTCGGCAATTGCATAGTTGGTCGCGTTGGGTGTTTTCTTGTTGTTAGTTGTTGATTATTTTGTTATTGTGGCTTTTTATTATCGTCTTCATGTGTTTTATACAGCTTTAGCTGATTTTTACTTTGTTGAGGTTGAATATTTTGTGGAAGGAATGTGTTTTCGGAAAGTGTTTCTTGATTAGTTTTGAAAATATTTTTCCGATGTTAGTCTTTACATTTTTATTATAGTGTGAGTTAAACCATAATACTTGCCTTCCTCTGTTATTTCTTCCCCTGTGTGGTGTCTGTGGTGTGTAAGTTGGTTACTTTTGTGTCTGTTTGACTTTAAGGCTGTCTCGTATTGATCCTTTGATTTACTGAATATTTCGGCATTATTTGGGAGGTCTGACAGTCTTTTGTTGATCTCTGTTGGGATTTGTTTTATGATGCTTGGTGGATGGTTTGATTTGGCATTTATGTACACAGGCTTGTCTTATGTCTTTCTATTCGGTTGGTAGGTTTCATGTTTGTTTAGATTGTGATGTTGAGGCCTTATTCTTTGGAAATTTTTGCCATATTTTTCTTGATTCTCTCCAGTTGCTGTCCTGATTTGTTTCCAAAACTGCAAGTCTGACATCTCTGTAAAGGCCAATGTTGTCTTTCCCGTATGCTTCTCCTAGTTTGTTTAGCAGGAACAAGCCGACAAGTTCGCATATCTCGGCACTGTCAAAACTACCCATAGTGACGTCAAAATGCTATTGTTGTTGCGTTTTACCCATGCTTGGTTGTTGTCATAGAGGACCAATTTCATTGCGTGCATTATTGTTTTGTAGTCATCTTTTGAAATTGCCGTGATTTTGTAGTCATCTTTTAAAATTGCCGTGATTTTTTGGGCAAAATCGATCGCCTCTTCCAGGAGATTTTCAGTTATTGAAGGGTAGAAATTTACGATGTCAAATACTGTAAAAGAGCACTCATGTTTGTTTTGTAATAATGTATACCAGTCGATTACTGTGATTTAATTTTTCCTTTGATTGGAGCTGGTGTCCATTTTGATTTTCTTGTTGATCTTGTCAAGTATAGTTTTACTAACTATTCCGATCTCACTCTTTGCCGGGTTAGTACGGCTGCATGTAGTAGGTTTATTATCGAAGTTCTCCTTATGATCTTTTAACGTTATAAATGCTATGTTTCTCACCAAGGCGTTCGGATTTGTTGGCGATTTTTACTCTGCTTGCAATTTGTTTTGCTTCATTGTTTATTGTCTTAACTGTGTTATCATTAGCTTTGTTGTAGCTCGTTGTAATGTTGTTGTGTAGTAATTTGTAGTACTGTTCTTTATCTAGTTGGTAAAAGTTTGAAGTTTTTTCAGTGGGGATGTATGCTTATGAAGAGTTTTGAATCCGTTTTATGTCGTTCCTTAGTTGGTGTTGGAATGGATCGTTGATATGGCTAAATTCAATGTTTTTGCTCATGTTTATTAAATCTTCTTCAAACTTTTTTAATCCATCGTTCTGTGGTGGGCAATTCCTTGATTTAAATCCATGGTAATCACAATTGTCTTTGGTCTGGTTATTTAAGCTGTTGCTGTCATAGAAGGAGGGCCTTCCATCTCATTCTCTTTATTACGCTTTCAATTTTAACTAGAATATATATTAGTAATATTAATATATTAATAATATTAATATATTAATAATATTAATATATTAATAATATTAATATATTAATAATATTAATATATTAATATATATTAGAAAGTAACTAGTTCATAGAATCTTCAACACTGGTCAATGCTGTTTTAAATTTCTGACTGTCAAATGTCATTTCCTCAAAGTGGAAATCCCGACCACATTAAGGCAAAATAGCACTTATTTAAACCGGTTCAAAATATTCCTACTTGATGTTGAGTGTAATACTTGTGGTTATCCTTATGCTTATACACATTGTCCACTTTTTTCATGATTAGTCCCTCAAAATATCACCAATCATGAATTTCAGTTCTAATAGAGCATGGGTACCATCAGCAAAGCCAATCATTCCATATGCTGATGTGGCAACCCCTTGGTAGTCGACATTGACACACAACCAACAAAATGGATATGGGGATCCATCCATTGCTTTCTCAGATCTTTAATAACCATATTTTGCATCTGACCCTCCATATTGATACCCCGCTGCATTGCATTTGTTTTTGATGCTTCTTTTTTAAAATGGCTAATGAGGAATTTGTGAGTCACTTCTTTTTTCTCTTTTCCTTGAGATAGAATGAACTTCTGTAACACTTTCTCCAAGGTAATAGAATATGTTTTACTAAAAATGATACCGTACTCAATGTAAGCAACAATAGCACAATTGTTATACACAGTATGAATTTCTGGACCTTACCTATCCCTCTTGTAACCATTTTATTGAATTGTACTGTTCTGTTGTCTGCTTCTCAATCAATGCTGCATCTCCCATTGGCATTCAATTTTAGTTTCTGTTTATCGCTCCTTCTCCCATTCAAATTGTGAAACAACATTTTGGCCATGTAATAAAATACTGGGTGTTGAAATACTACCTTATCTCGTGCTTCAAAATGTTAAAGAATCTTGCAGTCCATAGTGATTGCCTTGTCAGAGATATGATGTGATATATGATAGAGATTTATTTGAGACATATAAACGAGGGATGCAATGTTACATTTGTTAAACTACGCTGTCTTTTAATTACATATGATAAAATAAAGATCTCGATTCTTGATGCCTATTACTGACCATTTAGAGCCAATCGTAACTATATTACTGTAGTTATTTTTATTTATTTATTTAGTTATACTTTGCTTAATAACTGTTTGTTTACGCTATTTTTGAATTTTGATTTATCAGTATTTATGATTTTTTATATTTATTTAATAGAGTTGGACCTCTGTAGGCAAAGCTTCTTTTGTAGTGATCTGTTCTATGTTTTGGAATTTTATAACTTGTAACTGCTTGTGACCGTGTTGATTTGGAATGCTGGTAGATTTGCATAAAAGATTCCAGGTCTTCACCGCAATTGCCATGTAGTGCCTGATGTGCGATTGTTGATAATTGCAACTCTATTCGTTCACTCATACTGAGCCAGTTAAGTTTAACAAGAAAATCTTCCATTCTATCATATTTTCGTTTTCCAAGTACTAACTTCGCTGCGCGATTTATTATACCTCTTTCTACTCTCTGAAGTTGTGTTGCTGAACATGAACTCCAAGATGGTAACGCATAGAGTGCGGGTGTTACAATCATGCTCTGCACAATATTGAGTAGTTGATCACATGGTATATCCTGTTTAAGTCGGTAAAGATTTATAAATCGCCAGTTTGCAGTTTTCAGAACTGTGTCAATGTGTTTTTTAAATGATAAGTTACTGTCGTATATCACCCCCAAATTCCTGCTATGTTCAGAATACTGCAATATGGTGTTGTCTAATTCAAGGGTTGGTTTACTGTAGTTGTTATTGTAAATGATTTTTGTATTACCAATGAAAAGTAGTTGCTTCTTTTTACGTTGATGGATAAGGAATTCTGCTTGCACCATGTTGAAATGTTTTTTAAATCAGTATTAATATCTTCAGTTGCAATAGACGTAGCATTTTGTGCAGCAGGATGATAGGAATTAGAGAAACTGCGTATCATCTGCAAATTGAGTTGATTTGCTATGCTTTATTACAGATGGTACGTCATTTACATATATCAGAAATAGAAGTGGTCCTAAGACTGACCCCTGTCACCAGTGGACAGAGTTATTTGGTCCGATGATAAATTACTTACACGCACAATTTGTTGTCTATTATTTAAGTAAGATGAGATCTATTTGAGTGCACAGGGAGCGAGGCCTAGTAGTTTGAGCTTTGTCAATAGTATCTTATGATTTAGGCTGTCAAATGCTTTTGATAAATCTAATAAGATAAGTACACTGACTTGTCTGCCGTCCATAGCTTTCAATATCTTTTCGGAAATGTTCAGTAGTGCAGAGACAGTTGATATGTTCATTCTATAACCATGTTGGTTCTTTGTCAGGTATATATGTATGTAATCGTATAATTGTTTGCATATAACTTTTCCCACTGTTTTGGATAGCAACGATAGAAGGGAAAGTGGTCTGTGTTGGTTGGGCTCAGTTGCTCTTGAATGTTTTGGAACCGGCGTAACAATTGCAATTTTGAATACTGTTGGAAAATCTGACTGAGTTATTGAAAGATTGATAATCTCTGTCAAACGTTGGTAGATCACTGATAGTGCAATCTTTAATACAAAACCATTTATGCCATCAATACCTGGAACTCCCCAGCTTGGTAAACTCATCACTGCTTGTATTACTTCATTTTCTGTTGCTTTCTTAAACTTGAAGGTGCTCTCAATATTTGGCATTTGATCATAGCAAGGTGGTGTGTTTGTCAGTTTTTGAATGTTCTCCCCAACTTCGCTGAAGTACTTGTTAAATTTATTTAATTCTTCGATATTGTTGGCATTACACCTTGAGGTGCTGTTTTGGTGAGACAATAGATCTGATAAGTCTCCAAGTTTCCTTAGAATCACTTTTCTTCCTATCAATTGCCATGATTCTGTACTTTTTTCTAGCTGCTTTCAATGTTTTGTTTACCATATTGCGTTTTAGACGATAATTTGTCCAATCTTCTTTCGACTTTGATTCCATTGCCTTGAATCGTAAACCATTTGTTTTCTTCAGATCTTGTCTAATTTCAGGGTTTACCCATGGCGCATAATTGGCATGCGGAACTATCAGTTTTTCAGGTGCATGTTTTTGAAGGATAGCAATCAATATTTGCTGAAGTCTCTCTGAAGCTTGGTCCACATCGCCATTTATTATGGAACTGTCCACTTCTTCCCAGTTGCTATTCTCTAAATCTTTGCAAAATTCATCTGGTTTAAAATTTTTGTAACTTCTAATACGTTTTGGTGGAGTTGGTTGGGTTGGAATATCAATGGAAACTGTAACTTCAATGCCAAAATGATCAGAGTTGCATGTGCAGACTACCTCACATTTTTTATGTTGTTACTTAGTGACCGTGAACTTAGTGCATAATCTATCAATGTTTCACTGTTTTCTGTTACTCTAGTTGCTTCATTAACATGACATTTCAGGTCATAACTGGCGCATAAGTCTAGCAACGATGTTTTGGCTGGAATATCAGTAAAGTAATCGATGTTTAGATCACCCACTATGAGAAATGGTGTTTCTTTCTTTCAAGCAGTCTAAGGTTGAATGAAGGAGATCTAGTGCATGTTGATATTTCGTAGCTCTTACCCCTGCGAAACAAGTTCATCAAAGTTCATGAACATTCATGAACTTTCATGAACTTTCATGAACTGAGTTCATCAACGTTAAATGGCACAGTTCATAAAGCAGATTGGTACTCTCAAATATGTCCAAACTCAAATAACAATGAACTTTGCCCAATGTGTCCACAGCACAGGAAAAAAAGGTTTTAAGAAAATGCAATATTATCTTCTTAAAAGCTTTGAACATTGACAAATGTCCCTTTGAACATTTTGCGGTCAATTCCCTTCTGCTTAATTGCAGCTTCTAGCAAGTCAAGTTTCTTTTGAGGCAGGGCTGGCCGGGAAGGTCCTGTGCTCTTTGATGATCTCTTCCCAGTCATTGAGCAGTTTTTAAGTTCCTCTACTGTGAACACATTGAACATTGCTCTTTTAATTTGAGTTTGTATATCCAGAGAGTCATCCATCTGCTCTTGGATATCCTTAATCTGTCCATCCCTCGCCGTAGTAATGGCAGGTGATTCAGATTTGACATTGCCAGCTTCAATTGGTGTAGAGGCAGTTGATATTTCCAGATCCAGGGCTTCTGTGGCAATTCCAGGCTCTAAAATAGCAGCAGAAGCAGGAGCAGCAGCAGCAGGTGGCGGTGACGTCATCATATGCAGCCCATTGTATGTGTATAAACAATCTTCTACTTTTTTTAATCGTTTTTTTATTGCTACATTTTTCTCCTCTAATTTCTTGATTTTTCTGTCCCTGTGAATAACATTAATATGCAATCAATTACAAAGGGATGTAATACAATATCGTACAGCACAATAAATTATTTCTAGTCAAGTTAGATTCAACTTTGTTATGCAACTTTACCTGGTTCTTGAACCTAAACATGTTGGATGTTGAAATTATATAACGCTTCCACAATGAACAAGTTGCAGGATATTTTGTGAAAGAATAACAACCCGATGATAATTAAAAAGTCGAGCCTTGTGACTGTGTGAAGGCAATTACCTCTCATATATAGAAGCCCAAAATTATTTGTAATTTGTTAATTAATAATCATATCGTTTACAGAAGGTTAAATCTTAAAACAAATTACCTTGTGCCTGCTTTAATATATGAGTCACGTGGTGCAGCTGAACCAATCCAACCAGAAGTTCCTGGGGTTTCCATGTTGCCTGGAAGAAAATAAATCCTACTATCAGTGATGGTATACGCCATATAACAGCTTGAAATAAATAATAATATTAATGACATTCTGTTTTGAATTCTTGGAACCAAAACACTATCTCTCAGCCGACTGTATCTAAGGGGTGGCATTATAACAATGGCACAGAATAAACAACATAATGATGATTTTCATATCTTACCAGAGGTTTTCTTTGGTGATTTTTTTATGGGTGTGGTTCTTCTTGAAGGAGTTACTACAGATTCAAGGAAGAAAATCGATGTTAGTAAATTAGTACATTTTGGAATTCACTGTGAAGCAAGGTCCGTTAAAAGTTCTACTTTCTGAGCTACTCAACACACCAACTGGACACAAACAAGCATATACTGTGTTGAAATGTGTGTTGTTTTGCTTAACAATGTAGAACTTTATCCAGCTACAGTAGACCCAGGAACTTATCACTCGAATTTCCAGAATTCTGGCTTCAATGATTCCTACAATTCGCGGAACCCTGTCGCGAAGCATAAAACAACAAGCATCCTTCCCTGCTCTTGATGTTTAATGTCATTAAAACAGAATATGGAATCATACCTGAAAATTTGGACTTGGGAGTCGATTTATTTTATTACTCCGCTTGATTTCCTTTTGCCAGTTCCTCGTTCCATAATTTCTTTGAAAGCTGTATAAAAATGAATAATACCATTGAAAGTAATTTACTAGGAAAGAGTTTTCAGTTGTTTGGGTAGTTTGTCATCAGTTTATCTTCCCTAGATTCTGTGATGTTGTGTTGATGTTAAATTCATAAGAAACATTTATCAGCTGGAAAAGTTCTGTTGTTCTGAGTAAAATGTACATAAGACCATTCACATTTTAGTATATTTCAACAAAGTCAACAAACAAAACATTTATATTAACATATCACTGTTGTATACATTAAAATAAAATGATTTCAAACTAAAGCAAAATGGCCTCATTTGTTTTTTATCGATCTTCATTCCTCAAAGCAATAGTTTTGCTAACATTTTCTCACCTCAAATATTGTTATCTAGCTCTGAGTCACTAGATTCAGTTAGATCTGGAATTGAAGGAAGAGCAGGAACGTCTTTGTTTGTCTTAGTTGACGCTTTGCACTCCCTAAAAAGTGGTTTGAGAAATAGAGAAAAGTAACATCCACATATGGTATAATGAAATCATTAATAAATTCACAGTATGATTACCATGAACTTATTTAGTGACTGACAATATAATATCTTGTGAGTCAGGTTATATAGTTTTGAATATTACAAGTTTACAACAGTTATGTGTGTAACGGCGAATTCCCCGGGGGGTCACCCTCGGGCTTCCAGGGAGTTTTGTTGAGAAATAGATGCCCTTGGGAGGATGGAGCTTGTCTTCTTTCGAAAATCTTGATTTCACCCCCTGGACAATGTAATTTTTAATTTTTAAGAAATACCCCCGCTAGAAGTAAAAGAATGAATGATCACACATATAACTGTATGAGAAATTGCATTATCAATGAGGTATTTTGTCTAACTACTTGTGTTTTTCTTTTGTTTGCAACTATTAATTCATAAATGATATTGAAGTATGCCTATTTTCAATTGAATTTGGCATATAATTTGAAAAGAAATCATTGGATTCAGTATGCCATTCACAGAAAAGATAAATATGTCCAGAGCCCAGGGGGAGGGGGACTGTAAAATTAATGTTGCCCGTCACCCAGCCCAGGGGGATTAAATTAGTTTGGCAAGACCAATTTTTCAAATCCCCGGGGTTCACCCCTCCCCCGAGAAGCCGCCGCTAATACATGCATTACACAACAAGTAGTACATAACATCTAATTCTCACCTCCGATGCCTTCATGAAATTCTGAATCACTTGAATCAGCTATGGTTGTTAAAGGCTCTGACGTAGAGAAAAATTCACACTTATGGTATTACTGTGTACAAGCGCAAGTAAATATTTTCGCATTATTTGTATTACCCATGCAGAAGGCAAAGAAAATCTCGGTTCAGTAGTCTACATATTTTATGCTTTATGACTGCTAGACTCATTGACATTACTTGTATATTGCACTCAGCCAGGTAACAAACTCCATACTTAGGAGTCATTGAATTGAAATTTCGAATTCAAAGTAGCTGTCGTGATCATATAACCCTCACTCTTGATGACCAAATATTAGACCAACTGAATTCTCAGAATTCATGAACTATATTTTCATGAACTGTTCATGAAAGTTCATGAACGTTCATCAAAGTTCATGTACTATATTTTTATGAACTGTTCATCAAAGTTCAAGAACATCCATCAAAGTTCATGAACGTTCATGAGCTTTAAGAGTTCATGAACTATATTTTTATGAACTGTTCCTCAAAGCTCATCAAAGTTCATGAACACTCTAAGAGTTTATGAACTATATTTTTATGAACTGTTCATCAAAGTTCATGAACGTTCATGAATTTTGATGAACTCGTTTCGCAGGGGTAGGACTATAGCAATTAATAAGATACAGAGGTTTTGGTCGCTTAGTTTTGATTTGTACCACCAATTGTTCATATTCACTTCCATTTGATGTTGTAGTAAGATTTGTGTCGATTTGTAGATTCAAATTGTTTTTAAAGTATATTGCAGTTCCTCCTTGTCTTCCTATTCGGTCATTTCTAATAATGCTGTATCCATCGATTTCAATGTCAGATGTGCCAGGTGATAGCCAGGTTTCTTGAATAGCTACTATGTCAACGCCATTGATCTTTACATATTCTCTGATTTCTACTAACCTTTCGTTAAATAGACTTTGTGTATTAAATAGATAGTATCTTGATTTAGGTTGGTCTTGAGATAGGTCCAATGTACAGATTGGAAAAAATGTAATACATCCATTAGGGAGAAATCCCAGCTAGCCCTTCATTATTACTTTTGTAACCAGAGTATGTCTTAGATTGTACTCCAAGATAAAAGGGATTTTCTATAAAAAAATCTCTGTGCAGTCTATGATAAACATTGCATTTTTGTACCTTTGATTGAAGCAAGCAAGTCTATATTTATCAATGACAGCTTTGGAAGTATCAAGCTTCTTCAATAGGATATAAAGCAGATCTAGCCTAATTCTGAAGCATCTAGAAACTGTGCTGGTAATTATACCAAATCTGTAACCAAGGTCTTCTAAAGTCAATTTACTTCTTAGTCATATCAAACACAAAAGTAACTCATCTTCACTTGTTAATATTCTACAATTAGGGTTATTAAATCTTGAAGTTTTTTTAAAATCTGGATTCAAATAACAATTAATGTGGAGTAGATCTCGTGCAAAAAGTTGAAATAGTGCTTGAGGATATGATTTAGAATTTAAGCATAGCTTCATACAATTTCATGGTGCTATAGGCCTTTTGCACATCTTTCGGAGGCTGTGTCAAAGTGAGGCAGGTGCTGTTAGAAAGTTCTCTTTGAGATTTGATACGATGGCGCACTGTTGTGTCCCTGGTTGTACTAATAATTGGCATAAATTGACGAGAATACTGGTAAAAGACGTACAGGTATTTCCTTTCACAAGTTTCCAAAAGATGCTACTATAACTGCGGAATGGATTGTTGCTATTAAAGGAGACATAGGCCAGCTTTTTCAGGTGAAAATTTCAAAACATTTCGATGTCGATTCACTTGGCGTTTGTTACTGGTCATTCTTGGCGTGATTAGATAGCTCTGATCAGAACAGCCTGTGCTATAAGTGTGCATTTTCTTTCCAGATTACAAGTAGTACTTACGTATGTTCAAAACGCTTCGATCCTAGTGATTATAAGTGGTGCCAATCAGGCGTAAAAAAGTTGAAAACTGGCATTGTTCCTTCGATATTTACTTGGTCAAGGACGGGCACGAAGCGAAGGAGACCAGCTGATAGATCACAATATCAACAGGCTACAGATCATTCAACAAGGTAAATAGCATTTATGATCTTATATGATTAAATGTCACTTCTTACTAATGAGACTAGGCCCAATTCTCCTTGGGTAAGGTTATGCCATGAATTTGACAAAATTAATTCTTTGCTTGTTTACATTTTCACAGTCCTCGATTTCTTGTTACCGGTATAGCTTTATCGTCGACTTCTATTTCTAGTTTTTTCGTCTCATTCAATATGATTTTGAATTGTTGTGAGCCAGTTATCATAGTATAACCTTTCATTATTTATTTCTTGTAATGAATCAGCATTGGAACCAGCTGAATCCCATAGATTTACAGAGGCAGCTCCTGTAATGTCAATTGAAGAACTGTTGGTAAATGCCAATGATTTTATTGCTAAACTGTAGAGTGAATTGGAGGAGCTGAGGATTGAGGGTTTTGGCCTACATCGTTTATCAAAGAACCCAGAGCAAATGAGATTCTACACTGGTTTTACTTAGTTATGATTTATTTGTTGTGTTTTACAATTCCATATACCCTCATCTGTGGAGATGATTACCTGGACTAAAAAGTAACGGTATGATGCATTAAAGAGCATGTCAATGAACCCAAGCTACTATATGAAATTACATTTAACAGACCAGTTGTTGATGTTCCTACGCAAAATTAGGCTTGGTTCATTAAACCAAGAACTTAAGGACAAATTCAATGTTCACCAATCTACGGTGAGCCGTAACACTGTCACATGGGCCAATTTTTTTTACTGTGTCCTTGGGTCACAGCCTCTATGGCCATCAAGAGAGCAGGTGAATGCAAACATGCCTGATACCTTTAAAACCATGTCAAAATCAACAAAGGTCATACTATATTGTACGGAGTTAAAAGTGCAGTCACTTTCAAGTTTGGTTTTGAATTCCCAATTGTTTTCCTATTACAAAGGAACAACAACTTTTAAAGGATTGGTGACATAGCCCCTTCTGGCCTTGTGACCTTTGTCAGCACCCTATATGCTGGTAGCATTTCAGACATTAGTATAACAAGGGTATCTGGGGTGGACAAGGGTTTCAAAATTGAGGAAATGTTAAAGGCTATTGGTTGTACCCTGGAAATTCCAAACTTTCTACAAGAAAGGGATAGTTTCCAGAGAAAGAGGTAGAACATAATGAGATAATTGAAGGGATCTTAAATTAAGCAAAAGCAATAGAAATGAACAAATAAAAAACAATAAGCGTTTGTATGATACTGTGATATTATATTACTAACTAGTTAATTAATTCCATTGGATATATAGTTTATAATAATTAATTAATTTCAATAGATACATAGTTTATAATTACAGTTCTCAAAATCCACTATTTAGATATTAGAAGTTGTAAAAAATACATAAAATAAAACAAATCAAGCTGGAATTTCATTGTGTCAAATTTCTCTTGATCAAAATAAATACGTTCACAGTGGTTATCGTCTGCACAGTAAATAAAGAAGTCACACCAGGAATCTCCCGTTATTCCCAGCTGCGTCATAACTTGATAATAGTATTCGTGTTTCTCATTAACTGCAACGATCCATCTACTTGCAACTTCAGGTATACACAATTGAAAACAGAGCTTTTCGACAACGGACATTTAATCTACAAAAGACCAAATTTATCATCTTTCTCATTTGGATCGTAGACTCTTCTATCCGGGTAGGCTCCAAGATAGGGGCAGAGGGATTAGTAACAAACCCAACGTCATAGATATTTCTCCCAAATGTATGTGCATATATGTCGTATTCGATACCATGTCGGATTGTTTGGTTTGATTAATTGGCTTTTTAAGATCAGTAGCCAGCTTCTCAATGTTAGCCTTCCTTCTAGCCACCCTCTTGAATTTTGATGCTGTCAGACAATTTTTTCTGAGTAAGTGCCACCTTTTGGTATCAGATTGCTTTCGAGTTTCTTCCTCGTACCCATACGATTGCTCCACGGTTCACTGCATAATGCTTAGCAAACACAATGGTTTGTAATTCAAGGGTAAATCAATTGATTTTTGTTTTAGAGGGGGAAGGGTAAACAAGGGAGGAGTTGGTGCATCTTTTAATAAGATAATACTGCCTTCAGCGTTTCTAGGAGGCTCAGGCAATTGGTAAGATAGCATACTACCTTTCAGAATATTTCCAAAGATCGTTTGTACAAATTCAATGGGTTTGTTTTTGGACCAATTCTGTCAAAAATTGTGGTTCTGGATCCATAAATGGAAAATGTGTAGATAGCTCACAATCAATTCTAACATTTTCAAGAGACTCCCTAACAGCATTATATACAGTGGAATTAATTCCACAAGACCTATTCTTTGATGCCCCTCCCAAGGCTTTTTTGGCTTCTGTACTACAAGAAATGGTACAGATTGAGGTGATAAACCAAGACAGCGAGCAGGTTTGTGGAAGGCTAGTTTTCGATTCAAAGGGTGGGACAGAGGTTAAATTTAATCTCATATAGTGAGTCAACGTGTGCAGACTAGCAATTGCATGGTGACACACTCCTTTACCGGCAGCACAGCTGCGTTTATTTGAGATTATAGACTTTCCATTAATTTCAACAGCGATCAAGGAGGAGTTCATTTTTCTTCTGGGATCGAAAGCACTGGCACCGTGATTCCCCACCGAGTATTATCTCCTTTGTACACTGAAATTGAATAACAGACTGAATAAATATTTCACGATTATGATAATATTACAAAGTTTCCTTACAAGAAAGCTTACAAACAAGCACAAAACATCGAAGTTACCTACCTTCAAAGTCATAATTCTCAAACTTCATGAACATAATTCTCAAGATGGAACTTGTAGGCGCGCTTGGAGGTGACTTGACAATTTTCTTAGTTAAAATAAAAATCTCAATAATAGAATCAGTAATAATTGGGATCCTCTCCAAGCATCCATTTGATTTGGAGTGCTTTTTCATGGATAATTTCATATGCAATAACGATTTCTAAATTTGCCTGAGTTGTAATTTGTAATAATTAAAGTGTCCTAGCTTCCTTTCAGCACATAAAATAAAGTTTTTTATGTATATATAGCTACGTTAAATGCATTAAATTGGTCGGCGGCCTTTGCGCTTGGTCTTCAAATATGCACTGATTCACACCACTATTTGTAGCTTGGAAAATTGCAATTCACTTTTTAACTTTGAGCCTGCAAGGCGCTTTGGTCTGTTTTATCACACAAGGTCCATTACGGACCAACATTAATTGCTAGTATTGTACATATTCTTTTGACTGGCTTTTTAAAAAATTTTTATTATTTTTGAAACAGGATGTTTATGTTTTTTTTAAAGTTGCTGTTTCTTGCAATTTAACCGTACAGTGCTCAATATCATCAAAATCATCATTAATCATAATACCTTCATTATCATCATTATCATTGACAGAACTTGGTGCTACAGGTACTGCCAAGATCTTCCCAGTGTCAGTTTTATTATAATAATGATCTAATTTTGTGTATTTATGCAGTAATTCAACTGGTAATTCAGGTTCATTTTGTGTTTACAAGTAGCTGACCATATCTTGACAAAGTAAACATTGAAGTTTACCTTCACAATCAGAGTTTTAACGAGGGCTTCGAAGCGATGTTATATATATGATGAAGAATTATTGCAGTTACCATTTGTATCGGTTTGTGAATGATACCGTCTTTAATTTTGCACAGTTACCATTGCTTAGCCCAATTGTTGAGAGATTAGTAATGACAAGAATCGGAACTAAACTTTAATCTTTGTTTTTAGTCAATTCAACCATCGAAATCGACAATAATGCAATAAATGAAAAAAACAAATATAAGGTGGTCTACATGAAAATAACTAACAAAGATGACAATGACACAAATACAAAATTCAGTAAATAAAGCAATCAATGAAGCGGTCCCATTGGACGATGATAACAACTACGTGAAAGACTGGTCTGACTGGAGGAGTAAATTAAACAGAATATCAATAATATCCAAATGTCTTTATGTCGGATGTCAAACTCAAAACACATTGCAAAATAGTTGTTGCTACTTTCAGTGCATCCAAATCCACCGCTCACAACGATATATTCCCATGCGGTACACTCGTTTACAGAAAAGCAGAATACGATGGACCCGTTTTATATTTATCCGTAAAATCAGACGTACCTCTCATCAACTTGAATGGCTGTATCTGGATAAATGAAGGCTTTATGAAATGAAATCTTATTATTTATATCCGATATACATCTAAAAGCTATATATAACGAATTAATGGTATTAAATCATCGCCTTGTTCCCAATTGAGACCCCTACAAGTTGGAGAAACATAAAGATGCTATTTCAAAATCTGAAAAGTGGTGAAATCACACTAGGTCGACCTAGATAGATGTTACTGAATATAGACTTGATATCTTTTTATCTAGTTTTCTTCAAAACCACTTCGATACGTGTCTGGGTATCATATATCAAGATATGAAGTGAGTTGTATAACCTGTTTTTGTGTGAGCGACATTCAAAGTTGAGAAATATGAAACCGGCTTTTTTCGAAATCTGGAAAGTGGTGTGATTTCACTTAGGTCAACATAGGTTGATGTT
This sequence comes from Haliclystus octoradiatus, assembly GCA_916610825.1. NCBI lineage: Eukaryota > Metazoa > Cnidaria > Staurozoa > Stauromedusae > Haliclystidae > Haliclystus > Haliclystus octoradiatus. The sequence continues at coordinate 14,177,944 of OU744446.1, forward strand.
ACTAATTAAATATAGAGTTATAGACTTTATAGACTTTATATTTTTTCATCTAGTTTTTTAATTCACTTCGATACATGTCTGCCTATAACATACTAAGATTAACAGTGAATTGTATCTCCTGTTTCAGTGTGAGAGACATTTAAAGTCCAGAATTATAAAGCCCGGCATTTTTCGAAATTTGAAAAGAGGTTAAATCTCACTTAGGTTAACCTAGATGGCAGTTACGGAAAATAGGATAACGGCTCGCATTAATGAGGTCATGGCTCGCATATTTCTGTATGGCTCACATCGAATGACGTCATGGCTCGCAAGATTCCATTGCTCGCTGGCTCGCACTTTGTCCACATCACAGTCATAAGTCAAGTCCACATATTCCTATCAGTTTTACACCCACAAATATCAAATACTCTCCTGAATTCCAGTCATACAATAGTAAATTTAACTATGATCCTATCAATTAGCGAAAATAGTTAATAAATCATAGTTACCATTATCTAGTTCGTTCTACATGATACCACCACCAATCAATGTAGGTTCTAAATAAAAATTATGTGCACCCTGAAAATAGAAACACAACATGGTCAATCTTAGATATACTGAATTTAGGTAACAGTTTGTGTAAAGGGGATATAGAACCTAATTTTTAGATTATTTAGTATCACTAAAGTGGAAGATCATCATATTGTTATGACATCATCTTACTTAAAGAACGATACGTTTGCGAGGTTAATGCAGAAAAGTTTGGTAAATAGCATTTATACAGAACAGGGTAATTAATAAAATTGAAGATAATTAGTATGATATATATACAAAACGATTTATAACTAATGATTTGAGTCAGATTGCTGTCCTCAAATCGCCACAAACAGGAGCGTGTAGTTCTATGACTTGTCGCGTTACTAATCACCAACACACTGGCTTGTCAGAACTGTCGCTCAATGCAATCTCACGTTAGCCCTTCTGACGTCATGGAGAAGCAGAATGTTCTATTTCAAATGTAGTCACAATGAATTAGATGTGGAAGCGGGATAATAGGTCACATAGAGCTTTGTGCCCGGAAGGAATGAAGGTGTTCTTGAGTTGTCTATATTCTTTCAGTGCACCAGAGAATGATGGCAGTGTTAATTTGTAACAAATTGGTGGAGCTATATGTTTTTCTCTTTTGTCCATTTTAGCCGACATGTTATTGTCCGTTATAACCGACGCTTGACTAAGGTCATCATGCTGTAATGTTCCAGAATAAATATCTAATTATAGTTGATGTTGTAATGTTTCTCTGAGTCTATAATATTATGGCAATGCAATAAGTATGTACAATTCAAAACACATCTAACTCTTCGTGTTGGGTACTTGTTATAGTGTCCCCGCCCAAATCTATTTGCCGTAAAGACATCCTTACATGGGTCACATAGAATTTTGTGCCCGCAAAGAATGAAGGTGTTCTTCCTTGGCCTGTCTAAACAAATCACACATTCGTTGCCATGTCTGAAATTAAAAAATATACTTCATGCTTCCGAGTAAGGACTCTCCATCGTCCTTTCAATATACCAAATGCTCCCCCGATAGCCATACGGGCTCAACCTATTCTATAATTGAAATAGTGCTATTGAGTTTTCAATTCTGCACTGGTAAAGGGTTTTTGAAGCCAATTTTCCATTTCCAATGCAGAGTCACCAAGAATTAGAGGCAGACTCAGGATATCTGCAAGCTTTTGACGAATATCCTACAATACTTACCCTTTTTCAAGTCTTCATACATACCTGCAGATTTGAAAATAATGGAGTCATGTGAATTGCCTGGAAAACCACAACTTGCCCCTACAAACCTTTTCTTTGAATCTACAATTGCCATTATAGTAATTAAATTAAAAAAATTAAAATTGTGGTATTCCTTTCTTGCTTCTGCTCTACCTGGAGGGCATTTCAGTCTAATATGAGAGCCATCAACCGCAACCAAAAAGTAAGGGAATTGCCAAAGCTCTTCAACATCCAATACTTTTTCCTTCATTTGATCATTGTTAGTTGAGACCAGTGCCTCAACACTGGTTTTCCACATTGAAGATACAATAACATCACTAACGTCAGTGCAGATGGTAAATACTATGGATTCTCCTAACCCACACATCTGGGATAATTAATAAAGAAGTAATCACCTGGAGCCATAAAATAGAGGAAAATGGCAAGTCAAAGTCCGGGTGGTACATGTGTGCTTGATAATTTGCTCTCCCCAATTTGATTTGAATGATAGACAGAATATAAATAAATATCACTCTTGAGACACTAAAAGTTTCTGTAAAGCAACTGTCGCTGTAAGTATAAACATTGCTCCGCCAACCAGTGTTCCTTGGAAGACGACGACACAATCAGTGTTCTGTTGGAATTGAAGCTTCATTATTCAGTAATGAATACAAATTAGAAATAAACATTTGAAAGTCATGTTCTTTTTTCGATTGTAAAAATATATCAATTACAATTGCGAATATCTGCGCCTGCGTTTGGAAGAAATTAAATACTAGCATAATTCTAATGAGTATTGAATGAGTACCAGCTTTGTAACCATTCGACTAGATGTATTTCTGTGTTGTCATTATGGCTGAAAATTGTTGAACATCCTATTTGTGAACCATCTCAAATTTGTGGTTACTTGTTTATTGCATGTACAAAATGCAGCACACCAAACTTAGGTATTTGCTAGCTTGGAAATTGCTGTCCGCAACTCTTAATTTTTTCTTTTTCTGAATAAAAGTCATTATAAGAAATGATTTTCTCTCTAAGTTCATATTGATTTGCTGGTTCATAATAGGATATTCTTCCAAGCAATCATATAGCTCTTTCATGTCTCTTTGGTTATTAAATGAATGCAGCAACTCTGTTATGATTTTTTCAGTTTGCTTCTTCATATTTTTCCATTTCCCTTTCCAACAAATAGCCCCACTTGTCGCTAGACTGTCACCAAGAAGTATACATAAAAATGCACAAGCATTTGTGCTGTCATTGCCAGGCAGATGATCAGCCTTAAAATGCACCTTTCAATGCATTTCCTTAATGGATACTCAATGAATGAAATGAATACTAAATGAAACGGTGAGTTCTGTACGGCTATAGCACCATTACATGGTACAATGTACATCTGTTAGATGGTGGTTTAAATTCTGTACATTCATCATAAGCATAGACGACATCACTCCATTCTGTTTTTTTGTTTTTGGTAGTAATTTGGAGATGTTCGTCTGAGACTGTTCTTCGACTTCTCCTTAATACATAACAGGGGATAAACTATCCCTTTCACTTTATTGATGTCTAATCATAAATGATAACTTACATCTGGGTTTACCAAAGAGTACATCACTATGCTGAATTCCCAAATATCAATTTCTGTAAGGTAAGTAGACAATCCGTCACAAGTATTTCCATGGCCATATATGCGGGTGTCACTCGACATACGTTAGAAGAAGACATAGACGATAGATATGAAACTAGTGATCATATGAAAATGCAAACCATATCCACTTGTAGATATCTTTATATTTTTTATATTGCATGCCTAATAACATCATCGACAGTTCTTTTGCTAGAAAAGAAATCGTCGCGAGATATACTCGATATCTCACGGTCATCCAAAGTTTCCTCCATGCTTTGTCTTTGGCTCTTCGTTATATATTACATAGAGCAACAACACTTCCAGTGTCAATTTCGCCATCTTCAAAACTTTGCTCATTAAAAGTTAAGCAACTCTTCATATTAGATGTCACGTTAAAAAGTCTATCATCATCTTCATCGTCAGAGATACATCTTAAAAGGTTCTCATCATATCTGACATTGAACAGACTGTCCTTGTCGTTTTCATCTTAAATGTAGGCCAGATAATTGAAACAATTGAAAATTATTCAATAGTATACTCTTACATTTATAATTTCACTTGTCAAACAAGATATTAGAAACGGTAAGTTTGTTTGTTGACTCAACTTTTGCAAACATAGCTGTGAGAACTCTAGTGAAATTTCGCAGTTATAAAGTCCATCATTTTTAAACAAACACAAATTCAAAGTAATCAAATTTTAGTACTGTACTGTTTTGTAAAGTGATAAAAATTTGTCTTGTTGTCTTGTCTTGTAAGATCATCTTGCAGTTAGAATATCAATAGTATACAGAGCAGAGACATTTTATGTATATAGATAATCATGGTATCACTAAATTTATTGTATGGTTGATTCGTTTAAAAATGGATAAAGACTTCAGAATTTTGTTCAAACATTTAGCTAATTTGTTATATAACTGTTGATAGACTATGCGCATCTTCAAGATGGTGATATAGCTTATATATTATAGCATCTTCCTTTTGAGCTTGGTGTGTTTGATAAATTTCCAGGTAATATTTTTGAAAGTTAACTTAAACATTAGTAACTACACTCTACCTTTGCCGTAACCTTGCGCATATCACTAGAGGCATGAAGTCGTTATTGTATAATGTGGATGTAACAAGGAAGGGTTGTTACAAAGTATAGTTATACAACTATATCCTCAAGAAAACGTTTTAAAATATATTTTGCAAGCCGAGTCATGTGATCCACCAAACAATTATAATTCAGAAAGAAAATAAAAATAAAAATGGATACCAATGTTTGCTGCATACTTATACAGAGTTGAACTGGATTGAGTGTGTGTGTGTGTTTCATTTGTGTTATCATTGTATTTGAATTGACAGCAGGACAGACATACGAGGAAAGATTTGATACGGGCTAGATTTTTGATTCATTATTTGTGCGGCAGCTTCTTTCTTCAAGCAGGATTGTTTACCATTATTTCTTTTAGAGTTAGTCCATTTAGAAATTTTTCGTCATTAATTACGTAAAACAATGACTCAGTGTCACTTTCACCATCTTCAAAACTTTCTTTTCCTGATAATGAATTCATCAACTCGTTATCGAATGTGATATTGAGAGTTCATCATCATCTTCATCGTTAGAGATGCATCTTAATAGATCTTCATCATATGTGACATTGAACAAACTATCATTGCCATTGTTACCTTGAACATAAGCCAAATAACTAAAACAATATAGAAGTTGGTACAAGACTTGTGTTAATTGTCTTTTGTGGCATGATCAGCTGTTTTTTTATTACAAGAGCATGTGACACAATCATTTTATTTAACATTTTGAAAAGTTAAACAATTCAAAGTGATAGTGTCAAATGTGATGTGCAAGATATGCATAATTGTAACCAGTATATTGATATAATTTAAACCCGCATAGGTATATCTATGAATAATGTTTGTATGGACATACAAACTGTGCCATGCCTACATGATGATCAGGTTGGCGCATGCTTATAATACAAATATTCTAACAAAATATTTGATTAGAAATGTTGAGTCTGTTGAATGGAATCTATTTTATGAAGTTTTTGATAATTGTTGATAAACACTAACCAACAGAAATTAACAAAACATGAATGCATCTCAACACTGCCATCTTGATGCTTCCTAATATGCAAATATCGCACCACTTTTCAGGCAAAATGCCCATTTCATTGGGTAATACTGACAAAACCCCCCTGTCAGAAGCATGTACAGTAGAAATTGTTTGTAACATCCCCTGTTAGAGCGGATTATTGTTTATAGTGTATGTCTACTGAATTTAACTGATCTTCCTGGTGAAATTTGGTATCTTTCTTCTTATGAATAATTGGTTATAACGGCACATCGCCTATAGTGTACTTTTCTAAAGTTAACTATGGGTGTTGTTATAAACAGTTTCTACTGTAGTTACAGTTGTGCATCTCAACTATATTATTTATAAACATTTGTTCTGATGTTCATACTTTTATAGGTTTCTGTTGTAGAGGTTATAATTGTATTCACACCATTCATAACAATGATGATTGTGAAGTGCTGTTGTGAATTTTCACTCATTAAGTACTATCAGTAAACTAAATTCACTGTATTTCAAAATAGTATTTTGAATTCTAAATTGTGATTTACGAATACAATACGAATGCTAATTCATAATTGTGTTTTCTTTTCAGCGGGGATTCAATTTTAGGTGAGTGTTTAATTTTAATTTTATTGTATCAATATTGATTTATATATGCAATAATCAGTTTCTCAAAGCTATCCATTATCTCCATCTGATCTCCTGATGATTAATGATCTAATTTCTACTAATTTATTAATGTGGCTGGCTCAATACTATGAGTGAGGCACTGAGGCAGAGGGGTGTAGAGTAAGAATTTTCTGACTCTGAATCTGAAAAAAGTCCTCATACACTGTAGAAGCGTTTGACTCCAAGTTCGGCTTGGGAAATGTAAGAAATATTAACTCCAACTCTGGATCCATAATAATTCAGACAAACTCCTATAAGTAGACTGTTGCCATATCCCATATTTATATTGTTTCGTAGCCGTAATGAGAAATCAGCACTACACAGTTTATTCACTTGTCCCCTTAGGTTTGTTTCAGCTTCTCAGATTTTAATAGTCGGAAAAATTTCTGCCCTAATCATTTCTAGCAAAGGATTTTTGTTTCTAATTTCTATCTGAAGAATGTTTTGAACTTGTTTTTGTTTACTGTTGTAGATCTGAATTGATTACTGCACACCAAGGTCAGCCTTTACCATCAACCGTATGCCTTGTTGATGATACACCACAAGTCAGAGGACTTCAGGCTATTATAAGGTAAGTCAAACACAATGCATCTCTCCTTTTGAATGTTGTATGTACAATACTATATACATAATACAGTAGTTTCAAATTATGGAAATAATCCGTGAGTTCATGCACAGTTCATGAACAATTCAAGAAACAACTCATGAACAATTCAAGAAACAATCCATGAACAATTCAAAAAACAGTCCATGAACAATTCAAGAAACAATCCATGAACAATTCAAGAAACAGTTCATGAACAATTCAAGAAACAGTCCATGAACAATTCAAGAAACAGTTCATGAACAATTCAAGAAACAACTCATGAACAATTCAAGAAACAGTCCATGAACAATTCAAGAAACAACTCATGAACAATTCAAGAAACAGTCCATGAACAATTCAAGAAACAGTTCATGAACAATTCAAGAAACAGTTCATGAACAATTCAAGAAACAACTCATGAACAATTCAAGAAACAGTCCATGAACAATTCAAGAAACAGTTCATGAACAATTCAAGAAACAACTCATGAACAATTCAAGAAACAGTCCATGAACAATTCAAGAAACAGTTCATGAACAATTCAAGAAACAGTCCATGAACAATTCAAGAAACAGTTCATGAACAATTCAAGAAACAACTCATGAACAATTCAAGAAACAATCCATGAACAATTCAAGAAACAACTCATGAACAATTCAAGAAACAATCCATGAACAATTCAAGAAACAGTCGATGAACAATTCAAGAAACAACTCATGAACAATTCAAGAAACAACTCATGAACAATTCAAGAAACAGTCCATGAACAATTCAAGAAACAGTCCATGAACAATTCAAGAAACAGTTCATGAACAATTCAAGAAACAGTCCATGAACAATTCAAGAAACAGTTCATGAACAATTCAAGAAACAACTCATGAACAATTCAAGAAACAATCCATGAACAATTCAAGAAACAACTCATGAACAATTCAAGAAACAATCCATGAACAATTCAAGAAACAGTCGATGAACAATTCAAGAAACAACTCATGAACAATTCAAGAAACAACTCATGAACAATTCAAGAAACAGTCCATGAACAATTCAAGAAACAGTTCATGAACAATTCAAGAAACAACTCATGAACAATTCAAGAAACAGTCCATGAACAATTCAAGAAACAACTCATGAACAATTCAAGAAACAGTTCATGAACAATTCAAGAAACAACTCATGAACAATTCAAGAAACAACTCATGAACAATTCAAGAAACAGTTCATAAACAATTCATGGACTTTTTTCACAGGTGGAACTTTTCAAAAATGTGCTTGTGAAATCCTTGTAGCACACATCAATTGCTAATGAAGGTGTATGTTTTTTAGAGAAAATTTCAATGCATTATAACCCATGCAAATTATGTTCATAAAAGTGAAGAAGCACAGTTTAATGAACTTTCCTTTTCATATAAAATTCATGAAGAAATTCCATTAATAGCTTATGAATAGTGTACTGTTTATAAAGGCACCCCTGAGGAATCTGAAGAAAGTATCTTATAGGTGATGTGCCATTATAGCCAATTAGTCATAAGATGAAAGATATCAAATTTCACCAGGAAAATCAGTTGAATTCAGTATATGCTATAAATAGTAATCCGTTATAAGAGGTGACATTATAAGCAATTTCTACTGTACCATTTCCCTTTCATAAATGTTTTCATTAAATATACATTTAAACTCCTCACCCTTTGGTGGGGTTTTGGGATTGGTGCTTGGTTGGTGGGAGTTACTCATTCGTTCGTTAGGCAGCTAAGCTCGTGCTAACCTGTTTCCCCCACTCGAACCAAGCACCGTCACACTGATAATCAGTGGAAAAATTACAACTACCCTGTTGAAATAAAAGTTAATCTGTAGCTACTTAAAGTAAACTTGACAAACATGACCTATTGACTTATGGTGAGGGTGGGCTGGGAAGCATTAGCATCGCGACTATTACGTGAAAGTCGAGGCATAACTAAATAATAATTTCAATTGATTATCGTTCGTTCGTGTCTTACTTACTAGCAGGCTAGCACATGCAAGAATGATTATGCCCTACTATGTCACAAGACTTACCCTATGCCATGGACAAGAGATTGGCCATACAATGCCAGCTTTCGTACGAGGCAATTCCCGTGCATGCATTCCTTGCGGTATCTAACGCCACGCCTCCAAGCAATGCAACAGCAAACTAGAAAAACTGTGTGGGCCATACTGCGGACCCCAAAAGGCCTGGTGTTTAACTTCTACTAAATGATATGTAGTAACATTATATTTTCATGAATTTGTATGAACTGTTTGTGAGGTTTTGCAGGGAACCCTTAGAGATGTGATTCAGTTGTTTGAGACTCTCTTGTCAGTTTTTGTAAATGACAGTTAGTCTATTAAGTTGAGTTTTCTAATCATGGAGAAATACCAGGTTATGATAAACCTTTCATTCCGTAGTTGCAAGAACTATCTCTACCTCTGTGAGTATTTATTGGGTTTGTGAATTTTATGAACATTCATGAGCTGTCCATGAACAACTAAAACACTAATGAATGTTCAATTGCCTTTTACACAAACGTTTTCATAAAAAGGTCATAAGCAGTTGACATGGAAATTAGAGAAGCCTGGAGCTATCAACATTTCACCCATGTCTTACAACTTTTCTTAGTGTAATAAATATAAATACAAACATTTGCAATCATTTGGTAACCCTTTTCTAAAAATAAAACAAATTTGAAAATCATTTTGAAGAAGGTCGTTCGAGTTTTAAGTTAATGATTTAAAATTCAATTTCAATTCAATGTTTTTATTCACTAAAATATCCTCGGATTAACTGAAAACTCCACAATGTTAGTTTTTCTTAAATAGAGACATCTTTTGCTGATATTATTCCTTTAACATTACTTTGTGGTTTCCTATTCTTCTTCAGCCTTGAGCCTTTTAAAAAACTTTATTATCAAATTTCGACAGGAACTTTTGAAAAACGTTTATCCTAGAATTTCTAAATACACAAATCAACCAATCAAATTGCAGGATTGCGTTCGATTATGACGTCATATTTTCGAAACTGTTTTCATAAAGATTTCATGTGCAGGATATATTTATCAGATAAAATAAGTATAATTATAGCTGAGGGTTTGTTAACCTAGGTAGAGCCACGAGGTTTGTTTCTAAAACCATAGGGTCTGTGAACTAAAGTGTGATTTTCTGTCCAACAAGTTCCCATGAGTTTGGGATATAATTCATGCATTACGTCGTATTATCATTTAGATCATTATTGCGCCTGATGAGATTACGTGTTTGACTTATGATTTGATGAAAATTGATGTTTTGTGACAGTGTGTGAATTGGGGTGTGGATAATTTACCAAATTTATATAGATGCTATTTTCAATGGGCGAAAAATCACACATGAAATCACAGACCCTATGGTTTTGGAAACAAACTTATTGGCTGGTAGGCAGGCTAAGGATTTACATGTGTAGCAATGTTTCATCCAAGCTGATCATCATCTCATGCTTCTTTTTTAATATAAACTAGTATCACACCCTCTTTATTTTTTATTACTAGAAACAAAGATGCTATTCGGGATGATTTTGTGTTTTATTCACAACGTCTGATGAGGATATTGGTGGAAAAAGCAATGTCACTTTTACCATTCCAAGTAAGAATATATTAAATAGACTACTGGTATACTTTGGAACACACACTATCTATTTTTTATCTTATTTTCTTTCAATTATATAGACTTCAACCTGTATCACACAAAGTGGAAAAGAATACGAAGGAGTGCGATTTTCTGGTGGCGGGGTACGCTTCTGATAGATAATTATTTTGACTTGCACAATATCCTTTCTTCAGTCTGTTCATTTTAAGGGAGTCAAATAGTACTTTTGGGTTCACTTCCTGGAGACTTTCAGGAAATGGCCATCAATAAAATCATTTTGTTCTGTCAAAGAACTGCTAATCAATGTTCATTGAAACAAAGTAAATTCATCAACAATACTTGTTATCGACAACCCTTGTACATCAGAGCCATCTATTTACAAGAGTTGGGACACTTCTGCCATTTTTGTATCTTTTTGCCTGGACCCGAGCACGTTTTTAACAGTGCGCATGTGCAGGAGAATGTTGCGTGTTTTTTTCAGCCATATTGTATTGTATTTTTTCGCGCGTTTCACTTGAAATGATTAAGAACCTGTTTCCAAAAAAACAAAGATGGCATCCAAAAACCACGTGACTGGCATCTGTCCAATTGGAGACGATAGCGGCACATGAAAGCGTGTCCCAACTCTTGTAAATAGATGGCTCTGTTGTACATAGGGTCCGACACAAGTAGGAATCCTAGATTCCGGAAGGCTAGAGCAAATTCATAAAAAATTGATATCTTTATGATTTATATGTCAAACTTCAAGAAAAGAAGTCAGAAGAAAATGTTGAAAAATGACTCTATCTTCCAGAAAGCTGAGCATTTTGTCGGACCCTACTTGTACATTTATTTAAACAGAATGTTCATGAACATTAATTGTTCATCGATAATCCATAGATAGTTCATGGACTAGGCAAATGTTTTTGCTTGTGAAATTGTCAACTTTATGTTGATAAGAAATTAATTAATGATAAGTAACCCTTTATATGGAATTTGAGTAATTTTTGCTAATTTGATGAGGTGTTTTTATCCTGCAGATTTGTGGTGTGTCTATATTAAGGGCTGGTGAGGCATTAGAAGATGCGCTAGTTTCTGTTCATAAAGATGTCAAAATTGGAAAAATACTCATTCAAACTAATGTGGATACATGCGAACCAGAGGTAAGGATTTCTATTTGCAATTAATCGCCATAACTGATAGCAAGATATTATAATAGAACCAAGATAGTCTAACTCAGATTTGGGTTTTAAAGAGTTTTAAACAGGCCATAATATTATCTTACCTTTGTGAAAATCAACCAAATAAAATGCATTTAACATTTTCAAGCATTGAATAATTCAAATTTAAAAACGACATCTTTATCCAACATCAATAACATCCTCAAAAGTCTATCTTTGTTGACCCAATATCGATCATTTCCAAAAATTTTGATTTGTTTTACCACGGCAAAATCACTGAGAATTGGCCTCAAAAGCTATTTTAAGATCATCTCGTTTCGATGCGAAAAAATTCCGGGGGCTCAAATTATCAAACAAACAAACTTACTTTCTTGTGAAAAGTAAAACGTTTATTAAACATTGCTGATATTCAATGTGTTTGAAATGTCGCGCGTGGCAAAAAATCAAACAGAACATGATTCCATCTGAACCGCGCCAATAAAAGTTTTACTTTTCAAGAGAAACAAGTTTGTTTGTTTGATAATCTGAGCCCCGGTAAATTTTTGCATCGAAACGAGATGATCTTAAAATAGGTTTTGAGGCCAATTCTCAGTGATTTTGCCGTGGTAAAACAGATCAAAATTTTTGGAAATGATCGATATTGGGTCAACAAAGATAGACTTCTGAGGATGTCATTGATGTCGGACAAAGACGTCGTTTTTAAATTTGAATTATTCAATACTTGAGGATGTTAAATACATTTTATGGTTGATTTTCACAAAGGTAAGATAATATTATGGCCTGTTTAAGACTCTTTAAAACCCAAATCTGAGTTAGACTATCTTGGTTCTATAATAATATCTTGCTGATAGCCTAGTCCAACTTTCAAACTGGAATAAAGAAATGCATTGATCGATTTGAAAAATCAAATTTTTCAGAAAAATGACCTTAAATAGGTCAGTAAACATTTGTTATCATGGATAACTTATTATATGCTGTTTCTCCAGTAAATCAACCCTCTACATTTTATGATGAGGATGTAGGATACCACCTTCCTACTTTTGCAAATCTGCTAATGTTTTATTATCAAATCCCTAGTTGTAAAGCAAGAACCCATGCTTAAACCCACGATCTAAGCTAAAATTAGCAAGTAGGCCTAATGACAAATACTTTGTAGATAGTTCATGTCTACCTGCGCAGTGTACAGACTGACTTTAAGAGATGAAAAAGATCACTGTGACACAACTTAGATGTCTAATCTATGTGTTTCTCATTACGTTATTTTTGCTTTTTGCAGCTTCATTACCTACGCCTTCCGAAAGACATTGCGAAGGGTCATGTTCTTCTTATGGATGCTACAGTTGCAACAGGAGCTGCAGGTAACCGTCATTTACATACATTATTTACCTCAAGTGAACTTATTATAATAGAACACATACTATATGGTAATACACTTGTAATATTAACTATATCCTTGTTAGGTTGAGTTGAGTTTGAAGAGTCGGCAGTTTGCTTACAGATGGTTCAAAAGATTAATTTTAATCATACGGTTTTTCCAAACTATCTATGATTGAACATTTTCGTTGAACATTGAAAATTTTTCATTTAAAGTATCATATTACCATATCTTAAGTTGATTTAGCTTGATATCTTAACTGCAGTTTTATAACAATTTGCCAACACAACTATTTTACCCACATAGAAAGCCACTATTACGTACCTAATCTTAAACTCTTATCAAACAAGGGCCAGTACTCAGAGCCTATTTTCTGCTAGTGATGCCTTAGATGTACTATTAATCATGATCTTCTTGTGATAGTTAGTCAACTTTAATGCCAAAAATCATGTCCTGTGATGCTTGATATGTTCTAGACTGTTTGCCCCCAGATGGATCTGTAGTAGTTCTCCTATTTGTGCCACATTTGAATGGGTTACCTCTCTCCAAGGTGTCAGTAGCAACATAAGAAAGTAATACCTTTCATCATCACGTCTTGTTTTGTATTACAGTAGTATTTTTCAAACACATTCTTAGATTAAGACAATTCCGTATACAGTCCGATTTTTTACCAATGTCTGACTGTAACCAGGGTCTGGAAAAATGAGAATCATGGAATCCTAGCCCCTTTGAAGAAAATCTATAAGTTCATGAACAGTTTATGAACATATTTTGTGGGAGATTTTGGAAGGCTAGAGCAAATTCTGAAGAACATTGATATTTTTATGATTTATAATGATGATTTTTTTATTGTAGGATTCCAGAATATTTTTTCCCTTCATGATTCTATTGCTTCCAAAATTTTCCGCATGATACATCATGTAAACTTCGTTTTCACATTTTTCAGTTTAGGGGTTAAACCATTCATCTTAATAATACAACAATATTTTGGCCCAGGTGCTTGGTTGGTGGGAGGTGGTAGGCGGCAATAATTAAAAAGGCCGGCAGAACAAAGGCAGACCTGACACCACCAACCAAGCTCCAGTCACACTGCTAAGTCAGTGGAATTCCTAGTCATACTTACCAACCATAACTTTGAATGGGAGGAGGGTGGGAGAAAATTGTTCCACATTTAACCAGCAATAAACAAAAGCAGCCCAAACTCCGCCGTCAATAGCATAGCCTAGCATAGCAACAACAACACCTCAATGGCAGCAGCACGGCCCAAGCATTAGCATAGCATAGCAACAACAACAACACCAACGACAGCAGCATGGCCCAAAGCATTATCATAGCATAGCATGACAACAACAATAACATCAATGATAGCAGCAAGACCCAAAGCATTAATATAGCATAGCTCAGCAACAACAACAACACCAACGATAGCGGCATGGCCCAAAGCATTATCATAGCATAGCATAGCAACAACAATAACATCAATGATAGCAGCATGGCCCAAAGCATTAATATAGCATAGCTCAGCAACAACAACAACACCAACAATAGCGGCATGGCCCAAAGCATTATCATAGCATAGCATAGCAACAACAATAACATTAATGATAGCGGCATGACCCAAAGCATTATTATAGCATAGCTCAGCCACAACAACAACACCAACGATAGCGGCATGGCCCAAAGCATTAATATAGCATAGCATAGCAACAACAACAACAACACAAACGATAGTGGAACGCCCCAGGCATTAGCATGTCATAGCAGCAACACAAATCCTAATTCACAGCAATCAACAAGCAAATTTGACCAGCATTTAAAACAGCAGCCCACACCTCAATCATCATTGGCATAGCATTATAACCGTAAATATGACCTCAATTAAAGCAGCATCAAAATAAATTTACAACTTGCGGAAGTTGGCTGAAATGAACTAAGCAGCAAGCTGGCAAGGCAAGGAATGAATAAAACGCCCAAGAAAACTGTAAAGTAGATTAGATGACCCACTGCGTAATACCTACCCCCTCCTGTGAACCCGAGCCTCAATACCAGGCCCCTTCCTCTAACCTACAAAGTAATAGCTCACAATGTACGCAACTTAAAGATGATGGTTTAACCTCGGTAAAATTCCATTTAACCCCAATAAAAATCTGATAAAAACTACAGTTTTGCATTTATCTTCCAAAGATTGAAATAAAATGACTCATCTTCTGATTATAAAAACTTGAATACAACTATTTATTTCCCTTTCTTCTACATTATTGCTACCCTTTTCAGACTCTCAGTCCTGCAATCCCCCATTTTATCGAACTTTGGTTTTCTATTTTCTATTTGCCATTTCATTTTTATTATTAGCTCTAATGGCCATCAGAGTATTGCTGGTAAGTGAAATTATTAAAGCGTTCATTAACTTGCTTTCTGTTATTTATTTTACGTTTATCCAATTTGAATGTTAGTCAACTGTTTTGATAATTGTATGTAGCTTCAATCATTTAGGTTAATCGCCTCTTAGGATTTCTGTATAGTAATCAAAACTAACATTTGAAAATGTGCTCCAGAACCAGACCATGGTATTTTCGACTGCTGCCCCCAATTTTGACTAGCATTCACCTTACCAAAGTTCATGAGTTTATGGACAGTTCATGAACGTAAAATTTCCTTGTGACCACTTCATAAACAACTGGTCAATTTCACGTTCACGAGTGGATGAACCTGTTACCAGGGATGAAATTGGTACGCAGATGTATACCTCAAATCAGTTAGAAAACATTGCAGTGAAGTGAATAGCCATTTCCAATAGCCATGTAATAGTCAATATGTCCTGGTGATTGGTTGCTTTATCCCTATAGCAGTAAGATAACACATATTGTAGACTTGCTGAATGAACTCGAAAGAGAAATTTAGTAACAGTCGTTATACATCAAAAATCTGGGTTTAATCCAAGACCAACATCTGAAACTTGATAAGCACATTTCATCAATATGTTCGAAGTCGTTTTATCAGCTTTATAAAATTAAAAAACTTCTTACCACAGAGGCGACAACAACACTACTCCATGCATTTATTACAAGTAATGTAGATTATTGCAATTCATTATTTTATGGTATGCCACAATACCTTGTGAACAAATTCAGAATGCGTCTGCAAGGGTATTGATGAAACTACCTAAATATAATCACATAACTCACATTTTACTGGATCTGCACTGGCTACCAGTAGCATATAGAATAATGTTCAAAATTGTTATATTAACATTTAAGTGCCTAACTGGAGAAGCACCTGACTATTTAATTTCTATGATCAGTATTTATTCGCCTGGTAGATCACTGCGATCGAATGGTGCAGTGCTTCTAAATACACCAAGAATCAAAACTGGTAATCGATCCTGGTAATCAAGATTGGTAATCGATCCTTTCAATATGCTGCGCCATATTTATGGATTGCTTTGCCACAGTCACTAAGATTGATTACACATTATCAGCAATTTAAATCTAGCCTGAAAACATTTTATTTTAAATTAGCATTTAGTTTATAAAAAAAAAAAAATTGTATAATTAAATGTATTTATTAATTTATATTTCTTTTTTCAAAAATGTACAGTCCTTAGAATATTTTATATAATTAAGGACTTAAATCATATATTATTATTATTATTATTATTATTATTATTATTATTATTATTATTATTATTATTATTATTATTATTATTATTATTATTATTATTATTATTATTATTATTATTATTATTATTATTATTATTATTATTATTATTATTATTATTATTATTATTATTATTATTATTATTATTATTATTATTATTATTATTATTATTATTATTATTATTATTATTATTATTATTATTATTATTATTATTATTATTATTATTATTATTATTATTATTATTATTATTATTATTATTATTATTATTATTATTATTATTATTATTATTATTATTATTATTATTATTATTATTATTATTATTATTATTATTATTATTATTATTATTATTATTATTATTATTATTATTACACAGGTGGTCTCAATATAGAGGGATGCGTTGAAAATCAATGGAGATTGTAATTGACTTAATCATTTGTTTTAGGATCATGATGTTAAAGAAGAGAATATCATGTTTGTCTCACTCATAGTTGCTACAGCTGGTAGGTGATATTGATTGTTGATTGAGAGTCTGTACCTATGTTTAGTTGTGAGACGCAGATGGAGATCTAGTGATAGAAGAAAGTAATAGTGATCTTTAATTTAGATGTTTGCCAGAATTTAACTGACATATTTTGGATCTTGAGCCAGAATTCTAAATTTGAACTCAGAATCGGATTTGGTTCAGGGGCGATGTTTCCAGATTTTAAGTTACGAAACAAGCTCATAAACTTTTACAAATAACTATTTCTCTGTGTTCATGAGCTCCAGAACGTTCATGAACTAAGTTAATTAAAAAATGGGCCATGTAACTTTCACGAACCGTGGATGAGATTTCCACAGGGGCAGCCACACGTAGTATACATTGAGCAGCGAAAAGCTCTATCTACAAAATTACTTGTTCAATGTTCATTCCTGATTCAGAACAGACGCTGCATTGCATATCTAACTCAACCGACTTAATGACAGATTGGTAATTACTGGTATTGATGATAAGATAGAGTCAAGATTGATTTTACGCTGTGGGATTTAAACAAAATGCCTGTGCACACTACTTCGCATTCTTAGCAGTGTAACTCTTACTCAAAGTTCATATTCTCATCTGCTGTTTGTTTTTGTAGGTGCTCATACAATTTCATTTGCATTTCCCAAAGTAAAAATCGTTACAACATCTGTTGATCCAATTACAAATGAACAATATTATATTCTACCAGGAATAGGTGAGTGAAAATATTAAATACAGTCAAACCTGTTATAACGGTCACCTCTATGTCTAAAATAGTATTTCTATTGAACTAAACCTGTATATAAAGGCCATCTGTCTATAGTGGTCAATTTATCTGCCTCTCGTAGCTGGCCGTTATATACAGGTTTCACTATAATTACTTTTAAAAGAAGTC
Organism: Haliclystus octoradiatus; assembly: GCA_916610825.1. Taxonomy (NCBI): domain Eukaryota; kingdom Metazoa; phylum Cnidaria; class Staurozoa; order Stauromedusae; family Haliclystidae; genus Haliclystus; species Haliclystus octoradiatus. The sequence continues at coordinate 14,195,855 of OU744446.1, forward strand.
GTTTGCTTATTACTTGTAGTGAAAAATACTATTGACTTTTCATTGAAAATATTACTGTTTTTAATTTATTCATATATATATATATATATATATATATATATATATATATATATATATATATATATATATATATATATATATATATATATATATATATATATATATATATATAATATAATAATAAAATAATGTTATCTGATAGCGGTTGAGATAGTGCTCAATGTCATTTGACAGAGCGGTGAATAATAATAATGAAATGAAGTCAAAGACTAAACATTCTTTTACTGTAAAAGAATGTTTAGTCTTTGACTTCATTTCATTATTATTATATAGATATATAATAATAATGAAATGAATATACAAATGTTACATTGATGGCTATACAGAGGCTAAAACAATTGTACGTACTAAGCGTTTGTAGAACAGCTTTGGGCTTATGCAAAATTAAGCAGTGGGAGGGCTGGAATCAGCAAACTTTAGCTGATCTGGTACTTTTGAAAAATCAATGGGATAAGCGGACAAAACAACGAGAGTCTATGGGTACCATAATTTAATTTACAATGATGAGTGCCAACACTTTTTGAATGGTACATCTGCAGATCATTTACAATGTAGCCCAGCATATTATTATTTTGTAAACGAGAACAGTAAATTTGTCAATTAGATTTGATTCTAGCCGAAATAACCCATCCATGTTGAATCAAATAAAATGGGTGATTTAGTTTTATTGTTGAATTTTAGGAAATTTTGGTAATCGATACTTTGGTACTGAGAATGATTAAAACAGTATCAAATAATTCGATTTAAACACGATACAGATAACTAACACTAAATTACAATTTGCATGTAATAATTTTCTTATCAGATTTGACTATTTATACGTATAGGATTGATTGAAAGTGGTTATAATATAATATAATATACTGACCATGTATGCATACAATACTCTTTCATCTGTATAGAGAGAAATTTTAAATTATCTTCTCGTTGTTAGCTTGTAAAACTCTTGATAACTATTGTAGAAACAATTTTGTAAATATTGGAGAAATTATTATAGATTATGATATTATGAAATTATTCTTGTCTTATCAAAAGAATGCTATATATATCTCTTGAAACATGATTGGCTAAAATGTGTATTCAAATTTCTAACAGAGTCTCATATTGTATCTCGAGTGATGTCTCATTCTAACTAAAATATGGCAAAGGATTTCATAATTGGTTTACAAAAAAAAAATTACTAGCACATTTCCCTCTTATCTAAAAAACTTAATTTGAAAGTTTTAGATTTCGTTAAAGCACGCATTCTCTTATTTTAAGACGTAGAAATATCCGATGTTATGAAACTTTTATATCAAGAATACCTCAAAATGCTGCACGTTTATTTCGTGGTGCAATGGACGTACTATTGATTTTGCGAGAATGTAGAATTAATAATTTAGCGCGGACTCTGCAGTCTGCACTAACCATTTTAAGTCTTCCAATGTACTCCGGAGGGGGGTATCTTCCATTGCGGTTCGATGGGGTTATTCAAATGGAACTTTGACAGAATGACCATCAAAATTTTCCACATGATGAATAAGATACCTCAAATATATTTTTATGAATGACTGATTCATTCAAAACAAATGAAAAAAACAAATTCATAGGCAAAATTTATTTTGCAAAATGAAAAAACTGCAAAAGAAGCGTCAAAAGGATACCTCAAAAAATGTTCATGAGTAAGCATACCCTAAAAAATTTTTCTGGATTTTGAAAAAGATACCCTTTAATATTTGTACGTCCCCGTATGCCAAAAGTGTGGACCCCCGGGAAATGTACGCACAGTACGATCAAACATTTCCCGTCGGAATTGTTGTTGTTCTGTGCAGTTAATTACCGAATTGTTGACTTTTCATAATGCTTCATAATTTCTCGCTTGAATATCTGTTTCCGGATGCATCACGTGATTAAATGGGAACTAGGCTTACTGTAATTAACACTTGCGCCACAAGGCATATAATTGGCTGGTCAGTCAACGAAGAATATAATAACGAAATGGTTACGAACCAGATCAAGGGTTAGAAGAGATCAATATTAGGATAAAATACATTATAGTTATTCAAAATATCACTTGACACCTTAAAATATTTATCTGACCCAATGAATATGTGGCAAATATAATCACTGGTGAAAATTTTTGAATAATTTTTCCAATAAAAACGATAATAGACATGGTAGATTTCAAATCATGAATTTTGTGTAACAAATAATTATAACAGCATGAAATGAACATTTCACATGAATTTTACAAAGTATTTTATCAATGCTTTATTGAGCAAAATGAGTGGTTTTACAAACCACAAAATGAATTTACAACATCTAAGGACTATATATATATATATATATATAATATGTATATTTTTATTTTTATTTTTATTTTGCCATTTGTCTATTGGATGGCCAGTCAATTTCAATAATATTCATAATGTTAAAAATTCAACCACAAAGATGAGTTGGTCTCGCTATGTTTCTATCAATGTATTTTCGCAAGAAGAAAATGTTTCATGATTAAATGTAAACATTCTCATTGTGATAAATTATGGCCAGCTTCTCTTGCTTTTAAAACGCAGTCATATAAATTCTTTGCATCCAAAGCCAAAGCATGCGCCGCTGCTAACATGTCCTTTCGATAGTCTTGGTCAAGCGTTGTTTGAGCATATTTTTGAGCTAATTTCATTTTAGTAACAAGAACAGCCATGTCTGACGAAAGTACTTTATGAGCCATTTCAACCTATATAGATAACAAAACCATACAATTGAGAATTTTGGAAAAGGAGATTTGTTTACGTGTTGCACCCAGAACATGGGGAAATAATTTAATAAAGACAGTAACATTAAACCTGCTAAAACCGGCCACCTGTATATAGCAGTCACCTGTCTATAGTGATCCATTCGCATTCGATAATGAAAAATATTACACCATTCAATCCATTCCCCCTGGAATAAACCACCTGGCTACAGTGGTCGATTAATCTACAACATATAGGGGGCTGTTTATGTTTAATACAGATTCCATCCCACTGTGACAACAACAAGCTTTCCACCTTCTTGGTCACCTTTCCCGCATTGCAAGGATATTTATTAAGGATGATAAAAAGATGTTCAAATTGGGAAATTGAGACTCGGTATGACTTAACTTGTGATCATTTTGCCTGAAGTACAATGCTCATGGTCTAAGCGGCAGTAAGTGCAAATATTGTCGTTATGCAAACTGTGTAAAAAAAACTGACCGCATTCAATCAAATTCTTCTTTTGTTGATTTTGATTGAAAACCTGATAGAAAAGTGTTCTTGTATTTGCTCTCAAGCTTAATATCCCTCCGTGATCGAACATCCAAGATTGAGCAATGTCAATATTTTAACTAATGAAATTAAAAAGGTAGCCAATTTAACTAATTCATGATTACTGTACCTCTTTATGAGTTTCAATAGGAATTCCTTGGATTTCACGATCAACTTCTGCTAACAATTCTCTCAAATTAAGACCAACAACCTAATTTTGAGAAATGAAAATGATTAGCATTGAGAATAATAAAGTGTAACGAGGAAGTTTGGGTAGCAGCCAATTATGCACACTTCGTTATGGATCAATCAAAACCATTTCACCATTAACATTCAAATGAAAAATGGATACTGCTTGATAGTGACCAAAATAGATTTGATGCCATCAAGACGAAATTCATTTGGGAATATTTTAATATCAACATACTGGCAAGTAGTAACGTCAATAGGGCAATGTTGAATCTAATAAGCATATTATACGGTAATACAAATAACAGCAACATTAACAGTATAATATTATTTGTGCATAAAAGCAACATTTTCTGTCGCAAATTGTAGCAATTTTGATCTAGAAATCACTTGCGATCCATATCACCTTGAGATGGTTCTAGATATTGATATTGCCGCCCTAAAACCAATCAGCTTAATCGGTTGGCCTGCTGCAATATCATGATAGTATTATCTGTGGATATGATTCATATTTGGTTGGACAGGGATCATAGGTTGGAGAGTGAAATGTTCTCCCACAGCAGGAGCAGCATATAGCAAGCAAGCAAAAGTTGAAATCATAAAGAAAACTGAGAGATGTGATGCATATAGATATAGTTGTGTATATAAATATCTAAATAGAAGCATATATAATAGATATCTCACCAACCAAGCACCTATAGGCCAGAGTTCATCACCGGATGAGTTTAATTTGCAGCTATCATTAATCAGTACTAATCTTTATGACTTTATATGTTAATATTTATTAAATCAATTTACCTTGACAAAATCAACAAATCCTTCTGGACCAGCCAGTTGAACACCAGTGTTCAATTCGATTACTGATTTAACAACATTTGTTGTTCTTGCATATACAATATCTGTAGTTGAGTCGATTTCAGTATCACCACCAATGGAAGGACATCCGTCTGTTTGATCTGAGTTACCAAGCAACTGATCGTTCTGGAACAACAAAATGAAGATTGATGTTTATTCTGTATACAGGCATCAATGCCTGACATCGTATTCACCCGTAAAGTTCCAAGATGATCTGTTCCAAATGATCAAACACTTTGGCTAATCAATAATCATAAAAAGTATACTGCAATGGACAATGTTGGCACTGGGTGTTGACAAGATCAAATAAAATCTGTTTTGAAACACATCAGGCAATATTTGAATCAATAGAAAACAAGCAAGGAGAATTGTAACAATAATTGATTTATTGATATTCATGCCTCTTGGTTAACTCCATCAAAACATTGTATCACTGTTTCGTAAAGATATGTTGAAAATGGAACTAGAACTAACTCATTCAAAATGTGAATGGCACATTGAGTGAATATATTAACAGAGTCAGCAGTCCAGCAAGTTTAAATTCTAGGAGCACAAAAGGTAGTAGAATGATAAGTAATGCCTTTACAAAACTATTTTTAACAATAAACAAACATTATTTTGATCGTAACATGTAATGAAACATCATTCAGAACTGTTTTTGGAAGGAATGACCTATTGCCACTTGACAGTTGCTTTTCCCTTGAATAGCTTGTGGACCTTCCACAGGGTCTTCATAATTATACCAAATTACCTGTGGTTGGATTTCACTTGGTTTAATTGGAATATCTTCTTCGATCTTCTCTTTAATTAATCGTGATACCTCAGGGAAAAGATCAGACATAGGTCGATTTCTACGTGTTGGAGCTAAACAGAGAATAAATAAAAATGGATACCTTCATAAATATCACCGTGAGTGAGGCAATGATAACCACATAATAGATAGATACGTGTTTCATGACATTATTTCCCAAGACCAACAACCAAATTGGTTATTATTGACAGGTGACTTCTTATAGAAGGTTTGATAAACAGAGTAGAGTAATTTAACAATGTCACACAGAATATAAAACATGCTTTCGTTTTAGGTGCAATCAGGGTGTCACAAAAGTTAAGATCTTCTGGGAACTGTGTTGTTCGATTGTAAACCTTCTAGGAATGAATTTATAATGCTTCATAGTTTTGAAGAGTTGATCCAAAGTTTTAGAAGTTTGACTTACTTTGAAGCAAGATGCATGGATTTCAAAACACAAAAAATATGAAATCCCAGAATAATAAATTTCGAATAAGAAAATAATCATGATAAGATTGGAAACCTTCTGATTTTGTGCTGGCCTTCCGGGAACAGGTTCCCAGGATCCTGCACTTTGTGACAGCATGGACCGTGCAATTACTGTAATGTTGTCATAGATTATTTTTATCAATCATTCAATTCCAGATCTCAACTAGTAATTGAGACGGAGCCCGTACCACTCTTCTATTTCTGGAGGAGTGGCTCTCTTCATAAAGAACAATGAACTTCATAAAGAACTTCTTTATGAACTTCACTCTTCATAAAGATCATAAAGAACATGTTGTAAATGCTCTTTACTGATATCAGCCCCATATTGTTACCCATATAGCATAACATCAGGCCTATAGTCTGATATGAATCATATGATACGATATTCATACTCACATTCTACTGGATGCATAGATTGAGTACCACTTGCTGAAGTCCTTGACATATCAGGACTGAGTCTTGCATCTGTTAAATCTTCTGAACTGTCAGGGGATGTTAAAAACGAAGCCAGTAGCTCAGCACACGCATCCCTTTTCTAAAATAAAAATAAATAACATCATCAGTACAAATTCAAAACTTTAGTCACCTAATTTTTCATATAGATTGACTAGAAAAACTGTCAGAATTATAATAAAGTGATTAGAATGTTGGGTCGGTAGAAGTTCATAGTCAACATCGATCCTTTCTGCTGTCACGCACTAGTTCGTTGGGAGTAAAATTTGATCACGTGTTCATTCGTTAGGACATTAGGGTTAGGTTTCTAGCATACATTGAGAATTTAATCTGTTAAAACACTGAACAACTTCGTATCTGACATTGCTTCTCAAAAAATTCCCCTTTTTAAATAAAAACATTTGTCTATTCACTTTTAGAGGCAAATGGGTTACATTGAATGGTGCGTATAATGACCATGGGATCTAGATCACGAACTATCACTACTGACCCAAAAACTATGAAAAAAGCGTGAAATGTCATGGCGTTTTCATAGCATTTTCACATTTAAATATCGTGAATATATGGATTTCATGGTTTTCAAACTTTTTATAGCTAGAAAATTTGTGGATTTTACTCTTACGCATTTTCATGGTGCTTTCACAACACTTCCATGGCTTTTCATGGTTTTGTTGTCAGTATATAGTATATTGACCACAACAGAAAGGTGAATGTTTTGTGTTAATTGAATGAAATGAAATATAAAAATTATTATCGTCCCAGAGTGATTACTACTTAGATAGAATTGCTCAATGGAGGAGAGGGGTGACTTTTACAGCACATTAAACAACTACAGTACCATGAAAGATTTTTAGCTAAATCTAAGAAATGATGGAAATAGTATTATCGTACTTCTTTCGGTAGAGCTGCGTAACTTGATTCTTCATTTTGCAGCCATTCAGAATCAGCATCTGACTGTATCTTCTGTTTGTGTAATTGCCCGTCTAGTTGAGCTTTTTCTTCTAATAATCGATTGGCACGGACTTCTTTTTCTACTTGCTCTTTCTCATGCTTTTCCTTGAAATGAAAACATAATGGATCAATTGACTACTATTCAAAACCAAAATCAGTGTTGCACGCTGCAGATTTTTATCCACAATTGAATTACAGGGTACATGATAATTACCACAATAAAAATTTTCTTACAATTGAAGTTCGGGTTTAACTAAAATTCCTGCTCATATACGCTCAGCACTGCTCAGGAACTCTGCTCTGATGCGAAGTCAAATAAATGATGTCCTATTAGGCTACATATCTTCATACAGAGTAAAGCCAATTAAAAATTTTTATTTTTAAAAATACCTCAAGATTATGAGCGCGAGATCCTGACCACGACCTTCTGTGAGGATTTGCCAAATTCCTTGCAAACGGTGACGATAACGTTGACATTGAGTTGGGAGCCATGGACGCACGTTTATCAAGATAATGCATAGGAGGCGGTGGAGCAACAGTCGAGGAAAAGCTAGCACCCATACGAGGCATCGTTGCAAATGCACTACTTCCTTCATCTGGAAAGGAAATTCAAGAAAAATTTAATGGTTTGAAATGAGTAAATATTCCATTAAAATGAATTTAAATCCCAATAGCTTTTCAATTTTGAACAACGATATATGGCAACTCAGATGGCATACTGTAACAAATCAAATTTAACTAAAAGTTAAATGAATATTCAGAATTCTGTGCTATGATAGACCTACAGGTGGCACATGCCCCTGTACTCCATTTTACCAACGGATATTGTTTCGCATACGTTGGAGTAGTTGACTACATGCGAGAGCCTCTATCCAATGCTCTGCTCTATGAAACTGAGAGTCGCAGACCACGCTGTACGCTGAAGGACTGACGTAGTCATATAGGGTAATGGAGTTTGCCTAAATTGAAAAGTAGGTGTTGTGGAACTAGATTAGTACTATGGAAACTAGCATTTTTGAACTCAATCGAATAGAAGAGAAAGATTGACCGGGTACCTCTAACTACAATATGATGGAAACACGATCATCATCATCGCTAGAATTCTAACCGCAACAAATGTTAAATAAATAAAAGTTAAATGCTTCTTTTCACATACCACGAGTTGGTTGACCAGGGCGAGATGGCTACAAATCAATAATATAAAAATAATAAAAATTGTAAACAAAGTTGAGAAATTATGTGAGACACACATTTAGCATCCTTTGAGAAATTTGCGGGCATTGTCATACCTTTGGAGGTGCATCTTCCATTGTTGATGCTAAAAATATACAAATAGGGAAATAAAAATGCCTAATTTGTTCAATGGATTAATAGATTTCTGGATAGCATGTTGCAATCAAGAGTTGCTGTCAACAGGCCAGACAAAACCAGGCCAATTAGGATTCTAGAAGACTGATCAAAATTCTTAAGAAACTTTATTATTTTCAATTTTCTTCACGTATACTGGAAAGTAGCCAATAATCAAAGAAATTTGCTTATGAGAAATGGTAGTGATCAGGCAATTAGCTTCATTCACATGTGGAGGTTGCCTGTAACAATGTTTTCAATCAAGTGGGTTATATCAGAACACTTGATGATGTATATTTAATAACTTACTCATTGCTGATGAGACCACCCGTCTAGTTTCTTGTTCCCTTCTTTCTTCCAATGCAGATGCTTCCTCTTGCATAATAGCTCTAATAAATATGAATTAAATTTTGATTTTTATCGATATAGCAAGAATAATATTAAATCATCAAAAATAAAAAGATGGATTGATGCAAAATTGTATTATCTTTCTGGTAAGCTATATACATTAGGTGTTGCGCAGTTTTCGTGAACACTTTGGTATTAGTTTTGCCCTGCCAAAAATAATGGGTGAGTTACAATTAATGTCGAGGATCAATTATAATGGGATTATAATCGACATGGGTAAGAATATAAATTGTAAAAATAATTCATAATATAGAAATATAGGCAATTGTATTGATAGAAACTGCACAAGATAGCATCAAAGGCTTTCTGAACAGTGAACATAATTGTAAAATAGCTCATTTTTATCAGGGACAGTATAGCCTAAGTCCACAGGACCCAATATTCTCTACTCTACCATAAATGAAACAGCCATTTGTAGAAGTGGAGTACAGGAGAATGTGGCAAATGGCTAGAGACAGTACTCCTGCCATATTTTTTCCGTACAACATTGATAGAATGTTATTTTGTTACACTTCTGCTTGAAGATACGTGAAATTGTTAAAAAATATCATAAGCCTCTGTGTATTTTGATTTTGCTAGATACAGAATGTTGATAAATATCAGATAAAAAATTCAACAACGATAATGATGAAAGCATGACTTACAATAATCTCGCTTTCAAATCCGTACAAGACGGTCGAGTTGATGGTTCATAAGACCAACATTCTGTCATGATATGATATAGGCTTGGTGCACAATTTGGTGGTAATGGTAGCCGTTCTCCATTTTCAATTTTTCCAATTACTTTTTCATTAGCTACACCTTGGAATGGTTTAATACCATACATAAGAACCTCCCACATACAGACACCTATAAATAGAAATAATTACATCAGTTTTAAGGCCATTCAATTGTATGCTGGCAACATGTAACATTACACAAAACTGTAATATAGGTCACCTCCCCACGGTGTCCACAGCGTAGCGGTGTAGAGTAGGCTAGTAGATTGTAAGGAATTGTCCAATGGAAGATGTGATACTGTAGGCCTATTATAGTCTTGAAAATGGACCCCGCTATATTGAACAGTGATTCTTATTTACTTTTTGTTGTTGTTTTTTACTTTCCAAAATCAAGAATTAATACATAAATACACATTACAAACTTAACAATTAAGTGATAAGGCGACAAGGACAAACACAGATTAAATAGTAAATAATTATTGGACTATTGCTATGTTGTATGTAATGGCTATTGATGTAATTATTCAAGTTCATGCATGCTCTCCACTGGGCGTTCCCAGAGGTCTATAGGCATCAGAGATGTAGGATGCGCTGGACAGTTGGATAAATGGAGAACATCATGAGGGATTGCGAGGCAATTGTTGCAGCGATGAGTGATAGATTAATTAGTAATATTTACTCTTTGTGTAACACAGGTGCGATGATAAATGCCTTTAGATCTGGACCCTAGGGGTTACACAATTAATCCCATTACCCAAGTAAGAAAGTAACAGATTGGGGTTGAATTGTCAATTTATATATTCTAACCTATTTCTGACTCTGTCTAACTAATGTATTATCAAGCAATTCACACACAACCCAACTGTGGACCATATGAGCATGAGCAACACAGCTTTTTAGATCAAAACTTAGAGTAGATATCACATCCCTTTTATACTTACATTTTCTTCTAAGCATTTGATCCACAATCACCAGCCAATGGCTAAGCTACTAAGATCCTAGGGTGTCAGCAGTTATACACCACTGATTTATATTGATTGAACTTTGACAATGGAAGCCTCGTGATCATGAATCATGATGACGTCATACAACAATGATAGGACTATCTCCTTAATAGAAATTAGCGTATTCCTTAAAATAGTAGTCTTTGTAATCATTTAAAATAGATCTTATTGTATTGCTTATTATAGTCATTTCGTATGTAGTTAAAATAGTAAATGTCGTAATGTTCTAAATTGATATATCATCATCTCATCTTCATTGATGAACATCTCAGCAGAAAATATGATTTGTCATTAGTTTTAAATTTAGCCTTTTGTTTTGTAAACTGTATAAAAGTAATAATATTTTTCTTGTTAATTAATTAATCAGCAGTCAGTCATTAGATACGCTGCCTTAAAGAAGTTTGTTATCGTTTAATAGTTTATTTTATAAATATATCAAGAGAGGAGAAAAGAACAAGTATTATTTTATCTGTCTTCTTGTCTTGGATTAAAGATTGATTCCAAGTTGGTTATGTCCGTTAGTAAAAACCACTTGGTGAGTTTGTTTCAATTTATTGTATTGTTTGTATAAACCCAATGTGGGGAGTTGCATTTGGTGGAAGTGAGATTAGTACAGTCTGTCTCATACTCGTAGTTAAGTCGACGTTCAGGAGCGCCCCATCATATAGGGTTACAATTCAATTACTGCAAAGCACCTCAATAAGAAGGATTACAGTACTGCAAGTCACATACCACAACAATTACACACTTATCAGAGCGATTCGAGGGTGGTGGTCCAAGTTGAAATACAATTATACCAAGTTAAAACGTAAATAAATAACAGACGAAGTTCACTTACCAAACATCCATACATCACTTGCAACTGAAAATCTTCTAAAATTAATTGATTCAGGTGCCATCCATTTGATTGGCAATTTACCTTTTGATGCTAAGAAATAAAGAATTAATAATTAGCCATGGCTAGTTGATTGCCTTTATACACTAAATAGGTACTGATATCTTGCAATCATAGATCGCTGAAGGATGTTACAAAATCAGAAGGGTATCAATCAATTCAAATCAATTGAAATGAATATGTCTGAAAGTATTAAATTACAACGTTCTTCTTATATTCAATTGCATAGCAATTCCAATTTTGATTTCAGATTAAAGTATGTTGACTTACAAACCATCACATATTTTTACAAACTGAAACACACTTGTAGTATATACAGCTGCTATCAAGACCTTTCCTTTTAAATAATGTTGACCGTTTGAAAATAATTAAATAATTATTGAAAGGTGATATCCTGAATCATAACATTTTGCAGATAGTTTTGAAAATTAAAGGATTGCGGAAGGCAAACATTTTTTTCAGATCCTGGACATGAGTACACTCAGTGTACGGGAAAATTTGGGATGCCGGGATGCTAGATCCCGGAAGTCTGAGCTTAATTAACCAAAAAATCAGAAGTTTATAATTTATGTGAAACAAATTTAGTAGGATTTCAATAGACAATCTGACTTACTATACCAACCTATATTCCAACGTTTTGTTTGTGATGTAAATTGGATGGCTTCGGAATTCGAAATAAACAATGCCATGAAAAAAAATCTAATGTAGACGGTGTCACCCTACCGAAGGCACCCGTACCAATGCCATGGCAACGCCGTATTTATGCCCATTTCGAGGACTGTTTCTGTAGCAAAAATTAAAATTTTTGGTCCAAAAATTAAAATTTTTGGTCCCAGTTATGTCTCTTGGATTCCACTAGAATTAGATAGTGTTTTTAATTAATAGAGATATTTATTGCTTCTTTGGTACATTGTGGGCGAAAATTCTGAAGAAAATTTAGGGAAAACTTGGGATTCCGGATCTATCAGACAATCGATCATGAAAAAGAGAATACGCAAATATAAACAGTGCATAAGGTTCTTGAGCACTGTTCATGAACTTGTGAAACTTCTTATTTTGCAGTGGGTACTAAGCTGTCATTGATTGGCAGAGAAAATTCAAAAAATTGAGCAGTTCAACAATTATTAATAAATGTTCTGTATGTCGTAAAACTTTATGTATGCCACAAAATAAGTTTTGAAAATGATAAATCTACAGTGAGTAACTGCCAAATGACATTTCATTAAATATTCAAGAATACTGAAAAACATAACTCAAAGAAAACTAATGATTTTATTGTATGTGAAATGCTTAAAAACTTTGTAAATAGTTCATGAACTGATAATGAATATTTCGTAACGTGCATGAGATAATCATGATTTGTGCAACAGTGAAATGTTTGAAACTTTATGAATTGTTCATGACATAATGCAGGGTATATTATAATTGATTCTGCCAACATGGTCCAATGACAAGTGTGAAATGATTAAATAAATTGAATTACGTACCTTTGTAATATGAATGATCAATTGATCTTGATAATCCAAAATCACCTAATTTAACAATGGCAGGCGTAACAACCAACACATTTCTAGCTGCAACATCACTATAACAAATACAACCGAATCAAAAAATAAGTATGAAGAACAGAAATATAATCATTGAATAGCAGGATGATCAACTTTGTACTTTTCTGTTGCAGAATTCCACATCTATCTATTTCAGCTTTGATTGGAGTAGAACATTGACTTTTAACTTTGTATTACAGTACTTTCAACGTCAGAGTACAAATAAATTAATTAATGAATGTTATTATATTGAAATGGTAAGGTTGTTCACAGGTATTTGTGTTGCATCAGTATAGTGCTACTGCTGTGGAATGTATAATATTGCAGTGCTATTACAGTGCCCAATGATCTCTGATTTCGTATGTCTGCTTGTAAGAACACAATTTGAATCCAAAAATTCAAACAAGCAGTCGGTACTAAACATGCATCACATTGCGTGCGTTGAGCTGTGAAAATTGTGCAGTCACTAAAATAAAACAAACAGTTCATGAACGTTGAATGACCTAATTTTCATGGACTCTACAATTAAATAAAAAAAGTCAATGAAAATTGGGTCATTTAACATTTATGAATTGTTCATTACCTGTTTATAAGGTGTTCATGAACTGTTAATGAACAGTTCAGGGGTTCATGGACAATTCATGAACATTTCATTGAACTCAAACAAAATTTTTTCGCATGTTTTCATCCTTTTTATTCAAAATTTGTCATGTAAATCAAGTTTCTATCTAGTATGGAGATGACTGCTAGAGAATTGATGCAGTATTATAGAGATAGGGCATCATGGATACTATATCTGCTTACAGTCTCCCGCCCAGGGTTTGATAAAATGGGGGATTCCAGGACTGAGAAGGCTAGAACAAATTCAGAACTTAAATGTATTTAAATTTTTACAATCCGAAGGAAAAGAACTTCTTCCCTTTCTGTGGAAGATAAATGATTAGGTGCAGTTTTTATCGTATCTTTATGATAATAGATAGATAGATATTTATTTTGATCAAAATAACATTTAAGGAAAAAATAAAATACATACAAGTTTTGGGTCAAAATGTGAAAAATGATACATGATCAGGTCATCCCGTAAGCTCTAGAAGCTTGTTTGTTTGGGAGACCTTATATATTTATAGAAAAATTAAAGTGGTACATCAGAAGTGTTTATTTACAAATTAAATATTAACATGCAGAAGTTGAATCTGAATAATTAATAATTAGTACAATTGAAACATTAAATAAAACGGAAGTCGACATGACATGGATATAAGATAGGTAGAGTACAGCAAGAAAAGATTATTTGATTGTTAGTTGCAGATGTAGCAGTCAGTAATAGTACAAGTGTCATAGTATTTGCTAATTAATGAGCTTTTAAAATTAATAGAGAATCGATGGGGGATGTATTTATGTTAAAATCAAATTTGAAGTTATTCCATGAATGAGGAAATTTGTATGACGGGTAGGTTTGTAAACTGGAGTTTTTTGCGAAAGGCACAGCAAAGATGTTTTCTTTCCTACGATGGAATCGGTGAAAGATGAACATATTTAAAACAGAAGGAGGTGCTTTTGAAACAATTACAGAATGGAGTACAGAAAACATTTTTGAAAGATGCAGATCATGAAATTGAAGAATTCCTAGTTTCTTACAAAGAGGCTCAACGTGAGAGCGTGGTTTCACATTAACTATTATTCTAATACATTTCTTATGTAGTGTATTAAGATGTTTTGTAGCGGAACTATGTCCCCAAATAGCAATTGCATATTCAAAATGTGGTTTAACCATTGTATTATAGATTTGTAATTTATGATTTATAGATAGAAATTTTCGTACACGGATTAAAGAATATATATTTTTGAGGATTTTGCTTCTTACATATTTTATATGAGAATTCCAATTTAATTTATTATCAATCATGACACCTAAGAATTTTATTGATTTTGTGGGGCAATCAGAGCCACAACATTGTATTTTATGATATTTAAGATATACTTCAAAATTTTTTGGTTTTTGATTTCCAAAGAAGATATAATTTGATTTATTTGGATTTAGAGTTAAATGATTTGCGTCAAACCAATCAGAAACATTTTTCAATTCTAGATTACAAGAAGTTTCGAGTGAAGAAGTATCATTAGAGCTAAATTGAAGTGTGGTGTCATCAGCGAATACGTTTACATCGAATTTTGTACAGGTTGGAAGATCATTTAAGTATATAAGGAATATGAGTGGACCCAAAATGCTTCCCTGAGGGACTCCACAGCTGATCGATTGAGCAGAAGATAGATGGTCATTGAAGGACAACATTTGAGTTCGATTGGTTAGGTACTGTTGGAACCAGTTTAGTTCAATATGCGACAAACCATAATGTGCTAGTTTAGAAAGTAGAATTTCATGAGAAACAGTATCAAATGCTTTTTGCAAATCAAGAAACAAACCGATGTGGTATTTTTTTGTGAGAGTTGTTAAATTTGTTGTTTAAAAAATTGAGAATGCAATCTGTAGTACTATGATGCTTTCTAAAACCAAACTGAAAAGTTGAGAAGAAATGTTCTTCAAAATAACTGTATAGCTGGTTGTAAACAACACGTTCAAAATTCTTGGAAATTGTGGGGAGCAAAGAGATAGGACGATAGTTTGAAAAAAAATGTGGATCACCAGACTTGAAAAGTGGTAATAATTTAGCACATTTGAAAGTGTCAGGTATGTAACCAGATTGCAGTGAAATATTTATAAGGTAGGTGAGAGGTGAAATCAAAGGCTCTTTGACCAATTTCAAACATTTGTTAGAGATTCCATCAAAACTAGTGCTTGATTTGTTTTTTAAATTTGCAATAATTTTGTTGACTGAAAAAGAAGAAACATGATTGAATTTGAACTTATTGCTCAAATTTTCTGGGAGGTACTTTGAAAAGTTTGTCGAAAATGAAAAATTTTGCTCTAGTTGAGGACCAACATTTGCAAAAAAAGAGTTAAAATTATTTGCAATTGTACTTTTGTCTAGAATTTTTCTTCCAGAAACAGAGAAGTAAGGAGGAAACCGATTACATTTTTTAACATGGCCAAGCAACTGATTAGTTACTTTCCACAACTGTAGTAGATTCTGCTTTGATGCTTCATAAAAATGATCCCAGTAATTTATTTTTGCTTTTCTGATCAGCTTTCGATAAATTTTAAGATAGTTACAGTGTTTAATCTTAGAATACTGGGTTTTGCAGGTAATAAATTTTTTGAATAATTTCTTTTTTTGTGTGTCTTGAAATTAGCAATCCCTTTGTCATCCATTGCTGAATCTTATGATGTTTCTTATTCAGTTTAGTGGTGATTAGGGGACATGAATCATTCAAATGTTTTTTAATGGTTTGCTCAAAACAATGAAAAGCTTGAGCAGGTTCAGATGGTAAGAACCAATTTTGCTCAGAAAGAAGATTTTCAAAACGAATCATATTTTGAGGTGACATATTCCGATACGTGACTGTTGAAGATTGTTTTTTAAAGTTATTTATTAAAGATGCATAAGGTGCTAAATGATCTGAGATTTCAGTAATTAAAATTCCAGAGCTTATTGATCCTTTGAAGTTGGTAAATATATTATCAATTAATGTACATGTTTTGGTAGTAATGCGAGTTGGTTCAATGATAAGTGGAGATAGTTTGGAATCAAGCATAAAGTCAATCAATAGTGCAGATTTTGATGAGGTTGAAAGGATATCTACGTTGAAATCTCCAGCTAAAAATACCGTTTTCTTTTTAAGCTGGGATAATGTCGTGTTAAGATGAAGGAGATCATTGTTGAGTGTTGATTTCGGAGGAATATAAATAGAGAAAAAATAAAATTGTTGAGTCTCGACAGCTATTAGTTCAATGTCATCGGACATGATTGACAGGTCTTCACAAACAGAGAATGAAATGGATTGATGTATAGCAATAGCAACACCACCTCGTCTCTTACTTAATCTCTCATTTATAATCAAATCATAATTGGGAATTTGAATGGATGAATTCTGCCATACTTCTTGTAAAGCAATAAGTTTGATGTCAGTGGTTACAAGCAAATCAGATAAAGATTCATGGTTTTCAAAAGGCTTCTGACATTTTGAGACGCCAACGACATTGTATTGTGATTTACATTAATAGGGTCGACATAGCCTAATCTATTTATGGTATCCGCATTGTCGCTTTGCTTATCAAGGTCATTACAGTCTGTCACGTTTATTGTTCATTGTCAAAAGATTGTTTGCAACATTGAAAGAAAGAATTAATTTGGATTGTGAAAATGTGGAATTGTGAAATACATGATTGTTGGGTTTCGAAATGGGAACAAAGTCTAAAAGTTAAATTAAAAGCAAAATAATATACAAAATTAAATAGATGGACAATAACCTTTAAATAAAACTGTGAAACCGCTTGCATGATGTAATTAACCAAAAAACTTTTTAAGAACAAATTAGAATCCTGAAAGGAAAAATATTTTATCGAACCATGCCGCCTAACAGATTCAGCACATACAAATATACACTTACCGATGGACAAACTTTTTGCTTTCCAGGTATGATAAGGCAGTACATAATTGAAAGATGTAATTCACTAAGGCATCAATCTCTAAGCGGTATTTGTTTTTCTGTAAATAACCTCTTAACTGAAATAACAAAAACATATGACTGATTCTCGTGCAAATTAAATGCCACATACTCTGTAACAAGTACAGTACTATAATGTTACAATATTATTATGCTGTAAGAAGATCCAGTTGAATATCTGATTTGAGATTTTAGAAACAGAGAAATAAGGCAAATATATATGCAAATACCTTTTGCTAGACTAATTTTAATATAAATATTGGATCTCATTGCATGAAACTACAGAGTTGCATCCTGTTGAATTTCGTTTTAGAATGGAGATATTTATATGTAATATTTTGATGTAATGTGAAAATAACAGGTTTTTTGGATTCAGATGGAGTTTAAATCAATTTCTGGTTAGTTAACGAACGCAAACTGAGAAATAAGTGTTTGTAATTTGTAATTTGAAAATGATTTA
This sequence comes from Haliclystus octoradiatus, assembly GCA_916610825.1. NCBI lineage: Eukaryota > Metazoa > Cnidaria > Staurozoa > Stauromedusae > Haliclystidae > Haliclystus > Haliclystus octoradiatus. The sequence continues at coordinate 14,213,851 of OU744446.1, forward strand.
ACTTCGTCTTAATAAATACCTCGCCATATTGAGCTAGCTCCATAACAATGCAAACAGGTGATTCCATGACAACACCCAGCATTTTGATGATATGAGGATGTTCAAATTGTTTCATGATGTCTAGGTTCAAAATAGAAAATAAAATAAATACAAAGTAAAGTCGGACACTACCAATAATACTGCACAACATTGAAAGTCTGTAGCCAGTACCATAGTAAATATCAAGTAATACTTACTAATTAATTTATCTCTTCTGGTTGCTATTTATAATTTATTTACTATTGACTGGGAAATGCTGGTGGACCTTGAGTTTGAAGGACTGGTACAAATTACTAATTAGCCACACCATTCATCCTTCCATTAGTTAATTCCATTTATGTATTTAGTAACTTTCAGTTTATCATTGATTATCAGTTTGAACAGTTTTGTGGGGACAGGTTTGCTAACAGATTCCCATATGATTTATCTATTCCTGTCACATTATCTATCGGGAAACCTGATCAAGCAAGCACCAAGGTCAAATTGTGCACTTGTAGCTCAGTGTCAGAGTGTCTGAGCTATGTACAGGAGGCCAGGGTTCAATTCCTTGTCATTGCATACATGTTTGCAGTATTCAATTGTATGTAAATTTGTTAATGTCGCCCAATATAAACAAGCAGTTTGTGCTTTCAGGCTACAATACTCTCGCTTATCGTTGATTGTAAAACGTAATATAAATGATACTGTTCGAAAGAACAGTGTTAAGAACAGTGTTTAAATGGATATATGACCATAATTGTCATTAAATTAATTTTATTACATGGAATAGATTACAGTAATACAGGCTGTACTTACATGCTTCTTCAAGGAATTTATCCGTTCTGTCTGTATCAGGGCTTCCATCTGCGCATGTCTTACATGTTTTGATGGCAACAGGAATCTCAGGATTATCCTGTAATTACATAAATTAGCAACGGTTTACAGGATTTAACAAAAAAAACTTTCCAAGGACAATTTCTTTGAAAGATATAAGTTTGAATATAAAACGTTGTGAAAAAACCTTTATATTCCAGCAAGGAAAAATGCGACACTTGCTTCTTAACAATCACCTGTGAAAACAATTCATGAACTTCAAATTTTCAAGTACTGTACAAACTGTTTATGAACAGTTTAAGAAAAATTTCCTGAAAAACAGGGAATTTATCGTTCATAAACAGTTGATAAACTTTTCATGAACAGTTTATATGGTGCACATGAATGTTCGAAAAGTCCATGAACTCAACAACTTTTTCGTAGGGGAAGAAAGAGGGGTACCTATACAGGGGTATATATACAACAAAGAACAATTATATATTTCAAACTTCATCTCTACACAATATCAACAAAAATAATTGGGTTATAAAAATATTGTAGGCTATTATAAGTGTATTTACGAAATTGAAGAACTGAGTGCAGGGTACGACAAAAGGTTACACCTTCTGGAATCCTTGGGGCATTTCAACATTTTCTTCTGAATTTTCTTGCTGAGGTTTGACCAGAAAATCCTTAAAAAATCAATTTTCTTCTCAATTTTGTATAGCCTTCCGGAATCTAGGATCACAGGATCCCCACTTTTGCCGGACCCTGCTGTGCGTTTGTTATGTTTACCTTTGATTTGAATACACCTTGATAAACATCACCAAATTGACCTTGTCCAATAATATCTAATAATCGTAAATCTTCTTTAACAATTTCATAATCTTTTGCTGTATGAAGAGAAAAGATAAATAAATATTAACATAGAAATGTAACTAAGAAAATCTCTACAGCTACTGTACAATCATAATTTGAAAAAAGGTACAGCAGCTGAGAGTATTCAAACTATGCAGTTCCATTTAATTACCCTAATGAATTACAGACATCAGAGTCAATTCCAGTTAAAAAAGAGAGAACACTTTTAACACAAGATATTAAAACAATGGCAAAACTAGTATTTTGGATGAATTTCCTTTGTAATAAGACTGATAGAAGACAATCAAATCAGCTTTTCCGAGAACTCTCTCCTCTCATGCCAGTCATTTGTAAAAAAAAATGATTTAAATACATTGTTGAAAAGCAAGCAACCTGGAGTCCTAGAGGCATTTCAACCAATTATCAATTTTCTTCTGAATTTCAGAGATAGTTAGTGAATTTAGTAGTATTATTCTGAAAGGCGCAAATCCCTAACCACTACATCAATGCATCTATATGTATGCACAATACTTATCTGCACAATCTGCAATTCTGCATGCACAACGTTTATTAATGTAAATCAAATATAAATAAATATTCAAATGAATGTAAAGTAACCAACCAGTACTAGGCTCTGCATAATCATCAGAGTCTCCAATCTCAGCGTAATCATTATAATCTAAAACGAAATACAGTACAATCATCAGCAGCAGCAGTCACTGCAGTGTGCCTGAGTTCAACTTCGCTAGGCAGTCAATACAACATGGACAGACCAGCAATTTAAAGGAGAAATCATCAACTCTAGCAAATTTAGCTTCAAATAGTAAACATCACTTGAGAAGCATACGAAATCATAGCGTTTTCATTATCAGTAAATGTTACATATATATATATATATATGCCAGTTAATAACAGAGAACTTTAATCATACCTCCATTTCTTTTACTACTAGCATTTGATGTACCAGATAATCGTCTATCTTCAACAAGACTGACAACATTTAATAATGGTCGAATAACACTATTGGAATGAAAAAGATGACAAAACTTGAAAAATGTAAACAATATTTTAGTAATTTATCGATCCCTAGAAAGTAGGGTGACCATCATCTATTGTTCATCTGTTTTAAACAAGGCATACACATCCTGTCAAGGGCGGATAATCCTCCTGTCCAAAATCTGTTTGCTGTTGTGATACTCTTGTAAATATTTCCAAGGAGAAATGACCCTACTAATCAACAAACAATTTTTGGGGTCCAATCTTTTATACCTATAATAGGGTTTTGGAATTTAGAAGTGACATTTGTTTTGAACGCTAACTCCTCCCATGACAAAACTGCCAGATTCTCTTTTCTGTAAACTCAAGCAATTTCTTGTAATCCCCCTGTTAGGAGGATTAATTCAGAGCCGACAATAGCAATTATGGGCCTGGTGATTTCTTGAAAACAGGACTGGAAAAAGTTTGCAACTGTTTTTCATCCAATAATATATCAACGACCATACGGGCTGTACATACCACGTCCCTGGGCAATTTCCCTGGCTCACACCCTCTAGGCAGCCTTGCTAGGTTTATCCTCTTCCATGTAAACATGACCCTCTTATAAACCATGTTATCTTAGTAATACTTGATTTTTAGAATAACACAAATTACAGCTGAGGAGCAGCTTTCATATTCACTGACAGAAACAAATTAGCACGAAGATTAAAATACTTTAATAGCACATCAAACAGCATGTTCAACAATAAGTTTAGTAAAGCAGTTCTTTAGGAAGAATCATTAGACTTTTGATGTATATGGCTTAGACGGGCATCATTTTTACATTTTAAGCACAATGCAATCTACATGCAGTAACATGCAGTTGTATGAATAGAGACTTGAATATGAATATTGAATCCCCTTGCAATGTCATAAATCATAGTACCTTTCCCGTCTCTCTGTTGGAATCGATGGGAGGGTACGGTAGCTACCTAAAATATGAAAACATAAAATTATTATAGACATGTACAATGACTACGTACCATACATGAACAATACATGTGGCTTCAAGTATGAAGCTGCAATATGCAAGTCAAAACGAATTAAAGGGTTACTGCACGGCAGCCGTGTTTGTTTCTCTGATAGCAAACACAGAATGTTGGGAGACACAAGAAAGTATCAGAAAAAGTGTTTTTCAGCTTTCATGTGTCTCCCAATATCCAAAGTGTTGGTATCAGAGAACCGAAACAAGGCTGCCATGCGGTAGCCCTTTTGTGAAATAAAACATATTGTTACTACTTTTAAACAAATTTAACATAAAAGATTTGACTGGTTAGATAAATTTTCTCTAATAAATCTTCACATATTTGTCATATTATGCCTTCTTCAAATCACAGATCCAGAGTTATACTTTTGAACCATTTCCGATTCTTCCAAACGCTATGATTTTGATCTGTCTCCGATACATTTCTCATTTCTGCTGTTTTTCAAGCTTTTGCCGGTTTCGTAGTGCTTTTGTCTCGGAATAGCCATTCTAACCAAAAGAAATGACTCAAAGCAGAAAGCCTTGAACAATAGTATTCTGAAATATATATCATCAACTATTGTAACATAATTCAATTTTTCAATTTACAATTATTTAAAAAAAAAATAATCTGTCATGATGTCCAACTTGTTTTGGCTTGTGTGATCCAAACACGGAGTTAGCTAATCAAACCACTATAACAACATTCGAAAATCTCTTGAGCCTTACAAAGTAGCTTACAGGCAACAATGATCAAAGTACATTCAATGAAATTACATTTTTCTCATCCAAAATATTTCATGATACACTTAGGCAAGCAGATCCACTTTTGAGTGTGAATGTGATACTTTCTTGGCACAACAAATATCCAGGCTGCATACCCTAAAAACCCAGAATGCAGATAAAAACATGCTACACCACCAATCTGAGCCTCCTGTGAAGGTGGTTATGAATTACGTGCTATCAGCCATTGTATGATATATCCAAGTAACTATTACTTACTTGCACGTCGTAATAATAATGTATTAGTTGCCTTGCCAACTAAAGAACAGTAACCATCAATCAAATCAGCCAATTCGCTAGCCTTAGTCAATGACGATGTAGTAAAAACCAAAGGCTGGAATAGAAAATAAGGTTAATTATAAAGCTGATGAATGTTTTTCCAAATCAAATTGGTTAAGAATAATGTATTGAATTCGTTCCTGTTAATGACAAAGATTCTTGACAGTTACCTCGTCGTTGCCTTCAACTTGCACAGAGACAGTTGCTTTATCAGAAACCGTTGCCTGTGTACCAGTCGTAATTCTAGCCGTTTGAATTGCTTTGATGGCATCAAATGAAGTCATTCGTTTGATCTGACGTGAAAGAAATCAAAAATACATAACGTCAATTGACAATCGCAATTAACATACACATCATCATCACATCCCTCATTCATTTTACTCAGGTACCGGAGGAACAGTTGATTATTCATATATGATTGACACTGTTTCTGAATTGCCGACAGAAATCAAAAGCGTGTATGTGGATTGTATCTATTGACATTATCAACAAATGTGTAGAGTTAAAATGCTACTCCTTAAAAGATGTTTGTATTCTTAAGAGCCAAAAGAACAACTCGAATCAATGTTTGAATTAAACACATCTTTATCTTTTTAAAAAACGTATATTTTTATCCTTAATCCTTGTATTGATTTTAATAGTAATTTGAATCCTGAGAATGTAAACATTTAATAAATGTACAGAAAATTCAGACTTGCGGCTGCAAAAATTTTACTTAATAAACAATCTATCTATCTATCTATCTGTCCATGATAGTTTTATTTGTGGAAGGAACATTAGCTAAAATAGCATATTGTCTGTTTTCTAAGAAGATAATATTTAATATTATATATACATTGATTCTACGTCCGCCTTTTGAGCATATAAATAGTGAAATGGCAATAAATACTACCATTACAGTTACAAACAAATTATCTAACATAATTGTGGGTTCTTTTTAAGGGGTTCTACTTACAACTGAACCTTCTTCTGCTCTGTAGCTGATACCGTCTTTTGGGCCAACAACAACATCAACAGATATACTCCATCCAGTCTATTGTAATCACAAGGAAGATTAATGATGCAATGTTTTTCAAAATCAAAGGTTAATCTTAATATTTTGAGAGGCTTTAGGTGCCATCAGTATACCTTTCACAATATATGGCCAAAGCCTTATTAACGATTTGAAGAAACAAATTACAAGTGTGTATATTTGTTATAAAATAACATCTAAGTTATAAATTACGGAGTCAGGATTTGCTAAAATGGGGAATTCCGAGACTGAGCATAAATCCAGAAGGAAGTGGAGGAAATAATTGTATTCAAGTTTTTCTAATTAGCAAGATGTGTAAAAACGTGTAGTTTTTATCATATTTTTATGACAATTGCCGCTAAAATGTTCAAACGTTTACATGATGGAATCATATGAAATATCTTGGGACTTTAAATTAAAAACTTAAAAAAAATAAAAATCCTGGAAGGAAAAATATTTTATCCGAAGTACGCAAGTCTTCCGCATAGGTTCTCATCCAATAGATTTTTAAATGATACAGTAACATTTTTGAGATTGTTACCTTCATAGACATCGCAAAAATATTCAAAAATGCTTCATTGTAATTTAACGAGATTTTTAATGAAATTTGAATGCCCCTCATTGACTTTGTCTAACAATTTGAGGGATATCGAGTAGTGCTGTTCGATGTATCAGATTTTCACTCATTTTTCAATATTTTTATCTGAAATTTTGAAACAATTTTTTTACCCATTAGAGCAATGAAATCGAGAATGCAATTCAAATTTCAAACTTTTTTTGGACCAGTCCGGCCTGTGATATTTTCCAAATCAGTAGTTCACAATTACCTCTGGAAATGCAGCAGGCTGAGGACATGTTACTTTATAGGGTACATCACTGCAGTTCATTATATTGTCTAACAAACAAACAATATATTACAACTCTACTCACCCCTAATGAACATCGATATGTTTCAATATCGAATCTTTCAATTTTCCAAAGCATTTCGAAAAATGCTAAACAACATTGATCTTCAGTCATATTAGCGTATTGTTTGAAAAGCTTTTGAATTGTCTTACGAATGTCACGTGTCTGTGAAAAGAATTGTGATAAGAATATATGTAAGTGGAAATCTTTTTGATAACATTTTTTCCAGAGCAGAAGCCGGCAGGCATAGGTATTCTTGTTATCGTCATATTGGCCAAATGAACCCAGATTCAAGTAATGTAATGTGATGCACAGTTAATTGATACGTACAATATAAAATTGCATCATTTAAGAACAAGAACGATGAATCCTTTGAATACTCAATTTGGTTAGCTTTATCATGAACTCAAAGACATTGTTTGAATTAATCACAGACCTAGAAAATCTCTAGAAGCTACTTTTGTGAAGAAATATGAAATTATAGCAAAATACCTTGTTATTATCAATAATTAAATTAGGCAGAAACCGCCTTAAACCAATTTCTTTTCTAGAATAATATAAAAATAATAGCATATATCAAAATCGGTCAGATTTCTCTGTGAATTGCAATCTACTAAAGAATAATAAATTAGAAAATTGGAATGTAGTGAAGCAAGTTGCTAAGCAATCATATTGGTTGGGATTTACGCAATAATACATTTGTAAAAATAAATTGCAGATTATAATTACCTGTAATAAATAATCATAGTTTATGAAAATTGTGGGTATTATTATTAAAAAGCAATGAAAAGATATTAGACCTACATAATAAATAAGTAATGCATAAGTGGGTCTATAAAGTACCTACAGTAGCCTATCTTCATGAATTCTTGAGTCATACAATTTATTAATATTGAGTAAAACCTTCAAAGTAATTTAAGCAAGAGTTAGGATCATTTAAGCTAGCAAACTCTGTTATGTATAATTTTCCGTTTTCAGTTAACTAACGTGATAACTGATAGTGACCCCATAAGCACAGGTGCTTGTTTATTGGGGGACATACACACATTTACAGACAAATACAAACATGTGTGCACCGATGAAGAATCAAACCCCGATCTCCTAAACAAAGTACATACACTCTGCCAATGAGCTACCAGTGCACGGACAATCAAATTAACAAAATCCTTATTGAAATATTCCAAATTGTTAATGTAGAGATAAAGAGTTTAGCCACTCACTCTATAAATTCAAGATTTGATCTTTTGTCTAAAGCAACTTGGGGCATGTTATTAAAAAATCTTTTCATTTCCAAAACGCCAAGTTGAAATGCTACTTCTGGATCAACTCGTTCTGCTGCATCTTTCATGTAATCATTACGTACCTACAATAAAGGAGAAAAATATTCAAATATCAGAAAACGAAACAATCTGCAATAAACAGGTACTGTGAATCAATAACGTAGTGCATATTAAACACATCATCAGGGTCCGACAAAGGTGGGGATCCTAGATCCCGGAAGGCTGGAGAACATTCAGAAGAAAATCCATAATTTTAAGAAAATTCAGAAAATGTGTCAAGATTCCGGAAGGATAAATGTTTTGTTGGACACTGCACACCATGATTTTTCTACGAGGTGTCAAGTTGCTCAGTTTTAATATTTCATGATTCAAAGAAATACAAATACGACATTGATGTTAGGCTGGCTTCAAGAAGCCTACCTGCCAACGTATTTTCATATTTATAAACAAGGGATTGTAGCGAAAAATGTTGTTTTTCAATATAAACAATTCAGTCAAACTTCTTATAGCAGCAACCTCTATACAGCCCACATGTCTTTAGTGGTCACTCTTGCAGTATCAAAAATAGTATTTTCTATTGACATAGTCCTGTATATAAAGGCCACCCGTATATAGTGGTCAATTTATCATAGCTGGTTGTTGTAAACAAGTAGGCTACAGTTTTGCTACTGGAAAGAGAATACCATGATGATAACTTACCTGGTCGTACAGGAAATAATAGGTTGTTTTGTCTATTTTGTACAGTTCTGCAAAATCACTTGGGACAAATCTCACCCTCAATTGGAATCTGAAAATAAATTATATCGCCATGTCACAATTAATTATGTCACACACAATCGTTAACTAATTAAGAAATATGGGATTTAATATTAACATCATTCTTTGTTTTGAATACAGTTCAAACAGAGCAATGGACACACACAATAATAAACTACAAACAAACAAACACAATAAAAAGTTTACATGATACCAAAACGGAACAAATGGAACAAATGCATTCTAAATTAAATGAAGACGAAATTGTACTATCAAAGATGATGCATCACTTGTCTATTTCTAGAGAGTGGCTCATTCTTTTCAGATTGTAAATGATAATTACTTGTAATCTTAGCATAATACACCAGGTATTATTTGTTGTAATTTGTCGTGTGCAGGGTCCAACAAAAGTAGGAATCTTAGATTCCGGAAGGTTACAGTAAATTCAGAAGCAAATTGATATTTTTATGATCTATTGGTCAATCCTAAACAAAAATTTAGAAGAAAATGTTGAAACACCCCTAGGATTCCAGAAGGCTAAACCTTTGTCGGACCCTAGTCATGTGATAATTTTCTATTATATCTAGTGGCCAGTCCAAGGTTCTGGACATATAAATATATGGGGAATCCCAGAAAGATAGCACAAATTCAGAAGAAAGCATAATGGAAACCGTTGTATTCAAGATTTTATAATCAATAGAAAAAATATATTTTTTTCTTGTGAAATAAATGAATCTATGCAATAAATCATTCAAGCCATTTCTTTTTGTCTTTAAAAATTAAGGTTCCGCAAGGACAACTATTTATCTGACCTTCTCTTAGTCCATTGTAACGTGGTCCTGATTGTCAATTGAGCTATTGAATACCATATCATTCATGCGTATCGATGCAGCTATGGGCAAGTAGGCTAGTATTTGTTCATAATGTTTTGTATTGTAATGAATTGTCTTATTTAAGAGTTTGGTCAGATATCATCTGACAGTGATTTGTGGCGTTCTTTGTGTAACAAATATGTTATGCGAAAGAGGGACGGCACATTCCTATAATGTGACTGTCTATACTTACTACTATGTGTCCTTAACTGTTTAACAGAGTACTTACTTCCAATCTTTGCTTTCAAATTTATCCAAGTGATCTTTTTTGATATCCAACATAGTTACATGAGAATTCAGCCATTGATATTCATTAGTTTTGATATTTGTTAATTTCAAAGCAAAATATTTACTAGCAATCGTTATATTAGCGCCAAGTCTTCGAATTACAATATCAATTATACTCTGAAAAAACAGAAATTGATATTTTTAATAGACATACAACTTACATGTAGCCAAGTAGACTAAGACATGCCTATTCTTCTAATAATTAAAGAATACTGCTACTGATATACTATATAGCATTATCGTATCACAAATATCCCTGGCGCACAGCGTCTGACAAAAGGTTTAAAGCCTTCTGGAATCTTAAAACATTTTCAACATTTTCAAAATTTTTGTTGAGATTTGATCTCTAAATCATAAATTATCAATTTGCTTCTGAATGTGCTCTAGCTTTCCTAGATCTAGGATCCCAGGACACCCACTTTTGTGTGACCCTGCTGGCCCATGTGCCTGCTTATGTTTTTGTGCATAGCTCAACCAAAAATCTAAAATAGCATGTCATACTCTAGCATAATCCTATTGGTTGGTTACATTGTATGGAATTTTGAGGTAGAAATGTCTTTAAAATTCCCCATGGTTTAACCGGCTCCAAATTTTACTCCTCGTTGTTTTTTTAAACCTTATTAATTAAATAAAATGTTTACAGATTGAGACTTTACTGTAAAAGTATCTCACCAACTAAAACTTTGCCGGAAATTTTTTTGAAGAAGGTTGTTGCCATCAAGGGAAAGGATAGCTTTCTCGCAGACTCATTTTCAAATGTAAACTTGGCAAAACAGTTTTACTACTTTGAATTAACACTTTAACAGGTTACGGAAAAGGAAGTTTTATAATATACTAGTGAAGTCAACCAACAAAATTTAATTGCTAGAAGTTAGCCCAAATGATAAATAAACAATAGAACTGAAGGTCAGTCAGGTGTGAAAGATATTGCGTGACGAACATGAGAATGTAATTCTTTCTTTCTATGGAGCCACAAGAGAAATCCTACGAAAAAAATACGCTTCGGGCCATCAATTGAAGGAATATAAAGATATGAACATAAAACATGGCCTATGCTGCCGCAAAAAAATATAAGATACTCCACGGAAAGTATGGATTTGATACGTTTACCAAGAGATGCGTGAATCTTGAATACAGTAGATACAAACAGACATACATCGACGTTTATATAGTAGATGGATTAATTTTTGAACTGATTTTTGAGAAAGGAACAAAATGAAATAAGCTCCTAAACAATAATGCAAAATTTCAGAGTTCAAAAGTTGTTGCACTCTCCTTGGCCTTCAGGCCTTAGCTTGGATCATCCTCCACTCCCCTTTTAGTGGAGCAGTCAGCCACTTAAATTTGATTTCATACACCTTTGGTATTTGGATAAGACTAAGTAACAGCTTAAGTATTATACCAAATTGTATTTTTGAATTACAAAAACCTAAATGACCAAGAATGTAATTGTATCAAGTTTCAAAAGGTTTAGAAAAGTAAAACAAATACCATCATTCCATTTCCGAAACTTTTAAGTGCAAACAGAGTATTTATATTTAATTTATAGTTGTGATGTAATAAAACAAAAAATATTTCTTTCTAAATGAATTGGTAAAAATAAAACAATTAATCTGACTGCCAGACACAATCAATTGAATATTGATCATAATAACCACGTGTAAAAACAAATAAATAAATATGATATCAAATAGCCTATAAGCAAATATTTAAACAAAAATGTACTGAAGAGTTAAGAATCATAAAAAGAGATTCCAAAGAGGAAAACTAGTAAATTTTATTAATGTTTTTAATAGAGAAAATTTATCACAGGCCTAAATTATATTGTCAGCAAAAATGTGTAAACAATACTGTACGTCAAAAAATATTTCAACACAATTCTTTCTTGAAATAAATTACGTACTGAAAATAATGAAAATTAGAATGATGGAAGTAAATACAATATTTGGATTAACTTCATAAGACTTATTACGAATAAAAATATGAATTTGATCATATTCGTAGACACAAGTTTATCGTGCTTCGTCTGCTGCTATTATTTGTAAACATTGTAAAATAGCTGAACACATTTTCTCGTAATTAGACTGTCTAAAAACTCACCTTCAAGTCTGATCCATCCCCATATTTTACAGCTCTAAATTCATCACTAGGTAAAAAGACCTGTAAAGTTGATCGCAAACCAGTAGTACGCCCTTGATTTGGAGGGCCTAAAGAATTTTCTGGCATGTTTTCAAATTTTGTCAAGTCAAAACTCCGCTTCCAAACAGCTCTCAAAATAAAACTCCTTCACGGAAATTTTTCAAATTGTAGTTCAAATATCTCCATATATGTATGATACTCATTTCTTTAACAATATAGTATTTCAAATGTCCAATAAAATGTTTTGGCAAGCATCTTAATAGTCGAAACCTGTTTAAGAATGTCTTTGTAAACTTTATACTTGTTGAGGACTAAAGCATGTCAAAAAATCGTTCGTCTCTTATGAAGCCAGGTGTAATTTAATTCATACCAGATTAAATATACTGTAATTTTCATATGTATAATCTTTAATCAAAGTGTCAAATTATATGTTCTTCCTTGTTTTAGTCCTACAGATGCTTGTTTTTGTCTTCTTTTTTGAGTTATTTCTTAAGTTTTGCCTTTGGTGTTTCTTTCATAATGCGACGGAAATTAAAAACACACTGTACTATGGTCAGCGGATACATCAAGGCCTCTCTTCTACTGTCTGTTCATTATGTACGAATATTTCAATTTAAAAGGAATATTTGATCTGTCTATAACTCTAATCTGGTCTATCAAATATCGACTCGTGGTCTAAATTATAAATGAAATGCTTCTTCGAAACTTACTGTATTTTTACGTTTTTACTGAAACTTACATATATCACAAATCTATCAGTACATTTTGGAAATTGTGAAAAATAGCAATGACAAAATGGATTTCAAGCTAATTCTTGAAAGGAGACTGATTTTACCAATCAGGATTCTTTATATATAATTGAACAGGTAAAGCAATTACTTAATAATTATTTTTAATATGCAGCAAATGATGCATTGTATTGCATATTGAGTCATTTGAATTTACCAACAGATTATTTTTATTGAAAATGAAATATGAGTTTCATAACTTAAAATATATACTTTATTAGCAAAAATATTTACTAAAATAGATGATACTTTACACCTACTTTCCAAGTAATGATGATGATGACACACGTAAGGAAGATATTTATGAAAAAGTCATTAACGATTATACGGTTAATTAAGTAACGTAAGTATTTTACTATATATTTATGTACAATTAAATTTAAGGAGAACTAATAATTTGGTTCTAAATTCGTATGTTGAATCGGCGGTGACGATATCAGATTGTAAGTTATTCCAATATCGGATTGTCCGATTAAAATATAAATTATAACACATCATATTGTATAAATCATGGCTTCTGGTCGTTATAGTTGTATGTCTAAATACAACGGTATCTGTAATTTCCATCAAACATTCTTATGAATGACGATGGTATAAAACAAACGTAGATCTAAAAATAGATGTCTATCAGATGATGATGAAAGATTATACCAAATATTGGCATTCAGCCTTACTTTCGATTACTTTCAAACTACTGGATGTTCAGTATTTCAGACCAAACTTCATACTGACTGGATTGTGAATAATTATGGACAAAACATTTGATGGGAAATTACATTTGTTCCTGGTACAGTATAAGAATTGAAGTGGAATTCTTTATTTTTGCGTAATGATGAATTTAGAGCTGTAAAATATGGGGATGGATCAGACCTGAATGTGAGTTTTAAACGGTCCAATTACGAGAAAATGTGTTCAGCTATTTTACAATCTATATACAAATAATATCTACAGACACGATAAATTTGTGTCTGCGAATATGATAAAATTCATAATAAGTCTTATAAAGTTAACCAAAATCTTGTATTTACTTCAATCATTTCAAATTTTGTATCGGATCTTCAAAAATAACAATCGGATCAGTATATCGGATAAGTTCGATTAACAGTAGCATTGAACAGGACTAGATATCATACCATAAGTACGATGTGTTATAACGTATAGAATAAACATGAATAATGTATAAGTATGTAATCATAAGTTCAAGCTCTCCCTAAGCTTACATGTGCTACTGAACTTATTGAGTAGCCTCATTTACATGAATAGTAAGTTACAGACTAAAGATGGCTAACATTATAACATCTCCCTTTTTCACTGATTATATCATTATAATGTTTTTATTTATTTTATTTTATTTTTACTGTATAGGTACAGTACATTAAGACTGTAGGTATCTGCTTGGTTTCGTGATTGTGCGATCAGATTTTCTATTCTCAAGCTCCATGTCAGGCTGGTGATCTGTAACATTATTGGGTTGAACTGGTATAGTTCTAAGATTTGATTCTTCTTGGAATTGGTTGTTTGGTTGTGGTGTGTGAAAATATATTTCCGGCTTATCACCATTATACTTCTCTGAATCTACAAGAAGGTGACTTCTTGTACGTCGTAATATTTGACCTGTTGCTGTTTCAATAATGTATGAATTGGGTGCATCTGCATGTTTGATAATGTTTGCTGGTAGCCATAGTTTTCCTTGCCTATGACGCACTGCCTGGCCAGGCCAGAGGACACTTCTATGGGCAGCTGAGTTCTGATAATACCAAGCGGCAGAGCCTTGCCTAGTAGCAAGTATTCGGCGGACATCAGTTGACTTCCAGAATTGTGGTTTGAGATGGTGTGTTATGCTATGTAATCCAGTTCGCAAGTTTCTTCCTTGTAGTAGAACAGCTGGTGAGGGCAAACCATCCCCAAGTGGAGTGCTGCGAAGAGCTGTGAGAGTTTCTTGCAGATCTTTCCCTTCCTCCTTCATCTTGATAAAGTGTATTTTTGTGTTCTGCACATGTCGCTCCGCAGATCCATTAGATTGCGGATAGATTGGGCTTGATGTTATTTGTGTTATGTTATTTGCCAATGCATAATCCCTCATTTCTTGGCTGCCGTATTGTGGTCCGTTGTCACTGATGAGCTTTTCTGGTATGCCATAACTTGCGAATATTTTTTTAAATTCCGTTATTACATCGAAAGACTTTGTTTGATTTAACCGTGTAACAGTGGTCCATTTTGAATATAAATCAACGGTTAATAAGTAGTGTATGCTGTTAATCTCAAACAAATCAGTTGACACTGTTTGAAATGGATACTCTGGTATTGGGTATGTAATAAAGTTATCTTTTGCATTAGAGTTCCTATGTTGTTGGCATATACCACATGACGAAACTAAATCTGTTATTTGGGCTACGTATCCTGGCCAATATACGGCAGACTTAGCACGTTCGATACACTTGGATATACCAAAATGACCATGATGAATCTCTTGTAGTGTAGACGATATCAGTGATGTAGGGATGACTATTTGACTATTTCTGAATAGTATGCCATCATAATACGATAAATTGTTTCTTTCACCCCAGAATGGCTTTACTGCATTTGGTAGTAGGGCTTTCTTCTCTGGCCAACCATTCTGTAAATAGAGAATAACCGCTTGAAGGGTAGGATCCTTCTTTGTTACCTCGGACGTATCAATCTTTTTTTCCGGTACAATAACGTCACATATGCGAATAATCTCTGAATCTGAGTAGTCGGCACATTCGATAGATAGCGGAGCTCTCGACATTGTGTCAGCCAGTACAAGATTGATCCCAGGTTCAAAACAAAGAGTGAAATGATATCGTAAGCATTTGAGGCGCATCCTAGCCAATCTTGGTGATATATCAGATATTGGTTTTGCCATTATTCCCAGTAATGGTTTATGATCCGTGATTACCGTAGTAGCTTGACCATAGACAAATTGATGGAATCGTGTTAATCCAAATTGAATTGCTAGCATTTCCTTCTCAATTTGTGCATAATTTCTTTGTGTTTTATCTAGCGAGCAAGAAGCGTATTCAATTGGCTGACCATCTTGCAGAAGGACTGCCCCTAGCCCATGGCTAGATGCGTCAACAGATACAGTAACATGAGCATCCACATTGAATAATTTTAGAGTTGGTGCTGAGATAATTAAACTCTTTATTTGTTTGAATGATTTTGTGTGGTTTTCATCCCACGTAAAGGCAACTTGATCTTTCAAAAGGTCTCTTAGTGTTCCAGTGTGTTGCGATAAATTCGGGCAGAATTTTGCAATGTATGTTACCATGCCTAGTAAGCGGCGTAAATCTTCCTTATTTTCTGGTTGTGGCATGTTGCATATAGCTTTTACTCTGTCTGGATCTAGTGAAACGCCCTCTGCGCTTATAATTTGTCCAAGGTATTTGGTTTTGGTTTGACTGAAATTGCATTTGTTTCTGTTTAGTTTTAAATTCAACTTCTTGCACCTGTCTAGAACAGCAATCAGGCGTCGGTCATGTTCTTCCTGATCTTTGCCATGTATTAAAATGTCATCAATGTATATTTCTACACCTGGCAAGTCTTGAAAATGTTCTGCTACAATTCTGTGGAAAACCTCTGGTGCCGAACAGATCCCAAATGGAAGCCTAAGAAATCGATACCTGCCAAACGGTGTCCCAAATGTTGTAACAAAACTGCTTTCTTTATCAAGTGCTACTTGCATGAAACCACTCATTGCGTCGAGCGTAGAAAATATGGTTGAGCCATGAATTTTGCTAAATATTTCTTCAGCTGTCGGTACTTGATAATGTTCTCTTTTAATGGCTTGATTCAACGACAATGGATCCAGACAGATTCTGAGTGAGCCATTGGGTTTGGTAACAACGACTATTGGATTGACCCATTCTGTGGGGGTTGTGACTCTAGTTATCATTTTATCATTTTCCATAGTATCTAGTGTTTGTTTCAATTGGTCTTTTAGTCTAAATGGTACACGGCGTGCAGCATGGATAGTTGGTGTATGATTGTCTCGTAATTTAATGTTGTGCACACCTGGTAGTTTGCCATTTCCAACGAAAACAGACTCATAACGTTTTGCGATCTCATGATTAGGTTGATTTACTGTAAGTATTTGCTCTGGTTGTGGTACAATATTTAGAGATCTTAATGATGGGTAGCCCAATAAAGTGGCTGTGCCATTGAGGACAATAATAAATTCTAGTAGATGATACTTTGCTTGATACAGGACCAAAATGTTACTTTTGCCAATAACTTTAAGCTTGGTACCACCGTATGCTTCTAATACTGTATTGCATTTTTCAAGAGTTTGTTTCGGAAGTAATCTTTTGTGAATTTCTGATGGCATAATATTGCATCCAGCTCCTGTGTCTACTTTGGCTATGAATGATTTATCATTTTCTAAACCCAATTTTATAATCCATTCTTTTTTCTGTCCTGCTTTGTTTACCTGGAGAACAAAACGATGATCAATTTCTTTAACTTGACTGTTTATAGTGTTTATTGATTCTGGATTATTTTGGTCACTGCTTGATTTACTTCTGCAAACTGTAGCAAAATGGTTGAGTTTATCACAACTATGGCATTTTTTTCCATAAGCCGGACAACTACCTTGTAAATGTTCACCGCCACAATATTTGCAATTCGTTATTTGTCTCCTCTCCTTTCTTGTCTTAACTTTAGATGAGTTGCTTGTGGCAGAAATTCTGTCGATAGATGTAGCTTGGTTATTAATCTGACTACCAATTTTTACTGCACTCTCCTTGTGACGGCAAATCTGGATTGCTTTTTCCAGACTTAAGTCGTCAGTGTATAATAATTGTTCCCTGATGCTGTCCGAATAAATCCCTAAGACTATTTGGTCTCGAAGAAGTCTGTCTTCTAGCATTGCGCCATCATCTGATTGTATCCCTGGATAGTTACAGTATTTTAACTGATTTCTGAGATCAGTAAGAAAAGTATCAAAAGCTTCATCTGATGCTTGTTTTCTAGAAAAGAATTTATAGCTCTCAAAACTGTCATTTCGTTTAGGGTTGTAATATGTTCTAAATCCTCTGTAAATTGTTCTTCCATTTTGTCCCAGTAAGGTCAGTAATATTGCTACCTTTGTTTCTTCAGGTTGCTTCTTTTTATTGGTAGCAATAAGGTAAAACTCAAAACCTTCTTCCCAGTCGTTCCAGCTTTTGCTTAAGTCTTGATTATTATTTGCTTCAAAAGGTCCAGGTGGTCTTAACCCACCTTCATTTAATGCCATTTTATTCAATTATGTGTTAAATCCCACTTGACACCATGTTATAACGTATAGAATAAACATGAATAATGTATAAGTATGTAATCATAAGTTCAAGCTCTCCCTAAGCTTACATGTGCTACTGAACTTATTGAGTAGCCTCATTTACATGAATAGTAAGTTACAGACTAAAGATGGCTAACATTATAACACGATGTAGCCATTATCTCCAAGTCTGATATCTCAAATCATATAAATATCTCAATTTGACACGAATTTGAAACAAAAGAGGTTACACAATTAAAAATATTTAATAGAATAATTACGATACAGTCATAAAATATTTTCTTGAATTCTCAAAACACGTTGATATCAAATTTAATTCCATTCATTATAAGCAAGATAAGTACCAGTTAAAACAACTGGATCTAAAATAGATCATTAAACATGATACGATATAATATTTCGAAATATTCCCCTATTTAATAATTCATAATATGTAGTCTAGTCCAATAGATCAAAACTTTTAATGAATTAAGTATCTTATCACTATGTTTTCAATGTGCCATAAAAATGTGTGAACTGTTACTGTCTGAGGACGGTCCGTAGCCCAATTATCAAGATTAGTTATTCTCAAAACTCTATGAACGAAATTAGAATATGTTTCTAGTAATCAATTGTGTTTGCATGTGGGAAATATCTCTACAAGCTGGACGTTCTTCGTTATAGGATGATTTATATTTTTGCTTGAATTGCGGATAACTTAGGACCAAGAACTACAAAAATAAACAAATAAAATTATGACATAATTATCAGGGTTCCACGTTCATACGTCATACATGTCTCATAAATTAGGACTTGAACTACACCCCATAAAAACATTTGAATACAAGAGAATGATGAACACTTGAATGAAAGTTTTTTGTAAAACTATCCCAGCTAGACATACATCTTCGCTAGTATATATATACTGGAATCGAATACACATCTACTGGAATTTACTAACAACTTTCTTTAGCTGGTTCTGCGTTCCAAATGAAAAAAAACAACTAATCCTACCATAGTTCCAATATGATTTTTGAGAGCAATGCAAACCTTTTCCTGTTGAAACTCAAAAGTTCCAACTTGATATTGAAATATTCAAAGTGTATTGAAATAATTTTAAATGAACTTCAAAAGTTCATAACGTCATCATCATCATCATCATCAGTTATTCAGAACCGGATTAGTTAACATAAACTTTTTTTCACAAGACTGATTTGGAAAGTTGGAAGACATTGAATTGAGGTGGGGATTTTGAAGCTGAGTTAGAGAAACTATTTAAATTCATTATACTCTTGTAATGTGACATAGAAATCTAATCCAGCAAAATCTTTTCCTGGCTTGGTAAGAAAACAGGACAAATACATGACTACTGGTGTCGAGCAGTAATAATAACACAGCATACATACCTTGGTACATGAGTACTAAACCATTCAGATCCACTGCGGATGCAATGAACAGCAGTATCTTTCGTAGTAACAGCTAATCCTTTCACTTGATTACATACAACTGGTGTATATTCTATAACTTTATCCCAAGCAAAATGCATTTGTTGATCCAACGAATCAAATGTTGTTGGACTCAATTGGTAAATTTCTTTAGTTACAATTGAAAAAAGTTCATATGTTCTATTGATTGCCAACTGACCAATACGATAAATATTTGATAAAACAATAGAGCAGAATTCAAATGCTTTCGGTAGATAGACTAATTGGACATCACGTGGTAAATTGGCCATTGTTTCTGTAAAACCAGGGATGAATTCTTCAACCTAAATCAAAGCAAATGAAATACTTGTTACCGTATTCACTGTGACTTTTAATTACATTACCAGAGCCAGGGTTAGACAAAAGTAGAAATCCTGGAATCCTAGATTCCGGAAGGTTAATAGAGCAAGTTTAGAAGAAAATTGATGTTTTTTAATGATTTATTAGTCAAACATCAACAAACAAATTCAGGAGAAAATGTTGAAATGTCTCTAGGATTCCAGAAGGCTGAACCCTTTGTCGGACCCTGGCCAGATAACGTTTGAGCAATCGTTTCTATATGCTTTATGTTTAATGAAATATTGGAGCTTACCTTTGCCACAACAACAGGGATTGTCTTGTTGATATAATCTATAACAGGCCTTGATTGTTTACAAGAGAACTCATAAGCAATTTTACTGTACTTTAATGTGACATCAATGACTGGGTCTACATATTTGGCAACTTTTGAATAGTAGTATGGACCATTCTTACGTATCCATCTGTGGAAAATTACAAAATTACAATAAATGCAATAATGATAATAATAGTGGGATTGTTCCACGCTAATTCTAAGTACAGTTCTAGGTTGCTCTAGGTAGCATAATTCATTAATTGGATAAGATTTAAACATACAGTGTAACCCGCTTATGTGTAATTCGGATAAGTAAAATTCTCGCTTATCTGCAACCTGGCTTTGAAATCTGTTAAACAGTTTTTTGGTCAAGTCCTTGGTAAACAATTTCGGATAACTGCAAATTCGGATAAATGCAATGAAAACCGTTGCCAATTTTGACTTGCACTTAAGCGGGTTACACTGTATTAGATTAGATGACACATAAATAGAGCCCCTGTGGTGTGAAAACCAGAACAGTGTCATTTACTACATCTAATATATTATTTGACCTTTATCCTATGTACAAAATCACAATTAAAAATGTTACAATTAAAATGTTACAAGCTGAATTACAGTAAGGTAAACAAATAAATTCAATTGTAACACGCATTCTATTTATAACAGAGCAGAACTTGTGCTTCATTTGATTTTTGATTAAAAAAAAACTGTCTGATTGGCATTTCCCCTAAAAATGTTGAGATATCAACATTGAACAGCAAAGAATGGCTTGACTCCTCTTAATTGTGTACAAACAACAGCAGTAAATGCATGTAAACAGTTGTGATATACTTTTCCATAACAGATCCAATATTCCAATGTGATAGTAAAAAACCAACCCTTTAACAGTATTTTCAAATTATCTTAAAAAATATTTTTTTGTTGAATTTACCTCTATGGAAAGAACACCTGTTTATAAAGGTCGAAATTGCTCAAATCACAGAGAAGGCTGCTGTTGATGTTAATGGCTTGATTAATGGCAAATTTCACAAAGTTATATCTTGCAGTTCAAAATAACATGTAAATAAATCTAGGCAAGTAAGATATCACTGACAATGAAAATGTAACTCTAGTGAGACAGAAACTGCAGCTTTTATGTAGACGTATTGTCCCTGCAGCATCATCTTACATGTCGACTACTGAGATGATATCTATGCAGTCTATTTGTAATATATCTAATATAGACGTACGTTGTGGTAGCTTGCATAACTTTATCAAGACGGCCAAGGCAACAAGCGACATGAGTATCCATTCCATAGCGTTTCAAAATACGATTAGTTGTGCTACCTAGGATATAGAGCATCAAACACTTAATACCGTATTATTGAAAACATTTAGTTTAGTAACCACCCAAAATCTACACAAGCACTTAATGAAATATTATATGCTTATCGAACAATTGTAATTAAAAAAAACATTTGCTGAAATGTTTGCTGAGTCTCTCTATAAAACATTCCTTTGCCAATCATGATTCATTACTTCAGTTATTAATAAATATGTCCTTATTATAAAACAAAAAGAGATGGCAACAGAATGCACACTATATAACTGCCAGTAACTTCACTGCGCTAACATTTACATAGAGTATTAGTTATATAATAAATATCTACATTTTGTAAATTGAGTCAAGCATAACCAAAGTTATGGTTGCCGATAATTTAGTAGATCAACATTTGTTGTCAGTACGTTGCTCAATTGTTGTGTATTCCAATTTATGTAAATGAATACAGACACATCATAAACACAGCAATATCAACATGAGTTGATATTTATCAACATGTAATTGATTTCATAAACAGTTTATGAATGTTGCATAAACATTTCATGGACTGCTCATGAACTTTCATGAATTGTTCATGAAAATTAGGGCAATTTAACATTCATGAACTG
Organism: Haliclystus octoradiatus; assembly: GCA_916610825.1. Taxonomy (NCBI): domain Eukaryota; kingdom Metazoa; phylum Cnidaria; class Staurozoa; order Stauromedusae; family Haliclystidae; genus Haliclystus; species Haliclystus octoradiatus. Next base: position 14,235,943 of record OU744446.1, read on the forward strand.
TTCATGAACTCCTGATTTGTTTTTCGCAGGGGTTGGCAACAAACAGGGTTTGACAAAATCTATAAACCTGGAGCCTATGCTCAATGTAAATTATGATAAAAAGAAAAAGCTTTTTAATGGTTTGAGTTTTGAATGAATTCCCAGTTTCTGAAAATCTACCATGGGATCATGCATGTGTGTATTATCGAATATTAAAGAAATGCGCTACCAGGAAGGGATACATTAATTTGACACATTATATAAATGCTACAAATTATACCTTTAAAGCCTTTACTTTTGTATACATCAACTGCAACTGAGATCAATAGGATGTAAATCAATGTTCTAAAAATAAACCATTTCCATGACGACGGTGATGATCTTGAATGACGAGTGCGAGAATAACTTGATGGCGAGGGTGGAGAACGCAATTGCTGTTGAAAAATATATACATGTAATATAATAACAATATATGGTGATTGAGTCAAAGAATACACATTCTTTACTGTTACTCAAGTTTCACGCATTTCACGCATTACATATAATATAATTACAGACTGTAACTATACAATACCTTTGAAGCTTGATTTTAGCGTACAGAATCAGAGGTGAGAAAGTGGTCAGAGGTGGCATCAGAGGAGGGCTAGGGGTTACACTACTGAGCTTCACATCATAACATAGTCACCAACAATGAATATACATGGCAGTGTGCAATCAAAGCCATCTTGATCCATACGTTTCGTGTTTTGGTCATGCTTCTATGAATTTGCAAAATCATGGGAAAACAAAAGAACAAAGCTTGCATGTCCCATTTCCTCAAAATACTAAATAGGCTTTGACCGTGAATTATGGAATTTAAATCGAATTTTAAAAAGGTTTACAATAAAATTTGACTAAAACAACAAATGGAAGGTATTTAGTGTATGTGAATTTCAAGCTTTGCTCAGTGAAACCTGCCTTTTAGATATGTGGCGTTCAGTCTGCAAGGCATTATAAGGAAATAATAATGTGAGATATTAAGCAAGTTTTCTATTGCATCCAACCATTAAAAATCAAGAAGATTGTTTGACCACGGTAGTCAATAATGGTTGGTCTCTCGGTTGGCTAATACACTGTATACGCAGCAGACTACATTATATCTAATTTCCACAAATCAAAATGGTAGTGTACCTTGCAATAGGAGACACAGTCAGCAAAACCAACCTATTGAAAATATAAAAGTAAGAGTAATGATGTGCTATTTTGAAATTGGAAAACGGCAGAAGTGTATCACGTTAAGAAAATGAAAGATTGAGTCGGAAAAGTTACAGCTTTTTTATTTTTTAAGTGATTCAGTGATAGATGATCACATTACAGTATTTTGCTGTCTTTTCATGTGTATGCCTAATGGAGGCCAACATATTTCACACAGTCCAATGGCTGTTATAAGTAAACATATCAAATTCATTATACAAAATTATGCAAATGGGATTACTTGAACACAGCAAACAATCCAACACAGTAGAATTATCTTGTTAACTTACTTTTTCTAGCTTGCCCACACAGAGTAGGCTATGCTACAATTTGAGAATATGGTCTCACAGTATATTTATTCAGAACCGTTTTTACACATTCTAGCATTCTAGACTGCAGGCAATTTTCTGAGAAGGGCATTTTTCCTGTCTCCATTAGTCAATTTACAAGGGTGATGTAAGAAATAAAATAATTTGATGGTATACTAGAGTTGTTACAACTTTTAAAAGTTATTTTCTTTATTAGGCTTAGTCTTGTTCGAAATCTTAGGTAATAGTTACACTATACAGTATAGTATATTGTTTAATTCCCATTTTTCTTAATGAAAAAAACTTATGATAGCTTGGGTTGTAGGTACGTGTCTAATGTATCTATGCATTGAAACAGCCCTTACTGGTATATTTAAATACTGAGTATTAAAGTGCACATGACACCAAAAAATTTTATTCCGGAATCAAGTAGCCCATGCAAAATAAATAGGAATGGCGGCAATAATTTTTCGATTTGGACTCTTATAAGCGGAGATATTTAATTTTGAAAGTACCATATTTCAGAAATTGTGCTCCTTCGAAAGTCGGAACTCATGCCGGAATGACAAGAAAGCCCACTATGGAAAAATAACCAAGTCTAGACTTCAAAAAATCGTAACTTTTTTCTCGCGAAAAAGAAATTGTCCACTTTCCAGAACAGATATGCCCATATCTTCGGGACACCTTGTTGGCCATATATGACTGAAATTGAACGTAAAATGTAGAGTTTATAAAGGTTTTATTAGACTCCGATGGAGTTTTTCTGTCAAAAAGGTGTTAAAACACTGGATTAACGCATGTTACGCATCAAGGTGTTGACTACTAAAACAGCGGCAAAACGCTTTGTATTCACTTCGCCGCGGATGATGATCTAAACGTCTATAAAATTAAAAAAAAATTCATTGCGCTATTTTGGTCGATCTCCCGCAGCTTAATGTCAGTGCTTCACTGATTTGTTAGCTTCAATCTCAATGATTGGCTATTAAAAGCCATTGCATGACCCCCTGTTTGCCTTGCAGCAGACGCCTTTCTTCAACAAAAACACAATTACAGAAAGATGAAATCGACACACGCAATGTGTTTAATATCATACCTTAATCTAGTTTTATATTCGACGGAACTGTACTGTACTGTATAATTTCACGAATAACATTTAGCCTTCGTCAACATAAAATGTAAATTACTTGAACAATGAAGTTGAATTTGAAAGTCAAAATTAATGTAAAACTGTCCAAATGTGTGTCCAAACTGTACAAAATGTTTTGGTTTCAGTGAATTATTATACCATCATTCCCCAAATGTAAGACACCTCTCTGTGTCGTCAATTGATATATTAAAGTCTTTGGTGATATAAGATTGTATTTTATATATCAAATAAAAACATCTCCAGCATATTAAAATCATCAATTAAATATCATTCTTAGACAGGATAGCTTTGTGAAGAAGTCGACAACAACCGTTGTCCGTCGAAAATAAAACTAGATTAAGGTATGATATTAAACACATTGCGTGTGTCGATTTCATCTTTCTGTAATTGTGTTTTTGTTGAAGAAAGGCGTCTGCTGCAAGGCAAACAGGGGGTCATGCAATGGTTTTTAATAGCCAATCATTGAGATTGAAGCTAACAAATCAGTGAAGCACTGACATTAAGCTGCGGGAGATCGACCAAAATAGCGCAATGAATTTTTTTTTAATTTTATAGACGTTTAGATCATCATCCGCGGCGAAGTGAATACAAAGCGTTTTGCCGCTGTTTTAGTAGTCAACACCTTGATGCGTAACATGCGCTAATCCAGTGTTTTAACACCTTTTTGACAGAAAAACTCCATCGGAGTCTAATAAAACCTTTCTAAACTCTACATTTTACGTTCAATTTCAGTCATATATGGCCAACAAGGTGTCCCGAAGATATGGGCATATCTGTTCTGGAAAGTGGACAATTTCTTTTTCGCGAGAAAAAAGTTACGATTTTTTGAAGTCTAGACTTGGTTATTTTTCCATAGTGGGCTTTCTTGTCATTCCGGCATGAGTTCCGACTTTCGAAGGAGCACAATTTCTGAAATATGGTACTTTCAAAATTAAATATCTCCGCTTATAAGAGTCCAAATCGAAAAATTATTGCAGCCATTCCTATTTATTTTGCATGGGCTACTTGATTCCGGAATAAAATTTTTTGGTGTCATGTGCACTTTAAGATTAAAATCAAAATTCAATATCACGTTTACACAATTCCACTCACAATTTGACACATCAAAAGACAACAAAAAATGTTTTCTCAACATAATGGCCACTTAATATTTATCAAAAGAGTCATAAACAGGGGTCGACAAAAGGTTCAGCCTTCTGGAATCCTAAAGGCATTTCAAGATTTTCTTCTGAATTTTTTTGTTGAGGTTTGACCAATAAATCATAAAAATATCAATGTTTTCTGAATCTAGGATTGCAAGATTCCTACTTTTGTCAAACCCTGGTCATAACAAAGTAATTTATGTTCATGACTTACTTTACTTCCTTCTCCCATTTTCCGTCGCTCATCTAAAACCTCAGATAAACGTGTTGCTAAATTTTCAAGGACATCAGCTTTTGAATACCATCCTCTACCAGAAAGCTATAGAGGGATACAATAAAAGTTAGCATGTTTTGGTATTTTGGAATCATACATTTATGTTACTTTCTCTGAATTAATATGCTGAGAATATTGATAAAATTATTCCAAAACCATTGTTGCTGATTGATCTTTGTAATCAAGCATTTGTTTTAAATTAATATCGAGTCATTATTTTTGAAGTTAAAAAGTTGGGTCTCCATTTGATTCTGATTTTCCATTTGATTCTGCATATAACAAAGCCGAGGCCAAGTCAAATTTAAGGCTAAATATCAAGAAAAGAAATTACCTCTTTGCTGACCATACCGTGGCGTTTGCAGATGTATGACAGCAAGACACTAAAAAGGTGAGTGTAAAAATTGAATCAAGTTGCGACCAAGAAATGGCTAAAAAATCAGAATAATATATAGAGAGATCATCCAAATTGAATGCCGTCAACCTGTTATAAAACTTATAACGGTCACCTCCATACAGTGGCTATCTGCCTATAGTGGTCGCTCAAGCAATCTCAAAAATTGTATTTTGTTTTAATCAACACTTTATATGAAGGTCACCTGCATATAGCGGTCAATTTATCTACCTCTCATAGCCGGCTGTTATCTACACATACAGGTTTCATTGAAACATGACATATATTTGATATTTAGAGAGAGAGAGTAAACCTCAATCATCTTAGATAATTTTTAGGAGGGTTCTCTAAAATTAATAATTGATAATTGTCATGCATGAGAGTAGATTTCAGTCAAACGGGAGGAAAACCCTTTAAACCCCCTTAAAATAATTGCTAGATTAGTATTTTCTCTGTTTTGAAAGCTAACAGAAAAAAAGGAAATCCGCTGATTGGAGAAACTCTCTCATGCCTGACTTTTATTGCTTACCTTGAGCAAGAATAGTTGGTGACAAACATTTTTTCAAATAGCGCTGCACATTCTTTATTATTTGACCAACAGAAAATTAAAATTTCAGCAATCTACATAAAAAATGGAACATGAATGAATAATGATTTAATCAAGATTATCACCATTTATCAAACAGTATTTGAGATAATAAGAATTCAGAACAGCACAATATCAGAATTCGATGTTATACCTTTTCTCTCACAGCTTTATCTTCGTTATTCAGAAGAGGAAACAGTGCCTTGAAAACAGACATTGCTTGTGTTTCTGGTTTGTCACTCAATGTTAAACGCTTGAAGAAATAACAAAGGGTTTAATTAAAAACAAATATTGAAATAATATTCTGAGCAGAGAACAATATAGCGGTCGGCAATCGGCAAATCTTTTTTTTTAAATAATTTCTTTTTCCAATTTATAAAATATGTAAAAGTATCGCATAAAATAATAACCTTGTACTGCTTCTCTAAATAATAATGTTACAAAGAGAAATTCTATTGAAAGTTTTTTGCATCCTGTTCGGATTCTCCACATAAAATATTGTCAATAAAAATGTCAGATCAAGTTTGAAAAATTATATTGTTGTTTAATTGTGAGCAATTCATTGACAAAGTAGGCCAAGACGAAACATTTGGTTCTAAATTGAATGGTCTAATATATAAACCTAGCGTGTGTCTGTGTGACTCTATATACCGTAATATGTATACAAAACAAACCACCCAGTTTCAAAGTTTATTAATAAATATTTATGGAGGCGGCTGCAGAAATGAGACAACCCAATTGGATTTTATTTTTATTCTTTGAGTTTCAGCGTATTGTTAATTCTGCAATGACTGTAATAAGGCTATGTGGGAAAATCTAAATCCATCTCACCAGGGCTTCAAAAAAACAAAAACAAGTTGAACATACCATCAAATGGGTGAAAATTTCTTCCATTTCTGCTTTCAACCTGCAACAAGTGAAAGGCAATTGAGGTTTAAGCTTGAAGAAGTACTCTAAAAAATTTATTCCAAAAGGGCACACATTTGAAACAAACATTTCAACAATGGTGTAACTGTTTTAACTTACGTTGGTGATGAATTTAGTGGTGATTTTGCAGCAAATGTAGTATTCAGAAACTCAACAAGCTCAGTTGAAGATAAAATAGGTTTTGTAAAATTGTTGTTTTTGTGAAGACTAAAATATTGGAGGAAAGCAAAATAAAATAGATAAAATTGAGGCAAATAATCACATAGAAATTTTATTGCACAGTTAACATTGGATGATGAAAACATGAAAATAAGAAGATTCAAAATGAATTTTATACCTGATAAGTGTATCAAGATAACTAATGGCGATTGGGGCATGACTTCTGACATGCAATGATGGAAGCATCACACTTTTCCAAACTGTAATAATGGAAACAAACATTACCATTGTCAAATATGCTATAAAGGTCACCTCCATATATTCACCATTTTAGTAATATACAAAGCATGATTCTATAGTTCTAATAACCCTGGATCTAAAGGTCACCTATCAATAGTAGCCAATTTATCAAGATCTTATAAATATTTGGCTGTTTGATAAATTTTTTACTACATTTATATAGCTGCTGCTGCTCATAGACCAGAAGACAACAAGGATGTCTTTGAAAAGAACCCAATTGATATTGCTTATTTGTCATGGTAAATGTATGAAACAAATGCAATGAAATAAAATAAAACAAGCAACTAGCCACTTCATCAAGTAATTAGCAATTAGAAGTTGATAGGCTATATGGTTTGTGTGTAGAAGTAGCACTTGATTGAGTGTTTCTTTATTCTTTAATATCCTGGAAATAGCCACCACTCTTAAAACCACAAACCTCAATTCCAATCAACTCAACCTGGTAACAAATAACGATACCAATCCACAGTTTATATCAGTGACCAACAAAAGATTTAGCCTTCCTGAATCTTGAGAAATTTTCAACATTTCCTTCTGAATTTTTTGTTGAGGTTTGGCCTATATTTCTTTAGAATTTTCTCTAGTCTTCCAGGACCTAGGATCCCAGGATCCCCACATTTGTCGGACCCTGATTATATGACCGGTCTAATTACTAAAAGAGTGCAATTTTACCTTGAATACCATCTGAGAGATTATTACGACAGAGAGAGTAGAGCCACATGACAGACAAGTATGCTTTTTGTGAAACAGTTTTGTTGATGATTATCTGAAAAAATTAAAAGTAAAATAAAATAGTTGGAACATAAGAAAGAACTGAGCTGTTAACTGTTATTGAAATTCAACAAACCTCTGGCATTTTCAAAATCACAATATCTTGTCTTCTATTTGCAATAATATGTAATAAAATTCTAAATCCCATTGTGCCTTTATCTGAAATATAAAAATGATGAAAATAAATATCATCATCATCACCATCATCTATTCAGAACTCGAATAAGCTGAAAAGCTTTTATTATAAGACTAGTTTGATTTGTATTCGGATCAGAAGATCATGGAGAAATGAAGATTAACTTGGGTTCGGAAATACAGTACAAGATGCGTATTGCATGCTGTTGCAAAGATTTTACAATAAGTATGCTTCAAAATATAAGTGTGTGTGTGTGTGTGTTTTTAATTTCATTTTTTATTTTGTAAACTAGAAAACACACCTAATTGTGCGGACAGAAAGGACTGGACAGCAAATACACTCATAAACATCGATTTGAAATTAAGATATCTTATCATATCAAATTGAAAATCCAATACATTTGTGCACTAAAAGGAGCAAGACCAAACTGTAGTCAACATGTTTGCAAAAGATCAAAAGCAAACGCAACACATTGATTGGACGATTGGTCAATGAAAATGTGAAATAAAATAAATTTACAACTCATATTTATGCGATATGGAATGGGTAAGAGGGCTGTATCGCGTTATATTAAACCTTTAAAATTGAATCGTTTATGTTTCTAAACCTGAGAAATTTCGTTAAGTATTCAATTCTTTCGAGTAACGTTGCCATGAGTTTTCAATTTTTTCGAATTTACGTCGTCATAGTAGCCCAAAATTAATCTGTATGGCCCACGTGATTAAACTGTATAGTCCAAAACTAATCTGTATAGCTTTTTTTCGAAATAGCTCTCAGCCAATCATAGCTAAGTTAATCACGTTCAGTTAAGACTGTTCAGACACACGATAGAACCTGTTCTATTACATGCATCTGAAACGTGGGTTCTATCAACCTCACTATTGACCCGACTTGACTCAGCTTATGACGCCCATACTTTAGGAATACATTGGCCCAACTTACTGTCTACTGCTGAACTTAGATTATTTTCCCCTTCTGCCTCTGCTATTGCTCATCAACGTCAGATGTCCATTTTAGGTCACATCGAAAGATCAAAGACGTATGCCCCTCAACCGCTGCATGACATCCTTCATTGGCAGCCGAAGGAGATACTTCGTCGGGGCTATGGGGGAGTAGTATCTTTTCATAATGTTTTGTATCGTGAATTGTGTTATTTACAAGTTTCTTTGTCAGCTATGCCTGACCGTGATTTGTGGCGTTTTTTGTGTAGCAAATATGTAAGGCATAAGAGGGACAGCACATTCCTATAACGTGACTGTCAATACTACTACAAATCATAGCTCAGAAAACATTCCATGATTTCATAATATATTATATCATATTTTATTTTATTGTTGTACTTATTTTTAAGTTTATGTTTATCATTCTAGTGTGGGTTGCTTTAGTAATTCTGATCATTTGTTGTAACGATAAGAAGATTAAATGCAGTTTCAAAATATAAAGTAATTGACAATCAACGAAAGAGAAGAGTAGACTACGCTTTACAGTATAGAAAGGTTAAGCATGGAATTTGTTTTAACAGGACAGGGTTATTTTGGAAAGAATATCTTCCATAGTTTCCATATTCTGCTTGCTAAGTGGATTATACAAAAGAAAGTCATAAGATGTGACAGTAAGTAATAAAATAATTGAATTATCAGTTCAACAGGTCAACAGTCAAGAAAGATCCCTGGCAAGTATGGGGCATGCAAGGTTTCCTGTTAAATTTTGATTGTGAATTTGAGGTTGGTGGAGCAGAGTGTTAAATATCTTTCAGGACCACATTTGAAAAATCAATTGTGTGATTTCTCTCGCATTGTACACTACAAAAGTTGATATTTAAGCCTTTGTGTGCATACATTTGTGTTTTTAATAGATCCCAAATTAGAATTATATCAAGCACTAATAGAAACTTACTTTGTTGTGCTTCAGTGAACATTGATGTGACACAATGAGTTAACAGTAACTCAATGACATTGGAGGGTACTTCAGAGATAAGAGACTCAAGACAACTTTTAACACGTCCAGGTAATTCACTTGTTGGAAATCCTATATAAACAGAGAATTAATCATTTTCAATCAAACTTGCTTGATAAACTTGTTAGTTTACCATCATAACCAAAGAGGGACGGCACATTCCTATAATGTGACCATCTATACTTCAACCTAATATTAGGCCTACTATCAGATCAAAACAACATTGATTGACTTCTCATTGTGCAAGATAATAAAAGTGATAAGTTCTAGAGACAAAACAATTGTGAATATGCCCAACGCATTTAAAAAATTCTCAAATAAAAAAAACATGAATATTTCTTGATGATGGCCACCCTTCAAATTAGGCCTACCTTTTGGATAGCTAATAAATGCAACATCTGCTTCAGCAGGACCACCACATTGCAACTGCAGCCATGACGCAACCTCTTTTAGCCAAATCTAAAAATAAATTAACTATTCTTTAACAATAATTCAAGTAATAATCTAGTTTAGTGATTAATCCTTGTCCATGATTAATCCTTCTCAGTGTTCTGTTAAAATTTTTAATTTTCTTAATTGGAATAAAAAAAGATCTGGACCTGGACTGGACTTGAGTAGGCAAGTTTCAAAGCATGCTTACCAATGGGTAATTTGGATAGCGTGTCTTTGCTTCAGAGACCATCACTTCAAGTACTTTTCCATCAAGCTGAAATATTTGAACAAAATATTTCAATTAATACATTTGCTGCAAGATAAAACTCTGTAACAGACATGCAAATACATAAAAAAAGACAGAGACCTGCAACATTTGACATGATAGGTTGCTGAGCAAGAGCAAACGTTATTACATAATATGCTATTGAGCAAGAACATATTGCCATGCAAGATAACAAATAAACCCCCTTAATCAAAGGGAAACATCTACACCACTGATCTGTAACAGGATCTCTTAGGACTGAAAAATTTTTGATGTTTTTTTGTTGAAGTTTGGCTAACAAATAATTCTTCTGGATTTGCTCTAGCCTTCTAGAATCTGTCAGATTCGGGGGTGATACAGTACTAGAATCATATAAATTGAATGCTAGACTTTGGAAACATATGCAAAATATTGTACCAAAGTTTTAGTTTTCTATTTTATTCACAAAGACAGAACCAGCATTACTTTATGAATATGTAAATAATCTAGACTGCAAGTTATCAAGAAAGTTATTGAAATTATGAAGTTAGTTGCATGAATCATGATGCATGCATGGTAATCGGTAACTTGGTAAGGATACACATTTTTCAGTTAAAGAAAATAGTTACTGTTATATGATTTTACAAAATAGTTATATGACACAGAAGTAGGCTTTGGTAATTTATATCGAAGTTGATGCAATAGAAAACAAAAGGATGAATGTACCTTTTTAATCCGTCCAATTGCTTCATCTATTTCAACTTGATGAGGTTTAATGTGTTTCTTCTTTTGCTGGCCCCCTTTGCCTGAAATTGACTTTGAATGTCCATTGCGCCCAGCATAAAAAGAATCAGCAGGATCAGTCTGTCCTGGTCGCTGGTAATCATTATCAACAACTTTCTTCTTTTTTCCGTCTTTCTTTACACCATCAAAAGCATCATAAATTGTGGCAGATTGTTCCAATGGATCTATAAGAGACAAGTAATTGATGTTAATCATCAATATTATGGTCTCTTCCCACATGGCTGATATGACTGACTGTGTTTTCAAAGGGATAAAAAACAACTAAAGCACAAGAAATGCTTTCCAGTCATTGGAACACCTCTATTGCAGGCCTAAAGTCATTATTTAGGTTATTATATGTAGCCTATATTAGGTTATTATTTAAGTTATTATAAGGCCCAGCCTAAAGGCTTGACCAATTAGAATAATGTGTAGTAACGTAACTGCAAAATCCCATATTTTGAGCAGGTTTTGTTTCTTAGAGAAACTTGGCTTCCATCTGCTTAAAAGTGCTATTGTATTTACTTACAAGTTGAGATTTAATTTCTGTTATTCATTTGTCCGGCAGTGTAGGCTAATACATAATTATTCATTTTTGAATGGAGATGAATTGTTGTCTAGCAAGCACTCTCATCTCACAGGCTGAAAAATCCCCTTTGAAATACTTTTATGATGGTGAAAACATATTTTTAAAGCCGCAAGTACTAAATTTGTTCCTTACAAACCCTTTCTATTTCAGTATCAAACCTGATATACTGTTATGAAGCTTCAAGATCTAATTCTGGTTGATTTTGGAAAGATAAGAAATTATTTAGATTCATTCATTTTTGTACTAGAGTCTCACATAGTTTTAAAAGTTTGGAATTATATTTCCGCCAGATAAGAACAGTTTAATTTAAGTAATAAGAGTTTGTTTGACTACAAATATTGAAGCCTTCTAGCCTGCTTCAAGTCAAGCTGTGTTCACAGACTCCACTAACTTATAAAACTGGGCAAACAATGGCAGCATTTGGTGAAATATCTCCAAACATTTATGAATAATTTCATACAACACCAAGAGACAAAGGAAAAAAATTTAATAAAATGGTAGTTGCTTCCAATTTTAAATAAACAATAGATAACTCTTAGGCATAATAAATGCAACTTGAGATTTGATATTATGAATCACTTTTTCCATTGCCAAAAGACATGTTTTATAATTTAGGAGAACTAACAAAACTTATCCAAGAAGTGGCTAGAAAGTATACTTAGGGTTTTTCGCAAATAAGTGGCTGTTTGATATGTTGCATAAGCTATTATGGATGTCTACATTTAATACACTCCTCATTAGGCATATCAATAGGATCAGCCGTCTATGTGGGCATACCCATCTACTTACAAGAGTTTGGACACCTTTTTATGTACCGCTCTAAGCTCCAATTGGACAGATGCCAGTCACACAATTTTATGGACGCAATTTTCGTTCCGTCAAAACATAAAATTGAACATAGCGCGGAAATGATATCATGAATTCGAAATTTTTTTTGTTCAAAAGCAAAAACCTCGTTTTCAATGGAATGAAAATGGCGATATTCGAGCCCCAAAAGTTGCGTGTCCAAACTTTTATAATAGATGACTCTGAATGCAAGTCTATGGATACAATACACCATGTATGGTGCCCATAGAAACATACATGACTTGGTTCCATCGTGACAGGGTTAATGATACCTTTGGCATACACTAATTCCACTATTAGTACTAGCATACATATCTATAAAAGCTGGCTGCTAATAGTTGATATAGTGTAGGCTACTGTAGATGATTAATTTATCAGCCATCTCCATCAGATCAGGCAGGGGCGGGTATTTAAATTGGATGAAGCATGTAAGTTTCAAGATACACAGTAGGTTTCAGTCTCCATTTCAATAATTATTGATAGTTCCATTCATTTAGACATTCATTTACATTTTGATGACATAAGATGATTGCCACAGAATATATGTTCACATAGTGAGCAGGTTCGCTATGCAGATCTAGGGAAGCATATATGATCTGCAACAGTTCCACAAACCACAGGTAAAACAAAAGGCATTGATTGGCAACTTGGCAGGAGCAGCAACAGGCATGTGGGTAGGCTTATCATCTAACTAATAGAAGTAAACGTTGGACTCAAGTCATGGCGTTGAGCCCTTCAAATAAAATTCATAAAGCAATAATGGAAACGAAGAACAAAATAACCAAACCATTGGATTTTGTCAACGACCTTTTCATTTAAAAATACTATTGCTTCTTTCAAATAAACTTACTTCGAATATCTAATGTTGAATTGCTTGCATTTTCTAGCAACTTTTGCTGAGCTTTCCTAGCATCATTCTTTGTGACATGACTTTTCTTTTTATTAACAACAGTTTCCCATTTTTCTGGCGCGGCAGTAGCCATCTCTTGGTATCAGAATTTGAAAATCCCAGCAAATAAAACCAAAAAATCAATCGACTTCACTGAAGACCAAAATCAAAAGAAATAAATACGTCAGCATTGAAATTATATGGTCAGCGGTATACAGCAGGTGGACAGCGGCTGCATTGTTACAACAACAACAACAGTTTAAATTGAGGAAACCAAAGAAAGATATGGACTAATAACTGGTTAGTCTTTTGAAGTTTGAAATAAACATATATTATACCCTTTCCTCCTTTCATTTATTTGAAAATTCATCTAAATATTGCAAGTGTTCAAAAGTTGTTTCGCCTATACTGTAAATATACAGTTCGATATTTCGGTTCGAGTTCGATGAAAACTTGTGAAAATCGAAATGTTAGCAATCAATCGCAGCTGAGAAAACATGTAGCAAAATAAACTTGAGATGAATGATAATACTCAGAATTGTTATTTTCCAAACAACACGGTGATCTGATCATATCGATAAAAATTAATTATTATGATATAGTATTTGCGGAACATGAGAATCACGAATCTAAGGTCTCGTATGTGATATACTGTAGCTCAATGAGTCTGTGTTGCGGTACATCGATCAGTGCATCAGTTTAACAAGTGCTACCATAAAGAACAGTGTGTACAGCTGCATTGATATACACAGGACAATGTCATAAACTTACATTTTCCGTCCAGAGGTACTGTACTCTTACTCCCTAAAGTCCGCCTAAAGTAGATTGATTGACACCCATAACACATATCATATCTCTGAGGACCCTCCTGCACCATCTAAGATGAGTGAGGTTTCCTCTTTAAATATCAAATATATATATCTAGCATATAAAGCCACTAGCCTGTATGCAGAACCAAGTCTTTTTTCCATGATCAGTACTGATCCTACTGATCATCAAAAAAAGATTCGGGTCTGCTCTCAGGCTAATAAAGCACACGATGGCAGGTAGCTATTAGCGTATATGTCAGTGTTGGCTCCTGCTATCTGACACATATCTGAAAAATTGCCTTTGTCAGAAATAGGGGATTAGAGGTGTACGTTAAAGTTCAGCTCTTGGACCGATAATGTTTTAATTTACATAAACGATTTATCTTATAATTCCAATGACTCCACTTGCTAGTTTTTTTCTGTTGATATGAAACTTTTTATTTTATATGACCTATATGAGACCCATCTGAGACAGTCCTTATTGCTCCGTAATTTACTTTATTTTAGCAGTCTCTTGTAGACCTTCAACGTTGGGCTAAATAATTGTAATTGAGGCGGTGTCGCCCTACCGAAGACGCCCGCCCGTACCATATTTCTAGAGGAGTGGCTCTTTTCGCTAAGAGCAGTGATTGTAAATACTCTTTACTGGTCTCAGCCGCTACACTGCAGATCAATTTCAACAGATTTCATGGCAGATGGGCCTCGATTGTCAATGCGCAACGATACGCTGCAGCCAATCATAATGCAATTCTCTCTGGAACATTCTGGGACCATTCGGTTTCTCTTCCATCTGAGCTAGCCCTCTCCCACATTGAGCTAACATATACTGATGGCAATTGAGAACACTATACACCTGTTATAGCAGTCACCTCTACACATATTCCACTTGTCTAATATAATGGTCCCTCTTGCAGGTCTAAAATAATATTTCCTCTATTGAACCAATCCTATAATAACTAGGCTACATGTTAGTGATAGATCATATTATGTGACTCTCTTTTGTTTTGCCTGTCAATTTTGACAAAGTAAATGAAATAAAATAATATTATACAGGCCAAATACACATAGTGGTCAATTTATCTACCTCGATGACTTCAAATTGCGCTGCTTCAGCATTATGTCTTATTTCTAGAAATCTCAAAATGAATTACCAGCTAAATGACATGCCCTTTCCAAAAGTTGAGTAAACTTAGAGTAAATAACGGACTAAACTCGTAATCTTTGAGTCAGCTGTTCTATATACATGTCATAAATAGATATATAGATATATTATATATATATTGAAATTGCAACAAACCACATTAACCGAATTAAAATATTAAAAAGATCAAATACAGTGTTAAAAATAATTTATACGGTTTCGCCCTACTGAAGGCACCAATGCCATTTTCGTACAAGAAATTGATTTGTATTCCAGGAACTCCTCCCTCTAATTTTTCAAAGATAGAGATGTACAAAGTAAAATCTGGATTGATAAGGCAATGACATGAAGATGAACTAAATTTAAAATACACATGCAGTCCAACCTCATGCTTTAGATTTCAAAGCAGACGTATCATATATGAAGCTATAACAATTATATCATACACCTACATACTACATAAGTACGGGCAAGATATTGTAATAGAACCAAGATAGTCTAACTCAGATTTGTGTTTGTGTTGAGGCTGCGTTATTTTGTTGTTGAGACATGTTAACCAGAGAATACAACGATTGTAAGGTTATATGTTTGTTCTTATTACAATGAAGATAGATACAGTACTCATCGAAAATTACAATTAACTTTACTTTTATATACATGATAACGAGGCTAAATACGAGGTGAATAGAATATAAGATTACATAAACATGAGGCCATATCGACCACTACATTTGAAAGAGTTTTAAACCGGCCATCCCATAATATTATCTTACATTTGTGAAAATCAACGAAATAAAATGTACTTAACATCCTCAAGTATTGAATAATTCAAATTTAAAAACAACATCTTCGTCCGACATCAATAACATCCTCAAAAGTCTACCTTTGTTGACCCAATATCGATCATTTTCCAACATTTTGATCGCTTCTGACACGGCAGAATCACTGAGAATTGGCCCTCAAAACTACTTTTAGATCATCTCGTTTTGATGCTTAAAATTCTCCGGGGGTCAGATTATTCTATCTTTTCGATTTGCGATTTTATAGCTGATATATTTCCAGGAGTTTTTTTCACATTTTCAAAATTCTGCTCAATGCGTGCTGTAAAAATTTTCAGAACATAGATATCACTAAGACATTACTTTGAATTACTTTTACGGAGAATCTTTCATCAGAAGCCATTTTCAAAACAATTGTAAAGCATCGTTTCCTGACTCTATAACACCTCTTCAAATATTAAAGTTGATGCATATAGTGTAAGTGCATATTTATGGTGAGAAAATTATGTCGAAGAGACTCTGAGAGTCCATAAAGTAATCTCAATCCCGTCGAATTGAATAGCTACCATAATCCCATAAGCAGATATTTGAAATAAACACCAGAATTGGATATCAATTAGGGCAATACTACTTGTGATTGACAAATGTGCGCTCTGCATCATGTGTGCGTCGAAGAAGAAAGGAACCGAATCTCAGCCTCCTAGACATCATGTGGACACTCTGCCACTGTGCTGCCAGTGCCACACGTGTATTGCAGCATAGTTAGTATAGTGATATCACTATACTAACCATAGTATGTACTAACTATATGGTTACAGGCATCGCAAATAGGTGTGGATCGATCGCATACATCCTCCCCTGTTTCATTGTCTCTATTAAATATGACTAATAAGCACATTCTGAAACTGTAGCAATTAACACACAATCAATAATCAATAATTTCCACAATTTTTTCTTCACTCAAGAACACCAAAAACTAACTGAACTAAAAAACTTATAAATTACTCTATATTTATACTTTATTCTGTTTTTACGTCAATGCTAAAGTCCAAATAATAAAAATACAAAACAAGTCATTAAGACAGGAACAATTTTACATGATACGGAATAAACAAATTCAATCTAAACTATTAGTAAACATTAAACTATTAACACGGGAACAATTTCAATCTATCGTCATTTATGTTCCGCATTTTATTATCATGCAATCTACATAATATACCCTTGTTGACATGCATGACGTCAACGTGCCTATTCTATTAACAATATATGGACCAATATCACAAACGAGGCAAATCAAACATAACGGCCCTCGTCTAAAATTATAATAACAGATAAAGGCTCAGAAACCAAATTTAGGTATTGAAACCAAAGCGGCATCTGAGCTGTCACTCTCTGCTTATGTTAGCACTTAGCAGGGCCGGCCGGATAACCAGAGCTATCTATTTGTATAAAATACAAAGAGTTGAGACACATTTTCATGTGCCACTCTCAGCTCCAATTGGACAGATGCCAGTCACCTGATTTTTTGGAGGCCAGTTTCATTCTGTCAAACCCATGCTCGCAAAAGTTGAAAAAAGTGAGCGAAAATATGATCATGAATTCAAAAAACGTTTGTTCATCAGCAAAGCCTCGTTTTTCAATAGAGCGAAAATGGCGATTTTCAAGCCTCAACAGTTGCGTGTCTTTGCGTGTCCCAACTCGTATAATTAGAATGGCTCTGGGAGGAACTAAATACACTATAACAGTACTTTATATCACACTTCATATCAACGGAGCCACACGACTTTGACGCAATGGAGAAAAGGGAAAATAAGAAAACAGTCAAATAGCGAGCGATCGTTCTAGTTACAAATAGAAGTTACAATTATAAACTCAAGTATAGCGAACACAAAATAGCGTTGATCGATCCTTTTGAATTAAATCTTTACATAAACATTCTTCTGACTTTTGAATATTTGAGAAAGTGGAAGTTTGTAATCAGGAAATCTGCTAAATTTGATATGACAAAGTAGCTACAATCGCAAATCGAAGTACAAGGCCTATATAAACACAAATAAAGACTTGTTCACGCTTATGCAGATCTTCAAAGTATATTCAACTCTCATTCCAGATAGTACAAAATTCCTAAATTTTACCAAAGCACGAAATCCTGAAAGAAACAATTTTAAATTGTTTTCTTTTTAGCTTGCAGTCGAACTTGCTTAATATCCCCTCTCTGGTACAGATGAAAAGTGGGACATTAAGCGAGATGCCATAATGGTAAGTAGAAATCAGTTTCAGATAGGAATATTAAGGAAGGAGGGACATTAAAAAGAAAATATTTACCGAGTTCGACTGTATAGTCCACTATAGTCTGATGATGATGATGATGATGATGATTGTTTTTGAACTGATTGTATTTCCCGTACGAGGAGGTGAGAAGCAGGATGTGGACAATGAATAATACATAGAATATGTGACAGGTCATGTAGATCTATGAATATTTGATAGTCTGCAGTGGAGGAATTTCAAACGTATAAGAATATATGAAATGGGATTATCACATCTATTTGGAACTACTGGCAAACATTAATGCTTATTTATTTTGAATAGTTTTGATACTGAAGGTTTTTCAAATAAAATTGTTATACTAGCTAGCTATAGTGGCTACAGTATATATGTTATACTATGTTATCATATTAGCTATTTATTCCCGTTGACTAAGAAAAGAAATCCCACGGTGTTTCGCGGATCTTGAAAGGCCTTTAAGGTTCCAAACAACCTTTATAGGCACGTCCGTGGTCGATAACCTATAGGGATACTCGTGTCAATCGTCTTCATCCAAACCGCAAGCTGACACATCAAAAGTACAAACGGAGAAAAATTCCTTGTCATATCCCTGAAAAGTTGAAGGGTATAAGTCAACATTGTAAACACTGGAGCGAATTTGTTATTATTTTAAAAAAATGAAATTTGCAATAATTTCATTTTTGCTTGCATTTGTAATAACTTGTTGTGTCGCACATTTTCAAGTAGGATACCATGGAAATAGACTGGATGATGTAGATGACATTGATGACATTGATGATACAATTAGGAAACATGTCAGAGGTAATACCCAATAGTCATATCTATATCATTTAATAATAATGTATTGCGTTAACTCGTATAAGTAGAGTTTCTTTGTATAGAAGATTTGATTACAGTAATCAATGACAATATTATTTCTGGATACATTTTATTATCTCAGATTTTGATATCCCGAAACATCGAGATCATAATAAATGAATTCTAAAATTGCATTTTCTGGATCTAGTTTTAGCATATATTTCACCATGCCAAATGAAAATAATACGTATTGCTATGGCCCTTATTGTATATATTTAATATAACAGAGACTGGACCGCCCTAATCTTCCCATTGAATTTTAAATTAAAGGTTAATTACAGTAATTACTAGACTGTTGTTCCAATCGCAGTGTTAAGATGCTCACTGTCAATAGATGACAGAGGTGTAAATACATAAATAGAGTATAGAGTCAATGACTATAGATTTTCTTCTGTTGCTTAGAGTTTCACGCTTTTCTGCGACCTTCAGCCAGAGAAAATGTGTGGTCACTCTATTTATTCAATATGTATCTACAGTAGCATGGTCGTATCGTATGTATGTATGTATGTATGTATACTAGTATGTAGTATTTCTTAAATTGACCTTGAATCACCTTAAATTAATTGATTTGATTGACCTTGAATGAGTTACAGTCATTAAACAGCAGAATAGACACTATAACAGCGGTCCAACAGTTATAGTAAGTAATTAAAATAACGTCCCGCCTTCAACAATGGAATATTTAGTCTAACCCTGATGTTGTGCGGTTTTATGTGGTAAAATAAAAATAATAAAATCAGTTACTAATAAATGCATCGACGTTGTTATATCAATAAAACAAGATCCTTATTTTGTTGCACACCAGGCGAGTATTTGTTGACTAATGTTTTGTTTTTCAAGTAATTGTATGGGCAAAACATCAATTTGAGTGCTCAATGCTAAAAGCAGAGCAATATAAATAGTAGATCTAAGATCACGAGTTTATTCCGTTAATCTAAGTTTCGCGTAGAGACGCTCTTGAGACTGTTTATTAAATGTAAAAAGTAATAAAAAAATTAAAGAAAATTCAAGAAAATGTTGCCTGGGCCACCCTTTAGAGCGTATTTACGCGAAACTCAGAGTTATTGAGTGAACTCGTGATCTTTGACTATATCGTATTAATAGTAAATCAAAGATCACAAGTTAACTTAACTATGTTACTCTAAGTTTCGCAGAAAGAAGCTCTTCAGACTGTTTATTTATTAAAGCACTGAGCACTCAAATTGATGTCTTGCCGGGTGTTTTGCCCATACAACTACTTTATATTATAAATATATATCATATACATTTCTGTGATATATAACAGTCTCCATTATATTGTTATTATTTACCACTCTGTCAAATGACATCGAGCACACAGGGAAAATTTCCTCATTGCAAGAATATTTTGCTAGGTCTAAGTCAATTTTTCTTGTTTTCAGCCACATTTAGTTATGTCCAATTTTTGAGTGATTTTCGCTTGCAAGATTCTTGCAGTACACTATATATACACTGTTGGACATATTTACACTATATTTTGCTCAAAACAAGCCATTTTTGCTCAAAACAAGACTTTTGTTGGCTTGCTTGTTGAAACAAGCAATATATTCTTGTAAGAATAAAATTTTCCTGTGCATCTATTTAGCTGCTGCTAAAATAATAATAATAATGAATGAATTCTTATTTCTGTAAAACAACAGTGACTGTGAAAGACTTGCCGAAAATGTGATTATTTACAAATTAATTATATTTAAGATATTTTGACAAGTTCTCAGATTTAAGTGTAGCTTTAAACATATCATGAACATTTAATAATAATAATGATAATAATAATAATGATAATAATAATAATAATAATAATAATAATAATAATAATAATAATAATAATAATAATAATAATAATAATAATAATAATAATAATAATAATAATAATAATAATAATAATAATAATAATAATAATAATAATAATAATAATAATAATAATAATAATAATAATAATAATAATAATAATAATAATAATAATAATAATAATAATAATAATAATAATAATAATAATAATAATAATAATAATAATAATAATAATAATAATAATAATAATAATAATAATAATAATAATAATAATAATAATAATAATAATAATAATAATAATAATAATAATAATAATAATAATAATAATAATAATAATAATAATAATAATAATAATAATAATAATAATAATAATAATAATAATAATAATAATAATAATAATAATAATAATAATAATAATAATAATAATAATAATAATAATAATAATAATAATAATAATAATAATAATAATAATAATAATAATAATAATAATAATAATAATAATAATAATAATAATAATAATAATAATAATAATAATAATAATAATAATAATAATAATAATAATAATAATAATAATAATAATAATAATAATAATAATAATAATAATAATAATAATAATAATAATAATAATAATAATAATAATAATAATAATAATAATAATAATAATAATAATAATAATAATAATAATAATAATAATAATAATAATAATAATAATAATAATAATAATAATAATAATAATAATAATAATAATAATAATAATAATAATAATAATAATAATAATAATAATAATAATAATAATAATAATAATAATAATAATAATAATAATAATAATAATAATAATAATAATAATAATAATAATAATAATAATAATAATAATAATAATAATAATAATAATAATAATAATAATAATAATAATAATAATAATAATAATAATAATAATAATAATAATAATAATAATAATAATAATAATAATAATAATAATAATAATAATAATAATAATAATAATAATAATAATAATAATAATAATAATAATAATAATAATAATAATAATAATAATAATAATAATAATAATAATAATAATAATAATAATAATAATAATAATAATAATAATAATAATAATAATAATAATAATAATAATAATAATAATAATAATAATAATAATAATAATAATAATAATAATAATAATAATAATAATAATAATAATAATAATAATAATAATAATAATAATAATAATAATAATAATAATAATAATAATAATAATAATAATAATAATAATAATAATAATAATAATAATAATAATAATAATAATAATAATAATAATAATAATAATAATAATAATAATAATAATAATAATAATAATAATAATAATAATAATAATAATAATAATAATAATAAACTTTATGTTTATCTAATAGCAGATAATATAGGGCTCTATGTCTTCATTTGACAGAGCGGTAAATAATAATAATATATGGCGAAAGAGTCAAAGAATACACATTCTTTACTGTTACTCAAGTTTCACGCTTTTCACAGCGATCTTCAGACAGATTTTTTACTCAATGAAAAATATACATGATATCTACGTTCTATGATAAACTCTCCGTAATGCTGCTTTCTATTGTTTAATTAATACAATGCTATTGTTATTGCTATTGTTAATACAAGTGGTAGAAAAATGTGATGGTTTCCTTTATTCTCAGTAAATGATTATTTAGTTATGTTTTTGATTTATTAAAATTGGACAGGTAATATTTATTTTCGTGACGACATTTAGATATTAATTCAGTTTTTTTGTTTATTATTGGTTCTGTTGCGCATATGATATGATATTTTTCCAAGAGGCATAAATGGCATTTTTTTGAGATGTTGTTGTATGCTTTTGCATTAGCGATGGCTGACCATTCGATTTTGTATGTGATGTTTTTGTCTTTTAAATCCCAAACGTGTTTGGATAGTTGTGTGCTAGTGTTGTATTTTCTGTGTTTGAGTGTTGCCTTGTGTTGCGTGTAGCGTTGTTTGAACGTGCCTTCCGTCAACCCAATGTAGCTCTGTCCTTCTTGGTCAAATGGAGTAGTGACGTTTGCTTTATAGATAATACTTTTCATTTGGCATTTGTTGTTGAAAGGGCATAAGTTTTTGTATCTACAGTTGCATTGGTTGGTGTTAGTTATGGTGTTTGTTGTCGAATTGATTATTTTATTGTTATGGCTCTTTAGGATTGAATTCATGTTATTTGTGCAACTATAGCTGACTTTGATTGTGTTGAGATTGAAAATCTTGTTTAATTTGTTCGATTTTGGGAAGTGTTTTTTTATTAAGTTAAGGAACGTACGACCGATGTTAGTTTTCACGCTCTTGTTGTAGGGTGGATTGAACCATATGGCTTTTCTTGATCGGCATTTTCTATTGTTGTTTAATGGTGTTTCTCGTGGATTGTATTTTAGGTGCGTATCGTGTCCGCTTTTTCTCAAAGCGTCAGCGTATGGTTCTTTACTGTTCTCGAATATTGTGGAGTTAGTGGATAAATCAGATAGTCTTTGATTAATAGCTGTTGGTATTTTTTTTAGTATATTAGTATTTTAGTTTAGTACTTAAAGGTAATTGACTTCTTAGACCTAACATTTAACTTGAACACTGACACATACCAGCCATATCGAAAGCCTAACGACCAACCATTATACATTAACATCAACTCCAACCACCCGCCAAATATACTAAAACAAATACCAACAGCTATTAATCAAAGACTATCTGATTTATCCACTAACTCCACAATATTCGAGAACAGTAAAGAACCATACGCTGACGCTTTGAGAAAAAGCGGACACGATACGCACCTAAAATACAATCCACGAGAAACACCATTAAACAACAATAGAAAATGCCGATCAAGAAAAGCCATATGGTTCAATCCACCCTACAACAAGAGCGTGAAAACTAACATCGGTCGTACGTTCCTTAACTTAATAAAAAAACACTTCCCAAAATCGAACAAATTAAACAAGATTTTCAATCTCAACACAATCAAAGTCAGCTATAGTTGCACAAATAACATGAATTCAATCCTAAAGAGCCATAACAATAAAATAATCAATTCGACAACAAACACCACAACTAACACCAACCAATGCAACTGTAGATACAAAAACTTATGCCCTTTCAACAACAAATGCCAAATGAAAAGTATTATCTATAAAGCAAACGTCACTACTCCATTTGACCAAGAAGGACAGAGCTACATTGGGTTGACGGAAGGCACGTTCAAACAACGCTACACGCAACACAAGGCAACACTCAAACACAGCAAATACAACACTAGCACACAACTATCCAAACACGTTTGGGATTTAAAAGACAAAAACATCACATACAAAATCGAATGGTCAGCCATCGCTAATGCAAAAGCATACAACAACATCTCAAAAAAATGCCATTTATGCCTCTTGGAAAAATATCATATCATATGCGCAGAAGAACCAATAATAAACAAAAAAACTGAATTAATATCTAAATGTCGTCACGAAAATAAATATTACCTGTCCAATTTTAATAAATCAAAAACATAACTAAATAATCATTTACTGAGAATAAAGGAAACCATCACATTTTTCTACCACTTGTATTAACAATAGCAATAACAATAGCATTGTATTAATTAAACAATAGAAAGCAGCATTACGGAGAGTTTATCATAGAACGTAGATATCATGTATATTTTTCATTGAGTAAAAAATCTGTCTGAAGATCGCTGTGAAAAGCGTGAAACTTGAGTAACAGTAAAGAATGTGTATTCTTTGACTCTTTCGCCATATATTATTATTAATAATAATAATAATAATAATAATAATAATAATAATAATGATAATAACAATAATAATATTATTCCTATATTATATATTATGAAGTATCTTCCCATCTATGTAGATCTTCTCGTCGCTTATGATGACGATTCAAAAGAAGGACCACATAGTTATATGACTGATTGGTACGGCAGAAGACATAAGACCTTTCATTACACGTCAAGACGTCGGCGACGTCGCAGTTGAAGAATTGGAATGTATTACTGAAAAATGCTTTATATTTATCATCGATATATTAGTAAAGTCAGATATTGTCAATGTATGCAATTGTAACACGCCACACAGTAAATTAGCCACAATTGAGTAATATCCATGCATATAAGGGACTATGAGCGCCCACAATTATTTTTAATTTTCCAAACAAGGCATTAAGTAATATTGTAGAGTGCCACTATATTATCCAATGTGCGCATGCAATGATTATATAGCACTGCACTTGTAATTCTAATAATTAAGCTTTATATGCCCAATTCAGATATAATGATTTTGTGTTTGCTATATGATGTTGTTGTTTATTTGTCAAAATAAGTGTTGACCGAAAATATACAAGGAAGAGCCACAGCTTCCATCAAATTTACAAAATTGCAACATTATGTATCCTACTATAACAAATGGATTGAAATAACTTTCAATGTTACTGGTATATATAGTCATAGCTGCTTGAGGTATTCATTGAGGTATATCAGAGTCAATTCGAAGTGGGTTCAGACTGATGCAAAGATTTCAAAATTCATGAACTGTTCATGAACTGTAGATTATATATAGCATATAGATTATTTATAGCCTATAGTATGAAGTGCTTCTGTATAATAAAAAGATATGAAATACAAAATAAAAAGTATTAGTTTGATATTTAAATATAAGTAAATCAATTAGTGTAATTATATAGTTGTAGAGCTGTGTTAGTCTGATCTTAAAACTGGCAAAAATATTCAAGTTCTTGAATGCAATTCACTGGGTTTTCCCAAGGGTCTTTGGGGTCAAAGATGTAGGCTGCGCAAGAAAGCTAAAAAGATAAATCACATCGTGAGGAGTCGCGAGACAATCATTGGGAACAGCTGTTAATTTCTGGATCAATCTTAACTCTGCAGCTTTTTAGAAGGTAGCAATGACCGGAAAGAAGTTAGGACAGTAGCGTGGTGATCTGACTATAATGATGTTTCTTCCATATTGATCGTATAGGTGGAAGCTGGTGTAAGGCATAGTTGAATATTTACGATTCGATGCCTTGTTCGACAATGTTAGCATTTTGTTCTTACCTGGAAAACTGAAACTGAGGTTTTATGTTATTGAATCTAATCGTCTTGTTTTGAAAGAACGAGTAGAGGTATAACCCAGTCTTCTTGTTGACTAAACATGAACTTGAACCGGTACCGGTACTAAATCTAAACCTCCCTATTACACACTGGGGCGTTCTCCTACCAATTGTGATAATGCTGATGTGGTTGAATGCTCAGCTATAAAACTATGTTGGTTTTAGGGTGGCGGAAATGAATTTTCAGAATTGGCTATAAATACTATCCATATAATAGGTATGGCTCCTTGAAAATTCGGATGAAAATCATCTGGAGACGGAATTAGTCGAATCAGGATATACGTGATTTAGTCCCGGATTTAGTAATAATTCTTCCCATTTCCATTTTCATCATTTAGATTTCGACAACTGTATTATGACATTCATAATCATAATAGCAATATAATTACAATACCAAAGTGTAACTCGAATTTATGTACACATACAAAGTCAAAATTGCAGCAATTCTCATTGCATTTATCCGAATTTGAACTTATCCAAAATTGTGTAAGAAGGACTTGATTGGAGGGGGAGGGGGTTGCATCAGCTCTGCATTGACGGACGGTGCCACTTTGGAAACAAGTGAATTCCCAAAATGTTCCAACAATCTTGTTCATGCTGCCAAAAATGTTTCAAAAATCTAAAAAAATGTTCTTTAAATTTTTTTTTAAAGTTCTCCACATGAAAGTTCTTCAAATTTCAAAGTTCTACGGAAAATTGAAAATGATGATGATGATAAAAATGATGAAAAATAGAAATGATGATGATGAAGGTTTTAATCCATTCGTTCTATGATCTTCTTACGAAATATATCGCCATAGATCGTGATATCGGGCTATGTTGTTACGTCACTCCATAATTGACGTCATGCTGATGTCAATGACACTATGCAGAATGTTTGTAAGCTAACATAAATTTAAGTAGACTCAACAATGGCGATGATGTCAAAGACAATAAATTCATTTTGCTGATATTTGAATTGAAAGAAATACTGAATAGCAAATCAGCTATCAGCAAACCTCAAACAATGATTCAGCATTGTAGGCGGTGGACAAAATAATGTGAAAATCGATGATAAAGTTCCATGCCATAAAGTTACTTGTCGAATGTTGATGGACGAGGTAAAATTGGACTGTTACAAAATTCATTGAAACTTGAGCTGAATTGTTGAGTACTTTGACTTTCGACATTTTATTTTGCAAGACTACGTTTAATCGACACCACATCATTTTGGTAAGTTTTATCATTTGTTTAATATAGGCTATGAAACACTAGTCTCAAAACTGATATAGCAGATTACCGATATACTAGGCTAGTATAGGCCTATAATCGTTCTATAAAATGGTTCGATTTCCAGGCTTGTCAAACATCTTCAAAATGCCAGAGAAAGAAGTTCAAGGTCGTGTTACAATCTACTCAATCATTGGATGTCCGTATTGTATTCGTGCTAAAGCAAGAATGGAAGAGTTGGGATTGCCATTTGTGGATATAAATCTCGACAAATACCCTGCACACAGAGAAGCAATGATAAAACGAACTGGAAAAAAGACTGTTCCTCAGATTTTCTTTAATGAAATTCATGTTGGTGGCTTCTCTGATCTTGATAAACTTGTAAGTAAACCTTGGAAACGTCCATTTTATTTCTAATTTAATAATGTGGCCAAATGAGCCATGAGAATATGAGGAGCTAGTGCCTGGGGAGAGCATCTACAAACATTAAAATTATATAACTTTATAAAGACAGACAATTTGAAGTAGTGAAGTAGTCAGGGATGCCAGAAGTAACTGTGGGCAAATGCATGTAAAACTTAGGCCTTGAGGGGCATTTTCCCAAAACATTTCTTGTGCTCAGAAAATGTTACTCCACACGGTTCCACAACTTATTTCGACAACCAGTATCATATGTTTATTTTATTACCGAATTAATCACAACTGATCATAAGATCATAATAACCATTAAATTTGACATGACGAGAGATATAGCCTAAGGGTGGATTATTAATAATTATAGATATATTACATATCGCTCCCGCTGCCCCCATCTGGTATCCGTCCGTAGTCTGAGTAGCCCACATAACATTTCAGAATATTTTGCTGTTTCTCAATTCTGCAGATTATGTCATGCGTGATTCAATTTTTGATCTTGCAGTTTAGATATTTGCCGTGAAGTCCCTAGCCCGGCAGTAATTTCTGTCTGCGAATTTCACACTTTGATCAGCGACCTGATAGAATCATAACAGATACCCAGTACAGGGGAATATTTTGTATTGTAGGCCTACTTGACATAGATCAGAAAAAGGAAATATGAACCCAGGAATGGCGACAATGTTATTGTGGGAGGCATCCGACACACATGCTGGTGGGGGAACAACTCACAACAAAGAGCCCCTATTTGGAACATTCAAATATAATGTAGCCTAGACCTACTGATTCATCGTCAGAGCAGATTAAGAGAACAATGACCAATGCATAGCCCATTTAACAATGTTATAATACTCAGATAGCTTACAGTCAGAACGGATGTAGGTCAAACTGCTCCAAGATCATTTGTAGAGTTAGTTACCACATTACTGATACCCAAACCATGAAAAAAGCATGAATTTTTATGGCGTTTTCATGACATTATCATAGCATATTCACATTTTAATATTGTGAATATGGATATTTCATGTTTTACAAACTTTTCATAGCCTGCAAAATTTGTGGTTTTCACTTTTTTACATTTTCATTGTGTTTACACAGCACTTTCATGGCATTTACATGATTTTAGTGTTGTTGGTGCCAGGAGGTAACATATCGATTCTATGTTTGTTATTCCAACTAGAGTCAAGAAGAAGTTGAACGTTTCATCACACTGGTGACTGATACACCTGCACCTGATACAGCTCCTGCATTACCTAATCCCGATGAAAAGGCGGAGGGAGACAACAATCAAGGTTTGAAATTCACCAACTCTTCAAAATCAAAAAAGATGATATCACAAGGGATCGCAGGGGAATAATGTTCTCCCACTCCTTTATTTTCAACTTTATTTTATTATCAGACATTAATATAAAATAGAAAACAAAGATGACGGCAAAACATTTTTCTTTTACTTTGGTTTGACGTGTTTAATCACTCAGCCGTTTGCTTGCCTATTCTTTATTATGCTGTGGACCTGTGGTCTACTTAGCATTAAGTAGGCTTACTCATAAACACCATTTTCTTCTAAATTTTCTCTAGCCTTACCTAATCTAGAATTATAGCCTACTATTACCAATTTTGTTGGACCCTCTGTATATGCCCTACATCTGTATACTCGAATTTACAGTAAATATAATTAATTATTTTTTAATTGGTGATTATCCTTGACATTTAAATATTCTGAAGGAGCATTTACCTAGCGGCATACGGTATGGATTCCAAATTTTGTCAAAAATTTTCAAGGCTGTTGCTCGTATTGACAAGTCACATTTTTGATTTTATAATATTACATTTTATTATATTTGATTTACTGAATCTATTTCTTGCAATCTTAAACAAAGTGATTAGGTCTAAAGGATACAATTTTAACCAAGAAAAATAATTAAAATCATTCATTGATAACAATCTGATCTGCTGGGTAACTAAATATCTGAAGAATAAAATTAACGATGGTTAGATTTTTATATTGTCATCGATTGCTGGATTTTTTTAATAACAAGTTATAATCAAATGAAATTGTTAAAGTATACAGGACACAGCAGAATATATAGTATATATATATTTGATGAATTCTATCAATAACAGGTCTACTGATCAACTTTAAGTCAGGAAGAATTTATGATAGCAAGAAATTCGCAAGTATTTGCCTTTAACTCACAACTCACAATATTCCATGCACAGTTCATTAAATGTTCATGAACAACCATACAAATTTAGCAAAGTCTACTGATCTCAGCATTGTAAAAATAGAACACGTTCCATTATCATTTGCATAGGCTTTCTTATAATTTTATATTATGTTCTTTTTTATGTTCTTGTTCATTTTGTAGATTTTGACTTTGTGTGTGAGCTTGATGAGTATGCAAAACTTGTCAAAAGTATCAAAGAGAGTGGTATCATCAAAGAACATAGACATGGTCTCAAAACATACAAGAATTCATTTCTAGGAAGAGATGCTGTCGACTTCCTTATGAAAAATAAACAAATAGGTAAAAATATACTTAATTACATGATCACAGTTAGGTATATGTCTACAGCTTATGTGCAGGTTGACCACACCAAGGTATCGATCTGTTACATATTTTATTTTGTTGTCAGACCATCAATTGGCTCATCGATTAAAATAATCAATCACATTGATATTCAACCGGGCCTGTGGATGGGATATGCACCAAGGTTGTCACTAGCTATTCCATTTGTTGGCAGGGTCGAAACGTGTGCCAAACTAGCTTCATCAATTTCTGATGTTGTCGCAAACATAATTGATTGCAGCGGAGCGCATGGATTGAATAAATAATTCTTTGTATTAGAAGCAAAACTCTAACAGATATCTATCTCACTATGGCCAACCTTGGCTGTGTAGTTAATATTCATGTATTCTTGTAGTATTCAGCAACTTTTTCAGAGATGGATGGATGCTGAGGATTTTTGATGAGATTTTCATGCCTGGATTTGTTTGGGATACTGCACGCGAGCGTCTACACATGCGCAATAGTCAGAATACTTTTCGATTGCTTTTCTGAAAATTTTTTATCATATTGATTTAGAATAACTCAATTGTTCTGAATCTAAAATACTAAGAATTTATGAACAATAAGGATATTAGAAACTTTCTGTTCAAAAGCTAAATGCAAAAACTATATATAATTGAGGGAAATGCTTGTTTTAATGTATTTGTCAATTTTTTGCATTTAATATCATGTAGAATGTGAATAGTTTGTTGAAATTGCATTCACGTCCAATTTACATGTTCAACAAAATGTTGTATGCAGTTGGCTATAATGTCCAATTGTCGTTTGCCCTCGCATTCAAAGTTCGATTTTTGCAAGTCGAACCAACAAAGATGGATTGTTTGCTTGGGCTTTAACAGTTAATAATGTTGACAAATCCAGAGACTTGACAGACTTGAGCACAAAATAGTTTGTAGGCCAGGTAGCAAATACGAGATAATTTTATTTCAGCGGGCTACACTGTATTATTATACACTAGATATAAAGATCGCAACTGTAATTTCCCAAACAACAAAAAGATGTTCTTGGCTTTACTTTTGTTTTACAATTTTTGTGACCATTTGCTGATTGATTTGAAACTGATTTTACGTGGATGACATTTCTTGCAGAGCACAAACATGCTACTGACATGATGCAAGAGGTTGTTGCCAAACATTTTGCGCATGGTGTAAAAAAATCAGCCAAAGAGGAATTCAAGGATGATGATACCATTTACAGATTCCTTGATAATGAAGATTCAAATGCTCTTAATGCTGGTCTTACGTCAACATGTGAACCTCGATCAGGTACTTCATATACAAAATATAACTTGTTAATGTCAAAATTAAATAGTGCTGCTGTTGAATGTTTTGTAGAATTACTTTCACATACACTTGCATATTTACTAGTGAAACATTATCAATGTACAACTACAATCACTGGTTCATAGACTTCCGCATCCAACTACATACCTTATTATTGATAAGCTCATCCGGTCTAGATCTAATCTGCTAGTTACCTTTAAACATTTGAATTTATTTTATCAAGTTTATTTTATTTTATTTGAATATCATTTATTGAAAATAATAACTGACTGACAATTTTCATCTTAAAACCTTTGTAATTTTCAAGGTGCAGTTTTGTGCTTTATCCGTTACTTGATTAGCTATAACATGTTGAACTAGGATACATCAGCTATATGATTAGACTATATGAATTCATGTGGTCTTCTTATACTACAGCTCTCTAAATCTGAATGGGTAATTTTTATAATGATAATGACTCCATAAATGATTGGCATTGGGGTTGCTTATTCATGGTAATGCCTTTTGCATCACTTGACACTTGACGTAATCAGTAGAGGCCAACAGGAAACTATCTCAATACATTTTATTTCAGTTGGTACTACTATGAAAAGATTTCCCACTGCTTAGGTTCTTAAAACCCTTACTTCTGTAGAACCTGACAACATACGAGAAACAAGTTTGGCTATCCCAAGTCTAGTTTATGGAATGTTTGGAGTTGTCTGGACATATTTCTCATTCCTGTGGACATTGTTAATACCTAAAAATCCTTTACGTAAAAGAGTTTTGAATGCAGCACCGCCAAGTGGCATAATATTGTTTCGCAAGGCTAGACAAGGTCAGAGTTGAAACTCAAAAGTCTCCTCAAACCGTGAACTTGCAATTGCTGATACATCTTTTTGATGAATTATCATTATTACATTTTAGCCTCTGAAGTGGGTGAAGAACTACGCCGGCTCATCCTCACAATTTATAATTCATTTTTGTCAAAAGATGGCAAGGTTTGTAAGCTCGAAACATAATATCATGCTTGTTTGCTAGCTCTATATAACCGAGTTGTACTGAAGTCAAGTGTATACAAATGTGCTCTACAATACCCAGTTACAGTCTGTTGACAGCCTAAGAAAGCACAGTCAACCTGTTATATTAAGGGTCAGCTCTATACAGCAACCACATGAATATGAATATTATGGTCACACTTGGTATGTCTAGGACTCTAAAATAGTATTCTCTATTGAATTGACACTGATATAACTTCCACCTGTAAAAAGTGGTCAATGTATCTACCTCTCGTAGCTTGATGTTATATACAGGTTTCAATGTACTTTATTAGATTCATATGCAAAACAAATAAGAGTTTGACTCTAGCCTACATTACAAGTTATGTGAGGATAATCAATTTTTCAAATATTTCTATAATACTGTAATAATAATTGTTTATTGGGTGCAAGAATTAAAATCTGATTAGAAGTTTCTTCTTGAAACATTTTAAAACAAAAGTCAATGGCAACAGTTTTTGGATTTTATTCTACTCAACGTCGTTTCGACTGATATCTTCAGCCATTTTCAAGAGAATAATTTTTTTAAAATGTTCATAAAAACATAATTTATAAGTTTAAAATTGAATAGAGTTTGTAATTTACATGCTAGGAATTTTTAGATTTATAATTAAAAAACAATTAAAAAACACATGCAAGGATTTTTTACATTTTTTTTTATGTATATTTATGATTACGATTAAAACAATACAGAGCTAATTGAATCCGCTTGCGAATTAAGATCAAGCTTAAGGTCCTTAATATACAGCATTTTATAGATGAGGCAATCCCATTTCGATTCGCATTTTTTCTCTTGAAAGTGGCTGAAGATATCAGTCGAAACGACGTTGAGTATAATAGAATCCAAAAATTGTTGCCATTGACTTTTGTTTTAAAAAGAATTAAAATGTATTCTAAAATGGGTATATATATGTATGAATGTAATGTAAGGTAGTGTAATGTAAGGTTGGAAGTTACCTCTCACAATTAACAGTGCCATGTATGGATTATCATATATGTTTCGTAAAATAATCTGAAATCAAGGATATCTGGATAATTTGTAATGGATTTCAATGAGAAAAAGTCAAAATCTTCAGTTCAAAATATTGAAAATAATTTGAAATCCCCTTAAAGTCTAAAGATTTTCATGTCTGTAACTAAATGTTACTAATGCACCCATTCAGTAAAAATAATCTAGAAAATGGAAATTATTACCCTACAATAAATTATGCTCTATTCTTGCAGCGCTAGCTCCTGGGGGAAAATAAGCTTGTTTATATAATTATAACCCCGCATGTACATTTGCTCGTCATTATAAATAAGATTATACATAGAAATTGTAATTAGAAATTAGTTACTATATAAAACATATCATACAACTGACGATCAAAATTTAAATTAAACTTTTTTTGAAGTTCAGTTATATAGAGTGTATAGAACAACAATTTGCTAACATTTCGTAATAAATGACAAACGCAAGCAACGTAATGCTTTTATTTGCAACGTTTAAGGTTAATAATTTGAGCTTGAGAATGAATTCAGTTGCAAATAAAAACAATAAATAACTTGAATTGTCAGTTATTAAGATATGAATAGATTTAAAGATGTTTATGAAATAAAGACAACAAAAGTTTATATAATTTGAATTATTCAACATTTCAGAAAGTTGATTACAAAGCCATTGGTGAAAGTGATCATTTCAAAGCATATGTCAAACATACCGCAGAATTGCAACGCGTAAAGTTATCTGACTTGTCAAGAGAAGAGAAAATTGCTTTCTTTATTAATATTTACAATGCATGTGTTATTCATGCATTTGTTTCTGTTGGACCACCGATGAATCTATGGCAGAGATATCGTGTAAGTAATTGATGGATTTTAGATACATTTTTATTTGCAGACTAGTGTCTTCACACAGACAAAAATAATTTATTGTTCGTTGGAACAAGTTTGCCAGTTATAACATTCATGATCATTATACAGTTTGTGAAAAATTGGGGGCTAGTTCAGAATTTATGTAAAAATATTATGCACACTTCATTAAACAGTGTGCCAGATAAGCCCATGTGAAAAATAGTACAAGGGTTCATGAACAGTTCATGAACCCTCACTGACAATTCATGAACAGTTCATGAAAATTTATTGCCATTTAAAGTTCATGAACTGTTCATAAACTCCTGAATTGTTTTTCGCATGGGACATTACAAACAGTGTCCGACAAAATGTTTTACTTTCCACAAACCTTAACTTTTTAGATAAACGTTTGAGTAAGTTTACAGAAATTGAAACTCTATTTTAGCTTTGTATCCAGCATTTTGCCTTTTCCTTCTGAATTTTGCTAGCCTTCCGCAAACTAGGTTTCCAAGTTTCCGGACTTTGTCGGCCCCTGATTACAAACTTTCTATGGATAGTTTGTGAAGTTGTATAATTAGCTAATTGCATTTTAAGATTTGTTGAAATTTTATTTCAATATTTACAATGTCAAATTCGCATGAGATTGTTGGCCCTTCAAGGTCAGCTCAGCTCATGACATTTATAACACTTCCATGGACATTAATGGCTCCATATTTAGTATCAACTTTTCATGAGAAGCTGGTGTAATCGTCGGTTGAACGTCAGTCTGTAACTTTTCCTAGTTCATGAACTTCAAGTGTTATAATTTTTATGAACTTTCAATAGATCACATAGACCACCAACTGAATGTATCAATATTCAACTCTCCCACCGTTCTATCTAACTTTGCCAGAAGTCGTTGCTGACCCCTTTTTGTCTATCTAGATGATGTGAATGTTGTGTGATGGCTGATATGTTTTCTTTTGTTTGTGTTTGCTCTTTCAGTTTTTCAATGTTGTTAGCTACATTGTCGGTGGACATACTTATTCTCTTAATGATATGGAAAATGGTGTTTTGAGGTCTAATAGAAAAGCTATTGGGGCTATATCAAGACCATTTTCAAAATCAGATCCACGTTTGGCCGTTGCATTAGCTGAACCAGAGTCTAGAGTCCATTTTGCATTGGTTTGTGGTGCGAAGAGTTGTCCCCCAATCAAAACCTACTCGGCTAAGGTAAGAGGAAACCAGGAAAGTGTATGATCCACCTTCTACTCAACTTAAACACAACCAATCTGATAGCAGAAACGTTATTTAACTGAATAATAATTCTATAATAACTTCTCCCCATGAAAAAAAGCCTATTGGCTTATGGGCCCTGAATAAATGATGATGATGATGATGGTGATGATTTGTCTAAATTTTTGATTTTGTATATAACTATTATCATTTCTAATGATTATGCTATGACAAATACTAGGAGTAATGATAATGAGTAGAAGGTTAATTACATTTGTCAATTCACTTTGTGAAGTTATTTGTTAGTTATCACCATCAAGCAAGTCTTCTATAGCCTGCTATACTGTATTACTATACTCTGCGAAAACAGTTCATTCTTTCCGAAAATGGATTATTTTTTTAAATTTACGGTGATCCATTTTTTTATTTGAAAATCTGGAGAATAATTCAAAAATAAGAACACGCCGTCAAAATTGACAATATTTCATAATTCATTTGACTTTGTGACCAATATTTCAAACAACCCTAATAAGGCCTCACAAACGTTTCATAAAGGCGTCCACGATAAACAGGCCATTTGACAGTTACAAATTTTTCATGAACTGTTCATGAACTGTTTCTGGATAGTTCATTAGGTTCATGAATAGTTTCCTAGGATATTATATACAATTTCAAGTAGCAGTTGGTTGCTCTTTCCTACTGGAGTCTTAATTGCATGTTTATTTTGATTTATTTTCTTAGGATGTTGACAATCAATTAAAATTGTCTGCAGAGTCATTCTTAGAAGGAGATGGTGTCCAAGTTGATTTTAAAAAGCGGGAGGTAAGAATAAAGTCTCCACTACAGACAGTTGATGGATTTTTAAATTTGCTATTTTAAAACATTTTAAATTGATCCGAAGATGAGCTCTGACGTAGATGCTTGGTTGGTGGGATATCTATTCATATTCTTCTATTTAATTATGGTAATAATAATAAAATAGAGTACAATGCAACACATTGGCTAACTTTAACTTTGACTAAATTAAGAAATGTAAGCGATATATAGTTTTCAAACATGCACATTTTCTTTAATTCCAGATTAAAATCAGTCAGATTTTAAAATGGTACCGCGAAGACTTTGGCAAAAATAAAAGAGAGGTAAAAATATTTGAGGAATAACAAATTTTATTTCATTGTCATCATCATCATCATTCATTGAGAATAGCCTTCAAGCCATCTATATGGTAGCTTTTTCTTGACACTGGCTAATATTATTTGCTAAGCAAAAACTATTTGATTACATGGCTAAATCTCTCCAAAGTGACTTTTTTCTATTTATGATTGATTTGATACCAGAACTGCACTCCGGTATCAAATATGGATTCACCAGTTTAACCCCTAGTTGTAATTAAGTGAATCGTTCTCCCCATAAAACGAACATATATACTCCAATGAAACAATTCAGTATTGTCACTTGCCCACGGCAAAAAACTATGAAAGATGAGACGTTAGACTCAGAGCCATCAACATATAGACTCTGAGTAGACTCACATACACTGCACGTAAAGGACATGTCATTTTTGAGGTAATTTTTTAGGGTCACATTTCTCGAGATTCTCCCCCATATTAAAAATCGTCTAACGAAAAATAAGAAATTTAGAATGAGAAATGTCCTGATTTCTCATAGCTTACTTGCAGACTAAAACGTTTCTTAAGGAAAGTGTAAACTTACACTTGATATATTTTCCTTCAAGAAATTTTTTATTCTAGCAACAGGCATTAGGTGTCAAAATAATGATACTGAAAAGTTTAGACGTGTACTTGTATCTGATTAAAGTTTATGTATATATATGATTCTTTATGTATTCCAGGTCGTTGCTTGGGTTCATGAACACATGGGTAATTGCGAGAAAAAGTCACAGATTGGCATGTTGTTAGAATCAGACAAAGGATTCAAACTTTCTCATTTGCCATATGATTGGGGATTAAATAATTAAATAAAAACATTACTGTTATGTACAGTGTAGTATGTATAGTATAAATATTAGTTTTTACAAACTTTTGTTGTCTTTATTTCATAAACACCTTTAAATCTATTCATATCTTAATAACTGACAATTCAAGTTATTTATTGTTTTTATTTGCAACGTTTCGGATGAACTGAATTGCATTATACTGAATTCATTCTCAAGCTCAAATTATTAACCTTAAACGTTGCAAATAAAAACATTACGTTGCTTGCGTTTGTCATTTATTACGAAATGTTAGCAAATTGTTGTTCTATCCACTCAATATAACTGAACTTCAAAAAAAGTTTAATTTAAATTTTGATCGTCAGTTGTATGATATGTTTTATATAGTAACTAATTTCTAATTACAATTTCTATGTATAATCTTATTTATAATGACGAGCAAATGTACATGCGGGGTTATATAGTAGATAATACATTTGCGTTATTTATCAGAACTGATTGAATAAATCAATGATCTTGGTTGGAACTTTATTATGTTGTCCTGATAATCGATACACGTGTTAGTACCGGCGTTAGAATACAGTCATGTATACAATACGACTGTATGGTCGAACAAATGACAGATTAGAGTATTTTGTATTATTGGATATAAACATATATCGAAATTACTAACAACTAGAGCAATTTATTCCGAACTGAGATTAAATAGCTTGCAAATTACAGGATTCTAACATCGTCTTTGTCTGCTAAGAACTCTTCTCTCGAGATTTCTATCTACTCTCCCATCAGATACACCGATGATCTAACTAATTGATGGAGTGTAATTCACAGAGAAAATAAATGATCATAACTCTGGTCAGAGCTGGTCGCTTCTCATCCCCTTCCCATAATAAAATAAATTTATTCGGGCAACAAGTGCTCGTGCGTGCGGAATGAGAGTATCGACAAAAAATTGC
Organism: Haliclystus octoradiatus; assembly: GCA_916610825.1. Lineage (NCBI taxonomy): Eukaryota > Metazoa > Cnidaria > Staurozoa > Stauromedusae > Haliclystidae > Haliclystus > Haliclystus octoradiatus. The sequence continues at coordinate 14,274,363 of OU744446.1, forward strand.
TCCTGTCATGAAAGTCATGGAAAAGTTTGAAGAAAAATATAATAAACAGGACCCTCGACCTCAAAGTTCAAATTCATGAAATCGAGGATCGCTATCTACTGTACGTGCACGAGTCTATACGAGACTAAGAGGCGATGATATAAGAGTTTCATATATATTTGTAGATGGTTATAGGGGACTGGAGCTAAGTGCAATAAAATAATACATAATAAATAAATAATAATGAACAACATCAACAGCACATATGCAATGTGGATAGGCCTTTGTTGTTACCATTTGATTATAGTACTGTTTTATGTGTACGTGGGAATTTTTTAAAACAACATACAGTGCGGGAAGAGTCGAAAGTGTTTAACAAAATTGCAAATTTTCGGACCACAGCTTATCTTAACATTTAATATCAATCTATCTCTAATCAGAACATAAATTTGCGACTTAAAAATCTTACGATCGATTCTCAGTTTCACATGTGTCAAAAAAAATCCATCTTGACTAAAAACTATTCCTATCACGTTGAGCCAGATGAAAACAATAACAGAATACAACAATCCTATTTATAACAGCTTTAAGTTTTGTTATCATTAAGGATTACGTAATCAGTACAAAAAACATTGGCACGGAGTAGAATTTAGTCATGTCTATTATTTTCGTGAAAACAGAAGACGACATATGAAATATAAATTTTTAGATGAAAAAACTTTACAAAAAAAAATTGTATTCTAAATCAATGCCATGCGTTTCATACATTCTAAAAGAAGTTTAATATAAAGATATTTTTAAGGAAAAAGTAGCCATTCTTTTATCGGATTTTCTGTCAGACATTTTACAGAAGACTGATCCGTAAATTGCGGTTGAAATTCACTGTAGGTATTGTGAAAAAACGTCGGAATTACATTAAGTTTATTTTCCAAATACTTTATAATTCACAACATAATGATTGACAGGAGAAACATGGTTGTTTGGGCGTAATTTCATTATGATTTTGTAAAACAGGTGATGAGATCTAAAAGACAGATGGATTTTTGAGAATGTAGAAGAAAAAAAAACGCTCAGTCGTCGCTCGAATCAACAGTGCTGTTTTTCCTTGTTCCTATACAAATTTGAAACAAGTAAAAAATAATAATCACTATTGATGATTTAGCAGTTCGAAAATTTAGTATAAAATAGAGACAAGCTGGACAAGCTCAATTAGCAAGATTTAAAAGATAATTAAAAGAAAGTTTGAAAACAAAATGTATTATGTTATCAAAATGACGTCATCGTGATTATAAAGATTTTATGATCAGTCTTGAAGGATTTTCAGACAGTTCAGTGATTGTGTTTTGATGGAGTTAAAGAAATAGAACTAAAGAACTGTTATAATGACTACGTTTCATGAAAAGGAACAATCGATGTTCGCATGGGGAAATGTTGAATATCCTTTATCATATATTACAAGTAATTTACCTTTACCACAAACTGTACGAGTTGTTGATGGTTATATGGTCAATGATGATGATTCTGTAGCTAGTGGCCAGGTTTTAACGTTACATGGTTGCCGACCAATACAACGATTACTCGGTCAAAATAGTAGAGCAGTAAATGTATCATTTCCATTATGCTGTCCATTTAGTTTGAGTGCCGAACCTTTACGTAATGGGAAGGTTTATCCAACGGTTTCTGATCTATGCGATGCAACACCTACTCCCCAGTCTGTAGAGATATTATGTGAGCAATTACGTTGTGAAAATGGTATAGTATTGAAACGTGGAGATGTAATTGCGTTAAATCATGTCAACATTGATAGTAAAGGACAATTCACAGCCGTAACGTTCACACAAGTAAATAATAATGTTGGTCGTAACATTATGTTGGATTTAAATACAGTAGGACCATTTCAATATCGTCAACCTTATTCGAAAGATGCTTCTAATACAATATTATCCAAAGCATTGAAATTATATGGTATACCTATGACCGTACAATTTCATACTCTTGGGCAACAATTAATGATTGATGGAGATCGATTAGGACCTTGTGAATTGAATGCAATGGATATGTGCGAAATGGTATTAGCATCCGTAAATACAGAAACTGGTAAACAAGTAATTGTAATGCCATGTAATTTTAAAATAACATTACAATTAGCCGAAAGAGTCGTTGCCGAAAATTTACCACGTGGGAAAAGTACTTGTTTTTGTTGTGACCAAGAAATTAATACATTACTTATGGACGTTGTCATGAGTATAAACCCATATGCAACTGAAGGATATTTTTGTGAATCATTTACTGAGATGCTACTGTATATTGAGTCATTAAATCAACGAAATGTTGGTTTGTTAGAGAAACAACTTAAAAATACGTCAAAAACAATGAAAGTAAATGAACAACCAACACAGGGTAGTCATACACCACGTTCAAAACGTAAACAGGAAAAACGAAATAAAAAGAAAGCTTTAACACAAGGTTTGAAATCATTTTTATTTGGTAGTAATAATGTTATAAGTAGAAAAGATAGCGATCGCACAACAAATTCAGAAGCGGATTTATTACATCATAACAGATATGTATCACGTGCTGCTGTGGGCGAAAGAAGACAAGAAAGATCGTTTCATGATGGAGATATTGAAGATTTTTATGATTTAGTAGACCGTATGGATGCGGTTTCACTATCAGGAAGACATTCAAGTGAAAATTTGAGTAGGGAAAGTAGTGGAGATTCAGGGATTTCTATGCAATTTCGTGAACAAGCTGGAAGCAACGTTATCGCTGATGATAAACATACAGAAAAATTAGATCCTGTAAAATGCGCGGGAAATAAGGAACCCGGAAAAGGAGATTTTGTAGTAAGTAACACTAGTATTACATCATTGCGTAGTAGAGGAGCTGAAAGTCTTCCAATCAGGACAAATGAAGCAATTTCTACGGAAATTAACCAATCTGTTTCGATGTCAAATTCATCACGTTGTTGTACGCCTGTTACAGATGCGTCATCAGCTTACTCACGTCATAGTAGTAGATACAATATTCAAGATAATAGCCAATTAGTAGCATGTTATAATAATGACAACAGAAGTTGTACGTCAAATGAATCAAGCTATAAAACAGCCGAAATGTCGATACAATCAGGGTACGAAAATAGCGAAATCGAAGCGTTAAACGAAGGCGAATTATGCGAAGTTCTTGAAGTTATTAAACTTGGACATCATTCGAAAATTTTCAAAGAAAATCAAATTAATGGTGCATTATTGTTAGCTCTAGATATCTTGGAATTAGTCAGTGATTTATCATTTACGTATTTTGAAGCCTGCAAATTAAAAGAATATTTATCAGGTTGGCGTCCTGACGACTCGCTGGCGTTTAAACGTCCATCAAATGAAACTAGTCATGAACCACGTGATTGGTCATGTGATGACGTCATATGTTTAATGAATAAAATCAACTTATCCAATTTTGCTGACTTCTGTCAAGATAATCAGATAAATGGTGACTTATTAGATAAAATATTACACGAAAGTTCCATGTTGTCATTAAGAAGTCAACATAATGTAAGAATAAGCTCATTAGAAGAAAAGAAATTATTTCGATTCGTTAAAAATGGATGGAGACCTGACAGCATTTCATAACCGATGACATTAAATAATTTTGTTAAATGAAAATCAATTTTGGTCATATGAGAGCCATATATGGTCATGTCATTCAATACAAACATTAGAATGACGAAGTTATGAATGGTATAATGAATTAAAATTAAATTGAAAGATATATTTGTAAATATGCCCTTCGTTAGTTCAAATAAGCAACGATACAAATCAATAAAGTATTTTGATCGTAAAACCTAATCATGTTACCAATTGTATATATATAACTGTAGAATACAACGATCTGTATCGTTGGGTAAATATGCAGAATACGTACATGCGTACATGGCAACAATGAGAAGTATAGAGCTTTTCTATGGTTAATCGCATGATTACTGTAAATTCCACAACAAATGCGCATACTTACGTCACACGCAATTTCGCCCGCATGTGGACATATATCGATAGTATATATATCTAACATTTCTGATTTTGACGCAAATATCCAGGTGTAATGCTTACACATATTGGAATTATATGTATAATAGATATATCACATTGATAATCTTCGTTATTGATGGATATTAAAGAGGGGAAATTTTTTAGTACAGTATATACACCATACTATTAATGAATATGAAATTAATCATGTAAAAATATTGTACACAATAATATTATCGGTTTATATACATATATATATATATTATATATGCATTAATTATTTAAGTAAAAATGAAAAATGAATATCATATTGGTTTGATTATTGTAACCATGAACTAAATTATTTTTTGCTTGGAATTAATTGTACATTACATTTATACATTTCAGAGCTCATCATTTTCCTTCATTATAAAAAGGAAACTAGAGAAAGGAATAGGCAGCAACCCAGTAATTACAGTTCGAAATCAGCACTTTAAGCGAATCTGATTCAAAGTCTACTTTTGTTGTTTTAAAATCTCGTCATATCAAACGTTGAAGTAATTCGAATTCGAATTGTTTTTCTAAAGTGCAAAGTTGGAGGTAAACAAGAAATGTTTCTTCGAAAACCAAAAATACAAAAATAGATTTTCATCCTTTTATCTTACACCTAAGATTTAGAGAGTCTATTAGGGATTTCTGTGTGTCTTAATTGAAGGTTTTTACTTAGTTCAGTATTGAACCCTGAAATTATGTCCTTATCTCGATTTCTTCAAAGCTATTCTTCAAGCGGAGAAGGCAAACAGAATTGGCCAATCAAAGTGTCACTTTCAAAACTGACAAAGTCAATCACCCAACTCTCTCGTTGAGGTACTGGTCCTTGAAAAAAGAACTTCTACATTGCAATGGTGTATAATGTACGTAAAGCTAAGAACAATGTATTCTTCAAATATATAACAACGGTTTCGAGGACGCTGGCGTCTGTCAAACGCTATAACAAACGTCGCTGTTGGCGTCTCAAAAACGTCAAACTAAGAAAAATCAAACAACAACATGTCAGTGAGCTCTTTTTAAACGCCCAATGTTTATTTCGATGAATGTTATGAGAAGTATTTCAAGTATCTATCCGCGCATTGAAAAAAGATAACAAATCCTAGCAGGTGGGCTTCGAATATTCCTTTAAGTTTGAAAACATCTGCACAGAAAATGGGCTTATTAAATGTTGAACGGGATTCTGAAGTGTGTGTTTTTGTCATTAGTATAAACATTGGCTGAGTACATAGAGTGCTTGAAAAGACAGCGCAACATTATGTAGTATAATGGATTTTCTAAAGATTATAAATTCACACCAATTTTCATAACTGATGTTTGAGAAAATAAATTGCAGCATTCAAAAGGGGTATTGTTTTAAAAATAGTGATTAAAAACAGTCGAAGTATATATTGAATGTGGCCGAAGACAGAGTGTGAAAGTAAATGAACTGTTCGTTCTTGTTTTTGCGAACAACCAAAACGAAACATAATCCCTCCCAGTTCAAGCTGATGCGGAATGTTTTGATAAATCAATCCAACGGTGCAGAGAATGTTGAAACTACAACTATGAATAAGAAGAGAAGAGCATGAATAATCGATGTAATCTATTGGCAACAAGATTAAATAGAATTTAGATTTATCTTTATCAACTCATACTGTATTATATATGCAATTAAATACAACATGGGTGCATTCATTTCACGCAGCTATGACGCAAGAGTTAAGAAACTGACAGCGTTTATCACCAGCAGGAATGAGTTAGAGTACCCAATCCATACATATAGTACATGGGAAAAATTCAAAATTGCACCGATTTGTCAACAAGAATGTGCTTCATTAGGAAGTAGTACTCAAATTTTCAAATTGCTAAGAAATTCAATACTCTGATTTGTAGGCCAAAGAAAGTCAATTATTTGTGTTTGCCAACTTTTATCAAATTTTCTCTGTTGTGTTTCTGTTTTTTTTTTAAACCCAAGATCATGTACTCCTTGCTTGTTTTTGGCATTTGTAAGAGCTCATATTTGTAACGTTACGATAACTTTTAAAGCTAGATGCTTCAATGGCATGATGGCGATAAAAATGGAATGTATATGCCTATAATTTAGTATTGGAATTATAAAAAAATTCAAGAAAATTCGGACACGGAAATTCCCATTTCTTAAGAAATTTTCAATAGTGTATTCTAAACGTTCTTATTAGAACAAACGTGTATAAAATACACGTCTATTTTTTTCATTGAACCGGGAAGAAATATTTGTAGCCAGACACACACACACAGAGATAATAAAGTGGTATGATCGATTGAGGATCAACCGAAATAATGTTGTCTGTTCCCTTTATTTTAATTCAAAACATTGATTTGTAAGTTATAGGTCGGCAGCAGGATAAAATTGGACAGAATTATTATGCTTTCAGTGCAGTATATGATGTTCTATTGGGAAAAGACCACCCGTGAAATGTCGTAGCGACGTAATGAGAGAAGAAGGAGCCTCGGATTATCAGTGAAATGACCAATTGATACGAACAGAATTCATAACAGAGGTCAGACCTCTACGCTTAAAATGAATTGTGTCTGAGCTGATTAAGATTGATATAAAAGAATTAATAATAACTATATATCTACATTATGATAATCAATAACAATTGATTAATTATTCTTTTATGATCATTTAAAAATGCATGTCTCCATGATTTTATAAATATAGTAGTCTAATCCTAATTGTTAGAAATCTTTGATGTCATCTATGTATATATATTCCCATGATATTGCATGCAGAGGTGCTAATATGTTGATCAGTATGTCTGTGAAGTTAGACGCATATTCGTCTGGACGAATATTCAAATAGACCTATATTGGAGCGCGTTAAATAACGCTTCGCACAAATGATGTGAGCACAACAGACTTATCGTGAAACCTCAAAGTACAATTCATCAAGTTGGGTCAAATATCGCAGCTATAGAAAGCTTGACCATGAACAGTTTTTTAAGGATTTATCAGAATCGTCTATAGGGCAGTCACCCTATGCTGGTAACGTAGATGCATGCCTACAATCATTCACAGATACTTTTATAACTATCCTCAACAAGCATGCGCCAATACGTTCTAAACGCTTTCGAAAAATGACTGCACCGTGGATAAATGGCGACATAATTGAAGCAATTCACGAAAGAGATTACAATTATAAAAAATTTAGAAAAAGCCAATCAAGCTTGGATCATAATAGCTTTCGTAAAACTAGAAACCATGTGAAAAAATTAGTTAAATATGCAAAAGCTTCATATCATACAAAATTAATAACTCAATCTTTAAGAAATTCTCCTCGTTCTGCCTGGAAAGAGATTAAACGACTTTTGCCACAAACAATAAATGTAAAGCCAACAGAATTATTGGTTAGAGATAAATTAGTTATCGATAAAAAGGAGATTGCAAACGAATTCAATGCTCATTTTTCGAAGACGTGCACACCAATTGATGGCCCGCCCATTGAGCAACGAGAATGTCTTTTATCTGATGATTTAAACCTTACAATACCTCTTGTAACTATTGAATGGACTTATGAACAGCTAATAAAACTAAAAGAACATAAGGCAGTTGGCCTTGATGGTATCAGTGGAAAAGCACTGAAGCTAGCAGCACCAATCATATCACGCCCACTTACTGAAATATTCAACATTTCTATTTGCTCGAAATGTTATCCCCTATCTTTCAAGTCTGCAAAGATTTCGGCATTGTTTAAAAAAGGTGACAAAAGGCTCACAACAAATTACAGGCCTATTTCTGTATTACCGATAATCAGTAAAATTTTGGAAAGACACTTTTCCATATATTTATATGAACACTTGCAAAATAATAACATTTTATCTAAATGGCAAAGTGGTTTTCGCCAGCAGCATTCAACATGTACTTGTCTCACTAGTATGCTCGACGATTGGCTCGTAGATCTAGATCGTGGTCTGTACGAAGGGATAGTATTACTGGATTTTGCCAAAGCTTTTGATAAAGTACACCATGAGTTACTTTTAACTAAATTAGAGTCATACGGAGTTCCAATTGAATGGTTTAAATCATATTTGTCTGGACGCAATCAACGAGTTTATTTTGATGGCGAATTATCTGATTCAATGCCAATCGCAGCTGGTGTACCACAGGGGTCAGTTCTTGGACCCTTATTATTTTGCTGTTTAATCAACGACCTACCTGATTGTCTACCACACTCGTGTCATTGTCATATGTACGCAGATGACACTACTTTATATTTAGCTGATAAGTCTACATCTATTATAGAAGAAAAATTACAGAACTGTCTAGATGCTGCATCAATCTGGTGTCATGAAAATAGAATGCAGCTCAATGCCAATAAAACAAATGTTATGCTAGCAACTACCACTCATCGTAAGCAGCCAACTCCCATCTCATTAATAATCAAAGATCAAGGCATCAATCAATCAACAAGTATAAAACTATTAGGAATCAAATTAACATCGAGAATTAACAATGTTGAGCAATGCGTAAATAATCAATGCCACAAGTTATCTACTGCCCTGTTTTTTATACAAAATGCTAGTAAATATATAACACCTAATATAACTGTAGAAACTAATTTACCATATTTGTTGTCATGGTAACTTGTTAATTCACATTGTCTTTGTCATCACCATAGTAACATTAATATTGTCATACGGTCATACAGCACATGTCAAACTGTTTCACATTCACTGTCATAGTTCCTGTCATGTTGTCAATTCACTAATGGTTATTTGTCTGTTGCCCTAATTTAGTGTTATATTGAGTGTTTGTATTGTGATTGGTCAACTTGTAATCATTGCTGTGTTTTAACTAATCTTGTGCTACACTTCCCATCCACTGTTCGTCTTGGGGCCACATAGTACGGTCGTAATAGATTGTTATTAAAATTATACGCTGTAGTTTTCTCTTGGCCTACTTCTTGTCTTGTTGTTCTTGCGGTCTCAAGCGGACAGTCAAATACAGTTACAGTCCTCTGAAGTCAACGTTAGGCTTTGGAAAGCAAAGCAATTATCTAAATAACATGGTCCGTCTTTGGAACCTGAATCAGTGGTAAGTTTTTTTTGTGCTTATTTGTTAGCACTCCTTGAGTAGTTATTTTAGTTTGTCTTTTAGCATACTAGACAAAAACAGAACGCCGTTTCTATTAGCCTGTATCTCAGATTAGATCAGGGATTGAAACAATCCTAGAGTTTTCTTTTGTGCATTGAAAGCACTTTAGAATAGAACGCAATTTTTTGATCAGTTTTCTTTGTGTTTTTTACAATTAAATTACGCATTAGAATATAACGCATTTTCAAGTTTCTTTTTACTTTCTGAATTAGTTTTTTGTTTATTTAGTAGACATCTTCTCTTTGAATATTCCTTTGTTTCCGATCGTTTGACTTTAATCGTGATATATATATCGGCCCTCTTGCTTATTGGCACGATTCTTCAATAATATTTACTCAACTTTTTAAATTATTTTTGCTAGCGTATTGTGTTGTTTTGCTCATTGGCTGCAGACTTTGATGCTTAAGAACATAATATACGTCTATGCCGCATAGCTTAGTAAAGATATAGTATATTCTGTGTGGGATATCAATCTGATTTTCTCTGATCTTTTGACGACTTTGGCCTGATATCAGCATTTAGGTCTACAACCAGGCTAGATGCCCAAAACAATGCTTCTTTGTTCTGCTTTTGTGTTTATTTTATTTTGTTAGGTTCCAGTACGTGGTAATAATTTGGTCTGGCTTGGTTGGCACAGCATGAGCAAAAGTAAAGCAAAAGCAGAAATGTACTCGGTGAGTTCAGACGACTTTCTTCGGGAAGCAAACGAATTTGATCATGCGATCGCACAAGCCGCTAGGAATGTTTCCAAAGTAAATTCAGCAACAAGAAAATACATGATTACCAGGTTAGAGCGTTTGTTTTCAAGTTTAACTAATGCGACGTACTCTTTAGCCCACGAATCTCCTACCGATATTTCTGTAGAAATAAGTGAGCAATACATTCATAGGGAGGCACTATTTTATCAAACTATCGATTTATTACATTCAGTGACTCCTGAGTCACCAGGGTTAACAAGTTCTTTCGTAAATCAGGCTCGTCAATATTCTGATTCCGACGAGATGCGAAATAAATCTGCAGTTCCTAGAAATCCTAGCAATTTGCCTTCAGTAAGCAAACAAACACCGTCAAGTAGAAAAATTAAGCGACACCATGTCAACAAAGGCGGCGCTCCTTTAGATCAAACAAATGTGTTAACAACTAATAAAAGCGAGTCAATTTTAGCATCAATTGCAGATGCGTTATCTGCAATGCAAATCAAGCTTCCCACGTTTTCTGGTATAGCCATTCAATATCAAGATTTTATTTCTTCCTTTAAAGCACAGGTTGATAGTAGGCATACGTTAAGTTCTGCAACAAAATTCCATCATTTAGTATCACATTTATCACAAAATGCCTTGTCATCCGTAAACTCATTGCCTCGTGATGATGAAGGGTATGCAACAGCTTTATCAACATTAGACAAATTGTATGGAAACTCACACAAAATTGCTAGAGCACATTTAGATTTACTTTGTATTGATGAGCCAGTGTCGTATAAATTTCCGCTAGAAGTAGAACGGCTTTATCATCAATTATTAGCTGCTTCTTCCACCTTCGATAGATTGAAATATAATAATGATGTAAATTCTACATCCACGCTTTTGAAAATTATAGATCGTCTGCCTGAACATGCTCAGTATCGTTGGCGAAAACTGAACAATTCACAAAAAACTTTGGCCACTTTTCATGATTTGGTTTTATTCATGGAAAAGGAGACAGATTTTGTCAATGATCCAGTATGGTCACGTTTAAGTCACAAAGCAACGGTACATCCTTCCAAAAATATTTCTTCAATAAATGTTACCACCAATCAAAATTCTTCAAGTAGTAATAAACCTTTTTGTGTATTTTGTGATCAAAATCATAAATCTCGAAACTGCCCAAATACTGGTTTATCGCAAGATGAAATAATCAAAACTTTAAAAGATAACCAGCTATGTTTTCGCTGCTTTTCCCCTGGTCATTTTAGCCAGCGATGTTTTTCACGAACAATATGTTCCATCTGCAATAGAAGGCATCATACGTTTTTACACAAAAATGCTCCAACCTTTGTTCAGACTGCACCTGCAGCAGTCACCAATACTATTCATACTTCGTTAGCAGACAGTGCAAAAGTACTATTACCTGTTGTTGTTTTAGATGTAATCGGACCAAATGGATCCACTCAAGTAAATGCATTGCTTGACACAGGAAGTCAATTTACATTAATAAATGCATCTATATGCCAAAAATTAGGAATTGAAGGACATGTTGACACGTTGAATTTCAATACTGTGTCCAATACCAAAACTGTTCAACAGTGTGAACGGGTTACAGTCCCAGTAAAATCTTTGACCAAAAATTGTTTTCGATTGACCAATGTTGCATCCGTGAAAGGATTATTTTTACCTTATATTTCCAACATTCCTCCTTCTATAAAATCCCTTCCCCATATCGCAGAGCATGTTTCTAATTTTGCTCAGGGACGCCTAGATATGCTGATTGGAGCCGATCACAGTGATCTCATCCTTCCAACAGAAACCATAAATGGAAGCTCTACTAAGGAGCCAATTGTCATAAAAACGCCTTTAGGGTGTTCTCTTTTAGGAGGGGAAAGTAGTTGCAAAAATTTAAGTTCTTCTGGTGGAATTAATGTGATTGCCAATAATTTAGAAACTCCAACCCTACAATCCTTTTGGAACGCGGGTGATCTGTCAGAGGAATATTTTGGTTTGGATAAGCCATACTCCCAAGATGATCTTTTTGCTATACAAAATTTGAAGAGCTCGTTAAAAGTTGTAGAAGGGCATTTTCAAGCCGATCTTTTATGGAAAAAAGATTTTACAGGGTTACAAAATAACGAAATAGTTGCCAAGAAACGTTTGTCTTCATTAGTTAGAAAATTTGAATTTGATCCTAAGTTCAAGGAAGATTACTGTAAGGTGATGCAAGGATATATCAATGATGGTTGTGCAGCTCTAGTTCAAGATCCGTCTTTAAGTTCTCGTTATACACATTATTTACCCCATTTTGCTGTTTTTCATCCACGTAAACCAGATAAGCTGAGAATAGTTTTTGACGCTGCATGTAAATTTCGACAACAATCATTAAATGACCATCTTTTGTCTGGTCCTGATTTGTTAAATTCACTTGTAGGATGTCTGTTGCGCTTCAGAGAAAATCGATTCTGTGTCCTCAGTGATATCAAAGGCATGTTTCATTGTATAAAAGTAACGCCAGAACACACAGACGCCTTTCGTTTTCTTTGGTTTTTAGATAATGATTTTTCAAAACCTGCAGTATTTAAAATGCTTGTTCATGTTTTTGGGGCAATTAGTTCCCCAACTGTTGCAAATGAAGCTTTGCGCAGTATTGCCAACTTTGTTGAGGATCCAAACATTAAAGCAGCCATAAGGGACAACTTTTATGTCGATGATTTCCTTTACTCATCTGATGATTTACTAATAATGAATGAGGTTGTGTCTAAATTGTATGTTTTATTGCAAAATTTTGGTTTTGTTTTGACCAAATGGATAACAAATGCACCATCTGTTTTAAAACATATTCCTGATGTTGATAAATCTGCCACCCAGGTCAAATTAGATTTAGGGGAAGATGCTTCTCAAAGAACTTTAGGTGTTGTCTGGGACATTAAACAAGATATCCTTCAATTTGAATTACCATCAAAGCTAGAAGTTACTGACACGAAACGAGGAATCCTTTCCTTAATTAGTTCTATGTTTTCCCCTGATGGATTTCTTTCACCAATATACTTAGTTCCCAAATTAATTATGCGTTCCCTGTGGGCATTGAAGATCGACTGGGACGAACCACTACCACCTGACCAAGCGTCAGAGTGGAAAGAATGGTTGGATGGCTTAGCATCCTTATCTAAAGTGTCTTACCCAAGATGTTTGAAAGGCCCTGATGTATTATCTTCACATAGCTCTGTTAGTATTCACACCTTCTGTGACGCAAGTCAAGACGGGATAGGTGTTGTTAGTTATGTAAGAGTTGATCGTAAATTAGAAAGGGGGGAGGGAAAAATTAATGTTGATTCTGGAGTATTTTGCAGGTTTCTTTTTGCTCGCTCACGCTGTGCTCCGATCAAGTCAGTAACCATCCCACGTCTGGAACTACATGCAGCTACATTAGCGGTAAGGACAATCAATCAAATCAAACCTGAATTGCGCATGAAAGTAGATAAGTTTCATTTCTGGAGTGACTCCATGACAACTCTTGCCTACATTAGAAATTCTAGCAGGCGCTTTCCTGTTTATGTAGCAAATAGAATAAGTGAAATTTCATCTAGCACTTTCCCTGATCAATGGCACCACTGTCCTGGAAAATTGAATCCAGCTGACATTGCTTCAAGGGGAATCATGCCCTTGGCATTTAAGGAGTCTATGTGGACTGAAGGTCCTGATTTTTTGAAATTGGATGAATCTTTATGGCCTTCTTTACCAAGTAAAACTATTGATAAGGCTGAAATTGAGCAATTGTCAAATGCTGTTACAAATATTGTTTCCATTGATTCTGATAACCCTATTGCGTCTTTGATTTGCAAAACACGCTCGTTTTTCAAATTAATATGCATTGTTGCAAGAGTTTTGATGTTCATCTCCAATTGCAAAAATTCTGTGAAAACAAACAATTTGTCAAATAATAGTTACAATTTAAGAAATCGAAATGTTAAAAATGTTGTTGTTTCAAATGTTAAAAATGTTGTTGTTTCAAATGTTAAAAATGTTGTTGTTTCAAATGTTGATGTTTTAACTGATAACTTATTGTTAGAAAGTAAGAGTGTTGTTGTGAAATGTGAACAGTTAAAGGCCTATCCGAAAGAAATCAGTGCACTTAAAAATAAATCAAAAATACCGGTAAATAGTAAAATTCTTTTATTAAATCCTTTTCTTGACGACCGAGGAATTATTCGTGTTGGAGGAAGATTGGAAAATTCGAATCTTCCTTATGATGTTAAACATCCTATTCTTATTCCGAAACAATCTTTTTTGGTAAATTCAATTGTTGAGGATGCACATTTATCTTTGAAGCATACCGGTGTTATGTGTATTGTGAATTTTATCAGGCAACATTTCTGGATACCTTCACTAACTTCTAAAGTAAAACAAAGAGCTCATGCATGTATCCCTTGCCAGAAACTACATGGACGTCGAATGGAACAATTCATGGCAGCTTTACCTCATGACAGACTAATACAGACATTCCCCTTTGACGTAACGGGGGTAGACTACTTTGGGCCCTTTTATGTAAAAGTTTTAAGATCTACTGTTAAGTATTGGGGGTGTATTTTTACCTGCATGTCAATTCGAGCTGTCCATTTAGAAACCTCCTCCTCCCTAGACACAGATAGATTTATTTGTGTACTGAGAAGATTTTTAGCTAGGAGAGGAAAACCTAGTAAGATTATATCTGATAATGGGACCAATTTTGTAGGGGCTGAGACCGAACTTAAGGTGGCGATCTCCAATTGGGATCAAAACCGTGTTTCGCAGTTTCTTCTATCTTCAGGAATCACATGGAAATTCAATCCTGCCGGTGCTCCTCATCATGGTGGTGCGTGGGAAAGATTGATTCGATCTGTCAAACATTGCCTGAAAACTGTCCTTGGTAACCGATCATATGACCTGGAGACGCTTCAAACATTGCTCACAGAAGTAGAAGCTGTTCTAAATTGCCGCCCTTTGACTGTTCTATCAAATGATCCTTTGGACCTGGACCCTTTGACGCCAAATCATCTGCTGTTGTTACGGAATGGTGTGTCTCAACCCCCTGGTACGTTTGACGATTCAGATATGATTCTAAGAAAACGCTGGAGAAAATCGCAAGCCCTCGCTGACTCGTTCTGGACAAAATGGAGTCAAGAATATGTCACCCTTCTCCAAGCAAGACAGAAATGGAAAACCTCCAAACCAAATATCCAAGTTGGAGACTTGGTTCTAGTCATGGATGATAATTTGGTTCGTTCCCAATACCCAATGGGAGTTGTGATAGATGCGCCTGATGGGAAAGATGGTTTGCTACGCCAAGTTAAAATCAAAACTGCAACTGGTCAGCTAGTGCGTCCGCTGACGAAGATATGTCTCTTGGAGGGACAACCCTGTAAATAAAGACAGTAGCTTGTCGCAATATGTAACCCTGTTGGTTAAATTAATAATTAATTTCTAAGAAATAATTTTTTATAGTACGCTACATTGATAAAATAATTGTTACTTTTCAGTTTGTAAATTAGTTTAAATACGTTTAAAGATGAAAGACCAAGATATTTCATGGTGGGGAGTGTAGAAACTAATTTACCATATTTGTTGTCATGGTAACTTGTTAATTCACATTGTCTTTGTCATCACCATAGTAACATTAATATTGTCATACGGTCATACAGCACATGTCAAACTGTTTCACATTCACTGTCATAGTTCCTGTCATGTTGTCAATTCACTAATGGTTATTTGTCTGTTGCCCTAATTTAGTGTTATATTGAGTGTTTGTATTGTGATTGGTCAACTTGTAATCATTGCTGTGTTTTAACTAATCTTGTGCTACACTTCCCATCCACTGTTCGTCTTGGGGCCACATAGTACGGTCGTAATAGATTGTTATTAAAATTATACGCTGTAGTTTTCTCTTGGCCTACTTCTTGTCTTGTTGTTCTTGCGGTCTCAAGCGGACAGTCAAATACAGTTACAGTCCTCTGAAGTCAACGTTAGGCTTTGGAAAGCAAAGCAATTATCTAAATAACAATAACAAAGATGTTATTGAAAACATACTTTTGGCCACACATAATATACTGTTTGCCAGCATGGGGACCTCTAACTAATGACGCACAAAAACAACGAATAAATCGTTTAATGGCACGAGCAGGTCGATTAGTTTATGGTAAAAATAGTATTATTAATTTTAATGACTTAGTTTTAAGTATGGGCTGGTTACCAGTCCAACAACAAATAGATTTGGAACTTTGCTGCTTAATTTATAAATGCCTGCAGAAAGAAACTGGAGAATATTTAAATACAAAAATAAATCCAACTGAAAATTCTACCAGAGGAAAGAAGCAAAATCTGCTAACACTACCACTACGCAAAACTAATTATGGACAAGCTGCATTTTCTTTTTATGGATCAAAGGTCTGGAACAATTTACCTAGTGATGTTAGATCTATTAAAATCAGTAAGACTTCATTTTATAGCAACGTTAGAAACCATTTTATAAGCACCCTTTAAATAGATATATTTGTATTAAAATCATTTTTTAACCGGTTTTCTTATTAATTTTTTTTTTAATTTTTTTTTTAATTCTTATTTGTTAAAAAATCGTTATTTCATATAGATATATTAAATTTATTATACCATAGTTATGTAAATCGAATGCAGTGTAAAACAGGTGCCGTTAGTGCGCCTACCTGTCATTTCTCGATACAAAATAAAGTTAACAAACAAACAAATTAATGGAAGATTTACGAAGTTAAGGAACAATATAAACTGCAAAACGTATATAATAAAGTCGATAAAGGCAATATGAATTATTTTAAAGAAAATAAATTATCAAAACATACAAAATTTCACCAAAAAATTGAATTATTCATTTGAACGCAGATAAACGCATGACTGATCAAATTAATCACGGATGTTTAGACAAAGATATGGATTAACAGTGTTTCGTATTGGAAATCAAACAGACAAATATTCAAATTGTCACTGACGGGTTTGATCTAAACTTTGGACGAATATTCAAATTATCACGGGTGTGATCTAAACTTTGGACGAATATTCAAATTAATAGGGTTTCGTATGGAATAGAAAAACAGACGCATATTCAAATTATCACGGGTTTGATCTAAACTTTGGACGAAAATTCAAATTAACAGTGTTTCGTATGGAATATAAAAACAGACGCATATTCAAATTATCACGGGTTTGATCTAAGACTTTGGACGAATATTCAAATTAATAGGGTTTCGTATGGAATAGAAAAACAGACGCATATTCAAATTATCACGGGTGTGATCTAAATAAAAAACAGAAGCAAATTAAAATTATCACGGGTTTGATCTAAAACTTTGGACGAATATTCAAATTAATAGGGTTTCGTATGGAATAGAAAAACAGACGCATATTCAAATTATCACGGGTTTCATCTAAACTTTGGACGAATATTCAAATTAATAGGGTTTCGTATGGAATAAAAAAACAGACGCATATTCAATTTATCACGGGTGTGATCTAAACTTTGGACGAATGTTCAAATTAACAGTGTTTCGTATGGAATATAAAAACAGACGCATATTCAAATTATCACGGGTTTGATCTAAGACTTTGGATGAATATTCAAATTAATAGGGTTTCGTATGGAATAAAAAAACAGACGCATATTCAAATTAATAGGGTTTCGTATGGAATATAAAAACAGACGCATATTCAAATTATCACGGGTTTGATCCAAGACTTTGGACGAATATTCAAATTAACAGTGTTTCGTATGGAATATAAAAACAGACGCATATTCAAATTATCACGGGTTTGATCTAAGCTTTGGACGAAAATTCAAATTATCACGGGTATGATCTAAACTTTAGACGAATATTCAAATTAACAGTGTTTCGTATGGAATATAAATACAGACGCATATTCAAATTATCACGGGTGTGATCTAAACTTTGGACGAATATTCAAATTAACAGTGTTTCGTATGGAATATAAAAACAGACGCATATTCAAATTATCACGGGTTTGATCTAAGCTTTGGACGAAAATTCAAATTATCACGGGTATGATCTAAACTTTAGACGAATATTCAAATTAACAGTGTTTCGTATGGAATATAAATACAGACGCATATTCAAATTATCACGGGTTTGATCTAAAACTTTGGACGAATATTCAAATTAATAGGGTTTCGTATGGAATAAAAAAACAGACGCATATTCAAATTATCACGGGTTACGAAACACTGTTAATTTGAATATGCGTCCAAAGTTTAGATCACACCCGTGATAATTTAAATATGAGGCTGTTATTTTATTCCATACAAACCCTATTAATTTGAATATTCGTCCAAAGTTTAGATCAAACCCGTGATGATTTGAATATGCGTCTGTTTTTTTATTCCATACGAAACCCTATTAATTTGAATATTCGTCCGAAGTTTTAGATCAAACCCGTGATAATTTGAATATGCGTCTGTATTTATATTCCATACGAAACACTGTTAATTTGAATATTCGTCTAAAGTTTAGATCACACCCGTGATAATTTAAATATGCGTCTGTTATTTTATTCCATACAAACCCTATTAATTTGAATATTCGTCCAAAGTTTAGATCAAACCCGTGATGATTTGAATATGCGTCTGTTTTTTATTCCATACGAAACCCTATTAATTTGAATATTCGTCCGAAGTTTTAGATCAAACCCGTGATAATTTGAATATGCGTCTGTATTTATATTCCATACGAAACACTGTTAATTTGAATATTCGTCTAAAGTTTAGATCATACCCGTGATAATTTGAATATGCGTCTGTTATTTTATTCCATACGACACCCTATTAATTTGAATATTCGTCCAAAGTTTTAGATCAAACCCGTGATAATTTGAATATGCGTCTGTATTTATATTCCATACGAAACACTGTTAATTTGAATATTCGTCTAAAGTTTAGATCATACCCGTGATAATTTGAATATGCGTCTGTTATTTTATTCAATACGACACCCTATTAATTTGAATATTCGTCCAAAGTTTTAGATCAAACCCGTGATAATTTGAATATGCGTCTGTTTTTCTATTCCATACGACACCCTATTAATTTGAATATTCGTCCAAAGTTTTAGATCAAACCCGTGATAATTTGAATATGCGTCTGTATTTATATTCCATACGAAACACTGTTAATTTGAATATTCGTCTAAAGTTTAGATCATACCCGTGATAATTTGAATTTTCGTCCAAAGCTTAGATCAAACCCGTGATAATTTGAATATGCGTCTGTTTTTATATTCCATACGAAACACTGTTAATTTGAATATTCGTCCAAAGTTTAGATCACACCCGTGATAATTTGAATATGCGTCTGTTTTTTTATTCCATACGAAACCCTATTAATTTGAATATTCGTCCAAAGTCTTGGATCAAACCCGTGATAATTTGAATATGCGTCTGTTTTTATATTCCATACGAAACCCTATTAATTTGAATATGCGTCTGTTTTTTTATTCCATACGAAACCCTATTAATTTGAATATTCGTCCAAAGTCTTAGATCAAACC
The DNA here is from genome assembly GCA_916610825.1 of Haliclystus octoradiatus. Taxonomy (NCBI): domain Eukaryota; kingdom Metazoa; phylum Cnidaria; class Staurozoa; order Stauromedusae; family Haliclystidae; genus Haliclystus; species Haliclystus octoradiatus. The sequence goes on from OU744446.1 coordinate 14,293,755, forward strand.
CGTGATAATTTGAATATGCGTCTGTTTTTATATTCCATACGAAACACTGTTAATTTGAACATTCGTCCAAAGTTTAGATCACACCCGTGATAAATTGAATATGCGTCTGTTTTTTAATTCCATACGAAACCCTATTAATTTGAATATTCGTCCAAAGTTTAGATGAAACCCGTGATAATTTGAATATGCGTCTGTTTTTCTATTCCATACGAAACCCTATTAATTTGAATATTCGTCCAAAGTTTTAGATCAAACCCGTGATAATTTTAATTTGCTTCTGTTTTTTATTTAGATCACACCCGTGATAATTTGAATATGCGTCTGTTTTTCTATTCCATACGAAACCCTATTAATTTGAATATTCGTCCAAACTTTAGATCATACCCGTGATAATTTGAATTTTCGTCCAAAGCTTAGATCAAACCCGTGATAATTTGAATATGCGTCTGTTTTTCTATTCCATACGAAACCCTATTAATTTGAATATTCGTCCAAAGTTTTAGATCAAACCCGTGACAATTTGAATATTTGTCTGTTTGATTTCCAATACGAAACACTGTTAATCCATATCTTTGTCTAAACATCCGTGATTAATTTGATCAGTCATGCGTTTATCCGCGTTCAAATGAATAATTCAATTTTTTGGTGCAATTTTGTATGTTTTGATAATTTATTTTCTTTAAAATAATTCATATTGCCTTTATCGACTTTATTATATACTTTTTGCAGTTTATATTGTTCCTTAACTTCGTAAATCTTCCATTAATAAGTCTGTTGTGCTCACATCATTTGTGCGAAGCGTTATTTAACGCGCTCCAATATAGGTCTATTTGAATATTCGTCCAGACGAATATGCGTCTAACTTCACAGACATTTGATCAGTAGTGAATTTAAGTAATCGCTTATACTTAGTAAACCTTAAAGTGAATAATCTTTCAGTCTTTATGCGTTTGAAGATTATTTCAAGCGAAAATCTCTAACACTAATTTTGCCAAAAATCATAAATTCTACACTCTACGGCGCAGAACTATGACACTGTAAACCCGCTTCCATTGGCACAAACACGTCGAGCGTACGATTTTTTGGACTGAAGGCAGTAAAAAAGCCCGCTCCAATCGATACAGTGACCCGTGTCACAGAATGCATCAATTATTGGAAGAAAAAGGAGCTGATATACACTCTTTTTCTATAAGAATATATATTATAAAGAATACCGAGAATTCTGGAAAATTTGAGAGTAATGTTTGGAAATATTGGCTTTATAAGATACGATATATTGTACATTATATTATTATCAACACAAAATAAATAGTATTTCCTGCTGACATTTCTAGAAATTCAAGAATATTTGAGGCTTAATTCACTATCACATGTTCTTGTAAAAAGGGTATATTAGCTGTGATTCTATAGTGAATGAAAATAGGCTTCTCCTACAAGAAGTGTACATACTGCCCAATTCCTCGACGTAATATACATTATATATATTTTAGTCTAACGAAAACAGTACTGCTTTGATTAGATTAGCTTAAATAAAATGATGATGTGTTTATTATGACAATAAATGATATTAATTTATGTTAGAATATTACTTAAAATAGATGGCGCCAATTAAATAGAATTAAATGCTCATTTACGTCACACATAGTACGATAAAACTACTACTAAACTAGAAATCTATGTTCTGCCATTCAAGTTATTCGGATTAGAAGTTAATGAAAGTTATGTCCATTATTTAATGTCATAATGCCGGAAATTACCGGGCTGATATACATGCAAACGCCTTGTAAAGTTGTAATCTACTATTAAATGTCTCTAACAGATCCTACATAGATATTGTATTGGCCCAAAATAAGATAATGCTGTAAAGCCCACCATCACTCCATCAATATATATACATAGATTGTCGAGTAGTTTGACACACGAAATATCTACGTAGTTCAAATCCGTATTTGTTGTTTACTTAATGGTAAAGTTTGTTCACAGTGATGTACTCAAATTTTCAACAGGAACACATTTTACATGGAATTATGACATCATCGACATAAGTATCAAATTCTAGAAAAAACAAAGGAATATAGAAACATTTTGCTGGTTCTCAATGAAAAGCATGTATAGAGTATATACACCATGATAGTGAGATATAGATCCTTCATTTTCTATTTTCGATAGTATAAGCATTACCGTAAAGCCAATATCAATTGAAGATCATGAGATTATAAATTTAAGTCATCTAATTTTAATAGGCTGAATTCCGTATTAATCTCACTAAGCGTAAAATTCTTAAAGATAGAACTTAATACACAGTTTATTTAAGCGATCTTAAGATCTTCGAATCATGTTGAGCAGCAAGAAATGTCATTGAGTACATACGGGTATTATTGTACAAGGAAACCAAGCAAAGGATGTCATACTAACAGTTTAACTAAAAGTTTTATATATGATTTTAGCACTATAAGTTTCTTAACAGTCAGAGATGTAAAATATGCTTAAAATCTCACAATATGAATATTTTATAGAACTAAAATAAACTACAGATCTACGGGACGCAACTGCCATATTTTCTGTATTTAAACAAGTTCTTCCGAAGTTAAGAAGTTTTATATATGTGAAAGCTTGACTTCACCAGATTGGGCCGTAACATTAATTACAGAAGCTATACTGTAAAACCCCCCTGTTGTAGTAAATGCGTTACAATCACGACGATGTCTACTTATACTCGCTTATACTTTCTGTGCGTTTAGCAGCATCATCAATCAAATCAAACGTTCGGACGTTCTAAACGCTAACGACTAAGTTGTATAAGAACTGTATAATGCTCTGGTAGAACCTAACAGTGTAGATGTGACCAAGGTATTTTACAATTGACAAATTCGAAGATTCAACAAAATAAAGACACGGTGAACATGCAATACGATACAAGCATAATAGTATAGCACTACTCAAAACTATTGCAATGCAAAAATAAATATATTTAAAAACTAAAAACAAAGCTAGCAATCGTCCTTGTGTAGAATACAGTATTGGGTTTTAACTTTTAAATCGCTTGCAGTCTGCATGCCAATATGAGCGGCTAAAATAGAAACCAGACCTCTATCCCCTTGAAGAAATTAGCTAACATATACGTTGGTCTGCAGAGCTCATCTAAATCGTACAACTGCGTGTTTAACCAAACGTTTGAGATTTATAAAATTCAATATTATAAATATTCTAGACTGGGCGATACATTTTAAATAATTATTTATACGAAATAAAATTAGGTTACTCTGGGGGAAATCGACGCTATACGTACTTGTATCATAACTTATCGGTTAAACACTCAGAACATCAATGCTATATTGATCTCGATATCGTAATCATTTATCTCCATCTACTCATTGTATCCTGATCGTTAATATGACGAGAAATTGCATATCGGTTTGTAAATGATTCTTTATCACCCGATTTCTTTCTCGATTTCTTTATATTGAGTAGTCCATTTCTAGGGACAGATGGCGAACATCTCATTTGCATTAATTTAGCTACAACTGGATTTAACTTATAATAATCTAGAAATGTTCTTGCAAGATTTCGTCCAAGTTTAAAATATCCTTCTTCAGTATAAGGTGTGTTACCATTTAATAAAGAGTTAAAACCATAAAATGATACTTCTAATGTATAACAATGGCATTCAGATGTTAAACTATTCGCTAAACTTCGTCTTCCAGTTCCGGCTTTGATAGCATCACGATTGTAATTAGTATTTGACAATGAAAAATCATGTGCATTTATACAAAATAGTTTTGGAAACGCAATATGTTTTTCATATCTTTGTTCATTGTCATGTAAATTACCATACATAAATGCATTTAATTGCGTTGAGTGAGCATGAAAATCAATATAAAAATCTAAATCGTAATCCTCTTTTTGATCTAGATTTAAAAGATAATCTTTTGTTGCAACAATAGTTGGATGAGCCCATGGAGATGGCTCTTGCCAAAATCGATTCAAATCAAAACCCATCAGCGAACAACGATAGTTACCAAGCACAACACCATCTGGATTAAGCATAGGTACAATCTTGAAAATGAGGTTATCTCTTAAGACGCATGCAGCTGGATGTCTACTTGTGAGGAAATCAATTAAACCTTGGCATACAAACGAGGATGGTGTTTCACCTTTGTTATAAACATGAACAATAATTAATTGCAATTAAAATCAATTAATTTAAATTAAGAAGTAGAAAGTTTATGCTAACACAATGGGGGTAAAGTTGATATATTATTGCTTCTTTGTATTTATAATTTTTTTTTTGCAAGTTCAAAATTTAAATTTTCATTGGTCAATCATGTACATTTGTGTGGCATAACAATACATCCCGGGGTCACGATCTTTTCAAATTCAAATTCTCAAGGGACTCATTGAGAACCTGTGAAAAAGCTCAATTGTCAAATTATACTGTTACTGCTAGTACAGCTGCATTTTTAATGTGTGGTTGGTTATTTTTCGAATTTATTAAACAACTCAAAACCATATGGGAAATTCTAAAGTGGACTATCAAAACCCCATGTGCACGCAGCTCATGAACATCAAATTGCCCCATTTCTATGAACTGTTCAAGAAGAATTAACACATGAAAAGGTTAAAAAAAAAACAGGTCAATAACAACTCGTTAATTTTTATTCGTCTATATTGTGTAAACAAACTGAAAATTATTTTATTTTGCAATTTTCTTAGGGGATTATTCTTACATTGAAATTCTAAAAAAACAATTGTTGCAAAATTTAAATTGGAAAACATTCGCCAGCTGCCTTATTCAGATATTTCATACTATATCATAAAGATTAAATAAACATTAAATCTTAGCTAATAAAATTCAAACGTATAGTTTGAAGGACTTACCGGGATGAACTCTTGCCGTGATGAAAACCACCTTTTTCCTTTTAGCAATATCGTCTAAATTTGTAGGCGACGTAATTGTTATAATATCAACTCTTCTTTGTTGAACAGAATTACAAAGTTTATCACGTTGAAAAAAATCATATTGTCTCCTTTCCAAAGATGATAAATAACCTTGCAATTTACTATATGTATAAGGAAAACAATATGCAAATTGATAAACATCATCCACTTTATCAAATGCAAAGGCAAACGATATGACATAATTTTTACGATGTTCTGGTGATCTGTAGTAAAATATATTCTTATTTGGTAATCTTTGCCATATTGGTCGACTTGTTGATTTCACCAAAGGTGTCATACCGTCACGAAATAAACTTCTTGTTTTGCTAAAATTCACAATGTTAAATATCACAATTTGCCCAGGTAGAATATTACATACTGTGAAATTAAACCAGACACGAAATCTTGGATTACAAGTATCTGGTCTTATAAACAAGTCATATTCAAATTCTGTAATATAGTCAACACGACCAAGATTTCCTGTTTCATAAGAAGCATCAAATATTAAATTTCCTCGACGTGTTTTGCCATTATAACCTTCAGGTAATGCCACGTGTTGACATAAATTTCCAACAGGATCGCCTCTTTGCTTTTCTGTTTCTGAATTTTCTGAGTTATTATGGTGCCCATTGTGGTGTTCAGAGCTCTCCAGTCGACTATCCTTTTCATAAAACATATCTATGTGTATTCTCCATTCATTCAATAAGTTTCTGATTAAGCTAGTGATTCATAAACCATCTAAAACAAATTATCTTTACGAATTCATTTCAACTTCAGACGCCATTACAGTTCTACAATCAAACTCTCTTTGCCGTCGCCATGGAAATAAAGTCCAAACGAGACCATTGCCATAACAACAACGAGCAGATGGTTTGACGTCACAAGAGCTTTCTTTCTTGGGGAGGTGTAGATAAGGATCTGGCATCGGAAGACTTTGGTATGACATAACTGAAAATATGAAAATAGAGAGGTATATCGTATTTGTAGGCTATACATGAATTATATCATATCTAAGAAATACAAACAACAGCTACAGTATGGTGAAATTCTATGCATATGTATTCACAGTCAGTTTGTTTACGTTTATGATTAACAATCAGTTTCGTAGTTAAATTGTACATAATACACATATATACGCATTGTATATTCAGTAAAACAGTAAGCATCAAGTTATAAAACATTTTTCTAATTAATATTCTCGAAAATGGTCAAAGAAGATTACTAAACGTTGAGATAACAGTAATAAAAAGCCTTGAAGGTGATATAAATATGTAAAAGTATAGTGTAAATAATCAGCAGCTAGGAAAAGTTACATCATTTAAATATCTAGAAATGATTCTTCATGAAACTCTTTTCTTGAAAGAGAACATAGAATTCAAAAGGCATTCAAGCGCATTGGAATATTGAGGTGAATCATTTGCTATACCTATATAAGGCATCACGTGGATTTTATGGTAAAACTATGATTACACCAATACTAGATTATAGCAATAACATCTTATGGGAGATGAGCACAATGCTTTTCTAATGAAAAAATCTGATAATTCAAAACACTGTCGCCAAGATGATTCTAAGTAGATCGAATCATCATTGAGTTTAGCGACGATAAGCAATCATTTATCTGTATTAACCGCCTCGTAACAAAGATTGGCGCTTGGCTGATGATTTGGCATTCGAAAACTCCAATTGAATGTGGCAATATGTCAGACTCAGAACTAAACTCACAGAGCCAGATACCAGCATGCTTCAAATGTGGACTTGTTACAAAGTATTGTTGTATCAATTGCCTGATGCCAGTTTTGTAATATTCATTCTATATTCGAAGAGGATGAAACCACTACTGCGTGGATTGAATTGTCACCTGTGGGATACTGCTCCCAGGAATGTAATTTATCAATACCCCAGCCTAATGCAGAGGATCAAGAATACTTGTAAGTACATAAAATTAATACTGCAATACATAAGGTTTGTTTATGATATAGAAGCTGTTGCAATTTCCATTTCAAAGAAGGACAGTTGCAAATTCTAATCAGACAATTCTGGGATGCGCTTTGTTTCAATGAGCCAAAATGAAATTACTAAACATCTTCAAGGTAGAATATCTGAAAATTACGAGTCAATAGGGAGAATGTACGAAGGGCAATCTCATAATGATGACCAATTGATTACATTTTGGAACATTGTTCAACAGCATACGTAAGTCCTATCATTGAATCAGATACTGCAATACGGAATCCAAACTACATCAAATAATAGCCATCGAGAAGGTGCAGAAGAGATTTACACCATTTAATTTTTGACAAATATATTCTATTCTATATTCTATACGATATAGTTATAAATTTCGGACAATTTTAACAACTTCAAATTGTACATATTATACATATTACATTCAACTATATTTAATAGTTTTTCCATTTCATATGATCTAGTAATTCAGATCATACAGCTAAACCTACTCTTAATATGAACTTTGATTATCTTGTTCTACTGTAAATGTGTAACAAAAATAACAAAAACTAAACCACAAATTATACAACATGTTTACAACTATTTTATGGGGATCTTCCTCGTTTATGGGGCATAAGTACTACAGATAACATTTACAGATAACGTAACATACTGTAAGTGACTTCCATCCTACAGAGACAACAGCATATCACACCAGGGAGAGGAATGCTAAAGATGCCAAGCTGGACAAATTTTATAACTGTTGCAACTATAATTGAAGGATCTGAGAAAATGTTTGAGGAGAACTACATAACTCTGAAAGCTCTGAAACCGTAGATTATCTCAATGTGATGGCAAGAGAAACAAAAACAAAAAAGAAAACATAGAGATAGCAATAAAAAGGAAACTGAACTGAGCAGGAAAATTTACCTGAGCTTAATGGTAATTACAACCAATGCATGGCAAGAAAACGTCAACTACCGACGATTGAAGATTACTGGAAATAGAGGCGTAGATGAAAACACTGAATGGGAATCAGTTTAGGAATCACGTTTTTCTAGGTGTGACGAAGCAATTCTTAAAATATATAATCAGTGGGCCACCGATATGCAAGCAGCTATATCAAATGATATTAAAATTATATCCGAAAACCTGGAGAACTTGCTGCCTTCAGAATTTGCCCGTCAACCACGATGATTTGAGGAGATTCCTCGCTGGAAAGCCACAGAATATAGGCAATTTATTCTTTACACCGGAATGGTGTCCTGAAAGATGTGCTGCCTATTAAATAATATGAAATGTTTTTAATTTTGTCAATTGGAATAACAATTCCTCTGATTGAGAATAAGAGTAGGTGGGAGCATTATTTACCATTCGCTGACAATTTACTGAAGCATGTCCTTTATTATTTGGAGATCTTTTCGTTATATTAAATGTACATAGCCTCATACATATTTGTGACGACTGAAGGTATTTTGATTGTTCTCTCAATCATTTTATGAGACAAGCTCAAAACCCTATGGCACAAATGAACAACAGACTGCAAGAATTCAATACAGAAGATGTGATAGGGGGATGGGCCCGTAGAAGTTGTTACCGAAACAACAATTACAGATTTGATGTGGTATTTTTTACAAGCAAACCACAGCAGGGAATCATCACATGGAGTGTAGTTTGTGAAACTGACACAAACAACTTTTTTACCACTCCACGTGAGTCTAAACTTCTAGACATTTCATATATGAAGAAAGCAGCCATTGAACACTCTACTTACCAAATATATTCAGAACTTGAAAATATTGCAAGAAAAGCTGTCCATTTACCATATGATGCACGATATGTTATGATCTTAATGTTACATTGTTTATAGATATAATAGATATAAAGCAGATTTCATCTTGTTTATTCTTGCTTTACTTCAATCTGAGCTTCTATTAGTCCACTGATCCCTTTGCAGCCAACTTATTGCCAATCATTGAGTTATATACACATGAGCAACAAGCCATAGAAGTAAGAAAGAAAATGTACCTTTATAAAGATCTAAAACATACCCCCTATATCAATATTGAATACTGATTGCCAATTCAACCTTGCAATGAATTCTTTTTAGACTTAAAACAACTTAAAAAACCTACGGTCTATCGAGCACCAATGGAAATATATGAAGACAGTGGCCACGCTACTCACACTGCTAAGGAATAACACATCATTCTAGGAAATTAAACTGCAACCAATTTGTAAATAACATTAACATTTATTTCCAAGTTCAATTTATATTTCATTCTTATGCAGATTCCCTAGATTTAAGACATACAACCGCAATACACCTTACTTTCCAAGAACGTCATGTCATCAACATACATCATGCTACATGTAAGCTATTTTAACTCAGTTTTCATGATAATAACAATATAATAGTAATTGTATTGTTATATCGATGACTATAGAAAGCAAAATATAATTGTTACTTCATAATTAAAAATGTTTTCTTTTTATCAAGCTTCCTATACCACTCCACAACCACAGGCAGCATCAGCTTCTTACATACCAATTCGGTCATTTCAAGATAATAAGCAGACATCGCCTTGGCTCATATACAATATTAGGAACACTATAACTATGAAAAGAAGAGTAACTAGTAATGTTGTATTTGCTATTCAGATTCAAGTGAAATACACCCAACAACATCAATGATATTTCATTAATGTCAAACAATTGCTTCTTTTTTACTAGGTTAAAGTCCACCGTTCTTAGTAAGATTAACCAAAACAAGAATGAAATCTAAAGTAGATAATTCTCGGCTCCATACACAACGATGACCTCAATGCTCTACTGAACATATAAAAAGACTGGATCCAAAGGTGGGACAAAAAATGGAAGCGCTCCGAATGCAATATATAACGGAAAATGTCAATTATGTAGACTGTGAGTAACCAAAATTTGAATGCAAGCTGAAGATGAAAAGGAAAGGAATTAATAAAAAGATGGTTTATTACAGGAAGATTACATTTATTTTTACTCTCCTTTTCTACTAAGCATGGAACAGATGCTTCAAAAACCCTTGATTGCGCAAAATGTGTCTAAAACAGCCAAATCAAGCTCGTGGTGGTATATACTTTGATATTTAAGATGGAACAATAAATAGAGAGGATTCATTTTTCTATGATCATCCAAAAGCATTATATTTGATGTTATACCGTGATGAACTGGAAATTTGCAACTTCCTTAGTAGCAAGGCAAAAAAGAGATATGTTTTACTATACTATTGGGAATATTGACCCCGAATTCAGATCAAAGAGAGCAGGACAGAAAAGTTATGAATCCAATTCTGAGAGACATTAATATACGATTACACAGTGGTGTTGATATGTAATTTGGGAAAAAGACGGAAAAAGTATTAGCAATGAAATAATGTGCTGCGGTGGCCAACAATTGGCTTCGAGGAAAGCGTCATTTTTGCTTACCAAAATGTCGTCTTTGTACTGTATCTGCAATTTGAGGATATGCAAAAGAAATTTTCGCAAATTGATTCCATTTTACGAAACAAAGCCACTCACAATACTCATTTACATGATGCTGAAGATACATTAGCATGGCTTTGCAGGAGCACCTAAAAATTGCATATGGGATAATGAAACGCAGTTGTTTTGACAATCATTTTAGAAAGTGTTGCTCAGATATATTCACCGAGTCAAAGTGTTGTTGTGCCACCAGTTGCTGGCGAAAAAAGAGGTAGGCCCAGAAAAAGAACAGGCCACTGCATCTGCACCTCTCCTGATGCGTGGAGATGGTCGGACGATATGTTGAAATCTCTGCTAGCTCACGTACCAAGCTACCATAATTCATTATGGACAATCTTGATTTCGAAGCTGACTTGTAGGCACAGTATGCAACGGTGAGAAACTTTATGGCAGGGGAATACCAACACGATTTCGGCCCAGTTAGACTGCAAGAGCCACGCTGTAGTGTAAAAGAGATGCTTCCCGAGGAATATAAGGAATTCAAAAAATATGTGACAAAGAGAAGGATGCAATAAAATGGATACTAGAGGATCAAAGAAAAAACCACCACTACCACACTAGATTGGGAATTGACAATACAGCTAGTCTCAGCATTCAAACAATTACTAGCCTCATAGCAAGATGGAGAAGAAAAGTTCTCTCGGCAGAACCTAGATCCTGCTAGATGCTGCTGCAGAATTGCAACACTGGGCAGATGCTCTTGTGGTTTTTCAACCACCAATTCATGTTGTTTCCCAGGTGAGAGTAATTGGCATTTGCTTGGTAGCCTCGCGGCTTTTTTCTGCAAACTTCTGACTATTTTTATTTGATAGGATGGTGAGCCCTTATTGTTGATTTCAAAGCGAGCCTTGAGTTTGCTGTTGGCAACATCAGAATTGCATTCCGATGGAACATTCAGGGACAGTCCTGAGTCACCGCAGTCTTCAGTTGGGAGTTCTGATGTGGCTTGACCACAAACAGAAGCAACGACGTCATCAGGGCCATTGTACCCCAATATCACGCCTAATCATCATCAATAGCTTTCAACACCTGAATCAAATTTGTTGTTACGAATGTTACCTTTCATTGAAAAATTTGAACCCTTTGATGATATATTATACAAGCTACTAATTGAAATAATTGAAACAACACAATGGGTGTTCGCAACTGTCGTGTTGCATTTCTATTCTTATTGTTAACTCAGCCTCTTAATCAAAATATATCACATTGTATACTAAGATTACAATGTTCAGTATGCGGTGTGAATAACATGCGATATTATATGATTATAGGTATTATGAAACATTTGTATTCTCTTTGTTATTACCTATGATCGATTATACATCACATGGATTGAGAGTTGAAGCTTAACATTGGTGCAGCTGATAGGATATATTCTTCTTCTTACTATTATTATACCGTGTATGATTAAAGGTTATGGCACAATTCAGTGGATTAGCTAATATCTGCATTCGAGACTGTAAAACCAATAATAACAAATTTGGCTGCCACAACGACGTCAGAAGATTGCAAATACTGCGGTAGACAGCATGTATTATACGGACAGTGTCATGCTTACGGGGACACCGGCACGAAATGCCATCGTAAAATCATTTTGCAATTGTCTGCAAATCAAAGAAGCGTAGCAAAGAGAAAATAACATAAGTGACGATATTGTGGCGATTTCAGAAAACTAAATGAGTGCATGTATGATGGAGCGACGGCACAAAACAATGCTGGAAGAGTTAAAGAAGAATAACCCACACTTCAATGAAATAGATCGTTATTTGGATTCAAGTTTCATCTCCCGGAGGAATCACAGGATAACATCATTAATGGTGGTACAATTAGATGTCATGAAGTACAGCAAAAATATCCTTGCTTTAGATCTCATATACAGGTAATAGCTGCTCATAGTTTGCAAAAAAACATACCAGTAAAAAGCCAATGCATTAGCATGTAATAGCATATTGCAAATTTATGTTTCTTCAGATTGTAGAGGAATCTAGGAGAGCTTCTTGCAAAGTCAAAAGGATCTATCAGTTTTCTTTCTCAATGTACTAGGAAGTTAAAGGAGATGATTGATCCATTAATTTATTTCGGTGTCGCGGAAGGAAACATCAAGCATTCCAAAAGCCAAAATCTCAGTAAGCTATTTTAAAATAATATGAATAGCACTCAAGCTGAAATATTATTTAAACGTGAAAGACAAACGACGATTGAGAATAGTCGACGATTGGTCATTGATCATTACGTTGCGGACAGACAACAAATATAGAAATATATTTACAAACAGACAATACTATTTATATAGAGATCCTGAAGTAGAATAATAGTTTACAAAGAGTCTCATTAACAATCCTTAATTTACACATTTGCATAATAAGTATATTTGATTCTATACACCAATAATATTTATTATAATATTTTACACCACACAGGTTTAAAGGTTCTTCACGTCCTCTAAAAATTGCCAGCCATGTTCCCTGGGAAACATTCAAACATTCAAAGTCATCCAAGAATCTATGTGGCATTTTTCACAATTTGGAAGTAGGATAACTCTTTGATAGTTTTATAAGTTGATGTAATTATTACAATCGTGTGACGGGATTCACACTGATGTTTAGCTTTCGGGCATGATCAGACTTACATAATTATGCCTGATTGAATATGATTTTGAAAATATCTTGCGTGATGCGTAATAACAAATTTTGGATCGGAATAATCTTCAATCCTGAATTTCGGATCGGATAAGATTTCATATAGGTCGTACAAGTTTTCAATTTTCTGAAAATCTAATCCAACGCACACCTCTATCATACCTCATTATGTGTGATTATAATTGTAATAACTATTACTTTAAAGGACAATAAAGATCCTGATGTTGTAATAAACAAAAGAAAATCTAATTCCCCTTTGGTTTTGGTGAAAGATGACATCAGTATTGTGTACGGCAGAGAGATGATTACAAGGGTACCAGTAAAAGATTCTGCAGAAGCATTAATCTGCTATCTGTGTCTACATTTCATCTTGAACATTGTCTACGAGACAGTCCATGAGCGAAGTCTCTTTTTTTTCCATTACGTATTAATTGGTGATAGCAATGCCCCTAGCGACACCCATAAAAGTTTTATATAATCTTAAAGTATAAAAGTATAACAAATTTAAAACTGAATTTTAGGCTTAAAACAATTTTTCCAGATTAATCTTTTAGCGTCAGTGTTCTGTAGGATGCATAAAACAAGAATAAAATGCGTGCTTAAGTTAAGTAGGAAAGTATACTTTGAATGAGCAAAGCAACTTATTTCCAGCAGCGATATGCTTGAAACAAAAATGAATTGTGCTCAACTTGAGCAAGAAATTGTACTAGGGAAGCAAATAAAGAACTGACTTTAAGCAAGGGTGTGCTCAAAACAAGAATAAACTGTGCTAAGTTTAAGTAATACAATGGGATAGTAGGCAATTGCAGAACTCATTGCCAGTACATTAAATAAATAAATATTACTAAATATCTGTGAATGAAGTATTACAATTGTGTGATCGGATCCATACTGACGATTATAGCTTTCTGATCAGATTATTTCTGATCATCATTATATGTGATTATAATTGAATTTTTTACTTTTACAGGACAATGAAGACCCTGATGTTGTTTTAAACAAAAGAAAATCTAATTTCCCTATGATCTTAGTGAAAGGTGACATTAGTATTCTCTACGGCAAAGAGATCATTACAAGAGTATCACTAAAAGATTCTGCAGAAGCATTGATCTGCTACTTGTGCCTTCACTACGTATTGAACATTGATTACGAGACAGCCAATGAACAAAGTCTGTATTTTCTCCAGTTTGTATTAATTGGTGATACCAATGTCCCTGGAGACATACATAAAAGTTTTATGCTATCTTTAGAGAAGTATAATAAATTCAAATCTGAATTTTAGGCTTGTAATTATCATTAATTTGTTAATATTCTACTTTATAAATTTAATTATTTGTAAAGTAATATCAATTTGTTTCATCTTTTATTTGAAAATTATTTAGTTTCTGTTAAGTTAATTTACTTTGTGTTAAATGCCATGTCAGTGATCAGTATGATGCTTAAAACAAGAATGAAATACGTGCTTGATTCAAGCCGGAAAGTATATTTTTCAGTTAGCAGAACAACTTATTTCCAGCAGCGATATAATTAAAACAAGAATAAATTTGACTCCATTTGGGCAAGAAATTGTACTTGGCAAGCAAATAAGGAACTGACTTTAAGCAAGCGTGTGCTTGAAACAAGCATAGATTGTGCTAATTTCCAGTAGAAAATGAATTGGTCGGCAATTGCAGAGCTTACTTCCAGTATATGTATACTTAAAACAAGAACATTGTTGGTAAGGTGTATATAAAGTAGCTTAAATCTTGCATATCAGTGCTTAAAACTGGTCGTTAATGACTGCTTTCAAAAAGAAATCTGATTCACGAACATGCTTATTTTTAGAATGGATATGCTAACCAGGAGGTTCTTATCAAGAAATAGATGCTTACTCCATGGACAAGATTTTTATGCTTATTATAAGAATTATTCTGCTTAATATAAGCCATATTTTGCTTGAAATAAGTTTTTCATTTTTTTCTGTGATAGCATAATTTATATATGTTCCAGTGAACATATTTTTAGTTAATTTAACAGATATCCTGAATAACTTATTAAAATGACGACGCGACGATTGAACCATATTTTTAGTTAATTTAACAGATATCCTGAATTACTTATTAAAATGACGACGCGACGATTGAACCATGGGGTGCTCGAATGAATAAATGAAGAAGAAATCTAACATTATCTAACAAAACCTGAAAGCCTCATAATTTTTACTGATTACCTATTATGCACTGTGGGGGGTATTACGCAATAAGCTATATTTATTTGCATTTAACAGAGAAATTGTTCATCGATGTAAATTTAGACAGGGCAATTTTCATAAAATATACACGGAGTAAATTTTCTTGAATAAATCAAAACCACTCTTCACTCTATGCTTCCATTGTGTGACATGTGTCCTTGAGATGAAATACCACTTTTAACTTCATACTTTGTTTTCCTTATTCATTTTTTATTCATCTATCTTCTTTGAAATAACTAACAGAACATCTAATTATATGTATATCCAAATATGCCAAAAAATGTAGATTGGAGTTTTTTATATTGCAATTCTTAACGTCGAATGTGCCAATTATGTTCGGTATACAGTAATAACAATTTTAGGATCAAAACGTATAAATATATGATTAAAGTCGATTTATTTAACATTTTCTCATCATGAATAAGATAACATAATATATTTTAAAAGGATACATTAATATAAAGAAAAGAGAAATGAAAATCTGCAACATATAAAACATTAAATGAAAAAGAAAATACTTTGCACTATAGGTTAAAATGTATACCTCAAATATATATCCTGGTGAAACAAATCATAAAGGTTTTACTTCTGAACTTTGAAAAAGATACCCTCCAATAATTGAGCATCCCCGTTCACACAAGGAAAAGGTATGAAAGTTACCTCCCTTGGGGTGCAATCCAAGGAAAGATTGCATAGGATTTATATTTCACTGGTGGGACAGGCATCACTTGAACGAACTCTTTATCAGAATATTTAGTAAATTATAATATATCTTATATTCTGTCGACGTAGTTTGTTGTTCACCAGATTGATCTCGTACACAACCTTTGCCTTTAGCCAATGGGCTAAATGCTTGTAGGACCATATAGGATCCCCTCAATTTCATCAGCTCTTGAGGTGCAAATGAGTTGGAGAGCTGCCTTAGATAACTAGTTCAAGCTTCGATATCACTTGTTTCAATTGGCTTCTGTCTTCGATGTTGCTATTGCAATTGGCCTATAACAGGACAGATCTTTCCAAAGTAATGTCCAATCATGATCTGCAATTTGGATAATACTTAATTCGGCTTCAGTTATAAAAAAATTATAAAGATTTATCCCAGCATCTGAGCATTTGAAATCTCTATGTTTTTGATCACGTGATTCATTCCGTATCCAAGAGTGATTCAACATATTGTGACGTCATAATCGTTTAATCGCGAAAGAATTTCGCTTTTTAGCTTTATCGTCTTCACGTTCGGATTGATATAGTTAACAGGCTTTGATTTAGTCAATTTGTTATTTCAATGGCGAATGTTCATAATTACGATCCGTGTCAAAGATTCTTCAATGCCGATGGTGTGTTTGACATAAGCATTTTGTTACGGGAAGTTGAGGAAGAAGTTGCCGACGGAGAAAGATTAAGGAAAATTAATGACGATGTCATTAGTCGACATAGTGCTTTCAAAGCTCATACATCCAAAATCCAAATTGAACAAAACCAAGAGGTTCAGGAGTATGATGACGATGATTTGTGCGATGAAGAAATTTCAATGATTATGTCAACAGCTGCAGAAGAGCAAGGGCAACGTTCCTTTCATCCGATTGAAACCCCAGAGGAAATCATGACCAAACAGTTGGAAATTGAATCAATTATGAAGATTACCCATACAACATTCAAATTAATGGAAAAGATTGATGAATATCTGAAAGCTCAAGGTGGGTTAGCATTCTTCAATCGAGCTTCCAGTTACTATTCTAGTATCACGTCTGTAGAGAATAAGACGCTGTCTCGTTCTTTCACCAGAATGCTGGCACATATATGATATTGATCACTTACGTTTTCATTTTTTAACAGGACAATAATTAATTTTTAATTCAAACGATTAATTAGTTCAGTTTAAGAAGTATGATTTGAATTGGGAAATAACTAGACTATTTACTTAAGAATGTCGAATATAAACTTGATTCAATTTGATGAAAGATAGCCTGATATAACTTTTACTGGGAATGGCCGTTGTTTCCCGTTAAAATGCTTGGGATAATGGCCGAAGTAACAGGTTTTTTTATTAATATAGATCGGTTTTCAACTATATCATTCCTCCATTGTTACGAGTTACTTCAATCAAAAGAACAGAGAGAATAATAAAATTAAATAAGAAACATTTATTGGCCTAGATTATTTGCACATGTTAGCTTTTCAAGCTAAATGTAGGTCATCTTTCTTCAATCGAGGCGCTGAATACACATTCGCGATTGCCCTCTCCAATATGCAAGGCTTTACATTTATTTTCTTGAAACATATATACCGTTACCAAAGAGGTTTTACAAGAATTGTTTTACGATATTTGTGCTGTGCATTTCTTTAACAGAGTACAATTCAACTTGCAAAGCTCAATATGGCCTCGTTGGCAAGTGTGCAAGCCTCAGAATGATGCCATTCTCAAAAAGAAATCTCGTCAGTATTGCTGACTTCTTTTAAATGTATTATGTAAATTGAATATATGCGTTTGAATTACTAAATCAAATGAAATGACCAAGTGTTATCATTATGTGTCTTTCCACGGTATTATCAATCATATGTATGTTGGATAGCATAATCATATATGTTCCAGTGAACATATTTTTGGTGAATTTTTATCAGATATCCTGAATAACTTATTAAATGACAATGTGACGATTGAACTATGGGGTACTCGAATGAATGAATGAAAAAGAAATCTAACATTAGCTCACAAAACCTGAAAGCCTCAAAATTGAAATTTTTACTGATTACCTATTATGCACTGTGGGGGTATTACACAATAAGCTATACTTATTTGCATTTAACAGCAGAAAATGAACATTAACGTAACAACACACCTTCTTTTGTCGATGATACTAAAGGCCGCTTTCAATTTCATACCGAATCTATTGACACCTGTCTTAAACAAAGAGCTGAGAAAGTTGAACAACTATTATTAAGTGACTACATAAATGCTCCAAATTTAAAATCTTCAGGTTGGCAATCATGCAACCAAACAAACCGCAACTATCTCGCTAGACTCTCAGTGCATGGCTTTCATCATGAAATTTGCACCAGGAAAGACTATCATAAACCTCAAGTGAACTGCTTTTGCCAGGAGTGTAATGGTTGTGCGAGTAATCTCTACCATATCTTTGATTGTCCATCAATTTCATCTTACATCGGTTTCATCAAAAATAAGGAACAATTATAAAAGATAAAAAAAAAACTCTTAACAAATTAATAATAATAATAATCTATATAATAAAAGAAGTAGTCCCATAACCATAATATCTTGAGTATTTTTTAATAACACATATATCTCACATTATCGTACCACATGGTTGAATACATTATATACCTTACTTTTGGAAATATACTGTACTTAATACATTTAAATAACTATATCAACTTGCTTTATTTTAAACATATGATTTTAAAGTTATAGAAAATGTACATAACACAAAAAATTTCATTTATCTCGCATTGAGATCCAAATATATGACACATTTAACAGCAGCTTAGAGAAATTGTTCATCGATGTAAATTTATACATTGCAATTTCCAGAAACTATATATACAAGAACATTGTTTGTAAAGTGTATACTTAATTCAAGCAATAAAACATTTGATAGGCAAATGAATGAACTTAAATCTAGCATATCAGTGCTTAAAACTGGTCGTTTATCACTGATTTTAAGAAATAATCAAATTCCGGAACTTGCTTATTTTTAGAATGGATATGCTAATCATGAAGTTTTTATCAAGAAATCGATGCGTTGTCTCCATGGACTGGACATTATGCTTATTATAAGAATTAATTTGCTTAATATAATCAATTTCGTGCTTGATATAAGTTTCTCATTTTTAGCTATGACAGTCTGAATAGTTTGTAAAGTGTTCATGGACTGTTCATAAACTTTTCATATGATGTTCACTAATAGTTCATGAATGTCCTAAAGTACTGAACATTTTCATGTACTCAGTGAACTTTTTAGCAGGGCAGCTGATGTCACAGAAGCCTTGAAAATGCAAATGCAAAAATAAAATGATCAATTCCATGAATAGCATTCCATGTATTACAGCACCACCAACAATATCAAGAGAAAGTATTGAAGAAATCAAACATAAATGTCATGTCAAAGTTGAACTGACAAAGATACTAATCCATATCGCATGATGAAGGATCATAACAGGTGAATGCTACAAGCTATTAAGGATACAAGATAGGAAAGAATTGAATAATTGAAAATGGAAAGGACTTAATTCTTAAGACAATAAATTATAATAACTGTTTTGCCATATGCAAATTTACACTAATTAACAAAATGGACAGGGATAGAGCAATTTGGCATGTAGCAATTATTACATACATATATTCCCAAGTAGAGACATTATTACATACATATATTCCCAAGTAGAGACATTCTTGTGAGATATCATTGTAATTATCACCACTCATAAGCTGAACATAAACATGGTTGAAGAAGCAAAATCGAAGAATTGAAGAATATCATTAGCATTTGACTTACTTCAAAATACTAATATGGTAAACATAATAAATAATATTGATTTAGACATTATCTGACTTATGCAGCATGTCAGTTGTGCTACATGTGGAGTAGAGTACATAGGAGAAACAGCGTTGGAAAATAGAGAAGCAACATCAGTTTCTTCCAACATATGGTGGAGGAACGCGGCGGGAAGAACAACATTTATTGATTAAAATTTTAAAATATGTACTAGTGATGTCATGTATACATAAAAAAGAACCAACACCAAACATGAAAGATCCAGGGAGGACATTCATATATTGGCTATACGGTGACGTATCATTTTCTTAAGGGCCTTTTTATGATTCTCGTGACCTCATAGAGTATAAATTTTACCAATTTGAAATATTAGGGTCAAAATATCAAAATGTTTTACTTCGTTCCCCACAGGTCGTCAATTTTAACTTGAACATTTTCAAAAATAAAATCATAACTTGGCCAAGCAATTTTGATTAGAAGCAGATGTGAATAAAAAATAAAGATAACTACTAGAATCATCACCCCTGCGAAAAATAATTCATACGTTCATGAACAGCTCATGATTTACAACACCAAAATAATGATCAAGGTTGTCAAATTGGAGAAATTTCTAGCAATATTGGCGGGAAAGGCAGCTTGATGACGTTTTGGAGCAGAGGCAGACCGATAGATTTCAGTAGATTGCGTCAGTGATAATAATCACAATGCATTACAGTGGATTACAGCTACCATTATTATCTGAGCGGACACTATGATTTCCAGTTGGATTGGGTTAAGAAATTATTATTCCGTGTCAAATTACTAAACATAGCAGTTTTAATGTATCTAACAAATTAAAAACTAAAAACAAACCTACGCAGCTTTATAGTTTGTCAGCAAGTAACAGTAATAATTAAGTGATAAAATCATGAATAATTTGCTGAATGTGTCAGTGTGATGAACCTCATCAGGCTGCATTTAGCAAATAACTAATTCTATTCATCGGTATTGTTTTTCATCAATTAATCATATCGTCATAGCTTAACGCTTTATTATATTCATGCTACTCATGTATTCCCCTGCAAAAAACAATTCAAGAGTTCATGAACAGTTCATGAATAGTTCACTCACGTTAACTGCTCCAATTTTATGAACAGTTCATGAACTCCTGAATTGTTTTTCGCAGGGGAATACATGAGAAGTATGAATATAATAAAGCTAACTATGTCAAGGAATATGAATATAAATTTAAGAGTTTTTGGCAGAGGTTTACTTTATCCAAGATGATAAGCAAAAACAAAATGGTACTCACCATTCCATTACTGTTGATTTCTAACATCTTGATGATTGCTTGTTTGATAAGATGCACCCAGGATGCATCCATAGATATACAAAGAAACCAGACTGAATTGTTAATACCAAATGATTGATTGGGGTATACGGAATATGATCTACGAAAGAGAAAAAGTAACACAATTATGATGTAAGGGTGCTTATACATTCAGACCTGTTATAGCGACCACCTCTATACAGCGGCCATTTGCATACTGTAATCATTCTAGTTATGTGTAGAATAGTATTTTCTATTGAATCAGCCCTGTATATAAGGTCACCTGTATATAGTGGTCAATTTATATGCCTCTCATAGCAACTGACTATTATATACAGGTTGACTGTATGTCAGAGGCGCCTGAAAAATATTCCCTGATATTTTAAACTGTTCCTGAACTTCCTGAACTGTTAGTTACCACTTTACTGTAAAAAATTGAGCCCAAAACAGGTGTTGAGTTATACACCGGGTTGACTTATACATCGGAAAATACGGTACAAGCGGTTTGTGAGTAGAAAGCAAAAAGTTATGAACTGTCCATAAATGTTTTAAATGGCATGCTTTAACAAAGGCGGTTTGGGTTCAGGAGCGTAACTGTAATTATTGTTACCAGAAAAGGCAACTAAATGCAGCATAATGACTTGAAAAAGAAATTTGCTTGGTTAACGTATTCTCACCTTTGTAATTGTTTACTTTGCTACCATTTCAGAATAAAAGAAGAATACAATTGATGAATGAGTCTGTCTTTGTTACTTTTAAATTGATAAATTGCTTTCAAACTGTGCTTCAACCCAATCACTCAGATGTATAGATCATTATCGGCAGTTAAGTATTAGTCCTGTTCTTTGTGCTGTTGTAATGGAGATCAAATATATTGCTGTTAGTTTGCTGCCATGTTTGGGAGAATATGCTAGACTCTTTCAAGAAAATAATACGTATCAAATTGGTTATGAATAAAATTCCAAATGAACGTCAATCGTTTCCCAATTCAATTGTCTCCATGCTGATAAAGTTGATGAAGTGAGAACCATGCCGTGAATACGTGGAGTGGGACGGTAAAGAATACTTTTGTAACACATGATACAAGGTAGAAAAGCGAAATAGCAACAAATTACTGCAAAATTTCATTGAAATATATCTATTGCAAAATAATGGAAACTTTTTACCACTTACGACTGAACATTTTGATAACCGATAAGAAATCCTTTTGTCACATCGATTAACTTGCATGTAAAACATTTGAACTTTTGAAATTTTGGAGTATGCCCTTTGATTAACATGTTTGGGTCACCTTGAGTGTGGGGGTATTTTACTGTAATTGCCTTTTGTGTCATCTTAAGCTATAAATAATCAATTCTATATTTAGACTAACCAATATTAGACTGACAAACAAAGAGTTGACTAATACTAACTGAATTTATAAACTTGGCACTCACAAAGGACTGGGTGGTTCTTTACTTGCATGAGATAATGTGTCTTTTCTATACTGGCTTAAGAATAAATATCGCTTTTCTTTCTAGACCAGTAATATAGCATTTTCAAATCACAGCTTTATCAAAATATATTCAATATTAATGAAATAAATTATTCTAATTTACAAATACCAGACTCAGTATAAAATGTAAAGTTAATATCTTTCCGTCGAAATGGTTTTTTGCAATGAGGACAAGATGCCATATTCTAAACAAGGAAAAGCAAATAAGATTGTAATTTTAAGTCTCCTCACAAACCTGTGTATAAACCTCCACTGTGAAAAATAGTTCAGGAGTTCATCAACAGTTCATGAATAGTTTATGAACTTTCAATGGTCCCAAATTTCAAGAGCTGTTCATGAACTGTTCCTGAACTATTCATGAACTGTACATAAACTATTCATGAAATGTCCATGAGTTGTTTCATCAACAGTTTATGAACATTTCATGAAAATTGGGGTCATTCAACATTGCCATAGACAGAAGATCATGTTTTTGATGCCGTACTTTTAACAACAAAAAGAGCCAAGAAGAAAATCTTACTCATATCAAGAAAGTTAACAAATATTGTTTGTACCTTATCAATTGATTCTTGTAAACATTTTCGGCAAGTGATATGATCACATGGATTCCATATTGAATACTTATTTTCTTGCTTGCATTTTAAGCATACACCAGAGATGACATGTTGCTGGAATTAGATTAACAGACAGTCAACATGGCAACAATCACCATTTATCTGCCCTATAAATTTCTTTGAACCATCTTTGAACCAACAACCATCAAAAATTTCTACAGACAATATGCAAACATAGTTCCTCCCAGGTAACCAATTCTCACTGTAAAGAAGGTCTAACAAGTTAAGGATTGTGGAAGTGCCCAGACGTCATGAAAAACTGGTCAATTTCATGTTCATGAACTTATGAACTTTTATTGGTTATGCTTTGACAGTTGAGAATATACCTATTTGGAAGGGATGCGGAGTTCACATACTTTTCAGAATGTTTTCAGAACTGTTCATGAACTCCTGAACTGTTTTTTGCAGGGGTAGTAGAATGTAGTTACTTAGATCAGCTAGTAATTTACGTGCTAGTGTTTAGTCTACATGGTGCATCTTCACAAATCTGGCTGGTATCAATCAATTATTTAAGTTATAGCGATCACCCCCAGGCTCCAAATCAAGAATTGAGTATTATACTGGACAATGTTCAAGGACAAAGACTGGACGTGGATAATTATTTATTTGTAGCAACTAAGGACATTGATTTTGCCTCTTGATTTTGAAGGTTGTAAGATGTTAACATATTGATGATGTAAAACAAATTCAAACGAGGAATGAAATTTCGAAATTCTTACACCACTGGTGTGTGTTTCCTTTGTCTCTTTGAATCGTTTTTCTGATGATCCACATTCTAAATAATGAATGAAAATAATAATAATAATAATAATAATAATAATAATAATAATAATAATAATAATAATAATAATAATAATAATAATAATAATAATAATAATAATAATAATAATAATAATAATAATAATAATAATAATAATAATAATAATAATAATAATAATAATAATAATAATAATAATAATAATAATAATAATAATAATAATAATAATAATAATAATAATAATAATAATAATAATAATAATAATAATAATAATAATAATAGTAATAATAATAATAATAATGTACTTCCGTATGTAGGAGATACTTCCATATGTACATACCTAACTCTGGCAATCGTTTAGTAGATTTGCTAGCGGAGATGGAACTACCTGTGTCCTGGTTACCTGATAAAATAGAAATTTCAGAATATAGCATACCGGTACTGTCAATGCTTGAGGTGCTGTAAGTTACACAAAAAGCTAAAAATCACTCGCCATGGCAGGATTTGAGTTTGAATTGCTTTTCACAAGATTTCATTTTCAACATTGCTTAGTGATTCAATCAATCTGATTGGTGTAGAGTTTGACGCCAAATCACCATAGCAAAACTAGGTTCGAAGACACAATCAATCTTACAATTCGAACTTGATATCACGAATGATAATTTCCAATTTGATCAGGAGCTTTCAAAAACATTTCATAGTCAAAAAGTCATGTAAATGTTTATAAAAGTGATGTATGTTATAATAAAAAGCAATTGGCGCACAGTTTCCTATGAGCTATTGATATGTGGCGTGAGGTACGTAAGGAGAAAACGAGAAGGCAACAGAAAATAGCGAGCCGCCCTATAGGAAACTGTGCTCCAATTGCTTAATACAGGGTAATAAGGGTAAAAGCTAACCCATGAAAAGTTAAAACTCAAATTTTGTATCAAGTGTATTGACTACTTTTTTGCCAAGTTTTTCATAAGTAAATACTTTTGAGAAATAAGCATTTTTGTAAAAGTAACAGTAGTGAAGTGAGGTTCAAAGTTAAATCATAACGTCTCAAATTTGTGATCCTGACGATTAAGCGCGCTATGTTCACAATAGTTGCCGATCGTTTGCGCTGCAGATAATAATTTTACTTACCTGATCACCTTCTTACAATATTGATTTTATAATACAAAGTTGCTATTTTACCTTCATAGCGTTGCCGTAGTCTCTCCATCATTTTTTCAAACACTTTAGCATGTCCTTTCTCACGGATGAAAGTCTTGAGATCTAAAATATTATTGTAACTCAATTAAAGGACCAATTAATTGATGAGTTATATCTATAATGACCCCCAAATTCCTTTCGAATGTCTCATAGCATCTTGTGTGTTCATATAAACTTATACAACACAGCTTATACAGCTTTCAGTCCTTTTAATTGTTACCAATGTAAATAAAAATTCTTAAAAAGCTTTGACTGTGACAACAAATGAGCAACAATTAAACTGTAATCGATGGTGTGTCTGACTGTGACAACAAATGAGCAACAATTAAATTGTAATCGATGGTGTGTCTGCAGGTAAAATCATACTCATGGTATATGCAAGTTTCGCTTTGCTTAATAAAGTTGGTTGTTGCTAGCATGTTGCTGTGCACTTGTGTTGATTTTCACAAGCAATATACCACCATTTAAGGATTCAAAGTTTGGATTTCATAAATTACATTTTATGAGATACCATTAAAATGGTTGGATACACACAACAGAAAAGAGAAACACAAAATGTGTTAAACTCTCGAGTAATGCCTGCCTCAAACAGCAAAATTGACAAGCGGCAGAAAGAAGTACTTGATAGAGTCGATTGATGTGAATAAGGATTCGTTCACAAAACAGTGACTATTGAAATGCATTCTATTAGAGTAAATACATTAGGTATCTAAAGATATAAATGTACCTGCAAATGCATCTGGATCATATTTATTTTCAGTGACAACTTTATTCAAAACAACCAAGAGAGGTTTAATTTCTTTATTCTATAAAAATATGAAAGAAAAAAGTGGAATTAATTACAAATTATTTACAATACAAACGATTTACTTATATGATTCAAATAGAAAAGATGTGATGATCCTATATCCTCAACCCGTATTTGTATAATGTCGATATCTTGTTAATGAATAAGCTTGGGTCAAAGACGCAGGCAGTAATCAATTTTTCTTCTATTATGTTGACCTGATACCGTTAGTCTTGCGCAGGTCACTTCAAAGTTGAAGTGAGTTCAACTTTGATATGACCCGGGCAAGACTAACGATATCCGGTCGAAACAATACAAAAAATTGATGTAGACGGCTGTGACCCAGGCAAGTGTCGCAGGCAACGATGCAGACAAATTTGCTATGTGGGAGCAAGGATATGTAGCACTAATAGCGTTGATATTGATTGTATTATAGCGAAAATAATTGGATCAATCTGATTGGTTTAGAGTTTGACGCCAAATCATCATAGGAAAACACAATCGATCTTACAATTCAAACTTGATATGAATGAGAATTTGAATTGATGATATGAATGATATGAATGAGAATTTCCAATTTGATCAGGAGTTTTCAAAAACATTTTATGAGCAAGAAAGTCTTGTATAAAGATGCTTGTGAAAAGTGTGCTAGTTATAATACATAGTAATTGGTGCGGTGCACAGTCTCCTATGAGCTATTGATATTTGGCGCACTCGAGTCACTTCAGGAGAAAACTCGAAGGCATCAGAAAATTACTCGCCGAGGCGGCTTGTAATTTCTGAAGCCTTCTTGCTTTTCTCCTTACGTGCTTCTCGTCTGTGCTTCAATTGCTTAATGCCTAATACTTTCATTTCCTGTGCTATTTCCGCTGTGCCACTGGGCAATACTGTTGTCTTACTGATAATCAAATAAGACTTCTTAGTTTACGCCAGTAGTTTGTTAGTAATGCTTGTTTGATGGCTTCCACAATATAATTTGCGTTAAGTTATTTGATTACCATGTAGTACAGGTTATAGTTATTACAATGTAGTGTGAAAATAAGTATATAATAGACTGGTCATAAATTCAATATAAGCAAGAAGAGTTTTTGTATTGGTGAGTTGTTGAGCTTTGTACTGACTGTTTGGGGATTGAATGTAAATGTGAACATCGATTTGTTGAAAATGAGCATAAAGATCACTCTATTTTATAAATCAAATATTTACCATTTTTTGTTCTTAAATGAACATTTAAGTGAGGTTAAAATCATGTATGTCAAGACAATGTTAGTAAATAGAGAACACATTAATTATCAGCCAATGCTAGCAGCATACAATCATGATAGCAGGATCAGGTCAGTGGTTCAAGCGCCTTAGTGGAGAGCATGCGTTGTCATGTGGGTGCAATTATATCTGGTAAGTGTAATCTTTTGTTTGCGCATGTCCGATATGCTAGGGTGGGGTAATCACTCTTGCCATCGTGATCTAGCGTCCTAGTCGCATTTGAGTTATTGTCTATCAGAATTTGGTTTTTACCAACTTACTATCTTGATTTTACCTTGTTTTTACGGATTCTTACTCATTGCTTATTCCTCATTGAGTCCACATTTAACATGAAAATCTTGACTGGTCAGGTTTATATTGCTCTAAGCACTAGTGGTTGACTTGCTCGATATATCTGTGTACTATACTGCACTGAATTCTCAGAACTGATTTGTCTAGGTGCTATACTGCACGTCTTGCTATACTGCATTCTATTGATATATATGTGCTATACTGCACATTCTACATCATTTAATTTCCACTCCCTCCCTCCTCTTTCAATTGGTAAGGTAAGTATATTAGGAATTCCACTGACATAGCAGTGTGACTGGTGCTTGGCTTGGTGGTGACAGGTCTACTTTCTGCGGTATCCTAACTTATATTATTGTCAACTGCTATCTGCCCATGCCAAACCAAATATATTATGATTCACAAACAGACAGTGATTTTAACTGCGTTCAAATAGTTACCTTGTGATACTCTTTAATCGCTTGTCCAAATATTTTGTATGAATCTTTCGTCATAAACTTTTTAACCTTAAATATGATGAAAACAAATCCAACAATAATATTTCAATGCTATTGCCAATTGTGTATATTGTGTTGCTAAAGCACTCAATTCAGTTTTAGCGGTATTATTATTATATGAAACAAGAGCTGTATTAAATTGTTGGATATGTGGTGCTTGCATGTAAGGGTACAGTGAAACCCGCTTAAGTGCAAGTAAGAATTGCCAACGATTTCAGTTGCATTTATCCGATTTTGCACTTATCCGAAATTGCTTAGCAAACATTTGACCAGAAAATAGTTTATAGGTTTTCAGATTCATGTTGCAGATAAGCAGGAATTTCACTTATCCTTATTGCACTTAAGCGGGTTACACTTTTCCAACTTTATTTTGATTCTTTTTAGGAAAACACAACCACAAATGTGATGTTCTGTTACAACGAGTGGACAGATCAGCATCAGAAATGCTACAAATAATATTAAAACCAGTTATCTTTATGAAGCACAGTCCATAAAAACACTATGAATCTTGGATAAACTGAATCGCTACTGAAAACCGACTGGAGTTGAATTGGGTACTGAAACAATACTAGAATTCATCGCACACAAATAAATCTAGATTCTTCTGATTCTACTGAAAAACTACTGAAACTACTGAAAAATTTGAAAGCTACTGATCAAACGTGCCCAATTTAATAGCCTATTCAGTAAGTTTACATTATGCTTTCAGTAGGTTTTCATATTTTCAAAATTCGTTGTGAATTGTGGACAAATTCATGATCATGAACTTCTGATCAAACTGTCCAGAACTAATGAAGCTTTGCAGGGCTTATGATACAATATTCGACTGGCAAGCAACAAGAAACACACAATGAGTACAGCATTTATTTTCCTGAACGATACTACTTTTCTTTGATATAATTAAAATAGCAGATTAATTGTACTTTCAACATGGTGTTGAATATATAAGCATATTGAATTGTATTTTGCACATGTTAGCATGATGTAGTTTTTTTCATGAAATATCCACGATAAATGTACAGAAAATTACAACATCTTTTGAATGACATTATAGAAGTATTGAAAGATGTTTGAGAGAGAAACATTTGCTTTGCTTAACCAAAATGGAGGTCTACCTTCCTGTGGTAAAAGTGGTTAACTCTGTCTGGTGAACCATTCTAATAGGGTTATTTATTCTAAAGTGGATATATATTACCTTTTGAGCAAATGACATTGCATTCGCATTTTCATCAGCTTTAATTCCACCTTCTGCTGCAGAATTCATCTAGCAAAGGAAAAGGGTCAAAAATTTAGTTATTAAACGAACAAAAATTGCTTGATTACATACCCAAATTATTTGATGTATGATTTCAGAAGTCTAGAAACTATTTTATTTTTATAATTTCCTAATCATAACCCTTCCAAAAACATCAGTGTAATTTTTACGTATCCATAGATAAGGCACTCCAAGCGTCCTGCAATGTCAATGAATTTAGACGGTGTCTAGGTTCCCTAAAAACAATTGACAAAGGCAGTCTTGACCTTGTCCAATCGAACCCTGTACAGCATTGTGTTACATAATGGATGAAACATTTGTTTTTACATTAATAAAAGTTTGTTCAAATACGTTTAAAGGTTGTTTATGCTCTGTTGTGTTTGAGGTACTTTATAAGGGATGCCCTCCTATCGTAAAGGACATTTGTTCTCTTTTATAGAAGAGCAATATCGTCATCAAAACTTCTTTGTAATGCTAACATCAGCCATCTCCAAAATTTGCCATGCTACAGTTTCCCCTATATTTTGAACGTTTTCAACTGCACCTTAAAAATCAATTTCTCAAGAAAACTATATCTTTTTAAAATGATAGATAGCCTCCTTAAAAAATATTACAATGTGCGGACTGTCCATCTTGGTATGTGTGCTCATCATAAATAAAAATATAAATAATTTCTACTAATTTCACCTTATGTTTTACTCCACATCCGTTAACATCCTGTTGTTATCTTAATTTTATATTGACCTGTAAATAATTAGCTTAAATATAATTGAAAATATATTATAATTTTGAAACGTCTCTTGAAGTCGTCCTTTAATGTTTGACTTCAAAGTGATGGTTTTCTTTGTAACACATCTTCATTGTGTCAGATTAAATTATGAATCAGATTCCTTATAATACCATCCTACCTCCAAGCTCTCTTTAGATTTTCTGACAATCTAAAACACAAATTATAGAACAGCAATAAAGAAAACCTGAAAGCGTACACATCTTTGATGAGAACTCAGAACTACATGCTAGTATTTTGTCTAGCTACTGCCTGAGATAGTTAATAAACTTCTCCATGAACTGTCCATTAAGTTTTCATGTCATTAAGTTTAAGCTGGAGGGGTGATTAGCTCAGTTGGCAGAGCAACCGAACTTCAGATCGTATCATATCTGATCGACTGTGGTTCAAATCCCCCTCAGGTCAACTCAGCCTTGGCTTTATCTGAAACATCAAATGAGTACCATCTAAGGATGGCGGATGGAATGGTTCAGAAGGAATTGCATTGTGAGTAGCTGCGGCGCATCGTTGCGCATTGACAATCAAGGCCTATCTGCCATGAAATCTGTTGAAATTGATCTGCAGTGTCGCGGCTGAGATCTAAGGAGCGTTTAACATCATTGCTCTTAGCGAAAAGAGCCACTCCTCTAGAAATAGAGGAGTGGTACGGGTGCCTTCGGTAGGGCGACACCGTCCACATTACTTTTAAGTTTAAGCTCAAGTCATTAAGAACTACAGTGTAACCCGCTTACAACGGGAATTTCAATTATCTGCAACCTGGCTTCGAAACCCTACAGAGTATTTTCTGGTCAAGTCGAATCGAATAAATCAATTTCGAATAAATGCAAAGAAAACCTTGACAATTTTGACTTGCATTTAAGCGGGTTACACTGTATTCATAAACTCATACACAGTATGATTTCCACAATCAAAGAAACTCACTCCTGTTAAAAAAGTTCATGAGCGTCAAATGGCCAAATTTGAATGAAAAGTTCATGAACAGTTCATGAAAAACTTCATGAGATTTTGGGCTATTTAAGGTTCATGGACTAGTTTGTGAATTATTGCTGAACTATTCATGAACTGTTCATGAAAACTTCATGAACTCAAATGAATTTTTTCAAGAGTGTTTCCCTGAGAACAACAGTTCAGGAGTTCATGAACAGTTTCATGAAAAGTTCATGAGAATTTGGGGCCATTCAATGTTCATGGACTGTTCATGAATTCCTGAGCTGTTTTTCGCAGGGGTGGACCAACACAGACTGAGCTGATATCTATAAATGCAAAAGAAAAATTTTGTGTATGTCCAATTTTCGGCTGTTAGGTTATATCAGTCGCTTTTCAAGCAAGATGCTTGTGTTAAATATCAGTAGAATTAATGTTTCCCATTTGCAGTTTTTTTAGCTCCAATTTTTTATTGGTTATTGTTTCTTATAACGTTGAAAAATTGTATCAATACTGTAAAAATTAATATTCTTACAGCCTTCACTTTTGGCATAATGAATCACCGATCATCATTTTTCAAGAACACATCAACATTGCATTTATTATTGGTTTACAATTGTTATTTAAATCAACCAAATATAATAGGTGATTCACAATCCTACCTTAATTTTTCTTACTGTTGATTCTTGTATGACTGTTTTTGTTTCATTACCAATCTGCAAAATTGAATATTTCAACGTTTAAGCAAAAGATCAGTACAGGATAAAGAATTGAGTCCCTGATCAAATAAGATAATTGTTGCATGTTGCAAAACAATAGTTTCTAGCTATATAAACATAGCAAGTGCCTAATCAGCAATTGAAAGGCAGCTGACTAACTAAAACTAATCCGTTACTATTGTCAAAAATTGTAATCATAACTGATAAAACTACTTCTTCTGAAATGATTGATTTTGACATGTCAAAATTATAGAAAAATTTATTAGTTATACAGCAGTAAGAAGTTACTCTAATTACGTCCATCAAATGCTCTGTTGATTTGTCTGTCCAAATGTTTCACAACGGCACTCATTACTCATTGCTAATAATTTTTTGCTTTACTTATTTCAAGCCTGATTTTTTTCAATTGATCATTTAGCCACAAACTTGATAAGCTAGTGATGTTAGTTAGTATTGTTGGAGAATGTGTTAGTTTAATGGCCAGATGCCCATCCTGGCGCCAACCCAAGACCCTGCAGGCCTTAGGTCATGCCCCAATCACTGCAGTAAGGCCAATTATTGGGACGGCAATCAGGATAGAGGCTTATTACCCAGGTTTTCAAATGAACTAATGTTTTGCTAAAATTGTAATCCATTCCACGCACATATGGATTAGAGTTATTTTTGGCTACTTACTTCTTCACTGTTGTCGTTTTCAAAATGCTGAGGGGTACATTCCTGTGAAAAATTACACATTTGCTTTATTTTAACTTCATTATCTTGATTAACTATTGGAATTTGACAATGTGTATATATATATCCTAAAGATCGTATCGCCTACCATCATTTACTTATATACAAGATAGTTTCCCCTGTGGTGAGTCGGCCCAGCATTTAAATTATATTTTATGGTTTCAATTCTAGAACTTATGAAATAAACGCGTTTACAAATTGAGATTTCATTGAAAAGCATTTCATCAAACGAAAATGCTAAAACACTGTTGTTTCTGCCATCACCGGAAAAGAAAGGTACCGTATATGAACAAAGTTTCGAGCAATGTACAAATTACCAAATGATTAAAACAAAATATTACATATACCATATTTACTACATATAGGCTTACTACTAACTGAAAGTGCTTTGGTATTTCAGATAACTGATTAACTTCTCTTATGTTTGAATAAGCCATTTATTATCATGCCATAATTCCACGATTTTCAAGTTTTGATCAATAGGTTGCAATTTATCAACTTACGGATGCTTACAATGGTTGGTTATAGCTTAAAGATCTATTTGACATCATTATTATTATTATTATTATTATTATTATTATTATTATTATTATTATTATTATTATTATTATTATTATTATTATTATTATTATTATTATTATTATTATTATTATTATTATTATTATTATTATTATTATTATTATTATTATTATTATTATTATTATTATTATTATTATTATTATCAGAATTGTTTTATACAATTACTGTACCTTTTTTTGTTGAACAACAGAAAGAGACTCAAATAAATTTCCCGAATTTTTCAAATCTTCATTAGCTTTTATAGTAGCTAGTGATAACGATGCTAGAATAATAAATTAAAACACATTAAATGCACGTAATACAGTGATAGGGTAGCTATAAAGAGAGCACACAAAACAATACAACAAATACAAAGCAAAGGTGAAATAGTGTGAAAACTTCAAAGTGCCCAGTTTATAATAGGTAGGTGTTTGGCTAGTAAGCTACATGTGACACAAAGAGGGGTGAATCCTGGAGTATGAAGGGGTGTAAAACACCCCCTATAAAAACTTGACTCATATAATATCATGCAATTTTGAGATGAAAAATTACAAAATAGTGTATTTTTGAATTTATTAAATATCCAACATTTTATATTTTGTATATGGTTTGACGAAAATATACTTTCTCTTAGAACAACATTGAACATAATTATTTTAGTCTACTAATTGTTCAAAAGTGATTCATTAAAATGCAAACATTTGAAACAACAATTGGATACCTACAATTGGACTGAGAAAACGTGAAACCATAATTAATGCTGTGTTGTGAATTTAACATAATGAGCTGATCTATGTGATTATCCTCCTTCAATCATGCAGTTAATTATTTAACAATTAGACAATGAGCCAAAGTTGGCTATCGTCGAATAGTCACCGAAGTCCTCCGAGGTGACTAATTGTTTTAGTAGACAAAAAGGGCGAGTTGTCTTACTGATTTAGTAGAAACCAACCAGTGGTACAAGCAAAACTGATCAAAAGAAATAAATTCCAACTATTTATCCGTTTCTTGCATAATTAATTCTAAATACAACCGTCAATCAAAGGCATCCATGACAACTGCAGCGGTGTGATTTGGAGGATGAATTTTAATTCGATTTGTTTCATAAATGATTTTCAAAACAAAATGGTTGGATATTATTACTGGCTACAAAAAATACAACTCCATAAAATAGCAAGCTTAAGCAAGGTAACTATTAAGTATCTAAAAATATATAAATGTTTACAGTTCGTCATATAAAAGTTTGTTGTTTATAAATTACTTGAGTTGACTAGCGTATCAATCTGCTATAAAGTAGCGACGAAAAAATTGTGATTAAAATTGTGTATGTATAGCCTACTATGAAAAAACTTCATCTCATAATTTGTTTCTTGATATGTTTTCTTGGGGACAGAATTTATAAGACTCTAGTATTTTGTATAAAACATTTGCGAATCACTCGTTTACTTTTTGAAATTTGAGAGGGAACTTGCCAGCGTTCACTATGAGAAAATAGTGAACGATACAGCAGCCAATCAGAATGCAGATCATCAAAGAGTACCCTAGTCGGTTTTGACTAATCTTGAATAGTTGAGAGACCTTATGTAAAAACTGCCAACTGAACTTTGACTGGTTCTTACAGGAAGAAAATATTGATATTACACTGAATGACAAACTGTAGGTTTCAAGATTCAAGCTTAACGCCCCGGTTTGTAGATAAATGGCAAATTCAAAACTAAAAAAAGCATACCTTCTGTATTTGAATTGCGAGGAATAGCATTGAGAGACTTGCTGAAGGATTTTTGACCGTGAGCACCATTCATACTGTGGTGCTTTAGATTATCACTTTTGATTGAATCGCGAGCTGGTATTCCCTCGTTCTGTAAATATATAAAATAATGTAAATTATTAGTCCGAACAATCCATTATTTCCAGCCGAAATGGCAATACACTAGGCTCTGTCCAGATAACTCCACTAACACTTCATGAAAAAATTCATCAGCAAATCACAACAACTTCATGCATATTGAAAACAATTAAACATAAAAACATAAAATGACAAAAAATTTGCAAGAATGTTTTATGAATAGTTCATGAAATGTTAAAAAAGCATATAGAGAATACTAGCAGTTCAGTCATCCCTTTCAAAGCGTCAATAAAGGGTTACCAGACACTTGCCATGTTTGTATTCATGTTTACTAAACGAGAACAAGTTGGAAGACACGAGTGAAGCGCTAACAAATCATGAGCTCCTAGCGAATAGTTCATGAACTGTTAAAATTCTTGCAAAATTTTTGAAAGTGTGTGGTAACCCTTTTCTAAAATAAAACAAACGTCGGAATCTCATTCAACCGCAAATTTTCAATTCACAAAATTCACAATTTAAAATTCAATTTTAATTCATGAACCATGCAAAGGGTTTTCCACATCCACAACGAGATAGATATTGTTGAATACAGAAAGACATATAGAAGAACATCTCTAATATAAATTGCACAATTGTCCTCTAGAAATTTTATGTTCTAATTGCTTTTAATTTTAGGTTTACCTTGAAACAGTGTAGTTTATAATTGTCTATCATTCTGTGTTTTTATTTTGCATGCTGCACGGCCAATAACTCATGTACCACGCTTTTTAATAAATATAAACATCTTGGGCTAAATATCGTTTTGTAAATCATTGCCAAAATTGAGATATCTATTGTTTTGTTATCGGAAAGTTATAATTTCTGTATCTTATCACAGATCAAACTTTTTGAAGGTAGCAGTTTCTCCCTGTTTTGGAAGCCATGTTTTACCCTAGGATTTCATGCACGCTCTTTTGACCAATCATATCGCAGAAAACCTTTGTGATATTTTAGAATCATATTTACCTTTAATTTAATGTTACGGAAAAACGAAGCAATCAATCTTGGTAAACATTCAAATCGATCATAAATTTTAGCATTGCCACCAATCCATCCAGGTAATTGTGAAATAGATCTATCAGTTGCAAACCTTGAAATATGAAAATTACAATTACCAATAATAAAAAAAGATAAAATACAGACAAGGCAATTTATTAGTATTGAAAGGGAGAGTTCGTTAAAGACTTAAATTAATGATGACAACAATGACAGCTGCTTCTAAAAACTTCTATTTTATTTGAAGTGCTGAAAACACCAGTATTCAAGCCTTGTCATAAAACCAAACAAATTTAAAAATCTGAAGTTTGTTTATAATTACGGCAGGCTGTTCGACTTTTGAAGTCATGATTTAAAATTCAATTTCAATTCAATGTTTCTATTTACAACGTTCTTAGATTAAAAATTCCCACTGATGTTACTTCTTCAATCAGACTTCAAATTTAGAATATATTAAGAATTCAAATTTAAATAAAAATAGTAAAATTGTTAAAATCAAGGATATCTAGACATTTCTTATGGATTTCAAGGCGAAAGGCAATATCTAGAGTTCACAAGTGTGGAAATACAGTCAAACTCGTCATAGCGACCACTCCTATTAAGCGAATACTATTTGTAGGTGACCACGATTCAGGACGCCGTGAAATAAAACAATAGAAAAGTGTTGTATTTAGCGACCGACCTTTCGGTCCCACGTTTGACTATTCATTGTTTTAAGCAACCGCTGTTACTTAATGAATAGTTAAAATTGCTATTTTAATGTAGCCATTATTGACAAATTGTCTGAACATTATTTGTGCCTTATTCTGAAACAGATAATGTTGTATTTTAGCTTCAATTTAAGGTTTGGATTGGGTTCACAGAATCACAATCTTCTGTTGTCATGGAAGCACGATTTTCTTTTACATTTCAATTCACAAACAAAGCACCTAAAATTCATCATGCTCATTCGATCAATTAATTGCCATAGCAACGGAGCCTAAAATAGGAAATTGTCTTTGTTATGTTAATTGAAGGATTTTTGATGACCATTCAAACATGCAAAAGACGTTGTGGTGTGAATACTTTGTTGTGATTTTAATGTTCTGAAATACGAAGTTTAATTCAGAAGAAAAGATTATGGGAAAAAGAGGCTTTTATTTATTGAAGTTTATTTAGAAAAATAGTATTTCAACTTTATTCAAACAATGTTACTACTTCGTTTTATTTAGTTTTAATTTATATTTGAACAGCATTTGTTAATTCAAGTTGCTTCCATAAAATATCATATATTCACATGAAAACTATAAGAATATTGGTGAACAAAAGAAATATTTAAAACATTAAAAGAACATAACACACTGATGTATAGTTTATAAGTTTAGCTATTAAAATGAACTATTATTAAATTAATAAGTCGGTTGCCAGAGATAAATTTTCTTTTGTTTCTGCCTATTGTTCTATATTTCTATTGTTCTTATTCAGCGACCATTCCTTGTTAGTGACCGTAATCGGAGGGTCCATTGAGTGGTGGCATTTGAGAAGTTTGACTGTAGTCTGAAATCTGCTACTAGCAGTCTGAAGATGCTAACATCTGTTCAATAATACTTGTGGTTTCTTATGCTACTTCAGTTTTGAGCCTCTGACAAAATTTAAAGTGCCATTGATGTTTGGAATGGATGTAACTTAACATAGATAAATGCTTGCTTTAAGTAGATAGAATGGTCCAGCAATTATGTATTGATTAATCAGCACGGAAAACTAATATGGATGATTTACAAAATTTGACATCTTGTAATACTAACCTTTCATCACACAGTAGAATTGCACCAAAATCATTCTTGTGCCTAATGACTCTTCCAATAGCTTGATTGACAGCTCGTGACGCTTGTTGCACATACCATTCTTGACCTGTGATAACGTTGCTACCCTGAAATCAAGAGGATTGCAAGATTGTTAAATAAATTCCAGTAAAATAAAAATAAGTACAGTCAAACCTAAATACCTAGATCCATTGTCCATACAAAGTCGCAAAGCAGAATTGAGTGTAGAAAGATATTTTTGTGTAAAGCGTCTAATTGACCTGGCAAAAGTGGCATATTTCAACTTCTATTCCACTGTGACCACAATCATAGAGGTTCATGGAGATGTTGCCGAAAAACAAGTCAAATCCCATGTGAAAACAGTTTGTGAACGTTAAATGGCCTAACTTTTATTAAACGTTTATGAACTATCAATGAATTGTTTACAAGGTGTTCATGAACTGATAACTATTGTGGTTCTTGAATTCATCATGAATTTCTTCATGAACTGATCATGAAGTTCAAAAAAATCCATGAACAGTTTGTGAATACTAAATTTACTAGCAATGGTTTTTATGAAATGTCTATGCCATTCGAGGCTGTGCGTGTTATATTAATGAACTTGTTTCAAAGGGGTTACTTAAATACAGTATAAACCAGTCAATTTTGTATCAAATATTATACACACATACTGCTGCTTCTGCTGGTTTTTCATATTCAACGTAATAAATATCAGATCAATGTATTCCTACAAATACCTTGGTTGTCTTTTTCAGTTCATTTAAGTAACCCATTTTCAACTCAACCTTGCAAAAAAAAGATTGATTTATATAAATACAGAATGTTAGTAACTAGCAAATAATTCCAACTGAATGATAACTGTCCTAAATTGCAGGCAATTACAAGTTACAAGTAACTAACTAATAAATTGAAAATAATTGCTATCTGTATCTTCATAAATGTTTGTAATTGATTTGATATTTCCAAAAACAAATGATTTCACTATGCAAACGAAGCTTCCTAGGCTTTACTTGTAGTCTTCCAACTATTTATTGTCATTATAATGTACTTTTTCGCATGGCTGTTAAATTATCAAGACAAGTTTGTAACTTTCTTTGATAATTTTAGTCTAATAGTTGTAGTTGTCCACAGATACGATTGAATCACATGTTTGATTTTAGCCAATGGGTGGCTCGAATTCCGTCCATTAAACAAATTTTGAGTATTAAGCAGATGTAGATGCAGATTATTCCAGATTTTAAGTTTATAGCGGGTCATTACAAGACAATGATTCAATGTAATACCTTTGGGTCATGAGTTGGTGGGAATGGTAAACCAGTTATAATGACAGCTCTTCCGTTATTATTAGCAAAATCAAGACCTTCACTGACCTAAAAAGAAATATGACAATATTTATCTTGATCGTAATGAAAGTTAGTTAGTTGATATACACACATGATTAACCTGTTCTTTGCATGTGATATTCAACCGTACCCCTGTTAAATGATTATTACACATAAAACAACCACTGCGAAGAAATTTGTTGAGTTCATGAACTGTTTTCATCTGCTCAAAAAATCACTACTTATATCCAATTGGTTTTTCATATTTAATTAGCTATTAACTACAGCATCTGCTTCATATAAACTTTTACATTTGTTCCTCTGCAAAAAAAGTTCATGAGATCATGAAGGTGAAATTGCTCAAAATTTTATGAACTGTTCATGAACCCTTCATGACTGTTCCTGAACAAATGGATTATTCACAGGGTTATTTCTTACAATATAAATATGATTTGTATCATTCAGTGATGTGAAAAGAAGCATACTGGCTCCTGTATAAACAGAACATAACATGACATAACAAAATAATCAATGAATATTAAATGGTACTGACAGAATATGCAATTCTGTAATTCATCCATACATTTTCCTAAATCTAAAATCTATTTAAAGCTGTTAATTTGATTTGATGTTTTCAACACATTTCTTGCAGCCGTGGGAAACTTTAAGTTTGTGCCAAATTGTAATCAGTAGAACAAAAGATTCCGATTACCATTCACATTCCATTCACCTTTCCTCTGCATACGGCAAAAAAGGCAGCACCATTAAGTTCTGGATTTTCAATGCTCTTGTAAAAGTTCTCCATAGCCTGAAAAAATAAACAGTTTGAAAAAGAACAACATAATAATTGATATGTCAAATAAGTGTTCAAAAACAAAATTCATATTATGATATAATATTGTAAAATGTTGTCTTACTGATCCAGCATAGGGCTCAATGCAATGAGTAAATAGCAGAGCTTAGATAATATTAATAGACAGAGAGTCAGACAGTCATATTTGCTACTTCAAGTTTCACACCGGAGTGATCATCATGCAATGATTGCCTGATGATCGCTCCGGCGTTAAACTTGAAGTAGCAAAGATGACTGTCTGATTCTCTGTCTATTATTATTATTCTAGTATTAAAATTCCATATTAAGCCCTGGGCAAACAACATTTTCTCGATTTTTAAATTCTTCAAAAATCCTCGTTGTTTAGCCACTCTTTCAATTTTGTCTGACATGTTGGATCGTCTTCAAGGATTTTTGTTATCAAACACCTTCCTTATCCTTTTCAAACTATTTTGTTCGAAATGTATCAAACTCTTTCCATGGCTTCTCCATGGCTTCCCTTTAAGCTCAGCCTGAGTTGTGTGCAGGTCCGCAGGATGATATAATGACACAGTTCATAATTTCTTTGTACTCTTTATAATAAAAATGGTAGGTCGTGTCTGCTGACATTACAGGGAGAGATGCTAAGGGATACTATGGCCATTGGTCAGAGCTCTTTGATACAACAACCGTACAGTAAGACAACAAGAGGAAAAAGAGAGGGTTTACGTGGTACAGTTTACACACATACAGATTTACAGGAAATGAATAGCAATAGACAATAATACAACATTTGACGTAAATACAATATTAAACCACTACAGTTGTTCTAGAAAAGTCTTGGGTGATTTAGTTGGGTATGTTTAGCCACACCAAAAGACTGCTTCAGAACACAAAAACACAAGTCAGACAAAAACAGATTTGTTGAGCAAAAATTGCCATTTTTTGACCAGGGCTTTAGCAGGTCAATATATTTGACTGGAGATCAGATCATAATGCTAGACCTGAGAATTGATATGATGCTAGACTAAAATATTCTCTCAGAATAGCCAGAGCACTTATATAATACCAACGGTCAATAAAGACTGGATTGAAGCTCTATTGGAGTTCGAAGTTTAGATTCATGACCCAACTTACATCGTTAAAATCATCCTTCTTTCTTGGCTCAATATACAGTGCTTTGATAGCACTTAAACGACTCCAAATTCCAGTTTCCTAATATTGTATAATAGATGAACATAAATGAATTATAGACATGTATCAAAATCAAATTTTATCAAAAATAAATTCAATCTGAAATAAATCTTATAGCAGTCCCTCTTTGATCTTAAATCTAAATACAAAATGTCCATGTTAAATCAGATAAAGTTACATTCTTAATAGAAATTGTGATGATGACATAATTGTCCATATGATTGATATAAATGGTTACCAAAAACCCAATAAAAACAACGATCTTTAGACACATTAGCTGAAAAGTAGATAGAAAGTGTACAACAAACAATCTATAAACCTAACCTGCCATTTTTCAAGACATAAATTCATAACAGGATACGATGGAAAAAAGACCAATAATCCATGAGGAATAACTCTGGCAAGGTTGACTAAACAAATGAAAAAAACCTTTAAGATTATATAAAACATATTGTATAATAACGAAATTGATACAATCAATATGATTGGTTTAGAGTTATGACGCCAAATCACAATATCAACAAAGAACAAAATCAGGTTCGAAAGTGCTATCGATCTTGCAGTTTGAACTTGTTCAGTGTATCACGATTGAGCATTTCCATTTGATCAGGAGATAGATAGATAGATAGATCATATACTTCAAACATATTAAAGGAAGATACAAAATTACAAAAGATAGCATTGAGCCAAATATGACAGTTACTGTACAAAATATTAGGCTAGCTATATACAATGATAAATATAATATGTTTGGCGTGACTCCTGAAGCACAAGAGCTTGTTTGTTTGGAGTACGTGGTTAAGGCAATTTATTACATAGCATTTTTTAATAAGAATTATTGGTTAAAAGTTAAAACTGCTTATAAATTGAATCTATTGGGTTTTTAACAATGATTAAGGTATTATACAAAACAATACAAAAAATAAAATAAAATAAAATAAAAGAGGTAGCAAAAGTAGTAAATCAAAAAAGTTTTAAAAGTATAAAATATTTCCAATTATATGTAAGCTAATTAATTTCAGCATAATACAAAATATTAAGATAACACCAGGATGTTACAGATACAGTAAAATAAAAGTTAAAATTTGTAGAAATTATATATTTTTTTTATTTATGATGAGCACACATAGCAATCATTCACAGTGCAAGTCAATTAACTAATTATGAGTAAGAAAGTCATGCAAAAGTTCATAAAAGTGTGCTAGTTATTATACAAAACAATTGGCGCACAATTTCCTATGAGCTATTGATATTTAACACACAAGAATCCATTAAGGAGGAAACTCAAAGGCAAAAAATCACTTGCCGCGGCAGCTGGAGATTTTCCGATGCCATGTTATCTGTTGAATGAATCTGATGGTTTGAATCATCAAATCAACTTAGACCAACTAAACTATATAGTGAATAAATATTTGAAAATGGTTAAATAGCTCCTTTTGTATATGATAAGAGCAGAACAAGCATTTCCTCATTTGGTAATGTTTCAAAACAAATAGCATACGACAAAATATTATACTTCCTCACAATAAATGTATTAACTAAAATCTGTGGAGATTCATATTGACAGTGTATTTGCGTATAATTTGCCATATACCGGTAGCTAAAATGTTTTGCTATGTACTACTGTATTTAACAATTAGACAACGAGCCCGAGTTGGCTACCGTCGAATAGTCACCGAGGTCCCCCTCGGTGACTATTCGGTGACTATTCAGGACGGTAGTCAACAAGGGTGAGTTGTCTAATTGTTTTAATAGAAACCAACTAGTCGTACAAGCCAAACACATCAAAAGAAATAAATTCCAACTATTTATTTGCTTCTTCCATAATTAATTTTTAATACAACCGTCAATCAAAGGCATCCACGACGACCGCAGCGTCGTGATTTAGAGGATGAATTTCAATTTGACTTGATTTAGATTTAATTTTTAAAACAAAAAAAGTTGGATATTAATACTGGCTACAAATTTACAGCCCCACAAAATAGCAAACATGAGTAACGTAACTATTGAGTATCTAAAAATACATGAATGTTTGCAGTTTGTAATATAAACGTTTGTTGTTTATAAACTTTTGCTGACTAATAGACTAGTTTATATCTGCAATAAAGTAGCGACGAAAAAATTGCAAGAAGATTGTTAAATAAGATTAAAATTGTATATGCATAGCCTACCATTAAACAACTTCATCTCATATTTTTTTGCTTGCTCTGTTTTCTCAGGCACGGAATTCACAAGACTCTGGTATAAAATTGATTCAAAAAAATTTGCGAATCGCTTGTTTACTTTAGAATTTCGTGAGGGAACTTGCCAGCGTTTACTATGAGAAAATAGTGAACGATGGAGCAACCAATCAGAATGCAGATCATCGAATAGTAATAGGTTTCGACTAAATATATTTAGTCATCGACTAAATACATTTAGTCATCGGCCTACAGGTCAATATGGAAAACGAGCAAATTCGATTGGTGTTATGATTATATGCTTCAACATTGACCAGCTTATCATTGACTAAAACAATTATTGATATCAGGCTTGATGGATATCAAAATTATGAACTCGGAGGACCTCAGTCATTTTCAGCTGATATTCACCTCGCCTTCAATCCATTGTTAATGAACTGTTAATGAAATTTTGAAATGCATACTTCAAATAAATAACTGGTTTAGTCAATGATCGACAGGTCAATTTTGAAACATATAATTATTTTAAACAGATTTAATATAAATATTTATAACTATAAATGTACTTTTATGCATCAAGAACATTTGAAGTTATTTGTTGCGTCTTTCCTCCATGACGGCTAAAAACATGGTCTGGTCAATACTGATGTTCGACCAATCATATTGCTTGATTACTCACCAATTGTTCTCCCCAGATCCATTTGATAGTCAGAACTGAACCTGAAAAGAATTGATAAAATGTGTGAATAAAGAACAAATATTTAGATATGTAAGCCTCAGCATCATAAATTATAATCAAAGCTTAATATTGCAAGGGTTAGTATCGCATCATCACAAATTCCCCTTCTCGAAAATATAAACAAAAATCAGCTATTTGATAATGTGTAGATCAATGATGTCAACCTTAACTTCCATTGCTCAATATATGGTAGTAAGTTCCTATTTTATTTAGTTACATTAACTAATGTATCACTGTACTCCTCACCATCAAAGCCATAGGCAAGATACAAGTGTAAATTACATATTATTGAAAATTGTCAGATTAACGGTCGCAAACCTGACATCTTATCATAACGCTGTTCCGGAGGAGAAATTAAAACATTGTAGGTTATTGTATTATTAAAAATTTACAGAACCATACTTTCTTACAAAGCTATTACCGTAATTGCTTTAATTCTAATAGGAGTCATGTTAAAAAGACATTTTAACTATTGTTTGTGTGGAACAGAAAAGTACTTCATTCAAAAGAGTACCAAATCATTAATTGATAGGAAAAGCTAATCAAAACGAAAAAAGTATTCAGTAATTGTTAGGAAACCCAATAACAAGTAATTTGCTAGGCTACCCATGACCAAAAACAGTAACGATTATTGATTAGCCTACAGGTCAAAATTACAGAAACCATAATTAATTACAGTAATCAATTCATTGAGTAACGATTACTCACAGCCGTGATCTTAATACATTTTAGTGATTTCAATCACCAAAGGTGTCCCAAAGGTTTAGGAACTTTAGA
This sequence comes from Haliclystus octoradiatus, assembly GCA_916610825.1. Lineage (NCBI taxonomy): Eukaryota > Metazoa > Cnidaria > Staurozoa > Stauromedusae > Haliclystidae > Haliclystus > Haliclystus octoradiatus. The sequence goes on from OU744446.1 coordinate 14,338,435, forward strand.
TATGTCTAATTTGTTTTACTTTTGAATACTTTGAACTCTGCATGAAAAGAGATTTTCATGATTCTTGCAATTTTCGTAATTTTGTCTTTACTCATAGTAAGCCTTCTTGTCATTTGGCTGTCGTTCCGAGTTTAGAAAAAAACAGTGAAATGATCAAAAATAGTGTACCTAATCGTAATACATTAAAGATTTATGCTAATATGCATCCTAATTAAGAACACAATGACTTTACATACCTGTTTCCATAACTAGAATTGAGAGGAATACTATTTGGACCTTGTTTAATAATTCCAACAAAAAATTGATCTTTAGTAACAACATGAGTATTTTGAAGTTCAACTGGGAATGGTCTACAGAAATATTCAAACATAAATCATATCACAACTAGCCCTGGTGTGTGTGTGTATGGAGATGGTTTATATCATCAAGCATAACTTTTTACAATATGAAACGATTTTCGAGTTTAATATCTTGAACTATTGGTATTCTCCCGGAATTCGTTTTCCACTTAAAGGAGCAAAAATGACCGGCAGGCGTTACGCACTTAGGATCACCTGCGTGTTTATTGTTCATAACACAATGTACATTGTTGACATGAATTTATAACAGATTAGCCCTGCGTATAACAATAGTTTCAAAGCAAGACGGTTGAATTACGCTAAGCATAAATTCAACTTGTGCTCGCAGCGGTTGCCGGTCAATCTTGTCCCTTTAATCGTTGCCTTGATTCCAAGCATACGATCAACATAACATAAATGCTCATGCCTAGAATTATATTGCACAGCTTTATGCTATAAATTTCCAATATTAGCATCTTGCAGGAATTCATGCCAATTGATTTCAAAAACGATTCAACAACATAATTTCTGAATAGCTGAGAAAATAATATTGCTAATTTGAATATCAAGGTTGATTTATTGTCAATCCTTAAATTAATTCATAAACACTAAGCAAATGCAAATGATTACACTAGCATGAAATCCAACTTTTCAGATCCAACATCAAGAAGGGATCTGAAAATCTAATTAGATTAAACTTAATTCAAATTAAACCAGACACATTGAATTGAATCTAATCAATTCAAGTATGGATGAATAAAAAATGGAGAACATGTCCAAGCAAAACACACATTTTCAGGTTCAGTTAAGAATCAGATTGAAAGATGAAAATACATCGTGGAAGACCTACATTCTCAATTCACATTTCATAGATCCCATAGGCGAAAGTGTTCCACTTGTTAAAACAATGGAGCGGGCACCTCTTTGTAGTAGGCCATCCATTGTTTTTCCTGGAGTAAAACACCAGTAGCTTAATGTTCTTGCTATAAGAAATAACAAAACATCACCAATCTTTTGAATAAAGCTGATTTTAGAGATTAAACAGTTATTGATCAAAGGTGAGGGAAATATCGGCTGATTATGAATGAGGTCTGTAGTCAATAACTAACAGGTCAATTCTGTAATACATAATCATAGCATGAATTTAAAAGTATTGTAATGCATCAAAAATGCAAACGAGAAAGCATGGAGCAGTCAATACAGCTTCAGCATTGACCGCTGTTCGACAAATCAAATTGCTCGATTATCATATTGACCTGTCAGTTGATAACTAAAATGAATTATTCTGAGCCATTTGGCATTACATTATATTTGAAACACCCAGATTTCTAACAAAGCTCACACAAAGTGTTTCATACGGTTGACGAAACCTGCAATCCATGGAAACCTGATGACATAATGCCACGGCTTTATCGAATATCCAAGGTTTATGAATGTCAGCAGCTATTCTGAACATCTTGATGACGTATATGAGCGAACAGCAACTTGTAAACATTTCGAAGCATAAATAAAAAAAAAATAGATAATGACCAATGTGCTAGGACTTGAACTGGCATGAACTGAAAACTAGTCAGATGCACTAGCCACAGGGCAACAATGGACGACAGCTGATGAAACAAAATATAATTTCAACTCAACCAGATTGATTTCTCACACGATCCAAACCCTGAGGTCCTAACGGGTTTCTGATGGACCGAGGGACGTGTGAATCACGCGATCGAATTGCAAGCCGATGGCATTAGGAAAAACGCGGTTGTCCGATAACGCCGTGACATGACGTCATTAGGTCTTCATGGATATCAATTTTATATTTCTGTTGGGTACTTACAGTCAGAAGCTGAATATTTTGTTTTTGACCAAGCATCAAATGCTTTTTTATATTTTGGATCACTTTTTTGAACTTGGATGTGAACCTTTTGTAGAGAAAGTTACAATCGGATAAATTTGCAATATGGGTTAGCTTGAATGATGAATAATAGAATCTACAATGCATTTGAAAGGTAAGACCCCCAATAAACAGTACGTAGATGTTACATTATTATATTACTATGAAATTTAAGGTCAAATAGATCCTTGCTAATTACTTAAATGTCGTTTTCATAAGAAATATACTACTATTGGCTCTGTGATATTAACACATTTCAGTCCCTGAGGAAATAAACGATGTGTTCATGAACTGTTCATGAACACACTATAAACATTTCATGAACCCAGGAGTAGAAAATGTTTGGACCATTGAGACCATCGGTCGCCGGCACAAATATTGTACAATAGAACTCCTGCAGGCACATTTTTCTAAAATTTGAAACTATCCTGAATCTATGAATACTTCATAAAGTTTATTAATGAAATCAAATAAGAGAAAGGTGCATTAGGATGAAACTCATTACTTAATGCATAAAGAAGCCAGTCTAAATTGCGTGACCAAGAAAATTTCCTATAGCATATTTGCAGGAACTCAAGGCAAAATTGTGTGGACGCACGCACTGAAAAATGTTTTTGATCCCTGATGAACACCCTTATAACAGTTCTTGAATGTAATGTTCAATGGCCAATGGTTCATCAGTGGTAATTTTGTTACATAATAAATAGAATAATTCATGAGCGTTCACATCTTCTAAGCAATACGTCATGCTCTCGCCCTCCAGCAATATTCAAGAAGCCGCAACATATCAGAGAATGATGATGTCATGATACACTTCTGCTCATAACAAAATTGTGTTATGTGAATATATTATATCAAATGGCCATATGTATTTTTCATGAAAATTAATGGAAAACAGGCTATTAAACATTTATGGAAAGTTCAGGTAGGTCTAGTGTTCACAGGGGTCAGTTCATCAACTGTTTATAATGTGTTCATGAACAGTTCATCAAAGTTTATGAATTCAGTGATTATTTTCGCAGAAGTATGTAAAACTAATTTCACATTTGGGTGCTAATTGATTTAATTAAGATAGCCAACATAACCATCACTAAGATTAAAAAATGCCTGCTCAACTCACCCGAAAGTCCTTGAACGAATCCTTATTAGAATGATTACGACTATTTTCCATCTGAGAAAACACAACCTGGTCAATAAAGAATTAAAAAATTATCCAGTAGGCGATACCTTTGATGAGATCAACATACACTGTTGTTCTCTTTTGTTCCACTGCAGTACGTTTATATGGCTGCCGGGCTAGCCCGCCAAGATGGGATTTCACCTGATGAGCAGTGGGACAGAAATCTTCCATATAAACACACTCATTTCCATTCAATTTAAATGATAATTTGCAATAAGTCTAACATTTTAGATAAGAACATTAAGATCAAATTCAGTTGTAATTTATTATTTGCTATTTTCGTTGGAAAATTTGAAAATATTAAAATGAAATTGAAAAGTGATTTGAAATGCGAGGTCAGCCCGGTGAAATTCGTCGAGCTGAAAATGGGATGAAACTGCCATGTAAACAGGCGGCATAAACATCTCATCTCATCGTCAGCCAGGCTGGCCCAACTCATAGAAACATCTTATTTGGGTGGTTTAAAAAAGAAATTCGAGGATTGAGCTGGCTGCTGCATTGGGCTGCCAAATGAGCTCAAAAACATATAATTATAATAAACAAATGTTTAAAAATGAGAAATTTCCAAACCACATATGCATTTCTCATGATTTTCACTGATGCAATTTATCTCGTGAGATTCTTATAAATGGGCTGAAGAAGCTGACAACATAGTCTATTATCTGAATAATATGATAGTTACCTTGATGGCATCACTGAACTTGTGGAGTGCAAATGTCTTCAATTTGAAAGCCTTTGAATCTGTTTAAAGTAAGCACAATAAATAACGTCAACAAACTTTCTCTAAAGCCTTGAGGGCAAAATCTTCAATTTCCGTAATAATAATAATAATAACAACAACAAGCTGGGTCCGGGTACGTGTCGGTTCGCTCCAAAACAATAAGTTGAGACATCTGAATTTCTGAAATCCCCTCATATTACTGTTTTCTCTACAGTATTTCAACAATTAATAACAACAATTTCTATTCCCCTTCATGTGAACCCTGAGAAATTCCACTGTTACATTAATTCCTTCCAATCATATAAATAATATATTGTCCAAGAAACCTAATAACTAAAACTCAGCCACATTGTTCTGTATCTAAATTCTTCATAGTGGTGTAGAAAGATGTGTAATAGGCTGTTCTTTGCCATTCAGAGATTTAAGTAAGAAAAGGAAATATCAACTCAATCACACCAACTGCTTCTATCAACTTGTTTTCTTTTGAATCACAATATGCTACAACCCATGCCTCAGATATATTTTCTTGAAATAGATTACTTGACAGCTTGTTCTCAACATGATCTCAACAGAAGGTCAGCATGAACTCAGCATGAGAACCCTTTGTCTCTCATTTATCACTTCCTCACTTCCTGTTTGTGAATGTTTTGGATAATATGTTTGGATTTTGACTGTTTCTCATCCTAGATGTTGATATTGCAGATATATAGGGTAAAATACATCATTTATTAGTAATTACTCTACTTTTACTGATTCAATTTAGATTTCAATTAGGGAACAATGTTCTTTAATGCCAGTGTTGTAAATACTCGTTACTAAAGTAACGCGTTACTCGTTACTTTTGGAGTAATTTTAGGAGTAATTAGTTACTTTTTTGAGAAAAGTAATAAGTAATCTAATTGATTACTTTTTGAAGTAACGAGTATTATTTGAGAGAAAGTAATTGACGTTACTTTTCAAATTACTTTTATGATTAAAAAATATTTGCTTTGTTGTCTTGTGATAATTTTCAAAGGCGCTGTCTGTCACTAAGTTCCGCTTTTTATTGTTCTGTCTGCGATGTAATCTCACATTATTTGCAGCTTTCACGAGAGCTATTCAAACCAGGTGAATTGTGTGATATATTACCAATAAACCCTATCCCATAACCTATTCTTCTCTGTTCTGACAATGTTCTGTTGATGAATAGATTCCATAGTTTTTCACTTTTTATTTGAGTGAGTTTCGAATATTGAAAAGATGATGTAAAATTTATGGCTATATGAATAGATTGATAAGAAAAAAATAAACCATTTTGATAAATCAAATGAAACCATTTATTTGTCAACTTTATTAAAAAGTTTTCAACGTCAATTTATGTTCTGCTAAAGTCACCAGTATTAAATTAATATTATCAAATCGATCGTTCCCCTTCGTAAAAAAACAAGATGGCCGCCATGATTGTCAAAACGAGACATGTCTTTATCGAAAGGGAGGCAATATCTTTTGTTTCACAAGTTAAAGTAATCATGAAGTAATTAGTAATTGTAATCAATTACTTTTTAGGCTGAAGTAATTAGTAATGTAATTAGTTACTTTTGAGGAAAAGTAATTTGTAATGTAATTTATTACTTTTTAAAAGTAATTCTCACATCACTGTTTAATGCAATAAATTTATTATTGTATTGTATCAAAGCATGCCAATTATATTATTCAAACTTAAATGATTATTTCTGAGGCAATTGTGAATTATATTGATTGGCAATGGACTATTGCATAGTTCACAGACCATTCATGATATTTTTCAAAAATAATTTTCTCATTAGTAAAATGTTGATGTGGTAAAAAGAACAAAAGTTTATAAGAGTCAGAGTTGCTGTAGGGCTCCACCAGTCCTTATGGACCCCCTGACACAGGAGCAGCTTTAAACTGTTTGTGAGACAGCTCACATCCCTTTCTCAAATTTACTCAGTATTCTGCAAACATACATTTCTTGCATTTTTTCTGGGAAAACATTAATCTTCAAAATAAAAAACATGTACATATGGTTGTTTTATTTTATTTTATTTTATTATTTTAACTGCCTAATGGCCGTCCAAAGTATGAAAGTTACAGTAGCAAAATGTGTATCCTTGACTTACTCTATTTAAATAGACATAGTCATGATAATTTATTAGCGTTATTTTGCAGTAGAAAACATTCAATTTTTGTAGCAAGCTGGCTGATTGGGAATTTCACTATAATGGGATAACAGAAATTGATAAAATCTTTTAACTGTTACATATTTGTTTTCATTGCTCAGTTCTTCATTGTGCATAGAAATGAATTTTCAACTTAATAAATGATACATTGACTGGTGTACAGTGCTCTTTTAAGGGAATTTGATGAGTTATACATCTAAATGATTATTCAAAATTTCCTTGCTTTTCAATATTTCATGCAGCTCATTAATTGTATATACAGTTTGTGAACTTAACAGCTCATGGACTGTATATATGAACTCTAAAATGAACAATAAATTGCATGCACAATTATGAAAATGTCTATGAACTATTCACAAACCCATCAGCTATTCACAAACAGTTTTAACTAATTGTTCACAGAATTCTTTACAAATATTCCATTAACTCAGATATTATAGAAGTAGTATAAATTTCATTAGATTTGCGGATAAATTTATGGACTTTTATGAATCGTTCATGAGCTTGTTTACTCATAAACTGGTTCATGAACTTTTCCAGTTTGTGAACTTTTGTTCAAAAAACTTTGCGAATGTTCATGAATTCTCATTAAATGCTTGATTTGATCAGCTATTTACAGACAGTTCATGAACTTTGGGAAAGGTTCATGAACCATCAACAAAAACTTGAGTTCATGAACGTTTTGCGAAAAAAGTTGATTTCAATTACCTGTTAACAGCAATTTCATACGGTTCAAAAATTTTATGTTGCATATAATTACAATAGCCTATTACTTTAGCGCTGAACCTCAACAAACCTTGTCCAGCAAGAAAGGCATTACATTGATCAATCATTTCCAAAACTTTATCTTTTGTTGCCATATTAATATTTTGTTGCTCGAGAATTTCCAAAATAAAACTGTGGATAGTAAAAACAGTAAGTAGAAGATGTTAAGAAATATTTATAAAATCATGCAAAATAATTATTTACAATTCATGAACTAGGCGAGTGATTTTTAATAGGGGTGAGAAGATTGTTCTGAAAACAATCGGTTTTGCCGATCATCGGCGTCAATTTTTACAAATCGGAAAATAATCAGCGTCAACAAATTTGTTTATCCTTTCACCTATTGTTTTTGGACAATGAAATTCAAAATAGTTATTTTATTTATAAATTTATTAATTTAATGTTTTAATATCTTAATTAAAAAGTTGATAAATTGCCTGATGATCGCTTAGGCGTGAAACTTTAAGTAGCAAAATGAATGTCTAATTTTTGACTACTGTATTTTAAACTATATTACACGCTCTGCTGTATAGCATTGAGCACTATTACATTCATTAAAGACAAATAATAAATATATTTATATATTTATTCATTTATTTATACATATATTATATATATACTAGCAATGAGTGTAGTCCATAATGGACCTTCTATGATAAAACTTTCAGATCACTTATAATTAAACAATTGACTAAGCTGACAATCGCTGTATAATACGGAGTATGAACTCTGGAGGAGAACATGGACACAATATGCATTGAAACGATGTAGCATTAATCAATACATCTTAATCATTCCTTTAATAAAAGTTTAATTTATTTCACATCAATTGAGTCGATTGAAATGTAAAATTTAACGTAGCTATATCTACATAGAAAAACATTATTTTATGTGCTGAAAGGAGGCCAGAACACATTAATTATTATAAATTACAAATACTCAGTCAAATTTCGAAATCTGAAACTATCCATAAAAAATCACTTCAAATCCGATCCGATCCGAAGATCTAAAATATTAACCCGAATCCGACCCGATGCGATCGGATCGCGTTCGGTTCGGATTCATAAATCTTTATTGCAATATATACAACACTAATGTGGTGTTCACAAAATAACGCCATCAAAGTGTGGCCAGTGAAACTCGTGGCATTGCATGCGATAGATTCAATATTAAATTAATTTAGCTTCAACAAGACACATGGTCCACTGATTTCTGTTATTAACATGATCAAACGATATCTTTTGTTAATTAAAAATGATTTACTGCATCATATTGAAAAAAAAAGAAAAATCGTTGATAAAAGGTTTCCGAATGGCGGATTTGAACTGACGACCCTGAAATTATTATACCAGAGCAATAACCAATTAGCCACTGCGTTACTTACTGGTATCAGCGCTTTGACTGACCTTATCAACAAACCTACAGCTTCGACAACGTATTATTGAACAAGGCCGACCCACGCGCTTGTATTGAATTTCAAATTATATATATAATCTGAAAATATTATGATATGATACTATATGAGCCTATATATTTTTGATCTTTGCAATCTCAGCAAGTATGCCTGTGATTTTCATGGCAGTCTATCAAAATACTAAGAGTTCGTTGAAAATAAAATTTTATAAGTAAAAAAAAGATCTGAAAAATTGGTCTGATAGTGGTTCTTGTTATCAAATTTTCCAGAATAATAGCATCAACATTCTTTTAAAAGGAAATAAAATTCTATAATAAATCGCTATACTAATTCGATATTGATATTATGTTACATCTTGTTGTTAATATTTCTACGCGCTATTTATAATACATTACAGATGTTGAATGAAAGGAAAGATGATTATGAATAAATTAATTATTTTGATAGAAAAACGAAAACAACTCATTTTGCCAGATTCGTGATATGCATATTTATTCAGAATTTATTGAAACGGACGCGATGGTTTATAGAGTGGAAATGTTTAGTGCAGCTTCAAAGATATAAAATACCACAGCCGATGGTAATATTTAAATGCTCATGTTATGATGTCTGACGAAAATGATAATTTACTATGTAGAAAATGAATCTACTTTACCATGCATTTGATCACGATATAAAATGATCATTTTTGTCAGAATTATTTCGAATAAAAGACAATCTTTATTTTATTCTTATCGGGCGTACATTCTCCTTCGATAAAACATGGTTGTTAACTTATTATTGATTGGTGTATTAACTCAGAGAACCCGCTATTATGTATTTAAATGTTGTTCGGAGATTATGCCGCTCGTATAGTTTTTATTTGGATCTCATTTGGAAAATGGTAAGTTGTATTTTAATAAATATTGTTTGCTATGATCGATTATTTCATGCAACCTTTTCACTATTTATTTTTGTAACACAAGGTTTGTTACACTCATCCAAACTGTATTAACTATTTAAAAATGTTTTTGAATTATGTTTTTGTGCTTTTAAATTCAAAGCAAAATTTTTGAACGCTGAAAATATTATAATTATTATTATTTATCACAAATCATACGCTCAATTCAATTTAACTTTGTTAAATTTGATTTACCTGAAATTAACTTTATTAAATGTTGATCAAAGATAATAACAAGACATCGCTATTTTTATTCTCGAAACTGTAGTAACATACTGTGTCTTATTCGTATAGCAAGTCAACAAAATGAAATTTTAATTTAATCGATGCCTATAATTCCTTCGTTAATTATGGAAGCAAAATCTGAAAATAAATGGCTGCCTGCTCAAAACCAAATGATTCATATTTTTATATTAAATAATAAATTATAGAAATACTTTTGTGCAATGCCTTGATTAATTCTAAACTCTATAATTTTATACTGTAGACAGATAATCTATTCGAACTTTGAATATTTTTCGAATTGATCGAACGCCAACGTCATTTTGAAAATTCTTACAAGTTAATTTGTTTTTATGCCCCGCGATAGATTATTCATTTCAAAACAGATTGTTTGCTCAGTGTTCTCACAAATTACATATCAAAATAGCCTTTTTAAAAGTGAAATGTTTTGTATCTCGATTTTGGTAAAAGTAATGAACGGCATTTTGTTTCATTAATAAATTAAATTAAGACCTAAAGTCTCTTTAATTTCATAGCGTTTGTGCCGCGCTATATGTATTGCTGATATCAACACTACATGAAATAGGTCTACGTTTCTTTGATTTCAAAACATATTTTGTCTGGCCTAGTTATACTGGTAATTCAATGTAACTCAGTATTTCGTATTGTTTTAATTATCATAAAACTGATTCAGTTTTAAGTTTCACTTGTTCAAACAATTTACACGCAGCTTTTAAATTCAAAGCAAAATATTTTTGTTCTGGGGATTTCAATTTGAATTCGATTTGGCTGCCCGCTAGATTATCGACCTATGAAATTTTTCAAAATCTCTGAATTTTTTAATGCAAGGATATCAAATAAAATATCAGATGAAGTATATTATTTTAAAACAACGTCATAGACCCATACTTTTCATACAACAAATTTGTTACTGTACACGGTTATCTCAACACAAATGTTTGCATAATTTCCCTACAACAGATTATCCGTATTATATCGCCAGTAAGACGTACATAAGTCGCGGACAGACACAGAAATATCGAAATATCGAAATATCGAAATATCGAAATATTGTGATATATAAATAGACAGTATTATTAATATAAGTAGATATTTGCAGATGATGTTGCTCAATCGAGCGACCTGTTCCTCTAACGTTTAATTAATTTACACACAAAGAATTAAAAACTTTACGATCTGTATAATAGCTAATAAGATCACAATTATCAAAATCATTAAATAAAACGTTGATAAATATTCCCGTTGAGGAGTGCTGTCTTCTCCCCCTGTCTGAGTTGAACAGTAAGTGTGCAGAACAACATGTAACAGCAGAGGGCATCTCTCTTTGGCTCATATACATATACAGTAGAAAATGTTTATAGCGTTCCCTTTTATAGCGGATTATTGTTTATAGCATACTGAATTCAACTGATGTTACTGGTGAAATTTGGTATATTTCTTCTTATGAATAATTGGTTACAGCAGCAAATCGCCTACAGTGTACTTTATGAAAGTTACTTAAAGGTGCCTTTACAAACAGTGTGCACTGTATGGTGTCCAACAAATTTCATTATTTTGAGCTTCACTGTGATGGTGGCTGATGAGTTAGGGATCTTAATGATTCTGTAGTAAATTTATTTGATAGGGATGTTAGTAATGATTACAAAAGTAACGAAGTAACATTCTGTTATACAATCTGTTTGTCCGAGTTTATGATATTCAAGTGATTCAACAAGCGTTTCATGTCTGATATGTCTGTTCGATCAATTAATTGTCATAGCAACCAAGCCTGAAATAGAACTAATGGCGCGTAACTTGAGATTTTCTTTGTTATGGAAATTAGGGGGATCACCTAGACCATTCAAACACGCAAAAGACGTCGCTGTGAAATAGTCGTTGGGTGTCTGTTTTCGTATTTATATTGTCATCAAGAACATTTGATTAATTAACAAATTAAAATACAGAAACATTATTTGAATACTTCATATATGTCTCATTGCTTCTGTTGGATATTTTTGGACTTATTTAGAAAAAGTAACGGGAAAGTAACTGTAGCTAGTTACTTTTGAATTAAAAGTAGCTTGTAACTTGTAATCGTTACTTTTTCTGAAAAGTAACGTCAGATAGTAACTACTTACTTTCTCGCCCAAGTAACGGTAACTGTAACTAACTACTTTTAAAAAGTAACTTTAACATCCCTGGTGGCAACTAAGGGTACAAAGAAGCATAGCATTGTATGACTGGTTCAGGTATTTTTGGGCTGATTTAGACAAACTCCATGATTCAAATCCATACAGAAATATTGATTTATCGATGAAATGTTTGAATAGGCGTAATTTTGCGCTGTCTGAGGAGTTTGATGGCCAGAGTCAGTCAAATGCTTCAGTGCTCCCTAGGTGATACCACGACGAGTAGAAATACCAGCATTAGCTAGAGGGTAGCATTGCACCAAGGTATTTGAATGAGTCAACTCACTGCAGAGGGCAATGGGTGGCATATATTTACACCTGTTTCGGGTCCTTGGCATCGTAAAAGATGTGAGACGGTTGTTCAATAGGTGGATAATGATTAATCATCGGATAACTGATATGTTACCATAAATATAACATCAAATCGATCAATTACATGTAAAATCACCTTCCTGGTTTGGTTAGACCCTTCTGTAAGTTATCAATTTGGATAGTAGAAATTGCTTCTTCAAATTTGAGGAAGAATGCTAAAATTAAAATTGAAATACATTAATGCATTGCTTTGTATCATTGATACATCGAAATTAAAATAAACATAGACAAATGTTTTCAAAATATCATGTTTCAACACATTGACAGTGGTAATGTGAATACCCTGAGTCACTGAATGGTCTGAATTTGACCGTTCATTTTTGGATCTATTACGACTAATGGAGACAGACAGGAAGCTTTGAGATCAAAACTTCTTGAGGACAGGGTCCAACAAAAGTCCGGAAACTTGGAAACCTAGTTTGCGGAAGGCTAGCAAAATTCAGAAGAAATAGTCAAAATGATGGATATAAAGCTAAACTTAAATTTCGATTTTACGTTTTTATTGGGGTTAAATGGAATTTTACCGAGGTTAAACCATCATCTTTAAATTGCGTACATTGTGAGCTATTACTTTGTAGGTTAGAGGAAGGGACCTGGTATTGAGGCTTGGGTTCACAGGAGGGGGTAGGTATTACGCAGTGGGTCATCTAATCTACTTTACAGTTTTCTTGGGGATTTTATTCATTCCTTGCCTTGCCAGCTTGCTGCTTAGTTCATTTCAGCCAACTTCCGCAAGTTGTAAATTTATTTTGACGCTGCTTTAATTGAGGTCATATTTACCGTTGTTTGGTTAATTAGCTATTTGGTTATTTTTGGTTACTTGGTTATTGATTAGTTCTCGCCTGTGCCGTTGTTGTTTGCGTTTTTATCCACTTACTATTAGCCACAATGTCCCGCACAACACGGAATAGCCAAGCATCAAATTTAACTGTAACAGAGGAGAATCAAGGCCAGAATGACATCTCTAACAATCCATCAACTGGAAATCAGTCGCATTTGATGCTATCGCCGGCTGATAGGCAAGCTATTGTGCAAGACATGGCAAAAGCGCTTTACGACCTAACATCACAAAATTCTATGGAATCTCACACAGCAAGATCAGCACAGACTCAGAACACGTCGACAACACCTTTACCTTCTGCCCAAATGGTTACTTCTTTGCATGCGGATCGGTTTGCTGCGGAGTTGCTAAATCATCCTGACTCTCAACTAGTGTCATATGTCCTGAACGGATTGAAATTTGGTTTTCGTGTGGGCTTCCAGGGTACACCCCTTAAATCAGCCAAAAAGAATAAGCCAACAGCATCAGATAATCAGAGTGTCATTGATGAATATTTAGCCAACGAAACAAGATTAGGACGGGTTGCAGGCCCATTTGACATTTCACCATTACCACACCTTCATATCAGTAGTTTTGGGGTAATCCCGAAACGAGGGCAGCCCGGTAAATGGCGTCTAATTGTGGATCTTTCGTCCCCGCATGGCTACAGCGTGAATGATGGCATCAATTCTTCGGACTTTACTTTGCAGTATGTGCGAGTAGACAATATTATCCAAATGGTTTGCCCTCTAGGTCGACGTGCCCTCATAGCTAAATTTGACGTCGAGGCAGCCTATCGAAATGTAGCAGTCCATTCTGCTGATAGGTATCTTCTTGGAATGGAATGGAGAGGAAAGTACTTTGTGGACTTGGCATTGCCTTTTGGTCTTAGTTCAGCACCATTCATTTTTGATTCTGTTGCTTGTGCAGTTGAATGGATTCTCGCCAGTAACTACGGCGTGACCAATCTAGTCCACTATCTAGATGATTTCATCATGGCAGGCCCACCCAATTCTGATATATGCTTGACCCAATTCAATTTGTCTCTTCAAGTCTGTTCCCAGTTAGGCCTTCCACTGCATCCTACCAAATGTTTAAGCCCATCTGCTATTATGATTGTACTTGGAATTGAGCTCAATTCGTTGGATCAAACAGCTCGTCTTCCTGATGACAAGTTGAGGGATTTAAAAGTCCTAATTGCTTCTTGGAATACCAAACGACATTGCACGCTGAAGGACCTGCAGTCATTGGTTGGTCACTTGCACCATGCAGCCAAGGTGGTATGGCCTGGTCGTAGATTCATTCGTCGGATGCTTAATTTACTTAGCGGTTTCAGACATCCGGATCACATCATTCGCTTCAACGTAGAGTTCCGAAGGGATCTCGACTGGTGGGATACTTTTCTCAGCCTTTGGAACGGGGTCTCTTTCTGGCTATATCCTGGTGTCCCAATTGTGAGTGACATCTCTGTGGCGTCTGATGCATCAGGTTCTTTAAGCTATGGGGCATTTTTTAATCAACAATGGTTCAATGGGATATGGTCACCGTCCCAGATTCACCAATCTATTGCATTCAAAGAACTATTTCCAATTGTCTTATCTGTCCATGTTTGGGGTCAACAATGGTCACGTCAACATGTAATATTCAAATGTGATAAAGAAGCAGTAGTTTTCATTTTTAACAAGCGTTCTTCCAAGATTCCAGCTATAATGCAGCTCATATGTTCCATGTTAATGGCAGCTGCTTGCCACAATTTCTCTTTCTCCTCTGAACATGTACCAGGAGATACTAACTGCATTGCTGATGCTTTATCTCGTTTTTATTGGCAGGCATTCTATCATCTGGCTCCATCTGCTCACCGATACCCAGCACCACTACCGGCAGGTCCTATGGCAACATTGACGTCAATCATCTAGATGAGCAGCTTCAGTTCTATTTGAAAAACAGCTTGGCACCAACCACTCGGCGCACATATTCATCAGCTCAGAAAACTTTTCTCTCATTTTGCCAAAGAACTCACACGGCGGTACCTTTACCTGCAACAGAGCAGCTGTTATGTCGGTTCATCGCATTTCTGGCTCAAACTCGCAAGCCACAATCAATAAAAGTGTATCTGTCTGCTGTCCGCTCTTTGCACATCTCTCATGGATTTAAAGATCCTTTACTTGGTTGTCCCTTGATGCAGGAAGTGGTGTGGGGAATCAAACGAACTTGCAGCTCACCTCCAAAAGAAAGACTGCCAATCACAGACAACCTCATGCTGGTAATATTCAACTCATTGGATATCAATCGCTTTGATGATTTAATGTTATGGGCTGCCTGCATACTTGCATATTTTGGCTTTCTCCGTGCATCCGAATTCACAGTGCCTAATACCAATGCGTTTGACGCTCAAATTCATCTACAGCATTCTGATTTGGCGTTTGATGATCACCTCAAGCCCACTTGTCTTCGTCTTCATATCAAAGCCTCTAAAACAGATCCGTTTTACCAGGGACGCTACATCTACATTGGTCGTGGGACCTCACCTCTATGCAATTTGGAGTCTATGATACGATATCTTACGTTGCGGGGTCATCATGCAGGACCCTTGTTTTGCTTTTCCTCTGGCCAGCCGCTAACTAGAACTCATTTGGCAAATTCGTTGCAAAAAATATTTTCCAATGCTCAGATCCCTGGTAGTTTCAATACACACAGCTTCCGAATTGGCGCAGCTACTGTTGCCGCTCGCAACGGAGTTCCTGGTCACCTCATTAAGGCTCTTGGCCGCTGGAACAGCAATGCCTACACTTTGTATACTCACACTTCTCCAGGTTCCTTGGCTCAGGTTTCAAAGTTGCTTTCTTAGGTATGTCATTTATTTCATTTTATATTTTGTGTAAGATTTTATTTAAGACTCAGATTGGTGCTTGGTCTGTTTTGGTGGGAGGTCAGGCTTCCCTGTCCCTCCTCCAAGCACCTCGGGCTTGGAGGTATTGTTTTGGTGGTGTCAGGTCTGCCTTTGTTCTGCCGGCCTTTTTATTTATTGCCGCCTGCCACCTCCCACCAATCAAGCACCTGGGCCAAAATATTGTTGTATTATTAAGATGAATGGTTTAATTGGGGTTAAATGGAATTTTACCGAGGTTAAACCATCATCTTTAAATTGCGTACATTGTGAGCTATTACTTTGTAGGTTAGAGGAAGGGACCTGGTATTGCGGCTTGGGTTCACAGGAGGGGGTAGGTATTACGCAGTGGGTCATCTAATCTACTTTACAGTTTTCTTGGGCGTTTTATTCATTCCTTGCCTTGCCAGCTTGCTGCTTAGTTCATTTCAGCCAACTTCCGCAAGTTGCAAATTTATTTTGATGCTGCTTTAATTGAGGTCATATTTACGGTTATAATGCTATGCCAATGATGATTGAGGTGTGGGCTGCTGTTTTTTGATGCTGGTCAAATATGCTTGTTGATTGCTGTGAATTAGGATTTGTGTTGCTGCTATGACATGCTAATGCCTGGGGCGTTCCACTATCATTTGTGTTGTTGTTGTTGTTGCTATGCTATGCTATATTAATGCTTTGGGCCATGCCGCTATCGTTGGTGTTGTTGTTGTGGCTGAGCTATGCTATATTAATGCTTTGGGTCATGCCGCTATCATTGATGTTATTGTTGTTGCTATGCTATGATAATGCTTTGGGCCATGCCGCTATCGTTGGTGTTGTCGTTGTTACTGAGCTATGCTATATTAATGCTTTGGGTCTTGCCGCTATCATTGATGTTATTGTTGTTGCTATGCTATGCTATGCTATGATAATGCTTTGGGCCATGCCGCTATCGTTGGTGTTGTTGTTGTTGCTGAGCTATGCTATATTAATGCTTTGGGTCATGCTGCTATCATTGATGTTATTGTTGTTGCTATGCTATGCTATGATAATGCTTTGGGCCATGCGGCTATCGTTGGTGTTGTTGTTGTTGCTGAGCTATGCTATATTAATGCTTTGGGTCTTGCTGCTATCATTGATGTTATTGTTGTTGCTATGCTATGCTATGATAATGCTTTGGGCTATGCTGCTGTCGTTGGTGTTGTTGTTGTTGCTATGCTATGCTAATGCTTGGGCCGTGCCGCTGCCATTGAGGTGTTATTGTTGCTATGCTAGGCTATGCTATTGACGACGGAGTTTGGGCTGCTTTTGTTTATTGCCGGTTAAATGTGGAACAATTTTTCTCCCACCCTCCTCCCATTCAAAGTTATGGTTGGTAAGTATGACTAGGAATTACACTGACTTAGCAGTGTGACTGGAGCTTGGTTGGTGGTGTCAGGTCTGCCTTTGTTCTGCCGGCCTTTTTAATTATTGCCGCCTGCCACCTCCCACCAACCAAGCACCTGGGCCAAAATATTGTTGTATTATTAAGATGAATGGTTTAATGTCAGTAAAATTACTCAAACGTTTATCTAAAACTTAAGGTTTGCGGAAGGTAAAGTATTTTGTCGGACCCTGCTGGAGGAGTTGTATGGAAATTGAGGTAGTTTGATAAGATTTCTGGGTCATGACATGTGAGAATCAGCCCACAAGCAAATTGAATACTGAAACTTTATTTCTATATTATTCACAAGTAATGTAATTAATGTCTCGGTATTGTAATTGTTGGTTTCGCACAGAGTGATTACAGCATTGTAAAATATCCTCCACGGTTTGAATAATAAAACAATCAATCAAATGTTGAATAAACCCACTTACCTTTCACCAGAGCCACATCATTGACATTCAAATCTACAGATGCGCCTAGTGATTAATTAAAACAAAAGTTCACATCAACGTACCTATATCAAAATGTTTATATAATTTCTCATTACATCACAAATCAGGATTATCAGGTTATTACTTGATGCATATTTTGTCACTGACAGAAGCGATTCACACATTCATTATCAACTTCAGTAATTTTTACCCAAAAAACAAACTACTTTATTCTTACCTTTCAAAGCAGAATCATCGTCACCGAAGTTGACATCGCCATCTGCTTTTTGCTGCAGAATTTCAAGGCAAGTTGAACATTCTTCAACACAACACGCAATATCAAATGATGTTAAATCAAATGATGCTGAATCTTCACAGACACGTTCCTTCAAATAGTAATCATGTATATTATTTTTGACTCTCATTCTATAAATGCTCTGATTAATTTCATTGAACACTATACCAAGAACTGGTGCGTAACAATCCCACTATTAACATTATTATCATTCTACAGTGTAATCCGCTTAAGTGCAAGTAAGAATTGCCAACGATTTCAGTTGCATTTATCCGAAATTGCTTTGCAAACATTTGACCAGAAAATAATTTATAGGTTTTCAGATTGAGGTTGCAGATAAACGGGAAGTTCACTTATCCGAATTGCACTTAACCGGGTTACACTGTACTACACATTTTGAAAAAATGTGTGGTTTTTGAAAATTAAGGAAAAAGGTGTGTGACCAATTACGAATTTACCGGACTGATTGATAAAAGATGATCGATTTAAGGGGTATCGAGTGGTATACTTTATACTGAATTTTTATCAAAAATGAGTAATTTCAAATTTTGGAGACTTTTGATTTTCAAAAAACGACTATAAAGCTGCTAAATTTGCGTTATCAATTATGAGACTCAATGATCAATAACTGGCCCCGCAACCATTAAAATGCTTATGCTAGTGCTCACAATGCCAAGGCTTTTGAATCATGATCAATTATAGGATCAACTGATAAATTATGATCAAACAATGATCATTTATTCTAGCTGGTTTTTATTACAATCCATGATAACGGTGGGGCCAGCTAGACTGTGGTTGCCAAAATGGTTTGAGAATATTTTGTCATTATTTTTTTATCGTCTGTGAACAATACCAAGCCGGTTGTGGAATTTCCATCATCTTTTCACCAATACTTTTAATGGCTTTCAACGTTTTAAATAAAATTTTACTTACTTTTAAAATACTTACCACATTGTGTCCCTCGTCCAAAAGTAGAATTGTATTATTCATGTCAATCGCGTTGGCTTTATGAGACTACAAACAAAATAATAATAAAGAAAATGTTTGAATAGGTTAAATTGATATACTTAAAATAATTGTACAATAAACACAAAATTATGAAAAGTAATGATCCATAATAGCAAAATAAATTGATAAACCTTTGAATATCATCGCCTAATTTGCCTTAATTGAAAATAAATCGCCTAATATTCATGAGCAGTTCATGAAAAAAGTTCATAAAAGATGGGCCACTAATGTTTGTGAATTGTTTAGAATGTGTTCATCAAAGTTGGTAAGTTCATGAACTGTCCATGAAAGCTTGCAAAGTTCCTAAACTATTCATGAAATGTTCTTGAACAGTTCATGAAAAAAGTTCATGAAAAATGGGCCATTTAACGTTCCTGAACTGTTCAAAAGGTGTTCATGACCAGTTCATGAAAAGTTCATCAAAGTTTGTAAAGTTTGTTAACCTCGACTAATTTTTTGCAGGGGGCAATTCCATGTAAGCTGAAACCAAAGCGTCAAAAATAAACCAATGATTTGAGCAAAAATATGACAACTGATATCAAATATAAATGCTTCTAGGTTAGCAATACCAATTTTTCATTAAAAAATTATAATATTAATGTCGAGAAAATCAATGTATTTTAACGTGTGTCGTATTGGCTATTTTAAAATTCTACAAAAACAAAACAATGGAAATTCAAAATTTTGTGCCCTCGTCGCATTATCTGGATGCAGAAGTTATATAAATCAGTGTTATAGTCCTTGTTTCACACTATCCAATAAATGGAATTAACAAAATTAATGCATTTTATTCCCAAACATCAGAAATGTTTCATGATCTTTGACCGCTTGCAAGTGGGTCACGTGAAAGTCATAAAAATTTTGCTTACACTTAAAAGTGACACTTCAACAAGCAAAGTATCCTTTCATATGCAAAGTAGATTACGGCTAATTAGCATATATGGTGGGAAATTTCTTCATTGTTGGCAAAGTCTGAAGAGCCAAATGAAGAATGCCTTGAATAATTGAATTATAATACTGTACTCTCAAATATATATCATCAACGATTTTTATTTGCAATTATTTAGAAAATTTGGTTGTTTTTTCTCTCATGATGTCCAAGTTGTTTTGGCTTGCAAGATCCAAACACGGGAGTTTGCCAATCAAATCACTAGAACAGCATTTGAAAATCTCTCGAGTTTTAAATAACAGCGCTTGGTTATTTCGAGATTAATTTACAACTCATTCATGTTTAGGGTTCCATCCTTTGATCATGATAACATGCACACTCTGTTATAAAAAATATTTTTTTTCCAGAAAAATACATTCATCTCACCTTCAAATCAAGAACATAGTTATATGGCATGAAGATTATATCAGCATCGGTACGCATTTCTTTTGACAGATAATATGGGCAAGTACTAGAAGACAACAAAAATGAATTAGATAATGATATAGCAAACTACTTGGCAGATCTTAAAACGCGGAACGAGACTAGTGGTTGGTGATCTGCCGCCTTTCCTGCCATTTATCTGTCGCTAGTAGCGGACAAACACATAGGTGTAGTGAATGAACAGAACATAAAAATCTAAATTTATTAAGCCGATTATATTAAAAGCAAACAAATAAGGATGTGGGTGACACTTGGAAACAGGGCCATCAATGTTTCTATTCAAAAGGAGTAAAAATATGTAGTTAGACAGTTTCATAATAATCGGTAGCGAGAATTTCAACTTTGTATGTCTCTTTCCTTGATTCGAATTTTTATTCGATTGTTAATTCACTACACTTGTGTTTTACGCTGCTAGTGGCAGATAGATGACAGGAAAGGCGGCAGATCATCAGCCCGTAATCTGATTCGGATACACAAAAACACAATAGAAACCTCTATTTCAACTCTTCTGTAAATCTCTCAGCGTCTTCCGTACTCCGCGTTTAAGACCTGCCGTAAACAATTAAACAGCAAATTATATTGAAAATGGCATCATCATAATCACCATAATTTTACTTGATATTTAGCTGAAAAAAATATGGTAAATCAACTGTTTTTTTTCACAGAACTAACAAAGGTTCTTTAGGTGGAAACACATGTTAATCAGAATAGATCTTATTACTATTAATGGCAAGTATTTCCGAACGTTTTCTTGATGCCTATTGGTTAATCGAACGCCGACAATTCCCAGAGTCTTCGAGCGTGATGTAATAATCTGAGACAATAGGGTAGAGCTCGAGACAATTAGGTCGCGACAGTATGTCGAGACAATAGCATCTCCAAGGTTTCAAGACTGACGTGATAGAAAAACTCTTTTTTACAAATTTTTGACATTTCGAAATAAAGATTCACGACAATACAGAAGCCACAATTGTTAAGTTTATTATAGAAAAAATACGAATAATTAGAAAGAGGACAACGAAATGCAAAGAAGTCTACATCTAATCAAGTTGATGGCGTTAAAGTCTTTAAATTATGAAGACATATTTAAACAAACTTGTTGCGATGAATTCGTAATATTTCTCAAAACGCAGTTGTTCTTGAATATTTCATGGGATTAATCAAGGTATGGATTAATGATAAAACAATTATGAAACTCGATTTCACATGACACTGAGAATTATCAGACCTCGGTGCGTGCTATCCGCCTCAGCATATGGCTTTGGCATAACATGCGCCTCGGACTAATAATTCTCAGTGTCCTGCTCAATCTCGTTCGATAATTGTTAAATGTCTCATATTCTGGATAGTAATGAGTCTTATAACAGTTAATTACACAACACATCTCTATCAATATTGCACTTTCATTGATCGAAATTCCGTACAATGTAATTTTGAATAAGAAAAAGACATGGGTATTTGAAAAACTTCTGATTTCCTGCTGGCCTTCTGGAAGCTAACTTTCCCAGGATCCCTCACTCTTTGTGACAGTCTGCAAATGGCCTCAAACCACTAACGGCTAAGTAAATGGCGGTATCCATTATTATGTTTCATAGAATCCATTGTTTGTATCAGAGTACATAACTATAATTGAATTATAACGAAAATGATTCAATCAATCTGATTGGTTTAGAGTTTGACGCCAAATCAACATAGAAAAACTAGGTTTGAAAACACAATTGATATTACTATTCAAACTTGATATCACAAATGAAAATTTCCGTTTTGATCAGGAGTGTTTAAAAACACTTCATGAGCAAGAAAGATCCAGGCTCGCGATTTTTCGTTGCCTTCTCGCTCTCTCTTTGCATGCCTCTTGCGTGCCATATATCCATAACAACAACATGATTTTTAAATTTCCGTTGTTATGAACGAATGATCGATAGCTGTCATCAACATATTGCGGTCTCTCGTTGTTATTTTAGACAAATTTGATATTCTCGCCTCTTGCATAGCTTCACTTACTTGATCTTCTTCCCTGCTGCAGCCAAATCCTCAATATCAAGGATCGATTCCATTATATCTTTGTTTGTTTTTTGAGCTATTGTGCAAAAACAAATATCATTAAAGATCAGATGCTAGAAATCTGACTTTCAAATCAACATAATGATCGACTTATAAAGTAAAATTATGAAACTTGAGCTAATGAGATTTTGGCTTGCAATAGTTAAAACCCATAGAAATGCAACATTACGTTGTGGAAAGAGTAGTTATAGCATTTAGAACAGTTATCGACAGATTTTCAACAGTGCTGGAAACAGCAATCAAAAAACTGGATTGTCACTGAAAAGTATTTATTACGTCAAGTCTATGAATATTGCAATTCAGTAATTGAGCAGAGACTTTTCCAAATCGTTGATTGGGTTTTGAAACTCAATGTCCCATGTTACATTTTTGTAATTCTCTGTAGATCTGATCATGTCCCCTAAATAAACAAGCAATTGTGCTTACGGGGTGACTATCGATTTTATATGTAACTAACTGAAAATGTAATATTATTATTATAATATTTTGAATACTTTTGGTACTCTGGGAGGATTATTTATCCAAAGATACATCTGCCAAAAAACTTCTTAAGCCCATGAACTGTTCATGAATTTCATGAAATGTCCATGAACACCTTATAAACAGTTCATTAGTTAATTGCTATTGTCCGACTTACTATTAAATTGAAGACAGTTCTGTTTTGTTGTTTAATTGATGAATAAAAAATATACCTTCAACGTTATTGTAGAAATGGCATGATCTCGAATTGACTTTTGAGCGACATGTATGAATCTTAAAAATATACAGAATACAACAAGCAATGAAAAAGTTTGATTCTAATAACAAATATATTATCCATGCATAACATTGAAGGTCACTTGAAAGGGAGAAAAAACATTTGAAATTATTGCATAATAATATCAAAACCAATGCTTCCATGCCTGTTTTATTCCTGCAAAAACTAGTTCATGAGCCCATAAATATTTCATGGACATTAAAGGGCCATTTACACTGCAGCAAAACAGGCACGGTACTCGCCAATTAACACCCGAGGTGTTAACAAGAATGCAGCCCGTGCTGGTTACAGCCTATAAGAATAAATCCACTCGAATGCCCGTGCCAATTTTCAAGCGGGCCGAGACTGATATTTCGATAGTACGCATAGGTCTGATCATGGCCTGAGAAAGCATAAATATAGAATATCCAACTGTTCTAAACTGTTTAGTAAATATTTATGTCCCACCATAATATAACAAAAATTTAATTAATTCACCTACTCACTTGTCGTGTTTATATTTGTTAGTAACAAAGTCATGGGTTAGAAAAATTAACAATTTTATTCTTTTGAGAAATTTGAGAAATAGTAAGAAGTATTACCATGATAAATTAAATAATTCTCGACGTAGACGAATGAATAGAGAAAGAAAACTACAAGAGGAAACAATATTCAAAGAAAAATTGCTTGCTTTATTATACTTTGCAATAGCAGCACCACGTCAGCGTTTCATATGGACGATACAGCGTTCATCTGCATGGTACCAGTTGATTTTTAATTCAAATGATGAAAGACAGTTCTATGATAATTTTCGGGTGTCTCGGAATACATTCAACTTTATAACAACAATGATTTCAAACCGCATAGAAAGAACAACTACACACTTGCGCATACCAATTTCTGTTGAAAGGCGTGTTGCTATGACGCTCTATTATCTAGGGTCAACTGCGGAGTATCGAACAATTGCTAATCTTTTTGGCGTTTCCCGTAGCTTCGTATGTGTTTGTATCAGAGAAGTATGCAGTGTTCTTGTGAGCTGCTGTCTCAAGCATTTCATTAAATTGCCTGGCGACAGCGAGATTAAGAGTCTTGCAAAGATATATTCAGATAAATGGGGTTTTCCCGCTTGTTTCGGTGCTGTTGACGGAACACACATTCCAATTAGTGCTCCGACAGAAAACCACACGGAATATGTTAACCGTAAAGGATACCACAGCATTGTTATGCAAGCAACTGTTGATTGCAATTATACATTCAGGGACATTGTTGTGGGCTGGCCAGGAAGTGTTCATGATGCGAGAATTCTAGGTAATTCACTTCTGTATTCAAGAGGTGAAAATAATAAATTATACTCAAATGGCCTAAAGTTTAAAGTGGGACAGAGCAGCATATCACCTGTTATTCTAGGCGATCCTGCATACCCCCTCCGCACATGGCTATTGAAACCGTATCCTGAAAATACATTTACTTCACTTGAGGAAAAGAGAATCAATTATTGTTTGAGCAGGGCTAGGATGACAGTTGAGAACACTTTTGGGCGCTGGAAATGTCGCTTCAGGAGATTTCTGAAACAAGTTGACGTGAATGTGGATTCCGGGATTAAAGTCATCACAGCTTCATGTATTTTGCATAACATTTGCGAGAAAGCCAAAGAGGATATTCCGGTAGATTGGTGGGTTGACCCTGGTAGACTGGCTGCTCCTGTCTTTCCCAATCCAGTTGACGTCATGGATGACCGTGAGTTGATCAACAAGGATGCAGTTGCAATACGGGATTTGATTTGTGACTCATTTCAAACTGGTACAACTTCAAACTCAACTGAAGATAATGCAGTATAATTGTTTAATATTTTTCGACAGTATTATTCTATTACAAAAACTGTTATTGACATAAAAAATAAGTATTCTTTATTATTACGCCTTATTCTGACACATTGAATAGGGTCAATTCATAACTTAATTATATTATTTTATTATATACGTTTTGGCATCATGGACGCATATTTTCATGATTACATAATTAATCACTGCTTTTATATATACAATACTCTATACTGTAACAAAAGTCGCTACATTATAAATTATATGTGTGATTGAATCATTTTAATAGAAACACTCACAATTTAGCCATTAGCCATTTAAAACGTTCCTAATACAATAGCTGCATATGTGTTGTCTTTGCTTCGTTTGATATTTATGTTAATAAAAAGTGAGGAAACACAAGAAAAGTCTTTTGTTGAAATAGATTTTAGAAGTTGCATGAGATTGCCTGATAATCGTTATAATGCGTTAAATTTGAAGGGGAAAATGTGAACTTTCAGTATCTCTAACAATGATAACAATGCGTTTCCTCAATATCTATTATTATCAGCCTCAAAGCCTCATCCTCTATCAAATCATGACATACCGACACAAATGTATCGAGAAAGGCATTTAATCAGTGAAGAATACAACAGCTAAAGATTATGTAATTATGTTGGAAATAAAATATAATATAAAAATCGCACAATGCACAATAGCACATGTCAATAAAAATGTCAAGCATTTAAAAAAATATATCATTATAATACAATAAAAAATAAGTATACTTCTGATACACGTTGAAAGTGTCAGCAGATAAGATGGATATAAGCAGAAAATGGACACATCAGTAAAACTCGCTGCGCTTGAGAATAAACGTCGAAGAGAACATTATGAATTGCAATTATGTGGTACACATTCGGCTAATTCTATATTTCATTCGAAAGGATTGACCTCATTTTCATCATCGTTATGATCCCGATGATCAATTGATGCCCTCCAGGATGTAGTAGGGTATGCCCGACCTTCCGAAAAACTCCCACGATCTCGACCCCTGCCATACTCTGGTATATTATGGTGGCTTGCTCGAATTACCCCTACTGTACGAGGGTCTGGGGGGTTTGAAATTGGGGTTGCTGATATGACATACTCCCTCTAGCCCCCTCTAGCATCATTTGAAACAATTGCAATTCATGTTGCCTCTCTTCTTTCCTCCGCTCATTCTCAAGCTCAGCAAGTTTTACCTGTGTATCACTTTCCTGCTTTTGCCTTTCATCCATTTTATCTGCTGACAATTTGAACTGCGCGGCTATCATTTCTAACCCCTTTTCAAAATTTGTTCTTTTTACCCTCGCTCTTCGAGGTGTGGCGGTGGCATTTGATGATTCGCTAGATGATGTGGGCGTCGTTATAGTTGCAGTCTCGGCGATGGCTTCCTGTGCTTCATCTGCATTGCCGTCAGAGAGAGTAGTCATGTCAAGCTCAAGGTCATCTACAAAAAGTAAACATGTATAATTTTAGCAATAGTAACAATAATTATTTTAATACAGTAGTAATATTATGGATGCCACAGTAGTTTAATTTACAAATATATGTCACATTTAGAACAAGATAACTATAGTAATAATAATTAAGAGTAAAGCCATTACAATCGTCTTGTTATAAGGTTTGTTTCAAATTTAAATTGAATGAAAGGTATGTTCTTAATTATGTTTAAAATTGGCTGATTACTAATCTGAACTATTATGGTTAAGCCAATCATAATTTGGTACTTAGGCTGAAATCTAATTTGAATGCTATATAGACAATAATTACAGTTAACATCTATAAGATGGGAGGAAATACAGTGCACTATTTCAAAAATGTATTTATTTGATTGTACCTTCTACTCCTGTTTCTATTTCTTCATTGGGCTGACAGGAATCAAGCAAACCGGGTGGTGAGGTAGATGGCCTATCAGCTAACACATTGTTCATATTCTCAAAGTATTTCCAAGGCTTCCCAACTCCTGCTCCATTTTTCCGCCCTTTATCAACTTCAGTCTTATACTTTTGCCTCAATTTCTTCATTTTATTTACTATTGTTTCAAGCTTGAATGTGAACTTCTTCGCCTGCATTTTGACCTGTAACGATCAGAAAATTTACAACTAAAATGAACATCTTAAAACAACAAAATAGAATCAGCAAGATAGTATGGGTATTAAATTTTACAACCATGGTTTGAATATCTCGAATAAAGATGCAATCAGAGGCATGTCCTGGTCTGCGTTAGTAAATAAAATAATCTGAACTTGAAATTTGGTCAGTATAAAGATTCGCCTCAATTTAGAATGATATCTATCTTGTATAAATATATACAGTACTACTGTACTACTATGATCAAAAATCATTATGAACATAGAACTTATCCTAGACTATACAATATGCATTAGCATTTTGTGTATACGTGTAAATTTAAACAGTAATTCCATTTCATAGTTCAAGTAGTAAACTATAAACGACATTAAAGCCCTTGTGAAAAACATCATGAGAATATAAGCAATATTTTGCCGATTTTGTGATTTTATACCTGTATTGAGCGATATACTTCTCGCGTTTCCTTTGTCGATTTCGAACAACCCAAAGCCAATTGCACTGTCTCGTCTCCCCATAAATCGATTAAGAGCTTGGTACTTCTTTCGCACCAAAGCACACCTCGATTTTTTTTTGGTGACTTTCGTGGAGACAATTTTTTTGTTGGAGTCATGGTAGTAGTTTTAGAAATATGCCTATACCAAAAGTTGATCCTTGCAGTGAGATGGAAATCTAATTATGATTACAATAACCAGGCAAGTAAGGGATCTGTCTTACTCAATTTCTTCATTAATCTTTCCTGAGGAATATCATACGAAGTTGCATAGGTATAAAGTCGCATTGATCGGAAGTATTAAAGGTCACAATCTATTAATCTGTTCCTGTTTTTCAATGAATAATTTCAAGACAAACAAACATTTGTGACACAATACAATTTAACAAATGCTATCAGAACGTTTCAACATTACAATATTTCAGAACGGAAATATCATTGCAAAAACAATCATGTACAATCAGAAATGTCATTTAAATATATCATTAATACATCATCCATAAATCATTTATAACACATTCAAATTTGCAGTAATAAATACTAGCAGAAAATAATATTTTTATTAGCTATAAATTAAATATACAATGATGAGATTGTATCACAATTAAACACCGTTACAAAAATAAGTAGTCTTTCAATTACTGAACAGGCTAATATATGGCAGTATCGATAAACTCCTGTTTGGCCTGTTTCAAATCTAAATTTTCGATCGTATTCGTATTTAAAACGTCATATATCATACATTAAATATAAACGTTGTACCATCGAAACTCAATCAATTTTCACGTTAAAATTAAAATGTATGCATATATTAAACTCATCTGAGGATTGCTAAGCTTTATTATGTGGCTGATTTCATCAGAAAACCTCAGAATTCCACTGTAAAGAGACGCAACTTCTACGATGACGTCATAATTACTGCAAAACGGCACGGTGCCCACTTTTTGAGCGGGCCGAGACTACCTCGAGAAATGTTCTCGGCACGATCAAAATAGTAGGCACGGTGCCGCTTTTCACTGTCTGAAAAAGCCGTTTAGACAGTGTTTTTGTTTGGCCCGTGCTCAAAACCACTTGACACCTTCACACCTTTGGTGTGTTAATTGACGAGTACCGTGTCTATTTTGCTGTAGTGTAAATGGCCCTTAAATGGACCCATTTTTATCGTATTTATTCACAAACTTTTCATGCTTGTTTATGAAATTTTTATGAACAGTTCACGGACTGACATTAAAAGTTCATCAACAAGTTCATGAAAATTAGGCAATTCAACATTCATGAAATGCTAATAAATATATGAACTATTTTCCGCAGGGAATAACCCTATCGCAAGCACTTTGTATTTTCCCTTTTAACAGTTTTGTGATTGGAAGGTCTGCCTTATGGGACAAGAAAATATATTGCATAGGCCCTAGTTGGACGCGAGCCAACATACTACCTAGGGAAGTCCTGCAATCTTTGATATTTCAAATTCTTTTTCAGTCTAATTGTATTCCGTAATCTTTGAAGCAATGACATTAAAGCGCTAACGGAAAGACTGATGGCCTAACTACCTGGGGCTATTTCAAAGGTCTCCTTACCTGTGGCAAGCGAAATTGCACGTTGGACGTCTATCTCATTGAAGGTTTAGCCCAACCAATTAATTCACTAAAAGCATGTAAAGCACTCAATCTAGTCTCACATGATTTCCCCTCAATCCACACACTGAGCAATTATCAACCCCCACCCCTGTCAATGGTACCCCCGATATCTGAAAACGAATGTTCTGACAAATGGAAAGAACTCTCTACCAAGTTTCCCCATCCCTTTGATGGATGTCTACGACCAATGGAAGGACCTCCGTTAACTATCAGATGTCAATCTGGCGCTCAACCTACCCGTGTATACTCCACAGGCGCTCTTCCTATCCTATTCCTTTGCATGCTGCATTCGACAAGGAGCTGGACGACCACATACGAGCTGGTATTCTGGAAAATGCTAATGACACCAACAACCCATCTGAGTGGCTACATCCCATAGTTGCCACTCGTAAGAAAGGCCCATCAAAGTACGCATCACGGTTGACCTTCGCTCATTGAAGAAAGCAATCGTCAGACCAGTATTTACTACACAATCCTCAAGGGAGGTGGTGGCACAAATCCCTCCTGAAGCCAAGTATTTTACTGTTCTTGATGGGCATAAAGGTTTCATCAAGTATCACTGGACCAGGAAAGTAGAAAGCTCACTACCTTTGTCACACCACGAGGTTGGATGAGATACACAAGACTGCCAATGAGAGTCAACCTATCCTCTGATGTCTTCAATGAAAAGTGGTATGGTAAACTGTCTGGATTGCCAAGAGTAAAATTGATTGTGGAAGATATTCTTATCTACAGCAACACTGTAGAGCAACATTATAACAATGTCGAACAAGTTCTAGAGGTACTGTCATCTAACATCATGGCCATCAACCCAGACAAAGTACAATTTGTCAAGCCGCAGGTATCGTTTGGCGGGTTTATTGTCAGTCAAGGTCATTACACCATTGACCGATTCCGCACCCCTTGCACACATTTTTAACGACAAAAGATTAGATCAAATCGATAATGACCGTCTATTGAAGCTGGAAACTGCACTCAGTCGATTCAACTTCACGGCATGTTGGACACCTGGCGCTCAACACATAGCTGCTAATGCATTCTCCCGCGCACCTACAGCTGGTGCTGATGATCAAGTACTGTCACCCACTCCATCGCACAGCTACATAGACCATCAACATCTGACGGCTACTGCCCCAATAACACTCTGGATGACCTGGACAGTCAATTGCAACACATTCGTGACGTTGGAACCCACAACCCTAAATACTGTACAAGATAAAATTAAAACCGTGACTAAATGATTACTTGACAGAGACAGACTAAGTTTAGAATGACAAAATGGTTAGATAAAGCGACAGTTTATTTTTGGTTAGCGACCGGATAACTCATTGTCAGCGACAAAACAATAAGCGACTAAACAATTTATTTCCACAGACAATAAAACCTTCTACAGCAGACAATAAAAGTCGCAACTATAAAATCAAAAACCGCAGAAAATTTATTTGACATATGGAAAAGGGATTCCGTTTCCGATTCAGACAAAAAATTAACAATTGTAGTATAGCTACGACTTTTCATTTGTTGAACGTGATTTGACACCAAAATTATCCATCACGAAAACGAGATTTCGTAATTATTAGGGACAATGGAAATGAAAATACATTCAAGTACTGTAATTGAAAAAGAACTGGGGAAAATCAATTCAAAATTTTCTTTGAACCGACAATGAATATCTCGTAACATCAAATTTGTTGTAGCCGTGAATCTGTTTTGTTTGCTTCATTGATCGTTTAGTTATTCAAAGCTTGAAATCTTCTTTTATTCTAACATTAAAATGTCAACACCTACTGTTTATGAGTGAAACATATGAACAAATTTTGGTTGAATAATTTTATTTATAGAAAACGAAGTGGTAGATTTTCTAACTTACCAAGTGTTTACGCGATGATTCATTAGAAGTTTCTTTCTTTGTGGACTCGCAAGGCTGTAATTATGTTGATACCGTTAGATACACGCTAACTTTGATTTATTTCCATTAAAGAACAACTTTATTTTAAAAGTTACATATTTGATATGATTTATTTCAACATTTGTTACATCAAAACAATTCATAAAACTGCAAGAATTCCTTAGGAAGAAAGAAAGTATTTTGCTGCTGAAATGAATCAATTAGCTGTTATCTTCTCTTTATTTGCTGCGGGAAATACAATAAATTGTCGCTGGATTATTTGTCTGCTGATAAAATCGTCGATTAGTTTCAAATGGATAGACCATTTGTTCTTTAAAAATAAAGGTTGCGTTTCTTACCAGCTTGCTGCGGAAAATAATAAATTAGATACTGAATGAAGCTAATTTGTCGCGGATAGTACCCCTTTTGTCACGGCGTTAAATCCATGCCATACTGTACCCTTCTAAAGGCGATACATGATGGCTGGCCGGCCTCCAAAGCGGATCTTCAAAGCAACACACTACTGCAACCACATTTCAAGCATCGTTCTTCATTTGCCATTCAAATGGGGATCATTCTTCATGGCCCAAGACTCTTCATCCCCCAATCGCTTCGAAAGACCACCCTTAACTTTCTTCATGCTGCTCACCAAGGTGAAACAAAGTCAAACCCTGGAGCAAATACGTCGCACTGTCTAGTGGCCAACTGCAACGTACGATACACTAGAGATCATCCGTTGCTGTCAACCATGCCAAGAACATCTCCCATCACATCCACATGAGGACAAGCAATGGCCGAGCTGAAGCAGCAGTGAAGGCCATGAAAAAAAATTGTACGTGGCTCTTATGACCCACACACATCAACAGCGCTTGACGGCGTTATTGATGGACTTATTGCCTATTGCAACACACCGAATTATGGAGGCCACTCACCTGCCCAGCTTCTTATGGGACATCCTCTTCGAGAACAACTACCAGTAAATCATTCTGCCTACAACCCTAATGGACCAAAACTATGCTGGAACTTGATGAAATTACAGAAACCAGAAAACGTTTGTTAGACGTACACTACGTAGCGAGATATTCTAGTCATTTGCATTTACGCATGTGCGGCTTCTATTAACAATATTTGTGTGAAAATAAAACTTTATACTCGGATTTTTCGTATTAACAGTCACGGGATCAATAGCTATAACAGACATGAAATTATATCGATATTTCATCTCAAAATTGGTATAAATTTACTAAAAACAGGTGACAAATTTGCGGCTCAAAAGCCCATCAACCTCTTGCAGTCGGTACCTCTGTGGTCGTCCAACACCATGCCGCTGAAAATTGGACCATTTGGGGATCCATGGTGGAGGTCCTCCTTCGACATGAATACTTTACATGAATTTCAAGACATCCAGTGACCGAATCTTGCAACGAAACCGACGACTCCTCCGCAATCGACATGCTACCTGTGCAGCACCCTCGACCATATCACATGCCAAGGAAACCACATCCAATGTGATCATTGCCTGAAAATATCACTCCACCAGCTCCTGAGCACAAATCCCATCACTCTCTCCACTACAACCAACAGCATTACCAGCCCTCCGCACCAGCGGACGCATTGCTAATGCTAATCCCCGCTACAACGGCGAAGAATGGGTGCAATGATGCAGACATCCCAAGCATTTACTACAATGGAGACGACAGAATACAAGCACCACAAGCATTTACTACGTTGGAGAAATCAACAAACAAACGGATATAAACATTTAACAAAAATAAAAAATAGCCACCAAATAATAACATGTTCTAGTTCATTCATGTTAATTCGTTCGTAATTTGTTCCTTCAGGGTGAGGTGAGGCTTTCATCAAGAACGGACGTGTTTCGGCGCTCGGTTTCTGTTTGAAGTTTTATTGGCCTTTACACGCACTTTTATTAGTTGCTGCGGTAGCCAGAAAATTACCATCATTCCACCTCCCCAATTAAAACTTAAGCCAAGGTTTTGTCGACGAGGTTTCCGTTCTCAGAAAGCACTTGCTGCAAGAAGAAAGCGTAACTCCGAACATCGTAATAGAAACAGAAATCGTCACAAACCAAAGGCTTCAAGTTTTATTGGATCAGAACTGCGATCTCGCAATCGAGTTCCAAATGGAGATAGCACATTATTTCCTTCAGCGAAAAGACCCTCTATTGCTACGTTCAACTCCAGAAGTGTCTGTGGCGACAGAAAGAGTTAGCTACACTCACACGTAAGTTAAATTTTTTGTTTGTTGCTGTTCAGGAACATCATATTATCCACGATGAACCTACCGTTATGTTGATTTAGATAATAAATGTACATTTATTACATCGTCTGCTGAATGTTATGGTGTTGGTGGTGTAGGATTTATGTGTAATCCGTGTGTTGATGTTCGTTATGTTCGTGTAAAGTCTCATTCATCCCGTATTTTAGAATTGTCTGTTAAATTTTCTCTGTACATGTTTTCTCTGTTTACTCTCCCACTGCTGTCAGACAGATCGAGGCCTCCCTTTTCTATGCTCAGTTATCTTCAATCTTAGTTAAAATACCATCCCGTGATGCTATCATCTTGTGTGGTGATTTTAATGTGTGTTACCCCTTGTCATTAAACCCTGTAGGACGTAATTTAAATGATAATTCCCCTTATTTAATCGATCTTATTAATATCTATGACCTTACTCCGTTAAATTCTTTGTATCGTAAACCTCTGTCAAGAAGTGCTACTTTCTTTGGTCCGAAAGGCCGGAAAGAACGTCTTGATTATATTCTCACTAATTGTCCACGTTTATTTTACGATTGTGATACTATAGCACTATTTGCTATTCCATCTGATCATCGCCTTGTTTTCTCTTGCATGAAACAACGCATCCGGTACTGCAAAGGAAAGGCGGGGTCATCCCCTTGTTGGAAAAGTCTGGCAGAGCTTTCACAAGCGTTTAACGACTGTCTTGAGAATTCTCTTGTTGGACAACCCACAAGAGGTGATTTCTCCATTCTTTCCTCAGCCATCATCAAAGCAATACAAAATAGATCTTAATAAATCTCCTACTATACAAAATATCAGTCTTTTACAATCTATTGTTGATCAAAAAACAATAGATCTCGCTGCCGCTCATAACGCCTTAATCGAGCGTGAATTAAACGCTATAATTTTAGCGGTAAAAACGGCTAGTAATAGTAATAAGCATTGTATAGCATGGAAAGAGATAAGGCGTCTTAAGAACCCATCCCACAAGCCCTTATTAGTTGAAGCGTATGATTCTGTCGAGGCAAACAGTATGATTCGTAATTATTTTTATGATTTATATAATCCCCCATCCTGTCTACTATCGTTAAATAAATTAGCTCCACCACCTAACTTCTCCCCTCCTGATATGTCCAATTATAATACTTCTCCTGTTACTAATGACGAATTATGCTCTATTCTATTTTCTATGAAACCCCTTGCGTCTCCTGGACCAGATGGAGTCCCCACCCTGGCACTTCAAGAAACTCTTGTAAAAAATGAGCTACTTACCATCATAAATGCCGTTTTGTCAGGGAAGCAACAAGTACCGGGTCAATGGCGAAGATCTGCTGTCATCACCGTCAACAAGAACACGTCTAGAGACCTAGACCAACAGAGGGGTATCACTTTAAGTTGTACTGCAGGAAAAGCTAATAATAAGATTCTACATAAAAGGCTGGCGTCAGTAATTGACCCATATTTAAGATACAATCAAAATGGTGGCAGGAATAGCCGGTCAACCTTAGGCCAAATTCTATCAGCTAGGATATTGTTAGAAGGCTGTAGGACTCATCAAAAGACATTGTTGCAATTTTTATTGACTTCAAAAAGGCCTTTGACTCTGTGTTAAGATGCAGAATCCCAGAAATATTAGATTTCTATAATGTACCTATTGTTCTTATCGATGCTATTATGTCTTTTTATTCTTCTACTTCGGCTTTTGTTAGAACTCACTATGGTGATACTGATGATTTCCCGACAGCTTGTGGCGTACTACAGGGTGACACATTGTCCCCTTTTTTATTTACACTATTTATTGATTATGTTTTTCGTATTTCATGTCCTGACTCTTCCGGTTTTACCCTTGATCGTCGTAGGTCTTCACGTCATCCAGAGCGCAGCGTATTGGATCTCTCATTCGTTGACGATATTGCTATCTTAACAAATAGCATATCTGATGCACAACAGCTTCTTGATGAAGTTGAACGGGTTGGTAAAACGGTAGGCTTGACAATCAACACGACTAAGACGAAATTTATTGCTTTAAGGCATAAAACAGGCACACCTTGCTACATCTAATGGTGACATAGAACATGTAGATTCGTTCAAGTACCTAGGTTCTGTACTTCCATCTTCTTCAGATGATTTAACACAACGTAGAGGCCAGGCTTGGGCAGCCATTAGAGGTCTGAATAAATTCTGGGCGTCCGATGCCAACACTGACGTTAAGTTAAGACTGTTCAGACACACGATAGAACCTGTTCTATTATATGCATCTGAAACGTGGGTTCTATCAACCTCACTATTGACCCGACTTGAATCAGCTTATCACGCCATGCTTCGGCATGCTTTAGGAGTACATTGGCCCAACTTACTGTCTACTGCTAAACTTAGAAAACTTTCCTCTTCTGCCTCTGCTATTGCTCACCAACGTCAGATGTCTTTTTTAGGTCACATCGAAAGATCAAAGACGTATGCCCCTCAACCGCTGCATGACATCCTTCATTGGCAACCGAAGGAGATGCTTCGACGGGGCTATGGTAGAGTAGTATCTTTTCATTCATAATGTTTTGTATCGTGAATTGTGTTATTTAAAAGTTTCTTTGTCAGCTATGTCTGACCGTGTTTTGTGGCGTTCTTTGTGTAGCAAATATGTAAGGCGTAAGAGGGACGGCACATTCCTATAATATGACTGTCTATACTACTACT
Organism: Haliclystus octoradiatus; assembly: GCA_916610825.1. Lineage (NCBI taxonomy): Eukaryota > Metazoa > Cnidaria > Staurozoa > Stauromedusae > Haliclystidae > Haliclystus > Haliclystus octoradiatus. Next base: position 14,374,556 of record OU744446.1, read on the forward strand.
ACTACTATTCATGTTACATTTAACTCTAGAATATACCATTGACCCATATCACAAAATATGTATTTAGCATCCTGAAAAAGTAAATATTTTATGATTGGATTGATGTCATGTCACCCCTGTTAAGGGGGTATGGGGTATGACGTATGACGTAATGTAATGTCCCATCCCGATTATGGGACAATGTTTTAGTTTTGAAATACAGTCATACAGTCAAATCCATTATCAGGGATGCGAATCGACAGTCAAACGGTAATCGAATATTCAACAAGTTAGTATTCGATTCGAATTGATTATTAATCGAAATCTTTTGTTCTATTGTTATCATTCAAGTAGACGATAAAAACAGAAACAAAACCTTTTCCACGACTGCAAGAAATGTGTTGAAAACATCATATTCAACTTGATTATCTTTACATAGATTTTGAAAATATAAATACAACAGTTTGTTTGTTCAGTTTTTTCGCTTTGACATTAGTTTATAGAATTCATGTGATTCAACGCGCTTCATGTTTCATCACGTCTGTTCGATCAATTAATTGTCATAGCAACGGAGTCTGAAATAGAACTAATGGAGCGTAACTTGAGATTTTCTTTGTTATGGTAATTAAGGGGAGTTCCATAGACCATTCAAACAGGCAAAACGAACGTTTAAAAACCCTTAATTTGATAACCAATATTTAGATATCTGCTGGTTTTGTAAAATTATATATAGAAAAACTCAAACTTTGCTAACTTTTACTGTACAAAGAAAATTGAAAGTCGTAAATATTATAAATACTAAGTTTAATGTTAACCGCATAGTGTAAGTATATTTGTAAGTATAGTGTATTCCTTCTATGCGTGTATTATTTGATTAAATTTTATATTTTTATCAATAAAGACACATATATAAATACATTTTAAATAGCAAACTCTGAAAAGCAATTCAAAATAACAGACTAATTTCACGAGGAATGTTAGATTTGATTGCAGAGTAGACTCTAGAAGCTTATTTTGTTAGGTCTTACCTTTGCAGTATTATTTGTTTGCTTGATGACATCAGGGTGAATACATAAATGATCTCTTGAACCAAGAACAGCAACTTTGGGTCTGCAAAGAGATACATATGTATAGCCAAGATATTCTATTGAGAACTGAGTGAATTCTATTTTACTAAGTGAAATATTAATCCTATAATGAAGAGGGTTAATATATAAAAAAAATAAAACATAAATAAACAATTTGAATAATCCAAATAATCCAAATAATTCAAAAACAGGCAATTTTATGCATTTAAGGAGGCCCCTTTAGGGGTGTTGAAATATGAAATATTGGCCCAAAATCAAATGAAATATGACAGAATATTCTTGTTTTTGAAATATTAGTGATAATATAAATTATTGAAGCAAAGTAAATTAAAATATTAACTTGGTAATGATTTTTAGCAATGGAATATCTTTATAACTGATCATGTTCAAATTTGAGAATTTTGCATTTTTTTTCTACTGACTCTACAGGTCCTCATTGTCTGCTTATAGTATGTATACTTAAAGCCTCTCCTTGTGTGTTTGTCAATTTGAGGCTTATATGACCTTATATTATATGGATTCTTGGAAAATCACAGCTCCACGTGCTTTGTTATAATGTTTCGTGATTGTAAAAATGGCTGACAGAGAAGCACAAGGAAATGGTGAGACAGAAAAAAGACAAGTGTTTGAGGTGACAGCATGTATATATAAATTAAACGAAGACAGACCATGTTGTAAATGGTCATTCTACTGCATTGACAAGCATAAATCTTTAGCTGAACTTACAAAGTCTTTGAAAAATTGCCATGGCTTCAACGAGCGTTGCCGTTCTGTTGGGTTTCAAAGCTTTGATTTGAAAGTACAATGCAAGAAAAAGACGCCAGATGCAGAATTTCCTCGTGGTCGTATCTTTGCTATCGAAACAGAGGATCAATTTATAATCACGAAGCCTTTCTTAAAGAAAGACCATGAACTAGTTGGTAAGTGAAACGATTCATTTATGTGATTTACGTCCTTTATTGATTACTAGTCTTTTATTATGTCTTTGTTGTCATTGTCACTACGATATCCGTAGAGTAAGGTCAGTAAGTGGGAGTAAGAAGACATCAGTGAGATGGCATGAATTGCTATGATTGTGATTATTTTATTCTCAATATTTTTCGTAGTGAAAGCATATGAAACACAACTTATTCTTATAAAAGATAAAATTTGCTGGCTGTACAAGCCTAGTAATCCATGTATGCCATCTGTAAATGGAAGCAATTAATCAAGAAGTGGATGTGATCAAAATAATGCTGGTAGAATTGATTTGGTCGATCGTGAGAATTCATCTCCTAAAAAAGTACGAGTTTGCAATAGTGCCAATAGTCTGACACATTCTGAAAAACTAGGTACAATTAAAAATAACCCCAAAAAATTAATATTAAAATGACTAACAGAAGGCATTATTTGGTAAATGCTCTCAAAAATGGTTTACCTGTTAAAAGAACAACCAAAGAAGAAAATCAACTCAAAAAGTTTAAAAAAGGTTAGACAAATAAATTATTGAATATTGTTAATTGTTAATTATGATGATTTGGGTGTACCATCAAGTATGTTTGGTTTTTTTTGTAGAGTCCGAATTAAAATTTGATATCACCATCCTAAATGAAGTTAAAGTTATGTGCAAGAAGTGCAACTGCTTTGTGATGCTTGGGAACCCAAGAACGATAAGAAATTATTGAAAATCACAGCAAAAATAAAATATGTCAGTCAGTTGCTTGAACAATTCAAGCAGGATGTGAAGCTGGCAAGAGGATTGACCAAGGAGCTTCAAGGATTAGAGGGGGTGAACTCAATTCAGACTTACAAAGACATCGAACAAATTTTGAGTTTTTTAGACTGGTTCACGTTTTTTTGTGAAATAAATCCCACATATAGCCATAACTTCCAGTTAAGCTCATTGACAACACTTTATGTGGAAAACTTCTTCTCTGAAATGCGGCAAGGAAATAACATGCCCTTTACACTCCAGTTTTGCTTTCGGTTTTCTACTTGTGTGAAAGAACGTTTGAAAGCAAATACCCAACGAGGATTTCTGTATTAATCTGAAGAAGTAGTAGCAGTAAATGAACTGGTTACAGGATTTAAGAAAAAAGGCCTTATTAGCCCAAGTTTAAATGAACCTTTTCAATGTTTCTCCTATTTTTGTTGTTAAAAGAAAAGTGGATCTTATCGAATGATTCTTAATTTAAAAGAATTGAACAATAACGTCAGCTATCATCATTTCAAAATGGATGGCATTGAACAATGTATACATCTTATGAAACCTAATTGTTATTTATCTTCTATCGATCTAACTGATGCTTATTTTTCTATTCCTATTAAAACTGCAGATCAAAATATTTAAAGTTTTATTGGGATAGTCAACTATATCAATTCACCTGTTTACCGTTTAGGCCTCAGCTGTGCACCACGGGTTTTCACTAAGTTACTCAAACCTGTGTACGCATATTTACGGTCACGCGGGCATGTGTCTAGCGCCTACATAGATGATTCGTTTTTACAAGGTGACACTTATGATAGCTGTTATGCAAATGTGATTGATACAATAAGATTATTAGAACTTTTGGGTTTTCTTGTGAATAAAGAAAAATATATAATGAAACCAACTCAAGTGATTGAACATCTAGGGTTTGTTTTTAATTCTCAAGACATGACAATCAGCATCTCAGACTTAAATAACGGAAAATTAATTAAACTCGCTAATGCTGTTCTCAGTAGTGTTGCTTTGAGCATTAGAGACTTTGCCCGATTAATTGGTAAAATGGTTTCATGTTTTCCTGGTGTTTAGTATGGAAAACTGTTTTATCGAATTTTGGAAATTGAAAAGTCTACCAAATTGAGAGAGAATACGGGTAGTTTTGAGTCAGTTATAACTTTATCAGACGATTCCAAAAAAGATATTAATTGGTGGATACGTGAAGCTAAACATTCGAAACGTAAAATATTAAAAGGTCCTTACAACATCGTTATAACCACTGACGCCTCTATGTTGGGGTGGGGTGTTTGTAGGGGGCCAACGAAGACTGGGGGGAGGAGGTCTTCTGATGAAAGTAAGCTCCATATAAATGCATAAGAACTATCAGCAATTTATTACGGTTTACAATCGTTATGCAAGTACGTTTATAATAATCATATTAAAGTCTTATATGATAACACGACGGCTGTAGCGCATAATACAAATATGGGTGGAACACACTCTGTAATTTGCAACACCGTCTCCTGTAACATTTGGTTATGGTGGAAATCTAAAGATACATGGCTTACTGCAGCACATATACCAGGTGCCGATAATCAGGAAGCTGATAAAGCTTCCCGTATATTTGATGACCAAACAGAATGGCAATTAGACCAGAATTTATGTAAGAAGATTTTTGATTTATTTGGTAAACCTGATGTTGATTTATTTGCCCCTCGTGTGAACACTCAACCTACAAATTATGTATCTTGGCGTCCTGATCCAGGTGCGATTGACATTAATGTTTTCTCTATTGTTTGGGATAAAAATAAATACTTTTACGCATTTCTTCCTTTTAGTGTCATATCAAAAGTATGAGTTTTGCAAAAATAGAAGAAGACTGTGCTACTGTTTTAATAATTGTTCCTGTCTGGAAAACCCAACGTGGATGCCAAACTTGATTCGTCTTCTTATTCAACATCCCATACTTCCCATACTTCTTATTCAACATCAAATACCTCATCTACTACGCCTGCCATTTCTACCACTGTCAATACATCCACCCGCTCAGAAATTAAAACTAATGGCTTGTCTCTTATCCAGCTCTCCTTCGAAAAACAAGGCATATTGGCTCGAGCTATAGAGATTCTCCTCAATTCTTGGAGAAGTGGAACTACAAAACAGTACAACGTTTACCTTGGAAAATGGTCTGAATTTTGTTGTAGACGGGAGTGTGATCCCTTTGAAGCGCCTGTAACGATGATTATTGAATTTTTAACTGAATTATATGATACTGGTCTAAGATACAGTGGCATGATGTGCAATACGGCTAGATGTGCATTATCAACTATTATTCAATGTGAAGGAAAAACTATCGGTACGCATCCGTTAATAAATAAATTTGTAAAAGCCACTTATCAAGTCAGACCTACGTTACCTCGTTATAGCAAGACGTGGGACACAAATATTGTGTTGAATTATTTGCGTAATTTAAATGTGTTTGAACAAAAAGGTCTTGAATTGTTAACTCTTAAAACTGTAATGTTAATAGCACTTATTACTGGACAACGTTGTCAGTCCATCTATCTAATGAATATGGATTCTATGGAAGTCACTGACTCATATTACAAGTTTTTTATTATAAAGTTGTAAAGCAATCAAAACAAAGATTATCCCAGCCTGTATTACAGATTTTAATCGTACTGAGATCGAAATAGACATTTGAATAGAGGTCTGAATAGACAATTATTTTCAAGTTATATTAAACCGTTTGGTCCTGTAACAAAAAACACTATTTCAAATTGGATCAGAACTGTTATGTCAAAAGCAGGCATTGACACATCGATTTTTAAACCCCATAGCACTAGATCTGCGTCATCTAGCAAGGCTATGTCTGCTCAAGTACCAGTTGATGTTATATTGTCCACAGCGCCGTGGAAGAATGATTGTGTGTTTAAAAATGTTTACTATAAACCTTGTCTTAAACAAGGTGAATATGCAAAAGCCATACTTCTAAAAGCTACATCGGACTGACGATGTTAAAAGGCTAAATATATAATTTTTATTGTTGTTTGTATATTTCACTTCTATAGTAGAATTATCTAATCATAGATTTTCACTATATATAATTATTATTCTTCAAGTTTGCTCAGATCATGTGTGATTTATTGAGTTTTTGGTGCTATTTTTTGTGTACCGACTTCTTTAAAGTCTCATATACAATCTCTGCTGCGGTGGTCTGGGTTAGAATTGGAAATTAAACGAGACTTACCTGTAAGTCAATGTTTGATGTAGATTCTAACCAGACCACATATACCCTGCCCACATTAATATTACCCACCCAAACTGCATTGTTAATTTGTTTAATGGCTATCAGTCACTGATCTCAAAATAAAGACTGGATAGAGCTTCTATTGTTCCAAAATTGAAGCCGGCATTTGAGGCCAGCCGTCATGACAGAGTGACCCATTCACTTACAAATTGGGTCACTTTCGTACTGCTTCTACTTGTTAAACAGCTAATCTGCATTGGCAACAGGCTGTTATAAACTCGGAAGTTTTCAAATTTTAAACTTGTAATGCTGTGGATCAACTGCCGAAGTTACCTGTTAATTAGATAACAAGGTGAGTACTTATTGAGTTTTGTTATTTTTTATTTGCCATTTATTACTAAGTTAGAAATATTTTGACTTTTTTTGTTGTCTTTACCTTTGTCTTGTTGATTTTATGTGATACAGCCAAAACATAAAACCCAAGGCAACGTTTGTTATACGGAAGATCGTATCAGGTTCGTCCTCCATCAACGTATCAGTATTTCAATTCAAGTCTTTCTAAATTTGTTGGCTCAAAACAGCCTATTTTCTCTACGTAAACATATCGAGAATACCATCGTGTTTTGAATTTATTCGAGGAACTAGCAAATTTGTGTTTTGTTTATTTAAATAAGCTGCGTTTGTTTCTCATCAAATATCTGTAGAAAAGGTGGTTATATTCCATTGATATTGACAATGGTAGCATGAATTTTCAAACTTCTGACCAGGCTACACAACAGTAGTTTCATTAATCCTCAAATTTGAACTGTCTTTAAAGCGTTTGCACTGTGACTGTGTCTGTAGCTACATGAACATTAGTATAATGTTGACAGTGCAGATATCGTAGTAAAAGTATTATAAAAACAAACGGGAACAAATTATGTTATTCTTTTTTTTCTGTATAAGTGTAAATATAATATCTCAGCAAGTAGGCCTAACATTAAATAAAAGATCTAAAAGTCTAAAGATTACATATATGTTTAATTTAACTTAATAACTTGAAATCAAGTTATATATTACCTTAACTGATCCAAGTCAAGTTATTTTCATACCTGAAATTTTATTATCCTCGTATCATAACACTTTGAATCTTATATGGTATTATTACTATTAAATCTAATAATTTATTAAGAAAATCCCAACAAAACCATCTTACAAATCATCCCATAGGCCTACTGATTTTTGAAAAGAACTAATTTGTTCAGTCTTTTCCGAACAAGATTTCCATTTGCTTTTAATGTTGCCTCTTTTGCCAAATGGTACATTCGCACTTTACAATAGCAAGCAGCAATTAATTTTATTAGAGAAAATACATGGTTGTCACCAACTGCAGTGTCAAGCATGTGCTCTTTTAGAGATGTAAACGTTTTCGACATGTCGATGTCTTGTAAGACAGACACACCAATAGCCATACAAATTCCTTTTGCACGTGGTAACTTTCCCTTTGATGTAGCCAGCATTCTCTCGAAACGTTTCTCTGTTTCTTGACATATCAAAGTAACACTGGCTGATGGCTTCCACAGTCCCCCTCTGTCCTTAATGTAAGAGATTGCAGCTTTCTTGAATTCAGAAATATTAGTTATGTTTGGGGAATCACTGTAGTCATGGTCAGATGGAGAGGGTGATCTGTCCCCTAAATCATACTTTTTTATCAATGACACAGTTGAGATTGATATTTCGTTGTCATTTATGTTGCAGGTGTCACCAACAATGTGCAAGATATTGGTAAAGTCTTGCTTCTGGCAATTTCCTACTCCACCTTGGATGCTGCTTCTCAGGAGGAGGAGTTTATATGCAGCTGTGAACTGCTGCGCTGTTGGGTTATTGTTAAAACCACCAGCAGAACGAACTGCACCAAAGAACAATTCCAGATGATCTTGGCTGAATTTATACATCAACAGATATTTCATTGGGGCATCATTCTGCTCAACCAATTCTTGATTAAGTGCTTGTGTGCTCCTAATAGCCACCAAGAAGCCTACAAAACCTGTTTTTCTGCGGGTCTGATGCATGGCAGTACCAATTGTATTTTTCAATCCAGAAATATAAACAAACGCGGTTTCAAGAAAGGAATTCCATGTTTCTTTGTTGCCCGTCCTGAGTGGGGATTTGTAACCCTTGGCAAATGGGTTTCTGGAGTTCAAAATGTCAAACAAACGATCAAATATTTTTATAAATTTTACCGTCGCAGCTGATCCTTGAAACTCATTCAATTTCAACTCATCGGTACAATATTCGATAGCGTCTGCAACACTTGCACTAAAAGTCTGGGCTGCCAGGTTGACCTTCATTTTCTGCTGCCTCCACATTATGTGACTTTGCTTTAATTTATTTCCAAGTCTTAAACCTTGCAAATTTTGAATTTTGTACAAATGTTCAATGTATTGCCAAAGAATTTTATTGCCATCCTTGTCAACCATAATACCACCATCAGCCAATGTATTTCTCACAAGCTTCAACATATGACAAATATCCAGCAAAATATGGACATTTTTCTTCTTATCTATTGGATGTGGGAAGTTTGGCTTCATATCTTTCAGCTTTAATATACCACCAAGCTCAGTAGCCATTTTGAAATGACAAGAAGGACCATCGAAAGTAATAGAAACTATTTGGGCACCGGTGTCCCACAATCTCTGCAAGCAAATATTGACTAGATTGGCTCTCTCAGCTCCACTAAGTCCATCAAGAAAGACGTAACCGCATGGGACTTTCCAACTACTATTGACACCAACCACCATGAAAACCAACGCTTCTTTGGCAAGAGGAGCATCATCATCGTCATCAGCATCATCGATTTCCGCATCATTGCCGAGGTCAACATACCCTGTAAATTTTATTTGTTTGCGTCCCAAGCAACATGCTTGCGAATGGCCATTTCATCAAGCATAAGGGCACATACCACCTTCTTTCCCCCAGAAGTTGCTGCTTGAACCTTGGCTTTAATGGCATTAAATGATGGTTGTGTAAAACCAGGTTCAGCAGGTATCTTCTTATACCACCTCCTTATTTGTGCTTGATGTGGAAGTGCTAGGTTGAATGTTGTACGAACAAATTCATAAGCCTTTGCTGAATAAAATTGTAGTGTCAGGGCAAATGCTCTAAGCTGTTCTGGATATTTACAGCCCCTCCCATTTTTTCCAGTAGCTATTCTGCTTATAATTTGTTTAGCGACACCACAAAGTGACTTATCTAGCTTTTTCTTAGATCAGATATTATAGTCTTCAGGGATTTTACTTTAATCTTTAGACGTCGTGTTGACTGTTGTTTTACTTTTAATTTAATTTTAAGTTTATCAATTCTATCATTACTTTGATTAAGTTCACTTTTTAATGTTTTGGGTGATTTCTGTGTCCAGTATGTATGATCCATAGCTATAGCGCATTGTTCCTTAAGCGGCAAGCAAGGTGGGGTGTTATTGTTAATAAAATTATCATCAGCATTTGGAATTTTGTTTTCTCTTTTGGCTGGCGCTTTCCTTGTCTTTGTTTTCTAAAAATGGAATTATTTTTGATAATCATATCCACGGAAAGGTATATATCTAATAGTACTGGGGGTCAACGGGCACTAGGACGTGGGCAGAGCATAAATAGCACAGGCATTAGTAAATTGAAATTCCCTACACATTGACCACCTTCCACAAATTTGATACAATGAACATCAGCATCCCTTACAATTTTATACAATTGCAATTTTGTGGTACAGTATATATACGGTATAGTAATTTGTGCAAAATTCCATTAGGGAAGCCATCCCTGATATAAGGTACTGGAAGATAAATTAGGCTATATTTAAATTAAATGTATTCTAACTTTACCTTTATCAAATGTTTTGGAAATTTTTTGAAACGTGTTGGTACAGCATTTAGGTTTTAATTTGACATTTATCTGTGTTCTGTCAATTAAATTTTCTGTGAAATGGTCAGAACAAATTCTAGAGTGGGTTGATGGGATCCAACCTTCACAATGTATGTTGACTAACCACGAATCTTTTCGGTCATTATCTGAAGGAAAACTAAATTTAAACAACTGAATCAGATGAAAAGCACATCCCAATGCTAATTTAATTCGATCTGGAGTTATCCTTACGCATGAAAAGATCGTGGGGGTTCCTCTCTTAGACATTGATAAGGAAACAATAGTGACAGTATAAATCTTGAAATGAAACAGTATAACACAATAGACGCAAACGCTAGTAAGCTTAGCTGCGACCTTGTTGTTGTATGTTTTTTGACTTTCCTGCGAAAATGTGGGTCACAGTCACAATGGCGGTCTGTAATCTATTGTGGCTTCAATTACCGCGGATGGAGAACAATAGGAAGCTCTATCCAGTCTTTATTTTGAGATCAGTGCTGTCAGTACACAAAATAGCGATGACTATTCCTTTGAACATTGAGTTTCAACTTAAGCATGTGCATCTCATATAAAATCTCTGCTGCTGTGGTGGTCTGGTTAGAATCTACATCAAACATCGACTTACAGGTAAGTCTCGTTTAATTTCCAATTAGATTTGCCTGCCGCGTTATACATGCGAACCTAATCGAAATCATGATATTTGCTTTGCTCATTTTGTTGACAAGAGGCCAGCCTCTCATTAATCTAGCGCCAAAACGGTAAACAAAATGGCATGAGTGAACATGCATCGATTCGCTGTCCTCAAAAAACTGATTTCCACTGAAAAAAAAACGTCGTCAAAAGTCATTATCAAGGTTGAAAGTGTTTATGAAAGTAAAAAAAGATTATTTGTTGTTTTATCGGCTTTAGCTCTACTTCTTTTATCAGAAAAGATCGAGGCAGGGGATAATAGAAAACCTCGCTCTTGTAGAAGATTAGAAAGGAAAACTGGATGGTGGCAGTATGTGTGGACGAATTATTCTGACCAGCGATTTAAGAAGAATTTTAGAGTGTCAAATCAACTTTTATTTTTATACTTCGTAATATATAATTTTTATACTTTAACAAGATTCGCCATAAATTGAAAAGAGATTTTGTTACTGAGGAACCGATATCCCCTGAGTGTCGTCGTGGCTTATGGCTTATGCCTTTACCTATTAGCCAGAGGAGACTACTTCCACACAATCGCTGAAATGGCTGGATTTGGTGTGTCAACAGTCTCAACTATTGTCCATGAGGTGAATGATGCTATCGTTTCCTGCATGTGGGCAGAAGCTGTCAAAAGTAATGCTCCTAAGTTCCATTTTAGCATTTGAAGAAAGAGTCATTGACATGGGACAGATGTGGCAATTCCCTTATGCTTGGGGTGCACTGGATGGCTGTCACATCCCAATTAAATGCGCACCCCTGGAGGTAGAGAATCTGCAAAAGAATACCACAATTTTAAAACTTCTATTCGGTTGTATTGTCATTGGTAGATGCAAAGTACCGATTTGTTTGGGCAAGTTGTGGGTTCTCTGGGAACTCACACATTCTATCATTTTTAAATCAACTGACCTGTACTCGACCTTAAAGATGGCGCGTATTTGCCTTCTTTTACTCAGCAAGAAGGTGATGTCAGTATCCCGCCAATAATATTACCTGATTCTGCCTTTTATTTTGAGACATTCTTGACAAAGCCATATACAAATTCGGTATTATCTCCAAAGCAGCACAATTTTAACTATCGATTGAGCCGCGCAAGAATGGTCGTAGAACGTGCTGTTGACCAGTTAAAAGGCAGGTGGAGGGTACTCCTACGGAAATGCGAAGGCAGACATTTTCAGGCAAAAATTTCAACACTAGCATGCATTGTATTACATAATGTGTGTATAAACAAGCAAGAAGTATTCCCTCCAAATCTCAGTGTAATTACAGATGAAATGCAGTCATCAAACAGAGCTGCTGTTAGGGAAACATTGTTGATGAAAGCCTCTAAAAAAACCTTCATCTGAGAAAGCTTCACATCAAGCTACAAGAATCCGTGACCAATTGGCCACACAATTTTCGGAGGAGAAATCTCTGGCAGAATAAGAGAGTTCTGTTTTTTTTTTCTGGTTGAGTTTTTTCTGAATTTTATTATGTTATTTGATAAAGTTATTTGGTCTGAATTAATGTAAAGTTGGTAGATCAACAGATTAGTCATTTTTTCAAGTGTAGTGTAAGCAGATTTGTTTCTCATGCCACACAAGATGCAAAATCAATCCAAGGGGATCCAAGGGGGGCAAAAGGTGCTTGAGCACCAGTCAGATTTTAAAAGCTGTGATGTTGCCGCAATGACGCAATTGCCATAGAAACGGAAGGATTTCAGTTATTTTTGCGTTTGCCATATTTTGCTGCTGATAGCAGTCCCGAATTCTCTAAGTGAACGATTTCAAAGCAATCTTCCAATCAGCAACAAGGGCTGAGCACCCCTGGAAATCTAAAAGCCAATCGTATGTCGTCTTTGAGCACCAGTCAGAACAATCAACATTCCATTCTCGCTTTCGCCCAATCGTTTCAACCAATCATATTATCTAAATTGGGAATCTCAGGAATTTGAGCACCAGTGAGCACCAGTGAGCACCTCCATTGCTTTTTTAGTGCTAGAATTAGAATGACGTCAAGTAATCAAGTACAATACAAAGTCCGACTGTGTTGTTCTCAACTTCGTGTTATCTTATCAAGTCAAGTTGTTATGCCTTCCACTTTTGCAAGCATGGCGGCTAGGAAAGCTTAACATTAATTACATTATCTTGCTACGCTATTACAGAATCTGCTCTATATTGACAATTTAACATGTATTTTAAAGAAGAAAGTTCCAGTCGACAAAAGCTAGCGGATTCAAGACTTATTATCAACCTTTCAATGTAAAAAATCAGCACAAGGAAACAAGAAGTTTGAGAAATGTAAATAAAATTCACTGAATTGCAAGAAGAACTCATTTTCCTATCAAAAATTGGAAGCGCTATGGCATGCATTATCACAAGTGGTTAGTAGATAAGTTAGCAATCTTTATTTTGGCTTTAAATTCACTGGTTTCAATATTTTATTGTAGCCGAGTACCGTATGTTTGAGATCTGTATTTACATATTTTGGTTGTGGTCCTCTTCTCGTTTCCAACAAGGGCCTTTAAGGCCTGATAAATAGGCCTACTTCTACAGGCCTAATAAATTATTGTATCATTCTGTCCATTTAGTTTCAGCACACATATTCAGATGATCTTACGATAACACATTGACATAATTCAAGCCTGAATGAATAATGATTGACTGCAAACCCTTCCATTTGCACCACTGTCGCCTGTTGGTAGACCCAGCCCAGGGTAGGCTTGCTGTCTTGCTGATGTCTAGTGACATGGATAATACATCTGTTTTCCATTCCTTTTTTGTAGAACGTCTATTGATGTTGATGGATTGCCCCTATAATTAATTTGTGTACATGCATTCAAAACCTTTTACAACTGGATGTAATAATTACAATTTTAAACATCAGAAGACAGAAGATTCATATAACTTTTCTTTTACAATTATTACTACTGATTATGTCTAAACAGTTTATTTGAATTTAAGTAGTTGTTAATTATTTCGCATTTGAAACGTTTTATTCATAATGTATACTGTATAGCCTGTCTGAGTGCATGCATATCTAATTGAGCACAAGGTGTTTTTATTTTCAATAAAATACATTTTTAATTTTTTCTGTGTTTTTATTGTGTTTATTTATTTGATGGTGTAAGATTTGATCATCTAAACTTTATAATTACGCTGAAATATTGCTGATGGAGTTACGAAAGTGGTGTCACAGGCCTTAAATAGCTTTTGAATACCAAAATTTTTCCGGGGGACATGCCCCCGCACCCCCCTAGACGACGGGGCTTCACCCCTTTATTGTCCTCTTTCAGCACCAGTCACATTTTCAACTGGATCCGCCCCTGAGGGGGGGCATGTCAAGAGCCTTCACGTGGTGTCCTCTGTAAGTACCACTTCTGTGGGAAACTGATCTTGACTTAACATCATAGATATATTTCTGATGTCAGAGATTCATCAACAAACTTGGTATGTAAAAATCAGCAGGAATTATGAATGTACGTAAAATGGTAGTTAAATTAAGGAAGCTGGTACTATATAGGTTTATTATTTATATGTGAATAATTTGATGCTGTGCGATTCTGATCAAATACATAACTAGATTGTGATGCCTCCATCATTGCTCATTGCTGGATTTGAGCCCTCCTTAGCTCCATTATTTGAGGCGTCACTAGTTTCAAGCAGGATAGTGCCAATATTCTTGAAATAAGAATTCCCATGCTTCTATGTTTTCACACTGCTAAATAACTGTTCAGTAAAATGTGTCAAAGTTCCCAATCCAAAGTGAGACCCAGGCCCTCAGTCAAAGGAGCGTTATGAAGATTTGAAAGAAAACAGAAAACTGTGACCGTTTGCATTTGCAGTTTACGACTTTACAAACTCAGAGAACATCAAGATGTTTTCAATCTGCCATGGCTTTAACTTTAACTTGTAAAGATGCTTCAAATGATATGATATTTACGTGAGGAATTATAAAAGTTGAAAGCATGGCATTGGTTAGGCCTATTTGGTTTATGAAAACGCGATGGAATGCGTTTTTTTCCGTGGAAATCAGGTTTTTGAGGACAGCGATTCGATGCATGTTCACTCCAGCCATTTTGCCCTCACAATTAAGACAGCAACAGGTATCACAAGATTCCAAGAGGAAAAACAGTTTGGACAATGGTTTGCCCAACTTTTCCCAGTCGTCCAGACAAGGGATTCATGTCAGCCCGAGCAGGCGATTGAGCCAGGGTCTGGTACTAGCTTTTTGAATCAGGAGGAAGATCATGTTGAAGCAAGGGATGCAAGGGTGCAATATGTACCTCTGCGCAACAACAGAAGAAGATGCTCTGCTGACAGCCTAATTGAAGTATTACAATTGATCAGAAAGGCTGTTGAGAATGACCCTGTCGCTAAATGGATAGAATTTGAGCGGGAAAGGGAGGAAAGACGGATGGGCCATGAATTGGAACTTCGGAAGCTCGAGCTTGATAAGCAAATGGCATCATATAGCTATATATTCTTATTTGGAGAAAAAATCTGTCAATATAAGAATTTTAGGATATGCTTGTTTTCAATTTTTGCAGTGGGATGATGATCTTATTCAGTGGGGTCAGTGACAGGTGCACGGCTCAAGGCGTCAGCGAGTGCGTGAAAGCGTCCTGCTTGCCAATAGGTGTTGAATCGATACGATTGTAGTTTCAGTTTCAGACGTTGTAAACGTGAATTTTCTATCACGTCCAGGGTCTGAGTGTTCAATATTGGGATTAATGGCTTGTGATCGGTGATGACTTCAAAATCTAGGCCAGTAAGGTACAGTTTACATTTGTTGATGGCCCACTGAATTGCCAGAAGTTTGAGTTCAACTACAGCATAATTTGATTCAGCTGAGGTTAGGAATCTCGATCCGCACTGTATTAATCTCCATTTGTCTTCATGCTTTTGTAACAAGTTTTCATCAAAATTTAAGGTAATCTTGTTGGTTCTACAGCGGTCTAAAATTATTTTAACATGTTGAATGTGATCCGCAAATGTAGTATCATGAACAAAAATATAGTCTATTACTTTTGATACATTGAGTATATCTTTTAAGGCATCATCACCTCTTTTGCAGTATACGTCACCAGCGCTGATCAATCCCATTGGAGCTCTCAAGAACTTATATCGGCCAAATGGAGTGATAAATCTAGTGAGAGATTGACTGTCTTGGTGAAGCGGTATTTGCCAATAGTCTGATGTGGCATCAAATGTATTAAAATATTTTTTGTTAGAAATAGCAGCAACAGCATCTTTCGGTGACTTGAATGGATACGTTGAGCGTTTAACAAATTTATTCAGACGAGTGAAGTCGACGCATATACGTGGCCTACCATTTGATTTAGGTACAACGACCATGGGAGTAATCCATTCAGATGGCTCGTCGATTGGTTGGATTACACCTTTTTGCATCACTAGTATCCAGTTAAACACCGAATGAGCATATAGTGCAAAGCGCATTACAATGGTTTGAATGCCAAGCTCTGTTGGTGAAATAAATGCAAATGAAATATTCAATAAATCAATGATTAGTTACATACATTTCCATCATTTGAACTCCGTGACCCGTGCATTTGAGTTTTGAATTTGAAGTGAGCTTTATTATCTCCATTACGAAACTAAGTTATTTCGGTTGCATATAATGTCTATAGTGAGCAGTGAGCACACTGAGTTATAGCCTTTTTGTGTGACGCATTCCACAATAACAAATCTATAGTCGAATTTCGGGCAATTATGAGTTGAAAATAGTAAAAATCGTGCAATTTTGAAGGTATTACAGTGCTAAAACTCCGGCTAGAAACTATTCGCAATTCTTTCGCGATTTAGTGGTTTTCTAGTTGAAGATGATTTTCGCGTTCCTGAATTCCTTACTTCCGCTTTCGAAGGCATGAAAAGTGGTATAAAATTGCTAAGATTGTATCTGATTTTTCTCAACATATTCAAAGTAGATAATAGAATTTTTACGATCATAATACCGCAAACAGAATGAGGCAGTAAATTGTATCTGTAAATTGTAACGACAGTGTGCAATCCATGTTCTTTAAACACCAACAACCCTTGTCAACTTTCATGCATTGCAAAACTTATACAATGATTTCGTTGTTTGCAGATTCAATCAATAATCAAAACAGAACTCAAAGTTAAAGTTATATCAATTTAAGAGTTAAAACAAACATTTGAGTTATTACATCTTCTATATAATAATATATCGATGAAGTAATTAAAATGATTTCCTTATTGTGATTAAATCAATCCAAACAATATTTGAAATCTGATTAATTTTTTTTGAATTTCACAAATTCCCGGCATTAAATCCCGTACAAACTTTAAAAGTGATATCCCTCTGATTGATTGATACGTACATAATGTCAATGCAAAAAATGTCAAAACGCGCCTTTTATATGAGCTGTAATATGGTATGATATGATAGATCAAGTTTGACTGGATTAATTGTATAAAGTAACGTCTATTTCTAAACTTATATATAGTTTTTAATCTTAACTTTTAACCCCGGCTTTTAACTGAAATTCTATGCTATTTACATATTATGCCGTAACAGCGGTAACTCTTTAAACTATGGTTGCTGTAAACTGTTATTCAAATGCAACCACGTTATATCATTCATATATCGTTCATACGATTCGTATTTCACTGTCATTTTCTCTTTTGAATGCCAAAAGTATTTTTGATCTTCTTTGTCTAAAGAAAACTGAAGTAGATTCTGGCGACGTTATTATCATTGCGCATTTCACTGCTATTTCCTCTTTTGAGTGTTTTAATCTACTGTTAGCTAAAGAAAATTGACAGGCAATTACTTAATTAATAGGAGTCTTTTGTTATGCTAAGTGTAAAGAATGTCTGCTGACGAATACAATGCAACAAAGTTTGACCTGGAATTTTCATTGGGTGCTTGTATCGGCAGCAGAAGACACATTTTAATAATTTAACGGCCTAAAATTGAAGTTCATTAGTCATAGTCACTGGACACGGACGTGTTTTAATTTCTCCAGATCATACTATTTAGTTTCAAGTTTACAGTGCAGCAGCCTATGAAATTAACTTACTTTATCATACAGTATACTATGCAATTTTACTCGCTGAGAATGTTAGCTGGTTTGTGCTGTATATGTTAGCTACTGGATTTTAAGAAGAATTATATTATGACAAAAACTCGTTCTAAAAAAGAAGACACTGAAATGACCACAATAAGAGACGAAATGATGGAAGCAATGAAGTCTGAAATCTTCAAAAACATTCTGAAAGAAATTGTCTCTGATGCTGTAACACATTTACAGTTTGAAGTAAATAAACTCAAAGAAACTGTCGCCAAACAAGAAGTTGACATCAAACAACTTGAATATAATATCATGAAACAAGACAGAGACATTGAACGCCTAAAAATTGAATCCAACAAACAAATCCGTTCTAGCAACATGAATACCTTGAAATTCTCTGGTATAAATCACAATGGAGATAACATTGAAGCCAAAAATATGATCATCAAAATTGCAACTGAAAATCTTGGCATTCAAATTCAGCCATCTGAAATTTCAACATCGATATTGCGAAAGAGGCAACCAAACAATGGCAATAATCATCATGGATCGAAGTCCACAAATTCCGATGGCCGAAACAAAGATGGCGGACAAAACGATTTGATTGCTGTTTCTTTCTCGAATATCTGGACAAGGAGGGCAGTCTATGCATCCAGAAGAAATCTAAAATCTACTGGTACATTTATCTCCGAGAATCTGACAAAGGATGGCGCTCAGTTATTCTATAAATGTCGTACCTTGAGGAGAGAAGGAAAGATTCTTGCGACATGGACTCATGATCTAAAAGTATATGTGAAGAATCTGGAAGGAAAGAACTCTGAAATTGCTGATGAAGATGAGCTATTTATTTTTAATTAATTATATTTTATCAATAGGTGTCCCTAATAAACTTTTAAGTACTAATTCCAATAATTTAATATTACCAAATTCAACCAACAACTCAGGTTATGTTCCAGTAGAAGAAGACATCTCATTTCACTTAACTTATATTTTAACATTTCCAAACTTTCTTTCTAAAACTTTTCAATGACAAATATTGATGACTTAGACCAACAAGCTGTCAGTGCAGAAACAATAACCAGGCTAGGATATATAGATCCTCAGAAGACTTTTCAAGATTCTATGTCTTTGGCATCGCAAAATGTCAGGAGCCTATTGAAACACCATGAGTCGGTATCAACTTTTCTATCAACCACCAATATAAAAATACTTGCTCTGCAAGAAATTTGGCAAAATTCCACTATAAGTATCCCTAACTATGAACTTCTTGTAAATGAACGACCCACAAGGGGTGGTGGTGTTGCAATTGCAGTCCATCATTCTTTAGAGTTCACACATTGCCCTAAACTATCAGTAATGTCCCAAGATCTGGAATTAATTGCTATCGAAACTTCCAAATTCTTTTTTTTCTCAGTTTATATTCCGCCAAAAGCAGATCTCATTAACGCATTGTTCCAACTATCCACTATTTTGTCAACTCTTAATAAAAGGAAGACTGTATTTTTAGCAGGTGATTACAATGTTGACTTGCTTTCAGTTTCTCCAAAATCTGAACAACTGATGAACCATCTTCTTGACCACCGATTGCTTCCTTTAATTTCAATTGCAACACGTATCACTGTCAAAAGTTGTACTTTACTTGACAACATTTTCACTAATTTCAAAGGTTCTTTAAGTGTTGGTGTTTTGACAACAGAAATTTCTGATCACTTGGCACCATTTGCAATTCTAGCTGGTAATTTTGACAAAGAAAAGCAAAAGCGAAAAATTTCATATAGATCTATGTCTCCTCAAAACATAACTCATTTAAATAATCTTTTATCTACTCAAGATTGGTTTTTGCCTTCTGATCCTGCTGAAGCATTCATGGTTTTTGAAGAGAATTTTCAAGTTTGTTTTGATATTGCGTGCCCCTTAATCACCAGCAATTTCAATAAAAAGCACCATAAAATTGAACCCTGGATGACAAAGTGCCTTTTAATTTCAAGACACAAAAAAATGAAACTGCACCAAACTTTTATCAAAATTAAATCTCCAATTGACAAAATCAATTATGATCACTATTGCAGAGTTTATAATAAATTAATCAGAAAATCTAAGGTCACATACTGGGATAGCTTTTACAAAACTTCTAGGCAAAATTTGAAAAAACTTTGGCAAGTAACAAATGAGTTGCTAGGCAGATCAAAGAAAAAAAACCGGTTTCCTTCCTTTTTCAATGTCAATGATAGAAAGCTTGAGGACCCAGTTGCAATTGCTAACAGTTTCAATTCTTTCTTTGCTAATGTTGGGGTTAATCTTGCACAAAACTTTCAAACATCTAAAGATTTCTCAAAATACCTACCTTCCAACTCAGATCAAAGATTTGAATTTCAATCAGTTTCAACGTTTTCCATTGACAAAATAATTTCGAAATTGAAAAATAAATCAAGTGCAGGTATTGACCAAGTTTCTAACAAATGCTTAAAATTGGTCAAAGAGCCTTTGCTCTATCCTCTCACATATCTTGTTAACCTATCTCTAAAATCTGGCTTTATCCCTTTTTCTTTCAAATGCGCCAAAGTTATTCCCCTGTTTAAAACTGGTGATGTACATGTATTCTCAAATTATCGACCAATTTCTTTGCTTTCAACTTTCTCTAAAATTTTTGAGCGTGTTGTTCACAATCAACTATATACGTATTTTGAAAACAAATATTTTACAACTTTACAATTTGGCTTTCGCGAGCATCATAGTACTTCACATTGCATCATTAATTTTTTACAGAATAAGTTTGTAAATTCTGACAAGAAATTCCATATTGGGATATTCTTAGATTTGAGCAAAGCCTTTGATACTGTTTGCCACAAAATTTTGCTATCTAAGCTTGCCCATTATGGTATCTTGGGCAAAGAACTTGATTGGTTTGCCAACTATCTATCGGATCGTAGTCAGATTTTGTCTTTCAATTTTAATTTATCTACACCCCAAAATTTAGATTGTGGTGTGCCCCAAGGCAGTATCCTGGGTCCACTTCTTTTTTTAATATATATCAATGATCTACCAAAATGTAGTAATTTTAATGTTAATCTATTTGCCGACGATACCACACTGCAACTGTCATCTCCCAGTATTTCATTGCTTGAAGAAAATTGCAATACTGAATTAATTAAGATTTCAAACTGGTTTTATGCAAACAAATTGACTATCAATTTCAACAAAACTAATTATATACTGTTTGGTCATCGCAAATCACCAAGTTTTAACATTAATATGAATGGTCACCCTCTACAACGTTGTGGCTCTGACTTTCCTTTGAAATCAATTAAATTCCTTGGTGTTATGATTGACGATAAATTAAATTGGTCTACCCATATCAATTTTATCAAAAGCAAAATTAGAAAAAACATTTATTCATTAATTAGATTAAAAAACTTTCTTTCTGTGCAACACAAATTACAAATTTACAACTGTATGATCAAGCCCCATTTTGAGTATTGTATTGAAATATGGGGTCATGGACATGGTAAATCCTCCCTTTCGTTAAACATCTTACACAAAAAATGCATTCGAATTATTATGGGGATGAGACCTCGTACCCATGCAGAACCTTTATGTAAACGCCTTGGTATTCTTCAGTTGAAGGATCTTTACACCTCTAAAGTCTTACTGTTTCTGCATAATGTCATCAAGGGTAAAGTTCCATCACATTTTAAAAAAGTTTTTGTCTTTCAGCCACGTCATCGTCGAAAACAAAACATTTTTGTCGTACCTCATGCAAAAACATCTGCATTACAAAATTACCCCAGTTTTCAGTTTCTTTCCCTCTGGAATGGTTTCAAGTTCAATTTTGATTTCAATATAACGACTCATGGTTTTTCTAGGAAGTTAAAAACATTGTTTCTAGAAAGATACTATGATGTCTGCACTGTCAAGAACTGCAATATCTGTTGTGACTATTAAATCTTATTTCTTCATTGCTCATTCTTCTAATCCCCTTCATAATTCTTTCCTCCTCATTAACCATATAGTTGGTTTTCCAACTGAGTTTATTATCTACTGTAATTAAATCATATTTTCAAATGTATTTCACACCTTTTATAATATTGTTTATTCTATATTTTCAAATGTATTTGAAACATTTTATAATTTATTCTCTTCATTTAGCCATATTTAATATTACTATTATTATCATTGTCATTGTTTACTATTCTTATTTAAATGTTGTTTTAAATTTTACAAATTATCTAAATATAACATTTCTTTAATCATTTTATAAATTTACAGGTATCCCAAATAAACAAGCATTGATTGCTTCAGGGATTAACCTTATCATGTATCATTAATTAACTTTCAACTATGTTGATTTGTAAATTATTATTATTAAGTGTTTTACATGATTAAATAAACATCTATCTAAAACCATGCACAAAATCTGACCTTTCTAGTGATATATCATGCATCGTCTTCCGTGCAGTAGCGATTGCGTGATGATGCGTCATTGAACACACAGACAGATTTAAGGGAAATTTAAAAGTAGATTTCTTTTAACAGTTGTTCCTCTTTTTTTTTTTTTTGCTTCCTATGAAGATGAGTTGAACTTTGTTTGGACCAAAGTAATTGGCCATAGCTGCACTTGAGTCGTGAAAAATATACTGATAGAAATTTCCTTCTCATAAGCGAAGTCCATCGTAGCATTTGAACATGTGTGCATCGACGAGGAATCGAACCCCGGTCTCCCGCACATAGTGTTGATCTAGCTGTGTATAACGCATGTGGTTGAGCATTTTCTTGAAGCTCAATCTTCATTGGCTTGCCTTCCATTGAAGAAAGCTGTTATTTTGATGAAAGTACATCTGTATATTTTTTGAGTAGATGAGCCTTGATGGTTTCACAGTCGTTGGTATCATCAGATGCACTTGTAATAGAATTTGCAGACACCGTAGTAGGGAGTGGATATGTTGCTGACAACAGATTGAATGCTTTGCAGGTTGAACAGGACAATATAGAGCCAGTGATGTCAGGACTTACAAAAAATGCTGTGGATATGCTCTGTCCTTCAAATTCGACTTGTGCTGGGATTGTACCAAAGCACTCAATGGCGTTGCCGTTTGCGGCGTCTGGATTCTCTGATTGTTGAATATCCACCAAGCATATATTATTTTGTGCTAATACTTCCCAACAAATTAAGGATGCATCAGCACCAGTGTCAGGTAACGCACTTGCGTGGAATTTAAACAGCGATTTGTATGATATTATAATATCTATTGTTGGTGCTTTTCAAGCCTGATGTAGAGTTTGAATGTAAATTGCTCTAGTTTCGACTTTGTCTGTCTTGAGATCAAAGCAGCAATTGCAAAAGTGTCCGTTTTTGTTGCAATGACTACATATAGCATCTTTGGCTTTACAACGTTGCGGGTCATTGTGTGCTCGACCGCCACATCTTCCGCATGACTTCTTGTCAGGATTTACTTGTTGATCTGTCATATCACTCCTGGGTGTTGACGACTTGGCTCGTTGTCAAAAGTCATTATCAAGGTTGAAAGTGTTTATGGAAAGTAAAAAAAGATTATTTGTTGTTTATCGACTATAGCTCTACTTCTTTTATCAGAAAAGATCGAGGCAGAGGATAATAGAAAACCTCGCTCTTGTAGAAAATTAGAAAGCAAAACTGTATGGTGGCAGTATGTGTGGACGAATTATTCTGAAATCAAAATCAATTTTTATTTTATACTTAACAAGATTCGCCATAAATTGAAAAGAGATTTCTGTGGGATTCTGCTTGCTTGCAATCAGATACACACTTTATAAACTTGTTGCGTATTTGTTTGTCTGTGAAAATGCAAGGTTCACGACCTTTAGACCTACTGCGAAGTTCTTTTGCTATTTCGGTGTAGATGGCTAAATTTTTGCATTGTTTATTGTTAACAAATATTAGTGACTTTGAATAATTTGGGAATGAAACCATAATGTCAATCATGTTGTCAGTTAATGTTTGTGTCCATTGTGATTTGCGTCCACTTTTCTTCTATTTCTTTGCAGGTTGTTTGCTGTCATTGTCAACCTCGTCCTCAGACAAACTTTAGCTGTCAATACTGCTGGTAGGACGAACTCTAAGAAAGAAGGTTAGGAAACATCAATATTCATGTTATCTGATATGTAGGCTATATTTCACCATGCCAGCAGTATTATCAAAATTCCCACTGATCTCATTTTGAAGCAGAAGGCGAAGAATTCAACATAACTGCCACTTTCATATAACATGCGGGTATAGGGCTACATATAAATTTTCAGCGGTTGCTATTGAATATTGTGGGTTATCATGACATAACTGAATACAGCACTGTACAAATCATCCGCCAATCATCAACTGTGTCTATTTTAAGTGATAAATAATTAAGTTTATACTTAAGGTTTTGTCGGATCTACAATGATCAATTAATCTAGGTACTGTCACATATTCAAATTAAATATATAATTCTTGCATGACTCTTATCATCTTTAAATAATTATTGAAGCTTGAATTAATATTGTACATATAGCCTATCTTTTACCTATTTTTCTTCTTCTTTGCAGGAGACTTTTTGGTATTTCGATCAACATCTGAGTCACTTTCACTGATTTCTTCATCATACCTATACGCTACCTCTCTACTTGGTCCTGGTCTAGAGAAGAAAGAAATAATACAGGTTAGTCTACAATCTACATCAAATGATTCCTAACTTGCCTGAACACTTGTTTCTGCAATTATCAATTAAGTTAGGTGTTGTCACATATAGAAGTGCGGGCATTTTCAAATTAAATATATAATTGTCCATCATAATTCAAGCATGAATCTTTATTAACTTATATTAAATAATAAATGAACCTTTAATTTGATATTGTACATATCTCTGACCTATTTTTCTTCTTCTTTGCAGGAGACTTTTCATCTGGATCTACTGTAGACCTATGCAAGACCTGTGTGCTGGGCTCTGGCCTGAAATGCAAAACAAATACGATACATCAACATCAAATTCATTAATAATAATTATTATTATTGTTATATTTATGTAGCGCTGTTTCTATGTATCATCCAGTAGCGATTCACAATGTGCAGCATGACTTGCACCAGTTTCTACAATTTTCAATTAATCCAGACATTGTCACATAGGAGGCCAGGCACTTGCAAATTAAATATATAAATTCTATCATAATTTATGTATGAATATTATTAACTATTAACTCTAAATATTGAATCTTAAATTAAACACTGCAATGTATATATCTCTTACCTATTTCTTCTTCTTTGCAGGAGACTTTTTGGTATTTCGATCAATATCTGAGCCACTTTCATCAAGGTTTACATCATACCTATACACTACCTCTTTGCTTGGTCCTGGTCTAGAAACGAAAGAAATACAGGTTAGTCTACATTCTACATCAAATTTGGCAAAATCACTTTCAAGTTAAATATACAAAGGTCCATCATAATTTATGAATGAGTCAAAGGTTGAATTAAATAATGTATATTTCTTATACCTATTTATCTTATTTTTTGTAGGTGACGTTCTGGTGTCATCTTTAATAGGAGAAAGATCTACAACACTATCCAATGATTCTTTGCTTGGTCCAGTTCTTACTCTGAAATTCAAAAAAGAGCATCTATTATCTATAGCTGGTCTATGATAATTAAAAAAGAACATTTTTATATTATATCTGTCAACTAATCACTACTATACTGTAACATTTCAATACTATATGTATTCAAATTATTTACAATGTATTAATTTACATTTGGCTGCAGTTGTGTAACTTTTTTAAATGTCTTTCATTAATGTGATTCTATTTCTGTTCAATTCTGCTGTACTACATGATGCTGTTTTATCAAAGGAAAGATCTAAGATAATATACATTTATCCACAATAATAACATATTTACTAGCAAGCAAAAGCTGTAAATATTTGTGAGCTTCGTTACATTATGAATTGATGAATTGATGAATTGATGGGAGTATTGTCAAAAGATAATTAGTAGGTAGGTCTATATAGTGAATATAACAATCATTGAATTAGTCATTCAATATATTAAGAGCTATAGAATTCACAATGTTAAAAATATAAAATTGCCATACAAATAATACAGAGGCAAAATAATTTCAAGCTGATAAGTGATACAACAAGGCACTCAATATCCTACCTTGAGACTTCAGGCGGTGGAGACATCTTCACTAGTTCTATGTGCACGTGGTGGTCGAAGAGGGAATGAAAGGCAGAGGCAATTTACAACGAATAATTTGGCTGATTTTCCCACCAATGATAAAATACCTATATATCATGCATTGCAAATAAATATTTCGAAGATTCGAGAAACATTCTTGCTTAAAATCCAATTATATTTCGTCAAAAAGGTGGCCATGTTGTCATTTATAAACAAGTCGCTATGGTAACTTCTTCGAAGTGAGCCTAAATATTTCGTTTTATACCGAAACCCCTGGTTTTATCCCAAACTTGTAAGGCGCACGAGGCTGTCATCTCTGGTCACGGCTCTGTGAAACAGATGTATTTGATTAGGTTCGCATTTAGCTCACTTGTATAACGCGGAAGCGCGCTTAATGCATTAGGTTCGCTGTTAGGGCGCTTGGACTATGCAAACTTAATACATTGGAGAACTCAACTGCGTTATACGGAGCGCTAACAGCGAACTTAATTCGAATGAATGAATTAATTGAAATGTATTAGGTTCGGTTCGCTCGTATAATCCAAGTCTTGGCGATTAAATATTCACAACTATTTGAATGCGTTTGAATGTGTATGATTATATCTAGTTAGAATCAGATGAAAGTATGGAGTACGTGTTAAGTAAAGTCTTCAGCAGAGTCTTTGTAAAATCTTTGTTAATGATGAGATGTTTCGGTTATAATACGACCACAGTTTTATAATTGTCTTTCCATTGTAAACCTGGGGTTATAAACTATAATCTGCTGGTTAAAGATGTGTTCTTGGAACTCAGAAAAAACTCAGGTTCCCCGAAAGTAAAATACTTTGTCGAACCCTGTCCTTGACTTTGTGTATTAATTTAGAGGGGCATTGATTGTCCATTTCCCAATATTTTATGAATTCAAATTTTGCACTGTTCATGAACAGTGAATGCAATTCAACTTCTAAACTTTTATTTTTTGGAACAGCTTAGTGTTCATGAACAGTTCGGGAGTTTCACAAACAGTTCATGAATTCAATCATTTTTTTGGGGAAGGTAAGTCTGTCGATTCTTTACCTGTATGATGTATTCTTCAATTCATTTACTGCTTGAGATAACTGTGAATGTGTTCGTGAAGCATAAATGATTTTAGGAACATCAAGAGGACCTAGACAAATGAAGCATCCAAAATAAATAATATTTCACTTGGCCTTATCAATGTTCGTCTTTATGAGTGTAAGAATATGGTCGATGTGAGGGAGACAAAAACGACATAGTAATTGCTTCAAGTAAATATATTAAAATGTTTCTCTCCAAGAACTAAATGCGAGTGTCCTAACAATGACTTTATCCAATCACAGTTCACATCACATTATAGAAGACAACATACAACATACAATATATTTATCAAAAACATAGAAATAATTAACACACATCCCCACCTGATCTCAAGATCATAAAGCACACACGGTAGCCTACACACTAAAATAGCTAGAACAAAAGCCTACACACCTATCAGATATCCAAATCTATTAATATTTCAACATTCAAAAAGACTAATCATAATTTGTAAATACATGAAAATAATAATAGTAAGGTTAAGCCTTCTGAGATACTAGAGGCATTTTACCGTTTTCTTCTGAATGTTCTGTTGATGTTTGACCAATAAATCATTAAAAATATCAAATTTCTTGAGCTGAAATTGCTTTAACTACCAGAATCTAGGATTGCAGGATTCCTACTTAAATTGTCAGAACCTGATTTAGGGTCATTCTACCTTTCTGCAATACCATAATGCATAGTCGCATTAGCTATAGGCTGGGAATTTGTTTTTTGAGTAAAATCCTATACTTGCCGTAATAATTAGTAGATTGGCACAGGGTAAAAATATATTTCTTACCAATTGCGCTTGTGAATCCTTCACTCTTAATAGAAATGCCATTTTCATCTTTAGACAATTCTATTTCTTCTTGCTTTATAGGTTGTTTCAGGCGGCTCAATTGTTTATCTGCAATATGTTTTTCTCTCCAAGCCAACGTTGCACACAGCAGACACAATGTTTTGCCTGTCCCAGTTGGACTCTCTAATATACCATTTTGTCGCTGTAAAATAGAATTATACATTATGAGTTGAAATAATATATGAAATAATGTGGTTCATAAATAATCATTCAACTATCTTGGCTACTAAATATTTGGAAAACTTGGTAACCTTCCAAAAATGCTTGCATGATCAAGTAGAAATTAACTTGTTGGTAATGTCTAAAAATGATAGGCTACCAAGCCTGTGTGCAGCCTGAAAACGTTTCTAAACAAAACAGTACTCGGAACAAT
The DNA here is from genome assembly GCA_916610825.1 of Haliclystus octoradiatus. Taxonomy (NCBI): domain Eukaryota; kingdom Metazoa; phylum Cnidaria; class Staurozoa; order Stauromedusae; family Haliclystidae; genus Haliclystus; species Haliclystus octoradiatus. The sequence goes on from OU744446.1 coordinate 14,402,657, forward strand.
CAATTGTGGACCACTACCTACTGGCCAGATTGAAAATATTGCAATATGCGCGCTTGAGATTTAATTGAGTTTAGTTGAAATCCTACGTAGGAAAGTCTGCTACGCGCCTGAGATCTCAGGTGCGAACAACAAACTTTTCAGTCTGTCCTACTGGTTGCATATCCAGCACTTCTCTTGGACAGATCTCTGGAAGCTGAATCTGACTGTACTTCATGCTATAAAATATTACCAGAAAATATAAATGCGAAGAAAATTTTCAAATAGAGATTAGGATGTTTGCTGAAACTAAGGCTGGCGTTCCACTATATATCAGATAGCCAGTCAGGCGTAGTGATTTTCGAACTGGTTAAGCCTTCGAATTACACTATCAAAGTAATTCGGTATGTCAGGGTTTCTCTATAGCCAAGCAAAATCCACTCTGCTACGAACGTGGGGTAAAATTTTTCCGATACAAATTATTGAACACGATCAGGTGATTCGATCTGTGTATTCGCTAGAGTTGTGCTGGTGTATTCCAACAATCTATCCGGTATAATCCGGTTTAGTCTGATAGCGAAATACTTATCCGGTACGATTCTATCCAGTTGGCCTATAGCGGATTACACACTTAACTTAATTAACTAGGCCTACTCATAAGTAATGTAATATGTAATTATGGTAAGTAAAGTAGGCCTTGTATTCTAAATTAAAAAATAAAATATTTATGTGAATACATTTTGTCATCATAATGATGATTTTCTAATAAAGCAGATACTTTAGCTAAATTGAAAATTGCAAGTCCATGTGTGTGAAACAGCGACTGTTTCTGTTCTTACATTTTCCAAACATTGAATCACACTTCTCATGTATTTTACTTGACAGCCATAAGGAGGGAATGGAAAATCAATCGGAACACCATTAATGTTAACCAAAACCATCTTAAAGTAATGATTTACAATAGTAGGATTACTAAGATAAACCCCAGTGACCAGTAAAAAAATCTAGATGATGAAAGCATGATTTGCATCCATCTTGAAATGTATTCTTGTTTCGCGCTCAGAAGCATGCATGCAAGAAGTGAGGCTACAGTGATTTATAGTCTCGAAACTACTATACGGTAGTAATAGCCTGCTTGCAGATTTCATATCTAGAACGAATTTTTGATCCATATTATCAGTTGACATTATTGATCCATACTACACTTCTTCTAACTCTTCGAGGGACGATTTGCTGTTCTTAACTGAGTTATGTTCATCGTGAAATATCTTGGACTTCTTATTAAGAATTTGCCAAACATATTCCAATCCGATAACCAATCCGATCAGATATTATTTTATTCTACGCATGCGTATTGATTGCGTATCTGACATGTAAACAGGTGTAAACAAAAGAGGCGGATTGATAGCGGACGTCATCTTCAAAACAAATCTGCGAACTCACTGTGAGAACGAAGGTGTCGAAGTATTTAAAGTTAGGGCGAGTTGACAAACTAATTACCAATTTAGCCTACTACCATTTACCTTGGATGTTATGCCTATAAACTATCAATTTTATATTTGATTTCATTCAAAATGATATCACCAACTGCAGCTTCTTCTGGGCACATTCTTATTGTTGGCGAAATGCTTCGCATGCGAATCCACGCCGAAATTGAACTAATCAAAGATAGAAGATATCATTTTCGTAGTTATTCACATTGCTTTATCGGTCGTGATACCGTTGATTGGTTAGTTAAAACGAAAGAAGCACAAAGTAGAGAAAATGCTGTTCATTGTATCAGGTTATTACAAGATCAAGGAGTGCTCCACCACGGTAAGTTTCTCTGTCAAATGCGATTTTTGTACACTTTCCATTCTCCACGTGTTTTGGTTGGCACAAGGCACTTGAATTGGAGCACTGTTCTAGAAAAATTGAATGGTAAACATGCATATCAATTCTGAAAATTAATACTTGAGGAAATGTTAAGACCAGTTGTTCAATTATTATGCTGGGAATGTGCGAAAATTCATGCCAATGTGTGATTTTCCTGATTTTGTCGATATATTTTACTATATAAATCTCTTATCTCACATTGCAGTGTGTGAAGATCACATGTTCAAAGATGAATACTTATTTTATCGTTTTCGTTACGATGATGATACGTTCTTTGTTGAACCAGAATTACTGGTGTATCATCAAGGAATTACAGCATACCAAGCGTGAGTTTAAACTTTAATTTGTTATGATTTCACCCCTCTCTATTAACGTATATGAACGTATTTGATTTGCTTTGTCGAGGCTACTCAGACGTGTAAGATTGTTGTTCATGTGTGAAACCTTTGTTAATGAAAAATTCAGTCTAGAGTTCTTTTCATTTCGCGAAACGATTAAATTTAATCTTGACTGTTTGCTTTCAATACTTTATAAGTTCATAGACCTATGAAAGTTGAGTGATTAGTTGTATGTATTTTAAAAGGTTCTGAATAAATGATGATGATGATGATGATGATGATGATGATGAATTGTTCTTTAATCTACGCTAGGTCTGATAGAAATGTAATTTACATTTCTGGGACATTTCCAGCTTCAATCTCCGCTATCGAAAGTTGCAGCACATAAGGCAGGAAAATATAGGCCTAGATATAACTGATTCATGGTATGACTTTTTCCGTATGAAAGACCGCTAAAGGGGATAAAATTTGACTGTGCGATTCAGGTGTTTAAGAAGGCCCTTAACCATTGATTGTTGGACGATAAATCGTAATGTATGGTCGAATTATCCGGAAAAAAAAAGGATTAACATTATCTTCTGCAAACCGAACTACTTCTAAAATCCAGGAACCGGACTCAAAAATCACCATAAACCAAAAACTGGAGAAAAAGACCTAGAAATCCACAAACCGTTTTCCCCTATGACCTCCCCCCCCCATTACTAAATGTGCTCGTTATGAAAACAGGAATTATGGTATCCTTCAACCCTATAATCAGAGACTACGGTCGACACTTGTCCCCTCCCACCCCAAAAACAGGAGGGGTAATCGCCCTGGCTATCCCCCCACATCGTCCCTGCTTATAATAATTTTAAAAAACACATAATTGCCTAATTGCCTATACTGTATGCCTGTAATTAGAATATTGGATTACCTTCTGAACATGTTGCTGAGTAAACATTGAACTAATGCTTAGAGATGCATCTGTCAAGATGTTTGTTGATTAGTTGGCAAAAATTGACCAGCGGCCTTTGTGCTCAGTCTTCAGATATGTTGCATGATGCACTAATTCACTGCATTATTTGTGGCTTGAAAAATGGTGTTCACTTCTAAACTTTTATCTCACAAGGCGCAATGGTAAATTGTTTGCTTTTAAAGACGATTATCATGCAGAGTATACTGTTCGAAAGTGTAGCCTACCATTATTACATTCTGTAGTGTGACAAAGGTATGACAGATTTTGTATCTTAAGTGTTTACAAAATATTTACTTGCATCTTGCCTGATAATTTCAGAATGTCTAAAGACGGTCACATTATCACAATCAACACAAATGATGGCGAAACATTTGGAAAATCAGTCAACGGAAAAATTTTGATTGACTGGCTAATTGATAACAATTACGTAACAAACCGTGAAGATGGTCTTATATTTGGTCAGCATCTCATGGATATTGGGTTATTAAATCAGGGTAGGTGCCCAGTATCACATTTTTCTTCTGTCTGGGTTGCTCCTGGGTCCATCAATCAATAATTCATCACTAGGCCTATCAATTATAGATAATATTATACTGATTCGCAATTGAAAACAGACTGAAATATTCTAGAAACATTGAATGAGGTCATCATTCATTCTAAATGAGGCTAGACCAGGAACCCATTGCTAAAAATTGGAATACAGATTATTAAAAGAGAAACCAAACAAAAAAGAAAATGGTGAATGAATAGGCTACAGTATTTTTAGGTTACCAATGAACGGAGTACAATACCTTTAATAATAAAATGAAAACTAAAGTTGAATCCTAAATCCTGACTGCCGCTATATACATGCAACAGTTGCGGTTGTCTAAATCCGCCCCTGGTTGTAATATCACAATGTTTCACGGCTTTACAAACTAATTGCCAAACAATTCCTTGCAATTTATTTTGCAATGTTTAAAACCACTTATTCAACTGCCTTTCGTTTTTCTTTGCCTTTTAGTTCACAATGAGGTAGTCTTCTACGATGATGATGATATCCTCTATCAATTTGTTTTTGATGATCCGTCTCAACCACCATTGTGCGAGGCTCTTGGTCTAAAACATGAAGATACAGATTATCACCACTCTGTGCTAGACGATGAATTAATGCGCCTTGGTATTAGTCCTGGACAAAAAAATTATATGAAAAGATTATGGTCAGGTGGGTAGAAAATACATTTTCAACATTTTCAATTGAGATGTAGGCTAGGCATGATTTCACAAAATATTTTGCCTTCCTTGAACAATACTGCCAAAATAGGACGCGTGCCACAATTATTAGTTTTCAAAATATTTAAAATTCTAAACAATTATTATCAAAAGTTTTTGAATTGTGATTTATTGTAAACTCATTGGCGTTAAAAAAAGAAATTTAAGTTTGAAAATCTATGTATAACAAATTTGGATAAAAAATCAAGTTAATATTTGTAAACCTTCAGATTCTGTAACTGGCCTTTCAGTGACAAGGTTTGACAGACTGTTGGATGTAAACCTTGACTTAGATCTATCATCAAGCCATTCATTAAAACAAATTTTGTGTTAACTATCTCATAGCCAAACAATGATGCAAATTGTAAAAAAACAGCTATTATCTAGACTACCTGTAGTATATGATATATAGGTAATGATTATTCCAGATTAGTCTTTTTTACGATTTCTAATTTATATATGCATAACTCATGTAATAAATAGTTAATTGAAAATAATTTATGTAGATTTATACATGTTATATCACTTAAAGCTTTATCCTACACCTACTAGACTCAACCCTGAGCACTACTCTCAGCCAGTTAAACTAAATTCTAAACATTTTCATAATTGCTTAGATATACTGTACAGTACTTATTAGTTAGTTTTTGATTCTCTATTTGGCCTGTATTTATTTGATACTAGCAATTACCCCCAGTGTTGCTGAGCTAATGTGGGTTAATTTAGTTTTACAGTAACTAAATTGTTGAGAAAGTGTTAGCTATCAAAGTTAGCTATTCAAAACAGAACATTAAGCCAAAAAAAATTTATAACAGAAGCGAGTTGATAAATCTGATTCCCAGAATTAATTTGGGTAAAAAATAAGAATTAATACATCTTTCAATAATGTTGATGTGTTTTTGAATGGAATGACACCCAAATGAAATTTGATATCAAAAGCCAAAGGTAAAAAGTTTAATCATGAGTGTGAAAAATGAGATGCCAAAATTGCCTTGTTGTTGCAACGCAAAGCTAAATCACAGGAGAAAGATACGTTTTCTTTCTATGCGAGAAACAGAAAGCAAAATCTAAAACACGAAAGCCGTCATAACAATATGTTGATCATACTAACTACAATATGTTTTTTAAAGCTGTAGAGCTACAATTGACGGATAAATCTGTTCTGAACATACAAACTTACATATACATACACACAGACTTTGACATTTATAATTATAGATACCTCGTACTGTAATTTTAAACTCTCATGCCATTTCCTGATTTCAAGTCAACAGTCGTTTTTTGGAAGTAAAATATATCCATTCATTCAACATAAGAATGACTTGGTAGGTACTGTTTTCTTTTATATTTTTATGTGAACACAACTATGAAAAGCCCTTTTTAAACTTGAAATTCTTATACAAAACTGATGATGATCATCATTAAATGTTGATAAGATCTGCGTCTGGAATTTACAGGTAGTGATGCTGAAAGCTATGATGATGATTCAATGTCGATTGCATCAAGTACAGAAGGTGGTGGAGGCGGACATCTCAAGCCAGGTAATTCGAAAGGTATTATTCAAAGAATGAAGTCAAATTGAACTCAATGCATGTCCTATATAAATAGCTAACTGATGACTTCACTCTATCCTTTCTTTATGTTCTTATATATAATTACACTACCAGCACCAAAACCATGAAAATGCCATGAAAGTGTTGTGAAAACACCATGGAAATATAGAAAGTGAACACCACAAATTTTTTAAACCATGAAAACATCTATATTCACGATATTGAAATGTAAAAATGCTATGAAAACGCAATGAGATTGAGACTTCACGGTTTTTTCATGGTTTTTGGTGTCAGTTGTGTTATATGGACCATACTATACATAAGTGATTGTAAATAATAGATGACACCAGTGATAACAGCTTTAGATTATTTATTTTTTTGTTTTACTCCAGTTGTCTTTAGGCAAATGTCTGCTGAGGAATTAATACACAAATCAAGTCCATATGTTCATAAAAGCATCAGAGTAAGCAATGTTCTTATTATATTTTAGTCAGAAATGCAGGTAGAACATGACAGCTCCTACAGATAGAGTTAAATTCACTAAAGGGGTGGGGTTGCGGTTTTCTCTGTTGAGACTCCTGTCGATAGTTGGATAATATCTTGCCAAAAATGAAAAACGTTTATAAACCCAAGCCTATCTAATCCAGATACCACCCGGAGCACACAGGGTCTGAGTAGGGATAGGAATCATCCTGCAGTCCTAGATCCTAGAAGGTTAGAGCAAATTCAGAAGAAAATTGATATTTTTAATGATTTATTGGTAAAACGTCAACAACAAAAAATCAGAAAAAAATTTGAAATGCCTCTAGGATTCCAGAAGGCTGCACCATTTGTCTAACCCTGGGAGCACAAACGTGCAATGCCTAAATCAACATACACAAAATGCCACACATTAGTAGGTATAATTGCTGTGTGATTTCAAAGCTGTGGAAATGTACTGTAACTACCAAATGGATGAATTGCAAGTCATTTCTCTATCAATCCAGTTATAATTGTGCAACTCATATTTAATAATCAAAAATTGCTTTTAATTCTCAGTCTTCATCAACTTGTTGTGATTAAATCGGATTTAGATTTTTGTTCTGTTCAGATCATTAATATTTCAAGCGAGAAGAATATTACTAATTAATGAAAAATAACCCGGTGGATTGATGTAAAACGGCATTATCGTCCCGATAAACTATGTGCAATAGTTGTTAACTTTGCGCCGTTTTCATGTGAACACTGCAGGGTTAGTTTTGCCGTGCCAAAAATAATGAAAATCAATGTCAACCAAAGTTGATACTTATAAAGATGATGCTCATTATTTCAATAAACCCCATATGACAACACATTTCTACACACATCACATGTGCCTCTATAAACAATGCCTCTTCGACCTTCTTATTGTATATTTCTCACTACCAATCAGTGTTATTCTTCTAACTCTTGATTTTAAACACTATTTGGAATATATAGGTAGTCGGTGATGCCGTTGGCTTTGGCTTTGTTGTTCGAGGTGAAGGACCCTGTTACATCCAAACAGTAGACCCAACTGGACCAGGATGTAGAGCTGGTCTCAAGGTAAACACGTGTAATGACTTCATTAGGGACCATTTACAATTAACGTTGCCAATTTTCCGTTAACGTGTACTCCCTCACCCTCTTGTCGACTTTCTTGATAGGAATTTCGAACATGTAATGCAGGGCGTCAACTTTCACTAAAGCCCCCTCCTATCGCTACTTTACATCAATTGTGAACGAAATTTAATGCTTAATTAATGTAACATAAATTCTTGAGTTCTGCAATGTAAATAAAAAAGAATTTGATTCTAGGGCTGCGAAGCTTTCGTAAATAGATGAAAGCTAGTCTTCAAGTTGCTTGAAAACAGACAATTGATCACGTTTAATAATTTATTTTTGATTGATGGTTACTTAAGTAGCAATGAGTATATCCTATTATACAGTAATAAAATATCCTTCAATATCCTATTGGGAAAAGCGTTGATTTTATTCAACCATCTTCTTATCGTGTGAAAATCCTGTGATCGCATGCTTCTTAACGCGAAATCAACACGGGACCACGCATAAATTAGTTTATAATCAATTGATTGGTTGAGCTTATACAAAGTAATCAGTGAGAGCTAAATGTTATACATATTTACGTATGTTTATGCTCAAGCTATTGTGTATTACTCTCGTAACTTAAGCACAATAGGAAACAAATCAATCACCTTGCAAAAACGACAACAGAAACAGCAGACAAATTCGAAAATGATGAATATCATAGGTCAACATTAAGCGATTGAGCTACCTTTGTGATATATCTGTCTTTAATATTTATCTACATTACTTTTTTGCTCGTTTTTGTATCAGGTTCGCCAGTTTATCTATTCTGTAAATGGAAAGAATTGCTTACAAATGTCGCACAAAGAAATTGCACATGAAATAATGCAAGGACCAATGGTCGATCTTGTTGTGCTACAGCATTTTAGAAGCAAAACGTAGCCTGGTTTATTTGAATTATTTGAAACTGTACAGATCAAGTTAGATACTCCAAGATTTGAATTTGTTTGAAGAAATTATTTTTACTGAGCCAGTTGCTGTGTATTAGTCATTTATTGAATGGTATAAGAGCTTGATGATGCTTTCAAGAATCTGTGATAAGATTGGAAAATAATTTAGATTTTGAATTGAGATATTTACTATACACTTTGAATTGTTGCTTCAATAAACAATGTCAATGTAATTTGATTATCTGTCTTTTATATTAACATATTTTGATATGGAATATTTTCTTTAATTAAGGGAATGATATTATCAATGTTGTTACTATCAATAATGTACAAAATAAATTTGTAAATACATAGATATTATGTTCTTTCATCGTCCTTATTTTTTTTTATTGAGTCATTTGTTTTGCTGACTGAAATCAAGCTTTCAAACGAGGCCACACTTACAACCTTCTCCTAACAATTTATGGATCAAATATGGTTTGGAAAGTTTGGAATAGTAAAGCCAAAATTTCTCTTCTGTTTAATATTTATTAAATTTTCAGAATAGAATGTAGATGTTCAGAACTTCATCTTTCTGGATAAAACATCAATAATCATACATGTTATAAAAACAATAAATTTTTCAGAGGAAAGACACAAATACAGATAAATGGTCACATATTTCAATGAAGCAACACAAAAAGTCGAATATAAAGTATTTTGAATATTTTAAGTCGTGAAGGTGAAATGAACACAAACGAGGGACACAAATACCATACATCTTATATCTATAAGTTGACAGTTTCATCAATTGGATATTGTTTGAGCGAAAATAATACATATTATTTGCTAGTATACATCTTAATTTATGCCCCGGTCAAATGAAGCCAAAATTTTCACAAAATTTGATTTGATAATTTTTCGCATCCATGTTGTGGAAATACTGGCTTCATTTTGCCACAACATCGATCGCGAAGTTGTAAAAATGCTGGCTGTAAAAAGTTATGTAGACGGTTTCGTCCTACCTTAGCTAATTGGTGTCTATGATAGGTATAAATCTAGCAATATGTATTACATTTGTGGTGTATTTGAGGTTTTTGAACTTGATAGGAGTTTCTGGGCACCAATCATCTACTTTTATTACGTTTTATTTGAGTATGTCTATTTGCTTATTTTAATGGTTGCTATTTATTCGGTTTTAGGTCTTGGTTTTCCGTTGAGTTTTGCACTTGGTATTCTTTTTGTTGGTTCACATGATTTTTATTGGTTTAGTATAGGATTTGAATATTTGATCATCTTCAAAGTTTCAAGCCAACAAAATCCAACACCAAAATTTGTTGAAATTTGTTGGCTGGGGTGGCCAAATCAATGAAGCCAGCATTTTCACAACATGGATGTTTTGAAAAAGCTGGCAAAATGTTGGCTTTATTTGGCCGGGGCTTTAGGTGTGGTCGTTGCCCCATCATTGTTTAAATTGTTACTTAAATTTGAATCAAGTAGTATATTGAAATAAATACAATTACTGTTAATTTAATATTCTTTTTATCATGGAAACATCTGGTCCGTCGAACCGGAGAACAACAGTATAGTACCAAAGGAATTGGTCTTATCGAAGTCATCAAAGCTTTGAGTCTACACAATTTTAGCTTGAGTTGATCAAACCAAGAAAATGTTTTGAATTTAATATGAGTAATAGGCGAGTTGACTTTTTACATAAATACATAAATTTAATGTTTAAAAATGGTAACAAACAAGGTGTTACGCATATGAAAGACGATTTGAAAAATAGGAATGGCCTCAGTAAATTTTCGATTAGGACTCTTATAAGCTGAGTTATTTAATGTTGAAAGTTCCATATTTTAGAAATAGCGCTCCTTCGAAAGTCGGAACTCATGCCAAAGTGACAAGAGCGCCAACTATGGAAAAATAACAAATCTAGACTTCAAAAAATCGTAACTTTTTCTCGCGGAAAAGAAATTGTCCACTTTCCAGAACAGATATGGCAATACCTTTGAGATACCTTGTCGGCCATATATGACTGAGATTGAACGTGAATGGTAGAGTTCAGAAAGGTTATATTTGACTGCGATGGAGTCATGCGGACTTGTTTTATTCGACCAAAATTGAGCAAAGAGTTTTGATCATTATCCGTGGCGAAGAGAATACAAAGCGTGTTGCAGCTGTTAAATACTCAACACCTTGTTTTATGACATCATGCGTTGATCCAGTGCTTCAACACCTTTTTGAGAGAAAACTCCATCGAAGTCTAAAAATTTCTTACTCAACTCTACAATTCACGTTTAATTTCAGTCATTTATGGATAACAAGGTGTCTCAAAGATATGGGCATATCTGTTCTGGAAAGTGGACCATTCCTTTTTTGCGAGTAAAAAGTTACGATATTTTGAAGTCTAGGCTTTGCTATATTTCCATAGTGGGTTCTCCTGTTATGTCAGCATGAATTCCGACCTTCGAAGGAGCACTATTTATGAAATATGGTACATTCAGCATTGTATAACTCAGTTAATAAGAGTCCAAATGGAAAAATTATTGTCGCCCTTCCTATTTAATTTGAATAGGCAATTCGATCCTGGAAAAACATTTGGTGTCATGTGTACACAAAGCATGACTGATATTGATATTTTTGAACCGTTTTCTCAAACTTGTGATCACAACTCTATTGAATTTTCTATGAACACATTGTACCGTGTTCCATTTCACCTAGTTGTCATGGTAAGAAATTGAACTTTAAAAAAGCAAATTACGAAGGAATATCGACGGTGTTGCAAGAGACAGATTCGTTTAAATTGTTACAGAACGCAAATGGAGAAGTCGAATCTTTCTGCGAGTTAATTTGATCAGTTTTAAATAGTTGCATGGACACTTTTGCTCCTTTATCAATATTGAATGATTTAGTAGACTGTATTGAAGATAAGTGTAGAATCAATCTCTTTGCTGACGATGCAAACATTTTCACATGCCACTCAAACTACCAGAGTGAAAATACTGTTTTAACACAAATCGGAACAATATGTCGGCCTGGGCATCTAAATGGCAACTTAGACTTGCACTTGCCAACAAAAAATGTTTTACTTTTTCTCCCGGACTCAAAGATGCAAATTTAATTGACTTGAATCTAGATGGTCATTCGCTTACAAATACTGATCAAATCAAAGATCTGGGTATACTACATATTATCATCAAATTGAAACCATCAGTTCATTGTGCAATGCGGGGTGCAATGCATTCTGAAAAAGCAAATTCAAGATTATATCTCATTCGGAATTGCTTTACATCTCGTGATTCCGAAATACTTATGAAAGCATATACATTATACAAAGTCTTTGTTAACAGAATCTAGGATCCCAGTATCTCCGCTTTTGTCGAACCCTGGTTGACGAAACAGCGACCTTTCATCCATTAAGATATGAGGTCGCAGTGGTCGGGTATGCGGTGAGTAGCTCCATCTACTGTGGCGGCCAGAGCCATCTATTTAAAATTTAATATTTTACATAGATGGCTCTGGTGGCGGCTGCTTGAACTACAGTTCTCTGAGTCCGTAAGGTCAAAAGTTGAAGAAGCGCAAGAAGACAGAAGACTTGTGCTCAAAACGAGAGGATCGGAAGCTAAATTAGGAAACATATTCTTGAAAATACACTAAATTACATTTAACTCATCATCATCATCATCATCATCATCATCATCATCATTTATTCAGAACCTTTAAGTTATACAAACGTTTTTTCAAAGGACTGATACATAGCTAAGTTGACAGGAAAACAGACATTAAGTAAAAAAACAGGCATAAATAACAGGAAAGAGTGGTAAGTGTAAAGTATACTAAGAACGTAAATGCTTCTCAAGGAGATGTTTGAAAGTAGGCCTGCTTTGGACTTCCTTCATTGCAGACGGTAGATCGTTCCACTTATGCGCACCAGCGTCTTGAAATGAATGACGATGGCTCGACTTGATGTAAATGTCATTGTGGGCGTGAGATCTTGTTCTGGTGGAATACGGCAGTTGGAAAAAGTCAGAAAGCAAAGGAGGTTTGAAGCTAGTTTGAATTTAATTTTATGAGTGAACATTAGTTGATGCGATGTTATTCTGTCTCTAACAGATAGCCAACCTAGTTGACTTTGCATATCAGAGACACGAGTGCGATAGTTACAACGGAGCACTGTCCTCATTCCTCTGTTTTGCAATCTCTGGAGGCGATCTAGATGTTCGGTTTTACAGTTCCCCCATAATACGACAGCGCAGTAGTCAAAGTGTGGCAAAACAATGGTGTTATAAATAGTTCTAGCTGCTTCTTGCGGTATGAAGCGTCTCACGTATTTCAAAACTCCCAAGCTTCTATTGATTTTCTTATTAATTGCTATGACATGTTTGTCGAAAGATAGGGTATTGTCTATTAGAATGCCTAGGTATTTTAAAAGATCTACTCTAATTACAAAACTCATTGTATCGACTAAACTATTACATTGAGTATTTTAGATATCATTAGTTAAACTATCAAAGAACATAACATCAAAAGTATCATTGCTGTAAATTAATTTGAAATTATTACTCATCAATTTATCAAAATTAGTATAAAAACTTAGCCAGTATAAGCTTAAACTTTTTCCTTATGTACAACCTTCATGATTCTAGCATTTTGTAGAAACAACTTTAATGTTATCAATGTAAACAGCCCTGCATCCGCCATAGTATCTACGATCAATCGTTGTCATCAATGTCAACTATAGAAGCAAACAAATCAAATGGAGTAAATACAAATGCTGGGATAGTAATTCCCCAAATACGTCGAAGGAGATATACCAATTTCAGGAAAACACAGACATGCATACATTTCCACAAGACAAGATTAATGCAGTATTTTAACACATGAAACCTCTATAAATACAGATCTGTAACATCAATTTGATCACCATTTTCTGTCTATGACTCCATTACTTAAGGGCCATTTACACTGCAGCAAAAAAGGCACGGTACTCGTCAATTAACACCCGAGTTGTTAACAAGAATGCGGCCCGTGCTGATTTTTTTTCAGGGTTTACACAGCTTATTAAAAACTGTTTTCAAGATCGCCCGTGCCTATTTTTACGCGGGCCGAGATTGAAAACTTACAAACTGAATTATAGGTTTCTCATTATTAAATGGTTTTACAGGTGAAATTCGATAAATTGAGACTCAATTATGTTAAATAACTTGTAAGGATTCCGTTGAACTGAAAATCACTATGTTTTTCATCAATTATAATATTTAAATTTTTGTTACATTCCTATCTCCATTGAGCAAAATTCAAATACATTTGGGTTAGTCTTTCACCTCCTGAACATGCTACCATGCCAGATCAGTATTTCTGTGACAAAAGACACATCTAAATTTAGGCTCCGCACTGGTAGTTACAATTTGCATAATTAAACCTTATACTACAGAAACTTCATTAATTTTCAAAAGAAATACGTAACAAAATATGCTTAATGTGCTTATCTAGCTTTGGTAATCTTTAGTCTGTCACTGATTTTATTAGAAAACCTCAGAATTCCACTGTAAAGAGACGCAACTTCTACGATGACGTCATAATTACTGCAAAACGGCACGGTGCCCACTTTTTGAGCGGGCCGAGACTACCTCGAGAAATGATCTCGGCCGAATCAAAATAGTAGGCACGGCGCCGCTTTTCAATGTCTGAAAAAGCCGTTTAGACAGTGTTTTCGCTTGGCCCGTGCTCAAAAACACTTGACACCTTCACACCTTTGATGTGTTAATTGACGAGTACCGTGCCTATTTTGCTGCAGTGTAAATGGCCCTTTAGTTTTCGTTTCATTTTTGCAAATTGTGGTCAGAAATTTTGAAATTTGAAAAGGGCAGCAAGAAAATATGAATGCAGTCTTATTAATTTGATGCCGATATAGATTTTGTGCAATTTTCTACAAACTTGAAAAGGTACAACTTGTGTCACTTGTCACATCCCCGTATCGAGAGGTCAATTATAATTGAGCTGAACGGACGCTTTTTAATCGCTCCGTTAGTTTGCACCAAATAAACTTACTTTTCAAAAAAGTAATCTACTATGTGAATAAAATATATCAAAATTACAACATCACTAAAATGGCAACAACTCGAGGAACGAAAGGGAAGAAAAGTCAACCTCAGATTCCGTTATCGAAAGGAGATATGGTAGATCTGCTTGACTCACCTCGGTTTGCACAAGCTGTGCGGTCAAAATTCGATTCACATGGCGACGATGTGTTTCACGTGGCGATGATGTGTTTTCACATAGCGATGATGTATTTTCCTGAATCGATGTAGGAAAATAGCCTGCGCGCAGACCTTAATACGGGATCAAAATCTAACTTCCTCGTTCGTCCCCTCGAACTCTGGCAACGAAATAGCATCATAACCCCGTATCGAGAGGTCATTTATAATTGAGCATCGGATATAAATATCATACAAAAAGCAAAAATTATAGAATCATCGTTACCAGAAAGTCTGCGGAAAGTGATCTCATGGATAGAGTCAGAAGTTAGATCAGTATAACTGGGCTTTGGACGCTTTTCTCTATGAAAATAAGAACGGCAGTTCAGGGTCTGTTGATTATCTGACGTATAGTAATCTAATCATACAGTGTGAAGGAGTTTGACTACATTGTAATCAGTAATGGTCTTTGAATACCATTGCTCTGCCTCGGGCTATGCCTGCTACTATGGACGGAAATTTCTTCGTTTGTGGTTACAGCAATATGCATAATTTGTCAAATTCTGCATCGATCAATCAACTACAGGGGCGGATCTAGGGGGGTGCAAAAGGAGCGCTTGCACCCCTTCATAATTTTCGAAATGACGTAAATACTATTTTAGTAGAAACCGAAAGAAAACTAAAGTTTTCATTTTAAGCGAAAATTCGAGATAGGAGATCTGTTTTGTTTTTGGTAATCCTTTTCTGAAAGATTCTAATCTTGTTTCATCCAAAGATGTGAATGTCTGACGAATCATTTTTATCAAACCTTTTGATTGGAGCGGTTTTGATCAAATGCACCCCATCATATGCAAATGAGTTCGTCTTAATACAAAAGAAGCCTTGAAACTCTGTCTACTGATTGGCGCGGCTTGGTAACTTCAAATGCACCCCATCATATGCAAATGAGCAAGCTGGATACAAAAGAAACAGGACTTTTCTGCCTCGTGATTGGCGCGGATAAGATCACTTGCACCCCCTCATATGCAAATGAGTTCGCTTCAAACTATACACGTGATTAAATTTTGCTTATTTCTGTTTTCTGATTGGAGCGGTTTTGCAACATCAAATGCACCCCCTCATATGCAAATTAGCCTCATCCGGGACATGTCAAAATAATCTGAACCAGGAAAGAAACTGAAATCCAGATTAATCGGATTTTCTTGTCAGTACAACCAGAGCTATCTATTTAGAAGAGTTAGGACACGGTAGTCTGGGACCAAGTTTTTAGCGCGGCCAGCGGCCATTGTTGATCCAAACTTGTTTAATTTGAGAAACGAAGGCTGCACGCATTTATTATGGAGTTTTATATAATAATTTTACCTGAAATATAACAATAAATCATAAAAAGAATCTCAAGAAGTTTGAAGAAAACTACAATCAATTAACTGGAAGCCTTTAGTAGTGAAATAGTGGTATGTAAGCTTGCTGGAAGCGTGTTTAGAGCGTTGTTGTGGATTTGTCAGCTAAACAGCTTACCAATAGTGTGCGATATTGTGCACTCACTGCAAACTAATAAGCAGCTGTCGATAAATTGCTGATTATATGCCGTATAACCTTAGACAGCTCTGCCATAACAACAGCTTAAATCAAATTTGGATTGAAGGATAAAGGAGATGTGGTATGTGAGGTTTTTATTATTCGTTATTTATTTTACAATATAGTAACATCATAATATGTTGGTCTTATAATCATTTAACCTATCCTATTTTATGGCATCCCTCATCGCTATGGATCTTGACCCCTTTGAGGTTGCTTTCACAGCATTTGCTTGTTTTGTTCTTTTTTCCAGCACTGTTTTGATTTTAACTCTGAAGAACGTTTTAGTTATCATCGTTTTGGCCTTGTGACAGTCTGGTATTTTATTAGTTTTATTTGCAATTGTACATGCATCCACAAGTTTCTGCATAATGTTGCTGTGGGAAAACAATTTATCCTCGTTTTTGCGGAATATATTTTCTGCTAACATAAATACTTCCTTAGCATCTTGTGAAATATATGTCAGCGCCTTTTTGGTATAGTCTGCTAGTTCCACTAGAGATTTTGGTGTACATCCATAATCATGGCTGACATCCAATGGTTGGGCTAGTACAGGTGCAGGAACTACAAGCATATTCTTGCACTCTGCGCAATGCTTATTGAGCTTTAAAAACTGGTGGACAGCATAGCCGCCTAAGTTTTCTAAGCTGAAATCTTCCAACTTTGTAAGGTCCCCATTCTCAATCTCATCTGCTTGATCAAGCTTTTTATCATCAGGTGATAATTGGAATTCCATATCCAGAATACTGCAGCATGGTTGATCCTCGTCTTTCTCATATGAACCAGTGTTTTTGCTTGAAATACACTGTGAAATGGCAATTATACGCAATGCATTGACAAACTCAATAGCAGTTGGGACCGGATTTTTATATCTAACAGATGAAAATAAATTTTCCAAAGCGTCCTGTGTGAAGCGGCTCATCATTAAGAATTTGTACTGTTTCTCCATTAACAAACAATTCTGCAATTGCAGAGCACTTGTTGTTGCCAAAATAATTCCTGACTGCACTGGTTTCCATGGTGCATCAATGTCTCCAATATTTAGGCATTTAAAAAGGTCAATAATGGAATTTAAAAATTTTACAACCTCTTCATGCTTTTCCTTATCAAAAAGGCTGAGGCTCATTGACGGTGATCTTGAAGTCATTAAATCAAACCACATACCAATTTGCTCACAAAACCAGGCAGTTGATAAAGCTGATCTATGGAGAAATTTTTCCTGCACCAACAATCTTACTGCAGCCCCAGTTCTTCTCGAGAGTAAATTTTTTGCCAAATTAACTTTCATTTTGGTAAAATGACTAGGGTTGATAGCATTATTATTCAAATGTGGAGCGATTTTCAAGTCGTTCGTTAAATCATATTCAACAAGACGTTGTAAAGGAGCCATTGAAACTTCATTTGATGAAAGGTTATTCGATTTGACAATTATTTCGGGAAGGTATATAACTTGCCTTCGAGATAGATGATTTCTCAAATTTTTTATTAAATGTGGGACATCAGGCATAAAGGTCAATTCCTGCTTTTCTAGAACTGGGTGTTCACATGAGTTTTTTATAATGATTTCGGGTGCTGGGTTTGGATTTTCAAGAGTTGATTTTTTCTTTTTTCTCTTACAGGACACTTTAAAATCGTTCAAGACCGCAATATTACCACCACCCATATCCATGGTAACATTCAAAGTGGAAAGACCAATCTCACATGCCCTTGAAATAATTTTAATGATGACATCGTGCACTTCTAAACTGTCAAATGACGAGCCAGTGAAATAATATGCCACCACCTGTTTCCATCTCGTTGTTAAACCACATAGCATAAATACAAGAGCATGGTTTGCGGCTTCACCATCCATCACTTTTTCCTTACTACCTTTCAGAGTACATTGTCCAATTATGGACTCTGTTCGACGATCAAAATCAAATGCTGGTTTGATTGCCATTTCATCCAATAGAAGTACACAGCACTTCTCTTGTTCTGTCATTGTTTGTACCTCGAAAGTAAAAAGTATGAGGATACTATAGTCTAGAGTTAAGTGTTATGCATACAATAAAACCTGTGCACAACTTACAGCCAGCTTCAAGATACCACTGTAAAGAGCGGACCCTTGTGGAG
Source organism: Haliclystus octoradiatus (assembly GCA_916610825.1). NCBI lineage: Eukaryota > Metazoa > Cnidaria > Staurozoa > Stauromedusae > Haliclystidae > Haliclystus > Haliclystus octoradiatus. The sequence goes on from OU744446.1 coordinate 14,420,969, forward strand.
ATGTTGGATTCAATGTGGATATAAATTGTTCATATTGTGACCTTACCAGTATAGACACGTTGCTGCACTATTACAAGATTACAAGATTTCACTACAGTAGCAATTTTAAGATCACACCAGCCTTACCTTTTGTTCAAGAGCTAGGAAAACTTCTTTGATCAGGCCTGACAAAAATTGAATGTGCTGCATTCGTCTGTTTAATGTTCGAATGGAGGGTAATGGATAACTCTGTTGGAGTAACAAGGTGTACCCAGTTGCTCCACAAGCATATCGTATTTTGAGGGCATTCTCAACTGTTTTGTTTGACCACAATACTATATAAATAAAGGAATATATTATATATAAATTATTAATTCTACTTTTGAATGACAAATTCAGTGTTGATATATGATATCTATATTTAGCGTACCACGACATGAACCAGGTTTTTTTGTTAAAAAATCTATCTGATCATCGTTGAAGATGCCAGAAATGTTATTTGACAGGTTGTTGTATTTTTCGTCTGCCTTTTTCAATTGTCTCTTTAGTTCATGTACTTGATTGATATTAAAAGTGTCAACAGGCCATTTTCCGAATTCATTTTCATTTGTAACTGTACAAACAGAGGATTCTTCATTGTCATCATTTACATCATATCCTGATACTACCGGTATGTCATTTGCATGAGACGAGGTCTTTCTCTGCTTTTTAGCAGATGGATCTGAAGGTAGTAAATTATAATATTTTAATCAGTCAATTTTTACTGAATTCAAAACAAATTCATTTATCATCAAAATTTACACAAAGATTACCTAAAGATGTTCTTTTTGTTGGACTCTTTCTCTTGTTTACTGTTTTTTTATGACAAAAAATTGTAGGTATGGCATTTGGTTTGAGCTTACCAGGAATTCTGCTTTCAAATTGATTACTTTCAAAATGTACCTTTAATTAAGTAAGAAGGCTATAAGTCAGATATCAGTCGTTTTCGATATGTTCAAATAGTTTAATATTATAACAATTACAGAAATACATATTTAATATTTGCCTCGCAAAGTCTTGATGATCTGCTGTTGAAATGTTCCCTTTTGATTGCTGCCATCCAAACAGCACGTCTTTCCTTGTCCTTCTTTCCATTAGGAACACTGTACATTGCATGATTTCCATTGTCATCACGATTTGAGCATCCAACAGCACAACACCCAGTCATTGAAAATTCAAAATAGTTATATTATAATTCTATTCTATGTGACAATAAAATTAAAACAAATGAACAGCTAACGTCAAAAGACAGAAAGATCACCACGAGGATTAACCTTGTTAAACTTTCGCGCAATTTTTTGGATCAAAAATGGCCGAAAATTATCACGTGAGACGATTCGGCCAATCACCGACCGCAGCTGCGAGAACAATAGTTGTCCTAACTCATCTAAATAGATAGCTCTGAGTACAACCACACTTTGGTGTTCTCAAACCATTCCAAATCGAGAAATCATCATGGCGGACTTTCAACTAACATTGGAGCAAGCTATTTTAGCACTTTCTGATGAGAATGAACAGGACCTGAAAGTTGTTTATGATGAAATTATGTGTGAAATGCGTTTTCTTTCTTCTGATGAACATTACGACTTGATAGATGATATAGGAATAGAAACGCAGAAATATATATAGCCTACCAAAGTCGTTAAAAAGCTGTGAAAGCAAGGATACGCCACATTTTGCTTTAAGGTATGAATTATGAAATGATATTTCATGGATAATTTACTTCATATTTTGTATTCCCTCGACCTTTTGTTCGACTGTTGGTTTGTTAAAACTTTCCTTGTGTTTATATATTTTGCTATGTAAGCCAGAACGCCACGTTTTGATTTAAGGTGTGAAATTCTACAAATATCTACTTTTAAATTTCATTTATGATTTACTTCATGTTTTGTATTCCCTCGACCTTTTCTTCGACTGTTGGGGCTTGTTTACACTTTCCTTGTGTTTATATATTTTGCTGTGTAAGCCAAACCGCCGCGTTTTGATTTAAGGTAGGCCTATGAATTATCAAATTAAATTTCATGGTTGATTTACTTCATGTTTTGTATTCCCTCGACCTTTTCTTCGACTGTTGGCTTGTTTACACTTTCCTTGTGTTTATAATTTTATAGATATCGTTGTGTAAGTTGGAATTTAGAACTTCTGATCTAATTATTATTTCAGGGTATAATACTGTGCTTGTGTTTTATTCAATCCTACAATAGTTTCATTAATTTCTTGTTGGTTTGTCTAACAGATCCGAAGCAAACGGCAACTGCCTTCACAGTTCAGCATCTTTGGTTCTTTACAGGTGACAATGCTCTAGTTAAAATTCTGAGGAAACCGATCTTGGCATCATATTTTTTGTATTACATGGTGGCTCAGTAGCTATTTTCAGATGTTAAAACTGTGTAAAAGAATTCATCAAAGCCTACTCAGTTTCTAATTACAACAATCTAAAACAATGATTTTATACATAAATAAGGATAAATCTATAATATCAGATTATATTATGTAAACTTTTATGATTGAGTAAATTACATGCATGGATTATACCTAATATGCTTTTCATACTGTATAACCAAGGCTGTCTATGATATTATCTTCTGACAATCTATTAACCATAGTGCCAAGCAACCTTGAGTCCTGTGGTCTATGGAGGTAAAGATTTTCCTGTTCCTGCCCCCATCTTATGGAAAAACTGGACTGGAATATTGGGAGACCTGCACATTGAATGAATTTGAAATCAAACTAACACAACTATTTTTGTATAGTTTATGGTAATTAGCAACTTAAAATTAAAATTAAAATGAGCAACTTAATCGTTAGTATATTTTTTCAAGGTTTCACACCTATGCTAATATGATCTCTTAGTACTATTATTATAATTATTGCACTGCTGTAAATATTACATTTAATTATTGTGAAGCGCTTAGATAAATGCCTATATAGTCATTATATAACATTATATTATTATTAGTATTATATATTTTGAGTCAATTCAATTGCTTATTGGTGGGTATCAAATCTGAATATATTGTCATTTGAAAATTGATTTTGAGACCAAGAAACTGGGTTTATAGGCGGTCTAAGAGCTTTAAATTTTCAAAAATTTTCCGGGGGGGCATGCCCCAGGACCCCCCTAGATAGGCGGGGCTTCGCCCCGCCACGGGGGCTGCGCCCCTAAACAATAAATTCTTGCACCCCATAGGATTTTTCCTGCATCCGCCCCTGATCAACTAATAATCAATGGCAATCCAACTGTTTCTAATTTGATATTTGTTGGACTCATATCATCAGAATAGTTTTCAATAAGTGTTTTAACTCTCCGCCATCGGACAAATCGTCTAGCCGAGTGATCGAATATTGTACGCGATGATTCGTCTGATTCAACTTGGATTACTTTTACAGGACATGGACCAATGACACGGTAATAAAATGATAAACAGGCAACTTCTGCGGGTACTTCAATACTTTTCACAATATTTATCATAATCTTATTTGTTGGAACGGCATCACAGTTTTTTCGTCGAAGGCGAGAACATAACCTATGTAACAAACACAATTATAAAAGAGGTCATTATCATCTGAACACCCACAAAGATGTTTGTGGACATCATGTAGTGAGATAGTCATATAATGGGAGTATCAACACAGGAATCATGAGTATGCAATATTAAAACACCGGACAACAAAAGGTAAATGCAAGGCACATGAACGAGATAAATTTCGCCCCCTGGAAATATTGGCCTTGAATTATCTTTCACTCGACTTGCTTAGAACATTTTAGCATGGAAATAACACCGCAGTTAAAAAATGCAATCCACTGCAGCTAAATAGGTCATTTTCGCAGCTAATTGTCCCATTGCCGTCTTTGTAAATCGCACCTAAAAAGTCCATCCACCCTAGCTAAATAGATCTACTTCGCAACAAATTGGCTGAATATCTGCATCATTCAGAAATGGAAACTAAAAACTGATATCGCCGCAGCAAAATCTATCTTTCCGCAGCAAATAGACGCTGCATATTTGTTATCATCATCGCATTTAACTGCAGTATCTCATGCAAACATCAATACTTTACCCATTTAATCATGGGCTTTATTAAAACTTACTTTTGGAAACATCAATTATACCCATTATACCATCTGATAGTAGATTAAATAGTGCATGTGAGACAATACAGGAAAGTGTGTAAATGATCTTCTTCAGCACAAACGGAAACCAAAGTCTATTGATTATAGGGAGTATGTTTATCAATTATATTTGAGCACCAATCAAAATGTATACTGTATGGTAAAAGATCTACATATTGAGTATAACTGTATGTAGAATCTAATCGATAAATGGTACTTTTGATGATGAAATTTTGAAACTCCATGTCAAATATTAATTGTATCATGTGTACGAACATTCATGTTAACTGATGTACTATTACATTTCATGTTAACTGATAACTGTTATCACTGAGTAGTAGAGTTGTAAAAGTTTTCAGCCATAAATTTTGTCTTTATCAGCATATACAATGCAGAGTCTCAAAACACTGTGAAAGAACTCAGGGGTACTTCCATATAGGTACTGCCCATGGATGTGCTGTTTGTTGGGGGCTCCATTTTGTTGGTATCATGCTGGAAATTTTGATAAATCAAAGTTTTAATCGTCCCATACCTTCCCTGTTGCGAATTGTCTGTTTTCCAGCCTTTTTCATCCAGTTTATTTCCTACTGTTCCAATGGCATTTAAAATTCAACAAATTAGTAACTTATACCATTCTCTGCAATTTGAGCTATAATTTCCAATTTTGATATTTTCGAGTGTGCTAGCAAGATCCAAAATGTCACCCCCACAGTTCTAATTGGATATGGTAAAACCGCTGAATGAGGGTGATACTAAGTATCGATTATGTTGACCTGACTTAGTTGACAATGCCATGTGGAGTTTAGTAGTGAGTGTATATATATTATCGATTATGTTGACCTGCAGGACAGAACACATAAGCAATAATCAAGGGAATTAAATTCAAGAAATTCAAAATAACAAAACACATGGAATTACTTGGTGGATCTGTGAATGCGCATGCTCCTTGCGTCAATGAAATATCATCTAGACTAATCTCTGAATTTGATTCGTCATCAACAATAGCACCAAATGAAACCTATTTAAAATAAACAAATTCAAACAAATTCGACAATATACGTTTGTGATTCCCTTGCCAGGAACGATAACACGTGTCAGGCCAGCTTCATCATATATGATAAATGATAAAATACGTTGTTATTCAACCCTCAATGTGTGAAAAGGTATGCTGTAGTTATATTGCAATCGATATAACTTGAAGGTAGGAAAGAACTACATTATATGCATGCAGCGTTTAATGAATGAGCTGTGACTTTTCTGAGGAATTTTCTTTGGCATGCATTATATTGTACAATACTATACCAGAAAAGCATGGACAATGCCACAAACACGTTAGATGAAAACGTACGTAAAGATGAAACTGTTTAATTCGAAAAACCCTGATATTTTGCTGAAAGCCTACACGTTAAATGTGTGACCAATCATGCATGGCACCATATTTATAATTAACGTGAATCCGTTTCTCCTCAAAAAATCGGTATTTAAGCGTCAACAGATTATTATCTTGAGAAAATGAAAGTTTAGAGCTTCTTAGGCCAAAGAGCGATCTTTTAATAGTAAATAAAATTTTAAATAATACAGTTGTCGAAATTGACGCTTCATCACTGAACGAAGTATCAAATGAACGAAGTATCCAATTTGTGGACATTCAAAAATCACTCAGCCACTAAAATGACTCTACTTACTAAAATGTCCAAGGATTAAATGAAAAGTTCAGAATATTAGTTTTTCTTAAATGCAGATAGCTTTTCTTGGTATTATTTCTCTAATTAGACGTTATAATAGAAGCTTCCCACAATCTTTTTCAGCTTGGAGCCTCTGACAAAGTTTTATTGTCAAATTTTGAAGGGAAATTTTGAAAAATGTTTATCCTCTAATTTACAAACACATGAGACAGCCCACCAAATTTCAGAATTACGTTCGATTATCAAATCATTAATAATAATAATACGCAAACCGTGTCGGTGATCAAATCCCCATTGTTTCATTATTGTTAAACTCCTTTTCCGCAGAGCACTTTCCAAACTTCTTATACGCTTCTGGGTTATCTATAGGCCTTTGACTATCCGACGTTTTGTTTTTACTGTTTAAAATGCTATAAATTGCTCATAAATTGCGATTAAAATTTCCAAAATCGTGTCATTTCGAAGGAAGTTCTGTGAAAATAAACTGATTTGCCTTTGTGTATCCCATCATGCCTAGCAACATCACGAATTTTAGAGCATGCTTTATTTTAATTTCTGCCAATATTTTGGAAAAGTGTTTCATATTTTTCAAAAGTATTCCAATATGCCTAGAAGGAGAAGAGGTACTGTCAGATCCAACGATACTCTCTCTACTGAGAGCAGACAGCCGCAATCTCATTCTTTCTTCCGCAAGTTTTTTGGTTGACTCTTTTGGTTGTCTTTTTCCCATTCTCGTTGGTCTTGGCTTTTGCTTGTTACGGTTTTAAAACCACAGTTCACAAATAAACACATAACCATCTTGTTATCTAAGGTTATAATATTATAAATTGTTAAATGTTGGTATTAAATTGATTTATGTTTAATATATAATCAACAAAAATCCATAAAACCACTAACGACAAGCCAATACCTAAATTCGTTGCATCAAGATGGCCGCCTGTAAAAGTGATATGTCATTTTTATCACGTGACTGAAAAAGCGCTATTTGTTAAGTGTAAATTGATGCCTGCACTATTGAGCATTTCATTGAAATTCAAACCGAATTATGACATAATTATCTATAATCAGTTAGCTAATCATGTGTCATTAACTTCCGACATGCGCATTGCATATACTCATAAACAATACATAACTTAACCTATAAATGCGAATGTCTTTGTGTGTGTTTGTGGCGATCTATTGCAATTTTCTCCTCCAATTCAAAACAAAATGAATCAAATAACATTCAAGCATTGGCTTGTTTTGGTTTTTGTAGCCGCCATGCTACGACATGCTTCATTGCGTCGCGTTTATTATACAACGTCAAAGATAGTTTCAGTTCAGCCAAAATTAACCCAGAAACGCAGGCACGACATTGCTATTAGATATATATATATATATATATATATATAAACAAACCTTCTCCTTTTAAAGTTTATAGGTTTGTTGTTGGTATTAGTCCGCCGGCCCACTTCTAAAGTCTTCAAAGAATACAAACTTAAGTTACCGGAATTTCTCCTAGGAAGATGTTTTGAAATAATTGTGATTAAAGTGATAAATAATTTGATATTTTACCTGATACATATGTTTTTATGCTGCAGAAGGTTATCAATTCACGCCATAAACTTTGTGTTTTTTCGAAGGCAAATCGGCCTTCTCCATTTTGAAAATTGAAATTTACCGCCCTTCCATGCGCTCGTTCCAGTACTTTTCGTTCGCGTTACTATGGTTTCGACTACTAACAATATGGCAGCTTGATATTCGATACGTCTTGATATTTGATATTTGACCTTTGTAATTTGTTACGAAATAAAAATTATCGCGAAGGGCAGGTTGATCATGCATTATGTTTAGTTGTTTTTTGGCTAAACAGTTATTCTTATATTCATAAAGAGTTATATATTATGATATATGTTAGAAATGAATTGAATTGAATATGGAAAATGTAGAGAATCTGATTGAATCTGAGTTATCTAGTGGTAACATTGAAGACAACAACAGTGCAGAAGGTAAGAACACTTTGGCTTTATCCAATCGTTTGTCAGGTTTTGACTGTAGAAAACATCAATTTAAAGTCTTAATAAATTGTAGATGAGAGGTCAGAATTGACCACCAAAGCTGCAAAAGTACGTATTCCTGGTATAAAGACAAAAAGACTCAGTTGGAATGGATGTCTTTGTGATTGCACCGAAAAAATAAATACTCCAGAATTCAGAGGTAAACATATGTTGATCAGGTTTAAGGTCAAAACGTTACTGCAAAAATAATTATCTGCATATTAAAATTTCCGATAACTATGAATTGGAAATTTTTGCATAAATATAGGTCAATATAGATATATTTATTTTCAATTCATTTCATGTGAAAATGTGACTATTCAATTGCAAATTATATACGGGTGCCGAAGGGATATACATTAATTACAAGATCGACCACTTTAGACGGTCCATAACCTCTAGCAATTTATAATTATTCCATCTTATGAGTTTTAATTTATAGCCCCCCCCCCTAGGGCCGGATCTGGAACAACTTGAAACTATAATTCAACTGAATTATCTGACTCAATCTACCAGACCGCTGGCAATGTCAATTCTTTTTCAAAATAAATATTTGATTATTTAATTCTTGTATGTTCGGTATAACTTGAAATTAATCTGCTTATCTAACTTATGCTACCTAAAATTTATTGAAAAAATATTCAAGTTAATTAATTTATTCTATCCGGTGTAGATCTACGTCAATTTCGTGAACAAAGTTGGAGTACATTCATAATTGCCGCTAAAAAGCAGAATGATAAAATTTGGAAATTTGTCGAACCTGCCAGTATTGGAAAGCCTAAAGGATATTACCACCGTCGATGCTTCCAAAGATATGTTCAAAAACGAGTCATAGAAACATTGGCCGAACAAGATGAAGCAGATCAGGCTTCTGAAATGGAATTGTCGGGAAGTGATTCAGACCATGAAGTTCCTTCCAAAAGATCTTCCCGCCAGAGCACCAAAAGAATTGATAAATCAAAATGTATATTTTGTCAAGGTTAGTAATCCGGCTATAATAATAATATTTTATATAATATAGCGCTATTTCAATAAAAATATCCAATAGCGCTTTTAAATATATACAATTAAAAATGGTAAAAAGGGATATAAAAATAAATTGTATTTATTGGCTATGGTAGTATAATCCTTAAATATAATCGGACGATATATGATATATATACAGGCTCTCCTTCAAATGACATGAACGTGAATTATATGTATGTCTTTATAGATGAAAAGAAAAGAAAAGTACCCAAAAGTTCAAGAAAAATCGTTGAGCCACTTACAAGATGCACAGGTAGTGCAAATGCCACAGCTGGAGAATCCAAATTAATATATGTTGCAAAGCTTCGAAAGGACCACGATCTTTTGAGGGAGCTGGAAGGTGGGCCAGCGGTAGATCCGATAGCAGGTGATACCCTGTATCACAACTCCTGTTATTCTAACTACACACACAAAAAAGCTGTAGATAAACTTTTGTCTGAGCAAAGTGGGGTATGTGAGAAAGTTATTCACATCGACTCCTATACCGAGGCATTTACCCAAATTGAACCAATATTAAACGAAATAACGGAAGGTCAGAAAATTATGTCATTGACAAATTTGCGTAAATTATACATTGAAGAACTCTCGGCAATTAATGGCTGTGATTCATCAATATCGTATAGATCCGAACGTTTGAAAAAAAGGATCTTAAGCCGCTTTGACAATCGTATCGAATTTTTCCAACCAAAAGATCGAAGAAAATCCCAAATTCTATTTGCGTCAGATATCCAACGCACAAAACTTCTCTCTTTTTTTGAAGCAGCTTCATACGAAAGTATAGCTAATGGTGACGGTGAAGAGAATGAGGAGACCAGTGACATTGATCAATTTTCTCTCAGATTAGGTGGTACTGTATCAGCCGAACAAGAAGCAATGAAAACAATTTTTGAATCCGCATCAGTCATTAGGGCCACCATTCTGAAATCTAACTTCACCTCTGTTTGGCCAAATTTAGGTAGTGACCTAATCAGCAATTCTGATTCTTTGCCAATTATTCTATACAATTTTTTTTCCTGGGTTATACATGGAGTCGAAAAAACTTCAGAATTCACAATGGAAAGAATAATCTTAGAAAAAAAACTTGAAGTGAGAGTTAATTCTATTGCGTCTGATTTACTGTTTGCTACGTCTCAGAGTCGCAAAGTCTCACCAAAACATATTTTATTGGCTACTACTATCCACCATTTGACTAGAAGTGAAAAAATTACCACAATATTAAACAGAATGGGGCATTGTATTGCTATGTCTCAGGTGCATGAAATCAACACAAAATTAGCTGAACAGCAATTGAACCATCTAGAAAAAAATACGTATCTACCCACCACCGTTTCATTCGGTCCTTGGACAACATTTTGTTGGGATAGCAATGACCTATGTGAAGAAACCCAGACTGGATCAGGTACGTTCCATTGCACTATGGGCATTGTTATCCAACGCCGTACCTTTGGGCCCCAAGGGTTTGTAGAACAAACAAAGCGTTCAAGGAGGAGGTCCTTACAGAGGGCTTTTCCACCTGTTCTCCCTTTCATCCCTGAAAAAAAAGTAAGTTCTAACTCTGAGAATTCAATTTTTGATTACGAAGCAAAATCTTTGTCTTATGAAAGCTTGCAATTAGTCCCTTTCAAAATAGATCTTCTTTGGCTTATTTGCCGTTATGTCGAATCCCTGCAGGTCCCTAAGACCAATAGAATTCCTTCATGGTCCGGCTTTAATTCGATAATCAGCAAACGTAAAATCAAAAGCAAGGTCAGTTATTGTCCTGTAATTAATGCTCCGCCGACACACCTTGATACAGTCTATACCCTTATGGTTAGATCTGTTTCAATGGCTTCTGCACTAGGGCAACCCAATACCGTTATTGTCATGGACCAGGCTGTTTATGCCAAGGCAGTAGAAGTGAAGTGGAAGTGCCCTGGAGAGTTCAAGTTTGTTGTTTTGCTTCTAGGAGGGTTCCACGTTGCTTGCACCCTGTTGGCTATTATAGGAGTTAGATTTAAAAACAGTGGACTATTTGAGGTAATGATTGAGTCCGGAATTCTTGCCCCCGGTTCTCTTAATGGTGTTGTTTCTGGCAAGCATTACAACAGGAGTTTAAGGTGCCATAAATACGTTGCAGAAGCAATGTGCAGACTGATGTTCGAAGAGGTTGATTCTGGTGAGGAGGTGTATATTAACAGCGATGGAGTAAAAGACAATATTTTTACTCCACTTTTAAACGGCAATAACGATCCTCTTGTTAACGACGTTGAAAGAAACGATACATTAATTCGCTTAATGACGATTTTGGGCAAACTCAAAAAGTTTGAATCTCCTGTTTCAAAAATGTGGTTATCTTATGTTGATATTGTTTTTTTACTTTTGAGATTCATCAGAGCCACTAGAAGCGGAGATTGGAAGCTCCATTTGGCATGTGTTCATGACATGTTGCCTTGGTGCTTTGCGTATGACAGACCCAATTATTCTAGATACATGAGCCTTTATTGGTTTGAAATGGCCCAACTAAATGAAACACATCCAGCTGCGGCACAAGCCTTTGAAGATGGTGAGTTTTGTGTCCAGAGGTCACCGCATTCTTTTTCTCAGGTACCCGTTGACCAAACAATTGAACAGACCCTCAACAGGCAATCAAAAACACCAGGTGGAATCGTTGGTATCAGTTACAATGATGCTGCAGTACAACGATGGACTCTGACAGCTCATGAAAGAGCTTCATTGTCAAGTCAATGCTGTGAGCTAGTAAATCTGTTTGATGCCGATGAAGACGGGCACAAAGATTGTCGGCAAAAGGTGAAGGAGAGAGACGAGGGTTGTATTCAGAGTGTTATTGGTGCTATTAAATCATGGTCCAATCCCTTTAAAGGACAAGATGACAATCAGAAGATTTACAATATCGCCTCCGGGGTAGTTGCTCCTTTGAACGTTCAGAAAAGTATGGATCAAGCTAAGGAAATTGGTATGAAGCAATTTCAATCATTTATTAGAGATAGATTAGTCAATTCTAATGTTAATTTTAACGAACCAATCCGTAAAAATAAATTGCTAACTTTTACATCCATAATTGCTAAAAGAAAAACAAAATTAGGATCAAAGGGAATTCTTTTAAAGGCTGATGTCGCCTTGTTCGCACGATTTGCAGCTCTTGCTCAATCAAGATCTATGAACCTCAAAGATGTCATGTCTTACCCACTAGGGCCGTTGCCATGGTCACTGTCAAATCCGGATGGTACCATGTGCAAAACGGATAAATCCTCGATCATTAAAACCCTAGAAGAATCGTTCCCTTGTTCCATTGTTTCACAGCCAGAAAAAGCTATATTTATTATAGATGGAATGGCTTTACTACAAAGTTTTCCTGGCCTCGGTCGTTCCGCATTATTTAAGGATTATGCTTTGGCGATTCTAAAATCTATTCTTAGAAAACAACATCAGACCTCTAAGAGAATCGATGTTGTTTTTGATACTTACCCAGATGATTCCATAAAAACTAGTGAACGTGCGAGGAGAAGTGGAGAATGCAAGATTGTGATAAGAATAGGCAATGGTGATCAAAAAGGACCCCATAGCTGGACAAATTTTTTAAAAGTCAGCGAGAATAAATGTAACTTAGTCAATTTTTTAATCACTGAATGGCAGAACTCTTCGTACTCTAATGTTATTGGTTTCAATATTTTGTATGCAACTTCAGGTTCTCGTTGTTGGCAATTGTCTTCTTTAAATGGGAACGTTTCTTGTCTCCCTGTTGAATGCCTTGCCAGCAGCCATGAAGAGGCTGATACCCGTTTATTTTTACATGCTAAACATGCTGCGATGTCTGATGCTGATTGCAATACAATCATAATTGAATCACCTGACACTGATGTTGCAGTTATCGGCATCAGCGTAGCACAGCATTTCCAGTGTCAATTATTATTCAAGCATGGCATCAAGCATCGTATGCAGTTCTTAGATCTTAGATTAATATCAAGCTCTCTGAATGAAAAAGCCGAAGGACTTATAGGGATGCATGCTTTGAGTGGGTGTGACTCTGTAAGCTCCTTCAAAGGGAAAGGGAAAAAAACAGCTCTGAAATTATTTTTTGATGGTAAATTTGATAATTTATTCTCTACCTTGGGCACCCAATTCTCTTCTATTCCTTTGATTGATGATTGCGAAGAGTTTGTTTGCGCTCTTTACGGAAAGTTTAATATTAAATCTGTGAACGAAGCTCGCTATCAATTGTTTTGCACAAAAACTGCCAAAGTGCACAGCTTCCACCATGTCGAAGTACACTTGAATTACATCTTGAACGAGCTAACTATCAAGCGGCCGTATGGAGAAGATGTCTGGTAGCGAACCCCACAATCCCTAGTCCGATTGGGCACGGATGGGAAAAGGAAGAAAACATAATTGATATTCTATGGCTAAATGGCACTCATGTCGATCAAGTGCATTAATGTGCACCGATGTATGTGGGTGTAGTCTTAATTCAGCTTGCATAAACAGAAAAATCAATGATACCGCCGACACTGAAGATTTACCATCAGAAGGAGACGATGACAATTCATCTGATAGCGAATAATTACGTTATAGTTTCCATCCTCGTTTTATTTGCTTCGTTTAATTTTAAACTGTTACCGCAAGTAATTTTCTTATTGGAGAGATTTTTACTGCTGTCCGAATTTTACAAAGACGTTTAATAAATACAAAGTGTATAAGTATTATATTTTACACACTGCATTTTTTGTATCTCGTTTTTTATAGTAATGTATATATAGCTAATATCAAAGCATGCATATACTGTATGGCCAGTATTTTTATAGTCAATCAAATTTAACGTAGCATGCTATATCTTTTTTACCGACCATTTACTGAAATGGTATGTGTCTTGTGATGACATTGCCTGATTTTTTGTATCTCGTTTTTTATAGTAATATATATATAGCTAATATCAAAGCATGCATATACTGTATGGCCAGTATTTTTATAGTCAATCAAATTTAACGTAGCATGCTATATCTTTTTTACCGACCATTTACTGAAATGGTATGTGTCTTGTGATGACATTGCCTGATTTTTTGTATCTCGTTTTTTATAGTAATATATATATAGCTAATATCAAAGCATGCATATACTGTATGGCCAGTATTTTTATTGTCAATCAAATTTAACGTAGCATGCTATATCTTTTTTACCGACCATTTACTGAAATGGTATGTGTCTTGTGATGACATTGCCTGATTTTTTGTATCTCGTTTTTTATAGTAATATATATATAGCTAATATCAAAGCATGCATATACTGTATGGCCAGTATTTTTATAGTCAATCAAATTTAACGTAGCATGCTATATCTTTTTTACCGACCATTTACTGAAATGGTATGTGTCTTGTGATGACATTGCCTGATTTTTTGTATCTCGTTTTTTATAGTAATTTATATATAGCTAATATCAAAGCATGCATATACTGTATGGCCAGTATTTTTATAGTCAATCAAATTTAACGTAGTATGCTATATCTTTTTTACCGACCATTTACTGAAATGGTATGTGTCTTGTGATGACATTGCCTGATTTTTTGTATCTCGTTTTTTATAGTAATATATATATATAGCTAATATCAAAGCATGCATATACTGTATGGCCAGTATTTTTATAGTCAATCAAATTTAACGTAGCATGCTATATCTTTTTTACCGACCATTTACTAAAATGGTATGTGTCTTGTGATGACATTGCCTAATTATAAATTACTACTATTATATAATAATAAGATAACTACTTTCTATGCATTCGTACACTGCATATTGAAAATAGTTTTATAGTCAGTTAAAATTGATACTGCATCCTTTGTATTAATTAGACTATTAATGATGAATAGGGTGTCTCTAATTATGGTGCATTTTTATTTTGTATACTACCTATACATTTGAATATACCGTTATCACGAATCATTATAATAAAGTATTTCAAGTATTATAGTTATTCCTAAATAGATACTTTCGATACATGAATAATATTAACATTCTATTTTCAATCAAGAAAGTCTATGGATGAAGACTGCAGACTTGTTATCACAGTCACATTACAAGACTCGTGAATAATACATCGGTAATAATTGAACAACATTTATGGCCTATGAAGTATATATATTCTCATAATCATCCAGAATGGATTATCATTCTATAATTATGTTACGATTTACCATACGGCAAATGCGAACAATAATTTGAACATTTTCAACTCAATCATTTATCTAATTATTTTATGTAAATAATGTTGAACAACTGCATATCTTGCTACGTGGCCAATACACATTATCGGTCTGTTTACTTCTTTTACAAGTCATTATTCGTTTGTATTTGTACTAAGCTTGCCAAACATTTATGCTTTCAAGCGGCTAATAATTAAATGATTCAAGAAAAATGATGTTAAATTTGTAGTTTTTCATGTTCTTTCGGATAAAGATGTAGTGATGTATTCAAATTAGAATGCGATACTTTTCAAGTTGGGAAGAAGGACCGAAATTGATAAGAAAAGTTAGATCAAAACAAAGATCTGCCATATTGTTTATAGTCAAAACCATAGCAACAGAACGAAAAGTACTGGATCGAGCGCGTCCAAGGATCGGAAAATTCAATTTCAAAATGGAGATTGCACATTTTACTTTCAATTTCTTAATACAAACCGTAGACAGATTTAGTAACCTTCTGCTTCACCCAAACATGTCTAACAGGTAAAATAATATATTTCATATGTTTTTATTTTCAAATATCTAAAAAAATCTTCCTCGGACGGATGTAGGTAACTTGAGTTTCGTCAAATAGCTATTGGCCGGCGGACTATATGTGCTGAATGATTGCCACAGGAATGAAACAACAACAATAAATCAGTTGGAAAATACAAATTATTTAATAGATTGTAAGCAAAAATTGTTTTAATGCAAAGGAGGATTTTGAAAATAATTATTATTAAAGCTGGATGAACGTCCAGTAGAAAGATTTATTTTGTACATAATGTTTTCTTTTAGCCACATTCTGTTGACACGAGTTTAACTTGTCTCACATAAACAGCCCTGCATCCATACTGTTGGTCAATGGTTGTCATGAAGGCCAACTGTAAAATAAACACAAACACAAATAATCATCATTTTGTAGGTATATATTAGCCATTCAAAACTAGGCATACATTGCACGCATGTCAATAAATGTAACAAAGAAAACTGATGTACTAAATGAGAATACTTAAATTAAAATGCATTGCTAACTATGTGATCAACAGTATAAAAACCATAAAAGTATGATATGCAGAAGCGGTTTTAGTTCGATCAGTTCTGATCAGATATGTTGAACGAAAAGTAACACTATAAGCAAGTCTATTGTTTAACATTTCGATTTTCGTTATAAAGCCAAATCCTTGTGTTTCTTGACATCTTAGGTCATCTTGCGTATCGACTATCGTTCTTATTCATGTTTTTGATTTAACGATCGGTCCATAAAAGCTTGCCAGCTTGCAAGGTTACTTCAGTAAATATAACCAAGGATAAATATACCAAAAGCAGACTAATGTGATAATTCAATAAAACTACGCGAATCTGAATTTAATGCATAGAATAAATCGTTGTTTAAAAACATTGATTCGTTGGTGATTGTCACGAGTATCCGGCTTCGACATTTGTTCCTGTCTCGTGTTTTTGATTATCTCGTTCAAAACAATAGAATTAAGGCGAGGCCAACTATGTTTCAAAACGAGTAGTTGAATTTGGTATGAAGAATTCAAGTTGCGCACGCAACGTTCCCCGGTCAATGTACTCCCTTTAAAAGGAATAACATACTAAAATTACAAGGTAATTATAGTAAAAATTTACGCGATTATAAAATTGGGTACAAAACAATACAACAAAGAAAATACATTATTTACTTAGGTAGAATTATACAAATAGCCTAGACCGGACAGAGCCTTTCTGAGTGTTGAGGGTCGGGCTTAGCTCTTTGATTGATAAAATTTCATGGATTAAGCAATCAAATGTATTGGTGCACTTCCTCAGTACAGAAAAAGCATGTTCTGAATTTTTGAAATTTTTATTGTGTGTTTGTAAGTGTAAACCGACTGCCGATCCACTATGTTCGTCAATACGTTGATGTAGATACCGCCGCGTAAATCCGACATAACTTGCATCGTACGAGTCACACTGGAATAGGTAAACACTCAACACAAAACACTCCGTACGGTCTAGGCTATTTGTAAAACTCTATACCTTAGTAAATATTATATTTTCTTTGTTGTATTGCTTTGTACCCAGTTTTATAATCACGTAAATGTTTATTATAAATACTTTGTAATTTTAATATGTTATTCCTTTTAACATGAAGATGCAATTAAGCTATTGCGAAACGTTGCTTAAACCTAAGTCTGTTAATTTTTTGTCGCTATCCTTTATCTTGAAATTTCTTTCGAAGAAACTTTTACTGTATTTATAAATTGAGTGATATACATATATATTTGTAAAGCGTTGTCTTACTGATTGAACATAGGGCTCAATGCAAAATATAGCAGAGCTTAAATAATAAAAGTCAGAGAATCAGACAGCCATGTTTACAGACAGACTGTCATGACTGTCTGATTCTCAGACTATTATTATATATATATTAAACAAATAGTTCAAAAAGCTGCAAGGAAAATTTTTTATTACTTGCCAGTTTATAATGCCATATTTAAATAATTATCGGTTGTTTTGTATTTTCATAAATTTCTTGAAATCGACGGGGTCAAGCTCGGCTATGGTGAAATGGCGCTATTGGCGTTAACCAATCAATATACGTATAATACGCATAAACATGCAATAAACATAAACATGCAATAAACATGCATAATACGGCATGTCGTCATGAATAGACGTGCTCCTGTCTATGACTGACTTTATTGCATTAATTTAACATTATTTTAGCTTAATTGACATAACTTTTCTAAAAATCGTATGCAATATGTCTAACTTTTCAATTCAATCAGAAAGCTATGGAGAACAACTTGATGTACCCTCTCCAAGTGTCAATTTTGTTCAAGATGCGTTGGTTACAGCTATCGAACCTTCACAACAAAAGCTTAACCTGATGAGTACAGCCTTGAAAAAATGTATCAACATTCTGGAAACTGAGAATAAAAACGTGGGCATTGCAAGGAAGAAACTAGCAAGAAACTCAAAGAAAGGAGATTTAGCCGATTTATGTTTGTATTTTTATGGAATTATAAGCCGAGATAAAAAATATAAAAATGTCATCGAAATAGATTTACCAGACATTTGGGCAGATGAAACACATTCACCGAGTGTTCTCCAATTACCTTTGAATTCTCTCGCCGCCGTTGATTCAAATAGTTACATACCGGATCTATCAGGGGATCAATTGCCATGTATTGACGCCATTTTGGACCGCACAAATGATTCGATTGTCTCAAATGGAAGCATTGTGAATAATAGCGACAATACTAATATAGATTACATCACCGTTCCATCACAATCGTGCGAAAACCTAGATAAAAGTAATATAAACGAGGGAATTGTGACGTCACCTCCCGTATGCATTGATCTAAATTCTGAAGGGAACATATTAGAAAGTACACCTGTTTCAAACAAATTGAAAGAAATAAGATACGAAAGCCTGATGACGAAATACAAGAAACAACAAGAACAAATACAACTATTGTTAGACAAAAACACTCAATTGCAAAATAAGATACGTGGAATCGAAAAACAAGCGTTAGACATGAAGCATGATGCTGAAAACACATTAAAAAGTGAGAAACTAAATAGTGATGCAAAGACAAAACAAATCCGTGAACTAACTAAACAGACAATTGCCCTGAAGTCAAAGATAACCAAAGATAATCAAACAAAAAATGATAACTCTACAAATAATTGTACTGAAATCCAATTGACTACTGCTACAGAAACAATTCTAAGCAAAATTGATGAAATCAAAAGCCTTGTAACTGAAAAATCCCTTTACTCCCAAACTGAAATGAATACCTTACTGGATATTGGAACTACAAACCCACCTAACAAATCGTTTTCTACTGTATTAAAAGTACAAACTGAGCAACGTCTGCATGAAAAGGCAATTAAGCAGACACAAGAAAAAGACAAACGGAAATTAAATGTAATTATCCGAGGACTAAATATAAACCCAGATTATGAAAATGACACTGATTACCTCAAAAGTTTAACTGTTAACATCTTGGGTAGAGATGTGGAGATTGAGTCCTGCCATCGCCTTGGAAAACCATCAGATGTGCGCTCGCAACCATTATTAGTAAAATGCTGTGATATGCGAAGCAAACTTATGCTGCTTACAAACGGTAGACGTCTACGAGAAGATGATGGTCTGGAAAGTGTCTATATCTCACCAGATTACACCAGAGACGAACAAAAATTCCAAACTGAACTCAGAACGGAATGCAGAGAGAGAAATGAGGGGTGTAAAAACTCGACAGATCGATGGGTCATACGTAATTTCGGTTTAATCCAAGTGAAAAATATCAGAAAGAAGACAATACCCCAGCCCCGGACTCAACCGAGTAGTAATTGACTCAATATGAATAGCAGCACAAACAAGAAAAGAGTAAGTACAACCATAAACACAATAAATAAAATAACTAAAACAAAAGAGATAAAAATCTTAACAATTAATGCTCAATGTCTAACATCTGAGCGATTAACAGAATTACAGACATACGCTGTTGATGATGATATAGACCTAATAATTATACAAGAGACATGGCTACATCCAGAATCAATAGGATGTTCTATTCCTGGTTATTGTCTATATAGAAATGACCGAAATGGCAGGCATGGTGGCACTGCTATATTTTACAAAATATCATGAAAGTTTATTTAGATCCAACCCTGACAAGAAAGGCCCAGGGGATTGAATACGAACAATTAGTAGTAAAACTACAAATACCAAATAATAAAATTATATACATCATAAATTTATACAATCCTCGCTATGAGAATTACCGCCAAGCCCTTGACATCATTCGTGATACCACAGAGACTTTAACTGAAAGAAATTGTGACTTCATATTTGCAGGAGATTTGAACATTGACTACCATAAAAACACCTTTGCAAAAAAACTGCTTTCAGAGTTGATGTCCCAATATAAACTACACATTCTTAACACTAAATCGACTCGAATCACAGAAACATCTCAAACGGAAATAGATTATATGATATCATCTACTTCATTAAAACATACAATAACTACATGTATTCCAAAAACTGTCTGTAATTCAGACCACCTTGGGCTGTATTCTGTTATGAAATATGATGCCACAGAACAATCTAGAAAAACAACCAGAACTGTAAGAACATACAAAAACTTTGACAGAGTTGCATTTTGTGAAGAACTCTTGAACGTTGATCTGACTAAATTTGAAGAAGCAATAATGGATGAAGATGTAAACAAAGCAGCCATGATATTACAAACAATATTGCAGGACACTCTGAACAAATATGCACCAGAAAAAACAATTGTAATGTATCCAAATTATGCACCATGGGTAACTGTTGAACTAAGAGATCAATTAAAGAAACGCAACAAAATGCGCTATACGGCTATGAAGACGACATCATCAAGAGATTGGGAACTGTATAAACATCAGCGCAATCAAGTAACATATAAACTCAGACAGGCAAAAATAAATTACAACAAAGAAAAATTTATTGAATGTGGTGACAATGTAAAAGAAGTATGGAACCTTGTCAAAAAGCTGACGAGAAAAACTAATTATAAATGTACAGCAAAAACGAAATCAGAATTAAATGAAATCAACAAATTTTTCAGTGAGGTTGGATCAACCATTAAGAACCAAACTCACACAAAAACCAACTGTAAAACAATACAACAACATTCACAAACATTCGAATTCACAAATGTCACAACCATTGACACAATTAAAGCTGTAGGGCTACTACCAAACTGGAAAGCACCTGGCTACGATGGCATAAATGGCTTCGCAATTAAATCTGCCCTTCCAGCCATTGCGACACCATTTACAAAACTTATCAACCTATCCCTAAAGACATCAAAGTTTCCATCTTGCTTCAAAAACACTATAGTATCACCAATACCAAAAGTACCAGGTACTATAGAACCAGATAAGCATTGACCACTTGCACTTTTATCGTTACTGTCAAAAGTTGTGGAAAGAATAGTTTACATCCAACTGTACCCCTTCTTATCTCCTATCCTAAATAAATATCAACATGGATTCCAACACTGTCGCTCGACAGTTACAGCCCTTCTGAACATAACGGAAAGAATTCTTAAAAACATGGACACTCGTGATACTTCCTTGTTAATTCTCATGGACCTATCTAAAGCATTCGATAGCCTTCAACATAATATTTTATTGGATAAACTTAAACTATTCGGATTATCTGACATTGCATTGGCATGGATAGAATCGTACTTAAAAGACCGCAAACAGACCATAAAAGTGAACAACATCTACTCTGACGAAGTTACACTGTCATGTGGAGTACCTCAAGGCTCAGTACTTGGACCATTGCTCTTTTTAGTTTATGTGAATGATCTACCAAACGTAATTAAACATGGCGCAGCTGGTCAGTTTGCCGATGACACACAAGTATGGTATAATTTTAAATCTAAAGACAACCAATCACTGTGTAATGTACAAAAACAAATTAATGATGATTCAAAAAGAGTTTCGACTTGGTTTGCTGCAAATTCTCTACTACTCAACACTAATAAAACAAAAATTATGGCTATTGGTCACAAAAAGTTAATTAACCGAACTCTGCCAACTTTGACAATTGACAAACAAAGTATAGAGTATGTAAGTACAGCTAGAAACTTGGGCGTGGTCTTTGATAATGAAATGAGTTTCAAGAAGCACGTCGATAAAATCTTAAGAACTGCTTCCTACAGATTATCTGCAATATCAAAGATTCGCCCTTATATTCCAGCTGGGTTATTTAAAACACTTATAGAATCAAAAATTTTAAATCCTTGTCTCTACGCTATCGAAGTCTGGGTCTCATGCAACAAAACACAGCTTAGAAGGGTCCAGATAGGAATACAAAATTGGGCGGCAAAATTGATATGTGGAAAGCGAAAGTTTGATAGAATGGAAGACGCACTTGAACGACTGGGATGGCTCTCTATCAGCCACATGTCACATCTCCGTACTGCATGTACAGCCCATCAATCTAAATCAGGAATATATGGTTCAGAATTAAAGACTTTATTTAATAAAAGTAACCACAAATATATTACAAGAAAAAACATGTACATTCTCCCGCGCGTCCATACTGACCGTGGTAAACGATCATTCAGCTTTCGAGGTGCACAATCACTAAATAAATATTACAAATACGATTCATACAATATAATTAAATATAAACAAGAAATTAAAAATACACTATATTCTCAATCAAACTAATTATTAGACGACGATGACGCCATCAGACATCAAGAGACGACTGCTTAACAATAATGCCTTATATAACACATACATGTAATCAAATAGAACAAAAAGCAAAAATCATGTATCATAGTTGTTTATATGTCTTTAAATAAACTATTTCTATTCTATTCTATTCTATTCTATCAAATTGCAAGAATAAATCGTAGCAGATCCTTGATATGTTCTAAATATAAATAATTGGATATTATGTACACAATAACAATTAAAAACAAACTACCCCACTTTTACTTGATATATATTGTTGGAAAACTAAAATTAATTTGATTTTAATATCTCCCTCTCCATATAACGACTAATTTGGCGGTTTCTACCTGGAAAGCAATCACTAAATTCATTGCATAGAAAGGAAAATGTTCAACAGGCAACCAAAGGATAAACAAGGAAGCCTCCAAAGTTAATCAAATAACTAAACCAATTTTCTAAATAAAAAGTTTTCTACATTTACCACATTTACCCCGGCAGTTTTTCAAAATATGGATAGCAAACGCAAGAAAATAAAAATGAACTTTTAAAGCAATGAATCCATAATTTTGTGAGACAACGATGTTTACCATCCATTCTTTTAATTCAAGACAAGAGTCTATCCTTTTCTCAATGTGAAATCTTTACTTCGCAACCTTGATTTGATTCAAAAAGGAAAATATGCAGTTCTTGCCTCATCTTTCTTCTGAAGACGTCATAAAATGTAATGTAATTTTAATTCTCCTTAACTGTACTTATGTTTGTCCCCGTCCTCACTGTTCTCTGTTAATATAGCACAGAATTTGACAAGCGATATGGCATTTGAACTCTGCTGCGTCTTTAAGCTATACAAAGTTTACGTGTTTAGTTACCTCTGTTGATTACTTCCATTATCAATTTGAAAGTTTTGTTAGAGATCAAATCAAATTAATTGTTGTGAAACAGACCATGTTATTTTTAGTAGTTCAATCGACAAATCCCTGTCTCTCAGTTCACATCCAAATTTACATCAAATCGTGAAATGTGAAAAAAGCATTCTGTTTCAAATGTAACTTCTATAATTGGCCTCAACGAAACAAATAGTGCAATAGCAAGCATTTATGAATAGTACAAAATATGGATTGCAGTTTTTGATAAAATTATCGTGAGGGTATAACAGCATTTCAAATCTTTCACGCTGCATAAGCCTATATAATTACAATCTATTTATGCTGTTTTCAACATAAACGGGTCTATAGAAAGGATTATTAACTGCAGCCATATGATGTGTTTATCAAAATGTACATCAATTAGTAAACAAAATGAATAGCTGTATTCACTTTAACCAAATGTCGCTATGCCTGTATAAAATCATGGTTAGACAAAAGTGCTGATTGGGAAGTGAAACAAACAGCATATAGCATTGCCAGTAAACGTAAAGACGCCAAGCAGAAACGATAAACAATTCAATTTATATTAGCTGATACTGCTGAACTTCTTGCACCCTTTCTCTTTTTCATTCATTCGGGGTTCGATTGGGAACTAGTTTATTTAACATATAGTAATAATAAAATCGATAATCCCATCCTCATTTACAAGCTTGTCGTAGATGTTACAATGCATGTCTGGTTGAAAAACAGGTCTGAGGATGTCTACAGAAAATATTTACCTTGATCTTTGAAGGGGTCGTACCATCATAGTTCTTTAGTGATACCTTCACCTGACGCCACTTCTTACTAGATCCATCATTAGGAGAGTGATCGTACACCGTACGTGATGATTCGTCAGCTTCAACTTGGATCATTTTGACGCTGCATGGTCCCCTTACACTGTAGACAATTTTTAAGCAAGCACCATCTGCTGGCAATGTAAAACTTCGTTCAATATTCATCAGGATTTTATTAGTTGTTACTTCTTCACAGTTCTTTTTAAGAAAAGCAAGAACAAATTCTAAATAAGGAAAAAATCCACACATAAATATGCAGAATCAATATACAGTTGAATTCGGCAATGACAGTACGCTAGGAAGACAAATCCATTTTACCGGTTTTTGCAGAAACCATTGTAAATTACTCATTCCCGGAACCTTTGGCTTACTTTTATTCAAAGAATACCGTTAAACCTGGAACTGGTATTGCCGGATTTTACTGTATACAACATTGTCGCTTATAGAGTCAGGGATGCAAACAATTAAAAGATTGAATATCGATTTTTTCGGCGCTGAACCTCCATTTCTTTCGAAATAAATGATAGCCAAAGACATTAGCTGAATGCAAGAAATCGAAAATAAACTATTATGCAAATGGGCATGTGGTATAAAATGTTATTCTAATATATACAAAAGCCATTTTATTGAAGATATCAAATTTCAATTCTGACTAGTTATTGAAGGCAATATTTTATGTAAAGATGTCCCATTTTTAATATATTGAAACGGGGATTGAAATGATCTTGTATTCTCGTACCCTTGTTAAACGTCATTTTACATGATTCTTAAAACATTATAAAGTATAAAGATTCTATAAACTTGTTGCTTTATATTGTTGTATTCATAGATTTTTCCTTCCTATTGTCTTGAAAGTCACATATTTATGCTACTTACACGCTAAAGCTCAAATTTTCAAATTTTCAGCTCCAAGTTCTGCTGTAAAATTTGAAAACCAGTTCAACCATTCAAACTGGCACAAATTGTCGAATACTTTTTGAATTAGTAGTCTCTGCTGGTGTTAATAAGTCAGAAGTTTGAAACATTTTATTATCTGATCCTTGAGTTATGCAAGTGCATTATTTACTAGAGCTGCCAAGAAAACATATCTTGCAATTTCTTTATCAACGCAGAATGTACTTGATTTTCAGATCTCATCTATTTATTATTTCATGATTCTAGGGAATAGCTGCCTTAGATAAACCAAGGTTACCCTATCACTTTTGGGAGATATCAAGCTCAATAGACATACTTTTTCCTAAACGTATTCTTATTGGGCGACATTGCCCAGTTGAATCACTAGCAAGGCCACATTCATCACGGTCCATAGTACAATCAAATAAATCTAAGCAGAAATAAAACAACAGTAAGTATTTTTATTGTAAGGGCAATAAAGAAATATTAATGGAGCTAACTCGGTGCTAAATCGTGGGCCAACAATGTATACTGCTGAGAATGTATACTGTGCTAACAATGTATACTGTTGAGATTCAATGTCGCTTTCTTCTGAGTTGCCGTTGACCGGTCAAGCAGTGTGTTTGACTCAGATAATGATCACTCAATGTCAAGAGTATTGTTTGATAACCTCATCATTTGACTTAATAGAATAGTAAACTTCCAGAATGATCCAAGAGAACGCAAGGAAAGCTCGATTTAGCTGCCAATACTATTCTGCGTCAAATAATTTGTTTATACATTATATCAGAGAATTATCTTTGCAAGAGCATAAATTGTAAACATCAGCTCCCTTAGCCAATCTACAAATGACTATCGAATACCAATTATCAAAATCTCTACAATGATGCTTTTCTTATGCTATAGACAAGGCCTGGTAAGACCTTTAAAACCTGATATTTAGCATCCTAACATAGCAAAATAGTTATAGCGCTATAGGTGCATAATATAAAACATATTACAGGCGTATAGATACCGTACATACCTTTTGGGCATTTTCCTACAAACGTTTGTAATTTTCGAATTGCTATAAAACTATTTGAGTTAGCCGGTAAGCCAAGTAAATTAATCTGCAAGGCAAACAATAGAACTCAAACTTCCTCATTTGAAAATCATAATATATGAGCTAACAATACCATTCCATTGCCACTACGTTGTATGAAGCACTGAACCAAAAGGTATGACTTGACATGAGCGTTAAATTAATTTATTTTTTATATTCCATTGATTGATCATTAAGCCGGGTTTCCACTTGACGAAAAATTCTCTGCAGCGAAAAATTCGCTGCTACTTTCGCGGCGAAATTTTCGCCGGTTGATTTCCACTTGAAATTTCCTTCGCGCGCCAAATTCTACATTTTATGAAAATCCGTCATGGCACCAATCAATTTGAAAGTTGTATTGCTTGTACGACTATAAATTATTCAAATGTTTCTGCTCAGAAGACGTAGAGTTTATGCAGGAAAATACAGTAAACCATTCTGGGTCCGGAAATTATTAGAAGAGAGGAAAGAGAAAGGAGAGTGTTTCATTTACTCGTAAAGGAAATGAAGCTCTACGACATCGAATATTTTTACCGTTCTCTTCGTGAATATGTCCTTCGACATTTGAACAATTTTATATAATGATTGGTCTAAAAATTGAAAAGAAGGATACCCACATGAGAAAACGATGTGTTTGTTCTCGTTATTTGGTGACTGGAGATTCACAATTGACAAAATACAGGCTACAAATTTCAGGCACCAAAGCAATACAGTCTACAAATTTCATCCCGCCATCTTGTTTGCTGAAAATGTCATGACAACATCATTTTCAGATGATTTGCATTGGCTTGATTCACTTTTCGCTGCAGCGAATCGCAAAAAAGTAGGATCAGTTTCAACTGCTTTTTTCGCTTCAGAGAAAGTTGTAGCGAAACTTACGTGGTCCAAACTCGTTTGCAGCGTCACACAACGCATGCGTACTTTTTAGCCGCGAAATTTTCGATGCAGCGAATTTTTTGTCAAGTGGAAACCGGGCTTTATACGACAAACCCGGTAAGCTAATAACCTCTTTTACAGGCAAGGTTGGTTGGTTGGTTTGTATTTTTGGAGAGTGTGTGAGATTAATTGTCAGATGCCTTTGCTATTTCCAACCAATAGTGCTTCTTTCACGGATTGAATCCAAGACCCAACAGTCAAAGATCTCTAAACCAACCATATCCAAGGAATCGATTCCGTTTACATATATCATTATGGGACAATTATCAAAATGTGGCATATGATCATATATCAATACAAAGATAATTTTCAACATTTTTCTTGTGAGTCGCTAAGCACTCCTCGTGTTAATAGAACATTACACAATAGAAACTGCCTATAACGGCACCCCTAGGGAACTTCCAAATAGTATATCATGATGTGACGTTATATAGCCAATTATGTATAAGAAGAAAGATTTCACCATGACATCAGTTAAATGCAGTACGGTGTAAACATTTTCTACTCTACACACAGCTCTCTTAATCGTTCCCTATCGCGTAAACATATCATACAAAAATATTCTACCTTATAACTTTTACCAACAGGCAATTGAGCATAACCAATCTTAAATTTTGATTCACTATTTGCACTCTTGTGAAATAAAGTGTGGTGTTGTACGAGACCAAAGTCATTAGTGTCTGCTACTACTTTCAAAGAAGCACCACTGTTCCCTTTGAAGCGATAATAAAATTTGCAGCATGTTTCGGCTTCGTTGAAAATAAGAGAGCTTTTCAAAGAGGCTGTGTCTCCAGTTACTTTGTTGCTAGGATTGAGATACAAAGTATTTCCTGAAAATTGAAAGAAAAAAGATCGGAATTGTATACTTTATACTATGCATTTTGACAAAATTTGAGAATGCTTGAACGTGGCTGCTTAGAATAGCTTAATCTTATTTCTGTTAAGCGTAAGTATGCTGTAGCCGCATACCATAACAGAGCTGAGTAAATGCCTTCTACGTGTGTACTGTTTTCGAATATAATATTCAATTTAGATTGAATATTCCAGTAATGACACAAATCAATATACAGTGGTGAGGGATCTGTATTACGGACGGAAACAAAATTGAATTACGTCGAAGGAAGTATACCAACGTATATTATTATATTAGAGTATGTATTTTAGTAAATTCTGCTTTGAGAATAAATAAATACTTACTCTTGGAGGATAATAAAGATTTTCCAACTTTCCAATCGAAAGTATCTGTTGTAGATTGTCGCCAGTGCCCAATACCCTCATTGAAGTTAGCATTCAAAAAAGCTAGAAAACGAAAACATAAATTTGAACCGAAAAACAAAGTGTGACACCATCCAAGTGATATTGGATGGGGAGCATTGGAGTCCTTAAAATGCTCAATACTTTTTGAGAAGCATTAATATTTTTGAATTTCAAAAACTTTCCTTATTGTAATTAATAACCTGACAATTAAAATCGCATACATTTCTGGATTTCTATTCATAGGGCCGTTTCTATATATGGGGTATTGGGGGAAATAGCACCCTCTGGCGACTTGATAAGTCGGCAAATCTTCCTTTAAATGTCTCCAGTTTGCAAAAGAAAGAAGAAATGGCAAGAGATCATTGTGAATTCGCTTTCTAAGGCTAGGGTTATATGGACGCACCGAACTCAATTCGAATTAGGTGCGACACCGAATTGCATTAAATTCGCATTTGGGGTTATACAGACGAACCGAATGTTTTAAAAACTGGCCAAAACGTCACGTGATAGGAAGTAGTTTTCTTGGAATTATACCGCATGGTTTGAAAGCAGGGTGTTTTGTTTGCATTATTTTTCATTTTCAGCGATTTTTCCGTTCTATTTTGCCTATCTATAGTTTGAAACTTGTATGATGTAGTAATCTCACAGGTTTGCAAGCATTTTTATGGGAGACAGTTTTTGTTCTATCAAGGCATAGTACTCAGAGCAAATTAAATGCAAATTTCCATTATAATAACATATTATGATAAAAGCGACCCCAATTCTAGTGCTGATGCATTGTGATTGACTAAAATAAACCTTTTTAAAATGTTTTAAATCATGATTTGTTTCTACTTATTCTATTTATCCACTCTCGACATCCTTATTGGGACAGTTTGGGGTTCTTTTGATGTAAATTGTTCTTGGTTAGTATCAATTAGTGTTGTAAATTTTCAATTTCAGGAGAGGTCAACTGCGTAGCCTCCAGATGTCGCTATGGTGTATTTTAAATAAATGTGGCTATGTGTGTCATTACTTGGGTCTGTTCTAAATTAGTTTATGATAGATTGCTCTATTGATTTTAAGATTATTGATTTCATAATATTTACTGGTTTTATTTGATCATTATTAATTGGAGTGTGTCCTGTTCCAAATACATCACTTGGTATAAACTATTAGTCAACTAATGTTAATTTGGTTCATATTTACTTGTATTTGTAATGATAATTATATATTGTTGTTTCTACTTATTCTATTTATCCACTCTCGACATCCTTATTGGGACAGTTTGGGGTTCTTTTGATGTAAATTATTCTTGGTTAGTGTCAATTAATGTTGTAAATTTTCACTTTTCAGGAGAGGTCAACTGCGTAGCCTCCAGATGTCGCTATGGTGTATTTAAAATAGATGTGGCTATGTGTGTCATTACTTGGGTCTGTTCTAAATTAGTTTATGATAGATTACTCTATTGATTTTAAGATTATTGATTTCATAATATTTACTGGTTATATTTGATCATTATTAATTGGAGTGTGTCCTGTTCCAAATATATCACTTGGTATAAACTATTAGTCAACTAATGTTAATTTGGTTCATATTTACTTGTATTTGGAGTGATAATTACATAATATTTGAAAAGAAGATCCATGTACCTTTCTGTCACAGTTGTTATGAATGTATGTGGTCATATTTTTCAAAGTTACAGTTCTTTGTTGCCTTCCCAGTAGATTGACATAATATTTTATTGTGTTGTTGTTTTATGTCCCAAATTTTTTAGGGGCCGTTTCAGAGGGGGGTGGTTCTCGTAAATTTTCCAAAAATCCCCCATTAATAGAGAGGCCATTCCGTAATTCCCACTATTTTTTAAAAAGATGGCGAGAGATTTTTCCTTCAGCTTAGCATTGACTACTTAGCTGTTTATGGATTTCATGGGGGCAGGAATTGCACTTACTGTTCTTCTCTACTTAGTTTTGATAGCACTTACGGTAATGATACACCAAATTAGTTTTACCTATAAACTAATGTTATTTCCACAACAAACAGGAGCAGACTACACCGTCCAACATGCATGGTTTGATTTTCAGAACAAGCAGCACCCTAGATCATAGATTCATTCTTCGTATTCAATCAAAGTTTTAGCTCTCTCCCCCCGCCCAGAGCACACCACAGTCAGGGTCATTTTATTCACAAAAGGTTTTATATTTTAATCTAATGAATAGGACATTTAAAAAATAATTAAAATTGTTACACATAATGGTCGCTATGTTTACTATTCGAGCAAGGATATTCCAATTATATACCCCCAGACGGTCATTAAGCTCAGGTATTCAGGCAGAAGTGTATGAATGGCCTTCCTTTATGAGGATTAGATATGTTATAGTTGTTTGAGATGTCATTCGGCTCGTGTGCACAGCATATTGACCCAGTATAGTAGTTCCTCATACATTAATTTGAAGTGGTCACTCTGCTCAGGTAACTAATTCTATTGTTATATATGGATAGTCTGATAATCTTTAACCTACCTGTTCAGATGTAGGCATAGGTTATAGCAATAATCAATATTGTTGTCATGGTTACTATTTGGTCCCAGGAATTACTGTTGTTCATTTCAGGTGGTCACACAGCTCAGGTAATACATATTCACACATGCTTGTACTGCTGTTGAGTTTCAAATCATTCCGAACTATTTTTTGCTGATCTGCTGTATTGGTTCTCAAAACAAAGATCTTTTAGATGTAAATTGGTCGTATTGTTATGAAACTAGAGAGTGATAGGGTATTCTCTAATGGCAGATTCAAGTGTAGTGGATTGCAGTAGGTTCCCTTTTGCTCAAGGTAAATTCATAACGGATGACTCATAGTTGCAGGAAGTAATACCAGCAAAGACACAATATTAGTTGTTGTCTAGTATAGCATTAATGACAAATTGGAATCATGCAAATTGATATTAAAATTATTATCTAGGCTATCTTAAAACTGATGTAGTTATCAATATTGTCTTCCAGGCAATGTTTTTTTAATGTTCTTTTTTCCTTCATATCATTTATAAATTGTGTTGATAATTTAAATTTATATTATAGTGAAAGATAGTGATATAACTATCATTATTTTAACAAAGATATTTTTTACTGAGAGTAGCCAAGTTAATAGTATTGATAATAGTATTCAATTCAATCATATTCTATAATTTTATATTATATTATATCATATTTGTTTTTTGTTACATTATATTTTAGTATAGTATATAGTATATAGTATATAGTATAGCGACATCCATTGGTATAGGCCATTGTCCGTGTGGTATGAAATTGTCATTTTTGGATTTCAATATTAATAATCATAATAACTAGAGAGATCTGATACGCTGCGTGGCAGACCAGGGGGAGCGAAACGCCATTGCCCTTATATATTTCACCACGATTGGATCATCAGAGGAGCGAATCGCAAAGGGAAATGCCAAAGAATAAATTCGTTGACAAATGGGAGTTGTTTCCGTTGCAGGTATCAGATCAAAATGCAAACATAATAATTTTTCATAACAATTCCTTATTTCTAAATGATTATTCTTAAAATAATTAGTAGCCCCTGTTCTTTCTTTGTTGACCATTGACAGGCTGGCAGTTGATTTCTTTGTATGTTCTGGTGACCAAGATGGCCGTTCCAGTAATGGTGTTCAATATCCAAAAGTCGGTGATTTTACTTGTAATCAAATGTTAATGATTTCATACCTGGTTGTTTTCTTCTTTAATCAGTAAGTAGTAGTGACTGATGGTGAAAGTTGGTAAAAAAATAATTGGTAATGATACACAATTGGCTTGATCCTTCTTCTTTGAATTTTCGTCGCAAAAGAGACAGATGATCTGTTGCTGCAAGATTTTACACGAGGTGCTTCAAGCTGTGATTGGTATCAAAGTGAGATAGTTGGTTTTGTAATAATATGCTGGTTTCCGTAAAGATGGTGGTAGTCTTTCCTGTGACATTAGTTTGTTGGTAAGTGGATTTTTTACTTTAAATTTTTTTAAAAATCTTTAATTTGCTTTATAATTAGTCCATGTAGGTGTCTTTTATTGTAGGTATGTAGGTATGTGATTGTTGATTGATTATTGATTTGTGTGAATTGGGTATCTTGTTCTTTTAATCTTTAACTTGCTTTATAATTAGTCTATGTAGGTGTATATATGTGAGGTGAATGTGTAAATGTAGACAACTATTAATTTGTGAGAACCATGTATATTTTGTTTGTATAATTTATGTAGTTTGTATTGGATATGCAATCTGTGGTTATAAATGAAGTAGACCAATATGTTGATAGTTTGTTATTTCAAATAATCTAAGCAGGTTTTGAATAAACATGGTTGTTTTTTGTTTATTCTGTTGGGGGTCAGTGGTGTTTTGTTTGGTGTTGTAGGCTGCTTGATAGGTGGTTTAAACAAAGAAATGTGTTGGTTTGTTGATACCAGTTGATGTTAATGGTTGTGGTTTTGGTTGATAGTTGTTCTTTTGTTCTACCGCTGGTTGTTTCTGTTTCTACGTCTGTGGTAGGACGTGTTTTGGTTTCTTGGCTGGTTGTTGTTTTGGCCATTTCCAGATGTCTGATGTCTTGTGTCTCTGGACAGGTCTCTAGTATGGTTCCTAGAAGACCTATCCTGTCTTGAATCATGTGACGTAGATCGATGATGCCTTGACTCTTGAGATGGGCTCCTAATTGTTTGTCTACTGCGTATTGAGTCTCTTGACGATTCTCTTATGTCAAAGGCAGGGCTGGTGCGGCGCTTCCTGTCTCTTGATTGTCTTTCTCCAGAGGTTGTTGGTCGTTTTCTATCTGGTGCTACCATAGTTGTTGGTAATGATGTTGGTTTGGTGCTTGTAACTTCTGCTTGGTACTCTGGTCTGATTAAGATACTCAGCTTTGTTTGTTTGGATGTGATATTTTTCTTCACAGATGGGTACAGGACATACCATGCTTTTTCAATTATTTGGGGAAGTATATCACTGTCACCGATCTGTCGTTCTGGATGTAAGTAACTAAACAAGAAGTGGTCTACAAGTGATGGCAGGTTTTGTTTGGTGGTGTCTGTATGATTTATGTAGTTTGTATTGGATATGCAATCTGTGGTTATAAATCGAGTAGACCAATATGTTGATAGTTTGTTATTTCAAATAATCCTAAGCAGGTTTTGAATAAACATGGTTGTTTTTTGTTTATTCTGCTGGGGGTCAGTGGTGTTTTGCTTGGTGTTGTAGGCTACTTGATAGGTGGTTTAAACAAAGAAATGTGTTGGTTTGTTGATACCAGTTGATGTTAATGGTTGTGGTTTTGGTTGATAGTTGTTCTTTTGTTCTACCGCTGGTTGTTTCTGTTTCTACGTCTGTGGTAGGACGTGTTTTGGTTTCTTGGCTGGTTGTCGTTTTGGCCATTTCCAGATGTCTGATGTCTTGTGTCTCTGGACAGGTCTCTAGTATGGTTCCTAGAAGACCTATCCTGTCTTGAATCATGTGACGTAGATCGATGATGCCTTGGCTCTTGAGATGGGCTCCTAATTGTTTGTCTACTGCGTATTGAGTCTCTTGACGATTCTGTTATGTCAAAGGCAGGGCTGGTGCGGCGCTTCCTGTCTCTTGATTGTCTTTCTCCAGAGGTTGTTGGTCGTTTTCTATCTGGTGCTACCATAGTTGTTGGTAATGATGTTGGTTTGGTTCTTGTAGCTTCTGCTTGGTACTCTGTTCTGATTAAGATACTCAGCTTTGTTTGTTTGGATGTGATATTTTTCTTCACAGATGGGTACAGGACATACCATGCTTTTTCAATTATTTGGGGATGTATATCACTGTCACCAATCAGTCGTTCTGGATGTAAGTAACTAACCAAGAAGTGGTCTACAAGTGATGGCAGGTTTTGTTTGGTGGTGTCTATTTGTAATTGGTTGATTTTTTCCAGGTATGATTTTGTCATCTCCTTTCTCTTGTTTTGATATTCTTTTTTGATTTTTTCAGATAGTGCACCCGATGGTTTGGCAACACTTATTTCATCATACCCAAGAAGAATACCCTTGGTGAATAATTCATTTAAAAAAATTGAGCTGTAATATTTCCAGTAGTATCAATTCTAGGTGGTCAGTGAAATTTTTTTGAAGTGGGTACACTTTAGATGACGGTATGCGTTTTTCGGTGCCTCTGAGGGGTTTACTACCTCATGGGGTAGTGAGATCAGTTTCAAAATTGTAATGAAGAATGAAATTACAGACATGTCAGTTGGTGTGGGGTTTCCTGTGTTGATTAGTGCTGGTATCAGGAAATCATTTTGTGTTAATTTTGCTCTCGGTGGAGCTTCATTTGATGGTAACGAGAGTAAATCCACTTCCATTGGTTCTGAAGTGTCCAGTTTGGTGGTTTGTATATTTGTAGTTATTGTTGTGGTTGTTGTTGTTGGTGGTGTTGGTGGTGGTAGTCTACTTGGTTTAACTGCCGCCAAGGTTTGTTTCGTCATCGTTGTTTTCCGAGGAAGATATCTCTGTGATGATGGTATCTCATCGACTGTCAATTTTGTTGATGGTGTCGTTGTGGTGGTTGCAGTGTGGTTGGTAGTGGTTATCGACGATGTGAGTAAATCTTTTTCTGGTACATCTTGAAGGAGAGCATTTTCTTCTTCGTCATTTTGAGTGAATTCAATGGTTCTGTTGATGGTATTTGAAGTTGCCATTCTGTTTTAATGACAATAATGGTGTGGTTGATAAGTGGTTTGTGTCATGTCAGTAGTGGTTATACTACAGTACAGTGTGAGTTGGATGTAATCAATAATAGCTGTACTATATGACTGACAAATTTACAAATTGAATGATAATATGAGGTTTGCTAAGTTGTCCATTATTCATACTCCTGTGGTAGGCTGGTATGCCCATATAGATATAAGTTTCCTTTGGTTATGAAACTAGGTTAAATTGAATTGTCAATAGTAGAGGTATTACATGATTGACAAGTTTGCAGAATGAATGGTACAATAAGGTTTGTCAAATGATCCATTAGTCATACTCTTATCTAAGGCTGGTATGCCCATATATATAGTGAGTGTGTTTGAGAGTAAGAGAGATACAATCAAAGTAAGTTTCTTTTTGGTTACGAAACTATGTTGCTCCAACTGACGAGTTGTTAGATTGGTAGATGTCTGGTAAGCTATTTTTTGGGACTGGTTGGGTATAAGGGTAGCCGAGAGTTAAATCATCTGTTGTTTCTACTTATTCTATTTATCCACTCTCGACATCCTTATTGGGACAGTTTGGGGTTCTTTTGATGTAAATTATTCTTGGTTAGTGTCAATTAATGTTGTAAATTTTTACTTTTCAGGAGAGGTCAACTGCGTAGCCTCCAGATGTCGCTATGGTGTATTTAAAATAGATGTGGCTATGTGTGTCATTACTTGGGTCTGTTCTAAATTAGTTTATGATAGATTACTCTATTGATTTTAAGATTATTGATTTCATAATATTTACTGGTTATATTTGATCATTATTAATTGGAGTGTGTCCTGTTCCAAATATATCACTTGGTATAAACTATTAGTCAACTAATGTTAATTTGGTTCATATTTACTTGTATTTGGAGTGATAATTACATAATATTTGAAAAGAAGATCCATGTACCTTTCTGTCACAGTTGTTATGAATGTATGTGGTCATATTTTTCAAAGTTACAGTTCTTTGTTGCCTTCCCAGTAGATTGACATAATATTTTATTGTGTTGTTGTTTTATGTCCCAAATTTTTTAGGGGCCGTTTCAGAGGGGGGTGGTTCTCGTAAATTTTCCAAAAATCCCCCATTAATAGAGAGGCCATTCC
Organism: Haliclystus octoradiatus; assembly: GCA_916610825.1. Lineage (NCBI taxonomy): Eukaryota > Metazoa > Cnidaria > Staurozoa > Stauromedusae > Haliclystidae > Haliclystus > Haliclystus octoradiatus. The sequence goes on from OU744446.1 coordinate 14,456,975, forward strand.
GTAATTCCCACTATTTTTTAAAAAGATGGCGAGAGATTTTTCCTTCAGCTTAGCATTGACTACTTAGCTGTTTATGGATTTCATGGGGGCAGGAATTGCACTTACTGTTCTTCTCTACTTAGTTTTGATAGCACTTACGGTAATGATACACCAAATTAGTTTTACCTATAAACTAATGTTATTTCCACAACAAACAGGAGCAGACTACACCGTCCAACATGCATGGTTTGATTTTCAGAACAAGCAGCACCCTAGATCATAGATTCATTCTTCGTATTCAATCAAAGTTTTAGCTCTCTCCCCCCGCCCAGAGCACACCACAGTCAGGGTCATTTTATTCACAAAAGGTTTTATATTTTAATCTAATGAATAGGACATTTAAAAAATAATTAAAATTGTTACACATAATGGTCGCTATGTTTACTATTCGAGCAAGGATATTCCAATTATATACCCCCAGACGGTCATTAAGCTCAGGTATTCAGGCAGAAGTGTATGAATGGCCTTCCTTTATGAGGATTAGATATGTTATAGTTGTTTGAGATGTCATTCGGCTCGTGTGCACAGCATATTGACCCAGTATAGTAGTTCCTCATACATTAATTTGAAGTGGTCACTCTGCTCAGGTAACTAATTCTATTGTTATATATGGATAGTCTGATAATCTTTAACCTACCTGTTCAGATGTAGGCATAGGTTATAGCAATAATCAATATTGTTGTCATGGTTACTATTTGGTCCCAGGAATTACTGTTGTTCATTTCAGGTGGTCACACAGCTCAGGTAATACATATTCACACATGCTTGTACTGCTGTTGAGTTTCAAATCATTCCGAACTATTTTTTGCTGATCTGCTGTATTGGTTCTCAAAACAAAGATCTTTTAGATGTAAATTGGTCGTATTGTTATGAAACTAGAGAGTGATAGGGTATTCTCTAATGGCAGATTCAAGTGTAGTGGATTGCAGTAGGTTCCCTTTTGCTCAAGGTAAATTCATAACGGATGACTCATAGTTGCAGGAAGTAATACCAGCAAAGACACAATATTAGTTGTTGTCTAGTATAGCATTAATGACAAATTGGAATCATGCAAATTGATATTAAAATTATTATCTAGGCTATCTTAAAACTGATGTAGTTATCAATATTGTCTTCCAGGCAATGTTTTTTTAATGTTCTTTTTTCCTTCATATCATTTATAAATTGTGTTGATAATTTAAATTTATATTATAGTGAAAGATAGTGATATAACTATCATTATTTTAACAAAGATATTTTTTACTGAGAGTAGCCAAGTTAATAGTATTGATAATAGTATTCAATTCAATCATATTCTATAATTTTATATTATATTATATCATATTTGTTTTTTGTTACATTATATTTTAGTATAGTATATAGTATATAGTATATAGTATAGCGACATCCATTGGTATAGGCCATTGTCCGTGTGGTATGAAATTGTCATTTTTGGATTTCAATATTAATAATCATAATAACTAGAGAGATCTGATACGCTGCGTGGCAGACCAGGGGGAGCGAAACGCCATTGCCCTTATATATTTCACCACGATTGGATCATCAGAGGAGCGAATCGCAAAGGGAAATGCCAAAGAATAAATTCGTTGACAAATGGGAGTTGTTTCCGTTGCAGGTATCAGATCAAAATGCAAACATAATAATTTTTCATAACAATTCCTTATTTCTAAATGATTATTCTTAAAATAATTAGTAGCCCCTGTTCTTTCTTTGTTGACCATTGACAGGCTGGCAGTTGATTTCTTTGTATGTTCTGGTGACCAAGATGGCCGTTCCAGTAATGGTGTTCAATATCCAAAAGTCGGTGATTTTACTTGTAATCAAATGTTAATGATTTCATACCTGGTTGTTTTCTTCTTTAATCAGTAAGTAGTAGTGACTGATGGTGAAAGTTGGTAAAAAAATAATTGGTAATGATACACAATTGGCTTGATCCTTCTTCTTTGAATTTTCGTCGCAAAAGAGACAGATGATCTGTTGCTGCAAGATTTTACACGAGGTGCTTCAAGCTGTGATTGGTATCAAAGTGAGATAGTTGGTTTTGTAATAATATGCTGGTTTCCGTAAAGATGGTGGTAGTCTTTCCTGTGACATTAGTTTGTTGGTAAGTGGATTTTTTACTTTAAATTTTTTTAAAAATCTTTAATTTGCTTTATAATTAGTCCATGTAGGTGTCTTTTATTGTAGGTATGTAGGTATGTGATTGTTGATTGATTATTGATTTGTGTGAATTGGGTATCTTGTTCTTTTAATCTTTAACTTGCTTTATAATTAGTCTATGTAGGTGTATATATGTGAGGTGAATGTGTAAATGTAGACAACTATTAATTTGTGAGAACCATGTATATTTTGTTTGTATAATTTATGTAGTTTGTATTGGATATGCAATCTGTGGTTATAAATGAAGTAGACCAATATGTTGATAGTTTGTTATTTCAAATAATCTAAGCAGGTTTTGAATAAACATGGTTGTTTTTTGTTTATTCTGTTGGGGGTCAGTGGTGTTTTGTTTGGTGTTGTAGGCTGCTTGATAGGTGGTTTAAACAAAGAAATGTGTTGGTTTGTTGATACCAGTTGATGTTAATGGTTGTGGTTTTGGTTGATAGTTGTTCTTTTGTTCTACCGCTGGTTGTTTCTGTTTCTACGTCTGTGGTAGGACGTGTTTTGGTTTCTTGGCTGGTTGTTGTTTTGGCCATTTCCAGATGTCTGATGTCTTGTGTCTCTGGACAGGTCTCTAGTATGGTTCCTAGAAGACCTATCCTGTCTTGAATCATGTGACGTAGATCGATGATGCCTTGACTCTTGAGATGGGCTCCTAATTGTTTGTCTACTGCGTATTGAGTCTCTTGACGATTCTCTTATGTCAAAGGCAGGGCTGGTGCGGCGCTTCCTGTCTCTTGATTGTCTTTCTCCAGAGGTTGTTGGTCGTTTTCTATCTGGTGCTACCATAGTTGTTGGTAATGATGTTGGTTTGGTGCTTGTAACTTCTGCTTGGTACTCTGGTCTGATTAAGATACTCAGCTTTGTTTGTTTGGATGTGATATTTTTCTTCACAGATGGGTACAGGACATACCATGCTTTTTCAATTATTTGGGGAAGTATATCACTGTCACCGATCTGTCGTTCTGGATGTAAGTAACTAAACAAGAAGTGGTCTACAAGTGATGGCAGGTTTTGTTTGGTGGTGTCTGTATGATTTATGTAGTTTGTATTGGATATGCAATCTGTGGTTATAAATCGAGTAGACCAATATGTTGATAGTTTGTTATTTCAAATAATCCTAAGCAGGTTTTGAATAAACATGGTTGTTTTTTGTTTATTCTGCTGGGGGTCAGTGGTGTTTTGCTTGGTGTTGTAGGCTACTTGATAGGTGGTTTAAACAAAGAAATGTGTTGGTTTGTTGATACCAGTTGATGTTAATGGTTGTGGTTTTGGTTGATAGTTGTTCTTTTGTTCTACCGCTGGTTGTTTCTGTTTCTACGTCTGTGGTAGGACGTGTTTTGGTTTCTTGGCTGGTTGTCGTTTTGGCCATTTCCAGATGTCTGATGTCTTGTGTCTCTGGACAGGTCTCTAGTATGGTTCCTAGAAGACCTATCCTGTCTTGAATCATGTGACGTAGATCGATGATGCCTTGGCTCTTGAGATGGGCTCCTAATTGTTTGTCTACTGCGTATTGAGTCTCTTGACGATTCTGTTATGTCAAAGGCAGGGCTGGTGCGGCGCTTCCTGTCTCTTGATTGTCTTTCTCCAGAGGTTGTTGGTCGTTTTCTATCTGGTGCTACCATAGTTGTTGGTAATGATGTTGGTTTGGTTCTTGTAGCTTCTGCTTGGTACTCTGTTCTGATTAAGATACTCAGCTTTGTTTGTTTGGATGTGATATTTTTCTTCACAGATGGGTACAGGACATACCATGCTTTTTCAATTATTTGGGGATGTATATCACTGTCACCAATCAGTCGTTCTGGATGTAAGTAACTAACCAAGAAGTGGTCTACAAGTGATGGCAGGTTTTGTTTGGTGGTGTCTATTTGTAATTGGTTGATTTTTTCCAGGTATGATTTTGTCATCTCCTTTCTCTTGTTTTGATATTCTTTTTTGATTTTTTCAGATAGTGCACCCGATGGTTTGGCAACACTTATTTCATCATACCCAAGAAGAATACCCTTGGTGAATAATTCATTTAAAAAAATTGAGCTGTAATATTTCCAGTAGTATCAATTCTAGGTGGTCAGCGAAATTTTTTTGAAGTGGGTACACTTTAGATGACGGTATGCGTTTTTCGGTGCCTCTGAGGGGTTTACTACCTCATGGGGTAGTGAGATCAGTTTCAAAATTGTAATGAAGAATGAAATTACAGACATGTCAGTTGGTGTGGGGTTTCCTGTGTTGATTAGTGCTGGTATCAGGAAATCATTTTGTGTTAATTTTGCTCTCGGTGGAGCTTCATTTGATGGTAACGAGAGTAAATCCACTTCCATTGGTTCTGAAGTGTCCAGTTTGGTGGTTTGTATATTTGTAGTTATTGTTGTGGTTGTTGTTGTTGGTGGTGTTGGTGGTGGTAGTCTACTTGGTTTAACTGCCGCCAAGGTTTGTTTCGTCATCGTTGTTTTCCGAGGAAGATATCTCTGTGATGATGGTATCTCATCGACTGTCAATTTTGTTGATGGTGTCGTTGTGGTGGTTGCAGTGTGGTTGGTAGTGGTTATCGACGATGTGAGTAAATCTTTTTCTGGTACATCTTGAAGGAGAGCATTTTCTTCTTCGTCATTTTGAGTGAATTCAATGGTTCTGTTGATGGTATTTGAAGTTGCCATTCTGTTTTAATGACAATAATGGTGTGGTTGATAAGTGGTTTGTGTCATGTCAGTAGTGGTTATACTACAGTACAGTGTGAGTTGGATGTAATCAATAATAGCTGTACTATATGACTGACAAATTTACAAATTGAATGATAATATGAGGTTTGCTAAGTTGTCCATTATTCATACTCCTGTGGTAGGCTGGTATGCCCATATAGATATAAGTTTCCTTTGGTTATGAAACTAGGTTAAATTGAATTGTCAATAGTAGAGGTATTACATGATTGACAAGTTTGCAGAATGAATGGTACAATAAGGTTTGTCAAATGATCCATTAGTCATACTCTTATCTAAGGCTGGTATGCCCATATATATAGTGAGTGTGTTTGAGAGTAAGAGAGATACAATCAAAGTAAGTTTCTTTTTGGTTACGAAACTATGTTGCTCCAACTGACGAGTTGTTAGATTGGTAGATGTCTGGTAAGCTATTTTTTGGGACTGGTTGGGTATAAGGGTAGCCGAGAGTTAAATCATCTGTTGTTTCTACTTATTCTATTTATCCACTCTCGACATCCTTATTGGGACAGTTTGGGGTTCTTTTGATGTAAATTATTCTTGGTTAGTGTCAATTAATGTTGTAAATTTTTACTTTTCAGGAGAGGTCAACTGCGTAGCCTCCAGATGTCGCTATGGTGTATTTAAAATAGATGTGGCTATGTGTGTCATTACTTGGGTCTGTTCTAAATTAGTTTATGATAGATTACTCTATTGATTTTAAGATTATTGATTTCATAATATTTACTGGTTATATTTGATCATTATTAATTGGAGTGTGTCCTGTTCCAAATATATCACTTGGTATAAACTATTAGTCAACTAATGTTAATTTGGTTCATATTTACTTGTATTTGGAGTGATAATTACATAATATTTGAAAAGAAGATCCATGTACCTTTCTGTCACAGTTGTTATGAATGTATGTGGTCATATTTTTCAAAGTTACAGTTCTTTGTTGCCTTCCCAGTAGATTGACATAATATTTTATTGTGTTGTTGTTTTATGTCCCAAATTTTTTAGGGGCCGTTTCAGAGGGGGGTGGTTCTCGTAAATTTTCCAAAAATCCCCCATTAATAGAGAGGCCATTCCGTAATTCCCACTATTTTTTAAAAAGATGGCGAGAGATTTTTCCTTCAGCTTAGCATTGACTACTTAGCTGTTTATGGATTTCATGGGGGCAGGAATTGCACTTACTGTTCTTCTCTACTTAGTTTTGATAGCACTTACGGTAATGATACACCAAATTAGTTTTACCTATAAACTAATGTTATTTCCACAACAAACAGGAGCAGACTACACCGTCCAACATGCATGGTTTGATTTTCAGAACAAGCAGCACCCTAGATCATAGATTCATTCTTCGTATTCAATCAAAGTTTTAGCTCTCTCCCCCCGCCCAGAGCACACCACAGTCAGGGTCATTTTATTCACAAAAGGTTTTATATTTTAATCTAATGAATAGGACATTTAAAAAATAATTAAAATTGTTACACATAATGGTCGCTATGTTTACTATTCGAGCAAGGATATTCCAATTATATACCCCCAGACGGTCATTAAGCTCAGGTATTCAGGCAGAAGTGTATGAATGGCCTTCCTTTATGAGGATTAGATATGTTATAGTTGTTTGAGATGTCATTCGGCTCGTGTGCACAGCATATTGACCCAGTATAGTAGTTCCTCATACATTAATTTGAAGTGGTCACTCTGCTCAGGTAACTAATTCTATTGTTATATATGGATAGTCTGATAATCTTTAACCTACCTGTTCAGATGTAGGCATAGGTTATAGCAATAATCAATATTGTTGTCATGGTTACTATTTGGTCCCAGGAATTACTGTTGTTCATTTCAGGTGGTCACACAGCTCAGGTAATACATATTCACACATGCTTGTACTGCTGTTGAGTTTCAAATCATTCCGAACTATTTTTTGCTGATCTGCTGTATTGGTTCTCAAAACAAAGATCTTTTAGATGTAAATTGGTCGTATTGTTATGAAACTAGAGAGTGATAGGGTATTCTCTAATGGCAGATTCAAGTGTAGTGGATTGCAGTAGGTTCCCTTTTGCTCAAGGTAAATTCATAACGGATGACTCATAGTTGCAGGAAGTAATACCAGCAAAGACACAATATTAGTTGTTGTCTAGTATAGCATTAATGACAAATTGGAATCATGCAAATTGATATTAAAATTATTATCTAGGCTATCTTAAAACTGATGTAGTTATCAATATTGTCTTCCAGGCAATGTTTTTTTAATGTTCTTTTTTCCTTCATATCATTTATAAATTGTGTTGATAATTTAAATTTATATTATAGTGAAAGATAGTGATATAACTATCATTATTTTAACAAAGATATTTTTTACTGAGAGTAGCCAAGTTAATAGTATTGATAATAGTATTCAATTCAATCATATTCTATAATTTTATATTATATTATATCATATTTGTTTTTTGTTACATTATATTTTAGTATAGTATATAGTATATAGTATATAGTATAGCGACATCCATTGGTATAGGCCATTGTCCGTGTGGTATGAAATTGTCATTTTTGGATTTCAATATTAATAATCATAATAACTAGAGAGATCTGATACGCTGCGTGGCAGACCAGGGGGAGCGAAACGCCATTGCCCTTATATATTTCACCACGATTGGATCATCAGAGGAGCGAATCGCAAAGGGAAATGCCAAAGAATAAATTCGTTGACAAATGGGAGTTGTTTCCGTTGCAGGTATCAGATCAAAATGCAAACATAATAATTTTTCATAACAATTCCTTATTTCTAAATGATTATTCTTAAAATAATTAGTAGCCCCTGTTCTTTCTTTGTTGACCATTGACAGGCTGGCAGTTGATTTCTTTGTATGTTCTGGTGACCAAGATGGCCGTTCCAGTAATGGTGTTCAATATCCAAAAGTCGGTGATTTTACTTGTAATCAAATGTTAATGATTTCATACCTGGTTGTTTTCTTCTTTAATCAGTAAGTAGTAGTGACTGATGGTGAAAGTTGGTAAAAAAATAATTGGTAATGATACACAATTGGCTTGATCCTTCTTCTTTGAATTTTCGTCGCAAAAGAGACAGATGATCTGTTGCTGCAAGATTTTACACGAGGTGCTTCAAGCTGTGATTGGTATCAAAGTGAGATAGTTGGTTTTGTAATAATATGCTGGTTTCCGTAAAGATGGTGGTAGTCTTTCCTGTGACATTAGTTTGTTGGTAAGTGGATTTTTTACTTTAAATTTTTTTAAAAATCTTTAATTTGCTTTATAATTAGTCCATGTAGGTGTCTTTTATTGTAGGTATGTAGGTATGTGATTGTTGATTGATTATTGATTTGTGTGAATTGGGTATCTTGTTCTTTTAATCTTTAACTTGCTTTATAATTAGTCTATGTAGGTGTATATATGTGAGGTGAATGTGTAAATGTAGACAACTATTAATTTGTGAGAACCATGTATATTTTGTTTGTATAATTTATGTAGTTTGTATTGGATATGCAATCTGTGGTTATAAATGAAGTAGACCAATATGTTGATAGTTTGTTATTTCAAATAATCTAAGCAGGTTTTGAATAAACATGGTTGTTTTTTGTTTATTCTGTTGGGGGTCAGTGGTGTTTTGTTTGGTGTTGTAGGCTGCTTGATAGGTGGTTTAAACAAAGAAATGTGTTGGTTTGTTGATACCAGTTGATGTTAATGGTTGTGGTTTTGGTTGATAGTTGTTCTTTTGTTCTACCGCTGGTTGTTTCTGTTTCTACGTCTGTGGTAGGACGTGTTTTGGTTTCTTGGCTGGTTGTTGTTTTGGCCATTTCCAGATGTCTGATGTCTTGTGTCTCTGGACAGGTCTCTAGTATGGTTCCTAGAAGACCTATCCTGTCTTGAATCATGTGACGTAGATCGATGATGCCTTGACTCTTGAGATGGGCTCCTAATTGTTTGTCTACTGCGTATTGAGTCTCTTGACGATTCTCTTATGTCAAAGGCAGGGCTGGTGCGGCGCTTCCTGTCTCTTGATTGTCTTTCTCCAGAGGTTGTTGGTCGTTTTCTATCTGGTGCTACCATAGTTGTTGGTAATGATGTTGGTTTGGTGCTTGTAACTTCTGCTTGGTACTCTGGTCTGATTAAGATACTCAGCTTTGTTTGTTTGGATGTGATATTTTTCTTCACAGATGGGTACAGGACATACCATGCTTTTTCAATTATTTGGGGAAGTATATCACTGTCACCGATCTGTCGTTCTGGATGTAAGTAACTAAACAAGAAGTGGTCTACAAGTGATGGCAGGTTTTGTTTGGTGGTGTCTGTATGATTTATGTAGTTTGTATTGGATATGCAATCTGTGGTTATAAATCGAGTAGACCAATATGTTGATAGTTTGTTATTTCAAATAATCCTAAGCAGGTTTTGAATAAACATGGTTGTTTTTTGTTTATTCTGCTGGGGGTCAGTGGTGTTTTGCTTGGTGTTGTAGGCTACTTGATAGGTGGTTTAAACAAAGAAATGTGTTGGTTTGTTGATACCAGTTGATGTTAATGGTTGTGGTTTTGGTTGATAGTTGTTCTTTTGTTCTACCGCTGGTTGTTTCTGTTTCTACGTCTGTGGTAGGACGTGTTTTGGTTTCTTGGCTGGTTGTCGTTTTGGCCATTTCCAGATGTCTGATGTCTTGTGTCTCTGGACAGGTCTCTAGTATGGTTCCTAGAAGACCTATCCTGTCTTGAATCATGTGACGTAGATCGATGATGCCTTGGCTCTTGAGATGGGCTCCTAATTGTTTGTCTACTGCGTATTGAGTCTCTTGACGATTCTGTTATGTCAAAGGCAGGGCTGGTGCGGCGCTTCCTGTCTCTTGATTGTCTTTCTCCAGAGGTTGTTGGTCGTTTTCTATCTGGTGCTACCATAGTTGTTGGTAATGATGTTGGTTTGGTTCTTGTAGCTTCTGCTTGGTACTCTGTTCTGATTAAGATACTCAGCTTTGTTTGTTTGGATGTGATATTTTTCTTCACAGATGGGTACAGGACATACCATGCTTTTTCAATTATTTGGGGATGTATATCACTGTCACCAATCAGTCGTTCTGGATGTAAGTAACTAACCAAGAAGTGGTCTACAAGTGATGGCAGGTTTTGTTTGGTGGTGTCTATTTGTAATTGGTTGATTTTTTCCAGGTATGATTTTGTCATCTCCTTTCTCTTGTTTTGATATTCTTTTTTGATTTTTTCAGATAGTGCACCCGATGGTTTGGCAACACTTATTTCATCATACCCAAGAAGAATACCCTTGGTGAATAATTCATTTAAAAAAATTGAGCTGTAATATTTCCAGTAGTATCAATTCTAGGTGGTCAGCGAAATTTTTTTGAAGTGGGTACACTTTAGATGACGGTATGCGTTTTTCGGTGCCTCTGAGGGGTTTACTACCTCATGGGGTAGTGAGATCAGTTTCAAAATTGTAATGAAGAATGAAATTACAGACATGTCAGTTGGTGTGGGGTTTCCTGTGTTGATTAGTGCTGGTATCAGGAAATCATTTTGTGTTAATTTTGCTCTCGGTGGAGCTTCATTTGATGGTAACGAGAGTAAATCCACTTCCATTGGTTCTGAAGTGTCCAGTTTGGTGGTTTGTATATTTGTAGTTATTGTTGTGGTTGTTGTTGTTGGTGGTGTTGGTGGTGGTAGTCTACTTGGTTTAACTGCCGCCAAGGTTTGTTTCGTCATCGTTGTTTTCCGAGGAAGATATCTCTGTGATGATGGTATCTCATCGACTGTCAATTTTGTTGATGGTGTCGTTGTGGTGGTTGCAGTGTGGTTGGTAGTGGTTATCGACGATGTGAGTAAATCTTTTTCTGGTACATCTTGAAGGAGAGCATTTTCTTCTTCGTCATTTTGAGTGAATTCAATGGTTCTGTTGATGGTATTTGAAGTTGCCATTCTGTTTTAATGACAATAATGGTGTGGTTGATAAGTGGTTTGTGTCATGTCAGTAGTGGTTATACTACAGTACAGTGTGAGTTGGATGTAATCAATAATAGCTGTACTATATGACTGACAAATTTACAAATTGAATGATAATATGAGGTTTGCTAAGTTGTCCATTATTCATACTCCTGTGGTAGGCTGGTATGCCCATATAGATATAAGTTTCCTTTGGTTATGAAACTAGGTTAAATTGAATTGTCAATAGTAGAGGTATTACATGATTGACAAGTTTGCAGAATGAATGGTACAATAAGGTTTGTCAAATGATCCATTAGTCATACTCTTATCTAAGGCTGGTATGCCCATATATATAGTGAGTGTGTTTGAGAGTAAGAGAGATACAATCAAAGTAAGTTTCTTTTTGGTTACGAAACTATGTTGCTCCAACTGACGAGTTGTTAGATTGGTAGATGTCTGGTAAGCTATTTTTTGGGACTGGTTGGGTATAAGGGTAGCCGAGAGTTAAATCATCTGTTGTTTCTACTTATTCTATTTATCCACTCTCGACATCCTTATTGGGACAGTTTGGGGTTCTTTTGATGTAAATTATTCTTGGTTAGTGTCAATTAATGTTGTAAATTTTTACTTTTCAGGAGAGGTCAACTGCGTAGCCTCCAGATGTCGCTATGGTGTATTTAAAATAGATGTGGCTATGTGTGTCATTACTTGGGTCTGTTCTAAATTAGTTTATGATAGATTACTCTATTGATTTTAAGATTATTGATTTCATAATATTTACTGGTTATATTTGATCATTATTAATTGGAGTGTGTCCTGTTCCAAATATATCACTTGGTATAAACTATTAGTCAACTAATGTTAATTTGGTTCATATTTACTTGTATTTGGAGTGATAATTACATAATATTTGAAAAGAAGATCCATGTACCTTTCTGTCACAGTTGTTATGAATGTATGTGGTCATATTTTTCAAAGTTACAGTTCTTTGTTGCCTTCCCAGTAGATTGACATAATATTTTATTGTGTTGTTGTTTTATGTCCCAAATTTTTTAGGGGCCGTTTCAGAGGGGGGTGGTTCTCGTAAATTTTCCAAAAATCCCCCATTAATAGAGAGGCCATTCCGTAATTCCCACTATTTTTTAAAAAGATGGCGAGAGATTTTTCCTTCAGCTTAGCATTGACTACTTAGCTGTTTATGGATTTCATGGGGGCAGGAATTGCACTTACTGTTCTTCTCTACTTAGTTTTGATAGCACTTACGGTAATGATACACCAAATTAGTTTTACCTATAAACTAATGTTATTTCCACAACAAACAGGAGCAGACTACACCGTCCAACATGCATGGTTTGATTTTCAGAACAAGCAGCACCCTAGATCATAGATTCATTCTTCGTATTCAATCAAAGTTTTAGCTCTCTCCCCCCGCCCAGAGCACACCACAGTCAGGGTCATTTTATTCACAAAAGGTTTTATATTTTAATCTAATGAATAGGACATTTAAAAAATAATTAAAATTGTTACACATAATGGTCGCTATGTTTACTATTCGAGCAAGGATATTCCAATTATATACCCCCAGACGGTCATTAAGCTCAGGTATTCAGGCAGAAGTGTATGAATGGCCTTCCTTTATGAGGATTAGATATGTTATAGTTGTTTGAGATGTCATTCGGCTCGTGTGCACAGCATATTGACCCAGTATAGTAGTTCCTCATACATTAATTTGAAGTGGTCACTCTGCTCAGGTAACTAATTCTATTGTTATATATGGATAGTCTGATAATCTTTAACCTACCTGTTCAGATGTAGGCATAGGTTATAGCAATAATCAATATTGTTGTCATGGTTACTATTTGGTCCCAGGAATTACTGTTGTTCATTTCAGGTGGTCACACAGCTCAGGTAATACATATTCACACATGCTTGTACTGCTGTTGAGTTTCAAATCATTCCGAACTATTTTTTGCTGATCTGCTGTATTGGTTCTCAAAACAAAGATCTTTTAGATGTAAATTGGTCGTATTGTTATGAAACTAGAGAGTGATAGGGTATTCTCTAATGGCAGATTCAAGTGTAGTGGATTGCAGTAGGTTCCCTTTTGCTCAAGGTAAATTCATAACGGATGACTCATAGTTGCAGGAAGTAATACCAGCAAAGACACAATATTAGTTGTTGTCTAGTATAGCATTAATGACAAATTGGAATCATGCAAATTGATATTAAAATTATTATCTAGGCTATCTTAAAACTGATGTAGTTATCAATATTGTCTTCCAGGCAATGTTTTTTTAATGTTCTTTTTTCCTTCATATCATTTATAAATTGTGTTGATAATTTAAATTTATATTATAGTGAAAGATAGTGATATAACTATCATTATTTTAACAAAGATATTTTTTACTGAGAGTAGCCAAGTTAATAGTATTGATAATAGTATTCAATTCAATCATATTCTATAATTTTATATTATATTATATCATATTTGTTTTTTGTTACATTATATTTTAGTATAGTATATAGTATATAGTATATAGTATAGCGACATCCATTGGTATAGGCCATTGTCCGTGTGGTATGAAATTGTCATTTTTGGATTTCAATATTAATAATCATAATAACTAGAGAGATCTGATACGCTGCGTGGCAGACCAGGGGGAGCGAAACGCCATTGCCCTTATATATTTCACCACGATTGGATCATCAGAGGAGCGAATCGCAAAGGGAAATGCCAAAGAATAAATTCGTTGACAAATGGGAGTTGTTTCCGTTGCAGGTATCAGATCAAAATGCAAACATAATAATTTTTCATAACAATTCCTTATTTCTAAATGATTATTCTTAAAATAATTAGTAGCCCCTGTTCTTTCTTTGTTGACCATTGACAGGCTGGCAGTTGATTTCTTTGTATGTTCTGGTGACCAAGATGGCCGTTCCAGTAATGGTGTTCAATATCCAAAAGTCGGTGATTTTACTTGTAATCAAATGTTAATGATTTCATACCTGGTTGTTTTCTTCTTTAATCAGTAAGTAGTAGTGACTGATGGTGAAAGTTGGTAAAAAAATAATTGGTAATGATACACAATTGGCTTGATCCTTCTTCTTTGAATTTTCGTCGTAAAAGAGACAGATGATCTGTTGCTGCAAGATTTTACACGAGGTGCTTCAAGCTGTGATTGGTATCAAAGTGAGATAGTTGGTTTTGTAATAATATGCTGGTTTCCGTAAAGATGGTGGTAGTCTTTCCTGTGACATTAGTTTGTTGGTAAGTGGATTTTTTACTTTAAATTTTTTTAAAAATCTTTAATTTGCTTTATAATTAGTCCATGTAGGTGTCTTTTATTGTAGGTATGTAGGTATGTGATTGTTGATTGATTATTGATTTGTGTGAATTGGGTATCTTGTTCTTTTAATCTTTAACTTGCTTTATAATTAGTCTATGTAGGTGTATATATGTGAGGTGAATGTGTAAATGTAGACAACTATTAATTTGTGAGAACCATGTATATTTTGTTTGTATAATTTATGTAGTTTGTATTGGATATGCAATCTGTGGTTATAAATGAAGTAGACCAATATGTTGATAGTTTGTTATTTCAAATAATCTAAGCAGGTTTTGAATAAACATGGTTGTTTTTTGTTTATTCTGTTGGGGGTCAGTGGTGTTTTGTTTGGTGTTGTAGGCTGCTTGATAGGTGGTTTAAACAAAGAAATGTGTTGGTTTGTTGATACCAGTTGATGTTAATGGTTGTGGTTTTGGTTGATAGTTGTTCTTTTGTTCTACCGCTGGTTGTTTCTGTTTCTACGTCTGTGGTAGGACGTGTTTTGGTTTCTTGGCTGGTTGTTGTTTTGGCCATTTCCAGATGTCTGATGTCTTGTGTCTCTGGACAGGTCTCTAGTATGGTTCCTAGAAGACCTATCCTGTCTTGAATCATGTGACGTAGATCGATGATGCCTTGACTCTTGAGATGGGCTCCTAATTGTTTGTCTACTGCGTATTGAGTCTCTTGACGATTCTCTTATGTCAAAGGCAGGGCTGGTGCGGCGCTTCCTGTCTCTTGATTGTCTTTCTCCAGAGGTTGTTGGTCGTTTTCTATCTGGTGCTACCATAGTTGTTGGTAATGATGTTGGTTTGGTGCTTGTAACTTCTGCTTGGTACTCTGGTCTGATTAAGATACTCAGCTTTGTTTGTTTGGATGTGATATTTTTCTTCACAGATGGGTACAGGACATACCATGCTTTTTCAATTATTTGGGGAAGTATATCACTGTCACCGATCTGTCGTTCTGGATGTAAGTAACTAAACAAGAAGTGGTCTACAAGTGATGGCAGGTTTTGTTTGGTGGTGTCTGTATGATTTATGTAGTTTGTATTGGATATGCAATCTGTGGTTATAAATCGAGTAGACCAATATGTTGATAGTTTGTTATTTCAAATAATCCTAAGCAGGTTTTGAATAAACATGGTTGTTTTTTGTTTATTCTGCTGGGGGTCAGTGGTGTTTTGCTTGGTGTTGTAGGCTACTTGATAGGTGGTTTAAACAAAGAAATGTGTTGGTTTGTTGATACCAGTTGATGTTAATGGTTGTGGTTTTGGTTGATAGTTGTTCTTTTGTTCTACCGCTGGTTGTTTCTGTTTCTACGTCTGTGGTAGGACGTGTTTTGGTTTCTTGGCTGGTTGTCGTTTTGGCCATTTCCAGATGTCTGATGTCTTGTGTCTCTGGACAGGTCTCTAGTATGGTTCCTAGAAGACCTATCCTGTCTTGAATCATGTGACGTAGATCGATGATGCCTTGGCTCTTGAGATGGGCTCCTAATTGTTTGTCTACTGCGTATTGAGTCTCTTGACGATTCTGTTATGTCAAAGGCAGGGCTGGTGCGGCGCTTCCTGTCTCTTGATTGTCTTTCTCCAGAGGTTGTTGGTCGTTTTCTATCTGGTGCTACCATAGTTGTTGGTAATGATGTTGGTTTGGTTCTTGTAGCTTCTGCTTGGTACTCTGTTCTGATTAAGATACTCAGCTTTGTTTGTTTGGATGTGATATTTTTCTTCACAGATGGGTACAGGACATACCATGCTTTTTCAATTATTTGGGGATGTATATCACTGTCACCAATCAGTCGTTCTGGATGTAAGTAACTAACCAAGAAGTGGTCTACAAGTGATGGCAGGTTTTGTTTGGTGGTGTCTATTTGTAATTGGTTGATTTTTTCCAGGTATGATTTTGTCATCTCCTTTCTCTTGTTTTGATATTCTTTTTTGATTTTTTCAGATAGTGCACCCGATGGTTTGGCAACACTTATTTCATCATACCCAAGAAGAATACCCTTGGTGAATAATTCATTTAAAAAAATTGAGCTGTAATATTTCCAGTAGTATCAATTCTAGGTGGTCAGCGAAATTTTTTTGAAGTGGGTACACTTTAGATGACGGTATGCGTTTTTCGGTGCCTCTGAGGGGTTTACTACCTCATGGGGTAGTGAGATCAGTTTCAAAATTGTAATGAAGAATGAAATTACAGACATGTCAGTTGGTGTGGGGTTTCCTGTGTTGATTAGTGCTGGTATCAGGAAATCATTTTGTGTTAATTTTGCTCTCGGTGGAGCTTCATTTGATGGTAACGAGAGTAAATCCACTTCCATTGGTTCTGAAGTGTCCAGTTTGGTGGTTTGTATATTTGTAGTTATTGTTGTGGTTGTTGTTGTTGGTGGTGTTGGTGGTGGTAGTCTACTTGGTTTAACTGCCGCCAAGGTTTGTTTCGTCATCGTTGTTTTCCGAGGAAGATATCTCTGTGATGATGGTATCTCATCGACTGTCAATTTTGTTGATGGTGTCGTTGTGGTGGTTGCAGTGTGGTTGGTAGTGGTTATCGACGATGTGAGTAAATCTTTTTCTGGTACATCTTGAAGGAGAGCATTTTCTTCTTCGTCATTTTGAGTGAATTCAATGGTTCTGTTGATGGTATTTGAAGTTGCCATTCTGTTTTAATGACAATAATGGTGTGGTTGATAAGTGGTTTGTGTCATGTCAGTAGTGGTTATACTACAGTACAGTGTGAGTTGGATGTAATCAATAATAGCTGTACTATATGACTGACAAATTTACAAATTGAATGATAATATGAGGTTTGCTAAGTTGTCCATTATTCATACTCCTGTGGTAGGCTGGTATGCCCATATAGATATAAGTTTCCTTTGGTTATGAAACTAGGTTAAATTGAATTGTCAATAGTAGAGGTATTACATGATTGACAAGTTTGCAGAATGAATGGTACAATAAGGTTTGTCAAATGATCCATTAGTCATACTCTTATCTAAGGCTGGTATGCCCATATATATAGTGAGTGTGTTTGAGAGTAAGAGAGATACAATCAAAGTAAGTTTCTTTTTGGTTACGAAACTATGTTGCTCCAACTGACGAGTTGTTAGATTGGTAGATGTCTGGTAAGCTATTTTTTGGGACTGGTTGGGTATAAGGGTAGCCGAGAGTTAAATCATCTGTTGTTTCTACTTATTCTATTTATCCACTCTCGACATCCTTATTGGGACAGTTTGGGGTTCTTTTGATGTAAATTATTCTTGGTTAGTGTCAATTAATGTTGTAAATTTTTACTTTTCAGGAGAGGTCAACTGCGTAGCCTCCAGATGTCGCTATGGTGTATTTAAAATAGATGTGGCTATGTGTGTCATTACTTGGGTCTGTTCTAAATTAGTTTATGATAGATTACTCTATTGATTTTAAGATTATTGATTTCATAATATTTACTGGTTATATTTGATCATTATTAATTGGAGTGTGTCCTGTTCCAAATATATCACTTGGTATAAACTATTAGTCAACTAATGTTAATTTGGTTCATATTTACTTGTATTTGGAGTGATAATTACATAATATTTGAAAAGAAGATCCATGTACCTTTCTGTCACAGTTGTTATGAATGTATGTGGTCATATTTTTCAAAGTTACAGTTCTTTGTTGCCTTCCCAGTAGATTGACATAATATTTTATTGTGTTGTTGTTTTATGTCCCAAATTTTTTAGGGGCCGTTTCAGAGGGGGGTGGTTCTCGTAAATTTTCCAAAAATCCCCCATTAATAGAGAGGCCATTCCGTAATTCCCACTATTTTTTAAAAAGATGGCGAGAGATTTTTCCTTCAGCTTAGCATTGACTACTTAGCTGTTTATGGATTTCATGGGGGCAGGAATTGCACTTACTGTTCTTCTCTACTTAGTTTTGATAGCACTTACGGTAATGATACACCAAATTAGTTTTACCTATAAACTAATGTTATTTCCACAACAAACAGGAGCAGACTACACCGTCCAACATGCATGGTTTGATTTTCAGAACAAGCAGCACCCTAGATCATAGATTCATTCTTCGTATTCAATCAAAGTTTTAGCTCTCTCCCCCCGCCCAGAGCACACCACAGTCAGGGTCATTTTATTCACAAAAGGTTTTATATTTTAATCTAATGAATAGGACATTTAAAAAATAATTAAAATTGTTACACATAATGGTCGCTATGTTTACTATTCGAGCAAGGATATTCCAATTATATACCCCCAGACGGTCATTAAGCTCAGGTATTCAGGCAGAAGTGTATGAATGGCCTTCCTTTATGAGGATTAGATATGTTATAGTTGTTTGAGATGTCATTCGGCTCGTGTGCACAGCATATTGACCCAGTATAGTAGTTCCTCATACATTAATTTGAAGTGGTCACTCTGCTCAGGTAACTAATTCTATTGTTATATATGGATAGTCTGATAATCTTTAACCTACCTGTTCAGATGTAGGCATAGGTTATAGCAATAATCAATATTGTTGTCATGGTTACTATTTGGTCCCAGGAATTACTGTTGTTCATTTCAGGTGGTCACACAGCTCAGGTAATACATATTCACACATGCTTGTACTGCTGTTGTTATGGGATTGTTAAATCACAAACAGCAAGGTATTACCAAAACATTTCAAACCCTGCCATACTATACCTGCGATTATACCTCTTATACACAATTTTCATGGAGAGGGGCTACCCATCTACGATAACATTGAGAGCAATAAAAACAACACTGGAAAACCAAAAATTTCCAAAGAAAAATTTGTTCACAGTAAAAAGAAGGCTACCTCTTGTCCTACCATACCATCCAATTTTTCAAACAACTCAACTATTAATCAACGAAACCCTAAAGCCATTTCTAGAACAACAAGTCTGTTTACATCAATTACAACCACAAATTGTATACTCAAGACATGAAAACTTACGTGATCTCATCATACGAACAAGAGACCCGATTCACACAAATCAATAATCAATCAACAATCACATACCTACATACCTACAGTAAAATACACCTACATGGACTAATTATAAAGCAAATTAAAGATTTTTAAAAAAATTTAAAATAAAAAGTCCACTTACCAACAAACTAATGTCACAGGAAAGACTACCACCATCTTTACGGAAACCAGCATATTATTACAAACCAACTATCTCACTTTGATACCAATCACAGCTTGAAGCACCTCGTGTAAAATCTTGCAGCAACAGATCATCTGTCTCTTTTGCGACGACAAATCAAAGAAGAAGGATCAAGCCAATTGTGTATTATTACCAATTACTTTTTACCAACTTTCACTACCAGTTACTACTAGTTACTGACTAAAGAAGAAAATAACCAGGTATGAAATCATTAACATTTGATTACAAGTAAAATCACTGACTTTTGGATATTGAACACCATTACTGGAACGGCCATCTTGGTCACCAGAACATACAAAGAAATCAACTGCCAACCTGTCAATGGTCAACAAAGAAAGAAAAGGGGCTACTAATTATTTTAAGAATAATCATTTAGAAATAAGGAATTGTTATGAAAAATTATTATATTTGCATTTTGATCTGATACTTGCAACGGAAACAACTCCCATTTGTCAACGAATTTATTCTTTGGCATTTCCCTTTGCGATTCGCTCCTCTGATGATCCAATCGTGGTGAAATATATAAGGGCAATGGCGTTTCGCTCCCCCTGGTCTGCCAACGCAGCGTATCAGATCTCTTTAATTATTATGATTATTAATATTGAAATCCAAAAATGACAATTTCATACCACACGGACAATGGCCTATACCAATGGATGTCGCTATACTATATACTATACTAAAATATAATGTAACAAAAACAAATATGATAATATAATATAAATAATAGAACATGATTGAATTGAATACTATTATCAATACTATTAACTTGGCTACTCTCAGTAAAAAATATCTTAGCTAAAATAATGATAGCTATATCACTATCTTTCACTATAATATAAATTTAAATTATCAACACAATATATAAAAGATATGAAGGAAAAAAGAACATTCAACAAACATTGCCTGGAAGACAATATTGATAACTACATCAGTTTTAAGATGCCTAGATAATAATTTTAATATCAATTTGCATGATTTCAATTTGTCATTAATGCTATACTAGACAACAACTAATATTGTGTCTTTGCTGATATTACTTCCTGAAACTATGAGTCATCCGTTATGAATTTACCATGAGCAATAAAGGAACCTACTGCAACCCACTGCACTTGAACCTGCCATTAGAGAATACCCTATCACTCTCTAGTTTCATAACAATAAGACCAATTTACATCTAAAAAGATCTTTGTTTTGAGAACCAATACAGCAGATCAGCAAAATATAGTTCGGAATGATTTGAAACTTAACAGCAGTACAAGCATGTATGAATATGTATTACCTGAGCTGTGTGACCACCTGAAATGAACAACAGTAATTCCTGGGACCAAATGGTAACCATGACAACAATATTGATTATTGCTATAACCTATGCCTACATCTGAACAGGTAAGTTAAAGATTATCAGACTATCCATATATAACAATAGAATTAGTTACCTGAGCAGAGTGACCACTTCAAATTAATGTATGAGGAACTACTATACTGGGTCAATATGCTGTGCACACGTGCCGAATGACATCTCAAACAACTATAACATATCTAATCCTCATAAAGGAGGGCCATTCATACACTTCTGCCTGAATACCTGAGCTTAATGACCATCTGGGGTATATAATTGGAATATCCTTGCTCGAATAGTAAACATAGAAACCATTATGTGTAACAATTTTAATTATATATTTTTTTAATGTCCTATTCATTAGATTAAAATATAAAAACCTTTTGTGAATAGAATGACCCTGACTGTAGTGTGCTCTGGGCGGGGGGAGAGAGCTAAGCCTTGATTGAATACGAAGAATGAAGCTGTGATCTAAAATACTGCTTGTTCTGAAAATCAAACCATGCATGTTGGATGGCGTAGTCTGCTCCCGTTTGTTGTGGAAATAACATTAGTTTATAGGTAAAACTAATTCGGTGTATCATTACCGTTGTAATACTGTAGAGAAGAACAGTAAGGGCAATTCCTGCTCCCATGAAATCCATAAACAGCCAAATAATCAATGTTAAGCTGAAGGAAATCTCTCGCCATTTTAAAAAAATAGTGGGAATTATGGAATGGTCTCTCTATTAATGGGGGATTTTTTGAAAATTTACGACAACCACCCCCCTCTGAAACGGCCCCTAAAAAAGTTTTTGGACATAAAACAACAACACAATAGAAAATTATGTCAATCTACTGGAAGAGCAACAAAGAACTGTAACTTTGAAAAATGTGACCGCATACATTCATAACAACTGTACCAGAAAGGTACATGGATCTTCATTTCAAATATAATATAATTATCATTTCAAATATTATATAATTATCATTACAAATACAAGTAAATATGAACCAAATTAACATTAGTTGACTAATAGTTTATACCAAGTGATGTATTTGGAACAGGACACACTCCAATTAATAATGATCAAATAAAACCAGTAAATATTATGAAATCAATAATCTTAAAATCAATAGAGCAATCTATCATAAACTAATTTAGAACAGACCCAAGTAATGACACACATAGCCACATTTATTTAAAATACACCATAGCGACATCTGGAGGCTACGCAGTTGACCTCTCCTGAAATTGAAAATTTACAACACTAATTGATACTAACCAAGAACAATTTACATCAAAAGAACCCCAAACTGTCCCAATAAGGATGTCGAGAGTGGATAAATAGAATAAGTAGAAACAAAACATGACTTAACTCTCGGCTACCCTTATACCCAACCAGTCCCAAAAAATAGCTTACCAGACATATACCAATCTAGCAACTTTCAGTTGGAGCAACATAGTTTCATAACCAAAAAGAAAACTATCTTGATGGTATTTCTCTTATTATCAATCACACTCCACCATATTTGGGCATACCAGCCCTGCCGAGGAGTATGACTAATGGATCATTTGACAAACCTAATTGTACCACTCATTCTGTAAATTTTTCAATTATGTAGAACCTCTACTATTGACAATTCAATTAACCTAGTTTCATAACCAAAGGAAAGTTACTTCAATAATATTCTCTTATTATCAATCACCTTCCACTATATTTGGGCATACCAGCCTAGCATAGGAGTATGACTAATGGATCTTTTTGACAAACCTTATTGTACCATTCATTCTGCAAACTTTTCAATCATGTCGTACCTCTACTATTGACTGCAATTCAATATTACAATGTATTTTATTATACCTACTTGACATCACCAAATCCACATACCAATCATATCATATTATCATTATAACCAGAATGGCAAACTCAATCATCAACACCGTGAGTTTCACACAGGACGACGAGGAAGAGAATGCTCTTCTTCAGGAAGTACCTGATAGAGATCTCTGTACCTCTGAAACAACATCAACCACCATCACCTCAACCGCATCAACAACGACACCAACATCAACAACCCAATATATCATGATTAACCCTTTAGCTGTTGAGATACCATCATCACAAAGGTATTTACCTCGCCTTACAACCATGGCCAAAGCAACAAAACCAGACATACAACCACCACCACCACCAACCGCAACGATCACCACAAACATGCTACCAACGCCAACTGTCACCTCAACGGATATATCGGAACCTATGGAAGTAGACACACCATGTCCACTACCGAACCAACCTCGAAAAGGACAACAGCTACTACCAGATGACTTCCTGATCAAAACATTAATCGACACAGGCAACCCGACACCAACCAACCAGACCGTTATTCAATTCTTCCTTACCGTCTTGAACCTCTTATCTTTACCACAAGACGGTATTGACAGTTTTGAACCACCGAAAGATATCAACAACCATGTAAAATCAAACCAATTCCGGAACTTTGTTGATCATCTAGAAATGATCTTACTAGAAATTCTACAGTTAAACTTCCTAAAAGAGTGTCAAAGCAAAGACATTCTTCTTGGATACGAAGAAATACGTGTGGCAAAACCATCAAGCGCACTATCTGATAGAATAAAAACCGAATACCTAACAAAACGAAAAGACCTAACCATGTCTTACCTCAAAACAATAAACCAGTTGCAGATTGACTCTACAAAACAAAACCTACCATCGCTGGTAGACCATTTCTCAGTCAGTTATCTGCACCCGGAAAGACCGATCGGCGATAAAGTAGCACTAACAAAAATAATCAACAAAGCATGGTGCGTATTATTCCCATCCATAAAGAAAAACCTGAAATCCAAACATACCAAGCTAAATGTAATGATTAGGTTGGAGTCTCAAAAAGATTCTACTACCGGCCAACCAACATCATTACCACCACCTTTGATGGCACCAGAAAACCGCAAAAGACCATCAACCTCAACAAAAAGACAGTCAAGGGACAGGAAACGCTATACCAGCCCTGACCCTGACAGACATCAATCATCAAACGAAGATTTGAGGCGCGGATCCCAAACCAGGAGCCCGTCTCGAGACTCAAGGCGTCGATCAACCTCACATGAGTCCGGACAGGATACTAGGAACCACACTAGAGACCTGTCCCATGACTCAAGACACCAAAGAAACTCTAGAAATCAAGCACCCACTAACCGTCAGAACAACAACAACAACCGAGACCAAAGTACACCTCCACGCAGAAGCCAGAATCAAAGTAACAACTACAACCGGAGATAGCAAAAAAACGAATCTCAACCACCATCACAACCAATACTATTAACATCTGCCAATCAAGTAATAACCCCACTTATCAAACCAATTAATGAACCAATTATCAAGAACAAAACCAATCTGAATACCAATAACCTTGAAGGAAAAACAACCTGTTCATTCAAGAACTTCTTACATTACTTGGAACAAACCTTTGAAAACTACCAACTTCAGCTCTCATCACCTACACACAAGGCACTGAAAGAAATCTACAAACTTCTCCAAGATACGGGTTTCATCCATCACGAGCAAGACCTCAATAAAACCAAAAGCCTATTGAATCAACTTGTCCCACCTCGAGTCGTAAACCTTAGCAGCATAAACTTGCCGACACAAATAATGAATCTCCTCAACATGGGACCAAACTTCTGTCTTGAACCAACGGAGCTCTACCCGAATATGTACCTTCAAGAAGTTTTTGAAAAGATGGACAACCAAATACGCACACATTATTTTAAAAACAGCTATAGTAATAGTAATGCAACACATGAACTCCAACACCTTATCCGAAAATTTCAACACCCGATTGCTAACGCCTGGGATGACCACATAACCAAACCAAGAGGAAGGAAATTACCAGCCAACGTAGAACGATTTCTCAAACAATTCAAGAAAGATTTGCTACTTACAAACCATATTACTTCTACCGAACAAACCAATCACCACATAATAAGTAAACTAAAGAATCTACAACAGGAACATAACCTCATCATCAAACGAGCTGACAAAGGAGGCGCCCTCACAATTTTAACCTTATCACAATATACCGAACGTGTGATGACACATCTAGCAGACACAACCACCTACTACCATTTAAAAGAAAACCCTCGACCACGGTTCAAAAAAGAATTACACACATTCTGCGAAAATCTACACAAGAACAACCTGATTGATGACAAAGCACTAGATCTACTTAAAATTGATCCTGGAAATGGGAACCCTCAATTCTACATCCTTCCAAAGATTCACAAACAAAATGCTCCTGGAAGACCAATCATATCTGCATGTACTGCTCTGACAGACCCACTCTCAGCTTATGTTGATTACCACATCAACCCATTAAGGCAACTTATTCCATCTCACATTGAAAATACACCAGACTTATTGAGCAAACTGGAAACACTAACCTTACCACCTAATTGTACACTGGTCACCTTAGATGTCTCAAGTCTATACACTAACATCCCTCATAAAGAAGGACTAGCAGCCGTAGAAAGTTTCATCAATGAGAACCTACATGCGTACAATGGACCACCACCACGAACCTTACTAGCAATGATTCAAAGAATACTTACCACAAACTATTTTCAATATAACGACAAGTTCTACCTACAACTCAGAGGAACTGCAATGGGCACAAGAATGGCTCCTGCATATGCAGACATATTTATGCATGTTCTTGAAAAGAAAGCCCTAGACCAGCATCCACTATCACCGCTAATTTATTTCAGATATTTGGATGATATCCTAATGATATGGCCACACAGCTCGGACGAACTGCACAATTTTGTGGAGACCCTTAACAACACCTGTAGTACCATAAATTTTACCATGGAATCTTCCACAAGCCAAATAGCATTTCTAGACCTTAAAATTTACATTGAGGATGACACCCTGTTAACAGATCTCCACACAAAACCAACAGACACCAATAACCTTCTACCATACCAGTCATTTCACCCAGAACAGACTAAAATTGGGATTGTTAAATCACAAACAGCAAGGTATTACCAAAACATTTCAAACCCTGCCATACTATACCTGCGATTATACCTCTTATACACAATTTTCATGGAGAGGGGCTACCCATCTACGATAACATTGAGAGCAATAAAAACAACACTGGAAAACCAAAAATTTCCAAAGAAAAATTTGTTCACAGTAAAAAGAAGGCTACCTCTTGTCCTACCATACCATCCAATTTTTCAAACAACTCAACTATTAATCAACGAAACCCTAAAGCCATTTCTAGAACAACAAGTCTGTTTACATCAATTACAACCACAAATTGTATACTCAAGACATGAAAACTTACGTGATCTCATCATACGAACAAGAGACCCGATTCACACAAATCAATAATCAATCAACAATCACATACCTACATACCTACAGTAAAATACACCTACATGGACTAATTATAAAGCAAATTAAAGATTTTTAAAAAAATTTAAAATAAAAAGTCCACTTACCAACAAACTAATGTCACAGGAAAGACTACCACCATCTTTACGGAAACCAGCATATTATTACAAACCAACTATCTCACTTTGATACCAATCACAGCTTGAAGCACCTCGTGTAAAATCTTGCAGCAACAGATCATCTGTCTCTTTTGCGACGACAAATCAAAGAAGAAGGATCAAGCCAATTGTGTATTATTACCAATTACTTTTTACCAACTTTCACTACCAGTTACTACTAGTTACTGACTAAAGAAGAAAATAACCAGGTATGAAATCATTAACATTTGATTACAAGTAAAATCACTGACTTTTGGATATTGAACACCATTACTGGAACGGCCATCTTGGTCACCAGAACATACAAAGAAATCAACTGCCAACCTGTCAATGGTCAACAAAGAAAGAAAAGGGGCTACTAATTATTTTAAGAATAATCATTTAGAAATAAGGAATTGTTATGAAAAATTATTATATTTGCATTTTGATCTGATACTTGCAACGGAAACAACTCCCATTTGTCAACGAATTTATTCTTTGGCATTTCCCTTTGCGATTCGCTCCTCTGATGATCCAATCGTGGTGAAATATATAAGGGCAATGGCGTTTCGCTCCCCCTGGTCTGCCAACGCAGCGTATCAGATCTCTTTAATTATTATGATTATTAATATTGAAATCCAAAAATGACAATTTCATACCACACGGACAATGGCCTATACCAATGGATGTCGCTATACTATATACTATACTAAAATATAATGTAACAAAAACAAATATGATAATATAATATAAATAATAGAACATGATTGAATTGAATACTATTATCAATACTATTAACTTGGCTACTCTCAGTAAAAAATATCTTAGCTAAAATAATGATAGCTATATCACTATCTTTCACTATAATATAAATTTAAATTATCAACACAATATATAAAAGATATGAAGGAAAAAAGAACATTCAACAAACATTGCCTGGAAGACAATATTGATAACTACATCAGTTTTAAGATGCCTAGATAATAATTTTAATATCAATTTGCATGATTTCAATTTGTCATTAATGCTATACTAGACAACAACTAATATTGTGTCTTTGCTGATATTACTTCCTGAAACTATGAGTCATCCGTTATGAATTTACCATGAGCAATAAAGGAACCTACTGCAACCCACTGCACTTGAACCTGCCATTAGAGAATACCCTATCACTCTCTAGTTTCATAACAATAAGACCAATTTACATCTAAAAAGATCTTTGTTTTGAGAACCAATACAGCAGATCAGCAAAATATAGTTCGGAATGATTTGAAACTTAACAGCAGTACAAGCATGTATGAATATGTATTACCTGAGCTGTGTGACCACCTGAAATGAACAACAGTAATTCCTGGGACCAAATGGTAACCATGACAACAATATTGATTATTGCTATAACCTATGCCTACATCTGAACAGGTAAGTTAAAGATTATCAGACTATCCATATATAACAATAGAATTAGTTACCTGAGCAGAGTGACCACTTCAAATTAATGTATGAGGAACTACTATACTGGGTCAATATGCTGTGCACACGTGCCGAATGACATCTCAAACAACTATAACATATCTAATCCTCATAAAGGAGGGCCATTCATACACTTCTGCCTGAATACCTGAGCTTAATGACCATCTGGGGTATATAATTGGAATATCCTTGCTCGAATAGTAAACATAGAAACCATTATGTGTAACAATTTTAATTATATATTTTTTTAATGTCCTATTCATTAGATTAAAATATAAAAACCTTTTGTGAATAGAATGACCCTGACTGTAGTGTGCTCTGGGCGGGGGGAGAGAGCTAAGCCTTGATTGAATACGAAGAATGAAGCTGTGATCTAAAATACTGCTTGTTCTGAAAATCAAACCATGCATGTTGGATGGCGTAGTCTGCTCCCGTTTGTTGTGGAAATAACATTAGTTTATAGGTAAAACTAATTCGGTGTATCATTACCGTTGTAATACTGTAGAGAAGAACAGTAAGGGCAATTCCTGCTCCCATGAAATCCATAAACAGCCAAATAATCAATGTTAAGCTGAAGGAAATCTCTCGCCATTTTAAAAAAATAGTGGGAATTATGGAATGGTCTCTCTATTAATGGGGGATTTTTTGAAAATTTACGACAACCACCCCCCTCTGAAACGGCCCCTAAAAAAGTTTTTGGACATAAAACAACAACACAATAGAAAATTATGTCAATCTACTGGAAGAGCAACAAAGAACTGTAACTTTGAAAAATGTGACCGCATACATTCATAACAACTGTACCAGAAAGGTACATGGATCTTCATTTCAAATATAATATAATTATCATTTCAAATATTATATAATTATCATTACAAATACAAGTAAATATGAACCAAATTAACATTAGTTGACTAATAGTTTATACCAAGTGATGTATTTGGAACAGGACACACTCCAATTAATAATGATCAAATAAAACCAGTAAATATTATGAAATCAATAATCTTAAAATCAATAGAGCAATCTATCATAAACTAATTTAGAACAGACCCAAGTAATGACACACATAGCCACATTTATTTAAAATACACCATAGCGACATCTGGAGGCTACGCAGTTGACCTCTCCTGAAATTGAAAATTTACAACACTAATTGATACTAACCAAGAACAATTTACATCAAAAGAACCCCAAACTGTCCCAATAAGGATGTCGAGAGTGGATAAATAGAATAAGTAGAAACAAAACATTTTATGAAAATCCGTCATGGCACCAATCAATTTGAAAGTTGTATTGCTTGTACGACTATAAATTATTCAAATGTTTCTGCTCAGAAGACGTAGAGTTTATGCAGGAAAATACAGTAAACCATTCTGGGTCCGGAAATTATTAGAAGAGAGGAAAGAGAAAGGAGAGTGTTTCATTTACTCGTAAAGGAAATGAAGCTCTACGACATCGAATATTTTTACCGTTCTCTTCGTGAATATGTCCTTCGACATTTGAACAATTTTATATAATGATTGGTCTAAAAATTGAAAAGAAGGATACCCACATGAGAAAACGATGTGTTTGTTCTCGTTATTTGGTGACTGGAGATTCACAATTGACAAAATACAGGCTACAAATTTCAGGCACCAAAGCAATACAGTCTACAAATTTCATCCCGCCATCTTGTTTGCTGAAAATGTCATGACAACATCATTTTCAGATGATTTGCATTGGCTTGATTCACTTTTCGCTGCAGCGAATCGCAAAAAAGTAGGATCAGTTTCAACTGCTTTTTTCGCTTCAGAGAAAGTTGTAGCGAAACTTACGTGGTCCAAACTCGTTTGCAGCGTCACACAACGCATGCGTACTTTTTAGCCGCGAAATTTTCGATGCAGCGAATTTTTTGTCAAGTGGAAACCGGGCTTTATACGACAAACCCGGTAAGCTAATAACCTCTTTTACAGGCAAGGTTGGTTGGTTGGTTTGTATTTTTGGAGAGTGTGTGAGATTAATTGTCAGATGCCTTTGCTATTTCCAACCAATAGTGCTTCTTTCACGGATTGAATCCAAGACCCAACAGTCAAAGATCTCTAAACCAACCATATCCAAGGAATCGATTCCGTTTACATATATCATTATGGGACAATTATCAAAATGTGGCATATGATCATATATCAATACAAAGATAATTTTCAACATTTTTCTTGTGAGTCGCTAAGCACTCCTCGTGTTAATAGAACATTACACAATAGAAACTGCCTATAACGGCACCCCTAGGGAACTTCCAAATAGTATATCATGATGTGACGTTATATAGCCAATTATGTATAAGAAGAAAGATTTCACCATGACATCAGTTAAATGCAGTACGGTGTAAACATTTTCTACTCTACACACAGCTCTCTTAATCGTTCCCTATCGCGTAAACATATCATACAAAAATATTCTACCTTATAACTTTTACCAACAGGCAATTGAGCATAACCAATCTTAAATTTTGATTCACTATTTGCACTCTTGTGAAATAAAGTGTGGTGTTGTACGAGACCAAAGTCATTAGTGTCTGCTACTACTTTCAAAGAAGCACCACTGTTCCCTTTGAAGCGATAATAAAATTTGCAGCATGTTTCGGCTTCGTTGAAAATAAGAGAGCTTTTCAAAGAGGCTGTGTCTCCAGTTACTTTGTTGCTAGGATTGAGATACAAAGTATTTCCTGAAAATTGAAAGAAAAAAGATCGGAATTGTATACTTTATACTATGCATTTTGACAAAATTTGAGAATGCTTGAACGTGGCTGCTTAGAATAGCTTAATCTTATTTCTGTTAAGCGTAAGTATGCTGTAGCCGCATACCATAACAGAGCTGAGTAAATGCCTTCTACGTGTGTACTGTTTTCGAATATAATATTCAATTTAGATTGAATATTCCAGTAATGACACAAATCAATATACAGTGGTGAGGGATCTGTATTACGGACGGAAACAAAATTGAATTACGTCGAAGGAAGTATACCAACGTATATTATTATATTAGAGTATGTATTTTAGTAAATTCTGCTTTGAGAATAAATAAATACTTACTCTTGGAGGATAATAAAGATTTTCCAACTTTCCAATCGAAAGTATCTGTTGTAGATTGTCGCCAGTGCCCAATACCCTCATTGAAGTTAGCATTCAAAAAAGCTAGAAAACGAAAACATAAATTTGAACCGAAAAACAAAGTGTGACACCATCCAAGTGATATTGGATGGGGAGCATTGGAGTCCTTAAAATGCTCAATACTTTTTGAGAAGCATTAATATTTTTGAATTTCAAAAACTTTCCTTATTGTAATTAATAACCTGACAATTAAAATCGCATACATTTCTGGATTTCTATTCATAGGGCCGTTTCTATATATGGGGTATTGGGGGAAATAGCACCCTCTGGCGACTTGATAAGTCGGCAAATCTTCCTTTAAATGTCTCCAGTTTGCAAAAGAAAGAAGAAATGGCAAGAGATCATTGTGAATTCGCTTTCTAAGGCTAGGGTTATATGGACGCACCGAACTCAATTCGAATTAGGTGCGACACCGAATTGCATTAAATTCGCATTTGGGGTTATACAGACGAACCGAATGTTTTAAAAACTGGCCAAAACGTCACGTGATAGGAAGTAGTTTTCTTGGAATTATACCGCATGGTTTGAAAGCAGGGTGTTTTGTTTGCATTATTTTTCATTTTCAGCGATTTTTCCGTTCTATTTTGCCTATCTATAGTTTGAAACTTGTATGATGTAGTAATCTCACAGGTTTGCAAGCATTTTTATGGGAGACAGTTTTTGTTCTATCAAGGCATAGTACTCAGAGCAAATTAAATGCAAATTTCCATTATAATAACATATTATGATAAAAGCGACCCCAATTCTAGTGCTGATGCATTGTGATTGACTAAAATAAACCTTTTTAAAATGTTTTAAATCATGATTTTGGAAAACATCAGCTTCCCTGTCAGCCATCTTTCAATCATATAAACAAGTCACCACAACAACATCCCAAAAGCGATGTTCTTTCTATCGTATTGCCATGGAAACATCCTTTAAAATAATTTATGATTTGCACATCCCCCGGTTTATTGCCATATAAGGTAGATATAGGAGCTCAGTCATGGCACCGTGAGTCGAATGTATTTAGTTCGGTGCGATGATAGCTCGCTCGTATAACGCGGCGATGAATTTATTTCATGGAGAAGAGCTCCGCACGTCAAGCCTTGACGTGCGGAGCTAGCTTGACGCATTTAATGTTTTTTGAGGAATGTTGATGAACCGAATGATGTTATACGAAGCGCGCTATCATGAGATTTAATTCGAATGAATGAATCAATTGAGTTCGGTGCATCCATATAACTCTAGCCTAAGAGCGGAAGTAAAATTGTTCTTTTAATTCTTGTCCACTTTTTCATGTCCACACAAATAATAAATACTGTATATAGAGACAATTATAATCAACTTCTGGTGTTTAATCAGGATAGATGAGAGAAATTTGGGCCTATCAAATCTGTTGAAAACATGACCCGAAAATGTTTCATCGCTACGCTCGAGGAGTATATCACTGATGACTTTAGGTCAATGTACAATTTAATCAAATATGGCAAAACTTTATGTGGCAGATTCATCTCCGTATTCCTCATCTTGACTTGCTTGCAATTTACGATTACATACCCGGATCAGACTTCGGTGAATTTAGCAGATTTATCGAGACCTCAAAGAAAATTTCCTGCTACGGCACTTGGCTACCGACAGTCTTTGCATCGTGCATTAAATATTTTTATGACAAATATTTACATACATACGCTTATCGTTTCATGATTCCTTTCAAATAATTTGAGATCAATCACGTGAAAAAAAGTTTTTCCACATTTTAAACATATATTTCGGTTAAAGCTGGCCCATGAAAACATGTAATTGAAATGAACAAAATGTAAGTGAACTTTAAGGAAAACCTACTTGGTGACTCTGTGAATGCGCACGCTCCTTGTGTCAAAACAAAATCATCAAGACTTATCTGAGCTTTTCTTCTACCATACACTTCAGCACCGATGGAGATCTGAAAAGACAAACCAAATATATGCGGATGATATGAAAATCATATAATATATGGGGGTAATATGAAAAAATATACAGTTCGAGCCTCGAGGAGTAATGCTAGTTATTCAGTAATATAGAAGGTGAAAGGTGAGGAGTGCTTTATTCCATGAAATAGTGAAGGAGAATTACTAATTTGATTATCCGACAACAACGAAACATGTGCTGTTGTTCGAATAGAAAACAAATGGCTAGACAAAGCAACAAGAGTTTCTAATAATTAGAATGGTTATCAAAGCTTCTGGTTAAGTGCAACCACTCATTCAGATTCAATATTCATCTGTTTTCTACCATGAATAAAGCAATTGAAAAAGTGAAAATCCAAGCGTAAAATGTCTATGAATATAAATAGCTCTAGAAGGAAGATTAATAGAGAATTTCAATCGATATGTAGGGCATTTCATTATTACTGTGTAGGGTCAAATTACCGCATAGAAACAAAAATCATTTAAGAAAAATAATTAAGTATTTAGCCGTGTACAGTAAATACTTTTCGTAGCTGTGTGAAATTTAGTTTACGGCTCTAATAATCACATTTCAATTTCGCTTTTTATGATCAAAAATATGCAGTGAGATTGTGAATTATTTGCTCTCGAACTCTTGCGTAATTTTTGATGATATCACCAATATCACCCTTTATATAATTCAGACCATAGAATCGAGGTTTGAGTGGCATTACAGAGCATTATATAAATAAAATGATAAAAAAGAATAAATGGTATTTATTGCTCACAAAACTACCCTAACACTGTTAAGTATTTTGATTATACAAATTTTTAGAGTACGAAAGTGCTCCCACTGCTAAGCCTCATCTGTTTTTGAGCAATCGATTAGCGATTTTAAAATCAAATGGATTACAAAAATCTTAACCACGTGAGCTAATACCAAAAAACTGATTTGAAATAATTATGCCAAAAAAAAAATCGATTTTTCAACAATATAACCTTAGTAGATATATGATTTTGTAAATATCAAAGTAAATCATATTTGCAAAACCTTCAACAAAGGAAGGTAATCATACCTTGCAATCAGCTCCCTGTGGTAAATTTAAATCAAAGTAGCCTTTTTTCCATTCCCTGCCTTGGTTACCATTCCTAACAAACACAATTTTGGGATCAGTTGAACCTTCTAATACTTCAACCATTAAATAATTGGCGTGAGAACCTCGCATAAGATAATTGAATTGTAAACAACAAGATTGTCCACTGGCTTGGAATGTATTGGTGGTTAGAATTGCTAATTCTGTTGTTGAATAATCAACGTATGAATCCAAATCAATTGAAACGTATCCTCCTGTGAGAGAAAATATAAAAAGACTTGAATTCACATTCATACAAATGACATATAAACAGATGTAATTAAGATGCATAAAGGGCTATAACATATGTGCGGATAAAAAACTCTAGTCATAGTTAAATGTAGAAGGGAAAGGGAAACATATTGCGTCTGTTTTGGGTATCGTGATTCGTGAAACCAATTATTTTTCTCTATTTGTGATTGAACTTATCATAAATCCCAAATCAAAAACATTAAGATAAATATAGGCAATTACAGTGTATTTGATGATCTACGACTAACGCGTGGCATAGTTTTTGGCTTTAAATATTATACAAATGATTATTTTCCACAAGCAAGTAACATTGTACTGAAACCAAATATGTTAAGGACAGGAATGGAATGTGTAGTAACATGGTTTAGCAAGCTACTATGAGGGCTCGCAGCAATTGCATTATGACATATAGTTGGAATGTGAACTTTCAATTCGATGGCTTTGCCTTTTGGAAACAATATAAAAATAACAAACAACAAAGCAATGGAGCAATACAATCGAACCATGAATCATGATCGATTAGTCATCAAACGTATAGGAAAAACGATTTATCGTTTCGAACGTCCAGCTATGAATTATCGATTAAAATGTAGTAGCTGAATCATTAAGCAATTTACAATCAACGAAATAATGTCAGTAACAAATGTTTTCGTTATCATCCTGTCGTAAAACAAATAATGGATATGGAGCTATAAATTACAGCCTCATAATCACGCATGAGCGTGGCTGTGAGGCATGTGAAAACAAAGGAAGGCGAAAATCACTCGCTGAAGCGGTATTTGAGTTTCTTAAGCTTTTCTCATGTTCTCTCTAAGCATGCTCTAAGTCTGGCTTTTGAAGTTATCAGGCTGTTATTCATAGCTCCATATTTATCATTTGTTAAATGAAGGATATATAATTTGAGATAATAAGCAATAATTGCTTCCGTTTCTGGATATCTGATTGAGAAAAAACGCTTATGCGTGAAGTATATAATTAACATATATCTCTACATTAACCATTCCAACAATGATGCCAATCAGTATTTAGCTTTAGAAAGTGTATACATTGCGAATAAACATCTTTTAAGGCAGAGATCATTGATAATGACTTAATACAACTCTTTTACTTTATATTTGATAAAATCTCAATAAGAATTATTATAAAAGAACATTACAAAATAGAACTACAAATTTGAATCACCCAAGAATAATTCGTATGCAAAGCGTTTGTTACTTCTCTGCAAAACACACGTCAATAGCAACAATTTTGTAACTGTGTCATTTACAAAAACGTTCAGAGAGCAAGAATTACTGCAATTTTCAAGATAGAATATAAAAAGATTTTCTACACACATATATATATATACAATGTGAACAATATGAATTTCATGCAGTTAAAATACCAGCGAGCCTTTCTGTGTATTTAAAATTATTAATTAAATTATTAACGTTATTTTTCAGTACTGTACCACTTACCACGGGATGGATCTGATGAAGATTTATGAGAGAATTTAACTTCATTATTTGACTCTTGCTTCCACCCACAAAATTGATTAGTAGTTGGAAAACTGCAATCCAGCATTTCTGGAAAAATGGAGAATAAAATGCAATTTAAAGGCAAAAATCGACCAGCGGGCCTATGCGCTCAGGCTTCGAATATGGTGCGTGATTCACACTGTGTGTGGCTTGAAAATGGCCAGATTTATCGTAAGGCTGGTTATTATAAGCTTGCGCTCATTATTCTAACGATAAAAACAAAAATGCAATATCCATGGATATTTATTTTACCCTTCATTTCCAAGAAAGAAAGAGCCCCAGACATCACATCTGTTGTAGGCTGCTGAGTAATCGCTTCCGTAGTAGCGGCTTCAGTGGTTGGTTCCGTGATTGCTTCTGTAATTATCTCGGTGGTTGCTTGTGTCGTCACTTCTGTGGTTGCTTCTGTGGTAGCTTCTGTAGTTGCTTCGGTGGTTGCTTCTGTGGTTGCTTCTGTAGTCGCTTCTGTTGTTGCTTCTGTGGTCGCTTCCGTGATTGCTTCTGTTGTCGCTTCTGTCGTTGCTTCTGTGGTCGCTTCTGTGGTTGCTTCTGTAGTTGCTACTGTAGTCGCTTCTGTGGTCGCTTCTGTGGTTGCTTCTGTTGTTGCTACTGTAGTCGCTTCTGTGGTTGCTTCTGTAGTTGCCTCAGTGGTAGATTCAGTCGTTGCTACTGTGGTTGTGAGCTCAGGAGTTACAGGAACAAGATTACTATCTACGAAGGACAAAGAGCTAGACATTACATCTAATGAAAGATATATGGCATGCTTGATTATTGTCACTCTCCAATATAAATTATTCGTTGGTAAGTGACTGTAAGCCAACAAATATTCACATTAGACTAAACATATACGGTGATTGATTTAATATATTAGCGATAGGATCGATAGTACTATATCATGTTTGGCCATAATTATGAACATTATTATTGACAATGAAAATTTCAATTGTTTGTAACAACCATGGAAGCTTTCCAATTGAACAGATTTGCATAAATCATTAGCGATTCGCTGAAAATAATTCAACAATTTTTTTCTC
Organism: Haliclystus octoradiatus; assembly: GCA_916610825.1. Taxonomy (NCBI): domain Eukaryota; kingdom Metazoa; phylum Cnidaria; class Staurozoa; order Stauromedusae; family Haliclystidae; genus Haliclystus; species Haliclystus octoradiatus. The sequence goes on from OU744446.1 coordinate 14,493,646, forward strand.
ACGTTTCAGCCACTCACCCTCAATTCAGTCCAGAACAAGACTGCTGTCAATGTCAAAGTTAACCTATATATACTCATCCTAAAAAAGGAAATGGTCTGGGTGCAAGGTGATACCGTATTTAAAACGTATATCAGACCCTTATTGGAATCATCGAGCCCGGTTTGGAGCCCGCATTTGGCTAAAGACATCAAATTACTTGAAATTGTACAAAAGTCATTTATTGCGGTTTTGCAAACATTAATTATGTGGACTATGCAGATCGATTAAATAAATTAGACATAGAATCGCTAGAAGTTCGAGGTATTGAAGCTGATCTTTCCTTTATTTACAAAATTGTACATGGTATTGCAGATGTGCCATTTGATCCATTGTTTAAAATTGAATCATCAAAATATTCCATCCTATATTGTTGCAGAGTGATACCTTGGCGGAATTCTCTATCAGAAAAATGGTAACCTCAACCAGTTTTTCTACCTTTAAAAGGCGTCTTGATGCGACAATCCTCTCATCTTTTTGCAAGGTATTTACGTAATTTATCGCATTTAGTAATTATTTAAAATCAAGTTCGTCACATATATATATAATGCAGCATGTAAAACAAACAATAATTCTGCATGATTAAATATATATTAATTTTTATTAACATTAGTTGTAACTAGGCTAAATTATAATGAGAGATCATATTATGTAACTCCCCTTTACTTTTGCTTGTCAATTATGAAAAAATAAATGAAATGAAATGAAAATACCGTTTTCATTAATAACTTAATTTTTAAATTGAGAATTAAATGATATATTTGGGCATCCATCGACTACTTTAAACAACGACAGACTGTGTGAATCACAAACAGATGGAATCAAACATGGCAAAAAGGAAGAAATTTAAGAAGGAAGATGTCAAACTTGATTACTTTGGAAAAAAACCTGTGTGCGAAATGAAATATTGTATATTTATTATATATGGTGCAGAGGGAATTAGTGAGTTTATTCTCCCGAGCGTCCGAGTTCCTAAAAAGCCCTCCGAATGGAGTAAAACCCACTATTTTCCGAGGCAGTCATACATATAAAGCTTTAGTATTTTCCTGGATTTTGAACAATGTTTGTGATTGGTTGATTGCTGGTCACGTGACTTAAATTAAAAGGACTATTTACCTCCGAGAACGGGAAATAAGTTGTTATTTTTCGTCGCTGGTAGCAATGAAATTCTTCATGTACACATATAATCCCGAAGAGTAACTTCCACACTTCGGTATACGGGGACGTTCAAATATTGAAGGGTACCTTTTTCAAAATCCAGAAAAAATTTTTAGAGTATGCCTTTACCAGAACAAGTTTTGAGTTAACATTTTGACGCTTTCCAAATTTTTAATTTTGAAAACAAATTTTGCTTATGAATATTTTGTTTTTTCTTTATTTTTGGTTGAATCTGTCATTCATAAAATATATTTGGGGTATCTTTTTCATCATGTGAAAATTTTTTATGGTCATTCTGCCAAAGTTCCATTTGAACAACCCTTCGAAGTGCAATGGAAGTTCCCCCGGCAGATAATATATACTGTTCATCAAATGTACTATATACTATAGATAAATAATGTAAAGTTGTCCACACTTATGTAGGTATAGTGCTCACATGGTAAATATCAGAGCTTTGATAAATAAATAAAATGAGTCAAAAAGGAGACATACAGTTCTCGCAACTCCGAGTTTCACGACATGCGGCGATCATCAGGCAAGTATCAGATAGGAAATTAATTTCGTTGCGTATGAATTTAGAATACCATGAAAGCAGTTGAAAAGTACCAACATAACTTACCAGTGCAAGAACCATCCACGAGAGTGATATCATCAAGAGCAATATCACCACGGAAACCTTTACCTCGTAATGCAGTAAATATAATCTATCAATTAAAAATGTAAACAATTATAAATGAGAGATGTGATTGCCTAGCTTAAATAATCTTGAAGTAATATTTGCTTTTATACATTTGATTGTTTGGTTTCGAAGAAGCAGTAATACGAGTATTCTTAATCATGGCTGGCGAGATTGGCCAAAACAGCTGTTTTTGAAAACATAAAAAATTTCAAGTCAGATTTTCAATCATTTTCTGTTTACAAATGAGATATCGTTTTTCTCTGAAGAAAGAGTTATTCCTGACTTCCAATCTAAAGTTCCATTGTTTAAGCTGTATAGTATCCGTTTTTAATCGATATAGCAAGGGAAAGGAATTCTATTTTGACATTAATACTTCTTCAACTCTCTCAGAGACACGTGAAAAAGTGCATAAAAGATTTACAAAAATATAGGGTCGGTAATCGATAAACAAAGTTATGAAGTTGCTTTCTTCCTTGCAAACAAGATCACAACTATTAAAACTTACATTATGTGTTTCATCAGCGGCCACGGTAACTCTTCCTAGCAACCATTCTGGATATTGTTGGCCATCAATGGCAAAAAGCTCCGTTTCCGTCCCAGATATGACAACTGTAGCTGTCAATTTATTAACATCTAAGCCACTCATAAAGTAATAAAAGGATAAACATCTCGATGCAGGCGTTAGATTAGGCGATGTTAATGTGGCAGAATCACCGGATACAGCCGGAGATGATGCCTCAAGGTAAATATAACGACCAAGAGCTGGAAATCAAAAAAGATGGGAGATAACTGAGAAGCAACAAAATTCATAGCCAGCCTAGCTAAGCAAATCTGAAGGAGGAGATGCAGTGAACTGAATAGTGGAAAATTTGGGAACAAATAAAAAGGTATCTCACATTCCGCAAGCGACTTAAAAAAAAAAATAATAATAATAAAATAATAAAATAAAAATAAAAATTATATTATATTATTAATACTATTATCCTTATCATTATTTCTACTAATTTACAATATTATAATTAATAACTTACTTTTAAATTCGTATCAATGTATAAACGAGCATTTGCTCATTTTGGTTACGAATCGAAATAAAATTATACACACACACACACACACACACTTGTCATTCGAAAGGGGAACAAATAATGGGGAGGTTCATATTTTTGACGAGATGAAAACTTTCACCAGTTTTATTTTGCTTAGCCAAATAGTTTTGTCCCCTTTCAAATGACAAGTCGCTTGCGGAATGTGAGGTACCTTTCCCCTCGTCCACAAATGATTCCACTATCCAGCTCACTGCATCTCCTCCTTCAGATCAGCTGAGTCGTATTCGTTCTATGGTTTAGGAAACTCGTCAAACAAAATTTATGGCGGTATTAATTTAGAAAAGAGACATCGCAAAACAGAACAATATAAACATTCAATTGTAGCTGGTAGCACCAGAGTTAAGAAAAATGTTACAACATTTCGTAGTAGTATGGGAGTTGATTCACAGACTAAAACAGAGTTAATCACTGTGTAAAATATATCGCAAAAAACTTTTTTCAATAGAAGCCATATAAAATACCTCTGTACTTTTCTAATATTACAATGAACAACCAGCAAACAAAGCTTATTTAAAATTTTTTTCTGATTTCTAAATCATGAAACTAAGGGCATGCTCTTGGTTTGTCGTCAGTACGCGTGCGTGATGGCATGAGTCATCAAAGATCTCATGTCTTCAAAAAATATAAATCTCCCTGGTGTCTCAGTGTTGGTCACAATTTATCGACCCATGACATAGCAGAAATACCAATGAAGACTGTTGGAAAATTCAGAAGGAGTTCGTTGTTGTAAAGATCTTGGAAGGTCTCTAGATCAGACAAAATTTTGTTCTGATTCTGAACTGTTTCCTGCATTGCATGTGAAAAAGTCTGTAATTTTTCTCCCAGAAAACCTCAGAACAGCTTCTAACGCTTTACGAACATTGAAGTTCTTGTAAAGATTGTTTTTATACTCCCTCTAGAATCTAGGATATATCAAGAAGGTCCGAAAGAGAATCAAAATATGTGAACTGAAGTTTAAGAAGGCGGAGTCAAGGGCCTGGAGCCTAGATACCATGAAATTAACATTTTCCATAAAATGTTATTCTTTAGAAATATCCTACCTGTTCCTAGAGTATGATCCACAATTGGACCGGTGCTAGAACTCGGGGTTGGACCTTGCCTAAAGTCAAATTTCCATGTGCGTGTATTGGAATTATCAGCTGAAGACACCCACTTGCCATATGTACCATCCTCAAAGTTTACATCATTTAAACCTATATAGATGAATATAAAATGGAAGTATATAGATTTGTGAAAATAAAAAAGAGAAAACAACCTTAATACATCAATTAGGTTGATATAGGGGAGTGTGATAATGTTAGGAAGTTAATAATAATACCCATAACTTCAAAGGACAGAGCTGAGGTTGACATCTAAATCACCGTATTTGATCTGTTTCTTTTTTCATCTAATTTTTGAGCAAACCATGTGACAACTAAGTGGGTTCTGTTTATAAGTAGAGCGAGGGACATATCCCAGCCTACCCAAGTTGTTCACGTCAACAGACCAGGTTTGCCTTGTTTGGCAGAAACTAAAAAGACCAGGGTTGCCTGTTCTATATCTTGCCCCTTGTAAACATAAATAGGCGAATAACTCAGGTATAGGTGAGTTAAAATTAAAAATGATAGATTGATTTACGATTGCATCCAACTTTTGCTTCGCAGACAGCCTTTGTTTTCTAATTGTTCGATTGCTTCAAACTTGTCAAAATTTATTATAAATTTGGTAATGTAAATAGAATAAAACAGCTCGACTGGTAATGCCAATTCTACTTAACCAAATTGCAAGCGTAACATGACATTTGGAACTATACAATATACCTACAGATTGGGAAGTCAAATATACATTATATTTTATATCCCGTATGTATACCCTTTCGAAATTGAGACAGCAGTGAAGAAGTTTTGGAACTTGTTCAGGTGAGTCAAAATTATAAAAACGAATAATATATGAACTATTTACAATAATGATTTGATGATCACGTGCTTCTGTCATATTTTTAACGCAGATATGTTGATGTTTTCAATTACCTGGTGAACATGACCATACACCACACATCCCAGTTTCACTGTCACTGCCAACACAATCAGCCCCATCACTAGATTTTATTGGATTATCACATTGTCTTGCTCTTGTGTTCTTCCCACCATCACACGAAGCACTACACGTTGTCCAAGCACCCCATCTCCCCCAATGGCCGTTTACTAAAAAATACCATAATAATCTTAGCTCCAAGAATCATAACAGATAGTATATCTCTAATTATAAACCGGTTTTAAATGTACAGAGTGGCATTATAGTTGTATTTTGAGATCTACCCATACAAGTACTTTGCAATAGTGAGAATTGCATCGGCCTACCTGAGCATCCAGGTAGAATTTACCAGAGCCATCTATCAATTTATAAGAGTTGGGACACGAAAATCGCAATTTTCGTTACATTGAAAACGATAATTTTCTTTTGAAAGAAAAGTTTTCCGAATTCATGATGTTTGTTCATATTCTAAGTTCAACTGAGTAGTGGATGAGTCAAATACAATTGTAGATATAAAACGATACCAATGTTCATGAAGTCTTGACTATATTTTTATAATAATCCAAATTACCAATTTCTCATTAAAAGTTCTTACATTGATTTCATACGTTTATTTATTTAGATTTTGTTTTTAAAACGTTTGATTCAATACTGATTAATTATGATTAGTTATATTGTTTTGTACTACATTTTTGCTGACATAAAGCTTATTCTAGTTTAAGAAGTTTCAAGGAATATTATAGTTTACAAGTTAATTAATAGAATTTACAGAAATTTCTAGTCTTCATGAATGTTTATAAAATTACATGAATAAAATGAAACGAATGTTCCAGTGTGATCTAGCATGTCACCTCGCACGAAATTTGCCTGCACACATACTATATAGACTAATTATTTAATATAAACATCAATTCTAGAAGATTAATATTATTACTGAACACTTTATTCAATTTTCTCGAGTCTGGGTTCGACAGACGAAAATGGCGTCAATAAAACTACGTGACTTGCATCTGTCCAATGGGGACCGAAAGTGGCATGCACATAAAAGCGTGTCCCGACTCTTATAAATAGATGGCCCTGGGATCTACAACTTACCAACACAATCTTTTGCTTCACACGCTACACTCTTACTGATAACTCCTGTTGCATGATTGCACGTTGCTGTATCTTTGAAGCAGAACATCTGCGTCTCTTTTTCACAAGAGCCGTCGACAATATGACATGCTGAATATGGCCCCCAGGAGCTCCAGATATTATCTGATATATCTATGTGAGAGAAAATAAAGAAAGTCATATCTATGCAGTATTTCTATAAATAAATATGTCCCTAATCGTTTTCTGGGCTGTACCGAAGCTAGATAATGGAAACTGAAGTATGGTAAGATGTTGATCAATGACCATTATAACAACAGCAAGTTTATGATGCTTAATCAATGTGTTGTTATATCAGATTGACTCATATCAGACTGATGTCTACAATTATCTATATCTATTAATAGCCTTATTATCTCATGATATATCCCAGTTACAACCCCGGATTACAACTTCTATATACACAGTATCGTTCATTTTGAGCACTCTATGCATATTTTAATATTACTGGCGTTATTTCAGCACATTTATAGGCAGTTATTACTCTCGTATTGGCACATATGTTTCATTTATGTGATGAATTTTTCAAAATGTTTCTAAATAATCTTGACCTAGCTGCTATGTCAGTACACCTGTTAAAATTATATTCGTATCATTATATGCAATTGGCGCATTGGTTTTTATGAGCTATTGATATTTGGTGCACTGGAATCACTCCAGGAGAAAACATGAAGGCGAAAATCACTAGCTCATAGGAAACTGTGAGCCAATTGTTTTGTATTATAACTTACACGCCTATTTTGAACAATTGTATGACCCATTTGCCCGTAAATGTTTTGAAAACTCCTGACCAAATTGGAAATTCTCATTCGTGACATCAAGTTCGAATTGTAAGATCAATTATGTTTTCGAATCAAATTTTGTTATAGTGATTTGGAGTGAAACTCTAAACCAATCAGATTGATCTAATCATTTTCGCTATGATACAAAATGGCTTGGTATTTAAAATTTTATCGAGCTCCTCCAAAGGGTACTTGGTACCAGTGATATAGGGTGCAAGCACGGACGTGAAACTGCTATTTTAGACTCCTATTACAGCTCTTTTAGCTGTTTTGTACGTAGCTGTGAAGTAATGCTTAGCGTTTTAGTTGGAGATTTAAACTAATCAGGGAAACTGCATAATCATATACTTCAAGGTTTAAATAATGTCACTTCTAATAGATATTTATGTATAGAAATATGTTTTGTTACGTTTTACGGTCACATTTTTGAATGCATACATCATTTTAAATACCTTTGCATTGATACAGTTTGTTTATCTGGATTAAATCTTCTACACTGAAATCATTACGTTGGCCAAGCTCGGGTGATAAATTTCCAATTGGTAAAATTGTCGGTAGACCCTTTGCGGAAAACGAATGACTTGAATAATGCATCAATCCATCAAAATCATACATTGAACCAAGATTAGATGTGAGTGATGATGGTTGCTTCACAAAGTTGCCTGACATATCTAAAATTTAACAAAAAGTTTAAATTTCAGGACGGAAGAATTTATTACTTTACCGAAGTAATCTGAGATGCGTTTCCAATTTCCAAACACATTTATACAATACTAAAATACATCATTTATGGCACAAAATCAGTATTTTATCAGGCCTGGAACAAATTGGGATGCTCTTACATGGATACATTTTCGTTTAAGAACCAGATTATCTCCCTTTCCCTATATATATATAGATGGCATTAACAGTCATTAATTGCTTATTCTCCATCAGTGGCTTTAATTTATCCGCCGGCACTATCACATTTTCGCCAATAGCAACATCGACGTTGCACAAACAATGCATGGACATCTTTTATCATACTCTTCTCCTTTTATTTCGACATTTGGTGATATCCACTGGTAAATGTCTGTTGATCACACTTTTGAAGGGCGCGCAAGAATATCAACAATGTCAAAACTTAGGGGCTATTATAATATTGTATCTGTATCACTTTACGAGTGAAACGGTCAATTGAACTGCCGCTTCAAATTATGTACAGCATCATTGCACCCAGCAAAGAACTATTTGTGGTCCAGATTAAGAACAAGTAAGAATCCTGAGCCCGAAAACGCAATCATTTCTCATCCGAACAACTTAACATCACTATTACTATATTTATTTCAAACCTCTCTCATACAACAAGCTATATGTACATATATATATATATATATATATATATATATATATATATATATATATATAATATGTATAACATTTAAATGGACATTTAAATTTTAAAATATTGGCAGGTGAATAGTGCTCAATGCTTGTAAAGAGCAGAGCGGTAAATAATAATAATAATAATAGGGAACGATCATCAGACAGAATACATAATCTTATGTATTATGAAATTATGTATTCTGTCTGATGATCGTTGAGTAACGTGAAACTTTAAGCAACAGTAAACATGGTGTGTCTTTCTTGACCCTATTATTATTATTATAAATATATACATAAGGATGGTGACTGAGTCAAAGAAAACACATTCTTAATTTCTGAATATTTGATAATAATATTGATTGTAATATAAGTATGCTTGAGTATCAATTGTCTGATGATCGCACACTGCGTGAAACTATAGTAAAAGAAATTAAGAATGTGTTTTCTTTGACTCAGTCACCATCCTTATGTATTACAGCTCTGCCAATGTTTAATCGGTATTGAGCACTATCACATCTGACGATCACTTATCACTTATATACATAATACTGTCTGTTTATATATCACAATATTTCTATATTTCTATATTTCGATATTTCGATATTTCTGTGTCTGTCCGCGACTTATGTACGTCTTACTGGCGATATAATACGGATAATCCGTTGTCGGGAAATTATGCAAACATTTGTGTCGAGATAACCGTGTACAGTAACAAATTTGTTGTATGAAAAGTATGGGTCTATGACGTTGTTTTAAAATAATATACTTCATCTGATATTTTATTTGATATCGTTGCATTAAAAAATTCAGAGATTTTGAAAAATTTCATAGGTCGATAATCTAGCGGGCAGCCAAATCGAATTCAAATTGAAATCCCCAGAACAAAAATATTTTGCTTTGAATTTAAAAGCTGCGTGTAAATTGTTTGAGCAAGTGAAACTTGAAAATGAATCAGTTTTATGATAATTAAAACAATACGAAATACTGAATTACATTGAATTACCAGTATAACTAGGCCAAACAAAATATTTTTTTGAAATCAAAGAAACGTAGACCTATTTCATGTAGTGTTGATATCAGCAATACATATAGCGCGGCACAAACGCTATGAAAATTAAAGAGACTTTAGGTCTTAATTTAATTTATTAATGAAACAAAATGCCATTCATTACTTTTATCAAAATCGAGATATAAAACATTTCACTTTTAAAAAGGCTATTTTGATATATAATTTGTGAGAACACTGAGCAAACAATCTGTTTTGAAATGAATAATCTATCGCGGGGCATAAAAACAAATTAACTTGCAAGAATTTTCAAAATGACGTTGGCGTTCGACTAATTCGAAAAATATTCAAAGTTCGAAGAGATTATCTGTCTACAGTCTAAAATTACAGAGTTTAGAATCAATCAAGGCATTGCACAAAAGTATTTCTTTAATTTATTATTTAATATAAAAATATGAATCATTTGGTTTCGAGCAGGCAGGCTTTTATTTTCAGATTTTGCTTCCATAATTAACGATTAAAATTAAAGCATCGATTAAAATTAAAATTTCATTTTGTCTACTTGAAATTTGTTGTATGAAAAGTATGGGTCTATGACGTTGTTTTAAAATAATATACTTCATCTGATAGTTTATTTGATATCGTTGCATTAAAAAATTCAGAGATTTTGAAAAATTTCATAGGTCAATAATCTAGCGGGCAGCCAAATCGAATTCAAATTGAAATCCCCAGAACAAAAATATTTTGCTTTGAATTTAAAAGCTGCGTGTAAATTGTTTGAGCAAGTGAAACTTGAAAATGAATCAGTTTTATGATAATTAAAACAATACGAAATACTGAATTACATTGAATTACCAGTATAACTAGGCCAAACAAAATATTTTTTTGAAATCAAAGAAACGTAGACCTATTTCATGTAGTGTTGATATCAGCAATACATATAGCGCGGCACAAACGCTATGAAAATTAAAGAGACTTTAGGTCTTAATTTAATTTATTAATGAAACAAAATGCCATTCATTACTTTTATCAAAATCGAGATATAAAACATTTCACTTTTAAAAAGGCTATTTTGATATATAATTTGTGAGAACACTGAGCAAACAATCTGTTTTGAAATGAATAATCTATCGCGGGGCATAAAAACAAATTAACTTACAAGAATTTTCAAAATGACGTTGGCGTTCGACTAATTCGAAAAATATTCAAAGTTCGAAGAGATTATCTGTCTACAGTCTAAAATTACAGAGTTTAGAATCAATCAAGGCATTGCACAAAAGTATTTCTTTAATTTATTATTTAATATAAAAATATGAATCATTTGGTTTCGAGCAGGCAGGCTTTTATTTTCAGATTTGCTTCCATAATTAACGATTAAAATTAAAGCATCGATTAAAATTAAAATTTTATTTTGTCTACTTGCTATAAGAATAAGACACAGTATGTTACTACAGTTTCGAGAATAAAAATAGCGGTGTCTTGTTATTATCGTTGATCAACATTTAATAAAGTTAATTTCAGGTATATCAAATTTAACAAAGTTAAATTGAATTGAGCGTATGATTTGTGATAAATAATAATAATTTTAATATTTTCAACGTTCAAAAATTTTGCTTTGAATTTAAAAGCACAAAAACATAATTTAAAAACATTTTTAAATAGTTAATACAGTTTGGATGAGTGTAACAAACCTTGTGTTACAAAAATTAAAAGCGAAAAGGTTGCATGAAATAATCGATCATAGCAAACAATATTTATGAAAATACATCTTACCATTTTCCAAATGAGATCCAAATAAAAACTATACGAGCGGAATAATCTCCGAACAACATTTAAATACATAATAGCGGGTTCTCTGAGTTAATACACCAATCAATAATAAGTTAACAACCATAGTTTATCGAAGGAGAATGTACGCCCGATAAGAATATAATAAAGATTGTCTTTTATTCGAATTAATTCTGACAAAAATGATCATTTCATACCGTGATCAAATGCATGGTAAAGTAGATTCATTTTCTACATAGTAAATTATCCTTTTCGTCAGACATCATAACATGAGCATTTAAATATTACCATCGGCTGTGGTATTTTATATCTTTGAAGCTGCACTAAACATTTCCACTCTATAAACCATCGCGTCCGTTTCAATATATTCTGAATAAATATGCATATCACGAATCTGGCAAAATGAGCTGTTTTCGTTTTTCTATCAAAATAATTAATTTATTCATAATCATCTTTCCTTTCATTCGACATCTGTAATGTTATAAATAGCGCGTAGAAATATTGACGACAAGATGTAACATAATATCAATATCGAATTAGTATAGCGATTTATTATAGAATTTTATTTCCTTTTAAAAGAATGTTGTTGCTATTATTCTGGAAAATTTGATAACAAGAACCCCTATCAGACCAATTTTTCAGATCTTTTTTTTACTTATAAAGTTTTATTTTCAACGAACTCTTAGTATTTTGATAGACTGCCATGAAAATCACAGGCATACTTGCTGAGATTGCAAAGATCAAAAATATATAGGCTCATATAGTATCATATCATAATATTTTCAGATTATATATATAATTTAAAATTCAATACACGTGCGTGGATCGGCCTTGTTCAATAATACGTTGTCGAAGCAGTAGGTTTGTTGATAAGGTCAGTCAAATCGTTGATATCAATAAGTAAAGCAGTGGCTAATTGGTTAATTCTCTGGTATAATAATTTCAGGGTCGTCAGTTCAAATCCGCCATTAGGCAACCTTTCATCATCGACTTTTTTTCTAATATGAAGCAGTAAATCATTTTTAATTAACAAAAGATATCGTTTGATCATGTTAATAACAGAAATCAGTGGACCATGTGTCTTGTTGAAGCTAAATTAATTTAATATTGAATGTATCGCATGCAATGCCACGAGTTTCACTGGCCACACTTTGACGGCGTTATTTTGTGAACACCACATTAGTGTTGTATATATTGCAATAAAGATTTATGAATCCGAACCGAACGCGATCCGATCGTATCGGGTCAGATTCGGGTTAATATTTTAGGTCTTTGGATCGGATCGGATTTGAAGTGATTTTTATGGATAGTTTCAGATTTCGAAATTTGACTGAGTATTTGTAATTTATAATAATTAATGTGTTCTGGCCTCCTTTCAGCACATAAAATAAAGTTTTTCTATGTAGAGATAGCTACGTTAAATTATACATTTCAATCGACTCAATTGATGTGAAATAAATTAAATTTTTATTAAAGGAATGATTAAGATGTATCGATTAATGCTACATCGTTTCAATGCGTATTGTGTCTCATGTTCTCCTCCAGAGTTCAGACTCCGTATTATACAGCGATAGTCAGCTTAGTCAATTGTTTAATTATAAGTGATCTGAAAGTTTTATCATAGAAGGTCCATAATGGACCAAACTCATTGCTAGTAGATAAATATATCTTTATTATTATATTATATATATATATATTTATATATTAGTATATATATATATATATATTTATATATTAGATATTATCTAATAGCAAAAAATAGTGCTCGATATCATTTGACAGGGCTAAATATAATAAAAGAAGTCAAAGACTAGACATTCATAATTGTTACTAATAGTTTCATGCTTACGCAATCATCAGACAAATAAACTAATTAATGAAAAACATACAGTTCCGCCTATATCGATTTACAAACCTACAGTTACTGTTTAACAGAACAAAGGCTTTTGATGCTAGAAATAAATTGCATTGTTATTATTTTCCTGTTGTCGCTGGTTAGTTATCATCTGCATATGTAAATTATAAATTATAACATATATTTTATAATTTATAATTGCAAATTGCTTTTGAATTGTTAATTTGTGTGAAATATTTCTATACACTTTAAACCTGTTTGTTTACTGGCTCAGGTATTTCTCCTGCAAGCCATTTGATTTATTTTGAACAACTGAGAAACTGCATGAAACAGTAACTCAATGAAATTGTATATGACTCTACAAATATTCACTGTATTTGCTTTTTACTTTTATTACTTGCCAGTTTATAATGCAATATTTAAATAATTATCGGTTGTTTGGTATTTTCAGAAACTTCTTGAAATCGACGGGGTCAAGCTCGGCTATGGTGAAATGGCGTTATTGGCGTTAACCAATCAAATTGCAAGAATAAATCGTAGCAGATCCTTGATATGTTCTAAATATATATATATATATATATATATATATATATATAATAAAAGGAGTCAAATACGACACATTCATAATTGTTACTATAGTTTCATGCTTACGCAATATCATCAGACAAAAATAAAAAATAAAATCCTTTCTTTTTTTTGTCTGATGATTGCGTAAGCATGACACTATTAGTAACAATTATGAATGTGTAGTCTTTGACTCCTTTTATTATATTTAGCTCTGTCAAATGATATCGAGCACTGTTTTTTGCTATTAGATAATATCTAATATATATATATATAGAGTATAAAACAGAGACGAGGCAAAGCCTTTTCCGTAACAAGGCTTTGCCTCGTCTCTGTTTTATACTCTATATTATGCTCTGTCCTAAAAAACATTGAGCACTTTCATATACACGTGTGTATAAGAGTTCACACTCAATACAATTAATATTTTTAATTAATTATTATTATATATATATATATATATATATATATATTAAACAAATAATTCATACTTTCCGTGAACTATGCTCTGATAGCACCACATGAGTCACTTCAGGAGAAAATGAAAAGGCATCAGAAACTTACGAGCCGCCTCGGCGAGTAATTTTCGCCTTCTCGTTTTCTCCTGAAGTGACTCATGTGGTGCTATCAGAGCATAGTTCATGGAAAGTATGAACTATTTAGTTTAGAACATAGCCAGCCCCGATTTGTGACTTGACAATCCGTGATCAAGTATGTAATTCTCCTATTTTCGTGACATCACAGGAAGAAAGCTGAGTCGAGAGTTGTACACTTGCCTTTTTTAAATCAACTGAAAGCTGCGAGGAAAAATTGATATCGAGAAATTTACATTTCTCTCGGATTTCTCTTCTTGGAATTAAAAGAATGGATGCTTAACATCGTTTTCTTACATAGTCATTGATTATTATCTTTAAACAATCTTTTCTATGTTCTAATGTGTGTTATTCATTATGGAAAATTGACTGGAAAATCTTGAAAAGGAAAGAAAATGTTTCTTACCTATAAGTTGAAGAATTTCGTAAAAAGCCGTGAACGCGAAGAAAGAAATGAAACAAAGAAAGATTTATTGACTAAATGTTTGCCAATTGCCTATTTAAAAGAGCAGGTTATTGAATTTATGATAACTTTGCAGCTAACTGATTAATTAATGTTGCTAACTTTCATTTGGAGAAATGGTTTAATTATTGAAAATTTTAGCGGTTGAATTTGTTTAGCCTATGTTTTGGTTTTGGTAGTTTATCGAAAGCTCTCCTTTCTATGCCAGGAATTTAGTGCTTATACTTATATCTAGGAACTTTTAAAAATTGACCATAAAAGGATGAGGGGATGTATTAATGAAATAAAGTTATCTTATGTTATGTTTCTACAATTATCAATACTGTATAAAAGTTAAAAGTTAGGCAAATTGCTTTTGAATTGTTAATTTGTGTGAAATATTTCTATACACTTTAAACCTGTTTGTTTACTGGCTCAGGTATTTCTCCTGCAAGCCATTTGATTTATTTTGAACAACTGAGAAACTGCATGAAACAGTAACTCAATGAAATTGTATATGACTCTACAAATATTCACTGTATTTGCTTTTTACTTTTATTACTTGCCAGTTTATAATGCAATATTTAAATAATTATCGGTTGTTTGGTATTTTCAGAAACTTCTTGAAATCGACGGGGTCAAGCTCGGCTATGGTGAAATGGCGTTATTGGCGTTAACCAATCAAATTGCAAGAATAAATCGTAGCAGATCCTTGATATGTTCTAAATATATATATATATATATATAGCAGCAGACAAGTACATGTTTCTGGCCATTAGCCTTCATCAGTACTGCTCAGTGAGCGAACAAGGAACTGACTTCAGTATATAACCTAAGTCAAGATGAGTTATAAATGTGGTGAAAAAATTCATCACATGAAAAAAACATCTGTGCCATACCAGAGTGCTCAAACTACCGAAGTAGTGGGCAATGCATAATGCAAATAGTATAGACACATCCCGAGTCGATAGTGCTCAAAATTGCGCATGCGCAATTGAGACATACATACATATATATATATATAATAAAAGGAGTCAAATACGACACATTCATAATTGTTACTATAGTTTCATGCTTACGCAATATCATCAGACAAAAATAAAAAATAAAATCCTTTCTTTTTTTTGTCTGATGATTGCGTAAGCATGACACTTATTAGTAACAATTGTGAATGTGTAGTCTTTGACTCCTTTTATTATATTTAGCTCTGTCAAATGATATCGAGCACTATTTTTTGCTATTAGATAATATCTAATATATATATATATATATATATATATATATATGTACTTGTTTGCTGCTATTGGATGTCTCAATTGCGCTTGCGCGATTTAGAGCACTATTAACTTGGGATGTGTCTATATAGATATAGAAATAGTAGATCGAAGATCGTGTGTCTAGTCTGTTACTCTGAGTATCGCGTAAAGACGCTCTTCGGATGGTTTATTGAATGAAAAACATTAATTTTTTTTTGATAATGTTTTTCATTCAATAACCCCTCTGAAGAGTGTCTTTACGCGAAACTTAGAGTAACGGAGTAAACTCGTGATCTTTGATTTACTATTGCTCTGCTTTTAGAATTGATGTTTTGCCCATAAAATTACTAGTAATATATAAATAATATATCTATTAAATGAAAATTTTAATGCAAAAGTCAATGGCAACAGTTTCTTAATTTTATTAGTAATCTCAACGTCGTTTCGGCTAATGTCTCTAGCCATTTTCAAGAGAATCTGCTCAGTATTGTTTTAATTGTTAAAATATAAATTCTTAACATACAAATTATTAACTCTATTTCATTTTTAAAACTTATATACATGTAAATTACAAAATCTATTGAATTTAAACCTATATATTTATGTACACTTTAAAATGTTATTCTTTTGAAAATGGCTAGAGACATTAGCCGAAACGACGTTGAGATTACTAATAAAATTGAGAAACTGTTGCCATTGACTTTTGCATTAAATGGAAATTGACCTGTAAATTCATCAGTAATATAACGGTTTATTTGTTAGAGATAAAAAAGGGGCTTACCTGGATATATGTTTTCCCATAAAATGCTCACGTAATCATCGCGATCGTAGCGTGATTGTTCATGAAAGAATCCAAGAGCATGCATAATCTCGTGTTGAACTATGCCAACTGACTCGCAATTGAGTCCAATGGAAATATTCTGCCTACCCCCGATCATACCGATGTATGACCAACAACTAAACGAAAAAACAGAACTTATTATAGATAAATAATTAGATTCTGTACGACCGATAGGCTATCATATATTAGCAAGTCATCTGAATTACGTTTATCAAATGGCCATTATAGATTATTAATAATCACTTGAAAAAAAACGCGAGTCATGATTGGCGGATTTGTACCGTTTGTTTTGCAGTTATGTCAAGACAATCCACGACATTCCGTGCAATCACAAAAAGTGTATGGGTTTTCGTACTATGGCGAGTACAGACCTACACCAGCACGGTTTTAACCAAACAGCTAGAATACATTTGACCAAGCGACACATATCTAAAACGCCAGGTTTCTCCGGGCAACTTGAAATTCACACAAAATGTTCATAAAAATACCATGAATACTTTCCCGTTTCTTGTTTTAGTCAAATATTATTGTAGAGCTCACCAACGATGAATTTGTAAATCATTTCACAGCCAAAGACCTCTTAATTCATACATTTTGTGTTTTCGTCATGCTTCTATGGATTCGCAAAATCGTGAGAGAACAGAAGAATCAAAGACCATGAAGCTCACATGCAGCATTTTCTCAAAACGATAAGAAGGCTTTGACCGTGAATCATAAGATCTAATGTGGATTTTTTTCACAATAAAATTTAATTGAAACAAGACATATAGGGAATTGTTCAGCATATTTTTATGAACACACTTCTATGTGAATTTCTTAGTTTCAAGTTGCCCTGAGAAACCTGCTGTTTTAGTCGGGGTTTTAGTTCTGTGGTGCTAGGTCTACATGTTTTGACTATCGTAGTGCCAATAATCGAGCCATCGCGTATTTGCGGGCGCGTCAAAATCACACAAGTCACGCAAAAATACTAATATTTTGAAGCAAAATAGACTATTTATAATAAATAAGCATTATCAATCATCCCAACCCAGCCAATTCTGTTATCTTGACATGAAACGAAACATAGAAATGGTGTTAGATTTTAGTTACCTTCTAAGAAATTCCCCTCCAAGCTTGTCAAACATCGTCAATTTTTAAACTCATCAACAAGGGTTTGTATGGCCAAGTAAAATATCGCGTGTTGAATCGCGAGCAAAATATCAAGATAACGTTGAGTATAGTGAAAGGAAGTCATCAACCCAGTTAGTTCCTGGTAGGGAAATCTATGATTGGCCAGTTTTTATTTATTTTTAGATCTAAATGTGAGTAAAATTCCCCTCCGAGGCATTTTCCTACAGTGAACTGGCATTATCCTTCGTGCTCGCCATTGTTTTAGCCATGTCGTCACGGCATTTCACACATCTCCGCGATGCAAGAAATGATATTCACACTCGGTGTTTGTTTGTTGTTGTTTTTGAGATTACCGTTTCCATGTTAAAGATCATAATAAATTTACAGAATTTATACTTTTCAGTATAGCGACTCAATATGAAATATTTTAATAATAAGCCGTTTTGATATTTTACATAAAATCTACCCGTCCATGCTTTTGTAAATAGTTTAACTTAAATTCTGTATAGCATGCTATGGACAATGTTTATGTCGAATAATAAAACATTTGAATATTTTATAACTGTATATCAAAGTTTTCAAGCTGACATATCAAACCGAGAACGAAAAATAAGCTGGGTAATTGACCATTTCTTCGACAACGCCACAATGACCTACGCTTTTAAAGTAAACAGTTAATAATAATGTAACCACTCGAAATAAACCCAACACGAGTGTATAATTATGTTAAATGATTTATTTCTTTTGAATTGCGATACTCTCCTAAGTCTTTCAAATAATCTAAGCATGCATATAAATTTAAAACAAATATTTCCATCTTCTTGTTCATAACAATAACAGATGACGCCATTTTGTATTACCAACATGTGAGAGACTTAAAGAGTTTCGAATGACCAGCAGCCTTTGCTTTGTTTTGTTGTCTTGATTACAAGAAACGAGGCTAATTCTCTGGAAAGTGACGTCAGCGCCCACGTCAGAGGATTGTCCTCGTGGCTGTTGCTACGGAAAGACACGACAGAAAGCTCGAGAAAATAGTCTGGTTTATCAATTTCAGTTTTGGATAAATCTCAATTCTTACTTGTCGAAACGCAAAGTCTATGGCTATAGATAGCCAACAAATGTATACGGCTCAAATATAAATAGCAGAATGGGAGTGACAGTCCGATAATATCTGTCTGAGAAGTTTGACGCAAATCAAAACAACTTGTACTTTCAAAAAATGTACTTTCAAATCAACACTAAATAAATTCTTATGATTCTAAATTTTACAATTTACGTGCATAAATACTGCAGGTAAACAATGCAATATAAAACATACATAGGTATGTAACTAACTATTTTTAGACGAAGCCTACGTGTTTACAAACATAATTTGGAGTCAATGATCAAACAAAGTATCCGTATTAAAAATCGAATTCACCTGGTGTTATAATTAATTTCATTTTGTTTCGGCGATAAATTTCGATTTTGAATGCTAACAAATCTCTTCCCGTTCTTTCAATCCCTAATATTCTTGTATCAAGTAAGCACCAACAAGGAATTCTGAATCAGTCGAGTTCAGTTGTAGCTTTCAATGTTTCAACTCTTTCTACCTTCCTCAATTCGTATGACGCTAGTAGCAAGTGAATTGATTTTCGTGGTACACATTTATTCAAACGTCGAAAGCCCTTACGACGTCCACCTCTATTGCTCTTACAACTTTCCAAAAATTCCAAACCAGTTCGTTGATAAACAACTTAGCAGAATGCTTCAATGTTCGTTTTACGAAATGTTTTTGCAAAATCGCGTGTGTGTGCAAAGGAGACACAAAGACGGGCCGTGTATCATGAAAACGAGTGATTGAAATCTGGGTCCAGATTTCAAAGACATAAATATGCAAAGGCTGCTGGTCATTTTATGGTCTTTAAAGCAATCGCACGCGTTATTTTTTCAAGACATGCGCAATGTAAAGTGGCCCCATTATAGGCACTACGTGTTTTGAAATGGAAACGAGCTGCGACAGATTGAATAATTTTTAATAAAATCAGATCAAAACTTGTCCTCTGTAATTGAAATGCAACTTAATCAATTAAAAAAGTAACAGCTTGGGAGTACCTTTTACTATATTTTTTAAACAAACATGTTTGAAAACAATGATGTTGAATTCTTCGCGTTACATTTTGAAATGAAATTTGTAGGATTTTCATTCAAATTATATTTTTCTATTTAATGAAAAATCAGTGACCCATTAAATTAGACAACAGATCATTGCTGTGGTGAAATTGATGAGAGATAATTGATATTCCAGACAAAGTAAAATTACATCACTCTTGTGAGTATGTTGTCGGAATTTAGACCAATAAGTTCACTTACAACAAACTCGATATCCATAACGTAAACTGAAGATTCAAACGTAAATTTGGTTATAATTGTTCCTGATCACTACTCTCCGGTGTTAATTAAGCAGAATAAACATGTTACATTGTAAAGTGTCTATTCAAGTTATACGAAATAAACATGAAATTTTTCATTAAAAATATATAATTTAGTTTAAAGAATTGATTATAAAAATTGCTTTTGTAACACATGGCATCTAGCACTTTTACAGGAAATATACGAAAAGTGTGATTTTTATACGCTATAGTATAACTAATAAAACTTACATACAGTTCCGGACTCTCAAATAAAATTTCTATCTTCTTACAAAAAGGTCATGGTAACATTTATTGTACTTAAATTGTAATTGTAATTATGAAAATAATAATACAAATAGATTTTAAGGTATATCTCAAAAGTTTTTCTATTAATTTATACCCTAAAATTCCCCTAAATTACCCTAAACGGGATGATATATCAAAATAAAATGAGGATATCAACGCTGAGTCTATAAGCTTAGAAGAGATGAAAGAATTCAAATCCTAAAATATGACGTCATATTCGAACGTAATTCTGAAATTTGATTGGTTGGTTCGTGTGTTTGGAAATACAAGCTAAACATCTTTTCGAAAATTCCCGTAGAAATTTGTCGATAGAATTTTGTCAGATTTTCAAAGCTGAAGAAGAATAGGAAACCACAATGTATTACTGTATTAAAAGAAATATTATCAACAAGGCTATCTCTATTTGAGAAATACTAACGTTTTGAAGTTTAAATTTGATCCAAGGACATTTTAATAAGTGAAAACATTGAATTTAAATTGAATTTTAGATCATTAATTCATGATTTGAGCGGCCTTCCGCAATATAAACAAACTTGAATATGAAATTTGTTTTATTTTAGATTTGGGTTACCATACACTTTTGCCGTGTTGGTATTCATATTTACTACACTTGGAAATGGCGGAAATGGTAACCCTTTAGTAATTTCTGCTGATATCTATGGCTCATATGATGATGATGGTGACGGAACAAGAACACCTGAAGGCGAAGAAGATGGTCCAGACATCAAAGGAGGAAGGAATACTACAAAAGAGGAAGGCCCAGAAGGGAAGGTCGAGAAGGGCAAGGCAAAGACAGAGAAGAAGAGGAATGTGCATTGCCCAAAGTAAGTCGTGAAGAAAAACGAAGATCAAAATATGCTCAGGAACATTTGCAAAACAAATTTAAACGCTTTTAAAGGTGCAAGAGCAGCGCGAAGAAGATAACGGGTTACCACGAAGTGCTAGTTCATGTGGAAAAGATGGTTGGAACATTACAGCGTTCAAACGTTTGTTTAAAGATTCTTCAGTAGTGGCATAAATAAGGACATCATCCTGATAAGCAATTGTGCCCTTTAAACCTTGCAGGACATCTTCAATTACATGTTGAAAAATAGCCGAACTGTTGCGCATGCCCATTTGTAAGCGGGTTACGCTATAAAGGCCTTTACTAGTGTTGATGATAGATAATTTTCGCGCGTTATCGTCGAGTTTTACTCGCCAATAGGCGGATTGCAAATCAATTTTCACGAAGAAACGTGCACCATCCATTTTTGCAAAAATTGTTTCAGAATTCGGTAGAGGGTAATCATCGAACAAGATTTTGCTGTTTACATGGACACTAAAGTCTGCGCACATTCGTAATCCACCCGATTTTTTTTTATCCAAACAACAGGAGATGCATTTTCTGCCCCGCCCGATTCAATCGGCTCAATAACCCCCATCCTCTCTAGCCGAGTTAGCTCTAGGTCTACAGCGGTTTGGAGTGGGAGTGGAACAGGTCTAGCACGGCAAAACATTGGCTCAGCACCCTGCTTTAATTTCATAGAAGCTAAAACACCAGTTATGTAAGGGAGTGGCTTCACATCATCATCATCTGCGGAATTAACCATCTGGTCACTAACATGATCACGACCCAACAGGCCATAATTTCTATTAGACTCTACTACATAAAATATGATAGAAGTATTTACGCTATGTTGAACTACATTTAATTTACAGCTACCGATTACTGATAACTCGTGGTCATCATAACATTTGAGCTTACGAGATGCCCTCTTGAATATTGGAGCTTCCCCTTATACCAAAAGTATTGAAGTTACCCTTTCAGGCCTGAAATGATCTTAATTTAATATGTTCCTAATTGTTTTGCAGCAAATGTAGACTTTGTATTATCAGAGCAGTGAACTTACTGTTGATTATAAAATAGTACAGTATCTGCGAGGAATATTATTTGCTTTCAGATTTTTCTGCATGACAAGGTGCTTATGGCAACATGCCAGTTTAAACTGAAAAAAAGATTTTTTAGATTGACTCAAAAACAGAAATTCTTACACAAATAAGCGTCATAATGTGTTATTAATTTATTCTCCAAGTTTCCAGAAAAAGAGCCTCGATGTTCTCAAAGTAAGTTCTTATAAAACAACAATATATTTGTCAATTGAATTGTCGCTGATCAAGATCTTAGGATGGAATATACAGAGGTGTCGTATGACAATGATTAAAGATATTCATGAGTCAATGAGTACAACGCGAGATCCAACATAATCTAATCTTATTAATAAAGAACATCTACTTTTATAGTCTACATCAAAACGAGGTTAATATAAAGAGGTTATATATACAGGAATAACAATTACGTAATACGACAACTTCCCTTTATCTAAATTAAAGCAAATATTGTTATTACTGATGTCTTTTTACCAAATTAATTAATTAATTAATCTATTTTATTTATTAACTATAACCAAAACGATTTGGTTGACGAACAATTCTTGATGAACGCCGTATTGACATATGTGGTGAAGATATGTTTGAATCAGCTGGTTGAACTGCTGATGATGATGTTGTATCGGGTGTGGGGCTAGTCCTACTTGTTTGTTCTAAATTGCAGTCTACAGGGGCATTGCCAATTTGATTGTTCGAAGCTAATACTGTTCTCTCCCCCAATTTTAACCACGCTGTGTTTGATCCTTTTGCAACAACAAATGCAGCTTTCCGAGAGGGTGTGGAATTTGTTGGCTTATACATTACAATGTCTCCGGGTACATGATCGGAAACAAAAGGGACTCTGAGATTTCTCCCCATTAAAATTTGTGCAGGTGATTCTCTGCGAGCATTCGAAGTAGTTCGGTGTACCAGCAAAATCTTGTTTAGAAACATATCGAAAGAAACGCGCATATTGCGATGCCAAGCTTTCATAGCACGCTTCACTGCTTGGACCGACCGCTCTGCAAGGCCGTTAGCGCGAGAGAAATAGGCGGGTGATTCAGATTTGTAGCAACCAGATTTGGCTAGCCATGAAACAATAGCGTCATTGACGAATTCTTGCGCATTATCGGAAACTAAGTGTTTTGCGACACCGAAACGGGCAAAAAGTGATGAAAATATTCGAATAATATTTGGAGTGGATCGGTCTGGACATCGGAAAGCTTCAATCCAGCCGCTACCAGCATCAACAATCATTAAAACATTTCCGATATCTGGAACATGGCCGAAATCCATATGTAATCTTTCCCAAGGGTCAGCTTTTGGCCATTCATGTACTGATTTAGCAGTCTTAGGGCGCAAAGTACAGCACTGTTCACAAGAAGATACATAGCGGTCTATGTCACGAGCCATGCCTGGCCACCAAGCACTCTTTGAGAGAAAGCGCTGGGTTGCATTTATACCTTGGTGGGTAGAATGTGCTTTTTCGAGAATTGAACGGCGGAGCGATGCAGGAATAAAAGCAATAGAACCGAAATAGAAAACGTCGTTATGTATAGTTAAATTTTGGTTCAAACGCGCAAACGGACGCTCAGCTTCACTGGGATTGGCCCAATTGCCCGAAATAATACGCCCTTTTAGAGATTGTGCGATGACATCAAGATGAGTAGCATTTTTTAAATCGGAAAAAGCAATAACTGGCTGAAGAAAAGCCTCGTCACAGTTACGTGTGACTTCGACAGCAGCAACAATGTCTTCGCGGGAAAGGGTGGAAGACACTGAAAGGCGAGATAATGCATCAGCATGACAGATTTCAGTTCCGGGCCTGTGTTGAATATTAAAATCAAACGCCATTAATTTTATGGCCCACCGACTGATTCGTGCCGAAGCAGTTTTTGGAATTGGTTGATCAGCACCAAATAATTGGATCAAAGACTTATGATCCGTGATAAGTGTGAAATGACGACCTAAGAGCAGTTGACGCAGCCTTTCTACGCACCAAACAATAGCGAGACCTTCCCTTTCAGTTGCAGAGTATTTTTTTTCAGCTGGAGTAAGGGATTTTGAAATAAAAATAACAGGTTGGCCATCCTGTGTGAGGACACCAGCAATACAATGGTCTGATGCGTCAGTGGTCAATGTCGCTTCTTTTAGCAACGAATATGGTTGAACAATTGGTTTACTTGAAAGTTCAGATTTGAGATTTTCAAACGAACGAGCACAATCATTATTCCATTCAAAAGCGGTTTCTTTTTTGCGTAATAAATTTAGCGGTTTTATTTTGTCTGCAAAGTTTGGTATGAAACGCCCAAAAAAATTCACCAAACCAACAAATGACTCAATTTCTTTTTTATTTTGAGGAGGACGCATGCTGTTAATTTTATTGACAAGGCGATCATCTGGTTGAATACCAGAAGCTGATATGCGATAGCCCAAAAACGAAACTTCAGAAACACGCTGCGTGGATTTTTCCATATTAATAGAAAGCCGCCGTGATTTAAACCGTTCCATTACAGCGTTCAAACGTTTGTTTAAAGATTCTTCAGTAGTGGCATAAATAAGGACATCATCCTGATAAGCAATTGTGCCCTTTAAACCTTGCAGGACATCTTCAATTACATGTTGAAAAATAGCCGAACTGTTGCGCATGCCCATTTGTAAGCGGGTTACGCTATAAAGGCCTTTACTAGTGTTGATAATAGATAATTTTCGCGCGTTATCGTCGAGTTTTACTCGCCAATAGGCGGATTGCAAATCAATTTTCACGAAGAAACGTGCACCATCCATTTTTGCAAAAATTGTTTCAGAATTCGGTAGAGGGTAATCATCGAACAAGATTTTGCTGTTTACATGGACACTAAAGTCTGCGCACATTCGTAATCCACCCGATTTTTTTTTTATCCAAACAACAGGAGATGCATTTTCTGCCCCGCCCGATTCAATCGGCTCAATAACCCCCATCCTCTCTAGCCGAGTTAGCTCTAGGTCTACAGCGGTTTGGAGTGGGAGTGGAACAGGTCTAGCACGGCAAAACATTGGCTCAGCACCCTGCTTTAATTTCATAGAAGCTAAAACACCAGTTATGTAAGGGAGTGGCTTCACATCATCATCATCTGCGGAATTAACCATCTGGTCACTAACATGATCACGACCCAACAGGCCATAATTTCTATTAGACTCTACTACATAAAATATGATAGAAGTATTTACGCTATGTTGAACTACATTTAATTTACAGCTACCGATTACTGATAACTCGTGGTCATCATAACATTTGAGCTTACGAGATGCCCTCTTGAATATTGGAGCTTCCCCTTATACCAAAAGTATTGAAGTTACCCTTTCAGGCCTGAAATGATCTTAATTTAATATGTTCCTAATTGTTTTGCAGCAAATGTAGACTTTGTATTATCAGAGCAGTGAACTTACTGTTGATTATAAAATAGTACAGTATCTGCGAGGAATATTATTTGCTTTCAGATTTTTCTGCATGACAAGGTGCTTATGGCAACATGCCAGTTTAAACTGAAAAAAAGATTTTTTAGATTGACTCAAAAACAGAAATTCTTACACAAATAAGCGTCATAATGTGTTATTAATTTATTCTCCAAGTTTCCAGAAAAAGAGCCTCGATGTTCTCAAAGTAAGTTCTTATAAAACAACAATATATTTGTCAATTGAATTGTCGCTGATCAAGATCTTAGGATGGAATATACAGAGGTGTCGTATGACAATGATTAAAGATATTCATGAGTCAATGAGTACAACGCGAGATCCAACATAATCTAATCTTATTAATAAAGAACATCTACTTTTATAGTCTACATCAAAACGAGGTTAATATAAAGAGGTTATATATACAGGAATAACAATTACGTAATACGACAACTTCCCTTTATCTAAATTAAAGCAAATATTGTTATTACTGATGTCTTTTTACCAAATTAATTAATTAATTAATCTATTTTATTTATTAACTATAACCAAAACGATTTGGTTGACGAACAATTCTTGATGAACGCCGTATTGACATATGTGGTGAAGATATGTTTGAATCAGCTGGTTGAACTGCTGATGATGATGTTGTATCGGGTGTGGGGCTAGTCCTACTTGTTTGTTCTAAATTGCAGTCTACAGGGGCATTGCCAATTTGATTGTTCGAAGCTAATACTGTTCTCTCCCCCAATTTTAACCACGCTGTGTTTGATCCTTTTGCAACAACAAATGCAGCTTTCCGAGAGGGTGTGGAATTTGTTGGCTTATACATTACAATGTCTCCGGGTACATGATCGGAAACAAAAGGGACTCTGAGATTTCTCCCCATTAAAATTTGTGCAGGTGATTCTCTGCGAGCATTCGAAGTAGTTCGGTGTACCAGCAAAATCTTGTTTAGAAACATATCGAAAGAAACGCGCATATTGCGATGCCAAGCTTTCATAGCACGCTTCACTGCTTGGACCGACCGCTCTGCAAGGCCGTTAGCGCGAGAGAAATAGGCGGGTGATTCAGATTTGTAGCAACCAGATTTGGCTAGCCATGAAACAATAGCGTCATTGACGAATTCTTGCGCATTATCGGAAACTAAGTGTTTTGCGACACCGAAACGGGCAAAAAGTGATGAAAATATTCGAATAATATTTGGAGTGGATCGGTCTGGACATCGGAAAGCTTCAATCCAGCCGCTACCAGCATCAACAATCATTAAAACATTTCCGATATCTGGAACATGGCCGAAATCCATATGTAATCTTTCCCAAGGGTCAGCTTTTGGCCATTCATGTACTGATTTAGCAGTCTTAGGGCGCAAAGTACAGCACTGTTCACAAGAAGATACATAGCGGTCTATGTCACGAGCCATGCCTGGCCACCAAGCACTCTTTGAGAGAAAGCGCTGGGTTGCATTTATACCTTGGTGGGTAGAATGTGCTTTTTCGAGAATTGAACGGCGGAGCGATGCAGGAATAAAAGCAATAGAACCGAAATAGAAAACGTCGTTATGTATAGTTAAATTTTGGTTCAAACGCGCAAACGGACGCTCAGCTTCACTGGGATTGGCCCAATTGCCCGAAATAATACGCCCTTTTAGAGATTGTGCGATGACATCAAGATGAGTAGCATTTTTTAAATCGGAAAAAGCAATAACTGGCTGAAGAAAAGCCTCGTCACAGTTACGTGTGACTTCGACAGCAGCAACAATGTCTTCGCGGGAAAGGGTGGAAGACACTGAAAGGCGAGATAATGCATCAGCATGACAGATTTCAGTTCCGGGCCTGTGTTGAATATTAAAATCAAACGCCATTAATTTTATGGCCCACCGACTGATTCGTGCCGAAGCAGTTTTTGGAATTGGTTGATCAGCACCAAATAATTGGATCAAAGACTTATGATCCGTGATAACTGTGAAATGACGACCTAAGAGCAGTTGACGCAGCCTTTCTACGCACCAAACAATAGCGAGACCTTCCCTTTCAGTTGCAGAGTATTTTTTTTCAGCTGGAGTAAGGGATTTTGAAATAAAAATAACAGGTTGGCCATCCTGTGTGAGGACACCAGCAATACAATGGTCTGATGCGTCAGTGGTCAATGTCGCTTCTTTTAGCAACGAATATGGTTGAACAATTGGTTTACTTGAAAGTTCAGATTTGAGATTTTCAAACGAACGAGCACAATCATTATTCCATTCAAAAGCGGTTTCTTTTTTGCGTAATAAATTTAGCGGTTTTATTTTGTCTGCAAAGTTTGGTATGAAACGCCCAAAAAAATTCACCAAACCAACAAATGACTCAATTTCTTTTTTATTTTGAGGAGGACGCATGCTGTTAATTTTATTGACAAGGCGATCATCTGGTTGAATACCAGAAGCTGATATGCGATAGCCCAAAAACGAAACTTCAGAAACACGCTGCGTGGATTTTTCCATATTAATAGAAAGCCGCCGTGATTTAAACCGTTCCATTACAGCGTTCAAACGTTTGTTTAAAGATTCTTCAGTAGTGGCATAAATAAGGACATCATCCTGATAAGCAATTGTGCCCTTTAAACCTTGCAGGACATCTTCAATTACATGTTGAAAAATAGCCGAACTGTTGCGCATGCCCATTTGTAAGCGGGTTACGCTATAAAGGCCTTTACTAGTGTTGATAATAGATAATTTTCGCGCGTTATCGTCGAGTTTTACTCGCCAATAGGCGGATTGCAAATCAATTTTCACGAAGAAACGTGCACCATCCATTTTTGCAAAAATTGTTTCAGAATTCGGTAGAGGGTAATCATCGAACAAGATTTTGCTGTTTACATGGACACTAAAGTCTGCGCACATTCGTAATCCACCCGATTTTTTTTTTATCCAAACAACAGGAGATGCATTTTCTGCCCCGCCCGATTCAATCGGCTCAATAACCCCCATCCTCTCTAGCCGAGTTAGCTCTAGGTCTACAGCGGTTTGGAGTGGGAGTGGAACAGGTCTAGCACGGCAAAACATTGGCTCAGCACCCTGCTTTAATTTCATAGAAGCTAAAACACCAGTTATGTAAGGGAGTGGCTTCACATCATCATCATCTGCGGAATTAACCATCTGGTCACTAACATGATCACGACCCAACAGGCCATAATTTCTATTAGACTCTACTACATAAAATATGATAGAAGTATTTACGCTATGTTGAACTACATTTAATTTACAGCTACCGATTACTGATAACTCGTGGTCATCATAACATTTGAGCTTACGATTGCTTGGAGTGAGCGGAGGACAATCCAACTGTTCCCAAACTTTACGTGACAGAACAGAACATGAGGCGCCAGTGTCTTTTAACATTCTCACTTTCACGTTGTTAATACTAATATCTTCAGTAGATAGACTTGTATTATTGACATCATCACAGCATAAAATAATGGCTACATCGTTGACATCGTCATTGGCGTCACTGTCATGGTCCACTGCTACATGATTTACCATCGCGGTGTCTTTCTTCTTTTTATAACAGCACTGTTCAAGGTGCCCACGTTTGTTGCAATAACCACATCTTTTGTTGAAAGCCGGACAAGCACGCGGAGGGTGTGTCCCATCACAGAATTTGCATTTATGACTGTTTGAAGCTTTGTTGGTTGAGCTTTTAACATAATTAACGACCACTTTTCCTTCATTAGGTAATGTCGTTCGTTGTAGAAATGTCTGCGTCATATCGTAGAGGCGGACACGTTCTCTTAAATCCTCAAAAGTAGCCGTTGGCATTAGTCGTATATAATCCAGCAACTCTCTGGTGATTTTGACATCGTTGAAGCAGTTTATAAAAACCAATTTCTTTAACTCTTCTGATGGGTCCAATGTTTCTTTGAACCGTGAAAAGTCGCATCTTTCACTTTGATAATTGATTCTAGTGTAGACATCTTCTACTGACTCATCTGGAAATTGTCGTATTGCTAAAAATGTAGTGCGTTCAGCAATAAAAAAACGCTCTTTTGG
Source organism: Haliclystus octoradiatus (assembly GCA_916610825.1). Lineage (NCBI taxonomy): Eukaryota > Metazoa > Cnidaria > Staurozoa > Stauromedusae > Haliclystidae > Haliclystus > Haliclystus octoradiatus. Next base: position 14,523,461 of record OU744446.1, read on the forward strand.
CTCTATGTATTTACAAGCGATAGCATAAATGTCAGCAAATGGCATTTGTTCAAGCTTCTTTGGTGTAACCAATCTTGACAATGTGATATATGATGTCTCTCCACACATTTCTATGAACATATCAGTTTGCTCTAAATACCCGTCTTTGGAAAGATCACCATCTTCAAGATGATCGCGACGGCATTTAGCATTAAACGAAGCAAACCAAGCGTTTGCTTTCTCGACATCATCTAAGACTAAAATTCTTTTTCGGTCCATCGCAATGTCAGCGAAGATTCTTTGTACTTTATAACTCGCAGCGCCAATTTGTCGTATGACAATGATTAAAGATATTCATGAGTCAATGAGTACAACGCGAGATCCAACATAATCTAATCTTATTAATAAAGAACATCTACTTTTATAGTCTACATCAAAACGAGGTTAATATAAAGAGGTTATATATACAGGAATAACAATTACGTAATACGACAGAGGAGAACAAATCATTTTTAAGATGTTGGCGTTTTGAGGCAAACACAATTGTGAGGCAATTATTAGAAGGCTATATTCACGAATTATGTTTAGTTTAGTTAACAGTCTAGCTATCTCAGTTACACCTGACTGATAGTTTTAATGCTATGACTTGTTTCCATAAATCAATAAATGGCCAGCACGCTTCAAATCGCTGGAACGGATTGGTAAGTGGCTTCGTATAATCTGGTTTCAGTCCTGGCAGGAATTATATTGAGCCTACCTGCTCACTTGAGCATGTATAAGCTTCATAAACTCACCCACTTTCTTTGTAAAAATTGATATAGTTTGCTTCATCTGTTCTAATCACAAATTTTAAACACGTCTTTTGATGGTAACGATCAATAGCTTGCGTGATGGCAGCGTGATTTGATAAGCCAGTGTTTGGATTTACAGTTGTGTCTATATATGATAATAGAAAAACATAGAAAATGAATTACAATTAACATGTACTTGTAAGGTGCTATATGCATGCATACACGTTTTTCGGAATTTTGTTGATATCTAATTCTAGGAAAGTAAACATTTTAGTGCTACAAATTTTAATTTTTAGAAGGCTTTGTCGCAGATTTTGCTTAAAAGCGGATGTAAACACAAAAGTGGCGAAAAATGATGAATTAATTGTCGCATAGAGGCCTGTTTAGGAGTTTCCTAGATGTTTTTTTTTATAGAACTTTCTGGGGTCGAATATTGTAATGATAACTAAGATAGTGCAACTTGAATTTGCGTTTTCAAAAGTTTTCAAAAGTTCATAATATTATCTTACCCTTACGTAAATAATCCAACTAAACTTTAATTAACATCTTCAAACGGTGAATTATTCAAATCTAAAAACAGCTTCTCCTCCGACATCAATATATCTTAGCATATAAAAGAGAGTCGCTTCAAACTTATGCATCCAAATAACTATACTAATTCTCTATCAAACTGTTCGAAAGTAGTATCATTCGAATCACCGTGGTATGATCTGTGTTTTTATTTGACTTGTTATCTCATTTTCGTTTTGTACTCTTCGTATCGTAACAAAATGATCCTTTCACTTTGCGGCCTTTACGGTTTGCGTCATAACTGCTATTGTATACGAGCGATCTCTCCTTGGATCTCCTCAATCAATCATGACTGCTCAGTACAATAACACGGCCTTTTATTTGAAACTGCAAGTTCACGGCTTTTGGTACTTTGTACGCGCGAACGTGAAGAAGCTATTGAATGACTCAGATGCATGGTTTAACTTACCAACCTAAATTGAACATAACAAATTGAAACGGGGATTGATCTAATTAATAATTTTAAACTGTAAAGTGGAGATATCATTTGAAAGTTTTTCAAGAAATTAAACGTTTGAAACGAAAAACATTAATAACAAACATTTTCACAACATGATGTGTTTCTCATTAAAATGATACCTTGCATTTTATCAGCAATCTCCACTCTGTTGCCTGTCACAATGTTTTGTATTTGAATAAAGGCGCTTACAGTAAATCAACGCTGTTCTGCTATAACTTTTGGTATGTTAAAACGGAGCTTTTCACGGGCTCCTAACGAGACCCTCAATAATTAATTAAATAATAATCTTCCCCAAACTAACTCGGCGCACATCAAACCCAGCAACGCGGATAACTCATTGCTAGTATAAGAAGATATACAATAACATCCTCAATAGTATGTTTTCACAAAAACTTTTCACTATTTTCCGAGCAGAATTATTGAAAATGAGGGGTTTTCGGAAATTTGAAGACGCAAGTTCGAGTTACACAATCTCAGTTCTCAATATATTATCTTAAATATGTTATAGTGATCGTTTGCCATTGGAAATGGAAAGGCTGCACTCAACATATATTTATTAGTTTTTTTTCTCCTATTGATCAATTTAAGTTTCTACTTTGATTTCCAGCTTTTCTAGTCCGAGATACTGTTTCACATATTTTATCAATTTAATGTTGTATTTATTTGGAGCATACCTATTGAAGAATCAAGAACATATGGAATAGTGCGTGACCTCCAAATGTATGCTAAATTTCTTAGAACACTTCTTTTGTCATTTTGGTCGTTTTCACCAGCAATTCCTTTGATATCTCCTTCACTCAGTTTCTTGTCAACCTCTGCAAGTGTAATATTTGACATATTGTATTCGAATTCACAGGCTATTGCACTAATAACGTTCAGGCCTGGAGAGAGGGGGTATTCTGTGTTGTTTCAATGCATGGGTGGGTATCTTTACCGCAAAAATGAAGTCATCCTCAATTATCTAAATGTTTAGTTGACGTACTAGCTGAATAATTATGACAAACATATATTTCTGACATCATTATTATTCAGGAAATTACGTCATAAGTCAAAACGGTGGTCATTATGCAAAATCTTGTTTCTGATCTGTCAGATTATGACAAGCTTTTTGATTGGACAGTTGTATGTTTGTCCTTAACAATTGAATTACTTTGACAAGAATTGACATTTACATTTTGGTTGGAAACATGATTTTCTATTATCTTTGAATCACAATTGACTCAAATTGGAAACAATTGACTTATTCAAAGTCAAATGTTTTACTCTCCGATCCAAAGAGAGATAATGATTGGAAAAAATTTCGGCTGAAGAACCTTTCGAGCAATATTATTGCTTCTAAAACACAATTGACTTCGTTGAAAATCTAAGACATCCTCATAAATCTTTTGGCTTCATAGCAAAACCCATGACTTTTATGTTTATCCCAATATCATTTTACTCAATAGTTTTTACTGCTCTTTGAATTAATGTGCAGCTAATTGGCAATCGATATTTTAGTATCATAACATTTTTACTATCTCATCATAATCTTATTAATCACAAGCATCGTAAAGTGAGTTAACTTGCTCATTATACGTATTTCAAGGTTTTGATAACCGTGAAGCGTATATACCGGATATTGGGAGATTACTTCTTCAGATTGAGAAAAATTTTCTATTCGTACATGTTCTTCTTGCGTTTTTACTTTGCGTGATTATTATCCCTCCAAAAATTTAGTAAAAGTGACACTTTTGCAATATTTTTGTGTCTCACTCTTTTCCCACCACCAGCAACCCGTTTATTTTCCACGAGAGGGTTTACACCGGAAAAATACACTAAACATTCCAAGTTTTTGTCTTTAAATATAAATCGGTTGAACTAAATGAAAATCTGTTTCCAGAATGATTGATTCAATGTTCAGCTCAAGATGTACATATATATTTTATCTAGATTAGAGGTCAATTCTGCTGAAAAATTATGTTAAACATAATTAACCCGGAGACAGGGAATTTTCCCATCCTTTGCAAAACCCAAGTGCAGACATTTTGCCACTGTAAAGTCTGAAACAGATGGTAACTGCCTGTATAGTTCTGCTTCAATTCTGCTTGCAGTAAATAATTCTCTTATTTTAGAATTAGGGCTGTTATATTCAATAAGAACTCTCTTTCTAAATGCTATTTCTACTTACTCTTTTAATCCACTCTCGACATCCTTATTGGGACAATTTGGGGTTCGTTTGATGTATACTATTCTTGGTTAGTGTTATTTAATTTTGAAAATTCTCAATTTTCAGGAGAGGTCAACTACGTAGCCTCCAAACGTCTCTACGGTGTACTTTAAACTGGGCCTTGCTTGATTTGATCATTGAATTGCTTGATGCATATGATTGCTTGATGAATTGTTGCCCTGTTTGGAAACAGCCCTCACGATATATAGATAAACTTGCAATCTATACTTGAATTGAATTTGATTGTCTGCATGTGTGTCGTCTTCTTTTTTCATATTTCCGATTTAAATGGGGCAGAGTAAATGTTTTATAAGGGTTTCCCCCTAAATTCCCCTACTTATCGAAACCCAGATCAGATCAAGAATGTTACCACTTCCTATATGCAGACTTAGATCCAGCAACAATAATCCTTACTTTCATTAATATGAATAATTTGATCAATAACTGCTTCTTTTTCATCTTCGTTGAGAATTTCTTCGCTATCATCATCATCATCTCCATATTCATCTTCATCGTCTGTAATAAAATATTGACAACAAATAACATTTTGATAGATGTTAAAAAATCCTGAGTAATATTTCAAGTTGTAATTGGTGATATCCGAAGTTAGGCTAGGTTAAATTACTAGAAATATTGAAACGATATTGTTGATCAGGGATCCCTTAGTGTTGTAGTGTTACCAGTGCTGCAAGGGAGGCTGACATCGTTGTAACATGTGGATTTAGTTGCGATACAAATATTGCTATCTTAATAATAGTGTCTGTTTGTAAATCAATTATTGTAAATTTGTGATCTGTCCGCAACCAAGATATTATAATAAAACTAAGATAGTCTAACTCAGATTTGTGTTTCAAAGAATTTTAAACAGGCCATAATATTATCTTACCTTTGTGAAAATCAACATAATAAAATGTATTTAATATCCTCGAGTATTGAATAATTCAAATTTAAAATCAACATCTTCGTCCGAAATTAATAACATCCTCGAAAGTCTTTCTTTGTTGACCCAATATCGATCATTCTCAAACATTTTGATCGCGTCTGCCACGGAAAAATCACTGAGAATTGGCCTCAAAAGCTATTTTAAGATCATCTCGTTTTGAAGTGAGAAATTTTCCATGGTTCAGATTATCAAACAAACAAACTTGGTTTCTTGTGAAAAGTAAAACATTTATTAAACATTGCTGAACATTAAACATTCAATATGTTATGAAATGTTGTGTGGCAAAAATGCAAACAGAACAGGGTTTCATGATTTAATCTGAACCACGTGAATAAATGATGCTCACATTCCTGAACATTTATAACAAGAAACACTTTGAAGCTGATGCTACACAGTTTTCTATTACTTATGAAATTTCATTATAAATCAACTCCATTTTGAAAGATGGCATGAAAACGCAGGCCTACTTACTGGGATTGTTAGGATCAGAAATATATATAGGCACATGTAAATGATATATTAACAAAGAAATTGACAATTCATATGATGATCACCTATTTTCTTCAGATAAGACATCGAGATTAGACAATTGATGAACATCATTATTCATACCAGAGCATTACTACATATAATTAAAAAGCGAACAAAAATTCTATTTACATCTTTAAATAGACACAAAATTAAAGTTCAACGTAATGTTAGATCAATTAATCCATGATATACCAATAGAATAATTGCATTCTATTTGGACTACATGTGATTGACGTTTGGTAAATTGGGCCATGATTGGAAGGAAATTTGAAATAAAATTTAAGGATATAGTTGAAATATCTAAACTGAAGGCATCCTGCCTGAGTATTGCCTGAATATACTGCCTGAATATTGTTTTGGTACGCTTACCATCAACGAGATTATCACCATCGACATACTTCTCTACCCAATTCTCTTTGTTGTCAATTTCTCTATCTATATGTTTACAAAATAACAAAAACAAATAAATGGTAATCCATATGTATATTCTCAAATACAGAAGAGGGATAATTAAGCTGTTAATTAATTCATATGGAGGGATAATCAAGGTCATAATTAATTCAAATGGAATCTTTCAGATATTAATAGTAGCCTAAATTGAGCAGGGAGTGCATCAAAAATAAAAACGGTATAAGTTCGGTTGGTCACGCAGTGCGGTCCACGACGTTTTTTTATTTTTGAGACATTTCTCGCATCATACAGTTGCATTACCTACATAGCCTCATTCCATCACGGCCCTCGTTTTCGCGCAGCACTCCAGTGTGAGGGACTACGAAAACTGAAGATTAAAAAGTGTGCCATAAACCAAAAATATGGTGTGCCCAATCACAGCACACCTTAGTAGCACGTGTCACATGAGTTACAGCCAGGTGTTAGTTGGTCGGCCCATCACAGAAGAATACGACGATGTGTGAACAAAAATTGAAATTTGTTGAATACTGTGAATTTCGACAATTTTGTAAACAAACTGTCGAAGGAAACTAAAAATATCAAGTTTGCGGGATTATTTTGGATCAAATTGGAGTAACAAAAATAGAAATAATAGATTACATTATCTCTAGAAGGACTGTATGAACATTATGAAAACCTTTCGTGAGCGTAGAATACAAAATAAAAGGAGAAAACATCATGTTTTAACGGAGCGATCGCCATCGTTGGAAAATTGTAAGCACTTCTGTCGATTTTAATCTTGATTTAAATAATCAAAATCAAAAAATTTCTCAAAATTAAAGATCAATTCTCCAATATACAGCATTGCTCTCACTCAAAGTTCCATTTCTCCGTAAATATATAATTAAATATTGACAATATGACAGAATAAACGATCGAAATATAAACTTTAAAAATGTTTCAAGCAGGTTTGTTTGCATTTTTAGTGTTTTATTCACCAACCAGCGCTCGACAAAACCTCACACGTGATACCATGATGTGCTGTGATTGGGCACACCATATTTTTGATTTATGGCACATTTTTTAACCTTCAATTTAATTAGGGCCTCACTGGAACGCCGCGCGAAAACGGGGACCATGATGGAATGAGACTATTACCTACCTACACCATACAGTTGTATTACAGAGACATTCCTCGCATGTATTGAAGTTTTGTTGTTATATTTAATTCCTCACGCACGCAACGTCGATGAAAATATTATATCGTCAATCACGCATATATACAAGCAAACTTCGAAAAAGCAAATTTTATACTCAGACGTGAACACCGACAGGCAAATTAATAGATTGAATAGCAATTACAAAGTTTTCAGTGATTTGGTCTCGATTAGATAGGAACCGTGCATAGGACTGTAAGTAACATTATTTTCATTGTTCAAAGCTTACAGATATCATGCTGCAAATTTTCTAGAGATAAAATGTTCTACTGTGACTACTTTCGAATGGATTGCACTGTTTCTTCAAATCTTCGAACATGGAATAATATTATGAATCCTAACCAGCTCATTACGTCATGATTAACTAGATAATTAATTACCCTGTTAAAAGTTTATTTTACTAATTTAAAAATTCAAAGGATTCAAATGTATGATGATTTCAGAGCAATATAAATCTCAAGAGAGGCAAATAGAATTTATAAAATGTAGTATCACTAACCTCTCAATTTAGCACTAGTTGGATACCTTTCGATCAAAGAATCTTCATCATCCAATTCCAATACCCAATCTTGAACGAGAAAGATAGGAAATAGACAAATTCGGCTAAGAACCGAATGTATAGTCACGTGATCTGAAATTGGCGTTTACAGTCGAACGAATGAATGGTTGAATGCGGTCGCACGTACTTTTCTGCAGTTTCATAAAGCTTGTAAATTCGTATTATTGGAAGATTAATTTGATTTATAGAAAAGTTAAAAAGTTACTTCTGCGCTTAGTTGCTTACTCAACATTGTTGCTGGCGTGTTTGATGTCTTATTTATGCCCCTTGGAGAAAGGTAAGGATTAGAAGACAGAACGATTTCGCTGCCAGATTAGTCAAATTTTACCGGTTGACACATTACTTTTTGAGAACATATGTATAAATACTGGAATAATGCACTGAAAGTGAAGAATCACATTTTTTACTCTTTTTCAATGATGACAGCGAAGGAAAAAGGTAGTTCAAAGCTGTTATAAAGCCAACAGAAATTTCCATTGAACGTTACATTTTTGGCGCCGTTTTCTCGCTCGTTTTCTTTCTATGAAGACTATGACGATGAAACATGAGCTTTATATTATGGAAGAAGTTATATACTAGCAGAAAAATAATATATTTCATAACAATTAACGCAAAATATATCTATGACGTATTTTATAATAGCCTGTGCCGTGTGCTGAGCCGTCCAACACCCTCTGAGTATCAAGAAGTTTAGAATTGCAAACCGTCTGGCCGTATTCAGAAATGCGAAGATCTCTTGCTAGTTTTGCTCATGAGTCTTACTACAGATGGTGTAGTTATTATATGGCCATATATATTGCATAAAGTGGATTTTCTATCTGCCGTGTTGAACGTGAACAGTGTCACAACTCTGGTGAAAGTCTATATAGAAGTAGAATAAATCAAATTTTGTCGAGAAGAAATCAGCCATGTAACTCGATTGAAATCAAAACGTTTGTGACTAACATTGAAATAGTATTATTTATGTCCAATTAATTGCATATCAATTATATTTCAAAATCCTAAAGATATTGTAATTTAATAAGAAATCAATAGAAGTTTACTCTTTATACTTTGCAATTTTTGTAACCGATGCAGATTTATTTTCCTCATAACAATAAAAGCAAGTTCAACGTAAAATTCAATATTTAAAATTATCTTTATAGATTAACAAATTCTAAGATTCAAACTCATTTTGATAAATAAATTGGTTAAAATAAAACAACATATTGCTCTGTTTTGCGGTACTTCAATTGATATTTTACTTAAAGGGATTATGCAGACCGGCAGCCCTTATGGATTTTTTTTGGGGTGTAAATTTTATTGTACGTCACTACATTGACTTCGCATTTTGGTCCGCTGGATTAAAAGCTGCGAGGAATCCGAGGATAGTACAGCAAACAGAAATGGCCTAAACAATTATTCTTATTTCATAATTAATTTCGATTTTGCTGGAAAATTCTGAAGGACAGGAATCAATAATTAATAATACACAAATTACATTAAATAAGGGCCTACCGCATATTATGGTTGTGCAGGCTATACTATAACTTTACGCTGTGGATATTGTTCCGGTTGCCGGAAAGCTGTCCTCAAAAGATAATTTTCCGTGCGTTCCTTTGTGCATGTGTTTGTAGATAGTAAACATGATTGTGTCGATCGATCCAAATTAAATCTTGAATAGTTTGTAAAATAATTCATAGCTAAGCACCGACACCGTAGATTGGATCGACTGTTTGGAATAGATGTAAAACAGAAACGATATTCAACATATCTATGCATTAATCATTTTATTCTGTGTTTGATTTATCGAAGCTTTTCAGCGATGCGACTCAGCGTTTTCAATATTTGAATGTCGTGACATTTATTTGGCGTTCTGAAGGTTTCAGAGAATATTTATGTAGCTTAACAATATTTCAAAACATTTTTACTTTGGTGATTTGTAATAATCTATATTTGTAATAATAATATAATATAATAATATAATTGTAGTAATAATATAATATTTTTCGTATACCAAAAGTCAAAACTCTGAAACTCAAAACCGAGTTCGTTCGCTATTTCTATAAGTTTGGAAAAACGGTTTGGTATGGCATCTAGCGTCGTGAATCCCTCATATAAAGTGCTTTCAACATCTAGCACTTTAAATTTAAATTATTTTATATTCCATTACTAAATCGATGAACAGAATTGTTATTAACGTGATCAAGCAGCAGGACCGTCGGTCACCATTGCATCTTGAAGGAATGTGAGAGAAATGCAAACAACACAATCAATACGCATGCGCAAAAGACGCACGGAACATTATCTCTAGTACTCAGGATTCCGGCTGCCGGAACATTATCCACTTCGATAACTTTAAAGTCAGAAAAAATAGTCACAAGTCAGCACAAAAACGTAAACATGTTTTTATTAATTATTCAACAATTTTAAAAATAACAAGTCAACAGCAAGTTCAACAATTCCAGTAAATTGTACCATATGCTAACGATTGACAATTTGACACTATTCACAAATGTTGATCAATATACATATACGTTATGTAGGTAACATCTTTTGGAAATATGATTACAATTCCAAATAGAATAGCCAATTGATCTACGAAGCATGGTTAGCAACACCACGGCATAAAATTACCTTGATTACATTATCCAGATAATAAATAATTTTCTAAAAAGACCAGAGCAAACCGAGAGTCTGAAGGACTCGCAGAATTTGTAGCTTCCTTTTGTAAAATTTCAAACACACGCATACTGTCATTGCATTTGCACGGACAGATTTCCGTAGCTTTGAGCTGAGCTCCTGTTTCCGCTTCAGATATTTCTGATCTTTACTTACTATCACTTCTCTCCTGTCTTTCCATTTGATAGCGTCGATAAATAATGTTTACAATACGTGGACATCCCATGAAATATTAAAATTAGATCTATATTAAAACTATATTAATTCAAGAAAAGTAGTCAGCGCCCTGGTAAAATACACGAGGCAAGATGGCATCATGCAGCTTTTCATTTTTCATAATATAAACATTGAATACCAGACAGAAGAATACAGCTAACATGAAAACGAGTATTGAAAAGTGAACTCAACTAAATCAGTAGATAGAATAAAATACCTTGGAGTTGTATTCACTACCGACCTCAATATTCCTAATCAGAAAATGTTTCTCGAGTAGAGATCCTGATTTTTAATGAAAGCATACAGTGTATACGTGAGACCACTTTTAAAATCAGCGTCTCCTGTATGGTCACCATATTTAATTAAAGATATCATAGACATTGAAAAGGTTCAAAGAACATATATTAGGCATTTATCCCGGCATTTATGCCAGATCAAACACATTTACGGTCAAACATATCAAACTCGTTTGAAGTATCTTAATATTAATTCTTTGGAACTAAATCCGGGTTTCCACTTGTCGAAAAACTCGCTGCAGCGAAAAATTCGCGGCTGCTTTCGTCGCAAAATTTTCGCTGGTTGATTTCCTCACAAATTTGTTCAGCGCGCTAAATTCGACATTGTATGAAAATCCATCATGGCAGCAGTCAATTTGAAAATTTTTGCTTGCAGAGCTGCAATTTTTGACTCATGGTTACGGAGTATCCATTAGGCTATGCTATCAGGTTCAAAAAATTATAAATCACGGTTACGAATGCGTGATTATGTGCGTGACTTATAAATTATGCAGCGACTACGTTTTCACACATGACCACCGGGATTTTGAACGTTAACGCGATTTTTGTGTAAATAGCAAATCGCATACTGCTTTGCCCGCAAACAATACATATAAAATCATCGATTGCGCAATATCCGCCTAGACTTCACTGAGTTATTGTTCAGATTCTAGCATTGCCTTTGGAATCACGGTTTGGAGCGTTTTCACTGAGGTGACATTTTACTAACATTTTCTGATGACGGCCATGTTGGTGTACTCGCAGCTTAGCGAGATTACAATTGCATTATTGAATGAAATGTTTTCTAATACTCCTAGATTAGTTTACATCGTGATTATCTCTTCATCGGTAGAACCGTAGAACACATGATTGTTTTCCTCTTCTCACCATTTGAAATGATTAATGAAAGGTTATAATCGTTCTGTAACATCACTATTTGAGTTGAAACTTCTAAGATAATTTTTGTTGTGTTTTGACCGTGAGAGCTTTTAAACCGACAATTCATCATTTGTTTGGGGGCTTAGACCAGACAGTATTGTATATTTATTGTTTATATTATTTTCTGAAGTTATTTATTACATTAAACTGCCAAGCCAGTCGTCAGGGTTTTATTCGGAATACATTGTAAAGACTATCTAAAAGGGAATTTTTACATCATTTCCTGTACGTCATAAAATTGCGCTCTAGGCCCCTAGTATAATTAGTAAGAAATAAATATTATTCTGGTAATAGTTTGCATGGTAATCTGTTGTTTACATTCTTTAAAGTTGTTTGTTAAAATGTTTAATTCTGCTGCGACATCAACTTGCAACTTCGCACGTCATTTACAACTCACACCTGTATTATAAGTGGTGAAAATCACTTACAATCCTTAATAAAATAAATTAATCCAACTTATACAATAATTAATATATTGGTTTGATTAATTTTCTTTTTCTTTGATTTTTTTGTTTTAATTTATTTTATTTTATTTGATAGTTTATTTTATTGAAGTTGATTTGATTTGATTTTTCTTTGCATGATGATTTGATTGATTTGATATTCTATTGAATTTGATTTCAATTTGTATATTTTGATTATTATATCATTTGCCATGAGTCCAAACGTAGCGGAGTTATTTTTTCAAATTTTGCTGCTCAGAACACGTAGAGTAAATACAGGAAAATACCGTAAACCATTCTGGGTCCGGAAATTATTTGAAGCGAGGGAAGAGAAAGGGTGTTCATTTACTTGTAAAGAAATGAAGATTCATGGCAGCGAATATTTTTACCGTTCGTTTCGTATGTGTCCTTCGACATTTGAACAATTTTATATGACGATTGACCCAAAAATTGAAAAGAATGATACTTTCATGAGAAAAGCAATTGTGTTTGTGTTATGAGAGGCTATGTGTTTGTTTGCGTTACTTGATGACTGGAATGGAGGATCACAATTGACAAATTGCAAAATTGAAAGCAATACAGGCTGCAAGTTTCATCCCTCCATCTTGTTTGCTGAAGATGTCATGACAACATCATTCTCAGATGATTTGCATTGGTTTGACTCACTTCTCACTTCAGTGAATCGCAAAAAAGTAGGGTCAGACATGTGTGCAACGTCACACAACGCATGCGTACTCGGCTTCTTCGCCGCGAAATTTTTCGTCAAATGGAACCGGGCTTAGGGCAAATCAAAAGCGATCTGACAATGATGTTTAAAATGATTAATAATGTATAATAGATTTGCGTTTAGAAGAATTTTGTAAATTCAATAAAATAAATATTCGATGCGGGGTAACTCCTTAAAGTTACAACTGACAAATGTATCTGGTTCTGGTAGGCAGCTAAATATCAGCAAATACCAATTTGTCGATCGAGTAATTCCATTGTGGAACTGCTTACCAGATAGTGTGGTCACCTCCAAAACATTATCATCCTTCTAAACAAAATTAAATACTGCCTTGAGCTACATGCCTTATGCAAAGTTAATTAACAATCTATATGAACTAACACATTACAACATTTTAATGTTATGCTTTTTTATATATTTAAAGGATATATGTAAGTGGAAGTTCTACTTTCTTATATAATCCTGTCAGTATTTTTGACAAATAAACAAATACAACAACAAATAATTATAGGGGTTACTGAAGACAGAGGGCAAAATATGTGTAGTTATAGTTATGTAGTTAAAGTTATACACATCAAATACCATTGTTCAAAATAGAACTTAATTAAACGTTATGTAATCTGTTAATATTGTTGCTCTCACCGTATGAATATTGTACTTTTAGTCTCTACTGGTCTTGTATGTGCTTGCTCGTATCCTCTAAGGTAGTAGCGATGGAAAACCCAAATTACATAGACCTATACAGCGAGCGGTCTGGGGAGAAATTTCTCACGATATTCTAACCCTCTTAGTTTCATACAATTGTACTTTTGTACGAGCCCAAACTAATGAGCCAACAATTATATGATAAAAACAAATTGAATATATTGCAGATTAAATTTGAACAGAAGTTATCAAATTATCGATTGATTTCAGTTTCAGAAAAGGCATCATTTCTCACAACCGACAATTAGATTTACACAAAATCAAACAAAATATGTGATATACTTCCTCATTATGATTTTCTGCTATTTATTAAATTTTTAATGTAATTACCTGTTCACCTATAAAAAGAAAATAGCATGATCTTGGAAATTTTGGGAAAGCTATATATTGATTGATGAGTCTTTCTCAAATCATGTCGATATTTCAAGCAAAATGCAAATAAGGTTAAACAGAGCAATAAACAACAATTAAAAATGAACAAATATTAACCATTAAAACGTATTATAGAGATTACCTTTTGGGTCACCCACACTTCTTCCATTGATAACAAATGTTTGTATAATTAAAATAATCCCAAATACAAAAATGAAATTTCGAAGAACCATCTTGAAGTAGACCGGTAGAAGTTACCTCTGGGAAATGTTTTACAAAATCGATGGAAATACAGCAATTTTATAATGCCCGGTCGCTATTCATAGATTTTATTTCTATAAAGCGTACAGATTGTTAGGAAATAAATGCCGCTAAAGCTTCACTCAGAAATCGCATTCAAAGCAAAATAAGGGTGCCATTGAAACACATTTCAAAATAGTGCATACCTCTTTGTAAACTTGAAGTGTACACATACAATAAAGTCTACGTATGCATTTGCAAGCATAGGAAACTGTCGGGATCTACTAAAACTTACTGATTGAGAGTTATCAGCTAATAAAGATTTAATAACACCACAAAATAATATTATTAAAGTTTAATTAACTTCAGTTATGCGAAGTTAAGTTCTGCATGCTTCTCTCATTTGCGATAGAACAAAGCATGGACAAAATGATAGCAGTATCAACTTTCGGATTATTCCCAGGTCGTTTTCAAAATGGATGTAGATAAAATCGAAAGAAAATTTGAAGATGGAAAGAAGATATAGTATACGACCATAAATAATTATGACGTTATCATATATCCAATACACGGCAACAAGAAGTGACTTCTTTGCGCTGTGCATTTAATGTCATTTTTCTTATGATGCATGTTGGGGCTCTTTAGACATAACGGTCGGTTTGCATTCGCAGCTAGCCATCGCTGAATTGTTTACTTTCAAACAGGAGTAAGACAATACTCTATATCATACAAATCTACAATATCTGTAGTGGCAAAATCCCATAAAAATAATCAACCGACCATAGGGACATTTAGACTATCAGATTGTTAATGAAAGCAATTTAGAATTATTCATTCACCAACTATTCATTCATCATCGACCAAGTGACATTCTGAATTAATCATAAAAAATAATATGCACCGGAACTAGCTCCATGCTCTTATTGTTGAAAATCAGATAGAAATAGCAAGGATATGTAACTACTTTTGGTGCACATTTTAAAACATTGTTGACGTCCATATGATTGATTGATTTTTTCTATGGTATTATACTACTACACAGATTGTAGATTTGCGGGCATAATGTTGGCAGTGACAACAAAGTGTCAAATACAAAGCGGGGAAGGTTACAATTGATGATTTTCCAGTCCTATCGCATTATGAATTGACTGGACTGAACAATCTTCAATGGCAATGTCACATCATATGGGAAACACAAAAGATATTCACTCTGTTTGTAAAAACAAGTACCGTATTTGGGTCACGTGCCTTTCTGCAGAGATATAAAGTAGTGGAACTGGTTCTCTGTGAAAATGCTGCAATGTGAACGATGCTCGACAATGTATCGTACAACACAGAATAAGGCAATGCAATTTTAATTATAAAAATATGTCATTATGAAATAGAATATGATACAAATACGGATATTCTAATATATATGGACGTAAAATTGTATAATAGTATTAAAATATTAGAAAGTTAAAAAATAGTCACTTCAAAGAACATGTTGCATGTTGTTTTCGTATTTTAATTTCAATTATAACATACTTTCATTAAACTAATTGCCAAAAGAAGCAGCTACAGATAGATCTTGCTCAATGCATTAGTATGTACTTGGTATATCGTTTGGATGCATCGTCTTTTAATTTAAATACATAAATATCCTATTTTCAGTTCTTTTAGCGAATTTGAGATATTTCATTCCAAACTGCTCCGTTTGGAAAAGAAAACTTTTTGATTGTTTCTGCTTTAATCTCACAACTGTAACCAGGTTTCTATAGCAACAAAACAGAAATCGAAATAAAACACTGTATTCAGTCTTGAAAACGTAATTTTCAGACACGCAGTAGTTGTATAGAAAGTCAAATTATAGGAATGTGCCATCCCTATCACGCCTAACACGTTTGCTACACAAAGAACGCCACAAATCACGGTCAGATATAGCTGACAAAGAAACTTGTAAATAAGACAATCCATAATACAAAACATTATGAAAAGATACTACTTGCCCATAGCCCCTTCGGTTGCCAATGTCAATTCAGTACTATGTAAGTAGCTATCTGGCATAATATGGTACCATTATTAGAATAGAAATCTATTTATAAGACCAACATTTCATTCATGCATATTTCCTGTAGTTTTAATTTCGCCGTACTTAGAACATATGATAGCACATAATGGGAAGATATCTACTTGGAGCCTATTTAGTTTCTTTACTTTTTTCCATTCTTTCTGTCCAGTCAGGACAATCCCCCTCGCACTCAAGAATAGAGTTTGAAAAAAGCGAAATAAATAATGCAAAACAAATGTATAGAAGTAGAGACTTTAGAAGCTAGACAAAACAATCAACCGAACCTACCGATGGAGCCTGGTAACAGCCATGTTTAATATTCACAGGATCTGTGAAATGTTCATGCAAATGATCAACAAACTCCACTACCCTGAAACAACAAGAAAATAATGATTTGGAGAATTCTGGAGAATTACCAACATTTGTGAATTTTGCATAGTATTAAATATGAAGGATTATCCTACATCTGCTTGGTACAATTTAAATGATACTTGCTCAAGCGTATTGAATTATCATTCGTGAATACAACGCAGAACATAGAAATCGGTATTTTATCTATTTGAGGGTTTAATGGGAAATGATTTTTAGAATGATTGACTCGCACCTGTCTCAAGTATAGAGAAGTTATCTCCACTGGATATCCTTGTGTCACTCAATAAGAAATAGCTTGGCGGAGCCTTCGATAACCGTTACTAGTAACAATTAGCCTTGATTTATCACCATAATCCCGGGCCATAATCTAACCCCTTAAACCAAAAATCTTATTATTAATAGTATAACTGATTGAAATACTCCATTTTACCTGTCTTCCATTGTTCCAGCCACAGCAACATAATCAAACATGGACAAATGCTGGACCATTTCACAGAGACCAACACCACCAGCATGAGGGCAGATAGGAACTATAGACAATAGATGAACAGGATAAGCAATACGTAGATTAGCATAAGCAAATACAGGATCCAGTAGCTGATTTGCTGATAAATTTCAACTGTTGATTATAAGATGACTGATGTGTCATAGGTTAGGATACAGGATAAAATAATCAGAGCAATTTGATTTTTGGGAGAAAAGTGGGAATACCTAATGCGGTGAATATAACGTAAAATCTGATCTAACTCTGGTTCAAGATACCACCAGAGTTATCCAGATAGGATTATAATAATCTCGTTCAGATTGATAAAATACAGTACCAACAGTACCTCCAAACTTTGCTGCCATCAAGATGATTGCCAAATTCTCATTAACTCCACCGACTCGACAACTATCAATTTGGCAGTAGCTGATGGCGCCAGCTTGCAACAACTGCTTAAAAATAACACGATTTTGACAATGTTCTCCAGTTGCGACACCAATTTTGTATGGTTTCAATGCCTTTGCGATTTTCGCATGACCCAGTATATCATCGGGTGATGTGGGTTCTTCAATCCAAAGAGGTTTAAATTCAGATAATTCCTTCATGTTATCAATAGCCTCATCTACGTCCCATCTCTGATTAGCATCCATCATCTGAAATGAAAAATATATCATTTATAAAATGACGAACGAAGAAGGGACACGCGGTCATATGCATTTTAATTTTCTTATACGGTAATCAACTTAGGCAGCAACTACATTTTTTGAAAAGGTGTCTGCATTTATTTTCCATTGTCCTTGATAGACAACTAACCGCGTCTACCGTTATATGAAAAAAGATCTTATAAGAATATTTCATTTCATTTAACGTGTAGCTTACTTGTTTTGAGAAAAAGTGTTCTTTATTTCCAATTTTGACGTGTTTTACATTACATTTGTTTGACAAATAGCTTGAAAGTTCAAAGAGAAAAATGCATGGTCTTAGTAGATATATTTTCTTATTTGAGCATATCTTGAAAAACGTTTAGGAAAATTTGTACTCAAAATAAGAAACTTTCTTCAAGCTATGTGTAATCGTATTTCAAGCAAAATGGGTTAAATTTTAGGAAATATTGTACAAGTTTCAAGCAAATGCATATTTCATGTATTTAAACAATGATTTTGTCCTAAAGCAAGCAGATCTACCCTTGAATCAAGTAAAGATTTCTCGGATGTCGTCGTCATGGAATAATCAAAGCTGCCTTATAAAATATGTTCATATTAAACTTACTAACGTATTGTCCCATCCAATGACATTTCTTATCATTGCACACCGTTTCTTATCATCTTCTATATCTGCCCCAACTTTAACTTTAAATCTAGCAAATTCAACAATATATTAGTCCAGCATTGTTTGTGTCAATAGCAATAATCTATTAATAATAATATTGTATTATTTCCTTTGGTTTGAGATTTAATATTACTTTAATTTAATTTTACAAACTTTTCTCTCATTTTTTTTAAGAACAATTGGATAGAATGCCTTACAATACTGGAGATGTGACAAAACTAAACATGAATATTTTTGAAAATTTGATTAAATTCTAAAATATCAGATTTAACCAGTATATGAAAAGATTGTACAATAGAAAGTTTATAGAATTTGAATTTGTTCATGAATTGAAAATATAGTTAATGAACAATTTGCAAACATGTTTAGACTGGAACATAAACTTCAATTCGTAGTCCATGAATTGCAAATATAAAGTAAAGTAATGTGGACGGTGTCGCCCTACCGAAGGCACCCGTACCACCCCTCTATTTCTAGAGGAGTGGCTCTTTTCGCTAAGAGCAATGATGTTAAACGCTCCTTAGATCTCAGCCGCGACACTGCAGATCAATTTCAACAGATTTCATGGCAGATAGGCCTTGATTGTCAATGCGCAACGATGCGCCGCAGCTACTCACAATGCAATTCCTTCTGAACCATTCCATCCGCCATCCTTAGATGGTACTCATTTGATGCTACAGATAAAGTCAAGGCTGAGTTGACCTCAGGGGGATTTGAACCACAGTCGATCAGATATGACACGATCTGAAGTTCGGTTGCTCTGCCAACTGAGCTAATCACCCCCAATTGCAAATATGAGGACTTTATAAACGAGAATCCAATGAAGGTATTCATGACTATTGTGTCCATGAAAATGTAACAAAAAGCGAACAGTGTTATGAATAAGAGGTTTCTACTCCATTCACTAACTGTGATATGTTTGATGGAAATATTTAATGAAGATCGCATGGATTTGTATTCTTGCATGCAAAAAAGTTCAAGAAAAGAATTTACTTACAATTACAAAAGAAGTATGTTGAATTACTTAAGGAAGCAATTTATTCTCAAGTACTTTAGTAAAAATGAAGTCATGCTAAGGATGTTATGTAAGGTTATATTCTGCCACTGTAATATCTCCTGTGAAAACGAAACGATGAGTTCATGAACTGTTCATGAACATCCATGAAAAGTTCATGAACTTTATGAACAGTTCATGCACAATTCATGAACTTCACAAATACTTTATAAACAGTGACGAACAGTTCATAAACAGTGCATGAACAGTTCATGAGCGTGATATTGCTCAAACGTTCATGAGCGCATTCGAGCAATGTCAAGCCCATGGAATCATGAACTTTTTCACAGATTGTGTTAACTGGGACAACGTGATGGATGTTGTGGTAATTTATTAGAGCTGAATGAAAAACATTTTAACACCTAACTACTTTATAATATAAACAGTAATACATTTATTTTTCTAGATAGAATTGATAACATTCTGTAAAGTAAAATTCATATCATAATACTACATCATGATCATTTTTAGAAACTGCAATAGAGAGAGTGATGTGTAAATCGTTACTTTATGTGACAAAGATCATATCACTTTATGCATTAGTTAATAGCTTACTGTGCTATGTTAGTCATTGTCAATCCAAACAATACCATTTATGTGCTGATATTGATATATCTGTTCAAATGCAGTAATTAATAGTTCATGAACTCATCAAAATTCTTTCAAGAGAAGTTAAGGAACTAGTTAATGCACTTTTGTGCTATTCCAAGTTCACCGTACTGGTACTGCTCATCAATTAGATCACAAATATGTTTCATTTACAGTTTCATGAACAGTCCATGAAGTTTTGCATGGGCTATTACCTCAAATGGTAAGACAAGATGTAGATGTGGATTAGTCACAACTTGCTAAATTTGGAATTTGTGACAAGCAGTAAGGAAGTTTTTAGGCGGACCAATGTGTAAATGTTCTTCCTTATAAATCCTTATAATGTGTACTTCTTGTTTGTATAAATGGCAGCAAGATATAAAGAGACTATACAGACAGGCGGTCTTCTTTGCTAGATATTTATGAAAAGTGTGCACATTTTTAAATAATCGTCTCCATGCTAGCTGTATTCTTCTGGTTGGTGTTCAATGTTTATGAAAAGCTGCAGGACGCCAACATGTCTTGTGTATTTTTTCGCTGCGTTGCGCTGTTGTTTCCTTGGAACTTAATTGCGATTCTATTCATTTGGTATAATGCACATATCAAAAGCAATATTTATTGAATCACAAAGCAACCAAGAAGGGTACAGCAGGAGGGAAGTGGTACAAAGTCATTTTTCAGACATCTACAGTCTTAACTACCGAGTTCTGTACGCAATATGATAATGAGAAATTTGGACAAATAAAAAAATACAGTACTGCGAGTTTTCAGACTTCTTATTTTCTCTGGCCAGTTTAGAAAGTGATTTATTATCTGGAGAATGTAATGAAGGTAATTTTATGTTGCTATGTAACTCTTACATAATCGATTATTTGTAACCACAAACTTGATATTAAATAAATGTAGGTTTTGTAATAGTTTATAATGATAAATGTATACGCTGCATAGTACTGATTTAACACTTATGAGTAATGCTAATAGTTACTAGTTGGTATACAGTAAAATACATTGAACTTGTTGAAATTGATGTTGACTCGAGGACCTTTTTGAGATTATTAATAAAAACATGTTTACGTTTTCAGCTAACTGCTGACTGTTTTCGTCTAATATATTTCTGTAGTAAGTAGCCTACACAGGAGAACCATACGATTTAAGTTGGTATATAATGATATTTTTAAATCCATTACACTTGACTAGGTCATTGAGAGTTTTAGTGCACAATCAAAATTTAGTTATGAAATAAAAGAAATGTCTAGCCGATTTTGGTTTGTGTTTGCTATAGCGTGTAGCTTTCGATCCAGCCCACCAAAATGCAAAGGCAATGAGTGACGTAGAAGAAAAGTTGAAACCATAGAGAATCCATAAGGGTGGACTGTCAGCACAGTCCCTTTAACTTTTGAAAAATCATTTGAGAAACGCACACCAACTCATACAAAACCGACAAAATCTAAATTTGAAAAGAAAAGCCATTATTGTGCTTAAATTCAAAGATGACGTTAGAGAGTAATGATTATTTTTTTCTAACTGCCTACGCCGTTTAGCAAAAATTATAACGTGCCAAATCTTGTCCATTTTTATGTGTCAAAACAGTTTACAATAGTGCTGTTGATGATGAGTATCTCTTGCTGTAAAGGTCCAAGTCTCCAATTCTGCCAGTTTACAATGTGAAGTTGCAGAGCATTAGAAATTGAAGACAAATATGCAATCACATTTTCAACTAAAACAAACAAATTTGGAATGCAATAGCTTAGCTCAAAGCGGATCTACAACTTGTCAAAAAACTGACACTCTTCCACGTATGGTATATGGTAAAGTGTATGCAGTTATGGTAAAGTGTAAAGGTATATGGTAAAGTGTACAGTCCATGTAAAAGTAACATTCACAAATTGTCTCAAAGGTGTACATGATTAGTTCATGGATGTTTCCAAAAATCATGAAGAGGTTTTGAACAGTTCATGAACTTAGTAAATGTATTTCGCCAGACCATCATTCAGATTGTTTTGATTATCAGCGTACTGAAATCAGTGTACTTGTAGATTTGAAAGTCTAACTGACATATCAGCATAAATACCTGATCCAACCTTCATTCAATGCAGTAACACAAAGGTTGTTGACTTTTTCTTCACTATAGCCCATCCATCCCACTGAGGTTGTGTATGCTGGAAACCCATTTGTAAGCAGAAAGTTCTCTGAAAAGATTAAAAAAACATATTCATAACTAGTCAATGGTCATTGCTAGATTATAAAATAATAATAGTAAAATCAGTACACTTTTTAAGGTCAATAAGTAAACATTTTAAATTGAAAAGCTTCAAATCTTCAAACAGAGGAGCTACAATGATTGTCAGGGTTCTATCAGTTTAAATAAAATGGTGTTAAATAAATTTTTACAAAGACAATTGGGTCACTATAAATTCACATCTTTCACTGCATCATTCTGCAACTAAATACCTGTGTGCCTGTGTTCAATTCAATTCAGCATTTTTTGTCCTGCCTCTTTTAAAAGTATGGCACATCATACAGAATTTTATTATAATATAAACAAATATCAACTTTTATTGTATTTCATTATTAAAGGCTTTGTATTGAGCAAAAAATTGAGCAACGATTAGTTAATTGCAGCGGTAGTTCTTTCAAGATACAGTATACCGTCTCACCAGGCTGTACTAAAATTTTCAGACGCTTTATTCCTAGTTTTTAATCAAAAATAAAATTGCTGACTGTTACAAGGTGTGATATCAAGACGTCTATGACAAACGTAAAATCAACTATATGGAAGGTACCAAAAGTGCAGCTCTACTCATTATCTGTGGAAGTTACTTTTGGGAGGGTTTTACTTGAATAATGGAAAAATGTAGCAAGACTTGCAAAAAACATTTATTGAAAAAATATGCTGAACTCAGTCAAGTCTCCGTTATTAAATTAATAAAATACGTTTTATCAGCAGAAAGCATTGAGTCCATCGAACCAAATGTCTGAACCAAAGCATTTAAAAAAGCTTAGTAATGGTCATTTTGGGTATTTTCCTGTTGTTGCTGTTTACTCAAGAACAGCAATCAATTGCTTACATGAGAAGATTGCATCTTTACAGAATGAACTTTGCAGTGAAGATGACACTGTTGCTGCATTAAAAAGATTGCTTGCAGGGTATTCAACACTTGCAACGAGAGGAAAGTCGAAAAGAACAATTCAACGTAAACTTAAAGTCATCAGAGAAGAAGTTGAGAAATTGACAGGAGAAAAACATGCCCTAACAAAAGTGGTGTCATCAAGGAAAATGAGTAAACGACTAGATGACACCAAAGCGTTACAAAGAGGTTATTTAGCTATGAAGGGTAAGGAGTTCAGTTGATGGTAAAGCCTGTGGAGCATATAGCCCGCAGCTTAATGAGCAGGTAACCATTATAACATGTTTGACTGTATAGACATACAAATTAACTTGACTATTGCACAGTTGATTCTGGTCAACTCTTTTAAATCCATAATTTCAAATGTAGTTTAAAATGTTTTAACTATCATTCCTGACATGCTTATTTTTCAGGCAACAATCAACCACTGTTGATTAAAGTCAGCAAGGCAAGACAGAACGTTGACAGAAAAGCTTCAAATATCATTGATGTACTCAGGAAATTTATAGAAAAGAGAATAGCATCCTCTTCTGACAGAGTATTAAGACTCAAATACTCTGCTGACGGTCACAACACCACCAAATTTAGAGCAAACTGTACCTTCTCTGTTACTCATGTAGATGGAAGTCAAAACGCTGTTAGTCAACCAGTCCAGGTAAATCACGCTTGGAATGATATTTCTATCAAATCAACCCTTCATGAAAAGGCCACCTGCACATAACAGTTAGTTGCTATAGTCTCATAGCTGTCTGTCATATACACATTAAATAGGTTGCACCGTAGTCGATTCACTATGGTGTTCAAAATACTGCTAGCAGAATCACCCTATGTATCATGGATTGAAAATTCGTTTTCAGGTGCTTGACTTCGGTACCAGTTTACTCCTAACTTCTAATTGTGGTATACTTACGGTATGATATAAATTTCAGTGTTAGATCGAGATTTAACATTTTGGGATCTACATATGTCAACAACAATCTATATATTTATATCTTGCTAGTCTGTTAATTATATCCTACTGACCTACATGTAAACATGTAAAGAAGATGGAGCTTATTTTCCATAAAAATCTAACCCATTTTGTGTCGATTCTCTTCCAGGTTCAGAGAACTATGATCTACACAGAGATAGTGGCTTCTGCAGAAGTTATCTTCATTAATGTCTTGAGAATTTGATTCTGATGTGCAGCTGGAGCATAACCTGTGCGTTGATTACAAGATAATGCTGACAATACTGGGGTATAAAGCTGCTACTACTGGCCATAACACATGTATTTATTGTAAGTGCAGTAAAGGGTATTGGGACTATTGCGTAACCGCTTTCAGCTGAATGAGGAAAAGTTTGTC
The DNA here is from genome assembly GCA_916610825.1 of Haliclystus octoradiatus. Taxonomy (NCBI): domain Eukaryota; kingdom Metazoa; phylum Cnidaria; class Staurozoa; order Stauromedusae; family Haliclystidae; genus Haliclystus; species Haliclystus octoradiatus. Next base: position 14,548,036 of record OU744446.1, read on the forward strand.
CTTCCCAAGCTTCTTGATACTGATCATGGGTATAAAAATAAAGGCAACAAACCTGTTGTCGATTCCAGCAAGTTCAACTTTGCGTTCATTGATATCATGCATTGTTATCTCAGAGTCAGTGATCAGCTGTTTCAACGCTGCCTTGATCTTATCAGTGATAAGGGAAGGGAAAAGTTCCATGCATTATGTCAAGCAGAAGGCATCACAGGCTGTTCTATGAAAGGTAATGGCAGTGAAGGAGCTAAATTTTCAAAATTGACCATGTCCATGAGAAAAAAATGTTTTCGAATGTTTTCTGTCGAGAAAAATTACCTTCATTCCGTTTCGAGCTGTCATTACAAAAAGTAGAAGAGATTGAAAAAGCTTTTTCTGCTTGATAATTTGTATGGGAATCTATCAGAACTGCAAATGACAATGATGAATATGCTACTCTTAAAAATAATATAGTTGAATTTCTTGCAAATTTTAGATCAGCATTCTGTTCTTCTAGCTTTTCAACATATATCCACTTATGATTACATATACCATGACTATATGAACATTTTGGTAATATCCATTGTATTCAACAGCAGTCGGTGGAATATTTGAATCACAGAATGAATCGTGCCATAAATAGAATGACTACTCCAAGGGATCTGCTAATCAAGCAGTTAAATGCGACGCTCTTTTTGTATGGTACAAGTCAAATTAGTCATTTTTATACCCAAGCAAATTTATAATGTACTAAATATACTCAATTTTATAGCCAATGATTATGAATTAATTAAAAACATTCCAATTCTTTCTAACGGTTATAATTGCCAGTGTAATGCAATAAATTACTGTTACAGTTACAATAAAGGCCAACGTAAATATGTATAAAATCATACTTTATATATAAATACACATGCATCTAATCTCAATATTCTTTTTTGAAGTTTTGATTCACCATTGACAAGTAAGATGGAAAAGGCTATATGTCAATCACACAAAATGGATGATACACATAAAATAGCTCTGCCACCAATTTAACAGCAAACAAATGATAGAGATTATAGAGTCTTTGCAACTGCGTTACAACTGCTAAAGCAGTTGCATTATGCAAAGGCTGGGCATTCTGTACAAAAGTAGAATTTGATATAAAATCAATGAGGAAACACTCCCACAAACGATACAAACATATTTCAAACTATACCTGGTGAATATGGTGTTATTAGCTGTTCATCTCAAACATGTTGCCTTTAGCTACACCATCCAAGGTTTTACCAAATGATTCAACTGTACCGAGCTAACATTTAAGGTATTGTTAATCAGAAGGACCTTCAACAAGCTAATGGATGATGAATTGATTGATGATAATGATTTGCAGAAATCATACATATTTTTGCGCCAAACATGCGGAGGATCATGGCAAACACAATTTTCCAGATGCAGTGAACATCTGAAGTATGTACCGCCTTGGTAGTAGCAAAACGTAGAACATGAAATGTGCATGATATATTTTCAAATTCTTGCTTGTCGTTGAATTGCGCTGCAAACCAATTCAACTTTTTAAACTCAGTTTGCTTGGATAAAGACCGCAAAATCATAGTTATCGGAACATTCTAGTATCTCTTATTACCGTCAGAGCTAGCAGAGTTTAACGAATATTCATTTTTAAGAATGGAATTAATTTTGTAGCTAAATATCTGTGAATGTGCAGTGATAATCTTATGCACATGCTACAAGAGGTTTGAGCATGACTAATTATGCAAGTTAAAGATTGGAAAATCAATTGATATTGAAGGATTGGTGCTGAAATATTGTTTTCTTTATCCCTTGGATTTAGATAATCATTGTAATCTTATGCAGCGCAACTCGATGTGGTGATGGTATTCATTGAAAGGATAAAGGATGGACTGTTTGCGTTGTTTGGCGATGAAGCATTACCTGAAAGGCGCAGAAAAGCCTGGGTTGAGTGCTACAGTGATCAACAAGGAATGGAAGTCAGAGATAACGAGCATCACTTTGCGTTCATTGATATCATGCATTGTTATCTCAAGAGTCAGTGATCAGCTGTTTCAACGCTGCCTTGATCTTATCAGTGATAAGGGAAGGGAAAAGTTCCATGCATTATGTCAAGCAGAAGGCATCACAGGCTGTTCTATGAAAGGTAATGGCAGTGAAGGAGCTAAATTTTCAAAATTGACCATGTCCATGAGAAAAAAATGTTTTCTAATGTTTTCTGTCGAGAAAAATTACCTTCATTCCGTTTCGAGCTGTCATTACAAAAAGTAGAAGAGATTGAAAAAGCTTTTTCTGCTTGATAATTTGTATGGGAATCTATCAGAACTGCAAATGACAATGATGAATATGCTACTCTTAAAAATAATATAGTTGAATTTCTTGCAAATTTTAGATCAGCATTCTGTTCTTCTAGCTTTTCAACATATATCCACTTATGATTACATATACCATGACTATATGAACATTTTGGTAATATCCATTGCATTCAACAGCAGTTGGTGGAATATTTGAATCACAGAATGAATCGTGCCATAAATAGAATGACTACTCCAAGGGATCTGCTAATCAAGCAGTTAAATGCCACGCTCCTTTTGTATGGTACAAGTCAAATTTAGTCATTTTTATACCCAAGCAAATTTATAATGTACTAAATATACTCAATTTTATAGCCAATGACTATGAATTAGAAATTAAAAACATTCCAATTCTTTCTAACGGTTATAATTGTCAGTGTAATGCAATAAATTACTGTTACAGTTACAATAAAGGCCAACGTAAATATGTATAAAATCATACTTTATATATAAATACACATGCATCTAATCTCAATATTCTTTTTTGAAGTTTTGATTCACCATTGACAAGTAAGATGGAAAAGGCTATATGTCAATCACACAAAATGGATGATACACATAAAATAGCTCTGCCACCAATTTAACAGCAAACAAATGATAGAGATTATAGAGTATTTGCAACTGCGTTACAACTGCTAATGCAGTTGCATTATACGAAGGCTGGGCATTCTGTACAAAAGTAGAATTTGATATAAAATCAATGAGGAAACACTTCGACAAACGATACAAACATATTTCAAACTATACCTGGTGAATATGGTGTTATTAGCTGTTCATCTCAAACATGTTGCCTTTAGCTACACCATCTAAGGTTTTACCAAATGATTCAACTGTATCGAGCTAACATTTAAGGTATTGTTAATCAGAAGCACCTTCAACAAGCTAATGGATGATGAATTGATGATAATGATTTGCAGAAATCATACATATTTTTGCGTCAAGCATGCGAAGGATCATGGCAAATACGATTTTCCAGATGCAGTGAACATCTGAAGTATGTACCACCTTGGTGGTAGCAAAACGTAGAACATGAAATGCGCATGATATGTTTTCAAATTCTTGCTTGTCGTTGAATTGCGCTGCAAACCAATTCAACTTTTTAAACTCAGTTTGCTTGGATAAAGACCGCAAAATCATAGTTATCAGAACATTCTAGTATCTCTTATTACCGTCAGAGCTAGCAGAGTTTAACGAATATTCATTTTTAAGAATGGGATTAATTTTGTAGCTAAATATCTGTGAATGTGCAGTAATAATCTTATGCACATCACATGCTACAGGAGGTTTGAGCATGACTAATTATGCAAGTTAAAGATTAGAAAATCAATTGATATTAAAGGATTGGTACTGAAATATTGTTTTCTTTATCCCTTGGATTTAGATAATCATTGTAATCTTATGCAGCGCAACTTGATATGGTGATGGTATTCATTGAAAGGATAAAGGATGGACTGTTTGCGTTGTTTGGCGATGAAGCATTGCCTGAAAGGCGCAGAAAAGCCTGGGTTGAGTGCTACAGTGATTACCAAGGAATGGAAGTCAGAGATAACGAGCATCAAAGCATTGCAGTTGTTTGTAAGAAAAGATCATCCGAATGTAAGTATGTTCATGGAGACATGATATTCTTTACTTAGGACTTGCTGATCATAACTATCTTTGAGACATGGTTATTCTATCTATATTACACGAACATGAGGTTTACTCTATATGAGACTGGTATCACATTGATTAAGTACTTTGATAGCTGTTCTAGAATTATTGAAGTCATAGCAAACAATTAGTTGAAATTGTAATCATATGTTCGTTGAAAATAATAATTTCTGTTTGAATTTTGTTGTTTAGCTGAAGGTCGCTGATGTTGATATAAATAAATTCAGAATAGTTGTGAGAAAAATTTCTCAATTACTTAGTGTTTATTCGAAACCCTTGGCTGGACGAAGCCTACAAACCGCATTGAGGGCGAAGTGGCTGTTGCAAGCAAGTTCAATATCGCCTATATCGAACCTGGCGCAGAATTTGTGATTCCAGAAAGACTACCACACCAGCGTTGGTTGTAACACCAGCAGTAGCAGTAACACCACCAGTAGCAGCGGCAGTGCAGGTTGCCCCAAGGATATAGTATATCCGTATGGCATTATAATTGATTTTAAAGTTTGCATGAAAATATTCTCACTATGTAATTAATATGTTTTTCAACTTCATTTAATTTTTTGTAACATTTTTTTGGTTTTATTTCTCAAAAGTCGATATAAAAATGAACTATATGATGATGACATTCATTGAACTTTCTTATACGAATTAAGCAGCTGAAGGGTTATCATGCAAGCAGAATACTTCAAATGCCTTGGTGTCATGTAGGCTTTATGTAGGGCCAATAAATTATATGTTATAATGTTGAATTAAATGCAGAACAAGCGCATGGGATTTTCAGGAGATTTCAAAGAATGGAAGTTAAAAGGGAGGCGGAGGAGAACGAAGGTAAGTTTCACAATAATGTCTTCAAAAGCCAAAAATCTATTTTTGCAAATATGTGGTAGAACTAACAAGTACCATATTTCTTTTAGAACATTTTCAAAGGTGGAGTTGTTATTTAAAATTCAAAATCTGAGATGATGCAGATGACGAAGAATAAGATGAAGATAACAGATGCGTGTCACGCCCCTGTATAGGTTATGCAATGTTAAATCATTTTATTTTATAGTCTTACACTATATAAATGTAATATCATATTAATATAGATTAAGAAATCAATAAGAAATGCATAATATTGCTTAACCCAATCCATGGTTTAAATTTACAATACAACTTATAATCCTCCTTCAGATAAAATATTGGTGGTAGTAGTGATGAACATCATTTGTCTGCCAATGAAGGAAAGGAAATACTATCTGGAAGTCTGATTCTGTTACTATCCCTTTAATCTTTATACAGATGAGTTTGAAGTATGTAACCCTTACAGTACAAGAACAATTAGGTATTAACAATAAAAGTTTTTTTCAAATCCTCTGCTGCAGCCGCTGAATTGCGTTACACAACCCATTCTACTTTTTCAAACCTAATCTGTTTGGATAAGAACCGCAAAATCTAGTATCTCTTATTGCCGTCAGAGCTCGCTTTCCAAATTGAAAAACCAACTGCCAGATGTCTTTAGTGGATTGAACCTGGACGTAGTCAAACGTGGCGGATTAACATTGAGCAAGGAATTATATTAACGGGAGAATGGAAAGACAATTTCAGAATGTCGCATTCAACTTTCCTGTTGCTTTTGCAACGAATTATGACCCTACATAAGCAAAAGGGATACAATTATGAGGATAAGCTTTGTCTGTTGAAATGCAAATTGCCCTTACTTTGTATTATTTATCGGACGGTGGCAAAATGAGGAAGACTGCAAATGCTTTTGGTATTGCTACATGCACAGTATCAACTATTATTAAACAAGTGAGTGCTGCAATATCTATCAATCTTGGTCCAAAATATTTAAAATGCCCCCAAACTGAAGGAGAAATTAAAGCTTCAGCTGCCGAATTGTTCGATGCCCACGGATCTCCGCAGTGCATAGGAGCAGTGGATGGCACACACATCCCTTTTCAGACACCAAGAACAAATCCAATAGATTTTATCAATAGAAAAGAGTTTTACAGCCTTAAGGTTCAAGCTTGTGCTGATGCCAAATATAGATTCTTTGATGTTGTCATTAAATGGCCAGGAAGCCTCCATGATGCTAGAGTGTTTGATAGATCAACAATCAATAATTTGTTCAAACAGAAGCTGATATCATCATGTGAGAAAGTTATTGTTGCTGGGGAGAGACCTGCTGTGTATACTTGGAGATCCTGCACATTTACTTCTACAATACTTGATGAAAGAGTTCCTTAAAGAAGGAAATACACCACAAGAGCAGTTCTTCGGATATAGACTCTCCTCTGCTCGAGTGGTCATCGAGTGTGCATTTGGCAGGCTGAAAGCAAGGTTTGGTTTTCTTCTATGACCTATCAACTTGGAATTGTCCAATGCTATGAATGCTAATCACAGCTGCTTCATTCTCCACAACTTTTGCTAAATACATTCTGATAGTCTGGATGAACGTGATGTTTTAGATGCAAGGCAGAGTTATGATAATGAATTCCAGACATTGGAGGAGCCAAGTTCAACAAGTTCCACTTCATTGAACATTTTTATGTCCTTTTTGATTGAAATTAAGGTGATACAGTCAGTGCATATTAATGCTGACTAATATTTGTTTACCAAGTGTCCTGTTCTACTTAATGTGCTTGGTTTGAAATTATTTTTTATTAGGGAGTGTTAATAATTGACATCAACCAGTGAAGAGGGATGGGGTCCTGGTTATCGGTTGACGTCAACTATGAACAGAAATGTTTAATGAGGTCATAAACAGCCAGTTATATGTATATAAGCAATAATTATGGTACTGTATTACAATGTCAGTATATCAGTAGTTAGTATTTATAATTGTAAGTATAATGAAGATTTTCATTTGATCATGCTATGGACGTTGCTTCGTCAGTAAACTTCAGTACTGTAAATATTTCTATGTACATCTGCAAAAATAACTCTGGTAACTGAACGAGTCATCATCACTATTTCTTGATAAACTGGATCGGGGCCTCTCTTGTGGGTTGAACCTAGAAGAACGGGGTTGCGGAAGATGGTTGTTGCTTCTTGACATCCCCCCGTTATTCCCGTTAATTTGCATTTCATATGGATGAAGAATTCTATTTAGTGTGGGTGCAGTAGGAATGTAGTGTTGATGTGCCTGCAATTGGCCTGTAAACATTAATTGCATCATGTCCCAAAGCAATTGTCCATAGCTATGCAAACATCTTTGATTGCCATAGTCATTATTTTGTCTCAGCTAAAAATTCTCTGTTAGTTTTCTCTGAATTCTCCACCATTTTTCTTTTCAGCCGCAGATCTTCCTTGTTGTAGTTGGCCTGTTGAGTCTCAGCAGATAATCTAGGAGCCGTTCTTCTTTCTCTTTTATTCCTCCAAAGTTGAGATATTGATTCTCTTCTTTCTGTTTCCTGGTTATTTGAAGATGTGCCTCTCTGTCTTAAAGCATTGGCTTGGTTCTCGTCTATACCATCAATCTCATTTCCATCATTTAAATCACCATCGTTTTCAGCTTCTATATTTTCATTTCCGTGAGGCAGAGTATTTTCACTGATTGGAGATAGAGTATTTTCACTGATTGGAGATAGAGTATTTTCACTGATTGGAGATAGAGTATTTTCACTATGTGATGACGAATTGAAGCTGTTATCTAAGGTAGAGTCAATACCCCTGCGAAAACAGTTCAGGAGTTCATGAACAATTCATGAACAGTTAATGAACGTTAAATGGCCCCAAATTTTCATGAACTGTTCATGAACTGCCTGTGAGGGTTTATGAACTGTTCATGAACAGTCCATGAACAGTTCAGGAAAATTGAAGCCATTTAACATTCATGAACTCCTGAACTGTTTTTCGCAGGGGTGCCATCTATAAGGCACAAATATATGAACAAAGATTGTTATGTGTATTATGATTGATTTAATTGAGAAAAGAAATATTTTGTTATAATGTTTGTATTATCACATTCATGTCCAATTTTATAGAAATTCATTTTGTGTATAATATTCTATTACTCAATGCATTTTGATATACTATTTACTGTATACTATTCTGCCACCACCACTTCTTTTATTGAGGTCAACAGCTTTTCTGTAAGTTAGCCTTATTGCTTTCACTTTGGCAGAATTTTACTCTAATTAATACTTCTAAATTATGAAATATTATTAGTATATGCAGGACTGGTATGGAAGGATTTTAATTAACACACTTTCATTTAGCTTTTAATAATTACGTTTCAATTTTCTTATGGCATTTTATGTATGACGTATTTTCTATATGGTTCATATTGAGCTAGATATCTGTAGCAGATTATTAATATCAAACTGCAAGTAGAAGTCTTGAGAATATTTAGCAGTAATTCATACTTTCATTTTCAAATCATGAACTATACTACTATACTGGTATGGGCGGATTTCCTTTAAACTGTGAAATGCTATTATAGTATACAGTACTGGAATACAGGGGATTATGACATTTTAGTTTTAAGCGTATATACATATATGCTACATACATTTATGTCTTCAATGCTCCTTTGACTTTAATAAACATTACTCATTTGGTAACTGTATCGATTTGAAACATGATAGCTAAATTTTTAAAGTTACGCTCAACGTTGTTACTACTTATATATTGAAATGGTCAAATAGTGTAACTGAAATCCGTACCAACTATTTAGTTTAAAATTTCCCAAAACGCTTCAGTAATCATTGTAACATTGTAGTCATTTTAGCTTTAGCAAAGTATTTTCATCATGATATTAACTAACTGAGATTGAATAACGCTTTCAAAATCTTATAACACTTAAATTGTAAGAGTCAATCTTTATTATATACTATATTATATGTTACCAATAGATGTTTGATTCTGAAATCCATACTATATAAACTGCGAAACCACCTCCTTAGTGAAGAAAATTAAATACAGCTTCTCAACAGTAACAACATTGGACTGAAGGCCCAATCCTATAATCTCCAGGAGTCTTTGGTTACCATATTCTGTCCAAACAAAATATTCACTTGGGCCAACATATCGGTCATTGACCCAAGCATCGCAATATCACAACAATTTGCCATATATAAAGATACAGGTGATCTGCAAGGAAAGTTCAATTATCAATAGTATTGTATTATTTGAGCTGCTTTGATTTGACTTGCTTTACTTGATTTAAATTCACTATTTTAACTACCACATGTACATTATATATAGACATAATATATAAATATTTTTTTGTATGCTGGTCATGGATTCAATTTAATATAGTTGATGTATATATATAATATGGTTGCAATTATTTATTATAAACATAAATATTATTTAAGAAACTACAAGAATAACAAGTAGATATTTAACAATAGCATCGATAATACAATAGAATGTAATAATATATGTAAACAATAGAAACGCTTCCTTAAGTCATGAATATACTTGAGCAAACCGTAATGATTTTTAATTCAATAAACCGTCTGAAGAGTGTCTTTACGCGAAACTCAGAGTAACGGAGTAAACTCGTGATCTTTGATCTACTATTTATAATGTGGTTGCATATATTTACTTGTCTACAATTTGATTGTTTTTATTTTAGGTTGTACATTGATATGAAGTTTGGCAGCAGTTATGAATGTCGTGGAGCTTGGCAGGTTTTAACACAAAGATGATTGAACAAAGACTGCGATGCTGCGAGAGTAATAATTTCAATGTTAATCATACCATGACACCTTGCTGTGCTCTGATATTTAAGAGACTGCTGCCAAGTTTCAATAAATTTGAAGGAGTGTTACATCACAATAAGAGTAACATCAACTACTGTATCAGAGTGGGTAAGGTGCCACATCTTGATCTGCATCGTGTATCTGCCAAAGTTTCTATAAAAAATAGCTTATTTAATTATGATATTGGTTCTACAGACTGTAAATCATTCCAGTTTGTCATCGGATTAATAAGGAAGGATTCTCTCAAAACAGCACACCTGGTTGATTACTGATAACATTAGAGAGGGAAATATTTCCATCACTACAGGATTAAATGCAGCAAGTCTTGAAAACAAAGTTAAAGCTAAGATTTTCAGAATGAAAAAAATTATTCAAAACATCAATGTGGCATTGATTGACAAAAGGAATATTTAAAGCATTTACCCGCTGACTAGAAAGGAAAACTCTCCATTAATGTCAACTATAAATAAACAAAGATTTATAACACAGACAAAAAAATTATAGCATCGAAGTGAAATGAATCAAAGTCAAAGGCAACTCCTACTCCAAGAGCTATTGAGCATTGAACTTTATTGTGATCTTTGCAGAGGAAGATAAAAATCCTTGAAAGATGAAATGCAACTGTTATATGCTGACAGCATAAAAGAAGTGAATACAAAAGTGTCACCAGGAAAAATGAGCAAACAATTTGATCAGCAAGGGATTTCACAGAGGACAAATCAAGCTGTTAAAGGTAAATTACCTTTATTTGAATATATTTATGAATACAATAAGCTGATTATGGTATTATTCCCGAATCTAATCTAATTCCCTATCGGTCGTGACCGAATTAATAATGTGCTTTATTATTGTCTATTGCTTGATTGTCTATCACTATCTAACGCTATGATTCTTATTTTATACAGGAGAGCATCAACCACAAATAAACAAATTAGAATGGCTCATCAGCTAGCTGATGTTAAGGCAGGAGACATGGTAGCTGTCTTCAGGCATCTGATTGGAAGCTACTCCGCTATGAAAAAGATTTGAATTAAACTTTCAGCTGATTGTCACAACACTGCCACACAAATGTATGCTTCACATGCAGTTGTTATAAGTGAAAGACTAAGAAATATGAAAAGAGTGATTCTTGAAGATTTGAAAGATTACCAATGATATAAAATTGACCGATGGAAGCATCAAGGTTTATCTTATACACTGGAAAACACTTGCATACTTAAAGGAGTTCTTGCAGATGAAAATATAAAGTGTTTACATGTGCTTTATAGTTGATATTTCTATTTTAGTCAGTCCAAACCTTTCATGCAGTCATGCAAAGCTAAGCACACAATTTACTAGTTTATTTTGTAGAACATTCTCGCTCTCTCTACAGAGTTGAATTCCTTGTATACAATGTACATACCTCAACTCATTCAGCTAATGAGGTCAGAGTTCATGCTTCTTTAGATAAATATGCAGATTTGAGTTTTGAGAGCTATCTCAGACGGATAAAGCGACTTGTAAAGGTCTGGAAAGCATCCAATGGTTCAACTTATAAATCACCCGATAGAGACACAGACAGTGCCATCACCCATTATTACTATTTCAAATCCTTTATCAAATGAAACACCTAATATTAATTGCCGCATAAACTGTGGATCCATAACCAGCCATGATGTTGTAATGTTCGAATTATACAACCTTGAAATTGATTCACCAACGAGCGAACAAATAGCAAGTAGTAAAAACAGTAATAAATTTAAGAAACTATTACAATAACTTCTACAATAATTCATCACCAATATCTATACTCTAGATATTGATATAGATACTCCATAAATGATAGTTTTTGCTTGTCCCTTAAATTCTTGAACCAATTAATAACGGAAAAGGAGTTCTTCCATTGGTTTACTTTTGTAGTTGTCTTTACATTAATGATAATTTTCTCTAGCAGCTTCTTGCTAACAATCCCGATTTCGCTTTTTGCTGGATTAATTAGTCGACATGATGGGTTGTTTTGAAAGTTTTATTTGTGATCTTTCAGCGTTATGAACGCTGGTTTCTGTGCAATGCTTTCCGCTCTCTTGTCGATTTTTAACTCTTTGCTTATATGCTTGGCCTCTGTATTAATTTCGTTGACTGTGTTACTGTTTGCCTTTTTATAAGTTGTTGTTACGTTGTTGTGTAGTAATTTCTCGTGTTGATTAATATCTAATTCATAAAAATTTCTTGATTTATCAGCGGTTATAAAAGTCTTCGAAGAATGCTTTATTTTGTTTATATCCTGTTTAAGTTGGGGCTGGAATTGGTCGTCTACTTTCCTGAATTCTATATGTTGGGTCATTTTCATAAGGTCTAATTCAAATTCCTCTAATTCGTTAATCTGTGGTGGGTTTACATCGGTCAAAATTACATCGGTTTGACGGAGGAAACCTTCAAACAAAGATACACTCAGCATATGATGTCATTCAAATACAGAAAATATATTAACAGCACACAACTTTCGAAATACATTTGGAGACTAAAAGATTGGAAAGAAAACTACAAAATTGAATGGACCTGCCTAGCTAAAGCGAAAGCATACAGCAATAAATCAAAAAATGCCATCTATGCCTAATTGAAAAGTACCACATCATTTGCACTAAAGATGATCTATTGAATAAAAAGTCTGAACTCATTTCCAAATGTAGACATGAGAATAAATTTTACCTAACTAATTATAAATTCGTGAAAACATAATATATATTTTCTAATTTAATTATGCAGTGATAACTAACCAAGCGATAATAGGAAATAACAACAATGCAATTTATTTCTAGCATCAAAATCCTTTGTTCTGTTAAACAATAACTGTAGGTTTGTAAATCGATATAGGCGCAATATATATAATAAAGTAATTGTGTGGGCAAAACATCAATTTGAGTGCTCAATGCTAAAAGCAGAGCAATATAAATAGTAGATCAAAGATCACGAGTTTATTTCGTTATATGGTGTTCTTATTGAATATTTTATGAAATTTATGAGACGCTGGGAAATGTTTCTCAATTAGGTGTAGAAAAGTTTTGCCGATGTTAGTTTGCACGTTTTTACCGTATGGTGGATTGAACCATATCACCTGCCTTCTTCTATTTCTCCTTTTGCTGAATGTAGGATTTTCACAATGGCTGTATTCGAGCTCTGCATCATGTCCACTTTCCCTCAGTGCATTTTCGTACTTTGTTTTCGTACGCACTCATGTATGTATGTTTAGGAGTAATCGTATGTTTTTAATTTTTTAGTATCACCGTCTGAAGATCGCAATAAAAGCGTGAAACTCCTAGTTACGGAAAAGGCTTTGCCTCGTCTCTGTTTTATACTCTATATTATGCTCTGTCCTAAAAAACATTGAGCACTTTCATATACATGTGTGTATAAGAGTTCACACTCAATACAATTAATTTTTTAATTAATTATTATTATATTATTATTATATATATATATATATATATATATATATATATATATATATATATATATATATATATATATATATATATATATATATATATATATATATATATATAATTAAATTAATTGGAAAAACACAAAAAATCAAACATTCATTTTTGCATTTTTTTGTGTTTTTTTTTGTGTTTTTCCAATTAATTTAATTATATATAGCTCTGCATTTACAAATGTCATTGAGCTCTATGAAAACAGTACAGACAACATAAGTACTATTATATATATATATATATATATTATATATCTTTTATTATATATATCTATTATATATCTTTATATATATATACATTTGTAAGGGGGAGGTACTTGTTGAACTGACAGCCAAAAGTATCATAATCAAAATAAAGCTAACCAAATGGCGAATGTAATTGAAGACCCACTAGCTATGCAATAGACCACTTCAAGGTTTTGACCATCATGACTCAGGGAGTGCAAAAGCATTGGGGCGAGTGCGCGGTCAAACAGTGTTTTGCATATGGCCGACGAACATTTTTACCAATATAATCATGCATAATCACGCTCGTTGTGCTGTTGGTTATTGCGATAATGATAAAAGATATCCAGATTTAATCGTTAAAAGGTCTCATATTGATGTTTTACGTTTTCATAAATGGCCCAAGGATCCAGTTTTATCGGAAGTTTGGCGTAAACATGTTGTGAAAAGCAGGTCTGATGAGTTTAATCCTGTCCCAGGAGCACAAGGTACGTTCATTTGCTCAAACCACTTCCAACTTGGTAAAACAACTCCAGACGATAAGTCAACAGACTTTCCCTCTGTTTTTATGACTGTAACTGAATATTTACATGATAACTCACCAAAAAAACCTTGCTTAAATCCTTCACGAAAAAGGTCTATTCCAGCATCGCGTTCGTCATCTACAGTTTCAATCAATCCTATCGTTGAGCCAGTGCAACCAACGGAAAGAATATCTCTCACATTTGAACATTTTACAAGGAAATGTGATGTGAAATTTTACTGTGGTTTGCCATCAACAGACTCTTTTAAATGCTTGTTCAATTATCTTTTACCTAAAGCAAATGGAATGCAATATTTGAGAGTTACAAAACAAATCACGCGAGAGGCAGCCACCAAGATGACGACGTTTCAGGAGTATGCTGGGCCAAGCTCAGGAAGAAGAGGGCCATCAAGAAAGTTAGCTTTAGAGCAGGAGTTTCTTTTAGTTCTGATGAAACTTCGACTCGCATTGTTGCTTGATGACTTGGCCTTCAGATGCAAGATATCTACTGGCACAACATCTAGTATCTTCGTTACTTGGATCAAGTTGTGTGCCAGGGAGCTATCTGTTCTTATTATATGGCCAAGTCGGGGTCAAATTCAAAGCCATCTTCCTCACTGTTTTCAAAAGCTATATCCTAAAGTGAGATGTATTATAGACTGTTTTGAATGTTTTACTGAAACACCTAGTAGATTAGACCTCGCAGCAACAATGTGGAGTGAGTATAAGCACCATTACACATTTAAATTACTAGTTGCTATTACTCCTAATGGAACAATTTCTTATGTCTCATCAGCTTATGGTGGTAGAGCAAGTGACATTTTTATCGTTAGTGATAGTGGCTTTCTAAATTATTTAGAACCTTGATGAAGTAATGATGAAGTAATGGCAGGCAGGGGTTTTAAAATTTGTGATGAACTGATGCTCCGAATGGTTACCCTTTGCATTCCCCCAAGCAAAGCCGCTGCGATGCAAATGCTGCCATCAGATGTTAGAAAAACATCCAGTATTGCTAATGTGCGCATTTACGTTGAACAAGCTATTGGACGAATCAAGGTTTTTCAAATTTTGAAACAGGAGCTACTTATAAATGTATTGCATGTTGCTGATGATATTGTCAAAGTTTGTTGTAGTCTATGTAATTTACTGCCCCCTTTGTGTAAATAGTTATCCCAAAGTTGATTACACTATGTATGTTAAAAATCATAACAATCAAACCTGTTATAACGGTCACCTTTATACCGCAGCCACCTGTCTATAGTGGTCTTTCTTGCAATGTCTAAATTAGTATTTTTTATTGAATCAACCCTGTATATAAAGGCCACCTACATATAGTGGTCAATTTTTCTATCTCTCAATCACAGCTGGTTGTTATATAAAGGCTTCACTGTAATATTTTCCTTAGTCTTTGTTTAAATGAATCATTATTTTTAGTTTATTTTTACAAATTCTGAAGCGCTTAGAACCTAACGCTATATAAATCTTAATGTATTGACCTTTATTTATATCATATTTGATTTTATGTGTAGGTCTAAATACAGTGCATTGAACGGGTAACAACATGTTACATAAAAAACGCAATCTCAAGTTTTCAAAAATTTGTATTTTTCTATATTACATTGTTGATTTACTTCTGAATTCAATCCATTAACAAACACTATTTATGTACGATGATATACTAATGACTAAAATATATTACAGAGGTCACTTATAATAGACAATAATTACATAGAAGCTTTGCTGAGTCACTGATGTCTTCTGATTGCTGCACCAAGCATGAACTGCACTCTTGCAGCTGGTACATATATGCTGCCCATGCACAGGAATGCTATCGAGCAAACAAACAGAACAGGCACATGCGGTTGAGTCACACCCAGGCTGCGAAGCCTGTGGCGAAGAAGAATCTACATGAATATTGTCATCTAAATCAATGATTTTCTCTATGTCAACAAAGTCATCCATAGGGGCACTTGGGGTACTGTATCCACCAAACAAGCAAAACAAAGCCATACATCTGTGGGCTCGGTGTCAATGGTGCTTAACTGAGCACATTTTAGGAGCCAATACGTACCGCAGCTTCTGCAGCATATGCTGCCTTCATCGTTGTGCTTATTAATCTCAGATCTTTTTATAACAACTTCTTCACAATGTGAGCACTGGTATATTTGATATATACCCAATACAAAAGGTAACATGTATGTTTTAAAAAATAACGTTAAATTATTGGTAACTTTGTTACAAAATTTATTGTCTATTTTAATGTTTTCTATTAACGGTTTATATCCTTCAGTCCACACAATGAAATATGAATGGCTTAAATTTGAGGCCCACATTTGTGCCTGTACCTGGGTGTAGTATTTATGGCTATGTTTCAATCTTATTGCACCGTCAATAACTTCTAGGTAGTCTAGCTTGGCAGATACAATAGGATCATGTAAGTTTTCATTTCTTACAGAGCAAGAGCACTTCACTTCAATTGTGGCTGCAGGACAACATTTACAATTAAATATCCCGTCCGGGCTGGCAGCAAGGTACGGGTATCCATTTTTCACAAAAAGACCACATTCTTTGAAACAAAGTAATCCATTCTTATGTTGACTTGCAATTTCAGACATAAACGCTTTCACCCCCATCCTTCTCATGTTTAACATCCCAGGCTATTGCAGGAATTCCAGACAAATCCTTTGATGGGCTAATAAGGGAGGAAACTAAGGGGGTATACACTTTCTTGCGTTTTGATTTTCTCATCATTGATTCAACCTTTGTGTGGACAGAATGAAAATTCGAGGCTGTAATTCTGCCACGCCTTTGGATGTTCCAACTTGGGTTTCGGAACTGTCCCCGGGTGGCTATTTCAATGCTTTTGATCTGGTCTGTAGATAGCTGGCAGTGCTGAATCAATAATGGGGCTATCTCCTCAAGTGGCTTATGGGGCAACGACATCTTACTAGCAGATTGAAGTGCCATCTCATTCAAAGGAGGAGGAAGTTCATCATCAGTACCATGCTCTACAGAGTATAAGACGCATGCATTTGGGAGTATCGACTTGATATTATTAAGTAGGGAGGAGACTTGTTCATTGGATATAGCTCTATCTGATTCCCTTCTGTGGTCAAACTTCTGCCTCAAACTTTGGCTGTCAAGTTTATCAGATTGTTCCTCTCCAGGGACCGATGTTGTTTTCATGTCCTTCCTGAAATGCAGGCTAGAAATCTGATTAGGGGTTACTTCTTTCCTGGTTCCTATATTCCAGCCCTGGGGTATGCTTGTACAGGCAGGAGAAACATATTGTCTGTGAAAGGCATAATTAACTTTGTAAAGTAAGGCAATAACATGGTTACAAACTTCACTAGTCCCTGCAATGCAAGTACACCATGAAGTCTGGATAGAGCAATTTGTTTTGTTTTTAATACAAATCCATACACAATGAGGATCACTTCGTATTCGTTGTGAAGGGCATAAATTGCCCTTTAGAAATAAATATGTTAAATCCACAGAGCATTTAGAAACAAGAATAGTGTCAACAAACCCACTCATCCAATACGAATACGCCTTTTGGTCTTTATATTTCCCAATGTAGTCCACGTCAACAGCTTTAACTTTTAAAATATAGCTAAATAATTTCCCATTGTCTACCTCCGGCCAGCTCGCTACATCATCTTTCCAATCATCGTGTGGAATAGTATTAGGGTTGGATTTGATTCCATACTTCAGCAGACGTCGAGAATATTCTTCTTTCACTTTTTATAAATTTGTTCCTGACTAAATTTTATAGGAGCTTTGAGCTCGTGAGCTCTGAATGCTCTTGCGACAAGTTCAGCTTTGTTACCTCCTTGGTTCAAGCCACGAAGAGCAAGAAAGTCTTTCAAAGAGCTTACAGTCCAGTTTAATATATCATCATACGATAAAGTTTCTTCAGGTTGTTTACCAGCCATTTAAAAATCATGAAAGCTAACAAATGAATTTCAACGTTTCGTAGTCACGACAGTTTGTCCAAAATATGATATATATTGTGATTGACGACATCGACGTTCGAAATATTGTGAAATGTAAAGACCAGATGCGTAATACAGATGCGTGGGTTTGTTGACACAATATCTTATTTCGAAATTCCCTGTTAGAGCTACATAAATACATCTACAACTATACTTACCATGAGGCTTTTTACACCTTTCATAACAATCCGAAACGACCTTATTGTGGTAGAGTTTGTGTTGAAAATAAAGCAAAATGCCTTTTGACCGCGCACTTGTCCCAATGCTTTTGCACCCCCTGAGACATGGCGGTCAAAACCTTGAAGTGGTCTATTGGAGAGGTTTTAGGGAATAGAAGGTTATGGAAAACAAGAACATGTAGGTGGCACCAAGGTATCTATTAGTGATAAAAAGCATTGAATATGATGAACAATTCAATAAAACACTCTAATGGTTATTATGAAATGGCGCTGCACTGGAGAGAAGGTATGACATTACACAATGGCATTAGTGTGGCCAGAAAAAGACTGTCAAGCTAAAATGGTAGATTTATACGCAATCCAGAATTGTCCAAAAAATACAAAGATATTAATAATGGTTATCTTATTAACTTCTGATCCAGAGCTACAATAAGAAAACAATCTATGGTACTTACCCCCCCCCCACCATCCAGTCATTAACCCTAATAAGGTTAATATAAGGGTAGTATTTGATGATGCGGCAAAATTGAATGTTGTCCCTGGATGATTATTTGGTTTGTTACAGGGACAAGACCTTATGAATAACCTGATTGGAGTTCTTTCAAGGTTTAGAACAGGCAAATTCGCTCTGGCAGCTGACGGGATGTTTCTAATGTTAAAGGTAGCAAAGGAGGGTGCAGATGCATTTAGGCTTTTATGATGGCCCGAGGATTGTCTTTTGCACTGAAACGAACAGCAATCGACAACATAGATAAATTCTCAGAAAAGGCAACTAAGGCAGACGACTATGTGGGTAAGGTAGAAAATCAAGCAGATGGAATAAAATTGGTATCCTGACAGAGGGAGTTATTGGCGTTAGGATGATTCCGCCTCACAAAATGGCTGTAAAATGATAGATCTGAACTACAATCAATAGGGATTCCCTCCAAAACAATACTTCCGATTTTTCCTCATAAATCAGTTTGCGATCTACTTCAAGAACTATGGAGTGCAAAGTTGGACTGGGAAGAAAAACTTCCTGTTAAGATGAAGGAGAGATGGAATGCAAGGGTAAAAGAGCTGCAAGGATTGTCAGAAGTAAAGGTTGATATATATATATATAGATTATTATATAAATGCCCTCAATAATTATCTGAAGTTGCATCAAATGAGCTACATCGTTTTGCAGGCACATCCAGTACTGCTGAACATATCATTCGTTATTGGAAAGGGTCGGCTGGCCCCATCGAAACAACTAAACATACGTAGACTTGAACTAAAGGCTGCGGTGTCGGCTGCACGACTAGGACAGAAAGTATTCAGAGTTATGTATTCCAATTTCAAAAATTCATTATTGGACTGACTCCACGCTGGATTTGGAGTTTTTGGCAAATGAAGAAAAGAAATTTTATACATTCGTTGCAAATAGAATATCTAGAGAAATATTGTCAGTGTCAGAAAGTACAGAAAGGAGAATCCAGCAGATGATGTATCTAGAGGATTGGTTTCAAAAGACTTGGGCAGCACCTCAAGATGGTTAAATGGTCCTGAGTTCCTTTGCAATGAAATCTCAAATTATGAAACAAAAAAGCTGCTAACATTGACCAACTGATTGGAAAACCAGAAATCAAGGCAAGAGGGAATGCAATATATTCAGATGCAACAAAGACACAAATGGAAGAGAAAAACAAGAAATTTAGTTAGTGCTAATTTATGATAAATAGGTTCCAAGAAACAAGTGGAATCTAGCAAGAGTTCAAGAAGTGTTTATGGGTAGGGATGGTTGTGGTCGTTCCGTTCAAGTTGTCACAAAAAGAACAACTTTAGTAGACCAATTACAAAATTATGCCCTTTGGAAAATTTCGAAAAATAATTACAGCCTTTAAAGGATTAAAATACATTAAAATAGATTAAAACATGATTAATTATAAAATTATTAGCTTACTGCTGTTATTAATATAAATGTCACTACTTAGTATAGTTTTTAGTTATTGTGAATGTTTTGATAAACTCTGCACTTTGTCTATGGTGGTCGGTGTGTTTACAACTCATTCTAACTTGAATATTTTGTATATATTTAAATTACTAATTTCGTTTAACTCAAATTCTATGTTTGGGAATGGCATAATAAAAATAACTGTTATTGTAAATTAATGACGTTGTTATGACATTAAATTTGTTAAAATAAAGTATGTGATAGTTTGTCACAGTAATTGTATTGGTTCGGTAAATTTGTTAATAGAATTTAGATTTGTAAAACAGTTGCATACCGAGATTCAAGGTCTGAAGAGTTGAAATAAATGTTATAAAATTATTTTTGAATTTGTTCATTAACCTGATTGGCTAAAAGGTATTTTCTTAAAATTCAACAAAACAAGCAACAGTGACCTGTAGCAACAAGCCATGACAAAACAATAATGGCGACATACAACAGCTATAGGCCTATGGATTTTTGCAGTGGACTATCAAAAGCAATGCCAGTTTCTGATTTTGATCACTGTTCAAACGAAGGAGCACACAGCAGCGAAATATTTAAAGCAGTGTCTAAAGAAAATTTGCACAAGCTGGTTGTTTCAGTGGAAGCAAAAAACTAATTCCAAGTATGTAAATAATTTTGCGTTGAACATTTTAATCAGGTGAGGATTTTTTTTCTCTGAAATACTAAGTTAAACACTTGAAAGTAACAACATATAATGTCACAAATGTATTATTTGTTTTCAGAGTGGGCATCCTCTCGGAATGTTGCAGCTGCTATTACTGTGTAACCCGCTTAAGTGCAAGTAAGAATTGCCAACAATTTCAATTGCATTTATCCGAATTTGCTCTTATCCGAAATTGCTTAGCAAACATTGATCAGAAAATTGTTTATAGGTTTTCAGATTCATGTTGCATATAAGCGGGAATTCCACTTATCCGAATTGCACTTAAGCGGGTTACACTGTACGACCTACACAAAAAAATGATTTATATATTCAGTTGCAGCGGCGTTTTTATGCCGAAGTACGCAACAAGAACGGGAATGAATATAGTAAACCAACACTTTTGGGAATAAGAAGTGGCCTAGAAAGACAATTAAACTCAATATCCCTGGCTAAAAATCACAAGCTAACATTGGAAATTGCGTTTGCAGCATCAAACAGAGTACTGCATGCAAAAATAAAATCATTGAAACAACAAGGCAAGCAAAACATACAGCACAAAATTCCAATATCAAACAATGACTTGATAACATTGGAAATGAGTGCAGCTATTGACATGTTTAACCCTATCTTGCAGTGATGCACTGACAAATGCTCTTTAAAATCCACATACTCAAAATTGTAACAATCGTGATCCATTGCAGCCTGTCAAAGTCCAATTGTTGAATTTAAATTCTGGAGCAGAAGAAACTTCAACTGCTACGGTTTCCTCAGCCATCCCTGAACTTTTCACCAACTGTTCTATTGGGACTGTTCATGTTAATATAACAATAAACCATTAAGACATTAGTTATTATTTTTCTTTTGTTATTAATACATCTGTAATGTTATTTTTGTTGAGCAATTTGTGCGCTCCATCGTCTGAATGTAAAATGTCCAATAAAATGTTTCACAAAATCTATAAATAGTTAATTTTATTCAAAATCAAAGTCAATGATTCTTGCCAAAAATTTCCTAAAACTGGAAATGACGTCACAAAAATAGGAGAATATGTGCTTGATCCAAAATGAATTATTATAAAATTAATAATTTAGGCACAACAAAAATGTGTTAGCTATTTTATAAACCAATTATGAAATTCTTGGCGTTCTTAGTTGGAATTTAATACACATGAGATGCAATGAGACACTCGAAAGGCTCTTGATTTCTGATGCCTTTCTCTTGTCTCATTACGCATCTCTTGTGCATTAAATTCCAACTAAGAAGGTCAAGAATTTCATATTTGCTTAGTTATGAAAGTATTTACGTTATGTAGACAATCTGAATTTGGTTAACATCAGTATTAAATAAACAAGATTGCTTGGAAAAGACAACAAAGGTAAGTAATGTTTTGTAATTTCTTACTGTTCAGTTAATTACTAATTTAGAATTTTATATTATAATTAGTTTGTTTGTAGAAAAACCAGTTCAAATCAATTGAAACAAACTGCGTATTTCTTGTGTCAAGTGTGGAATATAACAGGGCAGCTCCCACATAGAATTATTGTCGTTTACAGAACTATAATTTGAAAAGTCCAGCTCAGTTCAACATTTTTTAATTGCATGGTTTTGAAAACAAATTAAACTCACTCACAATAAATACGTTGTATATTTTCACTTTCTGGAAATCTGCTGAGATTGCCACATGATCAAAACTAAGCAATAGGATTGAATCACTGCTTTTGCAAGTCTAATGTAGTGTCAGAAAAATAGCTTTCTCAAGCAAGCAGGCTATACAGTTGTATGTATTGGGGAGAAACTCTGTTTAATCCTCCTAATCCAGTTAAAATGCATAGCATGGTAATAAACGATTGATATATTTATAAAGACCTTTAATTATAATAACCACAAATAGATTTCAACTTACCTCTCTCTGCCCTTTTAGAAAATTTCCCATTTAATAACTCTGTAGATAAACAACACACAAATACTTAGGTCATTCACAAAGTAAGAACAAGTAATGTATACAAATATAATGGATGACTCGGTATTCACACATTAATAATAGAATGAAGAATAACTCATACCTACGGCCTCGTCCGGAGTCAAAACATCAGTGCTACAAAAATAAGAACACACAAATGCAATATTCTGATAGTGCTTCTGTTATTATATGTGTAACCCACAGTGGAGTTTTAAATTAGAAACAACTGGATTTCATCTATTCAAATATGTTTGTTCAAATGATATAGATACATTATGACTATGCAGTAGATCTACCATTAAGTCCCCCCTGCGAAAAACAGTTCAGGAGTTCATGAACAGTTCATGAACATTTCATGAACGATAAATGGCTCCAATTTTTCTGAACTGTTCATGAACCCTAACAGACAGTTCATGAACAGTTCATGAACATTTAGGGCCATTTAACGTTTATGAACTGTTCATGAACTGTTCATGAACTCTTGAACTTTTTTCGCAGGGGCCATCCTGCAGGCTACCTGTCTTTCTACAACAATAATTTCCCCTTGTCTAGATATTTCATACCAGGCCTACTAGACAACTAAATTGTCTATAATATATACAATATAGATAATGTAAAAGATTTCAGAAATAGTCTGAAGTCAAGGATGTCTAGTTTAATTTTAATGGATTTCAACAAGAAAAAGGTAAAAACCAGAGATTTGCAGGATAGAAATAGTCTGAATTCTGGCTGACTTTGTTGCTGCTGATCTCCCCAGTGGAAACAGCATATCAACTGTTCATGGATAATCATGAACTGTTTTAAAGGTATTCGTGTACAGTTCAAGAGGAATGTTCATAAAGTAAGGTTCATTGACTTTTCATGAATTGCTGGAGCATCAACAAGTTTAGATTGCAGCCAAGTTGAAATACAAAATTGAGCATATCAAAAGTTTGTAAATCATTTTTCCGCATCATTTTTCGAAATAACAACTCAGAGAATGAGATCAACACTAATAGAAGTCTACTAAAATCAATAAATTCTAAATGCTTTTGACTCTTTATCAAATCTTTTGGTGCCATACCAATTAATAGGTTGATCGTGTAGATTGATATTTCTAATCTGCTTCTAATTGTCTTTCAAAAGGATCAGATATCAAATTCAAATATCAAGACTTGCTTTGTGTTTTTCTACTGGTAATGATTGTTGGTGTACAGTATGAGCAATGATTCAAGATCCTTCAGCTTATGGAAACAATCAGATTGGTTAACCCAATGAATTGTGTCGGGTCTTCTAAATTTTAAAAATCATTGTAATTTTAGAAAATACAATATCAATTGCTTTTTTTATACTTTATTGTAACTTACATGTAGCGGAAATCAATTGTGGAGACCAATTTTGCTGGATCCTAAATAGGAATAGACAAACCAACAAAATAAAACATTAGAGTACAGTATTCCACAATGTAACACTTGGTGCAATCTGCAGTGGTATTGCACAATGATAAACATCATATAAACTTTGATTTTTGCAACCATGAGATCAAACATGCCAAAAATACATGTGAGAAGTAGCTCAAAGGAAAAGCCATGCACAAAAAAGCAGATTTGATAAAAACAGGTCAGTTAGCATTTATCAGCAGTAAATAATATTTGAAAAATAAAAACAGAAATATTTCATTCAACACTCTTGTTATTAATTGACTCAAATAAAACATCTCCAACTTCAATTAATGATTAACACAAATGCAAAGTTTACTTTTATAGTACAAAGATTAGTCAATTACTTCTCTTGGGACCCAATTAAGTGATATGAAATATATTTCTCTTGGGACTTGATTAGAATTGGGTCACCTAACAATTCTCTTGGGACCTTAATGAAAAACATGCAATTATTACATTTGTGAGGTAGAGTTTGAAATAAGCGGATTCAGGCTGGCAATCTTGAGTTTGTGTGAATCAATTATTCAAAATATTTTGAAATCACTAACCAACAAACACACAGTATTTTAAAAACACACAATATTTAAAAAAAAAAAATTATTAATATGTATTGCAGCCATCTATTTCGGTTCAAACAATCATTATTTTCATTCCACAAAATCAACTCATGGACACAGTGTTTAGGCTAATTTTATCTCGAATCCTCCACAAAAATCATGCCGGGTCACTGTGCACTTAGAACTTTTACAACTCTGCTAGGTAGGTACATTTTGAATCTGGAAACAAATCCCTTAATTGGCACAGAACACATACATCTCAAAACAAGACACAATGAATATAATGTTTTTAGGATGTTGCCTTGGTAAATGAGCAGTTTGCAAATATAACTCCATCTATCAATTTGTTCATCTATGATTACAGTACTGTATCTCTATATTTATTTATTTCTATCTATTGATTGATCTGAAATACTGATTACTGAGCGTGAACATAATAAAACTTAAAACTAATCGGAAGAGCAATTTAGCCAATGAATTGTAATTATTAATTAATTTGTTAATTACCTAAAATTAAGCAATTGTAAAAGTTGTGCATGGATGAAAATGGATCCGTAAAAGGCGAGTACAAAATCATCAGCCTTTTTAACCCTCTTAGGCTCATAATTTGTGTATGAGTTTTCTGAGCTGTTGATGGGTTTAGTGAAGTTTTCACCTGGGTATTGTGTAATTATGGACACCATTAGATAGCGTGACAGTTGTTTTATACAGAAGGTGAAATTTGTACCACTAATAATGCAATATAGATTAAACAGTAACATCTAAAGATTAATTGCCAACATTACAAATAATTTTTTGTCACAGCAAATTCTGGAAGAAAACGAACACACTGAATAGACAGAAGAAATGCCATAATGAAATATCTGTTTGGCGTCATTTGGTAGTTTGAACTAGGGTTTTAGCTAATAATTAACCATGAAATGCAACGTTTTTAGCTCTTGGAAGGTCTTGCTAATAGGTTATAGTCAAAAGGACATAAAAATAATATAAAAAATGATATCATGTAAAGCTTTTCTTTATTTTCTGTAAAACTTGGATACTTCTAGAATATGAAATCATAACAAAAGAGCAGTTCGGCATTCTAAAACATTGCATTACTTTCACACCGTTTTGATCTACTTTAAATCTATGGTCACAAGCAGTTTATTTAGATTGCAGTAAATCGTTTGATACCGAGGCACACAAAATGCTACTCATTAAATTGGAAACATATGGAATAAAGTATGGACTATTAAAATTGATATCCGCTGTCTTTTATGCATGAGCACAATCTGTTTCTATTGAGAATATATTGTCATAATCCTTACCAGTTGACAGTGGTGAACCTAACGGCTCTGTTAATGGCGCACTACTTGCTATTATACATTTACATGCATTGAAGATGACTGCCATATAAAATAAGTTTCTAAACGGGCTAAAGCTTGGCATTGTTGGCAATTAAGATTTGCTTTGTTATCAGTATACATTACTTGGATTTCAGTATAATGTAAAGTTGCCACGCATAGATTGATTGATGGTGTGAATAACCAATTGAATTAAGTCAGCCTATAGTATGCCCCTGCGAAAACAGTTCGGGAGTTCATGAACAAATCAGGAAAATTGGAGCCATTTAACATTCATAAACTGTTCATGAACTCCTGAACTGTTTTTTGCAGGGGTGGTATTAGACTCCAGGTTCTGAAAGGACCCTAGTTTCAGCCTTTACCCCTGTGGGACAATATCATGAGTAACTAACTCACATCACATCTCACATGCCCACTATTCTAAAAGTTTCATGAAAAGTTCAGATGAAACACTTACGAGAAGTTGAGCTATTTGACATGACATTCATAAATGTTCAACTAATTGTTCAAGAAATCTTCATTAACTTTTCAGTGCCGTTTTTATAAGACACTTGAGGCACGCGCTGAGGGCCCTTCAAAGTTTGAGTATATGCTCGAGCAATTAGCATATAAGTATTGAGAAGTTTATGAAAATATATACAACAAATGTCTCTAAACTCATTGCAGAGAAGGCAAAAAATTATTAGGAATTCCAAAATAGTGTCTTTCGAGTCCAACAAACTGCCGTTGAAAAAGGGGCATTATTTAATAAAAGTCCTTAGAGCGTAAAATCCTTAAAACAACGCTGACTTTAATTATGGGTGGATTATTCAAAAAGTTTATTAACCATTCCAGACATTTACATGAAACGTTTATGAGTTGGTGAACTATTAAAAAGTTCATGATATCTTCATGTCATGAAGTTTTCTCTAGAGAGATAATTGAAGAATACTGTGATTTGGTGGCAGGAAATCAATGCAAGCTTGATTTATATGCTGTAGCTTTTTTTAATTTCTATATTTATTTATAGTATTTAATCAATTAAAAAGTTGAAATCAATCTCATTAAGATAAAATCAAATATGAAAACTCACCATGTCACTAAGCAATTTCCAAAGTGGCTAAAAGAAAATTTAAAACAATTTTAAAATATAGCCGACAACTGAGCCCGCAAATAGTAGCTGCACAATGATGGTCATTCTAAACAAAAGTATCGGTAACGAGAAACAATCAAAAACAATAATACGTTGATTGAATTGAAGTAAATATCTCAAGGTGGGTTGACCTGTATCACAATAGACTGATTAATTCTACATCATTTTCAGATGCAAGATAAAGACATGAATGATTTTACTACACACTGAATCTTGAATATACTGATCGCTACTGAAAACATACTGGAATGGGATTGGGTACTGAAATAGTAGCCTACTAAAATTCACCAGACGCTTAAATCTAGATTCTTCTCATTCTGAAGAAAAGCTACAGAAACGCAACTTATGATTTGAAAGCTACTGAAAAGTACCTAATTCAATAGCATATTCAGCAAGTTTTCAGTATGTTTTCAGGAGGTTTTTCAGATATTCAAAATTTGCAGTGCTATTATGTTGCATTCCATATATTTTCTTCCATTTGCTGACTAGTTAACCTGGTAAATTATACATTGGATCAAACACTTATATATCCTTATTAAACAAATTAAACCAACAATTAACAGCAACTGTCACTGCTGTCTTCTTGTTTAAAACCAGAAATAAGGCATTGCAGCAGATAAAACGGCTAACTTAATATGATTAGATGTGTATAACTTGAAACACATACAGTGGAATATGTGCAGCAGTGATACAACAGTCAGCCATAAGATCTAGATGAGTTGGTAGTTACATACATCATTGCCTTCATATAGACACAGTACCACATGATACCGAAGAAAGATAATACTTTCCTGAAGTGAACCCTGTATATCAGTATTGTTTGTATAGAGGTGATTGCCTCAGCAAAAAATTAACCGGGTTCATGAGCTTCGCAAACATTCGTGAATTATTCATGAACAGTTCAAAATTGAACCAAATTTAACATTCATGAAATATTTTCAAAGGGGTGAGAATGTGGGAGAAGCTTTAAAATTGCCGTCATTTCTCATTGGATCAACGCTGTCAAATTATAGATTAATGGGCATTAATTGACTCCAATATTTAAACTTTGTAGGAATGACCTTTCTTTACATTGTAGGCCTACTTTTGATTGACTCCTTACTTTGTTTTCAATTCTAGCCCACATGTCCCACAAGGCATTTATAATAGCAGCAGCAGCCAAATGAACAACTCCTTTCTCTGGTCCGAGCTATAAAATCATAATTTATTAAAAAAATATTAGTAAACTTAATCTATACAGCCATAAAGAGACACAATTAAGTGATAGTTACTGTCTAATTGTGTATATTGCAATTTATATTTTTTTTACATGAATAAAATTGGAATGGTGACAATGGTTAAGCTGTATCAATTTCCATGCAAACTGAATTATTGAGCTGATAAATTGTTCATAAACTTGAACTATCGAAATATTGAAATATTGAACAATGAACAGTTTTCACAGAGAATGAGTAAACTATTGAAAATAGCTATTAAATTAGTTGCCACCTATTTTCTAAATACAGGTAACCAGTTACCCTTACAAGGCACTCATAAAAGTAACAACCTACTGTAAAAGTCACTCCAAATTTGACCTGTAACTTTGAAAATTTTATTAAAACATGTAAATACAGTTGTAACTTGTAACACAGTTGATGAGTTATCAATAAAGTTGGCTGCATGCAGATATTACGGGATCAAAATGTGGCTACCTTGTTACAGTAGTAGGCTTACGGTCTTGGCACCTAAGTTGAATTGCTTGTTCTGATCGAAAGTGTAAATTAGACTCAACCCAAACATGAACATGTAAGCCGCACACAGGCATAAAATGCATGCCCTTCAATATCGACCATTGGGGTGAAAACAACCAAAAAATGAAACAGTAAGTTTTTAATCTATTTAGTTTTATAAGAACCGCTATACATTTATGGTAAGTTTTGATTTTCTACATTTTTAGTGAGATTACCAGAGAATATTTGATTCAAGAATTTTATTTGTCAGAACTCGTGCTGGTTTTACTATTAAATAAATGTGCCAAGTTATTAATCGGTGAGAGTGTTCCTATTTTAGAATGTTTCTAGACTTTAGTAGGCTATTTAGAATTTAATTTGTTAATCTCGTTTCGTACATTCTCACTAGAGGTCTGTGAATCTTTTCCAGCCGGATTTTTTTCGGAATCGGATTCGCATTGGGATCGCTATTTCCTGCAAATAGTTTTGGAAGAAAGTAAGACTGGTCTTCTGGCGATACCTTGATTTCGAAAAAGTCTCAATAGTACTATGGCTTACCCATCGAAGTTGATCTTCTGATGTTAAATCTCTCCAAATGTGTCTAAAGTTATGGAAAACATCGCCCACGTGTTTCCCAATGACAATATGCTCTAGAACTCTGATTGATGAAGTAACTAAAACAAAATCAAACAATGTTCAGTAACAGGTTTAAACTATGTTTACTATGTATATTGGATGATCGCTCATTTGATCAATCAGATAGCAGGATTACTTTCTAACATCTATATTCTATAATGACATTCCAAGAGTGAGCTAATTGTTACAAACCTTGCAAAAACAAATGGATGAATTTGCATATGTACTCAATAGATTATAGTAAAGGATTAATGCTGTAAAACTTTGTCTTGCTGATTGAACGTAGGGCCCAATGCAATATATAGCAGAGCATTCAAATAATAGTAATAGTCAAAGAATGATACAGTCATATTTGCTGCTAGAGGTTTTACGTTGAGGCGATCATCAGGCAATTTATTCAATAAACGGTTAATAAATTATCCTAATCATGAACATTTTATTAATTGTTCAGAATCCAATCACAAGTTCACAAGCGTTACTGTGAGCCATTCATGCAAACCTCAGCTTTTTAGATAAATGTTTGAGTAAATTTAATGACATAAAATCAACATTTAATTTTCAAATTTTTCAAATACTGTAGCTTCATATCCAGCATTTTGCATTTTCCCTTTGAAATATTTTAGCCTTCTGCAAACCAGGTTTCCAGATATTGTCAGACCAAGAGCTTACATGAAATTAGAAAGGCTTTGGTCAATATAACCATGCCATATGATCCTCACGCCATACAAACCATTGAATAATAATAATCATTCAAACGGTACCCGGGTCTTGGGTTGAAAAAAGCAAGAGTCCTGGTAGTTGAAAACGCACATGCATAACGCTCTTCTGTCTTTATAATATCACGTTCTTCAAAAATCAAAGTAAACTTTCAGTTTTCATGGTACGATCAAACCTGTTCTAGCGGTCACATCTATATAGCGGTCACCTGTCTATAGTGGTCACTCTTTCAATGTCTAAAATAGTATTTTCTATTGAATAAAGCCTGTTTATAACCGTGTTCAATTTATCTACCTCTCTTAGCTGGCTGTTATATACAGGTTTCACTGTATTATAATTATTTTATTGAGTTTTTAGAAGATCAAACTTATTTTATAATTGCATTGTGGCAAGTTGTTTAATTATTATATAATTACATTCAACAGAAATAGGAAATTATGTATTTGGAATTCGCGCTTATAACGACGGCCCTATGGAAACATTCATCAAGTTAAAAAAATCAAATTTCAAATTTTAGAATTAATAGATAAATCATTTGTTTGACGTTTTATTTACAACTTTACGATATTTGGGTTTTAATGAAGGTTTCACTTGTTCTATTTTATATTAGAACATATCGAAGATCTGCTACCATTTATTCTTGCAATTTGATTGGTTAACGCCAATAACGCCATTTCACCATAGCCGAGCT
This sequence comes from Haliclystus octoradiatus, assembly GCA_916610825.1. Classification (NCBI taxonomy): domain Eukaryota; kingdom Metazoa; phylum Cnidaria; class Staurozoa; order Stauromedusae; family Haliclystidae; genus Haliclystus; species Haliclystus octoradiatus. The sequence goes on from OU744446.1 coordinate 14,578,899, forward strand.
TGACTCCGTCGATTTCAAGAAATTTATGAAATTACCAAACAACCGATAATTATTTAAATATGGCATTATAAACTGGCAAGTAATAAAAAGTAAAACGCAAATACAGTGAATATTTGTAGAGTCATATACAATTTCATCGAGTTACTGTTTCATGCAGTGCCTCAGTTGTTCAAAATGAATCAAATGGCTCTGGGTGAAATATGTAAGCTAGTAAACAAACATGTTTAAAATGTATAGAAATATTTTGCACAAATTAACAATTCAAAAACAATTTGTCTAACTTTTACAGTATTGATAATTGTAAAAACATAACATAACTTCATTTAATTAATACATTCCTTTGTCCTTTTATGGCCAGTTTTTTCAAATTCCTAGATATAAGTATAAGCACTAACTGGCATAGAAAGGAAAGCTTTCGATAAGCTATCAAAACCAAAACATAGGCTAAACAAATTCAACCGCTAAAATTTCAAATAATTAAACCATTTCTCCAAATGAAAGTTAGCAACATTCTAAAAAGTTATCATAAATTCAATAATCTGCTCTTTTGAATAGGCAATTAGCAAACATTTAGTCAATAAATCTTTCTTAGTTTCATTTCTTTCTTCACGTTCACGGCTTTTTACGAAATTCTTCAAATTATAGGTAAGAAACATTTTTTTTCCTTTCCAAGTTTTTCCAGTCAGTTTTCCATAATGAATAACACACATAAGAACATAGAAAATATTGTTTAAAGATAAGAATCCATGACTATGTAAGAAAACGATGTTACACATCCATTCTTTTAATTTCAAGAAGAGAAATCTAAATTTCCCGATATCAATTTTTCCTCGCAGCTTTTAGTTGATTTAAAAAAGACAAGTGTAAAGCTCTAGACTCAGCTTTTTTCCGGTGACGTCACGAAAATAGGAGAATTGCATACTTGATCATGGATTGTAAAGATCAGAAAATGCTCTGAAAAAACGTACAAAACATTCACAAATCGGGGTTAGCTATGTTCTAAACCAAATAGTTCATACTTTCCGTGAACTATGCTCTGATAGCACCACTTGAGTCACTTCAGGAGAAAACTCGAAGGCGAAAATTACTCGCCGAGGCGGCTCGTAATTTTCTGATGCCTTCTCGTTTTCTCCTTACGTGCCTCTCGTGGTGCTATCAGAGCATAGTTCACGGAAAGTATGAACTATTTGTTTAATGAAAAATAGCGAATGGAACCAAGTAGAGGAAATAACATCTCGGCCAAATAATTATCTTAAAATTTGGCTATAGTTCAATATTCATTCCAATTCAATATGAACTAGCTGGATGTGTCAAAACCGTTATTACCATATGCATTTTAAATATTAAAATAAATTTAGGCATGGGTTATACGAGCGAACCGAACCTAATACATTTCAATTATTCCATTTGTTTGAATCAAGTTCGCTGTTAGCGCGCTCCATATAACGCAGTTGAGCTCGCCAATGTAATAAGCTCGCATAGTCCAAACGGTCCAAACGCGCTAACAGCGAACCTAATGCATTAAGCGCGCCTCTGCGTTATACGAGCGAGCTCAATGCGAACCGAATCAAATACAGCTTTATTACAGAGCCGTGACTGTCTTCGTAAATTGCCTTTATATGGCAATAAACTGGGGATTACAAATTAAAAAAAGCTTCAAGTCATTGTTCTATGGATGATTCCATGGTGACGTCTTTAATCCGTTCGTAATAGAAATTCAAATAATTATGGAGATTATCATGTCTACGAAGGAAAAGCTTGATTAAATGCAAACAAATATAAAACATAAAAATTTAATTTGCAAGAAATCAAAGTTATCATAAGGAAGATTTATATATTTCACAACTTCCAAGTCAATGTAAATACAAAATGCAAGACTTTTCCCGCTTAGATAAACAAAACAGATTAAAGCATTTTGGTCATGCGATCAAATTTCAGTTTTCACACAACCAAATTTTCAATGACAAAAGAGACATGTTACATCATGTTACATTACATTACATCGCATTAGCTAAATTAATAGTTAAGTTTGCATGTATAACGTGGCGGGCGAACCTAATTCGATTAGGAGCGATCTCAATTGCTTTAGGTTCGGTTCGCTCGTATAACCCATGCCTTAATTGGCTTTGAATTGTGAGAGTTGCAGTTGATATTTATGAAATATGAGAATGTATGAAGAACAAAGGCCAAATAATAAAAAACATACCTAATTCTGTTCCTCTGCCAAGAGTGAATGTCAGACCATATCCACACATAGATGAAGATGTTTTGATCACCACATATGCAGCTGAATAATCAGGAGACTTATGCTGATTGGAAATACATCAAAATCAAATCAATAATTCAATGTCAATTAACACAATCAAAATAACAACACAGGTCTTCTTTATTCAATAATATCTATATTGTTGTGAAATTTTGCGTGATATGAATTGAATTTCAATTTCAAGTCGCGAACTTGTGAATTTAAAATTGACTGTCAAATCAGATTCTAAAATATGACGTTGTAATCAAACGTAATCCTGCAATTCGATTGCTGTTGAAATTTGTAGATACAATTTCGTCAGATGCTCAAAACTGAAGAAGAATAGGAAATTGCAATGTATTACTGAAGAAAATATATCAACAAAGGCTACAAAGCTATCTCAATTTAAGAAATACTAAAGTATTGAAGATTTAATTTGATAAAAGGACATTTTACTATTAAAAACATTGAATTTAAATTGAGTTGGCATTAATTCAAAATTCAAATAACTTTCCGCAATATAAACAAACTTGATTATGATATTTTTTATTTTAGAAAAAGGTTACCACACGCTTGAAAATGTTTATAGCCATAGTTACTACACTCAGGAAAGTTGGAAGACACTCGAGAATTGTTAAAAGCACTCGCCTCCAACTCGTGCTTTCAACACTTCATTTGTGTCTTACAGTCTTCCAGCATTCCATACATGAACGCACAGTGTAGGCTACTGCACGACAAGATAGCATAACTGAATATACTCAGAACAGAACATAGAACTGCTGGATTGATTACTCACTTTCACCTACCCCTATAGAATCACAGACATTTTATTTAATCAATCTATATCTGACATTCCCAAATGTTTCAAGTTAGTCTGTGATGCATGTTACGTATACTCCCTGACAACCTAATGTTTTGAAATGAAGCAGAAAATGAAATTCAAGTCACGCTTGAATTATGCGACTTGGATTATGCAGTGGAAGAAAGTAAGTTTTGCCGTGACAAAGTAAATCTTGTCATGAGTAAGTAAGTTTTGCAATGACAAGGCAAGTTTTTCCAGGAATAATCAAGTTTTGTCGTGAATAATGCGGGTATCAGCGGCTTTCCCGGGGGGTGACCCCCGGGGAAACCCCAGGGTTTGCAAACAGCCCGTGCAAAAGTCACTTAACCCCCTTGGGTATGGGGGCAAGATTTTTCAATAATCCCCTCCCCCCTAGGGACAAAAAAAGTATTGGAAATTATGAATTTCTTAATTTTCATAAAGAAGATTCAACAGCAATACGCAGAGATTTACACAATTGCTACAAACTTGTTGTTATAACTATATTAAAATTGGAAAAACGATTAAAGAGGATATACAGAGGATCTAACTTAATATCTTTACAATAAAAACAAATAAATTTATCTAATTTATCTGCCCTTTTTTATTAAGTTTGACACATGCGCCATGGTACCAGATGAAGCAGCATGGACCTTGCTCCTCACATTTGACCATGAACCTGAATAATACAACAATCATACAGAATAATCAAAAATAGCTTTCAATTTGCATACCAAAAACATGTTATTCACTCATAACACTCTTACCCTTCATCTAGACCTTGACAGAAGCACCATAGCTTATAAATTGTCTATGTTAGATTGATGTGATTTACTATTGAGAAGCCTCCTACGTATTATAGGATCACTCTTATTCTATTAATTACAAATTAATTGTAGCTAATGACTTGCTGCCAAATGCATTTTGGAATGTGAACCTTACCTTTCTTTATTCTTTTCCTACTCTCAGCTGCTTTCTTTGCACCTTCCTTTCGTCTCTCGGCAATCATTTCCATGTGCTCTTCCCACATTTTGACATCTTCTTCACCTAAAAAGCATGATTTAGCAAATTGCTCAACTTTGAATTCTTTACTTTTATATGCCCTTTCTAAACTTTCTCTTGGTGGAACTTTCATGAACTTGGTACTCTCACCAAACTTGTTAAACTGTTTGATGTTTTCATCAGGTGATAAATAGTGACCAGTGCAAGAGCCAACACATGCTGTGCAACTGCTTTTCCATTCTTTTAGTGGGTCCGGGATAGGAATTGGTAAATAAGATAAAGGTGGCCCATCATCATACCAACATAGTTCTTGATCAGGTTTGCCTGCTAAACAGATTTTGTGTGGGCATCCAACTTCATAACATGGTAGTAATTGGAACAAGTAATTTGTTGGTAGTCCTTGTACCATGTGACGATTGCGTAAATTCCAAACTTTTTCAAAATGAATAAATAAAATCGGGTAGCTTTTCTTTAACTCTTGCTTGGCTGATTGGGAACCTGTTACATTGAAAATGAGATTCATAAGAGTAGGAATACAATGCTGGTAATAACATATTCAGATATTACTTGAGCTGTGCAATTTTAAGAGCAAATAAAGCAAACACATAAAATGAATAATTGTAAAGTTTTCACACATATTATACAGTAAACCTGTTATAGCAGTCACCTCTATAAAGCGGCCACATGTCTATAGTGGCCACTCATGCAATGTCTAAAATAGTATTTTCAATTGAATCAAACCTGTAGATAAAGACCACCTGTATATAGTGGTCAATTTATCTACCTCTAGTAGCTGCCTGTTATATACAGGTTTCACTGTAACAAACATAGGATAATATTTATCAACTACTAACCTTTTAAAAATATCTCCAGTAGAGGACGTCTCTTTTGCAATTTTTTCGCCAATGTTGACTCACTACCTTTCGAAAAACTGTATTATTGAACTTTGGAATGGTGCACCATCACATCTACTTATATAAACATCAGCAGCAGCTTCTAGGTTTTTTCCAGCTTATTGTAATCAATGCCGCCTTTGGGATGAAAATTCGAACCATGAATTGTTGAGGGTATAAATACATTACTATGGGCCATTGCCAGACAACCATTTGAAGTTCAACGGCTTTAGCTTTATCCAGATGCCGCTCTGTTGCCAAAAACTGTACTTCGTGATGGGATGGACCTTCATCCCCAGCCCCATCAACTCTAATGCAGTCTATTAGTGTGTCATTTAGATATTCAAATCCTAGCTTTTGTTGCAGTAGGTCAAGGTACGCGATGTGTTGAGCAGGGTTCTTTAAGTATATCATCTGGCGTTTTACAAACCCTGCAAACATCTGAGGAGTGGTTTTTGTTGCCAGCAGCAGATCATACGATGTAACTTGAATTATTGAAGAATATTTATTAACATAGTCTGTTCTTGTTGTCAACTCCTGTTTGTTACTTTCTGAAATTACTTTGTGCTGTTTATGTGTGAATGTCGTATCAAGACGAAAACTAGCTGCATCATCCCTATTCAATACTATCTTGTTTCGATCATCCTCTAATTGGATCTTGTCCAATCCTTTATACAACGCAGCACTCCAATGTGCATCAACATTTAATTTCACATTAAATCCTTTTCTTGCCCTTCTACATGCAATCTTTGCAGCACCCCAATATCTTTGGCTTGATAGTCTACGTTAATTCTTACTATAGATAATTGTACAACTGCACCATAGCTAAATGTTCTCTTATACTTCTTTTCCAGATGTTCTTTTATTCTTTTATAAGTTACTCGTGGTCCATGCCTTGCATTACCGTCGTAAGTTATTACACCAGTTCGTCTCCATGCATCTGCACCGATTCTTCTATCTCTTACAAAAGCTTCGATATCATTTCCAAGGTTGGGATACAGTTTTAGCAGTTTTAAAGCCCTCTTTGGAATGCGTCGTTTCAGCAAAGCCCTTCCAGTAGCTTCTTTTAGAAAAATTTTTTGCTTGCTTTTTCAACAGTTTTTCTTATGCAGAATCAGGGTTTTCAGTTTAGGATCTTTTAAATTTTCAATAGAAGAAACCTCAGTATATATTTCTGGGTCATCACTTTCTGAATCAGAAACAATGTCATCATTGTTTTTATTTCGATGTTCCAACAAAGTAAAGGTATGCTGTGATTGCATAATGCAAAATTTTTCTTCGTCTGTGGTGTTACGTGTAGACAGCTGACATGAAAACTTTTCTAATAGATTAACCAGGAAGTCTGCACGATGTGAACTAAACATGGATTCTAATTTATCAACAAGAATGAACCAATTAAAATCATTAGTCTTGAGCATATGCCTAAGAGTATGAAATGAAGGAGTATCCTCTTCTGCTGCTAGCGGACATAGCTCATCTTGGTTTGATTCACCTTCATCACTAGAGCAAATCAATCCCACATCTTCTTCCTCTTCATCATTTGATACTTCGCTGTCTTCACTGTCAATAGTAGACCTATCTCCTTCTACAATCCCAAGACTTACAAGAAATGCTTCTTCCTTCACCTGCGCTAGCTTTATTACAACATCCCAAAGTTCCTCTGCCTTGGATGTTTTGACGTGGAGGAAGAAAGTTTTTCTGTGAGCCATGTTGATGTGGGCCACTGTAGCCTACAAATAAACTTCTTTTCTTTTACCATATCTCAAATTATTCTCCTGTTTTCTGACTTCTCTGAGTTCTCTGACTGCTCCAGTTTTCAAATAACTCGCATATTGTCACCTCACATCAAGACAGCAATCAGACATTGCTTATGCTCAAATCAATAGGCTTATTGAAATATATTTCGTAATTATCCATGTCAATTCAACAAGTCAACTTCCCTTGCTTTGAAAAGTTGTTTTATGATCTGTTTTATACTCTTACAGCTATTAAATTTCCTTTCAAATTTCAATTCATCGACATAGGCGAATTGTGGTAAATCAAACTAATGTTAATTAAAATAGATAAGTCATTTAGCCACTCTCACAACTCAGTTGGCATTAGTTGGTGTGTTTTAAAACTCATTTATGGAGATGTTCAAAGATATTGCCAACATTATGTATGTGATATATTTATTAATGGCAATTTTTCAGACTTTTACTTGCTTCTTTCCGTTAATCGAACACTGACAACTTTCCTAGTGTCTTCGAATGTGACATAATAATCTGAGACAATATGATAAAGCTCAAGACAATCAGGTCACAACAATATGTCGAGACAATAACATCTCCAATTTTTCAATCAAAACTGTTGTGATAGAAAACTCTGTTTTACAAACTGCTCACTTTTTAAAATAAAGATCCACTACATTAACAGAAGCAGACCTCTCAACTTTGTTAGACAAAAAAGATGTGAAAAATGCAAAGAGTAGGCTACTATGACGAAATACAATGAATTCTTCCAAGTTTGAAGAAAGTTAAGTCTCCAAATTATGAACACATTATTTAAACAAACTTGTTGTAATGAATTTATAATATTTCTCATAACGCAGCTATTCTTGAATAGTTGATAGGGTTAATCAATATTAATAATAAAATGATTATCTAATTCAATTTCTCATGACTTCGAATTTATCAGGCCTCAACTCGTGTTATCCTCCTCAGCCCACGGTAATACGCGCCTCGGCGGCCTGATAATTCTCAGTTTCAAGCTCAATCTTGTTGGATAATTGTTAATGGTTGTAAATGTAGTTGCAAGGAATTGGTAAAGTGGTCAAATGACTTTTTATTTTCGTAAACATCGGTGAAATTAATGAAAAATGAGCCTTCTTCTGATTGGCTGACAATGAAATAGCTTGACTCTGGATTTGTCTGGATTGACTATCGTCCCCAACCCTTATAACATAATCGATGTTGGAGAAAATGAATAAAAAGACCTCCCGCAACATGTTGATGAACAAACAACAACATTGATGAATTTTGAGGGTTGGCGATAAAAAGTAATCTGCCAGGGGCTTTAAGGTCTACACATTAAAGTTGAAAATCATTTAAACACAAAATTCAGAAGAATAAGTGGTAAACAGACGTATTCTGTGCTAAGCATTACATATTTAAAGAAAGTGCTTTCTAAATAAGAAAGAAGTAGGTCTACTAAAAATCCAAAATTGCTTATAAAGTTCACAAAATACACTAGTCAGTAGGCTACTCAGGTTTGTAGGCCTAAGAATATATAAGAAAGTCAATTATTTGCCAATTTTTATCAGTTGTGCAGCTTTTATGTGCTTCTGTTTCCTTGAATCCTAAGACCATGTAGTCCAATATGATATCCGCGCTTTCATTTACTATTTGCGAGCGGGATCATTTTAATGAACGACTGGTTAAAATTGAATATCTACAGTGCGATTATAATTAAGTGTATACTTTAATTTGGAGTGTGTAGTCTAGACTATTGGAGAAGAAAATCGTTAGAACTGTGTGGAATCGAACATTGGATCATTAACATAGTGAAACCTCAATGATTCGTGTTTTGATTTTATCAAATACCATAACGATGTCGTTATATTTTAGTAAATAGGCTAGGCTATATTTCGTGGACGTGGACAGAATACATCGAGGTGGAAACATTCACCACCGATGAATAGAGTATAATTTATTCTCACTCACCATAGCATCAGATCCATGTTTGCCATGAGAAGTAGGGAAACGAATATCATGCACATCTAATCTTTCAATGACTGCATCCATTTTGAATCGTCCAGCTAAAAACAATATTATCAAATTTCCATATAGTCCTACAGCCAAATAACATACTGATGCTGTTCTTCAAAAACAATTGTCGAACATTTCGTTTGTTTGGGATATATTGTCATTATTGTGATTGTATGACTTGGGCTCGTACGGAGGATAAATATATAGGTTGAGAGTTCAATGAGTTGCTGAATGAGTTGTTCAACAATCCAGCTAGGCCTAGGCCTACTCACGTTGCGAATTGGTTTTGCGACTTGCACGGATACTTGCAGAATGCTAGAGAAATGCTGACAGCAAACATGGAAATTGGACATATGTTGGTCTGTTGACCATTGTCATTTCTTTCTTCCTACTGCCCTACATCATTAAAGTTGAAGTCCATCCCTTCCGGAATTTGTCCAGGGATGGCAGTCTGGCTTGAGAAGGTGATACCGTGAGCGTGATATAGTCTGGTCTGTGGAATTTGTCAAAATTAGTTCCGTGATACGACAATTTGAAATAAAACGGGAATTTTTGTTCCATGGCACCATTTATATTTTGTTCAAAAAGATTTATTAAACCAATTTTTGTACGGAATCCGAAAAATTACGTAAAGATTCAGAAGGGGAACTTTTGGATGATTTGACATGCCTGCGTAAACGTGAAACGGGAACGTGAATTTTGCAAAAATGTTCTCGTTGTCTGAGAATTGCACCCCTAAAAAATCCCTATAATATACTGTATTGAGCAATGATAAACGCAAAATAGAAACATACAAGCGTTCTACATAGAAAGCCAAAACAACCCCTAATCAAAGCGTATGATTTTCTTCTTTCCTCTCATGTTTATATATAAACCATTATAACAATCAACCCGACAAAATGATCCGGCAAAAACATTTCAAAAATGAACATATGTCACCGTTCAATCTTTTCTTCTAGGCGACTTCAATTTAGCTTTTTATTGATAATTGCTATATAATTGAATTTCAACCATATAATTAAAAACCATCCGCATGTATTTCCTGAATTTAATACTTATATATTCATCTTGAATATCTTTGATTTTTGTGGAAAGTAAGTTCTAGACACCAGGTCTGATCGTCGTCATTCATTGAGACTCTGCATTTATTGTTATTCTTTACAGAACAATCAAAATCAAACTTTACTAGAACTAGACAGTAAAACTAAACAATATTATATAGCTTATTTATGATAGTGAAAAACGTTAGACTTTTCACAAAAGTATCGGAGTATGTAAATATATCAGTATTATACTGGGATACTGTTTATTGAAAACATTGAGAGTTAACACTGCTAGCGAAAGGCATCACGCATTAATATGGCAGTATACGGCATTGCTGTAAAACGGCATATAGTTATATTTGATATATTTGATTGAAATACATATTAAGTACTATACATCGCGATAGCAATTGCGCTGGTATATCATTGCACAAATTGTCATAAATTGTAATCTGACGTTTCTGTCTCGTCATTCTGCTGCTGCGCTTAGCCCTTTCAAATATACATATATTAGCCGGTCTGTAGCAATGAATATGATTATAATTTGGAGATCGAGTTTCTAATTTCTGGTTCCAATAATATTGCGTCCCATGGTATGATTTCGGCTTTCGCATTCTTGTCTGACAACAGCAAAATCGCTCTGGAAGTTTCTCAGTTGTTCGATCCAAGAACAGCTAGTCTCCATGAAGAAATACCTGCTTTGATGCAAATCGCAAGGAAAATTAGGACCCGGATGTTTTAATACCTCCCGATCCAAGGGAAATTGATCGACTCTACTATCTCTTGAGAATCGTAAATTTCTGGGATTATGATTCATCTGGTGCTACCGGGTATTATCCGAGATCATGTCAAATATCATGTATATGGGATGAGAGGCATTCATAAAAATAGCATCATTCATTTCAATCAAGGCTGGTACAGACCGTGGAGTGACCGGTTTCTACAACTTAGTGCCTATAATGGGGCCACTTTACATTGCGCATGTCTTGAAAAATAACGCGTGCGATTGCTCTAAGTCTCTCACATGTTGGTAATACAAAATGGCGTCATCTGTTATTGTTATGAACAAGAAGGTGGAAATATTTGTTTTAAATTTATATGCATGCTTAGATTATTTGAAAGAGTTAGGAAAGTATCGCAATTCAAAAGAAATAAATCATTTAACATAATTATACACTCGTGTTGGGTTTATTCCGAGTGGTTACATATTATTGACTGTTTACTATAAAAGCGTAGGTCATTGTGGCGTTGTTAAAGAAATGGTCAATTATCCAGCTTATTTTTCGTTCTAGGTTTGATATGTCAGCTTGAAAACTTTGATATACAGTTATAAAATATTCAAATGTTTTATTATTCGACATAAACATTGTCCATAGCATGCTATACAGAATTTAAGTTAAACTATTTACAAAAGCATGGACGGGTAGATTTTATGTAAAATATCAAAGCGGCTTATTATTAAAATATTTCATATTGAGTCTCTATACTGAAAAGTATAAATTCTGTAAATTTATTATGATCTTTAACATGGAAAAGGTAATCTCAAAAACAACAACAAACAACACCGAGTGTGAATATCATTTCTTGCATCGCGGAGATGTGTGAATTGCCGTGACGACATGGCTAAAACAATGGCGAGTACGAAGGATAATGCCAGTTCACTGTAGGAAAATGCCTCGGAGGGGAATTTTACTCACATTTAGATCTAAAAATAAATAAAAACTGGCCAATCATAGATTTCCCTACCAGGAACTAACTGGGTTGATGACTTCCTTTCACTATACTCAACGTTATCTTGATATTTTGCTCGCGATTCAACACGCGATATTTTACTTGGCCATACAAACCCTTGTTGATGAGTTTAAAAATTGACGATGTTTGACAAGCTTGGAGGGGAATTTCTTAGAAGGTAACTAAAATCTAACACCATTTCTATGTTTCGTTTCATGTCAAGATAATAGAATTGGCTGGGTTGTGACGATTGATAATGCTTATTTATTATAAATAGTCTATTTTGCTTCAAAATGTTAGTATTTTTGCGTGATTTGTGTGATTTTGACGCGCCCGCAAATACGCGATGGCTCGATTATTGGCACTACGATATTTTGGCATTATATCCGAGGATTGTCGGATCCTAGAGGAGGCCGATGGATTTGTCGAGTGTCACTGAAACACCCACATGTACGCGCCCCCATATTCACACAGCGGAAAGTATATATGCGGTATGAAGTATGAAGTCATTCATCCCGCTTTGCAGTGCCCGTAAATACGGCATTAGAAAATAAGTTGATATTTCTCTTGTGATGCTTTTTCAAATTTTAATTAAACAGCACTACAAGGTGAATATATGGAACGTTAATTTATATCAGTGTTAGCTGCTACGGTAGTGGTGTAATGAATTATCACTGCACCGAAGTGCGAGCCTGTGTCAAGCAGGTTGCAGCTAAATAAACACATGTGTAAACCGAATACTTGCTTTTTATTAGTTATACAGTCGGATGTAGCGGCAAAGTTGGTCTCCTAGAAATCTAAATATAGAAGGGAGCGTTAAACTATACCGATAAAAATCATAAATAAGTTCCAATGTAGGTTTCTACGTATATCCAACAGTAGTATTTAAAACTAACATTTTATTTATTTGAGATCTTTGGATAAATTACTGTTACGTCAATAATAGTTGGGTATAGCGTGAAACTTAACGTATGGTGGAATACGGGGTAGAACATTAATTCAGGTGCTCAACGCAATTTAACCTACTGGATAACTGGATTGACTAATCTGACTATAAATATTTCTCTGGAATAAGTGTTCCTCATTATGCAGTAAAACCATAAGTAAAATCCAGGGTAAAACCATATTAAAATGTTACAAACATTGACGTCACGACCTTAATTAGCATAATACACCATAAAAACAGTCAAGCCTCATGTTGATAAAGAGGTTGGTTTTTGAGGTCGATTTGGCCGAGCATTCGATCACTTCATATCAAGAAATTGCTTCCAAAATTTTATTTTATGTTCTACGTCTTCAGATTGAATCAATAAACATTATTTTGATGATCAAACCATTACTGGTTAATATACATAGTTGGTTAGAGTGTACAAGAATTTTATTATGGTGTAGAACATATTGAAAAGCGTGGAAAATGTGGGTCGGATATTACGAGTTTATGGTTGAGTGAATTTTGACTGCTTTTTGATCGGCACATGAAATTGTTGTTTAGAAGCAGAAGCAGAAGAACATCAGGAAATAAAACAAAATTATTTTATGGCATTATTTTAATTTTGACCCCATATTATTTGGTTTTAATTTAATCATTACAATTATCGTCACGATGTGACTTAAAAGTGTTTTAAAATTAATACGACATTTGTTGTGGGGGAAATTCCGTTATTTATTCAACGTTGGGATTTTTCACTCACCAAAGTCGACACTTTATATATAAATTGTGATCTTCCACATTCCCAGAATGATAAGAACATCAAATGATACGAAAGATACAATGCTTAGTACGAAGCCAAAAGGTTTTATGTCGAAGAAATCAGCTCGTGAAATTGAAAGAATGAAAACTGAATCGCAACGTCAAAGAACTAGACATGCCGCGGCGGCAATAGCAAATGTCCAAGTCAGACCTAAAGTAACTAATGGCGTATTTGCTGAACCAAAAAAAATACGTTCTGATGTTGATGATTCATTAGCAACATCAATTAAAAGTGTGTTACCTGATTATTCAACATTTGAACATGCATTGAATACAAAAGCATCACATTTATTACTTGGAATTGATAATTCTGTACCAGTTACACCTGAAGTTATAGCAAACGATGACCTTCTATCAACTGTGCTTACATCATCAACGAATTCAACAGATGTTATCAAGAGTTCAAGCACATTACAAAGTGATTTAAATAAGAATGTTGCTACAAATAAACGAACTCATCATCCTTCAAATGTTCAAAAAGCAAAACCACCATCTTTGGTTATGCCACTCAAAGAGCTTTCATCGTCTGATAACCATCGTACAAGTCAAAGTAAAATTGAAAACATTCTAAAGGAAATGACACAAGATATAGGACCACCTCTAACTGATATCGAAACACCTGTTAAAGGAAAAGGTTTCGCATTTCCCAAAACTGTTTTACCCTTGCATCCAGAACTTTGTAACGGTACTACAATACCTAAGACGTTATCACCAATGTCGAATGATCAACCACCACCCAATAAGACTAGTAATAATAGAGAAACTAATCTACAAGAACTTGTTAAAAAATCAGAGCATCATAGTAATCATCGAGCTCGTGGTCTATCGACGTCATCAACATCGTCAAGTGATGGGTCTGGCTCTGATTCTGATTCAGAAACCGATTCTAGCGATTCTGATGAAGAAGTCAAGTCTCCAGTTATTGATGTACTTCCTGCATCACCACCAAAACAACTTGGGTTACTAAACTCTGTTGGTTCAGAACCTTTGAAGTCACTTTCGCCTATAACTGATTACACTAAAACAGATGCAAATACTGTACAGCAAGATCTAGCCGTTCATCAACTCCATGCACTACTTGGTACAAGTTCTGATATACCATCATCTTCATCTGAAATCGATCATCTGTCTTTGTTAGAAAAATCTGGTCTTCCCGTTGTTTCAACGTCATTATCAGAGACAGATAATGATCTGCAATCTCAGTCAGCACCAAATGTATACCTCATGAGTTCATCTGTTATTGGCGGCATCGGTGTTGATAGTAGCTCAAGTTTTAGTTTTGTTCCCAACTCAAATATATTTGCTGACTTCAATCTTGAGAAACCAATTAGTCCATTACCTACTGATAAGCTGTTCGACCCATCACCTGATCATCAGACTTTAACAAGTCCGTTTGCAACTAACGTTGACGGAGATCTATTTGGCGGTGCAGATGATTTGAGTAATATCCATAGTATTGAAGATTGTCTTAATGATAATGACAGTTTAAAACTACCTTGTGATTTCAGCTCATTAGAAAAACTAAATCATGATAATAGTATATTATGTCAAGCAGAAGAGATGGAAATATCTGATGATGATGAACATGGGTGTATAATTAATCAAAATATTTTATTTGGTAATGAAAATCAAGTTACTGCTACACCAAATATGTCATCTTACGAACACATTGATGTTGGCAGCAATCCAAGAGTTCAACCTGTAAGTAAATTACATGAAGAAATTCCACCAAATAAAAGTATTTCATTTAATAATAATAATAATAATCACAATGAGCATATCGAGTTATCAAATCTTACCTCAAATACTTTAAAGGTTAAAATACCTCTTTCTCAAGTTAACATTAATAGTATTTATAACACTCCACACATTCCTTTGTCATCGAATCATCCTACTTTACATTATCATTCAAACGGTATTGCCAACAAAGCACTGACAAATTGTATTCCACCTGTAGAATCTATTGCAGACTTACAACAAATGTATACTACTGAAGTTGCCAAGGCAGCACTTTTCAGTCCGACAAGCATAGCTTCAAATTTACCGCCTATATTAGCGGCAACAACAACAAGCACGGCATCTTTCTCTAGTTTAGCGCAAGTATCATCGCACACAATGGTTCATGCAAATTCAAATTCCTTACCTGTAAAAATTGATTTGGCAATGCTAAAGAGAATTCCTTCAAAAACACCATTAGTCGCCAAAAAGAGAAAATTGAATACTTCTGAAGATTTATCAACTAACACAGCTGTTTCTCTGCCAGAGCAAGCTACATTATTTTCGTTACAAAGTAAGAATAATTATCCTACAGTTAAAGTTGAAGTTAATGATGGTTTTATACAGAAGAAAGTGAAAAAGGAAAAAGACATTAAACCAATACATAATGTTGAAACTAATTTTGCAACTACTTCAAATATTTGTTCAAGTTGTGGTTATCTTCGAAAAGATTCATGTAAAGATCGTAGTAGAAAGGAAACATATAGGACTTCTTATGAAAAATTCCTTAGTCAAGGACGTAAGCTAAAACATGTTGCCGATGGCTATACAGACTTTAAAGAAAAAGGTTCAAAATATATTGAAGCTGTTTTATCGTACTTACAATTTCTGGTTGGATTAGAGTGTAGTAAAAAAACAGATACACGAAGCGGCATTGAACAATTTATGCAAGTAAACTCACAATGTATATCACTTGTTGATCATGTATCAAATCATTGCGCAAGAAAAAAGACAAAAAGTTATCCTGTTATTGATAAGCGGTTCTTATATATATGTTTACGTATGCAGAGTATGCTCTATTTTAAATTATTCAACATGAAAAAAGACTCGACAACCAAAATTTCAAAGTTATTATCAGAGTATTATAAAGCTTTTAAACCTCGTAGTTCTGAATCATCGTCATATTTACCAAATGCTAGAGGTTTATCTGCGAGTCCTTGCCTATCTCCTAATCCGTCGCCTGGCGGAAGTGTAGCATCATATGGTAGTTCTGGTAGTTCTGGAAGCACAGAAAAAGGTGGACCAGCATCTCAATCAATGATGTCAATACCTGTTGACATGTATCAAAAGGCGCAACAATATTTACATCAAACAAGGTTTTTATTACATGGTAACCGGTTATGGGAAGAAAGCACAGCAGTAGCTGAATCCTGTCCAGAATTTATACATGAATTATCATTAGGTGTTGGTCGGTTATCAATGGAAAGTTCATTAATACATTTGATTGATTATATTACAGCTGGTCTTATGTTAATACAGAGAAATCCTTTATCATAGTATTTACAAGAGATAGAATAATAGTATTGTCAATAGTCTCACATTGTAATGATATTTTTATAGAATTATTATAAGAAATGATACATTTGATATCATGCAAAGACTTGGTCTCAATTTCTAAAAAAGGTTCTACGACGTATATATATATATATTATATCTTAACAATAAGAAATTAAATATCATCTTTATTGATGATTTCTTACATATTTTATCTATCGTCCATTATTAAATATTATACATTTATTTAGTATCTAGGTCTATTATTATATATAATAAATATATATATATATATATATATATATATACATACATTTGAATGTAATTCTTGTATTAAAGTGAGTTTATGATCGAATAAGTTTGTTCGAAAGATTTTGATTAATTGTTCTTGGAACTATAATAATAAATATGACTAAGTTGATTTCATAAATCAAGGTTTATTGTATTTACCGTATAATGAACCGTTCAAAGATCTTCTTCAGCTGCACATGAATTAGTATTTTGAAATACACTACAGAGCTCTCAAAAGATTATAATTTTGAAAATGTTTACAGGAGGCATGCCACCCGGAACCCCCAGGAAGGAGGGAGCCTTTGGCCCCTCTAAGAATTGTGGGCCGTTCTCCTACTATTTTTTTCCAGGAAACATCACTGGCTATGTTTTAAAAAGTCACAGAAATTAAACATTTTTCACGCCCGTTTTCCAACTTTAAATTGTCATATATTGTATTATGTCTCACAATACTGTCCTGTATCTTGCAGTAAGAGGTATTGAGGTATTGCCCATAAAAAGGGGAATGGGCGACTTTGATGGCCAGTTGTTATGAAACGTAAAACTTACAGGAGCGATAAGGTGTTGTTAATTTGTTCGAGTTTCCAGAAGGGGAGGCAAGCTAGGCTTTAGGGGATTTCGATTTCCAAAAACTAAATTGTTGCTGGGTCTGGAAACTACTTTACCCCATGACGGTTCAACATCGCTAATATCGACGGTGCTTTTATTTTATTACCGAATAGACCATAAGATCACATTAGCCATTTACTTTGACACAATAACAGGCGTGTTATTAATAATTTTAGCATTGACCGTTGCAATATTATCACTTTTTTGGAAGGCAATTCTTGTCCCGCTGCCCCCTATTGTGATGTTCTGGTTTACAACAACAGCTTTCAGATCTCTTAATGTCATTTGATCTGTTCATGTATTATTTTTGTGTATATATTTGTGAAAATTATTTTCCTCTGCTGCATGCTATATCAGTTACACTTGTTTGATTGAATAGATGTGCCTGTGATGTATCATATATAATTCTTGTTCAAACCAATGATTTTATTCTAACATGATTGTGTATATCAACGCCTGTTATTTTATGGTGATCAAGCTAACAATTCAAAGTTAGTCTGTTGGGAAATCATTCCCATTTTATTATTTCTTTGATACAAGAACAAAAGCCATCGGACTCCATTAAGGATTATCCGGATATCCGAACATCCGAATACACGAAATCTAGATGTAATCTGAATATCAGCATTTTGTAGAAATGTTGATTATTGGTCAATACAGAATACTGCATCTATCAATTATCATATCACTATTTACCGATTCATTAATCCTTTTTATTTGTCGATCAACTTTTTCAATAATTCAATTTTTATAATTCTTTTTAATCACTACTAATACGATTCGTAAGCGTTAATTTTGGAGGAAAATAAATACTAATGCAATAACCGGATGTGGGTTGTGATTGGCCAAATAGATCACGCGGGGTAGTCCCATGCAGTGCATTTGAAGGGAGATTGCAAGAAAAGACGAAAGAGAATCCAAGTCGAAAAAATACGAAAAGTAATATTTGCTTTTATGAGTCGGGTCGGGAGTGGAGCGAACTTTTTATATTGTTATTTTGAGAATTCTACTGTATTTACTATATCTGTATTTCCTCCTGTGGTTTGGTTGTCCGTTACGATTTTTGCCACGCACAAGTAGAGTTGTTAATTATAAAGCAGTGGTTTTCGCTGCTGGTAGACAACATGGCGCTTCTTCGTTTGAAACGTAATCATGAACAAGTGCCAACACAAGCAACAGATTATGAAGAAGACGATGAAACTTTAGTACCAGAAGTACAATTTTATGTCAATTATCTTGGCTCAATGCTTGTACCAACTTCAAACGGACATGGTAGTGCTAGAACAAGCACGTCGGTTGGAAAGATTTACACAGAAAAATATAAAATATTTAGTTTCAACACGAAAAAGTATCGCTTACAAATTAATAATGATTGCCTCATCCTTTTTGATTGTACTGGGAAAGATTCACGTCAAGTCGACACATTTTATATGAAAGATATAACATTTTGTAGTACAGATCGCAAACACGAGAAAGCTTTCGTTTTTGTATATCAAGAGAAAAAAGATTACCCGTACCGTGCATTTGTATTTCACTGCGAAAACTCTGCCAAAGCTGAGGAAATATTTCAACGTGTTTCAGCGACATCTCGTGTACACAGAAATTTAATGGAAGTTGCTAGAATGAAATCATTATGTACAGATGGAAGTGATATTGGTAAAATTACTCGAACAACTTCTTTAGTTTCAAATGAAGAGGATAAAGTGAATCGCGACAGTACTGACGAATATTTCGATCAACAGTTTCGCCGTCGCTGTCAGTCTGAAATCCCAAAGCGTCAAAATCATCATAAAATACTTAATGATACATTATTTAATCATGACAATTCCGATGTGTGGATTGACAGTACGGTAGATTTAAATCCAGTTTCAGAAATCCCATCGAACAACCACGGTTTTGATGAAGATGAGGACGATGATGAATTCACAGCCTTGGCATCAAACAGAACAAAATCATTACAATATACCGGGTTACCTCATCATTTATCAAAAAACATTGACAAACCTCACGAAACGCATTCATTAATGAACAATAAACCTGTTGAAAATGATACGCCTATATTGGTAACAACATTAAATAATTTGAATAATTTGAATCCTTTTAATCGACAACAACAAAGCAAATCGACTCCAGCAGAAAGTGAAAATTTGCTACAGTTTTGATGGGGACAAGGGAGACAAGGAGATTGCAAGAATTTTACTCGGTAAGAACTATAACGTGATGTTTGTTTTACACAAGTGTTAAAAAGTCTTATCTTCATGTTTAGCACCGTCCTGTTAAATTTATTCATGTTGTGGGTTTTCTTTTTAAACTTTTTGAGATTGGGCAAGCTTTTCACCGTAAAAAATCCATTGTCTTTCGCAGCACTTGACACGCTTGTGTTGTTGTTCATTTCTAATGCAAACGATCTGTTCTATATTATTTAATTTTGACCTTCGACACACTAAAATGGGAATTACTTTTAACACCATCTCAAACACCATAAGTCCATGAGGGCGCTTTTTGATTTATAGATTTTCGCTGATTTTAAGAATTTTTTTTAATTTGAACTCAAAAAAGTTTCAAAATATAGTTATGGTTAATCTGCCATGATATAATCTTTGAAAACATGCTGTCGTAGCAAGTCACAAGCTGTATTTTTCTGTTAGTCTGGAGAACTGCACCTTGACTAATATGAAATATAGGTTTGAAAGTTATTGTATCAAATAATGCATCTCAGATTTTATAATATAAAGGAATTTAAATCATTATTTTGATATGATTGAATTTCTAAAGGGGAACAACCAATTTGTATTGACACAACGTGAGAGGTATATTATATAATGTAAATTCAATTTTAACAACTTTATATAGCAGGTGGTTAAATTTAGATTTAAGTTGACATAAGTTGCAATTATATACTGTACTATAAAGATCAATATAGATAATAGTTTTTGTTGTTGCTTGTACGTTTACAATTCACATTTAAAGAGCTGAAGAGAGAGTCTTACGAATTTTATAGGGTGGTGTGTGAATTATCTTGATAATGGTAGCTAGAACAGGCAAAGCAATTTTTCTTTAGGTTCCAAGGTTTTCTTTTGATATCCTATTACGGAAAACTTCCCACGTGTAAGACGTTAAATCCAGGAACTATTTTCATGTTTGTATTTATAGCAAAATTGATTCGACCAATCTAATTGTTTTATAGCTATGACACTAAATTACCATATCAACGAGTGAGTGAGAAAAGTCAACTTACGGACTCGCCGACTTTGTCAACTTTTGTTACTATTTTCGATCGAATCAAGGCAAGATTCATGAATGTTCTGTATTACTTAGCCTTTACATGGGATGAAGAAAGTCTTTGCTGTGTGCTGTGAACTTCGGTCGAACTTATGGGCATCAAAATATCTCGAAAATACAAGTCTATCACGAAACAGCAGAGTTAAAGGGTCAAACAAGACCGGCAGCGTTTGTATGAAAATTTTTGAAATCTGATCTCGTAGCTTTTTTGTTTACGTCATGTTATTTCAGTGAGTTGATGATATTTGAGCCGTGAATTCTGAAATGCAACTTCTAATATTGTAACATTTTTTGAAATACACAAGCAAAGTAATACGAGTTGAACGTAAAGTTGATGACAATCAGAGTTTCAAATGCGACATATATATATGTCCTTAAAATCATCATTCCAAGCGAACAGTCTGAAATTTTATCAGACTGTTTCTTACCGAAATCATCGCTGTTCGAAATGCAGACAAACCAACGACTGGGAACGGTCAGTAATTAAATTCAGTTGGAATCAATTTTGTAGCAATCCATAATATCCAAACACCCAGAAATCACATATGATGTTTATTTTGCTTTGATTGAGGTTCAGTAATGTCAGTGTAATAAAAATACAGAAATATGATAAGCCATTGATTTGATGTTGTCAAAATGAAGCTAGATTCGATATGTTTCTTCTTTGCAAGAAATACCATATTCATAGATTTGTAAACAAAACAAAAACAGTATGAAATGTGCACAATTATCTACATTATGCTTTATTTCAACAAAACGCTTCATTCCATATTACATCTTTGGTAAACGGTCTTAGAAAGTCACAAAACACTTCTTTGTAGTTTTACTGCCATCAAAACACTTCTTGTGATATATTCCAGTTACCCAAGTTACAAGATTTCATCGCTATGAAAACTCAAAACAGAGTTGGTGATGTCACAACTGGTGTTTGAAAATGAGGTTTTGAAAAAAATGTATTTTTTCAAAACAATTATCGCTGGTCAATAATGCCCCTTTAAAGTGATCTAAAGCTGTGATTGTGATTGATGTCGGGAAAATCACCTCTTTCCCTTCAGCCTCCTTTCTTTTTTCAACACACAGAGCTTCTCAAACAATAATTTTAGTTTGGACCATGTTTGGATTGTTTGAGCAAATCAGTCTGTTTTGAACAACTGTTTTTATGATAAACATATGGGAGATTCAGATCTAAATGTAATAAATGAGCGTTTTATTCTAGATTATTTGCATTCATTGCAAAATAAATTCTACGCTAGAAAAGCCACGAATGATCAAATATGAAAGAAAGGAGGCTGAATGTTTTGTGGTGATTTTGCATCGTCCATCACGGCGTTTGATCGATTTACAGAAACTCTGCTGTTTTGTGATTGATTTATCAACTTTTCGCGTTTTTAAGCTATTTTCATTCCTATGAGTTCGATTGAAGTTCACCTTACACAGCAAAGACTTTATTCATCATATATGGAGGCTATACAATGCAGAACATTCGTGAAATTTGCCTAATTTAAGAGAAAAGGGTAGCAAAAGTTGACAAAGTCGGCGAGTTCGTAAGTTGACTTTTCTCACCCACGCCATATCAACACAAAACAAACTAATTCGAAAATGCAATCGATTTTAAAATTCAAAATTGACATCACAAGTGAGAAAGTCAAATATATCTACTTTTAAATTTACGCTATTAAGATAATATGTGAAAATAACAAGAAATTAGTAAGATTTGTTGTCATCTGATATTTAGTTGGAAGTTATACAATCAGGAATTATTATTGGAAAATAGTTTGGAATACGTTATCAAATTTATAAACAAACCCGCATTATAGAAATTAATTACAAAGATATACAAAAGAAATAAAACAATTGCAAATACCAGCTTCTACTTCATCTTCATCAGTAACATTAAAATATACAAGAAACTACATGACTGGAATTAACGAAATAAGATGTAAAGAAATAATAAATAGTTTCCCAATCTATACTTTTTCAGAAGTCAATTGAATGATCAAACTGTGAATAATCGTTGACATTTTTCCGTACTGTACCGGTGTTAGTAGATGAAACTTGGATTTTTTTGGGGGGGATAAGGCCACTGCTTCCATGTGCTTTGGGATATACTAAAATAGTACTGGATTTGTAAAAAAACTCCTGTGAGTTCCTCATTTCACATCTATACTTCCTGCTTCTTCCAACAGCAAACAATTAAATTACCGCTTCGATCAACTTTTCTAAAAAGATTTCTTCATGCATTTATTTTTAACCAGTTAAGCCGGATGATTCGTAACTCGACATAAGCATGCAATGCATGCAACTCAAAATCTAGTGTTTATAAAAGCGGTGCTAGTTATTATACAGAGCAGTTGAATTGGCGCACAGTTTGCTATGAGCTAGTGAAATTTGGTGCACTTAGAGTCATTTCAGGAGAAAACTTGAAGCCGAAAATCACTCGTGACAGCGGCTCGCGGTTTTCTGATGCCATCTCGTTTCTCCTTACGTGACTTCTCATGCACCAAATATCAATAGCTCACAAGTAACTGTGCTCCAATTGCTTAATAGTTCATAGGAAGGCGTGTACCCATTGCTCATAAACATCTAACAATAACAAATAATAAGCTATGAATTATATCCTGAAAATTTAATAGGCACAGTCATAAGACCAATGTCTACACACAGCTGGAACTTATGTTGAATCATTCAACACGACACTGAAAGTCAAACTCATTGAATTTTTGTTTTCTGCTGTTCTCTATCTCCCTCCCGTTATGATGTTAACCTTCCTACAACCGATCCAATCTAATATAATTCCAATATTGTAATTTTGAAACCTGTTCAGATGTAAATTTTTAAAATATTGATCTGATATGAAATTTGAATTGAATAATATACGTACGTACATTGACGAGGTGTCAAGCTCTAGACTTGGCTACCTAGTCGGGCTACCATTTAGACTTATGATATGTAAAAGAAAATAAATATATTATTGAATTTAATATTGCGCAATGTAATGCGCCTTATTTATTTATTTTGATGCAAGTGTTATAAAAATTCAATTCAAATGAAGCATAATGCTATTCATGTAACATGCAGATTTCTTCATCGTAAAATTACTTTCACAACTAAAAGTTATGTAATTACTTCTTGAAATCTAACTTAATGACAAATATCATCATCTATAGGCTATAAATAGAATGCATTACTCTTTGTTTCCTTGTTTAACAAGTGTGGGATGCTGGGAAGCTGCCAGCTGGTTCCCAGAGGCCAGCAGAAATGTAGAGGTTTTTAAATTATTAAGATTATTTCTTGAAAAAATTTTTTTTTAAGTACTTTCTATTCTATGTTTTGATTTTCAAAATTATCTTTTTTTTTATTTTGTAAGTACTTTCTATGTTGCAAATTTCACATCATTATGTTTCCAACCCAAGTTTGCAATCTGACAACATCGTTCCCAGAATGTCAAAACCTTTGTGACCTTAGTATTTATTGTAGGAGTATTGACAATACAATAATCGTATTTGATAAATTCACTATATTCAATACTACTCGATATTAGAATATACACCGCTCGGATAATTGTTTATATGCACATTGGGGAATGTTGAATTATAACAACATTCAGAAATTAGCTTATCAGAGTTTCTACATTTGATAAGAAATTCTAGATTATTCTGAATTCAAAACTCTTATTATTCTAAGCAACACATAATCAATGCAATGCTATTCATATTAACAAAGTGTACGACTGTGGAGGGGTACAGACTATGATTATGTCTGCACCCATTTATCCAGAAACAGCTACAAAATACTTATTAAAGATGCTGAATTTTGTGAAAGTTTGAAAGTAGTAAAATGGAGCCTTGCCTGCCTGGTAGACTCTATGTAAATCAGAAACTTAGCAGAACAGGAGAATGTTCTACCAAGTTTCTGATCGACAGACAGTCTGAAACAGTCTAGCCAGTCTGCTCTAAGCGGACGCTTAACTGCAATTCGGAAAAGTGAAATCCCCTCTTATATGCAATGTGGCTTTTTAATTTCCATTGACTATTTTAAGACTTTGTTAGGCAATTTCAGATAAATGCAATGAAGACTTCTTGCTAATTTTGGTTTGCATTTATCTGGTTATACTGTTATGCAGTAGTGTTATTGTTCTCAACAGCAATTGTGCCAGCTGTTCGTATTTTATTGAGCCCTACTACTGGGGCAGAATATAGATCCCAGGAACCCGGTTTCCAAAAAGCTGGTTCAAAATCAAAAGATTTACATTTATTAGTTTTGCTTTCATTTACAAAATTATCCTATTTGGATTTCAAATTTCCATTTTAATTGAAACTCTTGCTATCAAACTTGGATATCTACTATGCTGTATGTTGAACCAAATGTTGCCAGTTTTTGACATTATATTACAGTTGTGATACCCTGATGACTGCAGTCCTCAAGCTAGTAACTGTAACAAAGTTTAGAAAGACAATACTTCATTTTATTCAGTCCTAGAAAGTTGTTGGTATAATTTTGTCATTGAATATTGTTTTTTTGCTTGCTTACATCAGTTTGATAAATTCCTTTTCTTTTCATTTGACAGCCCAACATTGGATTTTTTTAGCTTCACAAAGAAAACAATTCAACTGATACACTTACAAATTTTATTCATGGTTGTCTTCAAAAGTGAATGGATGTTTAGCAACGAGAAAAGAGATTATTTTAAATTGCGTTTGTTTTAGAATTTAGTATTAAATATTAACTTGGATAATTTTTTTATATTTATAGAATATATCAAAATTTCATTGTACATAATCAAAATTATAGTTAAGTGAATAAATCCATATATTTCCACTGTACATATATAGAATGGGATATCTTGATGATTTTGTAATTCACCTATTGTGGTTGTTTTTTAATACATGTATATATATATGTCAATTAGGTGAGTGTCAGAAAAAGACCATGCCAAGGTTTTAAGATTGCCACAAATCCTGATTTATTTTCCAAATGCAATTGCTCCACTCACGTAACATATTACAATAAATAAGAGGACTCACTAACCATGTGATATAGATAAATTGATCACTATAGACAGGGCTGTTTTGATTAATAATATTTATGAACTATACAGGCAGCTGCTATATAGAGGTGACCGCTATAGCAGGTTTTGCAATATCAATTTTTGATTGATTTTAAACTCACTTTAACACACGAGCTCATGTGGCATAGTTGTTGCTCAACTTTGATTGGAATGTAGTAGTCAATCAATCTAAAGTACGTACTCAGTTAAGGTGGAGGGGGTCGTACCAAAAGCGTACGGGAAGGCGTTGTCAATCATCACAGTACGTACGCATTTTGATTATCTCAGTAACCCTTTTTAAAAGATGACAATGCAACTAATTATCAGTTTGTTGATGATGATCAATTTTTATAGAAGAAAATATTAACTATAAGTTCATTGTTAATTAACTGCGAAAATTTTCTAAAAATTTTACATTGTGCCCTTTCGGAGACAACAAAGACAAAATTCATAAAGATGCGTAGGGGGTGCAATTGTCAGTCCATTCGCGGAAGGTGTTGATCTAAAAGCGTATAGGGGAAGCACCCATAGACCTAAGATATATTTCTATTGACTATGATTTTGATGATTGATGACCCCATGTTCTATATTTAGCAAACTTATTCAATAAAGTTTGAGTTTTAGCAATTAAAATCAAATGGTATGGATTGAATATGGAGCCATAACAATAAAGTACGTAAATGTCAGTAAATTTTCCAGCATCTGACACCCCTCCCCCTGCGCGCAGCTGTAAGTTTTGGGATCAACCCCCCTTCTGCGTATATACTGATAACTTTGCAGCCTTCCCCTTACTTTTACGAAATTGTTACGGTTTTCGAAAGTATACAAGTGCAACTATTTTTAGAAAAATGCAAACTTTCACGGTAAATAGTAAACTTATAAATTAACTTTTCTGCAATAAAATTTGATTTGATCATACGGACAGTCAATATGCGTGGGTACTTTGAGATATTGAATTTATCCAATGACGACGCCCTCATTAAAGTAAGTCGGAGATAAGGAAATATAGCTAAGTATTTCATAACTAAAACCAGAACATATATAACTATATTGCTTGGAATTAACACAGTCAAATATTTGGTTGAGCCTCGTTGTGATTATTGACATTATTGATTTGTAGTAGACGTAGAATGTTATTTCGAGTGCTGATATCTAGGGCCTTTCAATTCCAAAAATGTATTAATTAAGTCACAATTTCATATTGCGCTATAGCTTATAAGGAAATCGACCAATGAAGGGTCATTGTAATTTTGTAATTTTTATAAATAGAATTATTTTTGTGTAATAAAGGACTGATATTATGACAGTTACAGCAGGAATACTTTCCTTTCCTTTTTGTATTCAAAACTTTGAAAGAGTTTGCTTAAACACGTCTCAAGATTTAAGTTCGTAAAAGGTAGTGCTTGATAAAAATCGTGATAGGACAGCGAACGTTGTTCATCAAAAACGTTAATCAGGGTATCATTTAAATGAATTCTTCAGGATGTTGTTATTGACGTAATTTATGAGGCATATGTTAGTTCCATGTATAGTATACGTCATACATCTGAAGAAATTTCAAGAAAACTTATGAAACTTATGAAGGTTGGTATATAAATAATTAATTTCCATATTTCTTATAAATTATTAGTTACAATTACAATAATTAAGACTAAATTATACAATAGATCATTTTATTTCATTCAATTGATTCTTGTAAAAGTGAAATGATATCAATTTAATTATTTAATTAAAATTGTATTATTAACTTTTAGCGGAATTTTTCAAAAACAAAAGCCGGATAATCAGTATGTAATTATGTTGTAACATTTACCAGTATTGATAATCCTCGTGTACCATATGTTTACAGGTTGCTTAAGATTCGTATTATTTGTATTTAATCTGGAATTCTGGTTGACACCTATGGAGATAGCACATAAAACATTTACAAAGCGACCTATCTCCAAGCCAGTGTTGTCTTCATATAGTTCAGAACTTTGAGAGATGAATTCGATGTTCAAATCTGCTTTATTCGGTGAGTTAAGCTCTGAACAAATTTTCAATCAAATGTTAACAGTAATATTTATTATAGATAAAGGACTGTATAATACTTCACTGAATTTGTTCATTTGATGCTATATATGAACAAAATGCGATTTTCAATGTCTAATCAGTCTCTTTGTATAAATATAGACATATCAGTTTCAGCCATAAATAATATTGAATTACGGAATAAAGTTAATTAATTGTAAACTTGATTGCAGTATCATTGAATAGATATATGGTTTATGTCGCCTGTCGCCTGTCGGCCGCTTTACAGCACGGATGTTTTTTAAGATATGAAAATCAGATTAATCTAAATTCGAAAATCTTCAAATACTATAGATCAAACAAAATTTTCGAATTATTTCAATTTCTTGATTTGATTTTGATGGTTTCAATTTGCAAAATTCTAATTAGTTACAACCATAATAAATAGAATAGAAGTTTCTATCTTATTGATGTTACAGCCTGCGACACATGGCAATATATTATACTTGCCTTACTTGCGACACAGCTGTAATCAATCACATTATGATTAAAGTTTTTTTAGTTTTGATATTCAAAAAGTTTCAAAATTCTTCAGAACATTTTAATCAATTTTTTGGATCAATTTAAATTTTGGAAGCAGTCTATTTTCTGTCTCGAGATAAAACCTATACGGTATGTATCTAACTAAGAAAATAAAACCGTGTGATGCTTTGGTAGGCTGTTCAATTTTAGGTTTTGCTTCATCCGAGCGCAAGTATTATAATTATGTTGATCATCTATACTTTAGTACAGTACACTATCTACTTTGAAGAGTTTGCCAAAAAGTTTCTATATAGCAATAAATAGAAACATGATATCCCTTGATTACATTCATATAATTAGACGATTATACTTATAATTTGACTGCTTAATCACTTTTAGCTTACGCCAATTTGATATGATCTTCATGGTTTATTAGTCAATTTAATACTTACCCAAGATATAGTAGCTTTAAGTTACTGAAAGCATCAAAATGATTAGTATAATGAGTTAAAACACGCACAACTACATATCAAAACACCAATAGGCGCAAAAAGATGTTCACTTACATTTCGATTACGTATTATTATTATATATTATTATGTTGTTCCGATCTCCTAACATTATGTAATCAGTTCTATTTTATCAACTCCCTCAGCCCTATGGTTTCAATTCGCCATAGTAACCTTATGTGGTACAACTTGAGGATAACATTCTTTGATGAAATTACTTAACACTGAAGGCGGATGATGCCAATCATTTTCTAAAAATTGAGGAATTCTAAACTCAATAAACTATATTGTAATGCACGTGCAAGGAAATGCTCGAGTGTTGTGAATGAATTTATCTACATTTTTACAAAGTCTATCGACATTTGTCTCTTGATTTGCCGGATTTTTGGGATAAAAGATTAATTCAATTCTACTTTTAGTAACAATTTTAATCACGTGCATATTGTGTAACGCAATTAATCTCGCACAGGACGAATGGCAAGATGAATTTATTTCAATTTTACACGCTAACTACAATATTTTATTGTGATTTTCAAATTTATTATGCTTTTTCAGAAGAACTGCAGTGTAAATGTTTCTTTCTTTGGTAGCACATTGAAGTTGGCATGTTTTGCCGCTAAATAGAAAAAGAATAAAAATAATTCTGATTTAGGATGACGTTAATGATAATTTCTGTGATTATTGTCAAAATATAATATAATACTAGGTAACAATGTCGAGCCAATACTCTCTCAGGATCCGGGTCAGGATCCCTATCAAATTGAACTTAGAAAGGTATTATTGAAATGTTATTGCAAATAAAAGATATTTAAGTTGTAGAGCATACCATTAATTTATCGCACATGGGAATGGCTTGGTATAGAATGAATGGCTTTAGCATACTCAGGCCAGAGGACAGTCCACACGTTTGCTACAGAAATGTTCACTTTTGTATGATATACTTTTCAAATTTGTTAACTGAGTTTAATGACTATACATTCAATTATTGGAAAGTTAAACTGTTCAAGTGTAGTGTTTATGTTATAATGCTTGATGCTGAAAGATTTTCCCCTAGAAATGAAATAGAAACAGAAATGCCTGATACTATTGACTTACGTATAAAGTCTGTGTTTGTGCTGGATGGGTGTTACTTTCCATCAAGTCAGAACTTTACGAGGTTGTGCAATTTCCTCAAAATCCCACAACCCATCAACATATATTATATAGAGAGTTACGGCCCCAGTATCCAGATAGCAGAATACAATAAGATATATATTAGCATAATAGAGCTTTTTGTAAACTAAATCCAACTGAAAATGGATAGACCGTATTGCGGAAGCCAGCAGGAGCCAGCTTGTAATCGAGTGGCTCCCCCACGCATATAAAAACGAGATTGTCATGGCCTCTTCTGTATTTTTACAAACTTTGTTAAGCTTTCTATTAGTTGGACATATCAAGATGAACCGTGATAAAATTTATGAGACACTTATCCCTATTAAAGTAAATTTGAATTCGGTTTTGATTAATTGGCTATGTTGAATTACACGAAATCGTTTCTAATGAGATCTATATCGGATTAGCTATATCTGATTTTATACAATCTGCAGTAAATCCCTCTGACAATAATATGATCCCTATGCGTATATATTCTTAACAAGTTTATGTGAAATTAAATTATTTGAAAAGCTGTTTTTGCTCAAGTCATTTGTATTTTCTTCATTGCTCTTAGAACTGCTAAAATATCGCATGAAATTAAAAATATAGGAGACGGGATGGTGAAAAAACGTGACAAACATCACTGTACCGTGTTATTTATAGAAAATCAACATTTTCAGCAGCATATATCATTGCTTGATTTATAAGCCGATATGAAATGAGTTCCTATGTTGATTACTGGTTTCGGGTAACTCTCTTTGCATATAATAATATATTAAAAAGAAATTAATGATGTTTTAGGATTGAGATATTATTATTAGTTGTACACTTATAAATAAACTTTCCAAATTTCCCTTCTCCTCCAATTCTTATTTGAATGGCAGTAAGGATTTAGCTTTCTTCCCCTCTCTGGTAAGTTGCTCCACCACGGAATTACACGATTTATAAATTTGTATTTGGTGACATTTTTACCAGGTGAGTTTTTCAGTTGTATCTTCAAAAGATTACTTCTCATCAAATATATATTATTAACAAATTCATACAAAATTCTTCTAAAAGAAGATGTATAACATTATTTCAAATTTTGTACAACATAATTAAAGGCATACAATAGACCAGTGGTCTTTGCGCTGGTCTTCGAATATGCACTGATTCATTGTCCTACTTGTGGTTTGAAAAATGGCATTCATTTCTCAACTTTGAGCCCGCAATGCGCGAATTGAGGGCCGTCCCTAGTATGGGGGAATTGGGGGCGTGACTCAATCGACAAATGTTCTTTGAAATGTCTCCAGTCGGCAAAAGAGGGAAGAAAACGGCAAAGGAGTATTTTGATGTTCGCTTAATCGCTTTCTAAGATTAGAAGTAAGAGAGTTCTTTTAATTCTTTGTTCATGTATTCATTTCTACACAAACCATGAATACTGCACATACAGTAGATACAATTATCTTCAACTTTTAGTGTTTGATCAGGACAGACGAGAGTAATTTCGGGTCCAGTGGGATCTCTTAAAAACATGGCCCGAAAATTTTGCCTCACTTTGCTCGCGAATAATTCCGATCCAGATACTACGCCTTAACTTGCTTCCAATTTATGGCCACATCGGGGCCACATCCGAGTCAAGCTCCGGTGAAGTCAGCAAATTTATTGCTCGATGACACTCCCATCAGAGGAAGATTTTCGGGGCGGCCTTGGAGGCGATGGTCAATATTATGCCTTTAAACCACTTTTATTCAACTTAATTCTAAAGAATTTATGTCAAGATCGATCATCCAGTTTTTTAGTCTGTCTGTAAAACAGTGTTTAATGTGGCATACATGTCCAATAAATATTTGCTGTACCCTTTCAATGCTCTTGATGTCTTTTACAAAGTATGGAGACCAAACTCGAGATGCATTATTCTTATACTTATATGCTTTTTGCAGTAACCATATAGTGCAATGCACTGAATGCTTGAGGTCCGGAGTAAATGGAACTCCTATCTTATATTTTGTTAACTGATCCTAATTCTTCTTCTTCCAAATTAAATACATCCGATTTCCGAAAGAAAGACATGGCCTATAACTGAGATAGCACGAAAACCCATATAGTTTTTGTGATTGCCATGTAATGTCGTTAGTTGTCTTGACATAATTGCAAATCGAGTGTTACCAATCCGCCAATCATGTCTCGCGTTTTTTCAAGTGATTATCAAATTGAATTAGGGACTGCTCATTATTTATGACAGGGGTTGGGGCCGAAGAGCTTTCCACTATATATTCCTTTTACCCAACCATAAAGAAAGTCAAAATTTCTTTTACCCAACCCTAAGTAAAATCTCGAGGTGCATTGTTTTTTGATACTCCTTGCACAAGGATATGGAAGTTCTTGTTGTTTCAAGCTAGCAGCCAAAATTGCTGGTTTAGATGAAAATGAGAGGTAAAAATGCTTCACTTCCTTCCATTTGGTATTTCAAATGGAATTGGTGATATCATCACATTATTTTTTTGTTTACCCAACCTTTATTGACAATAATTTATTATTTACCCAACCCCAATCTCTTCAGCCCCAACCCCGGTCATAAAATAATAATGAGCGGTCCCTTATCTAATTACATTGTCAGTGAAGGTAATCATACGGTTTCGAGCTCAATTGGGAATTAATTTTCAGGGGCGGATTTTTGATAGGGGAGTGTAAATTAATTCAGGATTGGAAGAAGAGCCATATGATTACCATTTAATAATACGGACGAACAAATACGAAAGAGATGACGTCTGCACCGAAGCCGAAATTGCGATCATCAAAATATGATTATTTATTCTCTAACGCAGACTTCTATATAGAATCTGTCTTTTATAATTATTCGAAGAATATTTAAAAGTGTAACATAAACAATATACCTGACCCTACTGCTGTTGCAATGTCTTTTTTCTCAAAATATTTTGAATTTTGTCAGTCATGCTGCAATTCAGAATTATCTGTAAACCAGAAAGGGTTCATTCGCACTGTTTGCTAAATTTCATTGTTATTGTTTCATTTTGAGTTCCATTTTTCTCTCTATCAATCAAATTTAGATTTCACATTTGGCATCGGTTTTTGCGTTTTGCACCGTTTTTCGCTTTTTTACACCGTTTTCCGTATTTTGCACACTGCTTTCAATTAAGCAATTCCATAATAATAGCCTGTATCTTAGCCAATCAGAATCGAGTAATTTTTCATGTATACAGCTTAAGTGCAATTCGGATAATTGAAAACCCCGCTCATATGCAAACTGCTTCAAGACTCTATTGACTATTCTGTACTGAGTTATGTCTTTGTTAATCAATTTTGGATCAGTGCGAGTTCGGATAGTTGCAATGAAAATCGTTGACAATTTTGACTTGCACGGGTTACACAGTATTATTTTAAGTATAAAACTAAAAATAAAAATTTGTTAAACATAAAATAATAACAATCTTATATATAAATACTAATAGCTTTTATTATATTTACAAATATATAAATGAAACAAAGATTAGTCAAGTTTTACCGTGACTCTGAGTTTCGCGCTTGTTGTTGTTGTTTATTTGTCAAAAATACTGACCGGATTATATAGGAAAGTAAAACTTCCACTTACATATATCCCTTAAATACATAAAGAAAGGATAAAATTAAAATGTGTTAATTGTGTTAACTATACTAGTAGTTCATATAGATTGTTAATTAACTTTGCATAAGGCATTTAGATCAACAGTGTTCAATTTTGATTAGAAGGAAATTAATGTACGCTTGAGTACACTCTTCAGATGGGATTTATTCTAATGAAAAACAAACCAGTAACTCTCATTATATACACTCACGTAAGAAAAATTGTGTTAATAACACAATAATTAACACAATTTTTCATACATGTATATAATGAGAGTTACTGGTTTGTTTTTCATTAGAATAAATTCCGTCTGAGAGCGCACAACCGCGAAACTCAGAGTCACGGTAAAATTTGAGTAATCTTTGTTTCATTTATACCTAGCTCTACTTAACTGTATCGAGCACTTTCTTAAATGGTTTGCATATTATTATTTTTCTAACTATAATTAATATAGTACAAATATTCTATTTGCAAATATAAAAAATTAATGAGTGGGAAATGAATGACAACTATCTATTTTATACTTGTTTAGTTTTGGCTTTGATTTGTCAAGTCTCATCCTTACGATTCAGCCTCGATGACGATTCTCCATATTGCAAAGAGTTGAATGATATTAGTGATATGTGTAGGCATACAGCAGCTCGATTTATTTGCACGAAAACATGCAATAGTCCTCAGCCAGGTAGGATATGAATTCATGCAATTCGATGCTTGATGCTTATAGAGACTGGATCCAATCCTGATCAAATATGTTTCCAGTGTTGTAATCTTTAAGTCCGATATCTGATAAAAAATACATTGGTAATTGTCATCCCTTACACTTTATTATGTACAGTATATATGTGTGCCTTTATTAAGCAGGAAAGGCTAATAAAATAAAGGAACAGTCAATGGACAGGCAATTAAAAGCTGCACTTAAAGGAGCAAAAATGACCGGCAGGCGCTACGCACTTCGGATCACGTGCATGTTTGTTGTTCATAACACAATGTACATTGTTGACATGAATTTATAACAGATTAGGCCTGCGTAGAACAATAGTTTCAAAGCGAGACGGTTGAATTACGCTAAGCATAAATTCAACTTGTGCTCGCAGCGGTCGCCGGTCAATCTTGCCCCTTTAAGAGATCACTTTCCCCTAAAAAAGGAAAATAATAATTTGGACAGCGGCAGTCAATATTGATATTAGTTTGTCAGTATTAATGGTCTGACAAGAATCTGAGATCCGCGATGAAGCATATGATTACATTAGATATATAATCATTAGATAATAATTATCAGATGATTACCGAAATCTCACGATCTTCTCACCCCTTGAAATTGACGGAAAAATTATATTTTTGATCTCTTTATCTGTTCACAGCATTTCAGCCATGTGGCGTGCCTCGTATCGAAAACAGTCTTGAATTAATAAATAAACGGATAGTTGGTGGCAAACGTTCTGCTTATGGCGATTGGCCATGGCAAGTTGCTTTGATGTTACACGGGAGACAAGTATGCGGAGGTGCTGTTTTGACTAGTGAATGGATTGTCACAGCTGCGCACTGCTTTGGTAAGCTGTGATAATGCATTAAAACCATTATGGTAAAAGAGCATGCGATAGAGACATCTCAGAGTGCCCTTTTCTGAGCTATTTGAAGCTGAATTCGATAATATGGGCAAAT
Organism: Haliclystus octoradiatus; assembly: GCA_916610825.1. Taxonomy (NCBI): domain Eukaryota; kingdom Metazoa; phylum Cnidaria; class Staurozoa; order Stauromedusae; family Haliclystidae; genus Haliclystus; species Haliclystus octoradiatus. The sequence continues at coordinate 14,614,069 of OU744446.1, forward strand.
TAGGTCACAATAAGTCTAATTCATAAGAAACTTATTTGCTTTGGACACACCATTTTAACTTAATCAATAATAATGTAATTCCAAGAGAGTTGAAATCTTAAGGTTGAATTGGAGGATTCTTTGAAGTTAAATGAGTAAGGAGCTATAATGGTTACACACAGGTAAAGCTCATCGCCTGGATAACTTCAATAGTAATATAATCGTAATGAAAAATTTGCGATACCCTTCAGATGCAGTAGGATTCTTGAGGCATTATATACAAGAGTTCATGTGAAAAAAAAAAACTTGTGCTTTATAAAGCTATGCACACAGCTTAAGCTTTATCTCTATACAGAAGTCACCTGTCTATAGTGACCATGGAGAGAAACATTTTATAAATAGTATACCTATGGTACAAAAGACCTTGATAAATGTCTCATGTCTATAATGGTACATATTTATATGAAGATCTTAAATGTGCCTGCTAAGTTGCTATTGACATATTTAGCTAATCCATTATGATTACTAATGTCATACAAATGTCTTACTAATCTTATTTGGTTGGCAATCCAATTGCTCACAGGTTTCTATTCGTCATCTGACCCAAAAGATTGGAGTGTATTAGCAGGGGAACATCATTTAAAAGAAAAGGAATCCTTCGAGCAGTTCGCCTATGTCGAAAAAATTGTGATTCATAAGAAAAACTTTCGTTATTGGAAACTTGGCTATGATATTCCAGATGATTACGATATAGGTGAGAGTCAAATACTTGAGCCCATCTTTTCCCTTATCTTAATATGACATTCATCAATATTGTTGCATATACTCTATGAAGTAATGACGTTCTCGTGGCAATATATAGCCCTCTAAGTTATTGATCATTAGGACGAGGTTGCGAAGCACATGCAAGGTTTTCAGTTAGTTCAACGTTGGTTATGCAATGTTATTTTCTGCCTGAAAAAGTTGAGTATTTTAATAGGTTTTTACTCTTCAAAAATTCTAAAGATGATAAATATATGCCACCAGATCTGAATGATTGCTCTATATAGATTCAAAGTTCTAGGATTGACAATATGCAACAAATATAATCGATGGAAATATACTCCTACCTTATACAACATAACTGACAGTTATAGTTATTAACTGTGTTATATGATGTTTTAGCTGGTTTTAGCTAGATCATTAGCGTTCTAACTCTATAGATAAGCACTTGGTTACTAATCCGATCCACATTAGAAGGGTACAGTGTCACTGTGATCAGTTGTCAAACATTTTGGTAAGCATTTTACAGGATTCTTGGAATTTTTTGGATGCTTCCGGTTTTCCCAAAGTGGCAACTCCCCTTCCATACAAAGTTGTTGTTACCCCTGCAGGGATATCTTTTCGATAATATCTTTTAGATTTCAATAAACAAACAACTTTTCTTTGCTATTTTAGTATAATCATTTAAACACGATATATTTCTCTGTATTATTTCTCATTCATAGCTCTGTTGAAGATTGATCGAAAGCTTAAGTTCACCCCGTTCGTCCAGCCTGTTTGTTTACCTAGAAAACAGGTTACATTTCGACCAGGAAAAAGATGTAAAGTAGCTGGATGGGGTCATACTGCATGGAATGGATCGCAGCCTGATATTCTCAGAGAAGCAACAGTACGATTGGTACCTAAGAAGGCATGTAACCGTCCATGGGCATATAACGGAACAATCCACGGCCGTGCTATCTGTGCAGGGTATAGGGACGGTGGCGTTGATGCATGTCAGTACGATAGTGGTGGTGGCTTGGTTTGTGATTATCACGGTCAATATTTTCTCCAGGGGATAGTTTCGTGGGGATATGAATGTGCAAGACCCCATAAATATGGCGCATATACCAATGTTCCTTTGTTAAATAATTGGATAATTAATAAGATCCTAAATTATAACGCTTTACAATAGTAAACCGAATATTATTAAGTCATATCATTATACGGACCTGATTTTGTTTTTAAAATCTAATCATATACAATATAATATAGCATATATATGTATATAAAATTATGTCAGATTTCAATGCTTGAAATTTGATGACACAGTATATCTGAATGATAATTGCGCTAGATTTGAGGATAATTGTATATTAATAGGTGTCTTTGTCGATATATTTGTCCCGATGAAGTGCACTGGTAGCTCAGCGGCATATGCTGTTTGTGTGTGAGGCTGGGATTCTATTCCTCGCCCGGGGGGTAACTCCACCTCTTAAGGGACGGGGGGTACCACTCTTTAGAGAAAGGTAAAGTACCTAAAAAGGTCCAAAAATTCTGTTGATGCTACCCAAAAATGCTAGCAGGTTGATTGATTTTAAGTAAATACACAAAAATGAAAAAAAATTCAAAAATTCTTGAAAAAGTCAAAAATAGGATACCCAAAAGCTCCAAAATTTGATATCTCGTACCCAAAAAGTTTTTTTCTCAGCTGGAATATGGACCCAAACAAAGTGGCACGTCCCCGTATAGCCGTCATATGGGAGTTATCCCCCCGGGATTCCTCGTCAGTGGAGACATGCATATTTGTATTTATCTGTCAATTTGTTTGTGCCACACATTGAACAAGCATCTATGCGTACTTACGGGATGATTATCAATTATCCTTAATGCAACTTTATGAAGATTTCTACGTTACCCTGAGGCTATGAAGATCAGTCCCAGTGTCACACAATTATTTTTAAGAGTCGTGACGGGTTATCAACTTAGGGATCAACAAGAAAATTGGACTGAATAAAATCTATCCCATTGATTAATTTCAACATCCAAACATATGAATTTTAAATGGTCATGTCCCACACTTTGTCAAGTGAAAACTATTCAGAGAATTTGCGACAGCAGAAGAAAAGACGAGGCATTCTATTAGTGCTCCTCCGAGTTGCACACCAATTAAAGACCGTAAGGACGGTATCAGAAATCAAACAGTATCCAATAAGAGCTGCTACATTTTTACAGTTGATTGGGTATAGTTAAAGTTAACTTGTACTCTAATCAATCGCCTTTGTGGTGTGAAATTAGAAGTACTATAGTGCATCTATAAGTATCATCTTTGATATATTCCATACCATTATACCATGTTAATACTAATATCAATCGGCTATAGAGTTTGAGCATAACGAGGAGAATAAACATACATATTATTGATGACGAAGTATGCTTTCACCCGCCATTTTGTTGATGTCCCGTTGAGTAGTATTATATAGAGTAACTGATGCAAATAGATCCTACATAAAGTCTTTCATTTGTTCTAAACAAAAAGTTATACTGAAACATTCTTAGCTAAACAATGAAATCGTATAATCTATATAGGTTTCGCTGTTCATTTTCATACGAAAGTTATTTTCTGAAGAAGGAATCCATTCCTAAAGGAGTTTGAATTGGTTTATTGGACGATATTTATTCATAGACTTACTATTATATAAGTATATACATATATGATAGATATGTGGAGATATTAATGGTGGCTAATCGTTAACGAAAAATATGTTGCGTGTTGGATTAATTTTGATTCTGTGTTTGGGAATCTTCGGCAAAGTTTTTAATTTACCAACATCGACATCAACCATTAAAGCAAACGATAATTCTTTATCTGGATTCAATGGATCTGGTATATTGCTAAATATTTCGTTTTAAATAGTGCTGCACTATTATTACCACTTATTCAAATCAGATTGCTTAAATATTTCTAAACATTTTAATACTAACTATCTAATGAATTCGTGAGTGTTTGAAACGGTTGGCTGAATGTGATTATTCAGCATTATATCGGTTTAAGCGACGAAATATAGGAGCGAATAAAATAGGAGGGTAAATGGACAGTTAGAATATAAGTATATCTATATTAATTGTATTGTCTGTGAGAAGATGAACTATTTTTGAATTTTGATATTTATGGTCTGTCCGCAATTTATGTGCGTCTCACTGGCGAAATGATACAGATAATCCGTTGTCGGGAAATTATACGAATTTTTGTGACGAGGTATCTAGGGTAACAGTTTTTCGATATGAAAATCATGATTTTCTGACTTAGTATTGAAATAATAAACTATATTTGATATTTTTTTTGATATCATTTCATTAACAAATTTAGAGGTTTTCCCAATTTCTTAGGCTGATAATCTAGCGGGAAGCCAATTCGCATTCAAATTGAATTGAGATCTCCCAAATGAAAATAATTTGTTTTGGAAGCTAAATTGCAAACTGTGGGAAAGTTTCGTGCGGGAAGGTACATGTTGCTGTACAACTAAACGGGTAAATAAGGTAGAACATTTTTTAAAGAACTATGGGTACACTGCTCAGCAAGGAAACAGAAGATCAAAAATAGCTATGAAATTTCTGTAACAAATCAGCATTTCAATTCGATTAGGAAATGCTTTACGCAATACAAGTTTTTAACCAAAACACAAATTATAGCAAATAAAGTCTGCATACGTTTATGCCGACGTTATAAATTGTATATATTTTGTTTGAAGAATTACCTGAGTTGATCAACATTTAATTTGATGTTACCAAGGGGTTTAATATTTTCAGTAATTACCTTTATTCGATGTTTCAGATTTAAATTTTAAGAGAATTTCAAGGGAAAATTACCCCTATTATCATGTTGTTTCAAGTAAAATTATCAACTTGCATAATTTCCATACAGTGTTATGCATATCCTATTGATTAAAAGCGATGTCAATTTCTTAATTTTTCTTATTGGTGATCAACACAATGTATTGTTTTGCTAAAATTGAGCTCGAATAATTAACACGGTGATATGACCTAACTGTTATCTTTCAGTTTCAAAACGTTCGATGTCAAAAGATTATTGTATGGATTTCCAAATCCAAGTAACAATTAGCATGTTGATATAAAGGAGAATGGCAAGCAGAGCAGATCGTAAATACTCTTCCTATAAAGCGCCTCACAAGACTTTTCTCCAGAATAATATTTCATGTATTATTGTACATGTATTCTGATGATCTCACTTGAATTTCCACTCTAAGAAACGATCTCTTATTCTATTTTGATAATTATGTACATACTGTGATTTTGTTGATGTTTTTCATATCAGATACCAGAAAACAATTAAATGATCTATTTTATGGTGTGTTATCTATTTTCAGAAGATACGGAAGAGGAGCAAGAGATGTTTGATCAAATCTTAGAGGCAAATTCAGGTAATGTTCCTTTCCCTCATTGCACAAGAATATAAATGGATTCACTTCATTGCAAGCAAAGGAATTGGCAAAGTAAAATGTCCTTTAGATAACCGCCACCTCTATACAGCAGTCATCCATAAATAATGGTCAATCTTGGTATGGAGGACTAACTCAAATGGCAGAGCAATCGGACTCAGGTCTGATCAAATCTGGACAACTGTGGTTCAAATGCCCTGAAGGTCAACTCAGCGATGACTTTATTTAAAACATCAAACGAGTAACACCTTTTGTTGGCTGATAGAATTGTCCTGTGGAAATTGCCTTTGAGTAACTGCGGTACATCGTTGCGCATGCACCATCGAGACTGATCTAGAGGTGTCGTTGAACCGGACCTGGATCCCAGGATCAGCAAGAATCTTCTCATCTTTTGGCTGGGTCATGATCTTCCCAGGGCCCTTGCAGGACTTTGCCAGATTATGCACAAAATCCAAAATTAATTCTTTGAACAACACAAAAATGTTTTATCAAAATATGACATTTCTCTATTGTCGCTTTGCTTAATATACTCCCTACAAAGTGTAGATTTCTATTTAAAATACGCGCTTAACATCCCACATTGGTGATGCTCATTAGCATGAGACGGGGGATATTAATTAAGTTCGACTGTATTAATTTGTAGCATTCGATACAGAATTAATCGAAGGTGACATAAAAGAAGATAATAATGACAATGATGAATATGGTAGACATGCAAGATCAGCTGTTAGAAATAAAATGAAACTTTGGCCTGGTGGAATAATTCCATACAAACTAAGTCTTGGTCTTGGTAAGTTCCGTGATCATTAAGAAAGATTTTAATTAATGGGATTATTATTGTATTGGAGTGTTCACTATATTTTCATCATGTATGTTATATACAAGATATGATATCATATGGAGGGTGAAATTTCTGACATAGCTTTTTCATCATATATATATAGAGAGAGATACTAATTCCAGAATACTATAGCAATAGGCTACATATGCCAAGTCAAGTTCCATGATATTAAGAACTAAAGAACTCCACTGCTGAAATTTAGAAATGTTGCTCATACCGATATAGTTCACAGATGTAATATATTGGACAATTAATATTTTAGATTAAAATGTCTGGATGTGTTTTATTCCATTTTGATTCGTTACCATAATAAGCATTTCCAGCTCATTAACAATATTGCCAGTATGTGCCAATAGCTAAAGCTGAATTAAGCTTAAATCACGCTCATCTTTTCTGTGGTGCCCTATATATGGAACTTGTTCTCGACATAATAGAACATCTGTTGCGTTTGTTTCGGAATTATTTCATTGGTTTTTAAAAGTGTATTTTACATCCTTTTCAGATTACAGTGTCAAACGCTTTATTCACGATGCAATGAAACAGCTTCAATGTGAGACATGCATACAATTCCGTCTAAAAAAATCTACCGATAAAAATTACCTTTATTTTTATAATGGTGACGGGTAAGTAATATATTTATGTATCATTCAGTATAGAAATTCAGTTGATAATGTACACTTAGATGCAATAACAAGAAGTTTATGGACATAGATAAGTTACAAGATAATTTAACCCGTCGAAGTTAAGTACTCACTGTTGATATAGGTCCACTTAAACATTCCAATATGTTTTCACAATTGAAACTTTTATGTCCATGTGTAAATTTAAACAGTTTAATATTTTCTGAATGAAATTTAACATTGATTTTTTCGGGACTGTTCTATAATTTTATATATCGCTATATGGTAATGCTAATAATTTGACAGAAATTAAAATACCACTGTACAATTCCAGGATGTTGCATATATCGCAGGGTTAAGGTTTGCAAGGGTCGTTTTTAGCAAGTCCTATTTCGCAAATAATTTCCTGTGAAATCTCCAGGAAGCACATACGTTACATATATTGTACGTACATTCCCAAATCTGGATTAATCAACGACTCACTGAAAGATCAAGCCCATGAAATTTTGAAATTATAGGTGTTGGTCATGGGTCGGACGACATTTTGGCAAACAAAAGATATCACTTAGTAGCCGTGGTTGTAAATCCAAAGGAATTGCAATGCATGAAATGATTCACGCAATGGGATTTTGGCATGAGCAAGCAAGACCAGATCGTGATGATTACATCAGAATTGACATGAAGAATGTGAAATCAAGTAAGTTTGTAGAACTCCAAACATTTTCCTATGCTGCTATATTGATTTGATTGGCTCATTTTCATAATTATCATAATTAACGAAATTTTCTTAACTATCTCAAATAGAAAACTATATGTTATCCAAATACAAATAGATAAATATAAAGGCTTAATTGTCCATACTTGCGTAGGTATATACGATACTCAACAATTAAAATCATACCTTAAATTATGAATAAATCCAGTAAAAAGAAGACATATACGAACTCTTGCTACTCGCTAATATTTGAGAACTCCCGATCACGCAAGCCAAAACAACTTTGAGTCGTTGAAATATATATTTCAGAATATTATAATTTAATGCATTCTTCTTCTTCGAGTCATTTTGCTTCGGCATAGTGGGTGTTTCGAGATAAAACCAACAAAAGCACTGCAAAACTGGCAAAAGCTGTCAATACAGCAGAAATGAGAAACGAGACAAATCTAAATCATAGCATTCGAAAGAATCGAAAGTGGTTCGAAAGTATAACTCTGGATCTCTAACTCGAAGAAATGCAAAATATGACCATGGCATGAAGACTTGATTGATTGATTGATAGGAGTTGATTGATCTAGTCACAGTCGAATATTTTATGTTTAATTCTTTTAAAAATAGTAAAACTATGTTTTATTTCACAGGAAGGGCTACTGCCATGGCAGCCTTGTGTTTAGGTTCTCTGATGCCAACACTTGGGATGTTGGAATTAAACACTCCAAAGCTGAAAAACATTCGACCTATTATACGGGTTCTTGTTTTTCTGATGCATTCTCGTGTCTTCCGATATTCCACGTGTTGGTGTCAGATAACCTAAACACCGCTGCAGTGCAGTAGCCCTTTAATACTAGCCCTCTTCTGAGTATGCATGATATGTGTTTCAGGAATGATGTCCGACATAGCTGTAGAACTCTTTTGGATGAATGTGGTAGTCTGCTTTCAATTATTATAGTTAGAGTAATTGAATTTTGAACGTATTAATCAACTTTAGGTGCCAGAAGTAACTTCAAGAAACGTTCAAACACGGAAGCACAATTCTTCACAGAGTATGATCTGGATAGTATTATGCATTATTCAGCAAAAGCATTTTCAAAAAATGGTAGAAAAACCATAATTCCATGGAAGAATGTTACTCATAGATATAAATTCAGATTGGGACAAAGAGAGCATCTAACAAAGCGAGACATTGAAGGCATCAACATTCTTTATCATTGCAAAGGTAATATTCGACATTTATACAATTAATTACTTGATGAGTAAATGGACATTCTTGGAAATCCTTCCCCTGCAGTTAACGCATTCTTCAAAGTTACTCCTTCCCAGGGCGAGAGAGCAATGTTTAGATGATTAATTCATTATCCATTCGTATCAATAAGTAAAACACAATTGAAATACAGATCTAGATAATATGTGATGGCAATAATCAACATTAGAACCTGAATGCCGGAGTGGAGAACGGCAAGGTAGTATTCCCGGTCCCCTATTATTCTTGATTTTCATAAATGATTTACCCAATTCAACAAAATTCCAAGTAACCTTTTTGCTGAGGATACAACTTTACAATGGTCCTCAAATAACAAGGAAGACTTTGAAAATGAAATAAACAATGAATTGGAATCTGTGGCGCATTGGTTTTACGAAAATCATTCGACTCTACACCTAGACAAATGTAAATATATGCTTTTCAACCATGCCAGATTTTTATCTATATCTTTATCACTTGATGGTCATGCTCTGGAACATTGCGACTCTCTACAAAAGGATCAATTCATTAAATTTGTAGGTGCTGTACTGATCGATGATGATCTCAATTGGAAAGCCCTTGCTAATTTTGTTGCTTCCAAATTACGTAAAACAATTTTTACCTTAATTCGTCTGAAAAACTTCTAAACTTTGAAGCATAAAACTAATAATTTACAATTCTTTATGCAAACCTCACTTTGAGTATTGTATTGAGATTTGGGGTCATGCAAATGTTTCACGGTTAGAGTTGTTGCAGAAAAAGTGTGTGAGGATTATAATGAAGGCAAAGTACCTATCCCATGCCGAGCTGCTGATGAAACATTTTAGGTATCTTGAAATTCAAAGATTTATACAATTTAAAGGTGGTTTCTTTTATGCATAAATTGTTTATTGCCAATGATTCTGTCCCATCTTTTTTACTATCAATGTTAAAAAATTTTTTTGAATCCAGATTCAGAAAGTTGAACGTTTTTGAAATTCCTTTCCTAACTAAAAAAATACTACAATCACTACAAAATTATAGATTTCCAATACTTTGGAATGGTTTCACTTATCCCTTTCCTGAAAATTTATATTCATCATTTAATACTTTCATTGACTATATTCGAGAGAACATTATAAATTCCTACTACTCTGTTAGCACTTACAAAGACTGCTACGTATGTTGTTAAATTGTATTATTTTTATAGTATGTTAACTTCTTAGTTACAATTAATTTTGAATTTTCTTTTATCTTAAATTTACCATTTTTGTTTTAACCTTTTACCCATGTCATTCATAAACTCTAATAGCGTCTCTCAATAGACAAGCAAATTTTGCTTACGACATGACTTCAACCCCTGTGTATCATATTTCATTAATCGATGTCTTCGCCGAAAGTGTATTAGTGAAAGCGTTCACAACATACGTCAGACCAATGCTTGAGTCACCTACGCCTTCTGGAATCCCTATCGCATCAAGGACATAAATATTTTAGAAAATGTTCAGCGCTCTTTCACAAGATATGTTTGTTTGAAAAATAATTCTTACAAGCCCTATGTAGATCGTCTTGCCTACCTCAACCTTGAGTCTCTAGAATTACGCCGCCTTAAGTTTGATCTTCACATGGTCTTTAGAATTTTGAAAAACTTGATTGATTTGGCTCCAGATGAATTTTTCACTATTAAACATTCCAAATATTCCTTGCGTGGACATTCACTGACGCTGTACCCAACTAAATCATTTAACTATGACTGTTGCAAACATTACTTTGCAAATAGAATAATCAAGCCATGGAACTCTCTTCCTGAAGCAGTATATCGTCTAGTTCTTTACAAACATTCAAATTTAAACTTAATCACGTTAATTTATCACAGTTCTGTAACTTTTCCTTTGCCTGTTAATTATTTCTGATAACATAGTTTTCTTTATATATATATACTTTTTTTTTAAAGGTCACATGTAAGTGAGGATACATTTAAAAATATCCTCCTTTGTTTATTTGCCTGTTAGCCATTGTGCTACAAAATACATACATACATACAATGTCTTAGCCGGCTGTAAATATCTTTGTATCATGTGGTTGAAATAAAATTCTATTCTATTCTATAATACGCAGATTAATCCGTTAATTGTTTTATGTTATTTGTAGTGACTGGATGTGGAAAGGACGTTCTGCTCCCAAATTCAAAATCATTTCCAAGTAACGTGACTGATAAATTGAAGCATGAGAAAAAGAGTGTTAACAAATTACCAGTCATGAAAATTGGTACTTGGATGCCCTGGGACGATTGGACTTTGTGTGATCAATATTGTACTCAAAGAAGATCAAGAAAATGTAATCAAACCGAACCAATACTATGTGGCAGATATCAAAGTCTTGCTGTTCAACGACAGTCACAGCATTGCTCAGAAGGAGTTTATTGTCAAAGGAATTCACGTAGCGAATGGGACAGATATGGCTAACATTTCAATTTTGTAAAAGCTATTTCTATTTCTTTTTATACCTAGTTTTTATAATTTATTTTAATCAAATGTGTCTTCTTACAAAATCTGGCAGCAAAAGTGGTAGAAGTTTCTTAATCATATTCTCATGCTCAACTTTCCGGAAATCTTTTAATTTTTCTTGAATAGTTATCAATAGTACAACCTATAGCTATTAACTCGACCTCAGGTAATTATTGCTATTTAACACACTGTGGCTACTCTATGCCACAGCTCTTCTTCTTTATTTCTGACATTGGCAATGCACGTATAAATGCAATTAAGAAATCAAAGATATATCATAATTAAATTTTTACTTGGCAGGATTTACTATGATAGGAAGTCATAGGCATTAAATAGCTGATTAATAGCATATACAAATTATTTGAACGTGGATGTAAAAATTGATTCCAAGTTATAAGCTATTTAAATGTCTCGCATGTCCAAATCTTCATAAACTCACTTTTGTACTTTAATGTAAAATCCACTATAATTAAAGATCAACGTTTTATAATCCAAATCTATTTTTCTAGCAGCTATTACGTAGTAATAATTATTTACTCGATATTGACGCATGAAATAATGAAGTGATATACGGAAATAACACCGGCTACGAGCATAATGTTGACGTCAGGATGTATAAATTTGAAATTCGAGTGCTGTATTCAGGGGAAGTGATAATAGATCCAACGTTCTTCCATGTAAATATTAAAGACTGTGTTTACTTCCAATATTATTGTAATATTTCATAGAAATGGAATAATGCGCAAACAGAAAGACAAATTGAATGCTGTACAAAAATCAAACTATATTTAAATACCAACCTATTGTGTTTGATAGAAAGACTTATGTACCTTGTAAAAAACATTGATTTTCATTATCTCAATATCAGTCGTAAATATTACAGAGAATACCCAATTCACACTAAGCTTGTCAGTTATAGTTTGGTGGGAAACGGACAAGGAACATGGAACATTATCCGGTAAGATAAATGATAATTGCTATATAATATCTTTCAATTATTAATGCAAATGCTTTCACTAAAGTTTTGTAACAAATATTAAAATTTTACTCGCTTACTATGTGCTGAGTCGCACGAAATTCGAATATTTAGGCTAATGATACTTTTATGGAATCACGACATTTTGATCTTTGTGTAAATTTGATTAAATGTACACAGTTTGTGCAGATTTTAAATATTTTGTAGAAATAATCATGTTATAGTTAGTTACTGTTAGTTCATATGGTAATAATTCATTCTGATTTCAATAATAAATCAAGCAGCGTTTCTGAGTCGTTAGTTGTGAGAAGTATACTTTAAGATAGATTTTTTCTAAAGTGGAACTTCTAAAAACATATACAATGTCAAATGAGGATATAACATGTTACTGATAGATAAGCTTGATATTCATACCGTTTAAAACATATTGCACATCTTTTTAGATTACCATGGGTTCTATAGCCATGCTCGTTATGATCACAATCATGCAGTCTACAGAGTGTGCCGGTAGAGGCTCAACAACCTGTCCACGACCAAAGCTTGGTGTATCTTTGGGAGGTGTATTTTTCAGTAAATGGAAAAGTGAAGCAAGGAGACTTCCAGATCTCTCAAATTCTAACGGTGCCTGTACCCAAAATAAAAAGTCTTGGTGGGAATCATCAAATCGATGGAGTCGCTCAAAAATTCTGATTTCAGAATTGAAAAGGACCCTTGTCAAGGAAAAATCCTTAACGACTGCATTGCAGGATGAAGGACGGTTCAAACGCAGAATTGGATGTAACGGCGTTAAACCTAACACTCATACACCTACTGAAGAAGTTTTGACATGCCACCAAAAGAATTCATTTACACCATCTGGCTTAAAGAGGATATGTGGTGTATGTCAAGTTATCCGAACTCTTGCACCTAACAGGTAAGCTTATCAAACATTATCAATAGAAATAGCAGCCTTTTTATTTTCACATATATTATGAATAATTTTAGAGGGATTGAAAGTTATATGACAGTACTACAGCATTATTTGATAATTCATGATAATAAGAAATTTCTTGATACGCGACGTTAGATGGAAACAACCAGGGAAGGAGTTCGCAAAATTTTCATAATTATCTCCAATAGATAACTATATGTTATCCAAATACAAATAGATAAATATAAAGGTTTAATTGTCCATTCTTACGCAGGCATATACGATGCTCAAAAATTAAAATCATAGCATAAATTATGAATGAAGTCAGTAAAAAGGAGACATTCCCGTATACCAAAAGTATGGAAATCCCCCCTCCCCCGAGAATTCACATTTATACGCCGCTACTGCATAAATAAACAAATCATTCATTCGATATCTTTCAAAACTTAGCTCACGTTTTCCTTAATGTGAGCACTATGGTGTGGCATTTACATGGTATAGACGAAAGCAGACAATAACAACGTTCCTATCTCCTAGAGGGGATTGCAAGACCTAGTCAATGCGAAAAATCTCCTTGGTTACACACGTGGATAAGAGGAAGTTAATATCGCACTAATATTAATATGTCACTCAATGAAGATTAGTCTTATTTTAATGCCCTATTTTCATGTGATTTATTTTTCATCGTTTGTCCATTTCATCTTCACCTCACTGCTAAATGTGAAATCATTCTCTCGTTGTCTGAGCAGTTTAACTTAATTGAGCTAATTACTAACTGTACTTAAATCAATGGATTTATAACTATCAATTAATATAACACAGGCACGAGATCCTTATGGAAAAATAATACACTCAACGCGCTTAGTGAGACAAAAGAAATGCTGTTCTCTTGTCTCACTGTGTATGCTGAGTGTATGGCTATGCGATAATGATCGAGTGCCAGTGTTATATTTGATAATTATAAATCAATATATATATATATATATATATATATATATATATATATATAGATAGCAGCAGACAAGTACTTGTTTCTGGCCATAGCCGTCGTCAGTACTGCTCAGTGAACAAGGGACTGACTTAGCGTGCTATAACTAAGTCAAGATGAGTTAGTCAATGTGGTGAAAAAATCCACCACACGGAAAGGAAGGCCGGCGGATATCAAAGAGACATGTTATTCATGGCGTTTTTGTTTACACCTGCAATTAATTAAACATGCACAGCTCTGTAGGGGTCAACTAGCCTCATTCCATCACAGCCCTCATTTCCGCGCGTCGCTCCAGTGGAGCGTCGCGCGAATATGAGGGCCGTGATAGAATGAGGCTACTTTGATCTTATGATGCCAGAATTTGAGATAGTTATTGATAATAGCATTGGTTTTAGAATTAGCATATATGATTGGCTACTTCCAGAAGATCATTTTATTTATATCAAAAGCTGTAGATCAATGAACAATATAACTGTTAGATTTAATTTGTAAACTTTATTCCATGATAATATGTCCTAGTTTCCAAAGTTACAGTAATTCTTTGTTGCCATTCAGTAAATTGATATCATTTTTCAGATTATGTTGTTTGCTGTTGTATTGGAAATTTTTGTTGTAGTGTTAGCAACGAAGAAATGTAACCTTAAAAGCTATGACATCCACACATTAACTGCACTATGGAATTTCATTCAAAATAACTATTACATAACTATCATTTTAAGTATAAGTGAATATGAACAAAAAATATATTAGTCGCCTGATAGTTTGTGATTGATGTATTGAAAGTAATCATATTAATAATGATCAAATATAACCAGCAAATAATGTCAAGTCTTATAATCAATAGTTATATATCATAAACTGATTTAGAACAGACCCAGAAGTAATGACACACATAACCACATAATAATCTAGAATACACCATAGCGACATCTAGAGGCTACGCAGTTGACCTCTCCTGAAAATTGAAAATTTACAGCATTAATTGACACTAAAAAGAATAATTTATATCAAAGGAACTCAAAATTGCCCGAATAAGGATGTCGAGAGTGGATAAATAGAATAGGTAGAAACAACAACGATTAAATTTTGTCTGGATTCCATGCTTTACTTATGACGCTGTAAAATATTGTGGTGTCCCCCCGGTTTCACTTCTCATGGAATCGCCTATGAAGCTTTAGTCCACCTTTGCTCTTGTAAATCTTGCTTCATAAATCACATTGGAGGCCAGCATTTTGAATCTACAAAGGAAAGCATTTGAAGAACTTGTTTCTATTTAAAATAAGAATTCTGAACCATTGATTTTTGGTAGCTTTTCCTGTGAGTCTGTGACATGTTACGAGATATGAGCAAAAGTCGTAAACAATATTTCGATGTTCAAGGAATAAAACCAATCTCATCATTATATATCTAATAAAAATCGACTCTCCTCTTCTGTACGTATAGCAACGTCAAAACCTTGCTGAAAATCAGCATCTTCTTCTAAAACAGCTACTATATATCATCAAAATCACCACAAAATATAAACAAGTTCCAGTCTGTAATGCCATCTTCCAAAAGTGAAGTTTTATCAAGTAGCAATTTTCGACTTCATTTTTCGAACAAAAGAAGGCCGCTTTGAAATTTGCCGGGATTACTAACCATTCTCCTCTATTAACTTTGGTCTTCCTCAAGCGATTTTAAAGTATAGACGTAGAAGAATTTGAATACTATCGTTATTGTAGCATTGATTGCTAATTTTATTCCTTTTTGCAGAAAACCTCGCTACTTAAACGAGGCTGTTTGCGAATCACCTGGGAACAGTTGCTTTTCAAATGAAGGATATTGCACACAGAAAACTATTCCAATCACATTACAACGTCAAATAGGTTACAACCCAGCATATTTTGTAAATGAAAATTATAATCTACGTATCGGATGTGATTGTGAAATATATCCGGGAAGTGTTCTTCTTGGCCTTAATTAACATGCAACATACGATAGCGGTATAACTCATTGATAACACTTTTTCTTGCTTCTTCCATACTTCACGAATTCCTTCAATTCAATATTTCAATGATCATATCGATCTACTTATACTAGCACTGAGTTTCTCGTGTTGCTGGATTTAATGTGGACTGAGTTAGATTTGAAGAGATCATTATTTAACTTATTCGCAATGGACTCATTGGGAAAAAGCTCTATTTCAATACATCTTAGCATAACAGAACATAACATAACAAAAGGTTTAGCAGAACAGCGTTGATTTACTATAAGCGGCTTATAATTCAAATACAAAACATTGTGACAGGCAGCAGGGTGGAGGTTGTTAAATAATGCAAGGTATTATTTTAATAAGAAGCACACAATGCTGTGAAAATGTTTGTAATTCATTGTTTTGGTTTCAAACTTTTAATTTCTTGAAAAACTTTCAAATATAATTTCCATTTTGAAGTTTAAAATTATGAACTATATCAATCCTCGTTTCAATTTGTTATGTTCCATTCAGGTTGGCAAATTAAACCCTATCACAATCAAATAAAACCCCATTAAAACATTCAACATTCAAGTAAGTGAAGTGGTCAAAGAAATCATGCAGTTCAATTATTCAATAGCTTCTCCACGTTCGCACGTACAAAATACCAAAACCGTGAACTTGCAGCTTCCATAAAAGGCAGCCGTGCGATTTCACTGAGCGGTCATGATTGGTTGGGGAGATGCACGGGGAGATCCCTCTCAAACGATAGCAGCGATGACATAAAAAGCCATGACATGACATGAAGCGATGACATGACATGAAAAGATACATTTTGTTTCGATACCAAGAGTACAAAACGAAAATGAAATAGCAAGCCAAGTAAAAACACAGATCATAACACGTTGATTCGAATGATACCACTGTCGAACATTTGATAGAGAATTGGTAGAGTTATTAGCGTACATACGTTTGAAGCGACTCTCTTTTACATATTAAGATTTACAATTGAAGGCTTTTACTTATGGCATCTGAATTTCTATACTTTGCTTGTCTTTATCCATGGGATTCAAATCAATCAAGAACAGCCGTGCTAGGAGAAATATTACGAATTCCTTACAACATGTGTATTTAAAATGTGTTCATATATAGTTGAGGGAATCTAACTTTATCCGTTATTCGGAGAAATATCAACCGACAAGGAACTCTGAAACGGCTTATACCTATGAAATAAAATTCAGTCATCTTTCTAGCTGAGTGGAAATGTTTCTAAAACAATTTTCAATTATGCATAATTCTGATTTGAAGTACAGAACTCATGTGCTTATTATTCCTCTTTGCAATAGGGCATGGTATTTTGGGGGAACTAAAGCGAACTATTACACTCGGTACCATCCATGCATCACGACTGGGTTTGAAAATTTGAAAACCTACTGAAAACGTACTGCTGAATAGGGTACTGAGTTGGGCACTTTTCAACAGAATAAGAGATATCTAGATTTAGGTGTGTGGTGATTTCAGTAGTTTTTCAGTAGAATAAGAGAAATTTAGATTTAGATGTGTGGTGAATTTCATTATGGTTTCAGCATCCAATCCCATTCCAGTATGTTAAATTAACAGTAAGTTTTCAATATTGATCCAGTATATCCGCGATTCATAATGCATTAAGGGTACAATATAGTGCAATACAAATGATGCAATATTAAATAAATATAATGATAATAACATTTGACTTGGTAGATAGTATGCTGCATTGCTGTTCAACAGAGTCTAGAGTCTAATATTCCAATTTAACATTGAGACTCATGGAGACAATTTGAGCTATAAGATGCTGTGTCCAGTCAAACTGAGCAGTTTCCGGAATCCATGATTCTATATAATTGATTGGAGCCTTTTCATATAGTTACGATTATTGATATGGAAAATTTTTGAAGCAAGACATGAAGCAGTTTTCTGTGAATTTCTCGAAATCATGAACGGAAATTAGTCAGATGCAAATAAACATTTTGTTAGAATTCTTGTGTATCAATACATATAATACAGTATTTTGAATCCTATTTTGTTAGGCCGATTGCGGATGATATCATTATGTTGTATTTGATAATGGAATTGCAGTACAGTATATTGATGAGCTATATAAGTAAGCTGAGATTATCTCGGATGATAGGGCTAATTCTGCTAAAGTTGTGATGGCCAGCAGTAAGAACCCTCCCCAAACGTCAGACCAGTCTTGATTTAATTCGAGTATCACAAATCAATTACAGTGGGCCTATATACCATGCTGATGATGGATTTGATGGTTCAAATGAAGGCGATTATAAACAACTGCATGATATCACACCTCACAAATGAAGGGTTATATACAGTGTATTATGATTATGGTCATGGAGGTTACTCTCTATCAACTAGACAGGAGTATCAAAACGAGTATGCGGCTGTTTAATATCTGAAAATGATTCGAAAACTTGTTTTTGATTCAAGAAAATATTACTCTGAAATCCTACACATAAACTTACGGTCGCTTGATGTGATGGAAATAGACCAGATAAATTATGTGTCTCTGTTTAGTATTTACGTATTGTTACTGCAGAAAGAATAATCGATATCATTTCAAGAAAAATAGCTCAGATAAGAAACATATGTGATATGAATTATATTACAATGTAATACCACCCATTTACTCAGTTGAATATCAATATACATTCTCTTGAAATACACAGCGATCATGGTAATTAGTTGCATTTAGCTGACAACAAGCATACTAACCATTATAGCTGTTGTATATTTTACAATCATTGAATCACCTACAAAATTATTTGAAGAGTGTCTCTTTTGGACTATTTTACATATTCTAATAAAAGACAAATTCCTTTTATTTACATTCTACTGTTAACTTAGTATAGAAACATGGCCTTATAGTTTCTTTTCTTCAGAATTTATATTGTTTTCTAAATATCGTAGTGTTCTTTTTTCTGGAAAGAAGTATGTTTATCGCGACAGCTTTTGCTTATTTTCAGACATTCGTTACAGCGTTTGAGAATTTGCTCTTTGTTGTAAGATCCACTAAATCCAACATCCAAACAAGTTCCAATCATTTGATCACACATTTTGCACATTATTTGTCGTAGACTTGTTTTTGTCTAAATCAAAACATAATTATTATAAAATACTATAATACTTGGATTATTTTGATGAATTACTTATTTAACATAATCAGAAAAATGTGAATGGGATCGATATGGGATTGGAATGGGAATATAAGCAAGTTGTTAAGTAATCTGATTTGTACATTTCCTAGTAAGATATCCGTTTTGCATGATCTTACAATTTTACAATCTTACGATCTTACACTGAATGTGCACCACGAGAGCACTCTTATATATAGGCGCTAATAGATACTGTGTTTCAAACGCTCGAAGGTCAACTAAGCCTTGACTATCTAAAACATCAAATGAGTACCATCTAAAGATGGCGGCTGGAATGGTCCAGAGGGAATTGCAGTGTGAGTAACTGCAGCCAGAGCAATCTATTTAAAATGTTTTAGATAGATGACTCTGACTAAGGCGTATCGATGGTCATTGACAATCGAGACCTATCTTCCATGAAATTCGTTTAAATTGATCTGCAGTGTCGTGGCTGACATCAATAAAGACCGTTTAACATCATTCGGTAGGACGATACCGTTTAAATGACTTACTTCACTTAAATAGGGATGTGTGCGATTATAGGGTACCATTTTGGCATCTTGAAGTTTGGACTCTTGTTGCGAAGTTGCGAACCTATAGTAAATTTCCCCCTGTGAAGTTCTCACACCCCTGCGGTAAGGTATTACAATGTCGAATTATAGAAATAACTTTTCTCAATTTTGAGTTAGCATTTCCAGTCACAATTTTTGGTGCTAGCAAGGCTCTCAAAATGCCACACCTCTGTAAAAACATGAAAGTAAATTCCTTGATGTACACAAGGAAAACTAGAAATATATAACCAGGAAGATACATTCATTACTTGTTCACTACTGGATATTGCATCCCACACAAAAAGAGTGTTGTATGGCGATTAATGGTAGGTCAAACTATTCCAATCAATTGGTCTGTGAAACGATTCCATTCATTAACTGTGCTGAAATTATTGAGCAAACCAAACTGAGGATTTGACTTCAAATATTAAATATTCATATTTTTACCTGTAAATAGTGTTTTTAGTGTTCTCTGTATCATGTAGGCTATAGAGTCAAGATACTGAATGGAATGACGGTAATATAGGGCTATGCAATAAACCCTAATAAATGCACAGTGCACGGTGCTGTGAGAATACGAGAAAAGTCTCTGAAAAGCAGAAGTCGCAGCTGCGAGTAATTCTCGCATTTTGAGTGTTTTCACAGCCGCAAAAGTTTGCTACTTTCATTATTAATATACCTGCCGCATTGTAATTTTTTACTGTTATTGTTTCCAAGAAACCAGGAATTTTATTCATGAAGTTACAAAGCTTGATAGGTTATTAGCTAATCATATCACTGACAACAAAATGCCATTCGAACTACAACGAGGCTATTTCCTGTAAGGATAGAAAGTATAGCCGGGTTACACCCAGACTAGGGAAAAAATGAGATTTGCTTGATAATTACTTTTGCTGTTTAAAATTTAAATTTTACCCTTTAAATTCATGTGTTCATTAAAATCTATCTCAATTGAATTTGATTATTCTAGTATTATGATGCATGGTCTGACTGAAATTATTTTGTCTATGACTTTGTTTGAAAAAAGAAGTTGAAGATAACGATCTGATTAGATCTCTATATCCAACAAACCTAGTAATTAAATGAAAACTACAGCAGAGTTCATCACAAATATAAGGTTGTCAGTAGTGATTGTAAATAGACAAAAAGAAAGCGCTCTTTATTATTAAATGCAGTATATCTCATTAGAATGGACTCCTGTGATAAACAAATGATAATAAACTTACTATGAAAAGTAAAATACACATACTTATGAGGGTACAAGCAATGTAATATTTCTATGTAGTTTATATATTTTAGCACAAAACTTATAGGGAAGCAAAAGTTTAAATTAAGGCTCAAATATCTTAAATATATTAATACTTTTCATGTTTAAGACTAGGAATTCATCCTTAGCAAAAGTTACAGATTATACAAAAGTCTATTAATATGCAGAGTAATGTTATCATGATAGGACATTTGGAACAGCAATAAACATACCGTTTTAGTGCCTACATAAGCGTGAATGACACTTACCCATTCCTTGTAAGAGGGGTCATCGCGTTTACCAGGGTTCAAGATATTCCCACCAGCAGTAAGCCCTTGAACATTATTGAATGTTACAGCGATGAGAACAAATGAGAATGTTAATAGTACAATAGTAGTCATATTGTGTCTGGCTGTGTAGAAAGCTTTGTCAAGTCAATGAACCAATGTTTATAGTATTACAAGTCTATACGAACTGTAGCTGTAGGTTCAAATTTAGAAGTATATATGTAGAGATATAAGGTGACAGCTGATTTCGGCTATACTTTAATAGGCGCACCCGAAGTTGAATAAATATCAACAAATCAATTGGTCTTCTCCCTAGCAGCAGGATATGAAAAGTCAATTACTAGATTTAACTCTCAACAAAAAACTACCTACACAATAGACAGTAAAACGAATCGGCTTATTAATAATTTACGTAAGGGATGGTTTTCACTGTTTTCAGTCTCAACTAAATTATATTTTAAATTGAGAAGAAAGTTAATTAAAACCACGTTGAATTTCCATGCTTTTATTTATAAATATATATTTATTTTCACGATTTTCATTGTATTTGATTATCATTTGGTAATTAATATATATGGTGAAAAGAATGCCTTTTATTTATACAAAATTATAAAATGTAGAATCTATGGAGGGTTATGAAGACGAATTATCATTCTATACAGAATTCATCTTTGAAGATAAGAAGATTGTTTAGACCTGCGATTGTCTAGGTGTTGAATTAAAAAAGAAAATCTTTTTAACTTAATCTAATCCCTTAAATAAAACTTATTTTTATGTACAACTATTAGAATATAGACACCAAGTAGTCTTAGCTGTATATCCCAAATGTATGGTATAACATTAAAGCAGGTCACAGACAAAATAATGTCAGCAGTTTTTTAGAAAATAGCAACAAAGAGTCGATGTGGTGATTTTTCTCGCGATAATATGTTTTAATGATAAGCTTTACTAAATCGATTGATGAAGTCTGATGACGTAGTGATTATAGCAAAAATATTGTTGATGAACTGAAAGTATTCATTTCTTTATTTTGGTTAATTAAGCGTGCATAAGAGTGTTCTCAACAAAGCCCTTTGACATCCGTTCGTGTTTCGTATTCGGTACAGAATATAACTAAAAGCTAATAGAGGGAGGAGACGGACTCCACCTTTTAAATCAGACTTTTATTGAAGTCTTTCTTTGAAAAATTTGTAAAATAATGAGATTGGAAAACATTAAACTGCGTCTTCTGCTGATCAAGAACGTGGGAGGGTATACTATCACATGCAGTAAGCACGCTGAAGACAAGTGTAACTTTCAGCTAGTGCAACTTCGTTTTGAGAAATATTAATAACACGTTGCAGGGCGTTGCATTGATCAGCAAGAATTATAAACCCATTATATAAAGGAAAAACAAAACGGAAATGCGTGTTTCATCATCTATTATTTCAAGTATTGACTGCATGAACAAGTGTATAATATGGGGTAATAATAGTTACGTGTAGCATACCACGAATGGATGTTCTGGCATTTATAGAGGTGCTTATATGCAGAGTAGCATGACATGAATACAGTATAACTAGACACATTATGCGCATGTTAAGGGTTCAGGAAAAATCGAAGTGCATATATACTGTAATCTCTGGTTGAGGGTTAAATATAAATTAAATTTAAATAGTGCAGTCATTTCTAGCACTTAGGATTAATGCAAACTTCCATGACTTCAATTTAGGTGGATTGAAGAAAACACTCAAGGTTTATATATCATTATAAATACCATAGCAGGTGTCTTATATCATGCATACTTTGAAATGAATGGTTGATTAGTTTATAATCATGCTTCCATATTTTAATCATCAAGTTCATAATGTAAATATATGATATTTGTAAAGTTTACCGCAAAGCAAAAGTCGGTAGATGCTATAAAGATTGTGTAGATCAAATACATTCTGAAAAGTTGAGTTACAGTTATATAGGAAGAGTCTATATTTGCAAGGATATGAGTTTGATGTATTTCGACAAAAGTATAATCAAGTAATGATTAAATGACTGAATCCACATTCACAATAATGATGCACAAGCCTGCATAACTAATATGTTACGAAAATTTACGGAGACTAAGAAGAGAAATGAAGAACTGTAATATTTGCTTTAATTTATTTAAACTACTATTTGATGTTTGTCAACACGGTAATGGTTTTCTGCAAAAGTGTAAACTAATTTGGCAGATATCGCTGTGATCAAAATATCAAGGATTTAGTAGCACGAATTCTTACCAGCTGCTTCAAGTCCAGCGAATGATAGATATCATAATTCAAGTCTACTATTCACAATAGAGAACATGTTGTTTAGAACTAATTTTACTCCTCACACAGTTGATTTCATCCTGATAATAGTTGTTTTTGTAGAAATTTTGTCTGTGCATGCAACGCCATAAAATATTTCTCACAAGACATTTGTGAGAACATCTGACTCAAACCAGTCACTATTGGTATATCAAATAAAAACGATTTTATGATGTTTTTTACTAAAATAAATCATTCCATGTACTGTGCTGCAATCAAACCCATATCCCTTGATGATACGACATTTCCTAAGTAGGATACAAGGAAAGTCCAAAAAGTGTTTCTTATCAATTCAAGAACCATTAAATAATACATCACAAAGATGCCTGCACGTGGTGCACATGGTTGTTTCTCATATATATATATATATATATATATATAGCCTTAGAGGATCTAAAATCAAACTTGTGCAACAGTCAATAGCCACGTGGTTCTAAATCAGCATTATACTGATTGATTGCACCATCCCATATCTGCTGTTGCATCATATGTTAATCCTACAAGGAGATAATCTAAGTATTTCTGTTTGTTTTTGAGTTTTTGGTTACATATGTATCGTTTATTATATTTTGAACGAATATATGATCCAGTATAAAGTGGATGTTTTTGTGGTAAAAATAATTAATATGCATTGAAATATACACAATCATGCATGCCAGCATAGAATAAAAAGTGGGAATACATTCATCACTTCTTTTAAAACCTGATATTCTACATCCATGCATCATACTGAATCATTGCACATATTTTCTATATATTTTACTATAATCCAGCTTAAACGTGTAACACGTAGCATGTGAAGGCTGGTTGTGTGTTATATGTTACAGTTCAGGAATGTCTGAGTAGTTATTTTTCGATATGAAGCTAGCTCTATCTATTATCTAGGCCATTGCATATACTGTTTTATTGATATCAAACCAGAGTCTCTTAGCCGATAACTTACATTGACTTCGGATTGGTGGGCTCGGTTCCCTATAGTCACCAACTCTCAAAATATCACCGATGCTGACGAAAAAGTTAATTATATGAATCTTATTGATGCAATCGAAAATAAAAATGTTCTTTTGGCCACCATCACGATGTTGAATGTAGGACGCCAACATTTGTAGGATTTAAATCCTATGATGTTGGCGAAATAAAATGTGTTTTTTTTTGGCAGGAGATTATTTATAATAAAACTGATGCGGTACAAATTAATTACATGTATACATTTATTAGTAATAATAATATAATGATAGTAAAAGTGGTCAAATCTTGTTATAGTGCTCAATGAAAGTAATCAAAGCATTTTTAGAATGAGAGTCAAAAATGAAACATACTAGAATTACACAATTCAAGCTTCATACCACGAAGGTGACTACTATCAGTCGATTTATTTCAACTAGACTATCAAGAATTCATCCGTATCAATTTTAGGGCCCGGAAATATGATTAGTATTACTTTTTGTAGTTCTAGTTGAGTTTCTAGATGATCACCCGGCGGTGTGAAATTTAAAGTAGCGTAATTCTAGCATGTTTCAATTTTGACTCTCATTCTACATTTATTAAAAGTTTTCTCGTAATTCATTTTTGAATGAAGCATAGCAACAAGAAACTACAAAAACATTTCAAAACGTTTTCAACAACAACTATTTGTAGTTTATTGTCGCTATCCTTCATTCTAAAAAAAATATCTACAATTATTAGTATAAGTTAGGGTAGGTTATATTTATATATCTTTATCATTCCGTGAATATGTTCCTTGGGAATGGAAGTTTAGCATTGAATATTTGATTTATCAGCAATAATATGCCAGCCTTTGTGTAGCTATAGTGCTGTTATTACATTGTAAAGTAAGATATGATGCATTTTAAAATCATGAATTCTTATATCCTTTTAAGAACTAAACATCCGTTAATGTTTGATGCTCTGATTAGTAACAAGTTCTGAGAAATTTTACAATTAAATATCTTGATAATTTTGCGGGAAAAATTTGAATTTAGACAGAAATGGTTTGAAATCGAAACAAATTTTCGCAGGAAAAGTGACTGAATCGTTAAATCGGATAATTGAAATGATCCAATTGATTGAGAAAATTTTGAAAATATTTATGCACTAGTCAATCAATATCCCGGCCCCTGCATCCCGGGGAATAGCTGGAATTAGTCGCGCGTGAGCCATAGTAAAAGTGACTTGTAACACGTTGGATGACCAGGCAAAAATTGAAAGTAATTGTAGGAGTTTTTTAAGACTTACTTCAACAGCCATAAATGTTAGACAGCGCCATGTTGCAAAAGTCTTGCATAGCAGTCCAAATTTCAAATCTTAATCATTTCGTGATGCTACAGCTATGTCTCATAGCTCTTTTCAAACTGTATAATTATAGCGCTTAATTTTGACAAATCATGATAAAAATACGAGATATGTGTTATTTGTCTATGGAAGACTGGTCCTTCAGTCTAAACATTCCAATGTTGTTAGCACTTTAAAATAGAGTTTCATATCACATTCACGACGACGTGCATTAGAATAAAACCGCGGTAAATTGTAAACTACTTTAGATTTGAATTAAGACGACGATCGTTAAAGGGCAATATGTTATTTCATTTAAATCGCGTTACGTGCTGAAAAATAATCAAGCGAATGCTAATGTAATGTGAAGATGTTTTAGACAAGAAAGAATTATTGATCTGTTCAAAAGTCTTTGTGAAACTAGCATTTTGAATTTGCCCGTATTGGCAAAATCTAGTACAGCTACAGCATACATAGCAGATTTTAGATTTGAAATGTTAGTCCTTATTTAGAATTATAGCCTACTCTAATAATAAAACAAACGCATAATATATATATTATTATAACTGAATTATTGAAAACAGTTCGTATACTGGCGCTTGTGAATAAGATTAGATCTCTTTTCGTTCTCATTTCTAGATCATTTAAACATAGAACTTTGCTTTAAGCCAGGTTGTGAGCAAAAATCTCTTTAACAAGGGCATTCTTTTGCAAAATACTGCTCGTGCTATTTCCATATAAATGCAATTTCTTTCACTCTGAGACAGGGATAATTTCCATTATTTCAGCCATTTAGTTAATAATTGAATATCAGATAACCTCACTCTGTCACTGATTTATCGAGGATTCACAACGACAAACTCAAAGACTCATTCCTGCCAATAATATGCACACTGCTCCTGCAAATACAGTCGGCGTCACTTTGATCTAAAAGTTACAAACTTTGAGCATCAACTTCAGTTGATACTCATTAACTTTGGCGCAGTCAGCAAAAATAATCCCGAAGTGTTCACAAGTGGTGCAAAGTCAACAACTATAGTACAGTTTATCGCAACCATAATACTATTTTGCATCAATCCTTCTTTTTCTTTCAG
This sequence comes from Haliclystus octoradiatus, assembly GCA_916610825.1. Taxonomy (NCBI): domain Eukaryota; kingdom Metazoa; phylum Cnidaria; class Staurozoa; order Stauromedusae; family Haliclystidae; genus Haliclystus; species Haliclystus octoradiatus. The sequence goes on from OU744446.1 coordinate 14,640,934, forward strand.
CATAATTGTACGTTATTGTGAAAACTCATATTGATTCTCGCATAAAGTGATGTCATCACAACGCTGAAGTTGTAAATGTAAGTAATGTAGACGGTGTCGCCCTACCGAAGGCACCCGTACCACTCCTCTATTTCTAGATGAGTGGCTTTTTTCGCTGAGAGCAATGATTTTAAACGCTCTTTGTTGATCTCAGCCGCGACACTGCAGATCAATTTCAACAGATTTCATGGCAGATAGGTCTCGATTGTCAATGCGCAGTGATGCGCCGCAGCTACTCACAATGCAATTCCCTCTGCACCATTCCATCCGCCATCCTCAGATGGTACTCATTTGATGTTTCAGATAAGGTCAAGGCTGAGTTGACCTTAGGATTTGAACCACGGTCGATCAGATATGATCCGATCTGAAGTTCGATAGCTCTACCATCTGAGCTAATCCTTCTCAAGCTGAAATTGAAGCATGTCTATACTCGAATTCCTGGTGTCATAGGTAATTTCTTGTTGCAAATAAGTGAAAAATTGCTAATTCCAACATGCATTACGTCATCAAACTACGTCATCACATCGCTAAAGCTAAACCATGTATATGCTCGACTTTGCAGTGTCAAATGTGTTATTTTGTGAATGATGTATAAGAATATTCAATAAAGACAACAATATTTGATATGAGTGTGTTCAATGCCATGATGTGGTTAACTGATATCCATTTGATAGCCTCCAGCTGACACTACAAAGAGTATATACTTAGCGAAGCTATAGTATGCATCATGCAACGATAGGAATTTGTTCGTGTCACAAAAATGTGAAAAATGTATCTGCTGACACCTGCATAAAATTACGTCATCAATCTATTTCAGCACATAGCTGAATTAAAATCATGTCTGTGATGTATTTTATAATTATAATATTCTTAAATTAGAAGGTAAACCATGCCTTTGCTCAACTTTGCGATATCATAGGAATCCCTTTGCAAGATACAAACGAATTTGTTATTCCTTTATCAATCAATTATACTTACTTTATTATTTCATAATAAACGTACGTACTTGTAAGCTAGGCTTTGAAAATTGTAATTATGATGCAAGCAAAGGCTACAGAATGGTGTAAGATGTTTAGTAAATTTGGATATATTGCATAAAGTATTTTCACAGCACAATGTCTGTAGATTAACTGTTCAACTACGTCGTAAATCCCTTGTTTAATATGTGGCTTACAGCAGCTATTATGAAAACATAAATGTATACAAGGCCAAAACTAGCTATTCAAGTAGGGGGAGGGGGGATTATAGCATTATGCCCGATGAAAAAGGGGGTTGTCAATTTTTGTAACTCATTCCAATAACGAAAGAAACTATTTCACTATTATGTTAAATATATGATTGATGTATCGTGGGGTTTGTTTGGAATATTTTCTTTGTTTACAAATGTCATCCCTCCTGGAATTCAACACCAATCATAATGACATATATTAATAAATTGGAATAACCTCCCATTGAAGCAGCCTAATAAAAATAAGAATTAGTTATACTTTTGTTATGAAGTAAAATATATTTATCTACATAAAAATGAGTGAGAAGTTGTGCGTCGCTCTTACAGGAATTGCATTATTGATTTTAATTCTCTAATGGGTAAAAAAATTGTAAGTTCAAAATTTTAGTTCAAAATCTTTTGGGAAATGGGCGCTCAAAATTAATTCGCAAAGTCAATGGGATGAACGATCAAAAATTTCAAAAGAATATAATTTAATCACAGCAAAATATTTTGAATATATTTGATGTATATGAGGGCAATCGTAATGAAAGAAATATTACTGTAGCATTTAAAATCTATTAGATGAGAACCTATAGTGAAAACATGTGCTTCATAGTGATACATATAAATGTTTTCATCATACATGACAGATCATACAAGTGTGTGATGTTATGTTCTGTAAAGAAGTTTACAGATTTTCAAATTAATTTACTGGGATTGATCAATGAATAGTTGGAAACCTTTTGAAATAGTATTTTCTTGTTCATTTTTGTTCGGCCAATTAAATTCTATCAACAAATTGGATCGTTCACACTTGTTTCTAGTGTTATGGAAATCCTCACACTTATATAATCTGTCACTAATACAGTGGAAGCCATACATTCAGATGCATCACTTTGAAGCACACATTTTCAGTACATGTTCTCACCAAATAAACTTTTATTGTCACCGTAATATTTATAAGATTGTTACCTTCATAGACATTAAAAAATATTCAAAAATACTTTACAATGATTTAATTATATATTTTTTGAAATTTTTGACGTTTTCCCAATTGAATTTGTGTATTAATTTAGAGGGGCATTGGAAGCTCTTTTCCCAATATTTTTTTGACCTCAAATTTTGAACTTATTGTACTCTTACCAACTAGAACAATAAAATCGAGAATGCAATTCACCTTTCAAACTTTCATTTCTTACGACCAGTCTATTGAGTATGATATCAGCGTCAGAGTTAGAATTAACTACATGTGTTTTTTCGCTACAGTATCTAATAAGCATGCTAGCCTTTATTAACAGTTTTTCAAGCAAGAACAATATTTTCTAAATGCAATACCAATATATTAGAGCATCTGTTTTTCAATATTGGAAAATAACAAGATACTATGGAAACAAATCTGATAATTTTTAAATATTTATGTTGATAGATTGCAACTAGACTGTGACTTTCCAAACATTCGTGTTGTTTAAACATCCCAAGCTAATTGAACCATCATGTTTGTGAAAATGATAGAAGTAATCTGTCTTGCAAAAAATTCAGAATAATCAAAAGTCCGAAATAGGAAGAAAGGAATACAGCAATAAGCTAGCTTGCAGACCATTACCTTCTATTTAATATAATTGTGAAGCCGATTATAGCCTCATTCCTGCCCTCCTTCATTTCCGCGAGGCGCTTCAGCAAGGGCGTAATAAAATTAATAAGACTATAAGAGGCTAAAATATTGTGCTACAAACCAATAAAACGACATGTCCAATCACAGCGAATCTTGGTTTTACATGAAATTTATTGTGTACGTTGGTTGGTTAGCCCATTGATGAACAATACAACAAAGAGGGAACAAATTAAGGATTTTTTGGCAGATTTCAAGCCTAAATTTTCAACTCGTTGTAGACGTTAACCTTACTGGATTATTTCGAATTTTATTGAAGTAATAAAGTAGAACAAATTATAACCTGTATTCTCATGAAGGATCAACATTAAAAAGGCACTTTCTAGCATAGAAAACCCGATGGTAGGGGAAATCCTAAGTCTTGACGAAGCCATCTCCAAGCAATCTTAATCGTTGGAAAATTGTAATCATTTGATACTTTAGTTACAAAATTAAGTTGCACTAAATTACTTGAAATTAAAGATCAAATCTCAAAATTCCGTTTCTGCTTCAACATGTCATGAAATAATGACAATATAGACACAGTCAAAGTATAATATTTAATAATGATTCAGGCACAGTTTACATTTTGGAGTTTGATTCACCAAACAATTCCACCTGATAAAAAACTTCATGTGACGCTCATGTATGCTGTGACTGGGCAAACCACATTTTTGGCTTGAGGGCCGTACAGCCTATCTCTAAGAGGGAATGAGACTATAGCCACAGTACCTAAGTTAAAACCAAATGGCTCATCTTTGTACAAGCTGTTGAATTCCCCGTCGGTTTTCAATAACGAGAGATGAGGATTTAGATATAATATTAGATTGTTTTAGCATATGTTTATCATTCATTTGAATAAACCCGCCCACTAATAACAATTAAGTGACCAATATCAACAAATCCACATTACTTTCGTTCAATATTTACCTATAAGCAAGTAAAAACAAGCTATAACCCGATGAACGACGACAAAGTAAAAATGGTCTGCTCTATTTATACACAGACTATAAACTTGAGTTGCCTTTCACAGGCACCACAATATGCAGTAAATATGTAGAAAAGACTGATACGATTGTGGGCAGCGTATTTTAAAGCGGTAATATCCCCTAATTTGAATTCAGTATTTTACAAAATTTATTTTTGCAATAGCTTCATTTTGTAGTTTGGTTAGACTAAAGTCGGATAAATAAAGCCTAAGAAAGTAGCAGGGCATTTTATTTTTAAATCTATTTTATTCGCGGCAGCTTTGGTGCATGCTTGTCCGTCAGATATAATTCATTACTATGATTTAATGTGTAGATTTCGTGTTGTATTCATAAATATACATAATATGCTACAGTATATATTCTATAGATACAGTTAAATAAAAACAATTATAAGCACATTCTCTCTGTAATATATCTCTAATATTTGTAATTGAATCAGATCTCGTTCCTACATTTCGATATTAGCATCTTCTTTCTTACTGTTTGCAATGTCAGTTGAAGTTTTTGAATCTGAAAGGCTAGTTGTTGAGCGCCTCATGGATGACCATAGATCATTATCGATATCTTCAAATTCATCAAATTCCCCTTCAGTTTCTATTACATTCCCTGCTATATCTCTTTTACCAGAACGTGGACGACTTTCAAATTCTCTCTTACCCGATCTTGGCCTTTCCAATGAGTAGATTTCATCTACAATTAAATTCAATAAATCAGCTCTCTTTCCCGATCTTGGTCTTGAGACTTCAGCACGTTTTTCAGATCTTGGCCTAGCTTCCCTTTTTCCTGATCGAGGCCTGACCATTGCAGCTCGTTTGCCAGATCTTGGTCTCTCCGTTTCTGAACGTCTTCCAGATCTAGGTCTAGTTTCCCTCTTACCCGAGCGAGGCCTATCCATTTCTGAGCGTTTTCCTGATCTAGGTCTTTTTGCCTCTGAGCGTTTGCCAGAACGCGGTCTTAATGCTTCCCTTTTCCCAGATCTTGGTCTTTCAATTTCTCTCTTCCCAGAGCGTGGTCTTGAGGCTTCCCGTTTTCCAGATCTTGGTCTTTCTTCAACATTTCGTTTTCCTGATCTAGGTCTGTCGTCTTCGTTTCGTTTTCCCGATCTTGGTCTAAAATCTTCCCTCTCATTCATGGAATCTTCTTCCAATTCGTCATAAAGATCTTCATTCTGACTTATAGCAGCAAGAAGCTCATTCAAGTCTTCTATCTCGTCTCGTTTACCTGAACGAGGTCTAGCAACTGCTCTCTTCAAAGCGTCATCGTCCACATGATCAATCTCCGAATCATAAATGCTGAGCCAATCATCGATAGGCTGTGAAAACGTACAATCTGAGAATGCTAGTATATAGCATGCAATTAAAGCATTCAGGCAGAAGAACTTCATCATGATCTCCGTTTGAAAGTGTTTAAAATGATGAAGGAAATGTTGAACTTAAAGAGTTACTTTTTTGATTATCGGAAGATATTATCTAAAGGTTTTCTTCTCTATTTAACCAATAGAACTCTACTCATCAATAATTTGTAAAAAAATAAAAGGTAATCAGCCAATAGGAAGCGAGAATGAAAACCACTGCTGTGTATAATAGTCAAATCAAGCGTAACATATGGAATGCATCTTGTAGAGGTACGGTGACATGGTTTACGAATTGGCTGACATGGAAGTTTCTTATCTTTATGCGGGATACCACAGCAGCTACCAGAAGTTTCCATTTCTTATACACGAGACAGTGATAAAAATTTGACAACGGCTTGATGGTATGTCATACAATAATGAATAGAATAATTATCTGATTCAAGTTTCAACTTAACTCGAAACAAAATTTCACAGGTGTAGATAATTGGCAAATATTTGAAGATGCAATGGATATAAAAATGTTATTACCGAATTAGAACAAGATCGTCATCTATCTAGAAGTCTTAATTATGACGTCATGTCAAAGGATGAGCACTATAGACATTTATTTACATAAGGTTATTAGGATTCAGCTAATTTATAAACAATATGTTGAGCAGAGGGTCTATTGTATTAATTTGTTCATAAATCTCAGATTAACTTTTCCCACGTGCTTTTAGGCTTAACTTCTACAGATTTATAAGAATTATAATTTTCATTTAGCTTATCATAAAATCTCACGAAATTAGAATATTTTAAGCTCATCAAATTTACCCATTATAATTTTTATATTAGTTTACACACCTTTGATATGAATGCGTGACTTCTATTGATGAATATGCTATAAGGCGCATCTTGTATAGTCTAATCTATAAACACAATGGAAATAAATAATTCAAGAATTAGAAAATTCCATTATTTCTATATTTTTCACATTTGTTGAGCTGTAACATCGAAAGAAAAAGTATATATACTTAAATCATAGCTTAAGGCTAGTTTATAATGTGAGAGCCAGATTCAAGTTTCTATTTTTACACGGAATTTTGTGACGATATAAGCTTCTGCGGGGTTTATTCAACAATAAACAGGATAATTATTTTAAATTATAATTACTAAAAATTACTTTGATAAATATTATAAAGGTGTAATTTACGATTTATCAATGTAATGAAATGATTGCAAGAGGTATAGGACATAATAATTAAAATGATAATTCTTCAATTTTATGATTCGCCGGTATATTTCAAGTCAAACTTGTTAATTCTATCAATTTTTTTTTGTTACAACATTTTTAGTCATGAATTTTCCCTCTTCATAAAGAAATCGTTGTCAAAAGGGGACCCTGAAATTTTTAAGTAATCACGTATACGTTATGAGTGCAATGCTCCACGAAGGTGGAATCAATGCGGAATTCTCTCTCAATGAGTCGAGAAACATGCATCCATTGTTAACGATAATTCTATGATTGATATTAGGAAGTTAATTGTTAATGCAAATATATAAGTCATCATTAATTCCATTATAAGTAATAATTCAGTTGCATGCTGATACTTATCAAAATAAATCTACCTTTTTACACGAACTAGATCCGATGTCTAATAATATTACCATGGAAACATAAGTGATAGTTGTTATAGTTTCCATGACAAAAAGTATAATATTAGATTATATAGACGTCTTCCTATATTAACGAAAAATGTTTTGCAATACTATATAGAGCAGGCTCACAATTTATTTGAAATTGTGTCTACTTTTTACGGTATCACATGACTAATACTTGTGTCATTTATTCATGTGTCTGAATATAACCATATCGCATTACCATAAAAATAGCAGTGAACAAAAAGAGGGAGTTCCAGGAATAAAATGCTTGTATAGTAATGCAAACTTTCAATATTGTATCAGATTTGTATCTCTATTATTAAAGTTATAATGTTAAAACAATCACATGGCTTCAACGCCATTTCCAATTATTATAGAATTTTGACTGAACGAAAGCAAATCAGAATAATTATGTTTACCAACATTTGATCGTTGTTCGACGTAGGTGTAGACGCACACAATTATAGGCTTGGATTGTGAATATTAAGACTAGAAACGATGCTTCGCAGCATAGTATCTAATAGTGGTTCTCCCTCAAGTAAAACAACTAACATTTTTGTGCAAATCATGATACCACCGCGAGACATGTTCCCAAGGAAAGCTAATGCAATGCTGGTCATAATTAGCGTGTGATCCCCAACCAAAAATTTTATACGAAGACAGATAATTATGATTAATTAATTATGCAGCTTTTAGATGTGGTGAAAAATAAATTACCTTATTTTTTACAAAAATGGTTAGCAAAATACAATGATTTAGAGAAGTAAGGTATGCTATCTGTTACTCTCCGCAGTCATTTAATAGTGGTATAACAGCTTTTTAAGGACCTCCAAAATTTGCGCATGCGCAATATGAAATTTATTTTACTAGCCGAAACTCTATTTTTTATCAATTTTTCAACTTTTTTTTTCAACTTGCTTGAATCATCATTAGTTTATAATATTGCACTGCTAATGATTCTTGCGAAACAACTTGACTAGATCCCAGTAAACCAAAGACGTATTTATGACGAGTTGCTCTCGTCGGGAACTGGTTGTTATCTCGCCTGTCATATTGACTCGTCTTAAAGACGACAGGCAGACACTTCACAAAAGACGAGTAACAACATGTCGGTCTTAAAGACGACAAAAAGACGGCCAACAAAATAACAACTTTCTTGTCGACAACAAAGACAGCATTCAGACGTCAAAACTACGGCTTGAGCAAGACGTCATAAGGACAAGCCAAGAAGACGTCATTATGACGCTTACTGTAGACAAGTATTTACCAATTTGGTTTTTGAATTAAAAAATGACATTTCTATTCAGTTTGTCATGCATTCCTAGATACTAATGAATGAGTTTCGATATCTGAAAAACGGTGAAGTCAATTCAATGAAAAAAGAAATTTTATAAAAGTAACCCTTTCTATAAAAGTTTGACTTTTTATCCAATATAATCAAAACATAAAACAATTTGATTATATTAACGTATCAATTTTGTTATACAGCCATGCATCGCCATGTATTGTATTACTGTATAATTGCCATTTATCAAACTTTCAAACACTTTCCGTTGAAATCTGAAAACGAGGCTCCGTGTGTCCGCAGGCAGGTTCGTTCGATCGATTTGTTATTGCCCACAAAAATTGTTTGCTGTAGGCCAAATGCCTACTACGCTCCCGGTGAAAATGAGCAGAAAAATATTTGGCGGAAAATTTCTTCAAATTTCAATATTTTCACTAAAGAAGTTACTGACAAGTGTATCTATATAAAAAAGACAACTCCTGTAAGTTTTATTAAAAATATTGGTCAAATTCTTGTTTAATTGCATCCACATGAGTTTGAAAATCTGAAAAATTTCAAGTCTTGTAGATTATGTAGACTGCCGTAGTGCCTTACTCAGACAAATCATAGACATTCTTCTTTTTGTTAATTGAGGTTAAATGGTCATATTTTCAATAGTAAATACTCAAGATTATGCAAGTATGTCTAACAAACCATCCGATAGTTGATAACTTGATATTTTACTGAAAGTGCTGCTAATTGTTGATTTTATTTACAAAATAAAATTGAATATGTAAATGGGTTATGTACTATGTAGCCAAAATATAAAATTATCTTCTTCGATATGAAATTTGGTATCCCGAAAATGCCCTGCATAGAAAACCCGCAAGATAACATCGTTATATTAACAAATTATCCCAGTCAATTTCAGTTGAAAATCTTATCAAATGCACATTTAATCTCTAAAACGTTGTTGTACGCAACGGGCAAATTTACGAAAATGGCACACGTCTTAATAGTATGCGATTTGTCAAATGTGGTGATTAAAGATAAAAAATACCCAAGGTTACATATAAATCTTTAACAAACCATGCAAATCAATTTCAATTGAAGATTACACCGAAAACTACATTTAATCTTCAAAACGTTTTGTACACAAAAGGCATATTTACAAAAATTGCACATATCTTAATTAATCAGTATGTGATTTTGTAAAATATCAATATTAGAATTTCAGATAAAAAAATACTCCAAGTCATATAAACATCTAAACCACTCAAATAAATTCAATTGTAAGATTGGATCAAAATCTTAATATTTAATCTACAGTTTACAAAAAGTTACAAAATTTACAAAATTGAACATATCTTAATTAATAAATATGTCATATTATCAAATGTTGATATTTCAGATAAAAATTACTCCATGTGATATATACATCTTTAATAAACTATGCAAATCAATTTCAGTTAAATATTACACTGGAATCTTAACATAATCCGTAAAAAGTTTTTGTACACAAATGGCAAACTTCCAAAAATTGTCCAGTTGTTACGTACCATGCAATTTTGTCAAATGTCAATATTTCAGATAAAAATTACTCCATGTGATATATACATCTTTAATAAACTAGGCAAATCAATTTCAGTGAAAGTTTTGATCAAAATCATCATTTAATTTTCAAAAAGTTTTTGTAGACAAATGGCAAATTTTCAAAAATTGTACATATGTTACATACCATGGGATTTTGTCAAATGTCGATATTTCAGAAAAAAATTACTCCATGTGATATATACATCTTTAATAAACTAGGCAAATCAATTTCAGTGAAAGTTTTGATCAAAATCATCATTTAATTTTCAAAAAGTTTTTGTACACAAATGGCATATTTTCAAAAATTGTACATATGTTACGTACCATGAAATTTTGTCAAACGTCGATATTTCAGATAAAAATTACTCCATGTGATATATACATCATTAATAAACTGGGCAAATCGATTTCAGTGAAAGTTTTGATCAAAATCATCATTTAATTTTCAAAAAGTTTTTGTACACAAATGGCATATTTTCAAAAATTGTACATATGTTACGTACCATGCGATTTTGTCAAATGTCGATATTTCAGAAAAAAATTACTCCATGTGATATATACATCTTTAATAAACTAGGCAAATCAATTTCAGTGAAAGTTTTGATCAAAATCATCATTTAATTTTCAAAAAGTTTTTGTACACAAATGGCATATTTTCAAAAATTGTACATATGTTACGTACCATGCAATTTTGTCAAATGTCGATATTTCAGATAAAAATTACTCCATGTTATATATACATCTTTAATAAACTAGGAAAAACAATTTCAGTGAAAGTTTTGATCAAAATCATCATTTAATTTTCAAAAAGTTTTTGTACACAAATGGCATATTTTCAAAAATTGTACATATGTTACGTACCATGCGATTTTGTCAAATGTCGATATTTCAGAAAAAAATTACTCCATGTGATATATACATCTTTAATAAACTAGGCAAATCAATTTCAGTGAAAGTTTTGATCAAAATCATCATTTAATTTTCAAAAAGTTTTTGTACACAAATGGCATATTTTCAAAAATTGTACATATGTTACGTACCATGCAATTTTGTCAAACGTCGATATTTCAGATAAAAATCACTCCATGTGATATATACATCTTTAATAAACTAGGCAAATCAATTTCAGTGAAAGTTTTGATCAAAACCATCATTTAATTTTCAAAAAGTTTTTGTACACAAATGGCATATTTTCAAAAATTGTACATATGTTACGTACCATGCAATTTTGTCAAATGTCGATATTTCAGATAAAAATTACTCCATGTGATATATACATCATTAATAAACTGGGCAAATCAATTTCAGTGAAAGTTTTGATCAAAATCATCATTTAATTTTCAAAAAGTTTTTGTACACAAATGGCATATTTTCAAAAATTGTACATATGTTACGTACCATGCGATTTTGTCAAATGTCGATATTTCAGAAAAAAATTACTCCATGTGATATATACATCTTTAATAAACTAGGCAAATCAATTTCAGTGAAAGTTTTGATCAAAATCATCATTTAATTTTCAAAAAGTTTTTGTACACAAATGGCATATTTTCAAAAATTGTACATATGTTACGTACCATGCAATTTTGTCAAATGTCGATATTTCAGATAAAAATTACTCCATGTGATATATACATCTTTAATAAACTAGGCAAATCAATTTCAGTGAAAGTTTTGATCAAAATCATCATTTAATTTTCAAAAAGTTTTTGTAAACAAATGGCATGTTTACAAAAACTGCATATGTCTGGATTGTTTGAGATTTTGTCAAATGATGGAGTTTCAGTCAAAAAATAATCAGTGTCAGGACCATAATTAGTGTTTTATAGAAACTGCAGAAACAAAATGTCAGTTAAAACTTTTGTCAAATGCAGGTATCTAGTATCTACTACATCATCTTTCTGCACAATTGCAGTAATTACGTATTACGTTAATGATAGCCTAGATATATATCATCCTAATATATTTTAAAAAATTACTGAAATTGATTTTTGTTGAATACCATATTTGACGTCGATATCAATTTTAATAAATATCCAAATTCATGATCTCAACCATATATAAGTGATAGATCTTTGTACTTCTACGATATTAGCTATTGGTTGACAGTTACATGAAAGTGAACTGTAGTAGCAACTATAGTATATTTGTAAATGAACTGTAGTAGACTAGTAGCAACCATGGTATATTTTATAAAATCCCACTCTAGTATTGGTTTATTACTTCGATTTTCTGATCTTGTAAATGCCATTTGAAGTAATAGACTACAGGTGATAGAATACATTTATAATAAAATGTTAATATTGATAGCATTAATAGGTAAAAGCAATCCAATGTTGGTCAACCAAGGCTCTACAAAGACAAATATTAGAACATTGATTATTAACTTGATAAACATTATTGCAACTAGCTGAGCTGATGATTTAAGAAAAATTGCTACTGAAAGTGAATAACATCAGTAGTGCTAGGCATCCTGCAGAGTACCATGTCTATATGAATACATCCTACATTGTACATTGGTTGAAAACAAGGAAGAAGTGTTCATAGCACGTTCACAATCAATTTTCTTGTTTGAGTAACATAAATAACAAGTTATTCAAAATTTGAAGGTCCTCTGACATCGGGAAAGGGCGTCTAACGACTTTCTAAAGCAATCTGTTTGAAACGATTCAAATTAATTTATTCAATTCCAATAATTATTTTCGTAACAGCCACCCTAAAATTAGAAACTAATCAAAGTCAGCGAACAAATAACTGCCAAGTCAAAGTTCAGAATCTTCATTGATTGATAATTGATGTCCTGAAAACAATTAATTGTTTACGCATATGTTTTGAATGTGTAAACTCTTTTTTTAAAAAAACATTCAACAAATAAGTGAAAACATATACTTGGCATACTTTCTAAAGGTTGATTAGAACATTTTTATCAGATGTACGTAAATATTGTGGTGACCTCAGTATTGTGACAAACTTTCTATTGTAATATTGCACTTGCACATGTCATGTAGCTGTTAACTTGAATGTAGTATTTTGTAATCACTCTCTTTTCTGATGGTTTGAGGCCATACTTTGAATCACGCTTAAAAGTAATGATTGAAAGGTTAGCCTATAGCTAATTGACATACACATACCTCATTTGCTTTTCTTGGTTTGATGACAATTGATTTGCATAGTAAGTTAGTTGGCAGCCAGGATTTTCTTTATATATTCATATTATAAGATCAACTCTCAAAAACACTTACAACAACGTTAACTATCTGCTTATTCCATGAATAAATTGGTAGGCGGAGCCACGCACTCTGGCGCTAAGCTATTTCAAACTAAATTCATCGAAATAGGTGTATGCCAAGGCCATTGCCTTCGGATTGGTTTGTTAATTTACCAACGTTTGAAAGGACAAAAAGGTGACACTCATAAATCGAATAAAATAAAATAGTTCAAAACCAGTAAAAATATAGAACAGCAAAAATAAAGGTTATCTTTGTAAACCACAACTATACCAATATAACCGTCCAAACTTGTCAAATTGTCTTGACAAATTATACAAATTTGCATCGAACTTCGAAGGAATAAAACTAAAATGGACGCCAAGATGGAGAATCTGAGAATAGCCTCTATCGTGAATTCTATTTCGTGAAATTGAGATTTGCAAAACATATTGTTGACGCCGCGTAAAAAAATTACAGAAAAATGACCTCTACTCTCGTTAAAATTGTTACATTTTTGCAGCAGCGTTGCAACTACGGACAAAGTAACGTCGGAAGATCCACCTATTTCCCAACTTCTGAGCAACGTTGAGAAAAGGTAGCATATGGTAGCTAAGACGTTGCACAACTTCAACGTTGCGTTGTTCAACCGTTGTTGCTAGCTAGTGTGTTTGCTGGGACTATAAGGACAAATCCCATTCACTATATCCACTATTCACGATATTCTTATATCACATTCATATGTATAAATAAACATGTTTTATCATTTTAATTTACAGTTTTGATAAAATCGTATCTTCTTGAAAAAATATTTTGGTAAATCCTGCCTTGCACAGTTGATTATACGTAGACTAATATACAAGGTTGATCCAGCGTTTTAACTCGAAACTTTTAACCAATGATAATATTTCTTTTCGCGTATGAAGAAGTGTAATACATAAAGTTTATTGACAAAAAATAAAATTATTATAAATATATCGTATCAGGGTATTATATTATGTATGATGACCGCAATGATAACTTTGATAATGACGTCTTTGTCTGAGTCTACAAATAGACCACAAAATCCTCGGTTCCATGTTGATCCTTGAGCCAATCAACTGTTCGCTGATAATTTGACATGTGTGAGTGCATGTCAAATCTTTTTCGGCGGCAAAATGTTTACCTTACATAAACCAACCGTCAACGGCAAAGGAAATTTGTCTTTTTATTGGCTTACCATATTAATGTTTCTTGGTAGTATGGTTATTATGTTTTACTGTGACTATACTGGCAGCAATGAAGAAGTCTCGATGTCCTCTTACAGCTCTCCATGCGATTCTAATTTGTGTCAATATGTTTGGTTAAAATCTCAAAGATGCAGAGATTGTTGGCTTCGGCCTATGTAGCCTAATTTGCAAGGATATAACCTTCTAGCCGGCATAACAGGGAGCAAGGTAAGTTGCTAATTTCAAAAAATGGACCATTGACTCTGCTGTTTCCTTGTTTAAACATCTCAATAACATCGTTTAGCTATTGTCGTTAGAAATTGCGATTCGCATGGGCATGCATATAGGCATGCAATGGTGATGGATGGTCATGTTCCTGGATCACGTTAGTAACAATTCTGTTTGTCAATTTATTTATTACAATAGTATTTAAAAGAATTTAAAATGAAAGTGCTAGAGGTTGAAAACACTTTATATGAGAGATTCATGACGTTAGATGCCACACCAAACCGTGCTCTAAAACTTCTAGAAAAATCGAACAAACTCTGCTTTGGCTTTGAGTTTTGACTTTCGGTATTCGACAAAAATCAGAATTGGTAGGCATAAAGCATCAGTTACAGGATAGGATAATTATCCCACACCATTACAAACCACGAAAGTAATGATGTTTTGAAAATTTGTTAGGCCTACATAAATATTCTCTGAACTTCAAGAGCGCCAAATGGCCAAATGAATGTCACAACATTCAAGTATTAAGACGTCAGTTTGCGTTTCTGTCTTATATTTATTCCAAATAGTTTATCAAATCTACAATGATATGTATTCTTTTACGAACTATTTAGTATTTACGATTTAAATCAAATGGATCGACGTTTACTATCTACATACCCATGCGCAGAGGACGCACGCACAGAACATTATCTTCTGAAAACAGGCTTCCAGCAACCGGAACTATATCCACAGCGTTTATTATAACTTTGTTTCATGGTAACATCAGTAAATGTGTTGCCTGTTTGCTCGTTTCTACTTCTTCATCTCAATATTTAAGTAATTGTTGCATTTAGTTGTTGGTAGACTGAAGCACAGATTACTGTCATTTTCAGTTCCATATAATAGGCTACCATCCTGTTATATGTTATATCAATATACAATCTATATGGAAACGCCTTCCTATATATTACGCAAGAGGCTGACATTTACACATAATAAACTTAAGGTATGTATCTATGCTCTTGATGGGCTGCAGTACCCATTTACTATTATTTTCAATGATTTTAATACTATCCTGTTCATATTTTTCTTTTTAGTTGTTTGATGTTTTCATATCTGCTACAATATGCTACCTTTATGGAAACACCTTGGCATATATTACGCAGGAGAGTGACATTTACACATGAATGAACTTGAGGTATTTATCTATGCTCTTGATGACGGCAGGACGTCTAAAGATTTTAACAATTATTTTTAGTCGAGATAATATAATACCATCCTGTTCATATTTTTCTTCTTAGTCATTTGACTTTCAATCTTGGCTACATTAAAGAAGTTGACATTCACACATAATGAACTTGAGGTATGTATCTATGCTCTTGATGGGCTGCAGTACCCTTTTACTATTATTCTCAATGATTTTAATACTATCCTGTTCATATTTTTCTTTTTAGCTGTTTGATGTTTCCATATCTGCTACAATATGCAATCTTTACGGAAACACCTTGGCATATATTACACAGGAGAGTGACATTTACACATAATTAACTTGAGGTATTTATCTAGATGTTCTTGATGACGGCAGTGCGTCTAAAGATTTTAACAATTATTTTCAGTTGAGATAATATAATACCATCCTGTTCATATTTTTCTTCTTAGTCATTTGACTTTCAATCTTAGCTATATTAAAGAAGTTGATATTCACACATAATGAACTTGAGGTATGTATCTATGCTCTTGATGGGATGCAGTACCCTTTTACTATTATTTTCAATGATTCTAATACTTTAACGTTCATATTTTTCTTTTTAGCTGTTTGATGTTTTCATATCTGCTACATTAGGCAACAATGCAATATTCAAATAATTACGTAAACACATTGATGTGTATATTAAATCAAGAGGCTGACATGTACACTGTATGATGAACAAAAGGTATGTCCTTAAATGCCCTTTGCGGACTGCAGGACACATACGTATTATTTTTTGTCAATATAACACTATCCTGTCTGTTCATCTTTTATTTTTAGCCCTTCGAGGTTTGATATTTGAAACATTATAGAGATTGGCATGTACACATCATGGACATAAGGTATCTAGTTTTGTTATTATATGATGTTGTTTCAAGTTTAACTCAAGTCTATCCGAACATGATCATACCTCGTTTTGAACCCTATCAATTTTTTCAAAAAGATAGTTCACTTCCTAAAAATAACAAAAAGATCTGCAGTACGAATACCTTGAGCATATGTGGAAGCCTACTTGATAGGCTATAGTTAGAAATGATTTAAATTTTCGCTTGAGCACGAAGTTCGAAAAAGTAATCAACCTTCTTAAATCCTAGAACATGTGTTCTTCTGAGTTTTTCTAGCCTACCAGGATTCCTGCTGTTGTCAGACTTGCTCAAGCATGGCTTATATACAAATCCAATGTTACATCATCATCAACATCATCATTTATTCAGAATCCTGATAATTTCTATAGTAACTTTTTTTCACAGGACTGATTTAAGTAACAATTAACTAAGGAATACACACATACAATAATTGATCAATTACAATAATACATACATATATACATATATATACACAGATGTTATATTGATATATGTGCAAAGGTTGGCAGAAGATTTTCAAATTATTCTGATTCGTAAACCTGGAATACTATAAAGTAAAGTATTTATAACATGCTTGGTAAATATCACGGATGATACTACAAAATATTGTGGATTTTTGTTTTAGTTCAAATGGTTAAGAAAATGAAGATGCAAGATCATTACATCTTATCCTCTCACTAGAACAATGTCCTTTTGGTTTTCATCAAACATCAATCATTATTGTTATAGCCTTTAAGTATGTAAATTCTGAATCTGGAGCTGGTATTCAGTACTTTTTTGTATGTTTAATTTCATAATGATATTTTAGTTGCCGTATATTTGATGTATTCTCGTTAAGGAAATTAATAAATCTCATTATCATATCGCTTGCATATATTTTTGTTAATTTATCTTTCTTATTCATGTTGTCTGTTTTCTCATTGCATGGAGCATTTGAACTTCAACTTCTGAAATGCATTGAAATATGCTTGACATATGCACGTCATTATCTAATCGTATTCCTGTCGCAGTCATTCCAAACTAGTCTTATTTCCGTCGTAAACTGATCCAAGTCTCATCTAAAAATGTCGACTTTATGACGTTAATATGGTGTACACGGCATCACGTCTTTTCGGATCAGATAAATTCACGACAATAGGACGAGTTGACTGATGAGATAACGACGTCTTGAAGACGGGTTTTGGTTTACTGGATAGATGACCATCATCATCATCATCATCATCATATGTATTGCGTATATACTGTAGTTTATAGTTAAGCAATTGAAAAGTAGCTTCTCTGCATCGAGCAGCGTAGCGAACACAGAGTTATGTATATCGACATTGTTATGTATTGTTTATGAGTATTGGTAATGCACATAATTATGTCATAGTTAAGTTTGAATCATAATAAGACACGAAGCACGATTAAGCATACACACTTGTCCTCTGCTTATTATCAATTATTACTTTATACTAATATATAAAATTGGCGACGTGAATAAATTAAAGAAAAAAAATAGCTCTGCTACGCTAAGACTCATGGTGAATAATATAATAATCAAAATAAACCAATTGAAATCAAATTCAATAGAATATCAAATCAATCAAATCATCATGCAAAGAAAAATAAAATCAAATTCAAAAAAGTAAATCAATCCAATCGAATGATATAAAAATCAGATCAAATAAAAATATCAACTTCAATCAAATAAAATGAAAAAATTAATAACAATATCCAAATAATATAATAAGATAAAGAAAAGTATATCCAAATAATAAATAAAATGAAAAATTAAAAAAAAATGAGAAGGCAGACCGATAGGATTGCACCCCGGATCCCGCGCGCCTGATGCAGACGCTTAACCACTAGACCATACCAAGGCCAAATAACGGCGTGATTTTCACTACTTATAATACAGATGTGAGTTGTAAATGACGTGCGAAATTATCTCTTCTTAAGCTGATGTCGCAGCAGAATTAAAACATTTTAATAAACCAAATAAAACCATGACGACTGGCTTAGCAGTTTGATGTAATACATAACTTCAGAAAACAATAAAAACAATAAATATATAATACTGTCTTGTCTAAGCCCCAAACAAATGATGAATTGTCGGTTTAAAAGTTCTCATGGTCAAAACACAACAACAATCATGTTCGAAGTATCACCTCAAATAGTGATGTTACAGAACGATTAAAACCTTTCATTAACCATTTCAAATGACGAGAAGAAGAAAACAATCATGTGTTCTACCAATGAAGAGATAGTCACGATGTAAACTAATCCAGGAGTATTAGAAAACATTTCATTTAATAATGAAATTGTAATCTCGCTAAGCTGCGAGTCGGCCATCATGGCGGGCAATGGAAAAAAATTTATGTCAAAAAAATTTAGCTAAAAATTTAGAATAATCACACAGCTTGCCCATTGTATTTTTAACAATAAAATGGTATTTCTTGCGCAATCGTTTTTTGTTCGACCTTTGTTAGCACGCAAAGCAGTGTGTTGAACGTTATTTCAAATGAACAATAGATTTAGTCAAAAATGAAATGAAATGAAATGAAAAAGTTTCCACCCTGACAGCATAGACTCAAGGTCACTTACGTAACCATGAGTCAAAAAGAATAACATTACAAGTATAGAGACGGATTGCTAATGCCAAAAGAAAAGGAGTCATCTAGCAATATGGTTCAACCTTTATCGGTTCAGTTGATTGGGAAAATTCCGGAATATTCAGAGGGAGATGAATGGGATGATTTTGCAGAAAGATTGGAAAGCTATTTGGACGTGAATGGAGTGACAGAAGAAAGGACAGCTGCCATACTGATCACGGTTTTAGATACACCAACATACCGCTTACTGAAAGATTTGGTATTCCCGGATAAACTCGTAAAGAAATCTTATACGGAACTAGTGAACGCTGTATCGAAACATAAAGGGCCAATTCACAACGAAATGGTAGAAAGGTACAAATTTCATTCTGCTCAGCGAAAACAAGGTGAGAGCATTAATGATTCTATGAGTCGGTTGAGACATATGACGGAGTTTTGCAACTTTGGCGATGGCCTTACTGTACAGCTACCTGATCGTTTTGTTAGCGGAATTAATAACGAGAACATGTTAAGAAAATTACTGTCTGAGACGGAATTAACACTTGAAAAATCTCTTAATCTTTGCCGTTCAATGGAACAAGCCGTGAATAATACCTCAGTATTGTTGAATGGTCCAAAAGCAGAGACAGACACAGAAACAATAGAACTGATTTCAAAGCAATCGAAAATTAATGACAGGCAATATGAAAAGCCTAAACCATCAAGCTATACTTCAAGTTGCTATCGCTGCAATGGATCTCATGATCCCAGTACATGTACACATAAAATCCAAATCTGCAACTATTATGAGAAAAAGGGACATATCGAAAAGGCATGTATTAAAAAGAAAAAAGCCAAAAAGGTACACGCCCAACATGAAGAGGAACTACAATGACGAAACAGACTGTGATGACGTTTCACAATACGCTATGATGAAATTAGGTGAAAAGAAATCTACTGCTAAGCCAATTCGAGTTAAGATGAACATTAATAAAAAGCCAATAGAGATTGAGGTGAACAATACTACGAACAATACTTGAGTAATGAGACATTAGAGCCAACAAAGCTAAGATTGACAACGTATTCCGGACAAATAATTCCATTGCTAGGAACAATAACAGTCAACGTAAGCTATGACAATCGCGAATACAAAAATATGAAGCTAATTATAGCGGCTGAAGACAATCAAGCACTGCTAGGACGGGATTGGCTGCAATAAATTACATTCAATTGGTCGGCAATATTTCCTGTAAATAAAATACGTGAAAATATCACATTAGAACGATTATTGTACGAAAACAAAGCATTGTTTGGTCATGATTTAGGGAAGTTCACTGGTAGTGGGGCAGCTAACGGAAATCTTACCGCAAATTGTGATACGAGTATAAATTTAGTATCAAACGAAAGAAAATCGTTTATACTTCAAATAGAGCCCGTGACCCCATCCAGATTCAGCCTGAGTGCCGAGAAAATGGCATCCAAAGTTTGGTTCCACCTACGTCCACCTTGCTAAAAAATTGCGAATGTGGTGAAATATTTTTGAGTAGAATATACACAATTGCTATTTTTATTATTGTAATGCTATCATTAAGACTCCCAAATTCGTTCTGCAATGAAATTTTGTTTTTATCTATGGTATTGCACAATTCTAAAATTTGCGCATGCGCAGAGTCAATTTCTGAATTACATAGATTTAGCCTTAATAAGGCCTATTAAATGAATTAATGATGCTAAATTAGCTGAGAAGGCTATAAAAATAGTTTCATATATACATAAGCAAGGCACTTTTACTATGTTTTAGCATTTTTATGAAGATGACTATAAAACATTATCAGAATCATAATTATATAGTGCTATATACTTGGTTTCATTACGCTATATAAACTATATCAATTAAGAAAAACTTTTTATAATGATGTGCTTACTCTTACTATATATATTACTTATCAATTAGAATATTTTTTTCAAATGGCTGCTAATGTAAGATTGGTTTGAATACGACTTTCCGATCACGTACTATGTCAGTGACGGCTCGTATAAGCCAGCCTTGGGCTTGCGGCCTGCACCCGGGACAACTCAGCCTTCGGCTTCCTCTACTTTGCGTATTTTAATCGCAATTGATGAGCAGCTCATCTCATTTTAAGCTGCAAAAATTACTAAACCTTGATTAGCTGAAGGTCTCATAGATACACAAGAAGTGAATTAGAAGTTCGGAAAAGTGCGCCACAGACAAGGAGTTTAATTAAAAATTGTAGTACAGTTCCACCTTGTTATTATCCAAAGACAATTGTTTTCATCCATGGCTTTTATCGGATTGCCTAGAACACGGTATACTATATTAAGTAGCGTTTTATAATTTATTTTATTCTTTTAGCCATATTTAGTATCACTATTATTATCATTGTCATTGTTGACTATTCTTATTCAAATGTTGTTATAAATTTTACAACTTATTTCGTTAATCATTTTATAAATGTAGAGGTATTCCAAATAAACAAGCATTGATTGCTTCAGGGATTATAATTATTATGTATCACTAATTAACTTTCAACTACGTCGATTTGTATATTATTATTGTTAAGTGTTTTACATGATTAATTAAACATCTATCTATCTCTGGCGTATATCTGCAAATACTGCTAACCCATCATGCTTAGAGAAATTATTAATACCGGGTGTCAGCTAAAGTTGAAGCTCAATATTTGTTTTCATTTTTCGTCAAACCAAGCTGATATGAGCCTAGTGCTGAAGCGATATTTTATAATGTCCTGTTTAAAGTCGATAGCATTTATTTCTTGTATAAATGCTTCGGTTGCCTCTGGACTTCAACGCCTGCCAAGCGTCCTGTTTGTATGAAAGTCTTCTCCTTCGTCCAGTCCGGCTACAGCCTGGTGAACGATTGTCTCTCTATTCCAATCTCTGACCACCGCTTTCATTTTCAAATCTCAAACTTTGGAAGCGAAGATATAGCATGGGAATCGAATATGAAATGAATAGCAATGCAATTACCTGGAATGTTATATATATATAGGTTTACTGTCAATGATGACTGAACTCTTAATATCTCTATTTAGCGCGCTAGCCCAGAAGAAAGGACGTGTAGCACAACCAAGTCTATATTCATTTGAATAACTTCTATATCATCGTAATGGACTTTCAATTGGGATTTTACTTCATGAGCGGGATATCCCACCTTGGCGAGACAATATATTCATATAAACAGACTTTGGTGGACCAGCCACGTTGTCATTTCATCTACGCAAGTCGCAAGCGCACTAACAGATAGCTTTGGATACCAGTCACCATTTTCAGTACACATGACATTCCAGTAGTAATACTGTTTCGAGATTAAATTCAGCTGCAGTTCCTTATCTGTTATTTAATTTTCGAAAAGCTGAAGATCCGAAAACGAGACTGGTAAAAAGATGAGGTCCAAATCGTCTCCCTATATGTCATGCTGTGCCGTTGTAGTTGGTTGAACGTGGGACTAAAATTCCCATTTAAACAGGCGGTAAAACAGCCCTTCTGGACAGGGTCGCCGAGAGGAGGTTAAACGATAGCCTGGGACTATGCAAATTATATTGCTCGTGAGATTTTGTTGCTAAATTGTGATTGCAGCAACGAGATTATATTTGTAAAAACAGTTTTCTATTGGGAAGGGCACGGTTTCTCTTCGGTCCTGCTTCTCGGTGCCATACCCGACTCAATGTCGCGTACCTCCACAGATGTAAAGTCATGGAGTCATTACTTACCCAAAAATAACAAGATTATCTGCTTTCAAATCATTTGATATGTAACGCATAGAATGGTTTTTTATGTCGTCGCTAAACTTGTGCACAATTGTTGCATGCATTAGATAGATTTCACACTCCCATACTAAGTTTTGAATCAAATTTCGGGCAATTTTGAGACGAAAAATTGCAAAATGTACACAAAAGTTACAATACCGAAGCTACCAAATATGCAAATGCTACAGCTTTGTTTCGGGCAAAATTGACTAAACACCCCAGTCAAAATCCTGTAGTTACGGCTGTGGTCAGAGCACATAAAGTTTATATAGGCGTCCGCTACTAACTTAAAGGATTGGATCCTCGTCACTGGCACGGAACTCCTGCATTTAGTGAAAGAGATGATGGGAAATCAGACCAAAGGTTCTTCATTATAAATTTATTAAAAATAACAATAATCGCCAAAATCAGAGTATGAACAAGATAAAAAGCATTGCCAGAATAACGAATTATTCAATAAATGTTTCTGCTTCCAAGTATTCTTTAAATATTGTAAATCTAAATTAGTATTGCTGCACTTTCAATACTTAACTTTAAAAGAGCTCCTAGTAAAAACCATACTTACGTTTCTGGCGTATGATCATTCTTATTGTATTAGCATATTTCTATTCTTATACTTGTTTAATTTGATATGGTATACTGAGAGTAAACGTGGGAGGCAAAAGCCCTATATTTTCACCTTTAATAGAATTTATTTACAAATCATATCGGGATAGACATACATAAGTCCTAATTGAATAGAAATTGTCTTGATTGTGTAGAAAAACATCAATTTTTCAGTCCCTAAGCCACTTCAATATCAATACTTCTCGTTGGCAACGAGCTCGCCGATGGTAGGTCAATTGTTAAAAAAATAGACAGAAACAATAGACAGAGTTATAAACAATAGATTTTCGAGGATCGCAAAACTGTAGTCGTGACACTGGTGTGGATCTTTTCTACTGCCGCAGCATATCGCAGCCCCGCTTGACTTCAGTATATTACGTAATCTAATACAACTTCTGAGGGAATCAAAACGTTAAACGCTGAACATTGAACTCAATACGATTACGATCATTTATTACAAAATAAATTCATCATTAACAAATGAACGATGACATATTATTTATAGTGACGTCATCTTTAAATTTTACCGAAAAATTTAGGGGTGGCATTTGACCTACTTGCACCCGTCTGGATCCGCGCCTGTCTGGCAAGCTGTTTAATTTAATCAATGTGTAACCGTATTCACGTTTTCGCAGCAGTTCCTGCTCTTTGCAAATGATTGATCTCGATCATCGACATTGTTGAACAATAAAGTGTAGTATTTGTTATCGGAAGTTCACGTATTCTTGTAGACGGTTATTTATTATTTCCATCATTTATTTGCCAATTCTTATTGTAAACCGGAAAATGATAGTTAAAGTGTCAAGGGATGCAATAGCAGTGGACGTGAGATACTCCAGCTCAGATGTATGGTATATAATGTAAATCTGTACCGTCCAGGCTTCATGAAGAATGAAGCACTTTTAAGTTCTATTTTTGTTATGGAGAACCCTCCTGAAAACCATCTAGGATGAGTGGTGTTATCAGATATATATAAAGACATAAGAAAGCATGGCATTTTATGGAGTTGCTGTTCAAGTTTAAAAACCCTAAAGAAGGCAACACGGATATTCAATATTCGATGTTGTACCTTTAATAATTAGCGGGGTTTATCAGCAGATCTTCCTCATCGATCCGTACGATACAAATGTGTTGATATTGGGTGCATGCATACAGTACTCGATTAAAGTAACGGTTGGAATAAATTTGGACCACGGCTAAATCAAGGTTTCCTGGTCGCGATTGTTAGTCATGTTCAAAAATTATTATATGAATGTTTTCGGCTCTCACGAAAACCATCATGTTTGTTCTTCTCTTTCTTCAAATGGTTTTTTCGTTTTTTTTTTGTGATTTGGCGCAACGCCAAATCTAGATAGCTATAGGCTAGCTATATGTATTGAATGATTTTGCGGTATTGCTGATCTATTATCGTAAATTTCACGTGAAGGGCTGGTGCAACTCGAGCTGCACAGCTGTTGAAATATTATTGCAACCTAAACTTGACAAAGGCATCTCATAACGATCATGACGATATTGGGCCATGCTATATTAGCTACAGTTCTAATGGAGTCAAACAAATTCAAGCTAAACGGTTCGGGTTGCGAACAAAGCGACACGGACCATCCGGGTCGCGCTTTTTGATCAAAATATTTACGAAAATACATGTATTTTTTATACAAAATATTGAATTAAGCAAAGCGTGGTCTTTCTTTTCACCCAAAACGGATTCGAATCAATTTATCAAGTCAATAGAATATATTAAGATATACTACTTACTTTATAATTTTCAGAATTGAACGCTGCAAAGTTTGTCAAAGATTTCCCATTTTTTATTTGTTACTGTAATTTCAATACGAAGGTAACTCCACAAATATTAATTTAAGTATATTTTGAAACAATCCCAAAATAAATATATCAAGAACGCACGTCATTTGAAAGATTGGAATTTTCTGCATCGTTTAGAGTAAGTTCAAAGACATAAACCGAATCAATCACCGCTGCATGTGACTTTTAAGAATCGACAAGTACTAAACCTTGTTAATTTCTTTATTTTGATGCTAGATTTGTAACAGATAATGCAAGGTAATTTTCTTTAAACTCCAAGGCAGATCTATTTTTCTTATCATCACAAAGCCGAAATTTCACGAAAATATACATATTGTCCTTTTGATTAAGCCTCTTACCTAGCTATATCAACCTCAATTCAGTTTAAAATATCAAGATCTTGAACTTTGCTTGCTATGATTTTTCGGAGGTAAAAACACATATATTTCTTCCAGAAATTGGAGAAAGAAACTACAGGTATAAAGAAATGTTTAGCAACCTATGAAAATCATAAAGTTCTACTAAATATGTTGTAAACTGAAGTAAAACGATAATGGTTTGAAAATGCTCAAATTAGATTTGAACAAAAACACAAAAGATAACGCCTACAAAACTTGCGCATGCTCAGTACATGATAACGTAAAGTACGCAACCCGTGGGTATCGTATCGAATATCTAACAGCTCAGATAGACTTAAAGTAATTTGGCTACATAGAGAAATAAAAGGAGCTATTATATGAAAACTACTGACAACCTGACAATATGACTTCTCTGTATATACCAAATAGTATGCTATACTAAATTTTTCAAGTTTAAGATTTACCAACATGTGGTGCTTCGCTACTTTCAAGGCATCGCGGTCATCATTGTAGTGCACTGATATATCGATAAGCCATCTGGGCAATTACTTTCAATTCCTTAGTGTTGATAACAAAAACAGTT
Organism: Haliclystus octoradiatus; assembly: GCA_916610825.1. NCBI lineage: Eukaryota > Metazoa > Cnidaria > Staurozoa > Stauromedusae > Haliclystidae > Haliclystus > Haliclystus octoradiatus. The sequence continues at coordinate 14,667,123 of OU744446.1, forward strand.
AGCAAGCTGAGCATCGTCCAAACGAAACTGCGCGCATTCAAAAATCAAAGGAAATATAAAATTTATTCCTGAGTTCTTTACGGTATGGAATAACTTGAGCAGCTATTGTTCTGGCAGAAACCAATGCGACCAAGAGGACTGTATTATAAATTTTACAGGGGATCAAAACTGGTCAAGTTAGTAAAAAGGACAACCTGAATGCAATCATATAATTTTTAATGTCGCTTTGATATTATAACCGAGCTTTAATATTAATTGGTTGGACTCATATACCTGATGCCAATCATCGTGCATCAGTAATGCCATGATTAATTAATCTAACTTTACAACAAGCTGTATTCTAACAGGTTTGATGTCACAAAAAAGGGACATTCATTAAAGTATTATTAAAACAAGGAAGTACAATATATACAAAGAACTGTTTACGAGGGAATAATTTACGGATAATTTACCAGCAACAGTTTTATTGCTGAAGTTATATTTGCCGGTATTGCTATTTATGTCTGCAAGATTATGATAAATGCAATACAAAAGTCATGATATCACTGAATGAATGAATGAAGGAATGAATGAACGAATGCGATTGTTGGACATACAATAGCGTTTAAATCTGGCAAATTGTAATGGCCCTGAATTCGGAATGCAGAAGTGGAATATTCCCGGGACCATGCCAACCTTCATCTGTAACTCAAACTGTTTTAACTTTCATAATGAGGTTACCATCCCGATTACCATGATTAGATAGAGATTTATACCAACATTTAGCCTTATGATTTGTTTTCAATAATGTTTTACTTAATTTCGATTTCATGTTATACCTTCGATCAATATGACGTAATTGAGGTTTTCGCATTGTGATAATGTAGTTTTCAAGCAGAATTAATGAAAATACGTTCTTTTAAGTTAATTTTCGCTTGATAACAGCCAATTATGTAAATATCATTAAAATAATGTAAATCAACTTTCCTTCATCTTTATTCGACATTTTAATCAGTGTGTGAAAAACAATTATGTCGAAATAGGGATACAGTAGCAATGTAAAGAAAACTGAATATCAAGCCTACTGCGCATGCGTATTTATAAAAATAACATCGAAATAATACTTTATGCTTAATAAGTGAATTAATTGTCATCTTTCCATTTAATGGTATTGCAATTTCTGCTGTTTTTCGATTATACTATTGCACCACATTAGGAGCTTCTGTAACATGCAGACGCAATAGAACGCGGAAATGTAATTGGCATTTAGACTGGCTTTTGGTTGGCACATGAATTGTATCTCACGCTTAATTTGAAGGTAATCTTAAGACCTTCCATTTGGTATATGTTTCCTAGTGATATCATTTTATGCACAAAGGTTCAACCTTAAGTTTAAATCTTACACATATATAAAGTAATGTAGACGGCGTCGCCCTACCGAAGGCACCCGTACCACTCCTCTATTTCTAGATGAGTGGCTTTTTTCGCTGAGAGCAGTGATTTTAAACGCTCTTTGTCGATCTCAGCAACAGATCAATTTCAACAGATTTCATGGCAGATAGGTCTTGATTGTCAATGCGCAACGATGCGCAGCAGCTACTCACAATGCAATTATCTCTGGACCATGCCATCCGCCATCTAAGATGGTACTCATTTGTTGTTTCAGATAAAGACAAGCCTGATTGACCTTAGGGGGGATTTGAACCACAGTCGATCAGATATGATCCGAGCTGAAGTTCGGTTGCTCTGCCGTCTGAGCTAATCTTATACATCTTTATAATATGCTGACTAATATTACAGAACCATCTAGATACTAGCAATGAGTGTGGTCCATTATGGACCTTCTATGATAAAACTTTCAGATCACTTATAATTAAAAATTGACTAAGCTGACTATCGCTGCATGTATAATACGGAGTATGAACTCTGGAGGAGAACATGAGACACAATACGCATTGAAACGATGTAGCATTAATCGATACATCTTAATCATTCCTTTAATAAAAATTTAATTTATTTCACATCAATTGAGTCGATTGAAATGTATAATTTAACGTAGCTATATCTAGATAGAAAAACTTTATTTTATGTGCTGAAAGGAGGCCAGAACACATTAATTATTATAAATTACAAATACTCAGTCAAATTTCGAAATCTGAAACTATCCATAAAAAATCACTTCAAATCCGATCCGATCCGAAGACCTAAAATATTAACCCGAATCTGACCCGATACGATCGGATCGCGTTTGCTCACGATATGAAATGATCATTTTTGTCAGAATTATTTCGAATAAAAGACAATCTTTATTTTATTCTTATCGGGCGTACATTCTCCTTCGATAAAATATGGTTGTTAACTTATTATTGATTGGTGTATTAACTCAGAGAACCCGCTATTATGTATTTAAATGTTGTTCGGAGATTATGCCGCTCGTATAGTTTTTATTTGGATCTCATTTGGAAAATGGTAAGTTGTATTTTAATAAATACTGTTTGCTATGATCGATTATTTCATGCAACCTTTTCGCTTTTTATTTTTGTAACACAAGGTTTGTTACACTCATCCAAACTGTATTAACTATTTAAAAATGTTTTTGAATTATGTTTTTGTGCTTTTAAATTCAAAGCAAATTTTTGAACGGTGAAAATATTATAATTATTATTATTTATCACAAATCATACGCTCAATTCAATTTAACTTTGTTGAATTTGATATACCTGAAATTAACTTTATTGAATGTTGATCAACGATAATAACAAGACACCGCTATTTTTATTCTCGAAACTGTAGTAAAATACTGTGTCTTATTCTTATAGCAAGTCAACAAAATGAAATTTTAATTTTAATCGATGCTTACAATTCCTTCGTTAATTATGGAAGCAAAATCTGAAAATAGAAGCCTGCTCAAAACCAAATGATTCATGTTTTTATATTAAATAATAAATTATAGAAATACTTTTGTGCAATGCCTTGATTGATTCTAAACTCTGTAATTTTAGACTGTAGACAGAGAATCTATTCGAACTTTGAATATTTTTCGAATTAGTCGAACGCCAATGTCATTTTGAAAATTCTTGCAAGTTAACTTGTTTTTATGCCACGCGATAGATTGTTCATTTCAAAACAGATTGTTTGCTCAGTGTTCTCACATATTATATATCAAAATAGCCTTTTTAAAAGTGAAATGTTTTATATCTCGATTTTGAGAAAAGTAATGAATGGCATTTTGTTTCATTAATAAATTAAATTAAGACCTAAAGTCTCTTTAATTTTCATAGCGTTTGTGCCGCGCTATATGTATTGCTGATATCAACACTACATGAAATAGGTCTACGTTTCTTTGATTTCAAAAAAATATTTTGTTTGGCCTAGTTATACTGGTAATTCAATGTAATTCAGTATTTCGTATTGTTTTAATTATCATAAAACTGATTCAGTTTCAAGTTTCACTTGTTCAAACAATTTACACGCAGCTTTTAAATTCAAAGCAAAATATTTTTGTTCTGGAGATTTCAATTTGAATTCGATTTGGCTGCCCGCTAGATTATCGACCTATGAAATTTTTCAAAATCTCTGAATTTTTTAATGCAATGATATCAAATAAAATATCAGATGAAGTATATGATTTTAAAACAACGCCATAGACCCATACTTTTCATACAACAAATTTGTTACTGTACACGGTTATCTCGACACAAATGTTTGCATAATTTCCCGACAACGGATTATCCGTATTATATCGCCAGTAAGACGTACATAAGTCGCGGACAGACACAGAAATATCGAAATATCGAAATATCGAAATATTGTGATATATAAACAGACAGTATTATTAATACTAGCAATGAGTGTAGTCCATAATGGACCTTCTATGATAAAACTTTCAGATCACTTATAATTAAACAATTGACTAAGCTTTCTATCGCTGTATAATACGGAGTATGAACTCTGGAGGAGAACATGAGACACAATACGCATTGAAACGATGTAGCATTAATCAATACATCTTAATCATTCCTTTAATAAAAATTTAATTTATTTCACATCAATTGAGTCGATTGAAATGTATAATTTAACGTAGCTTTGTCTACATAGAAAAACTTTATTTTATGTGTTGAAAGGAAGCCAGAACACATTAATTATTATAAATTACAAATACTCAGTCAAATTTCGAAATCTGAAACTATCCATAAAAAATCACTTCAAATCCGATCAGATCCGAAGACCTAAAATATTAACCCGAATCTGACCCGACACGATCGGATCGCGTTCGGTTCGAATTCATAAATCTTTATTGCAATATATACAACACTAATGTGGTGTTCACAAAATAACGCCGTCAAGGTGTGGCCGGTCAAACTCGTGGCATTGCATGCAATATATTCAGCATTAAATTAATTTAGCTTCGACAAAACACATGGTCCACTAATTTCTGTTATTAACATGATCAAGCGATATCTTTTGTTAATTAACAATGATTTACTGCTTCATATTAAAAAAAAAATCAGAAAAATCGTTGATAAAAACTGCCGAATGGCAGATTTGAACTTACGACCCTGATTTTGTAATACCAGAGCATTAACCAATGAGCCAACCCCTTACATACTGTTGTACGCGCCTTGACTGTACTAATCAACAAACCTATTGCTTCGACAACGTATTACTGAACAAGGCGACAGCGCGTGTATTGATTTCAAACTATATATATAATCTGATAATATTATGATATGATAGTATATGAGCCTATATATTTTTGATCTTTGCAATCTCAGCAAGTAGGCCTGTGATTTTCATGGCAGTCTATCAAAATACTAAGAGTTCGTTGAAAATAAAATTTTAAAAGTAAACAAAAGATGTGAAATGTTGAACTCATAGTGCTTCTTGTTATCAAATTTTCCAGACTAATAGCATCAACATTCTTTTAAAAGGAAATAAAATTCTATAATAAATCGCTATACTAATTCGATATTGATATTATGTTACATCTTGTTGTCAATATTTCTACGCGCTATTTATAATACATTACAGATGTCGAATGAAAGGAAAGACGATTATGAATAAATTAATTATTTTGATAGAAAAACGAAAACAACTCATTTTGCCAGATTCGTGATATGCATATTTATTCAGAATTTATTGAAACGGACGCGATGGTTTATAGAGTGGAAATGTTTAGTGCAGCTTCAAAGATATAAAATACCATAGCCGATGGTAATATTTAAATGCTCATGTTATGATGTCTGACGAAAAGGATAATTTACTATGTAGAAAATGAATCTACTTTACCATGCATTTGATTACGATATGAAATGATCATTTTTGTCAGAATTATTTCGAATAAAAGACAATCTTTATTTTATTCTTATCGGGCGTACATTCTCCTTCGATAAAATATGGTTGTTAACTTACTATTGATTGGTGTATTAACTCAGAGAACCCGCTATTATGTATTTAAATGTTGTTCGGAGATTATGCCGCTCGTATAGTTTTTATTTGGATCTCATTTGGAAAATGGTAAGTTTTATTTTAATAAATATTGTTTGCTATGATCGATTATTTCGTGCAACCTTTTCACTTTTTATTTTTGTAACACAAGGTTTGTTACACTCATCCAAACTGTATTAACTATTTAAAAATGTTTTTGAATTATGTTTTTGTGCTTTTAAATTCAAAGCAAAATTTTTGAACGCTGAAAATATTATAATTATTATTATTTATCACAAATCATACGCTCAATTCAATTTAACTTTGTTAAATTTGATATACCTGAAATTAACTTTATTAAATGTTGATCAAAGATAATAACAAGACATCGCTATTTTTATTCTCGAAACTGTAGTAACATACTGTGTCTTATTCGTATAGCAAGTCAACAAAATGAAATTTTAATATTAATCGATGCCAGTATAATTCCTTCGTTAATTATGGAAGCAAAATCTGAAAATAAAAGCCTTGCTGCTTAAAACCAAATGATTCGTTTTTTTATATTAAATAATAAATTATAAAAATACTTTTGTGCAATGCCTTGATTAATTCTAAACTCTATGATTTTAGACTGTAGACAGATAATCTCTTCGAACTTTGAATATTTTTCGAAATAGTCGAACGCCAACGCCAATTTGAAAATTCTTGCAAATTAATTTGTTTTTAAGCCCCGCGATAGATTATTCATTTCAAAACAGATTGTTTGCTCAGTGTTCTCACAAATTATGTATCAAAATAGCCTTTTTAAAAGTGAAATGTTTTATATCTCGATTTTGAGAAAAGTAATGAACGGCATTTTGTTTCATTAATAAATTAAATTAAGACCTCAAGTCTCTTTAATTTCATAGCGTTTGTGCCGCGCTATATGTATTGCTGATATCAACACTACATGAAATATGTCTACGTTTCTTTGATTTCAAAACATATTTTGTCTGGCCTAGTTATACTGGTAATTCAATGTAATTCAGTATTTCGTATTGCTTTAATTATCATAAAACTGATTCAGTTTCAAGTTTCACTTGTTCAAACAATTTACACGCAGCTTTTAAATTTAAAGCAAAATATTTTTGTTCTGGAGATTTCAATTTGAAGTCGATTTGGCTGCCCGCTAGATTATCGACCTATGAAATTTTTCAAAATCTCTGAATTTTTTAATGCAATGATATCAAATAAAATATCAGATGAAGTATATTATTTTAAAACAACGCCATAGACCCATACTTTTCACACAACAAATTTGTTACTGTACACGGTTATCTCGACACAAATGTTTGCATAATTTCCCGACAACGGATTATCCGTATTATATCGCCAGTAAGACGTACATAAGTCGCGGACAGACACAGAAATATCGAAATATAGAAATATAGAAATATTGTGATATATAAACAGACAGTATTATGTATATAAGTGATAAGTAGATATAGTTACGTAACTGGGTTATACATGATTGTGATCCAGCATGTTTACAATAGGAGAAGGTCATAGAACATGATAACATTACTTTGCATTTGAGAAATAATTATGCATATATCGAAAATACTACTAAAACATAATCAAAATTTACATACAAAGGATAACAATTAACAATGACACTCTGTATAAATATAAATACTAACACCTTATAGACCGCCGGCTCTCATACGAAATAATGACCATTCAATGTGCAACCCTTCAAACTAAGTTGATTTTTGTAACTAACCACTTTGAAATACAATGATTTCGATTCCGAAGAGATCCCCCTATATTTTTTTATCATTTTGATACGATAATTTGATTTGAAAGTTAGTCTTTCGTCTTCGTGAAAAGCAGCCATTATGCGTGAAATAGGTTTGTTTGCAAATTGAAACAGATCAATTTAGCGATATAACCTCTACTGTCATTCCTTGTTCATTGAAGCTCTTAAGATGTTAATAAGCCGTCAAAATTATTTAAAGTGCTAAATCAACCAAACTCGTCGCAAACAAAATACAACAAAAACTGAAAGTTAAGGCTTCGATTTAGAGCTGATTTCTCAAAATTTCTCCTTGGTTATCAATTTAAATAAAATACTCCTTACTTGATTATCTGCAATGCAAAAACGTGTCATGTTTAGATGGAAAAAAGGATAAATATGTTTAAAAGTCTATTCATAATGTAACATACTGATATTAAATGCATATCTGGTCCCTGATAACAATGCCCTTTGATTATTGACAATTCCAAGAACAGGAACATTATTGACATCATAAAATCATATCTAGGTTGCATAGAATTTATATAAATCAAGTAGACCATTCCATAGGCATTACAGATACATCTAATCATCCTCAGTAGCTAAAAGGTGTGGTCAAATAGTCCAATACTAATAACAGGAACATTTATGGCATCAAAAAATCATATCTAGGTTGCATAGAATATAATAATAATTATGGTTAAGTGTTATTTGATAATATGTCAATTAAAGTTTTTGTTAAGGTTTATATTTTATCAAAACAACTGACTTCTTTAATCGTTATTGTTTGACAATCATCAAAGGGCATTTTTATCAGGAAAAAATATTTAGTTCAATATCAGCATGTTACTTTGTAAATAGAATTTAAACATTTTTTCCTTTTTCATCCAAACATGACACTATTTTTGCGTAACAGATAATCAAGTAAGGAGTATTTTATTTAAATTCATAACAACGGAGAAATATTGAGAAATCAGTGATAAATCGAAGCCTATTCTTACAGTATTCGTTGTCTTTTGTGTGCGACGAGTTTGGTCGATTTAGTACTTTAAATAATTTTGACGGCTTATTAACATCTCAAGAGCTTCAATGAAAAAAGAAATTTGGTAAATATGAATCATAGTAAAAGCTATATCATTCAATTGATCTATTCTATTTGTAAAAAAAAACAGTAGATTCTGTTCAAGGCATGAAATCGCCTCGTGCTATGGAAAACGCGCGAAATCCTATTGTTCCTAGTCGCTTTTCGCGCATAATGGCTGCTAATCACGAAGACGAAACAATAACTTTCGAATCAAATTATCGGATCAAAATGATAAAAAATATAGGGGATCTCTTCTGAATCGAAATCAATGTACTTCAAATTGGTAATTTACAAAAATTCATGTAGTTTGAAGGGTTGCACACCGAACAGTCGTTTTTAAGCACAAGGCGGTCTATTATCATACTAGCAATTAGTGTTGGTCCAGTACAGGACCTTACGTGATAGAAATTTCAGATCACTAATAATTAAGCAATTGACTAAGCTGACTATCACTGTATAGTACGGAGAGTGAACTTTGGAGAACAACATGAGACACAATACGCATTGAAACGATGTACAATTAATCAAGACATCTTAATCATTTCCTTCATCAAAATTTTCTTCATTTCACATCAAGTTTGGTTTTTTTAATTAATGAAGACATCTTAATCATTTCTTTCATAAAAATTGAATTCATTTCACAACAAGTTTTTTTGAGTTGATTGAACTCTATAGAGAACGGCATAGTAAAGGCATAAAATAGACCAAAATGCCTTGCAGGCTCAAAGTTGAAAAGTGAATGCAATTTTTCAAGCTACAAATAATGGTGTGAATCAGTGCATATTTGAAGACCAAGCGCAAAGGCTTCCGGCCAATTTTATGCATTAAACGTAGATATCTACATAGAAAACTTTATTTTACGTGCTGAAAGGAAGCTAGAACACATTAATTATTACAAATTACAACTCAGTCAAATTTCGAAATCTGAAATTATCCATTAAAACGCACCTCAAGTCCGATCCGATCCGAAGACCTAAGATATCACCCTAAATCTGACACGATACGATCGGATCGCGTTCGTTTTAGATTCACAAGTCTTTATGGCATTATGGCAATATATATATAACATCTGATAATATTATCATATGATAGTATAAGTGCCTATATATTTTGATCTTAACAATATCCGTAACTAGGCTTGTGATTTTCATGGCAGTCTATCAAAATACGAAGAGTTCGTTGAAAATAGTATTTTACAAGTAAAAAAGATGTGAAAAATGAGCCTTATAGTGCTTCTTGTTATCAAATTGAAGAATGGGAGCATCAACATTCTTTTAAAATGAAATAAAATTCTATGGTTTCGCTATAATAATTCGATATTGATATTATGTTACATCTTGTTTTCGATATTTCTAGACGCTATTTATAAAGCCTTACAGATGTAGAATTAAAGAAAAGACGACTATGAATAAATTAGTTGCATTGATAAAAAAACGAAAATAACTCATCTTGCCAGATTCGTTATATGCATATTTATTCAGAATTTCTTGAAACGGACGCCATGATTTATAGAGTAGAAATGTTTAGTGCAGCTTCAAAGATATATAAATACAATAGCCGATGGTAATATTTAAATGCTCATGCTATGATGTATGATGAAAAGGATTTACTTCTATAGAAAATGAATCTACTTTACGATTTTAATTTGCATTTGATCGCGACATGAAATCTATCTTCATCATAATTATTTTGCAAAACTAAATCTATCTTCGTCTAAATTATTTCGAATAAAAGAAAGTTTATATTTTATTCTTGCAGGGTTCGTATTCTTCTTCGATGAAGTATGGTTGCAAGATAGTTGTATGTATATAAATGTTATTGGAGACTATGCCACTCGTAAATATTATTCGGATCTGATTTGGAAAATGGTAAGTTAATTTTTTTTTTGCACGCTACAAATACTGTAATTATTATTGATCACAGATCATACGCTTTATTTTAAATTCAATTTAAAACTTGTTGAATTATATTTCTTTTTATTAAACTTCATTAAATGTTGATGAGGAATAATTAGAACAAGACACGCTATTTTATATTTCTAAGCTTTAGCAAAATACTGCGTCTTGTTCTTATTGCTGAACAACGTAATGAAATCTGAATTGTAATAACGTTTAAAACTCTTTCGTTAATTATGAAAATAAAATCTGAAAATCCAAACCTCGTAAACCAAACTATTCACATATTTACATTCAATTATGAATTATATAAACACTCTTGTACAATGTTTTGATTAACTCAGAATTAATAACTTTTAATTCTCCGTATACTCTTCGATAGTCTCACCAAATTTTTAAAGCTCTTATATTTTTGTGCCCCGCGCAAGATTACTTATACCAACACATACCAACGTAGCTTTGATTACAGAACAGATTACTTTATCAGTGTTCCCACAAATTATATATAAAAGCCAAAACATTATTTGAAAAGAAGTGAAATCTTTGTTTGTAAATATGAAAACACATTATGAACTGCATTTTGTTTCATTAATAAAGAAAGAATCTATACTCTGTCTAATTTTCAAAGCGGTTTTGCCCCTCTCTAGATTGTTTATTTCACTATACCCTTCTTTGATTCTTCAAAACATATTTTGTTGGCTTGACCTATTCTAGTAATTCAATGCAATTCAGTATTTTGTATTATTTTCATTATCATAAAACTGATGGACTTATATTGATGACATGTTCAAATTTTTTTATCGCAGCTTAAAAATTCAAAACGAAATATTTTTGTTCTGTAGATGTTGAAATCAAGTTCGATGTTCAAATCAATTCAATGTAAAATCAGTTCAATGTTAAAAATCAAAATCAGTGTTCAAAAATTTCAATGATCAGATCGAAATCAATTGTCAAACATATTCAATATTAAAATAAAAATGAATGGTAATATAATTTAAAAGTTTAAATCAAGCTCAATGCCATATTATACAGTAATGACGGTTAAACGAAATCACTTGTTTAGCATTTAGTAATGAAGACAATAATTTGAAATTGAATGTGAGTGTCCGAGTAAACATAATGTTTAAGTACTCTTGTCGGAAGCAAAGATCATATAAGCTAAACAAGCCATCTTTCCTTGTTGTTATCATCTCCAATGGTTTGGTCAGATTTATCAGCGTTCTGGTACATGGGGTCGCAGTTGGATAAAATACCCGAAAATTTTAAAGCTTTTCTTTTGATCCTTGAGAAATATAAATAAAGTGATATATGATGCCTTAGGTACCAGTTAAATTGCAATAATGTTTCAGATATAAGATATAGTAACTGAACAGTAATTCTACATTGTAATATAATAGATAAAGTAATTCTAGAATTAGATTCAGGATTAGAAATATAGCTATAGGCTAATTACCATAGTTACTGTTGTCACTGATATCGATGTCATACTGTAAATATCCTTCATGATGTAAATTTACCTTCAAGGGGCAATATTTATGTATATGTATATCTTAATTTTTAATAAAAAAACTTCACTTGAGATTGGCTGAAATCAATTAGTCGAAAAGTTGTGTGAACTTAGTTGTGTTGATATTTTGTACCAAACTTATCACCAAGAAGATGCTGATCAATAATATAAAACGCTCTATTCCCTGTTGTCATTGTTTTGATTTGCAGATATTTTTTTTTGTATTAACAATTCAGTAGTGTTCTATGTAATATTGTACAAAAGTTGGTGCTTTCGCAGTCGTCAGATTAAGGTCGGTACTACAATCTTTTGCTAAATACCAGTGTCTTGACCACTTCAGGAATAACCCATTGGACATTATCAAAAGTTTTCGTTCTTGCAAAGCCATAGTGTTAAATTGTCTATGTCGTTCTAATGTGTGGCTAGACGGGGAATTCTTGTGTAAAAGACATGTGACGGTTTTATCTGTACTATGTTCATTTATTGCTTTTTGCAAGCCATTAACGGCTGCAGTTGAGTAAGATAGTTAAGGCATTGAAGGAGAAACCATATTTTCTGACTGACCGCTGACTTCAGAACAAATACCATAAAACTGCTGCAGCTTTTTTGCATCGCTGCCAAATGTTGAGGTATTTTTAAGTGATCCATAGCAATCAATGCTGTATTTCCAAAGTGATTTTCTAATTGAATCCATCATTCCTTCACACGTATTTTGGTTCATGATCATAAATTCGCCTTCTACTTCATGCTATAACTACTGCTTCAGGTTCAACATCCAAATATTTATGTAACAAGTTCGCTTCTTCTTCTTTTTAAAGATTTCGCTCTTTTTATTATTCTTTCAAAGAAACCTTTCGATTTATGAAACAGGATGACTGGATGGCTCCACATCAACATGCAGGTGCTCATTTTGGGTAGGTGTTATCTTGCTGCTGAAATAGTTAGCTGTTCGATAAGTAAGATATGTTTTTGTGAAGTTGAGTTTCATTTTTGTTCCTTATGACGCTTTGATAAACCCACGTTTTTGTGCAATCCTCTATATTGTCTTATGGAATATCGCTTGTATTTAAGCTTTTGCAGAAGCAAATGTGTTTGTTGCTTCCCAAAATATCAAGTTCGTACTTCTGTTCTGCTATTTTTTCGTCGTATACTCATCTTATCTATGAATTATATATAGATAGCTGTGAATTTCCCCTTCTGCAATTTTATTCTTTCCCACATTGCTTGGACCGTTTGTATTCCGTAGTATTGAGATTTCTAGTAAGCTATTTGTGAATTCATTCATCGATGTTGATAAAGTTTCTATTAATAGTTCAAAATGTGGCTCAGATGTATTAAAAGCATTAATGTTGAGGATTAGATTGTTTAGTTTTCTTAGGTTGGGTTCAAGTTGCTTGTTAGCTTAATAGACCACATCAAGGCTTTAACCACCATTACTCAGGGGTGCAAAATCATTGGGGCGAGTGCGTGGTCAAACAGTTGTTTTGCATATGGCCGACGAACGTTTTTACGAATTTAATCATGCCAACTCATGCTCGCCGTGCTGTTGCTTATTGCAATAATGATAAAATATATCCAGATGTAATTGTTAAACAAATTGATTGATTGATATGATTAGTAGATCAATAGACACATGTCATGCTTATACTATATTAACCTTGGACAGATCATAATCATGTCACAAGGGTTGTAAATTTTTATTTTCCCGGTATAAATTGTCGTATAGCAGCCATAAGGCTAGATACAGATAAATAGAATGTGTGACAATCATTTGAATGTGTAGCCTGCTCACTGTCAAAATGTAAACTTGATAAACAGTAGAGACTGCTAACTGGAGATCAAAAGCTTGCCTTTGCTGAATCAGAGCAGGGCGTGGAAAGGTGTAAAAACTATTGTTCTACAAGGGCTGTGATTCGACGCCAAGATTTTCTGGCGACGAATCAGCGAAGAGTATTTCAAAGAGAGGGTTGGTGGGCTAAATCGTTTGGAACATTTGCGATAAACTTCAACGCCAAGAATTGAGAATTAATATCAATTCCAAGACTTGTTGGAACCATTAACTGTCATAATTGCATCAAATATTTTTAGTTATATCTCTGATTAGTCTCACACATTTATGAAATGTTTTTGGACAGCGTTTTTATTTAAAAGCTATTACAAGCAGAGAGAGGAGCGATACGAAAACAACACGGCAAGGAAAATTAATTCAACAAACAACAAACACTTTAATTCAGCCGCATTGTTTAATGGCTATAGAAAGGAAGCTATTGTTGAGCCACTGTTTTTCGTCGTCTTCTTATTTTCATTATGATTATATAAGCCTATCACTCGGCTACTTCAAATTCGTAGCGGCTCGAGATTAATTCCAATGAAGCATGAATTAATGCAGTAGACCGTTTGATCATTACTGATGTTAAAGTCGAATTTCAGATTTATTTAAAGCCAGATATCTTTCATAAAATTAATTGTGAAATACTAACTGTAAATGAGTTTCAAGTAAATTAATAATAAATTGGAGTCGTTGGTCTTTTTCTGGGCTTGACTTTCGTGGCCAAGCATTCTTAGCGAAAGCGAGGTAATAAATTTCCACTCCCTGTGCTGATTCAGAAATATGCTTTTGTCTTGGAGTTAGCAGACTCTACTGTTTACCAAGTTTACATTTTGACAGTGAGTATGCGAGCAGGTTAATGAATGTGTAGTCGTTGACTTTTTTATTAGATATATATTTATTTCCATCGCAATTGAACAGCAAATAAGTGGTGCATAACTGAATTTAAAATTGGTCGGGACCATCCCGTACGCATGATGCTAACATACTAAATATATTCGGTGAGCAAGTAATACTCTGATACAAATGTTAAATGACGATGAAGTTTTTTAATTTGGTATAATTTTCATTTTTATATAATATATATTATTCCAGTAATTCATCATTCGTCAATTTAAACTATTATGCCTGTAAATTCAAATATGTTATTTGGTGAACAATATATCATAGTGCATGTAGAATAGTGTACAAGGGTTTGATGAATTTGTGACGTCTTCATATGATATAGATAAAGAATGCAACAATGTATCTTGACTTATATACATGTATTCATGCTGCGGTGCAATTTATTTAAGATTGCTGATATCCATATACTAGTACTTCGCACATCTCAAGCGTTCCCTGATCTACGTTTCGTTGTACGACTAGATAATGGCCATATGCAGGACTTTCGCAAGTAAATGTACGTGTAATGACGTTGGAAGCAAGAATACTTTTGTAGCAACTGAAACAATACCAAATCAATGAACTAAATAAATCAAAAACTGTTTTGGAGGCGGCTCTTACAGGAGAAATAAATCTATCTAATTTCATTTTCATATTAAACGGCCATCATGAGATTAGAAATATGAATCAGACTAAAAAACATTATCATGGAGTGCGTCATGATTTCCTCACAAATGAATTGTTAAGAGATGAATATCTGCTTTCAGTGTGAACTTAAGCAAATACTTATGATAAATGCAGGTTGGCATACTGATAACATACTGATTGGCTGAGATTTCGATGCTCAGTTAGGAAAGCTAAAGACAACAATATAAAGGAGATTGAAATATCTACTGAATAACTGAATTTGTTACCACACTGAAACATATCTTGCTTTTCTACTGTGATGAAATTAAATACAACATAGTAGATGACTTTATAGATTAAATTTGCCGACAAGTATTTTCTCCAGTAATCAACATTAAGATTCCTCAATGGAAGAATTTTACAAGATGAGGAATAAATTACTGGTGGGAAATTTTGCTGATCGGGTTGGGGCTTGTTACATCGTTTATAGGATTGTAGTTGAAATGATTGACCGGACTAGGACTAAGTTTACAAAATTCCGAAGAAGGATTGCTTTTTTCTGATGGTGTCGTTCTCTATATAGCATGTCTTTAGTACTAGAAAATATAATCTCAAACCTGCCATGCCGAAAACATATTGGTTTCAATATCGAAATATTTCAGTATGTAAGAAACCGAGAAGAAGTTAGTTTTTTAAAACTTTTTTTTAAAATAAACAATAAGTTGTAAAGATGATTTCGACAAAATAACAAATTGAGTTGGAATCGTTTCCCATTGACTATGCTCCTTTGTAGTTTCTACAGTTATATATGCTGATATATAAAATTGTATACGAAAATCCTTTCCACAATAGCCCACGTGGGAGAATGTGAGTTTCTATCTTCTCTGACAATAAAAATATCTTCTCTATCGTGAGTTTCTATCGTTTCTATCTATCTATCATCTTAGCTCCAATTTTGGGTTTAACATTTTAAATATTTGATTGCTTCTAGGAATTTCTGACAACGTTAATCATTGTCTTCATTATTACGCTTTGCAATCCAATAACCGAAAGACTGTAACTCGGCAGAGGAACTTCTTGGACTTTCACTTATTTGTAAAGCGTAGATAAATCACTGTTCAATGTTTTTCTGCTTACCTGATACCCTGCTCATTTTCATCTTGAGTCATTCGTGTGAATATTTCAACATTATCAAATCGTTCTTGACAGCAATCACTCCTTATAACAATTGTGACAGAGGTGACAAAATATTCAGCTTGGAGATCCACTTCCCACCATGGATTGGATTGTGAATTAGTTAAACTGCATGAACGTCCAATGTTAAAATGTGAGTCATGGTTTCCATCATTAGACAAGTCACAACCAGAATAATAACTAGCTTGATATGTGCTACTTTGGACACACGGCTTGCGGTTAGAAATTTCGACTTAATTAAAAAGAGATATAATTAACGTGAAATAAAACCTACAAATCGTATTCTAGTATGTCACAGGGCAGAAATAAATTCCAGATTTGGTAGAAATTATGAATATAAAAAGATATGCAATTACCAAAACATAAAGCTATACTAAGGAGTTTTTAAAACTTGCAATCATGCCTACTAACAAACAGATTGCATTATATGAGAAATGCAAGTTACAACTTTGCCTTTACAATCAATCAGAGGCTGTGGAAGCTTCAAGTGTCAAACTAAAGATGGGCACCTGCAACATTTGCCTCCCCTGTATTGTGAAAACGTAATGTTTCATCAATCTTATTCTGTAGCTTTGTAAATCTATCATCTTTACAGATTCTTAAGAAACATCATAAACAACCAGGACACTACATTCAAATGTTACGTGGATATTTAACTAGGAGATCTATAGATCGATACGTTTTGGTACTGTTTCTGAACAAAATATGGCAGGGGGAATGACCCTGGGCCATTCTACATTTGCATGGACTTCTACCTGTGGACACCATCACTTCATTAAACCTTTCACAGTCCATGAAACTCATTATTGCTATATTATATCATTGAATCTGTCAGAGTATTGAACAGGAGCCCGAGGAGGAGAAAATGAATTTTGTATTCCTCTAGAAATAATATAATATATAATATTGGGAATTTTAAAAAGAGTATTCCTCATTTTGATCATAAGCTCTAGGAGTGCTCACATTGACGACTGAGACAGTGAATAATGTCAATACCCTAATAACTTTAATGTCGACCTTCAGCACCAATCCGAGTACCGCATGGAATGATAATCTCCAGAAAGATGATTATATGATTCAATAGAGTTATTCACCTGGGCAAGAATGCATGTCAGATTGAATTATTTTTGCTCCTTCTCCGGGACAAGGGTTCAATAGACAGATGGCCACTTCTGATAAACAGGAACGGGATACGACTGCTGATCCACCGCCACAAGTTTGACTAAAGCTTGGAAACGACCAGCTCCCCCAATTTTTACTTACTACAAATAAAATAGTTCAAAAGGATTATAAAGATTTCACAATAGACAGATCTGTGCTCTCGAAAATTTGAAAATCGGACATTTTTTTCCTGTTGGAAAGCAAATAATAGGCATTAGCACCTGGATAATCATACATTAATCATAAAATTTCAACAAACTTATCAATTAGCTCTAACGTAACTCTAAAACTCAACGCCGTGTTTCTCTCAGACCGGTGTTATACAGTCAGTGAAATAAGTAATCAAATCGGGATGTATAGAATTCAACTTATCCTTCCACTTTCTCCAGGTCGCGATGAAAAAATTCCTGCCGCAGTTTTATAGATCTTTTTATTCTCAACATTTTGTAAAAGGTATACCTTTCCAGTATCGTCCTCATGAGAGTTTCAAGGGTTGAAAAGATCTTCATTTTCAGATAAAATAATTTATTGTGCACTGATAAGTTATTTGAAAATACTACAAATCTCTAACCCAGCAAAAAGAAATATGCTTATATTTACCCGGGTATTAAATTTCCTTTCGATACCCTGAAATTTATTTTGATTTGTTCTAGAGTCATCCATGCACATATAATGTCCGGCCATCTCCTGTTTGAGGACGCGTCAAAATCACACAAATCATGCAAAAATATGAACATTTTGAACAAAAATATACAATTTCTAATAAATAAACATTATCAATCATCCCAAACCAGGTAATTCTGGCAAGAAAAGAAGAATAGAAACAAAGCTATATTTTGGGTATTTTTTTTGTAGTAAAATAGTCAAATTTCGAGAAGAGTACCAAGGATTTACGTTGAATATAGTGAAAGGAATTCAATAATCAAGTCAGTTCCTCGTATAGGGAAACCTTTGACTTGTTAGTTTCCATTTATTTTTAGATCTGAAAGTGACTAGAAATCCCCTAAAAGGCGTTTGTTTACAGTGGACTTGCACTGCCCTTTTTATATATATGTACTCCTAGATTCTGGGCAAACATTTAGTTATTTGTATAAACATTATTATAGTACAGTATAGTATAATGTATGTTATTACTAATAACTTATTAGTATATTTATAATGTATTGTAGAGTATAAATAATATATTTATTTGAATAATTGAAGTTTTGTTTTAAAGTAATACTCAAACTCAGGATTGTTAACAAATCGAGACTCCATACAATTACAATTTAGAATATGGTATAAATACGAAGCATGATTGATCCAAACTTCCTTCATAAACACGTTTCATCAGGATGATATAGTCATGCAAACAGTGTGGTGGAATTCATGCATATACATGCGTGTAAGATAATGCCTATTTGATTGGCTTGACGTCTGCCATTTACTTGGTTTTAAAACAGGAGCATAATAATCATCGCTGTCCAATATAATCTTTAGTTTATCCATTCTTGTTTTTGAGATATTTGAAAATAATTCTTGATTAAAATTAAAACGAGATTTCACATAACAAATAAACGAGATTGTATTATAGTAAATAAGGAAACTAACGTATTAGAAGATAGACTGGATACACCCGTTTCAGATACAGAAATTTCATTTTATCAATTTCTAATAATTTAAGTAATGAGAAGTAAGGAGCTATAACTTCAAACAGGTATGTAATAACCGGTGAGAGTTTCATTCTGAATATTTGAAGAGCAGATTTGAGTTAAAAACGTTGTAGATGACTTCTCAGAGTAATTTCAATTAAAAATTTTAATGTGATATGTTCTTTGAACTTAGAGAGGTTTGCAAAGTAACGCCAAGGTATGTATAATACTTTGCAAATTGCACAATACCTTCACGGTAATTAAATGTATAAATTCTTCACAAATGACTACCTCTGAATAATTTTACAATAATTATTTGTCTTTTCTATAATAACTTGCAGTATATTTCTGTCAAACTAATTTGAAATTAGGTATAAACCATATTGTAGCGCATATCTTTGAGGTGCATAATTGCTAAATCATCAGCAGAGATAGAAATTGGAAGTCTTTCACGTCACTCAGAAGATTCGCAAGATCAGTTATGTATAGCCGGTAAAACTCATGTTGGAGATAAGCTATTACTATCACCTTGGGTAACTCCTTGATTTTGCTTAATGGACTCACAGAGTCAAATACCATCTTGTATCTTGATAAAATTTCCTGCCTGCAATCCACCAGTTAATCGAGATCGTAAACCAATAATGCCAAATTGATCTCTGTTATCTGTTCAGCTTCTGTTTTAGCCATGATGTAACTGCTTTTAACACATTTCCGCGCTGAAATAGGCGCTGCAAGAAATGATTTTGACACTTGATGTTATGTTCGTTTGTTACTGTTCTCTTGGATTACTTCATCGATGTCTTCATTACTTCAATTAAGATGCAATATAAAATATATATTTTATAAAAAAGCAGTTTTCTCTATTTTACGTCATTGTGGAAAAGAATCGTCGTAGTTATTCAATAAAGTAATGCTGCTTACCTGGTAAGGAACAAGCACGCAAGGGAAGACGAGCTATACTTCTTTCTTGATTTCATTTCTGCTTTAATAGTTTAGGTCTTGTACTCAGTATATATATTATGGGAATAATTCTACCATTATTATTGTTCATCATTAGTCGATACTAAAAAATAGAAGTTTCAGCGAGAATAACTATAGGAATAACTATACTTACTTGTGTCTTGCATTTTACATCCGATCTACAAAGAAACAAAAATATACTATACTACGGTGCGACAAACATAGACTTAATTTTTACGTTTTCGATTTCAACACTAAAATATCCTCATTGTCAAGAGGAAGACAACTTAATATGAGTTAAATGATTATATCGACATCCCCAAATACGCTTTACCTATCCATACTCTCTATTAAATTTTCCTTCCAAAGGTTCCTACTTTTGTAAGCGTTCGACACGTAATGTATAGCTTAAGGGAAAGATACTACAACTTTGCACTATAAACCACTGGCTTCTTTTTGCATAGTTAGTATTATTCTCATTGTATCACCTAGTACAAAACTTTTTGTATTTTCGAAACTTTTTGCAACTAGAGAGAACGTTCACAATAGAAAATATGTTGTTTCGAATTCAAGTTCTGAATGGCAATAAAGCAGCTTCCACATCCGGTTTGAATGCTTCTAGGAATGGAAAAATTATCTTTTTCTTTGTTGGTAGCTTTACTGTTTTCCAAGTTTGATAATCTGTAATATAAGCCGCAGTGTTTGTGTGCGTGTCCGAATTTTGTTACTAACGATTCACGCTCTCCACGGATAATGCACGGCCACCAAATTTCACAGGAATGTTCTCCCGTAGTGCCAATAATGGAGCCATCGCGTATTTGCGGGCGCGTCAAGATCACACAAATCACAGAAAAATACGAACATTTTAAACCAATTTATACTATTTGTAATAAATAAGCATTATCAATCATCCCAACCCAAGCCAATTCTGTTAATTTGACATGAAAAGAACATAGCAATGATGTTAGATTTTGGTTACCTTCTAAGAAATTCCTCTCCAAGCTTGTCAAACAACGTCAATTTATAAACTCATCAACAAGGGTTTGTAAGGCAAAGCAAAATATCGCCTTTCGAATCGCGAGCAAAACATCGAGATGACGTTGAGTATGGTGAAAGGAAGTCATCACTCCAGTTAGTTCCTGGTAGGGAAACCTATGATTGGTCAATTTCTATTTATTTTTAAATCTAAATGTGAGTAAAATTCCCCTCCGAGGCATTTTCCTACAGTGAACTGGCATTATCCTGCGTGCTCGCCATTGTTTTAGCCATGTCGTCACGGCAATTCACACATCTCCGGGTTGCAAGACATTATATTCACACTTGATGTTTGTTTGTTGTTGTTTTTTAGATTACAGTTTTCATGTCAAATATTATAGTAAATTTACAGGATTTATACTTCTCAGTATAGAGATTCAATATTAATTATTTTAATAAAAAGCCGTTTTGATATTTTACATAAAAAGCTACCGGTCCATATGCCTTATAATTAGTTTATGTCGAATAATAAATCATTTCAATATTTTATTACTGTATATCAAAGTTTTCAAGCTGACATATCAACCTGAGAACGGAAACTTCCCTGAGTAATTGCCTATTTCTTCGACAATTGACAAGCCACACTGACTCTGCGCTTTTAAAGTACATCATCATTGTCAATAACATGTAATCACTCGGAATGGCCCCAACACGAGTGTATAATTATGTTGAAGAATGATTTCTCTTGAATTGTGATACTTTTCCAACTCTTTCAACTAATCTGAGCAGGCATATAAATTTAAAACAAATCTTTCCTTCTTCTTTTTCAAAAGAACAACAAATGACGCCATTTTCTCTTACAAACATGTGAGAGATCTCGAGCAATTGCACACATTAATTTTCAAGACATGCACAATGTAAAGTGGCCCCATTATAGGCACTACACAGTTACCTGGTCGGGTTTTAGGCTTACTTTAATATAATGTCGTTCCAAATCCAAATCTAGAGGAAGATTTTCTTTTCAGTACTCGCACCTCTTGCAACCTCAACGACTTTTTGTTTGTTCGACAAGTCACTTTTTGCTGCTCCCCTCATGTGCTCTGGCCAGAGCCATCGATATGCAAGAGTTGGGCACACTTTTATGCTGTTGCTGAGCTCCTCATTGGCTAACAAAATTATCTCGTGACACGTGGGCGCCACTTTTGCTTGTGATTTCTGAAAGTTCTCAACTTTGCGTTGAGATACTTTACGTGTTTTGTATTCAACGGCTGTAAACATTGCAAACTATGTCGTAATAAGATAAGTATTTTTCCAATCATTGGTATGATGTTATAAATTGACATGTTGTGATGACTGAGAGATTATATATTTTGAACATTTCAATTTGAAATATTACAAACTTTATTATTTGAAAGAATAAATATGAAACTCGGAGTTGGATTACAACTTATATACATTTAGTCAAGAAGTATGATTTCCAAATGCAGCACACTAATAATCAACAATGTAAAAACATTATAATAGTTGGGATTACAGATCATCGTTATAATTTATTTTTCTTACCTTCTGGAGACAAGGCTGGATTATTAAGCTTTTGGTTAGACACAAATCATAACAAATGCACACAATACAAATAAAATTGAATCTTTGGTCGATTTTTGGTAGAAATTCATTATAATAATTTTACTTTTTACAATTGCAATAATGAGTCACTATATATACTATATTATACAAATTACTAGCTGAACAGAGACCAGATAGCGTCCCCCAATAAGGATAAATAATATCAGAATGCTTGTAGTGGCATATGATGTGGCAGCTCAGCGATGCCAATTGGTTTCCGACTCAAAATCAAAAATAAATGTTTCTTGAATATATTCGAAATTGACTGCAAGCTCTTAACCTATACTATTTAACAATTAGACAACGAGCCCGAGTTGGCTACCGTCGAATAGTCACCGAGGTTTTAGTAGAAACCAACTGGTGGTACATGCCAAACACATCAAAAGAAATAAATTCCAACTATTTATTCGCTTCTTGCATAATTATTTTTTTAATACAACCGTCAATCAAGGTATCCATGACGACTGCAGCGTCGTGATTTGGAGGATGAATTTTAATTTGACTTGATTCAGATTTAATTTTTAAAACAAAAAAGTTGGATATCAATACTGGCTACAAATTTACAGTCCCGCAAAATAGCAAACTTGAGCAAGGTAACTATGAGTATCTAAAAATACATAAATGTTTGCAGTTTGTACTATAAACGTTTGTTGTTTATAAACTTTTGCTGACTAGTGAACTAATTTATATCTGCAATAAAGTAGCGACGAAAAATTGCGAGAAGATTGTTAAATAAGATTAAAATTTTATATGCATAGCCTACCATTAAACAACTTTATCTAATATTTTGTTGCTTGCTTTATTTTCTCGGGCACGGAATTTATAAGACTCTCGTATAAAATTGATCTAAAACCATTTGCCAATCGCTTGTTTACTTTTTTAAATTTTGCCAGCATTCACTATGAGAAAATAGTGAACGATTGAGCAACCAATCAGAATGCAGATCATCGAATAGTACCCTAGTCGGTTTCGACTACAGAAAGATAGAAAAAGGTTAACATATTATTTAATCTGCATGACTTAAAACAAACATACAAGCAGCTAAGCTCACTATATAAATCTAAACATCCATTTTGGTACAGTTTTGACCATAAAGTAAAAGAAAAAGAACGATCAGTTATAAAAATTGATTGGAGAATGGAGATGTTACGTGAATCTTCTATCACTATTGGCTTTGGTGCGCCCATCAATACCCTCGAAAGCTGTTGGACTCCAATCAATTGCTTCAAAGAATGAAAATTCAACTTCAAGAATCAATAAAATTCTATATGAGTCAGAGTCAACAAGACGCTATCGCTATCGTCTACAATCATAGCTACTTTCACAATGATCAAGTGAAATCACTGAACAACTTACATAAGGTCAAACTATCTTCATTGGCCAAGATAGTAATCAGAGAAAATAATTACAAATCAGACCACGTACATATTCTCAATCAAGGGCAATTTAAGTTAAAAACGCTTCTTCAAAATAGTAGGAGGGAGGGACTATACTTCGATAATTTAGATAAAGTATGGATTTTGCTAACTAACCTTGTACTTTTGAAGAGCTTGTAAATAATGTAAGTCTACCAATATCTTAAAACATAACTTCCAGGTTTCAGCTACTGATTTTATACCGATTTGTTGATTTGAATTCCACTCCAAGGCCAGGCATTCATTCCAAACACGAATCCACCGTATTCGCTTAGTAAATATAATCAAACCAATTTCAGGAAACCAATGTCAGCGTAAAAGTAAAACAATCAGGATCAAATTTGTTCTGTGAATATTATTTCACATTCAGGTACAGTTTTTTTTACTAACAAAAAATATTATGCGCTCATGAAAAACATGATAATTCTTGTGAAGATAGCCAAGGTGAATGAAGTGTGAAAGGATTGCCTCGTATGTCCCGAACGAAAATGGCACCAATGAATAGGAAAAATTGTCCGATTGAGGCTAAAAAGAACAATAGTGGCTCAACTCTTTATATCGAAGTCTCTGACTCTGGCTATCGTTCCAAGTGCTCTCAAACATGGCAACAAATCTTCGAATATGAATCCTGAAGTTTGTTAGAACATTTTGTCATCAAAATAGAGAAGATTTGTGAAAAAAGATATTGTAGAACGATACTAAAATTTTGAAGATGATAAGAAATTTAAGAGAGCAAGTCAGTCATCCTTACTATCACCATGGAAACGATGATAAAGAATATATATCATTCCAACAATGGATGAAAATAGCTCTTTTGTAACAACAGACATTGAAGATTGCACAGCCTTATTTGCTTTTTCACTAAATATTGCCTCAATAACAATTTCATTAATTTCTCCCGAGTCTCTATAATAGTGATCGTCTGTTTTCTTTCAACGCATAAACGTAAATATAAATATTAAATAGCTACACCAACGAAATATGCCTTAAATTTGTCAAATGTTGCTTAAGATAAGCATATTTAAGAGGTTCATACCGGGGTTTATAGTTTCTAAATTCAAGATGTAATGATTTGGCGGCATTATAACTTTTCTTCTGTTGAAGTTACTTCAATTTAAATAGCTTTTTTGCTATTATAATTCTAAATTCAGCGTTAGTCGTGTTTCTTGAATCTGAATAATCATTCGTCCTCGAGTAATGTAGATTTGGGCCTACATACTTCTAGCCTAACTCCACAAGGCCCACTATTCCGCTACGTACCTGCGCTCATCTGGGCCTTGTAAAAAATAAGGTCAAAAAGTGATGCGCAGAGAAAATTCTGACTCTAATACGCATGCGCTCCACAAGCGCCTGCTGTCAAGTATATGCGGGCCAACAGTTACGAAAACAACAGGTGTCAAGACGGAAGGACATTTATCGACTTCACACAGTTAAAAGCAATTTCAAATTTTAAAACAAAACGTAATTTTGTAGCTTTGCAAATCCTAGACATTTTGATCGAAGTGAATTAATATTGCAGATATGAGTTGAGAAACGGAATGAAGAACAACTTCTACAGAGTATTAAAGAAAAAACAGCGTTGAGCCGAATTAATATATTAATGTTGTTACCACACAAAGGAAATATTTCTGACATTCACATTACTAACATTTAACAATAGAGTAAAGTAGATGTATTCAAATCATTCATATCATAGAAAAGTATTATCTGTAATCCATTCTATCAACTAATGATAAAAATATCCGTAATGAAGTCCAATGTTATGCAGCTAGAATGAAAAGTGTGTCAGCCACATTCACGGAAAATTGCAATATTTGCATGCTGATAATCTACCGTTTAATGCCACTTTACCAGCTGTTTTCAACTCATACAAGTAATCAAAGTTTAAATTTGTAAGTCGATCTTCACAATTGCTGCGATTTGTGTTTCAATATGAGCAAATTATTATTTGTTGGGGCATTCAGTGTTTTCTTCCAAGTTGCACGTGTTAGGCCTACAGTTCGACATCAATCGATTATGCATTCAGAAGGCACATCTCCAGATAAAACAATCGTAACACGCAATAAAAGCATGTTGATATATGTTATAAACATAAAATCAAGTTTAAAAACCTTAAACCTTGGTTTGAACTACGAGAAAACACATCCAAGTTGCATTCGAGCCAGCGTATTAAACGGCTTAACAATATTTGGCAGTTTAAAAACTTTATAAAGCAGGCACATCTCCAGATAAAACGAATTAAATACCCAATAGAAGCATGTTGATGTATTAAATGAAAATAGGATTGAGCTCAAAACCTTTGGTTTAAACTACTACGAAACACCCACAAAACGAGCAACATGTAGCTCTGCTTGGAGCTTTGAAAATACGTTTGAATAATACTTTGCTCTTGAAGGAGTTGTAAGTTGTCTCACGTCACGAAATAATTTCATAAATTAAGTAATTGGACAAATCACTGCATAGATCCAAGATACGTCACAGATGCTTGGCTGTGATTGGTCATTTCATTTTTCTGAAATGAGCACATCACTTTTTGACCTTATTTTTTACATGTCCCCTATACGCAGCAGCCGCAGGTCAGTGAAGTACAGGGGCATGTGGCACAGGTCTAACATACTTCTGAATATAATTTCAGATATGACATAATCCTTTCCAAAACTGTACAACCCAAATATATCCAGCGCGGTGAGTTCTCATTGCTAGTAATATTATTGTAGCATTATTCTCACAATTCCAATAAATAAACTTTTATAGACTTTTGCACACCTTCAGTGGACTTTAAAATCGAAAATATGAATTTTGCTTCTAGGAAAGGATTTTTTTTCTGTTATTGTTTTCCAAAGTTGAAAATATTAGTAATGCGACATCGCTTTGTGTTCTTCTTCTATGGGTAATAAGAATGATGTTTACGTGTTTGGCCATCACAACGTTATCACACAGTTCAAAAAAGTGTTGGTAAGCACTATTGTTCAAACGCAGATTTAATAATATGGAATTGATAATGAAAAATAAATAGTAGCTCAAAATCCTAACTTGAAATGTTTCAGTAGTTCGGTTTACCGCAAACCCATTGACAATGGGTAATTGTTGCATAACAATAGTCAGGTGGGAATGAAATACCAACGGGGAATGGGATTGACGATGCTTGATCGAGCACGCTGTTTATCATCTAATGATTACTTATTTAGTTCTGAATGTATTGCTGTCAAAACATATTTTTAAAACATAAATATCCTATATCCTTAATTAATTTTTGTATTTCTAAGTTTAAGTTATCTAATAATGTAGATTTAGACAACATAACATCTAAAAAAAGACATGCAATTAACATTGTTTTGCATTACAAAGACCTGGTGTTTACAAATTCACTACGGCAACAATTGAAAACTCTGAGTGTTGCTGTCGGACAGAGATTTCGCCTAGTTTTTAAATCTAGAAAAGTAATTGACGATGCCTTCGTGTGCGTGAACCGAGGCCGGCTTTACTGTCTGGTTAACGCGTTGTTTCCCTATTCCAGTGTGACCCTTGCGATGCTGGTAATGTCGGCTTTACCCGCCGGCATCTACATCAACGTATTGACGAACATAGTGGGTCATCAGTCGGCTTAGACTTACAAACACACAATAAAAATGTCAACAATTCAGGACATCTTTTTTCTGTACTGAGGAAGTGCACCAATAAATGCGATTGCTTAATCCATGAAATGTTATCAATGAAAGAGCTAAGTCCTACTCTCAACACTTACAGAGACTCCGTCCGGTTTAGGTTATTTGTATAACTCTTCCTATATTATATTAAATAAATTATATTAAATAATTATAGTAAATAATATATTTTCTTTGTTGTATCACGTAAATTTTACTATAAATGCTTTGTAATTTAATATGTTATTCCTTTTAACATGAAGATACAATTAAGCTATTGCGAAACGTTGTTTAAACCTAAGTCTGTTCATGTTTTGTCGTTATATTTTACCATAGAAGGTTTATCGAAGAAACTTTTACTGAAATATATATTCATTAATTAATTTATAAAAGTACGAAAGAAACATGTGCCGTTGGGGTGAAATTATTGTGGTGTGTCAACCGGGGTATTGACTCAATCCACTTGAGAATAAATTGGCAAATAAATGAGTTTAATTTAGTTAATACTTAATCCAATTTAAACATACAGCTTGCATTTTGAGATTTATTTTGTAAGCACGTTTTATCGATTTACTATCCTAGACACCATTGGGATTAAACTTATCAAATAGAGTGATGAAAATCAAGATTTGTGCACTGTACCTTGTACCCGATCTATTACACATTTTATACACAACTTAATACACATTTTACATGCCAGCTTAATAAAGTATATCACTATTATTTTAATTTGTTATTATTTTTATTATTGCCATTATTATTATTGTTATTATTATTGTTGTTATTAATATTATAAATTAAATGTGTATCAGTAATGTTAAAACGAAAATGCTTCTCTTGTTAACGAATCAAAATAAAAGAAACGCACACAGAGATAGTAGTATTTTCCTAACTTTATGTAAATTAAATTTAACATAAAAAAACTAATAGTTCATTAATCTACAATTCTTATAGATCTGTTGTAACTAAATTTGTAAATGTTTTATGTTTATTATGAATGAGCCCTTTGAAAATAGATGTCCACACAAAAATCAAAATAAATGAGACGTTGTGGAAATTATATTTATAATTGTACTGTTCCCGATGCAAAAGTAACAGCTTTAATTTGACGCATCATTATATATAGAAGGAAATATACGAAAATAAATGAATATTAGTATACTGTTCCTCTCTACATCATTGAGTAGGTATAGAGTACATAAATATACGTATATAGTTGTATAGGACTTACCGGAAACAAAAGAATAACGGTTGATCCATTATCATTTGATAAAAATGATACAGTATTTGGCTGATCGAATACGTTGCACATAGTATTATTTTGGTCTTTTGTGAAGCTGATTGAGTTGCAGCCTAGAAACTTTTCACAAAGATGATGACATATAAAGAGTGTTACATTGTAAGACATTGCTGGGCTATGAGTGATCTTCGTATTATCAAAAATTCTTCCTCGATACTGAAGATCAGTATGGTTTTCAGTTGTACAATTAGCCACGCAGACTATTGAAAGACAAATTAAGATTTTATACGATGTTCTTGGCATTGTCTTTAAAGCCTGCAATTATCTCCAGACACTTTCAGTACTCTATATAGTGTGTCAGTATGGACAGCAGATTTTACTTATATATTTACAGTTCAGTCTCGTTTAAGTAAATTATTTATTTCATGACGCAGATTGAACTTTGTCTAGATCGTTCATAAAACTACTTCCTGAGTTTCCATATGCTTAGTTACAAAGTCTAAACTCATTTATTGAGAGGCAAATATACTGCCTAATTGAAGATAAAGCAAATAATATGGTTAATTATATTTCAATGTACGATTATAATTATAATAATTATAATAATAATACGGTATTTTCTGTTTGTAAATAGATTATTTGCGGTCTGACCACGACTTATGTACGTATCACTGGCGAAATAATACAGATAATCCTTTGTCAAGAAAGTATGCAAACATTTGGGTTGAGATAACCTTATACATGACCAACAGATTGGTGTTATGAATATTAAGAACTTGTGGCGTTGTTTGAAAATAATAAGCTTCCTTTGATGACCTTTGATACTTCAGTCGATCTATCATTGCATTAAAAAATTTAGATATTTTCACAATTTTGTAAGTTATGAATATTAAGAACTTGTGGCGTTGTTTGAAAATAATAAGCTTCCTTTGATGACCTTTGATACTTTATCGATCAATCATTGCATTAAAACATTTAGATATTTTCACAATTTTGTAAGTTGATTCTAGCTGGTAGATAAAATCGAAGGTGAATGGAAATATCAAGAAGAAAATGTTCTGTTTCAAATTTGAACTAAGAGAAAAATTTGAACAAATAAAAATAGATACGTCAACAAGTTTTATGATAAATAAAATAATACAAAATACTAAATTGCATAGAATTGCTAGAATTAGAATTAGAAACTAAAACAAACAAATGAGTTTTCTTCGTATTATCAAGAATTTACTTCGGTTTTCGATTTCCTACTGTTTTCAGTTGTACAACTGTGGTGTCGTTCTAGACAGAGAACATGCTTGCATTATGTCTGAATAGAACTGACTATATTTCAACATACATTATAATTACTATATTAAGATCATACGACTTTAGCAGTTACACAATAATCACAGTAGGTATTTACATGTTTAAAATTTGGTGACTACGTCACATTCCCCCCTTCTTAGAGAAAACAGAATTGTCAATTATGTTTATGAAATTGATAGTTATAAGTTACGATAATTTACTGGACAATAATAGATTAGATAGAGATTAATAATTAGTTAATACATAGAGATTTGTTGTTTATTCTTCAATAAAATTAGTTATATCCTAAACGATCTGGCAGTGCAGTTATTCTAGAAGAACGCCTTAATGGTTGTTGATTCGTTGGTTAATTAACTGCAGGTTTGGTTTCAGCAGACTCGGTGTTTGCTGATGAGCCAGTCGGTCCGAATTGATTTCTTGAGGCAAGAACGGTATTGCCATTGTCCGATAGCCATGCCGTAGTGCTTCCTTTTGGAAGGATATATTCAATTTCCTTAGGTATGTGTGCTGAAGAGGGCTGGTACATTACTATATCTCCCGCTGCGAAATAAGCAATAAACGGGACTCTAATATTTTTACCTAAAAGTATCTCGGCTGGAGATTTTCCCCCTGGTAAAGGATGTGGCATGATGGACAGTTAAAATGCGATAGAGAAACATGTCAAATAAAATACGCAAGCCCTTATGCCAACCCTTTATTCCACGTTTTACCGTCTGGACAGCGCGCTCATCAAGAGCATTGGCATGTGGGAAATAAACAGGAGATTCAATTTTCTTGTACCCTGAACGAGAAAGCCACTGCACAATTTCTTCATTAACAAACTCTTTCGCATTATCCGACACAAAACTATGAGGGATACCAAAGCGAGAATATATCGGCTAGTATGCGAACAACAGTGGGTGTGGCCCGATTGGGGCATCTGGTAGCCTCAATCCAACCGCTACCGGCATCTGCAACAATTTAAATTGGCCTAATATCTGAAATATGCGAAAAATCCATGTGAACACGTTCCCAGGGGGCTGCTTCGGGCCAATTGTGGACTGTTTTTGGAAAGCGAGGGCGTAGCACTCAACAGGTAGAACAGTTTGTAATAAAGTTTTAAACTTCTTTAAAAATTCCCGGCCACCACGCACCCTGGAGTAAAAGTCGCCTAGTAGCATGAATTCCGGCATGGGTGTTGTGCGCCTTTTTGAGTACATCAGATCTCAAATTAATTGGGATATATGGTGTTGATTTAAAATAAATGAGGTTGTTATGAACTGTAAGTTCATCTTTAACATGCGAGAAGGCCTTTTCTGCCTCTGATAGAAGGGATCAAAAGCCAGAAATAATACGTTTAATGATGCTTTGTGCAATACGATCGTTAGACATTGAAGCCTAAATTTGACTGTTTGAAATAATTGGGGCAAAAAATGCTGAGTCAGTAGCAACGGAAACGCTGGCAACAACGTCTTCCCGCGTAATTGTATTTTGAGTAAGACGAGATAAAGCATCTGCATGAGTAATGTTAGCACCAGGTTCATATTTTAGTTCGAAATCGAAGGCCATAAGTTTAATAGTCCATCTGGAAAGGCGTGCTGAGGCTGTTTTAGGTATTAATTTGTGAGTACCAAAAATAAAAGATAGAGCTTGATGATCGGAGACGATCAGAAATTTTCGCCCTAACAAAATTTGACGAAGACGTTCTACGCACCATACCACTGCTAATGCTTCACGTTCTGTGGCAGAATATTTTTGTTCTGCAGCACTTAATGTTTTTGAAACGTAAATAACCGGATGCCCGTCTTGTGTCAAAATACCGGCAACAGCTGTCCCAGACGCATCAGTTGTCAAGGTGACTGCTTTGCTTAACGAGTATGGTTGTACAAGAGGTGTGGAGGCCAAGTCTTTTTTGAAGTTGTCAAAAGCTAATTGCGCTGTGTTTGTCCAAACAAAGTCCACATCTTGTTTTCTGAGCTCATTCAAAGGAGCAATTTTGTCAACAAAATTTGGCACAAGTCTACCACAAAAATTAACTAATCCTACAAAGGATGCTACCTCCTTTTTATTTTTAGTAGGAGCAATGGACAAAACTTTTTCAACAAGGCGAGGGTTAGGTCCGATACCTTCAGCTGAGATACGAAAACCTAAAAATGTAATTTCAGACACCTCTTGAACGCATTTGTCTTTGTTGATGGAAATGCGATGCTGTTTTAATCGCTCCATGATAGCATTAACACGTTTTTGTAAAGAATCGCGAGTGTTGCCAAAAATTAGCAAGTCGTCTTGATATGGAAGAATTCCTTTGAGACCGCTGAGAACAGTTTCAATAACGTTTTGAAAAATCGCAGTGCTGTTTTTCATACCCATTTGCAATCGCGTGATCCGAAACAGGCCTTTGTGAGTGTTTATCACGGATAAATCTTGCGCTGTTTTATCGATAGCAATTTGTCAATAGGCCGATTTAAGATCAATTTTAGGGAAGAATTTTGCACCATGTATTTTGCTAAAAATTCCCTCTAAGTTTGGAATCGGATATGCATCTGATAGAATTTCGTCGTTAATGTGCACGCTAAAATCAACACACATTCGTAAACCTCCAGAAGGTTTCTTGACCCAATCAATAGGGGAGGAGTTTTCGATCCCACTTGATTCAATGGGTTCTATGACACCCATGGCCTGCAAGCGCTCAAGCTCAGTGGTAGCAGCATCCTGTAATTGCAAAGGCACAGGCCGTGCTTGGCAAAATTTTGGTGTCGCGTTAGGTTTTAATTTCATCGTGGCGATAACATCCTTGATGACGGGTAGAAAATCTGCAGACGAATTGCTACAAGTATAATTAACAGTATTTTTATTTAAAATATCTCTACCTAGTGGTAAACGGAAAATTCAACTCGCGTCAGCTCTATTTAGTATCCAGTCTACTTTTTCAATTCTATCGACGCGGCTGAGTTTTCTGCGTAAAGCTACTTGGCGTTTTAGTTGACGTTTATAACTTCATATTGAGCTTTTAATCATGGCGATGGCGGTTTAAACTTTGCAGTTTCCAGATTTTGTAAGAATGAAGTTGTTGGAAAAACAATGTAAAATTGTTTGAAATGATGGAATCAGTACAGCTTCATATGCAACAAAGTATTTATTTTTATGAAGAAGATATATTTAACTGAGATGAGATGGACAAGTGAAAATATTCAAGTGAGTTTGTCTGAATTCGAACAGACACGAGTTGACATGAGCCTAGCGCGAGTTGACAATCTTTTCTTCGTTATTGGCGTTGATTTCTTCATATTCTAATTCCCCATTTTTCTGCAATAGCAAAATAAGCGATACCTTCGAGTCAGTTAGTTAGTTAATTTGTATGTGGGTAATATTGCGAAGATGTTTGTGCGATTTTATGGTCGCACAAATCACACAGCAAGCATATTATAATTTTCTAAGGGTTAGGCGAAATTCACAAGCTTTGTTAAAGGAGCAAAAATGACCGGCAGGCGCTACGCACTTAGGATCACGTGCACGCTTATTGTTATAACACAATGTTCATTGTTGACATGAATTTTATTACAAGTTAGGCCTGCGTATAACAATTGTTTCAAAGCGAGACGGTTGAATTACGCTAAGCATAAATTCAACTTGTGCTCGCAGCGGTCGCCGGTCAATTTTGCCCCTTTAAGAAAACATCATCGAAAGAACATGATACATCATCATTTATCCAGAGCCTTCAAGTTTGAATTAATTATTTTTCCAAAAAGCAGAGACATTTGAGCTCAAGTTCAATTTTGCTTCTTAAAAAGTCATTAACAGACACATAACTGCCTCGGACTTTGCTGAAATACTCTCGGAAACTACGTAAATGTAATAGTAAAACCAGTTTAATATAACACAGTATCACATGTTTAAGGGCCATCCATGAAGTACTCAGAGAGTCAGAGTCAGACTGGACCCTCCCTGTATTCAGCAGTACACTTTCAAATAACCCGCCTACCTTCCATGTACGCCAGGCTACTGGCAAAGATTCCTCCTCTTCTCACCAGAAGACTATGCAACATCGATCATGAAGTTATGTTGTCTCGTCTGTCAGCGTCATCTTGTAATTCCCATTATTCTACTATTTGCATTACTACTATTATCGGTTTGCTACATTTGTGGTTGGCGATTTAAAGCGGCAGTGTCTTCATGGGGGTCTTTGTCAAATCGGCGGTAGGCAGTAAGGAACAATTGGCACGGAGGGGATTACGATGGGCTGCTGGTCTCCTCTATTTGTCTCTAATAAATAGATGGGCGAAATCAATAAAAATTAATCATAGAAAGTAGCACACACAAGTTACAATTAAGTAGTGAAACATTCACACAGAAGTGAATGATCAGACGTAGCCTGTGATTGGTATTGCAAATTGTAAAAAGTTGTATGGCGGCAGTAGACTAGCAGTTAGTAGCATAGTAGCAACGAAGTTACTGGAAAGCCCAGTACATTAAAGTGGTAAATCATGTAAAATGACGTTTAAAGGTTGCAAATTTAGGATTTGGGAGTAAGCAATTCATGTAGTTGTGCATGCATAATTTAAGCAGCTGTATTCATTGCATCATGTAAAATTTGATACATATTACATAATACCTCGCGCGCACGTGAATGGAGAATGTCATTGCCATGCAATGTCAATGTTATAATAAATAGAAGTACACTAAAGTTACTTTTAGCTATCAAACCATACCAATGGTAACAATAAATCAATATACAACTTCATGGTGAAGCAATTAAACTTGTAAGATAACTAAACCGTAAAATAAGTCACATATAATTAAATCAGACATATTTTAGTTCGCATATTACAATAAATAATATGCAAATATAAATTTAAATACAATTTGAAGTCCAAGGCAACCAGCCACAATAATAAACAGTAACGCCTTGTATAGGAATGGTAACAATGGTGAGGTAGATAATTCGCAGAGGGTGTGGTTTGATAGTTCAGCATCCCGCAGTACAATACTTTGTTTAAATCACGGCAAATAAATCATGCCCTTGACCACTGGCAAGTTGCAAAAGCAAAACCTTGAATGTTGATTGCCTGCAAACAAATGAAAATAAATTTGATTTGAAGACAGCCAAACAATTGAAAGTAAATGAGAATCATGTAGAATTAAATGAACAAATGCAAGTTAGAAAAAGGTGTAGTGTTTGTATTAATTGGCATAATAAGTTATTAAGGTCCCCTTGTAGTGGTTTGAGCAAGCAAGGCAACAGATTCTTTAAAATTGCTGATTAAAATGCGCGCAAAATTGATGTTTGTAGAGCTTTTGTTACTCTTAATGTGCCTCCAGTGCCAAACCTTTTCAGGGACGATTTAAAGATACATCTGTAGGCCTACTGTGATGATTGGTACCCCTCCACCTTGTACCCGCAACTGTACGCTTGTGATGTAATTTCCGAGATCTCCAATAACGAAATATCACCAGCAATCAATCGTCTGCAAATTATTAGTGAAACGTAATTCTGTTGCCCCAAAACATTTCCAGGGAACGCTCTTTCTTCTCAGGGGTGCAATCACCCTTCTCTGCAATCTGGTTTATTGATAACCCCTGATTATTTCACATTGAATTTACATCCTACACTATTTACATCCAGAAGCGGATAAAAATTGATATATTTTATGATTCATAAGCCAAACCCCAGCAGAAAATTCACATTCCTTATTTATGAGAGCAATTACTGGAAGGCTATGATATTTCACATAAAACTAATGCAAGAAGAAGTAAGCCTAATTCATCATTTATGCTTTTAAATACGCCCTCAAAACGTTTTAAACTTGACTCCTGCAACCTATTGTTTCCTGCTACATGAGATCAGACTTTTCATTAGATATTGAACAACATCATATTTTGGTTGTAATCATAGTTTTTTAAGTTCTTTCAAAAGTTCTGACGGAATTTATAGAGAGAGAGCGCTGGATTTTCATGAAATGTATCGTAAAGTTTTATTATTGACTTTCCTTCTATGCCAAGTTGTTGCTGTTGCCCAATTTATTTTGGTTTCAAGGATTTTTCTTTGCAAAAGTATGTCTTGGAAGCCATTATCAGATTGGTATCAATCTTGCAGCATCTTTTAGCATGCATTTATAATGATGTCATTGAGGCGACCATCATCCATTTCAATTAGCTATAAAAAAATGGCATAACTAAGTTAATTATCTGTACATTCTACACATCACACGTCACACATGCCACAAGAAACATAACAGACCAAATGGTTAATCCTGTGAGAGATTGTTACAGATTCAACTTGATAATGTAGTAGGCTACCTTTCTTTCATGCATCGATAATACATGTATGCGATTCATGTTGAATGGATGTCTGATATCTGTAATTCAATTGAGCAAATTTACATCTTGCTGGAAAGCTTCAGATTCAGGTCTTCATATCTGCAAATGACAATTGATTGTTTCATTGTTAACATAGTGTTATATTCAAACTTTCTAGCAAAATTTGACCCTCCCTGTAATCCGCTGTACATTTTCAAATGACCCCTGGAGGCTATCTGTTGTTTCTACTTATTCTATTTATCCACTCTCGACATCCTTGTTGGGACAATTTGTTTATATAAATTATTCTTGGTTAGTGTGGATAGATTAATGTTGCAAATTTTCGATTTTCAGGAGAGGTCAACTGCGTAGCCTCCAGATGTCGCTATGGTGTATTCTAGATTATTATGTGTGTCATTAGTTAGGTCGATTCTAAGTTTATGATATACAACTGTTGATTATAAAATTATTGACTGTATAATATTGCTGCTTATATTTGATCATTATTAAATGGAGTGTGTCATGTTTCAAATGCATCACTTGGTAAAAACTATCATTCAACTAATATATATTTTTTGTTCATATTCACTTGTATTTGAAATAATAGCTAGATATAATATTTAAAATGAAATTCCATGGTACAGTTATAAATGTTTGGAGGTCATAGTTTTCAAAGTTACAATTCTTTGTTGCCCTTCAGAAAATTGACATCATTTTTAGATTGTGTTGTTGTTTTGTTTCCCAATTTTTTCAGGTGCCGTTTCAGGATTTTTTCAAGGGCCGTTCTCATAAAAAATTCCCAAAGTCCCGTTAATAGAGAGGCCATTCCATTATTTCCACTTTTAAAAGAATGACGAAAGTGTTCCTTTAGCTCAATATATTGATTAACTAGCTGTTTATGGATTTCATGGGAGCAGGGATTACCATTACAAGTATGTTATTAGAATAAATCTTATGAAGGGTCCTCGACATTTCCTGTTTAGACAACACACTTTCAAAGGATAATTCAATGAGTACATCAAGTCACATGGTACATTGGTACAGCATTGTCATGTCTGCAATAGACAGGTGGCTGCTGTACAGAGGTGGCAAAATTGGAAAAATACCAAAAACTTTTTTGAGATTCATACCTTGCAAGTAGTCTTCTTACTGCTGTATTTCATATTTAATTTGTATGCTGCAGAGATGGATCTGTATAATGACTGACTGCTTACTTACTTTGCAAACTTTTGGTTTGGGCTGTGATTCCCCATGCTGGTTGACTTGCCCAAGTCTCACTTTTACTTTTATGATTTTGATATGTTGGTAAGTGAGACTTGTGTCCTTTGGCAATTCTATTGTTTTAGAAAACAAAGAAGCCGCCAACAAAATCTCGTCGATGACGTTGTTTATCTGAGTATTCCAGGGTGTCAACAGTTAACAGCGAACGAATCGTAAAATATATAAGAGCCTGAAATTTTAAAAGCTGCTAAAATGTTTGACAGAAATGGTGGCTTGAGTCACTTGTTGCATATATATATATTTCAGGGTATTGGAGCTAATTAAACTTGAAAACTGATTTTATTAATTACTGCAAACTTTTTGAGCGCTCGTTGGAGATCGAAATACAGGTTGAAATATGATTCATTGTGGAAATGATAAACATTTCACTTGAAGGTTGCTATGTTCTGAATAAATCTTTCCCTTGCTCTTGTACACGACGTGGAACTGTTGGATTTTTCGATGGTAGCCCAAAGCATTCACAATGATACAATATTAAACAATCCTGGAGGGTAAAAACATTTACGGATAAATTCGCCATCTGTATTCTGAATGATGATGTTGAAATAAGTTTGTAATTTTTGACAAGCATCAGTTAATCGACTTGATTTAATAACCATAAGTTTCCATATGGATTTAAGTCATTTTATTTTGGCTTGCATGTTGCATCTTTCATTAATTTACGAAATGTTGGACCCCGTCTTTCCCCGTACATCAAATGCGTGATAATTTGTCAGAACAATACGATCAAACAGAATGCCGTTGTGCAGAATCCTGCACAACGCTGTACGAAAGGAATAAGTCCCGCTTACCGCTCGTCAAAGTGCGGTATATCAAAGCGGGACTTATAGATCAGTCAACCATGCTGGTAGACATACACCTTCCGATTCAAAGCTATGTACGGTACGTCATTGTTCTAAACATAACATGAATTTTCACATCAGATAGTTCATGAGATGTAAGAAATTCCTTAATTGAGATGATTTCTCACAAATAACAAGACATTCCCAAAGTAGTTTTGTTGTTTGCATTTTTACGGTTGTTTAATTGTCATACCTGTTTTTCCAAAACCCTTCTGGCAGTTTTCCACATTACAAAAGTTGTTGTTGTTGCCAAGCTGAAATGCCTGATAAGGTTTTCAGCTGCATCTAGGTCTTTCGCTATCCGGCTTGACTTTTTGGTACCTTGTCCAATTTTTCAACTGATGCTATTACTGGATTGATCCATTTCAAATTATTAATCAAAATCCGTGATTCATGTTAAAACAAACAATAAAAGGATTGATCTCTTTGATCTGACGACACGTGTGATTTGAATCACATTTCCCGCCAAAAAACATAGATTTCTATGCGTGGGACGTTTGATTTAAAAGTTAAGACTTTGATTGGGAACGGGAGAAACAATCAATTTTTTCATAATTTACGTGTATGTGAATATATTATTACGGTTATTATTATTACTGAACAGTAAAGGAACATCATGTAAACTTTTTGCGAATTTTTTTGGGGATTTTTGTTCTGCAAATCTTCTGCATGTTTATTCCAAATGACTCTCAACTCGTGTCAGCCTTAATTCAACTTGTATCAGCTTCATAAAAACATCAAAATAACAGCCAATTTCATCGCTCTGGATGCATTCTTATAGGGCATAAATGATCCAAACTGATATAAAATGATGCTTTAAGACTTTGATGGGTTTTCTTGGTATATCGTAAGCATAAACAACAAACGACTACTGTTCTTTTTTATATTGCTATACTATCAACTCGTGTCAGCCTCAATTCAACTTGTATCAGCTTCATAAAAACATATCAAAATAACAGCTAACTTCATCGCTCTGGATGCATACATTATTGCGCTTGCCTCGCTAAATATGTTATCCTACATATTCTCCTTATAATTTTTTGATGAGCAATGAAGTCAAGGCAATCGTGAGAGCTTATATGTTGCAGCACGCTACTCTGTGTTGCTGACCTTGAATATTGCAGTTACTGAACTGTGAGACAAACGCCATTACTGAATGCGATTAAGTTGACGATAGACGCAAAAGCAATATTACGTGGAAACGTAACCGCGCTCGTACTATTTAAAAAGTAGACTGGATACTAAATAGAGCTGACGCGAATTGAATTTTCCGTTTACCCTACCTAGTAAGCCATAAGGGCGGGAACATTGTACAACTTGTATGGGCATTGTAAAAGAATTATTAGTGTGATTAGTATTATTACGTTCAACTGTTGCTTTAAGTTCACCTATCCATAAAAGTCCACGATCGTCATAAGATTGTAATTTCCTGGTTGATTCAGATAGATCAGGGCTTCCAAGATTTTGCCAGATTGCTGTCGAAATAATGGTACACGACGCACCTGTGTCATGCTGAATGGGAACAGTAATATTATTTAATTTTACATCTTCCATAACTTCATTCATGCTATTGATACTTCCTGGTTGATCATCATTAATATCCAATAGAAAGTAATCATTGGATTCCATTTCATTTAATTTTTGTACAACTACAGATGACTCTAATGCATAATTGGTATGACTTTGCTTGGCATGATTTGAAGTCGTTTGTTTATTATGGTATTGTGACTTACTAGCGGAACGGCAAACGGCACTATAATGCCCTCTTATACCACAAGCTGAACAGTTTTTACCGTATGCTGGACATCGTCTTGGTGGATGAAGAGAGCCACAATTCCCACATTCACGCTGATTACCCTGTGTTGACTTGGTGCTGTGTATGGCATCTTGATTTCCAGATAATTCTGTTGGCTGAAATTGTTGTAGTGAAATGTTGCAGTTGACAAAAGCAGTTGTTTGGTTATATTGCCGCACACGCTCCCGGAGATCTTCGTACGTTGCGGTTGGTGTAAGGCTAATGTAATCCAACAGATTTTTACGCAGTTTAACATCAGCAAATGAGTTGATAAAAAACAACTTTTTCATTTCTTCGTTGGGATCTTGTTCATCTTTGAATTTATCGAAGTCACATTTATCTGCTGCATGATTTATGCGAATATGGAGTTCATCCGCTGATTCGTCCGGCATTTGTTTGATGGCCAGAAAATATGTTCTTTCAGCGATAATTAAACGCTGTTTTGGTTGTACCAATTCCATAGCTTTCTTCTCAATCGCTATATAAGGAATATCAGCCAGTTTCAATGGCCTGACCAGTCTTGTTAATTTTATTAAAGCATCTTCGCCACATAGAGAGAGGAAGAGATCCGTAATCGGATAACGTTTATTGGCAGGATCATCTGTGAGTGATTTCGTTCGAGCTTTTGGCTGCAAATGCTGTAAACCAGGCTTCTGTTCGTTCTGGATCTGATAGATTCAGTGACTTTACTTTCAAATCCATGATAAATAGCTTATTTGATGCTTTGATTTGATAATTGAGTGATGATATACTGTATATTTATAATAAATTTCACTCGGGGACGCCAATTTGTGGTGTCGTTCTAGACAGAAAACACGCTTGCATTATGTCTGAATAGAACTGACTATATTTCAACATACATTACAATTACTATATTAAGATCATATGACTTTAGCAGTTACACAATAATCACAGTAGGTATTTACATGTTTATAATTTGGTGACTACGTCACAACAATTAGCGACGCAGACTATTGAAAGACAAATTAAGATTATATACGATATTCTTGGCATTGTCTTTGCAAATTTTAAGCCTGCAGTTATTTCTAGACATTTTCAGTACGCTCTATAGTGTGTCAGATGGACAGCAGATGTTACTTACCTTAACCTATAATTATTATAAGAAGCTTCTCTGTAAAACATTTCAAAGTAAATAATAACGACAAGAAAATACTATAGGAGGGCTATTGCAACGTTTCGAATTATCAATGTAACTCATTTCAAGCTTAAAAGAAATTTTGAGTTAATAAGTCTAAAATAAATCTAATTTACGTAAGGTATTA
Organism: Haliclystus octoradiatus; assembly: GCA_916610825.1. NCBI lineage: Eukaryota > Metazoa > Cnidaria > Staurozoa > Stauromedusae > Haliclystidae > Haliclystus > Haliclystus octoradiatus. The sequence goes on from OU744446.1 coordinate 14,708,754, forward strand.
TATTACAAAAACAACGAAATTATATACAAACACATAAAGACGAAAATTAAAAATTATAATTACGGAATTACATTATGAGAATAACTTGAACTTCACAGATAGTGGGGCAGATAAAGGTTCAAAATCAGCAATATACCACAAATTGCGATACGAGTATATTTTTAGTATCAAACGAAAGATAATCGTTTATACTTCAAATAGAGCCCGTGACCCCATCCAGATTCATTCTGAGTGCCGAGAAAATGGCATCCAAAGTTTGGTTTCACCTACGTCCGTTTAAATGAAAAATTGCGAATGTGGTGAAATATTTTTGAATAGAATACACATAATTATCAATTTTATTATTAAAATGATATTATTAAAACTCCCACTTTCGTTCTACAGCAATATTTTGTGTAAATCTATATCATTACGCAGTATAATAAATATGCGCATGCGCAGTAGACATTTCAGAATTTCGGAATTGTTGCGTTATTAATGATTATACATGTAGTATTGATATTGAGTTGGCTTAGGAATTGAAAAATTGATGTTTTTCTACACAATCAAGACATTTTCTATTCAATTAGCACTTATCAGGTATGTCTATTCCGATGTGATTTGTAAATAAATTATTAATAGGTGAAAATTTAGGGCTTTTGCCTCCTAAGTTTACTCTCAGTATACCATATCAAATTAAGCAAGTATAAGAATAGGAATATGCTAATACAATAAGAATGATCATACGCCAGAAACGTAATTATGGCTTTATTAGGAGCTATTTAAATTTAAGTATTGAAAGTGCAGCACTACTAATTTAGATTTACAGTATTTAGAGAATACTTGGAAGCAGAAACATTTATTGAATAATTCGTTTTTCTGGCAATGCTTTTTATCTTGTTCATACTCTACTTTTTGGCAATTATTGCTATTTTTAATAATTTTATAATGAAGAATCTTTGGTCTGATTTCCCTTTCTTCATCTCTTCACTAGGCAGGAGTTCCATGTCAGTGACGAGGATCCAATCCTTTAAGTTAGTAGCGGACGCCTATATAAACTTTATGTGCTCTGACCACATGTGTCGTAGCTACAGGATTTTGACTTATTCAATTTTGCCCGAAACAAAGGTGTCGCATTTGCATATTTGGGAGCTTTGGTATTGTAAGTTTTGGGTACATTTTGCAATTTTTCGTCTCAAAATTGCCCTAAATTTGATTCAAAACTTAGCATGGAAATGTGAAATCTATTTAATGCATGCAACAATTGTGTACAAGCTTAGTCACGACATAAAAAACCATTTTGTGCGTTACATATCAAATGATTTGAAAGCAGATAATCTCGTAATTCTTGGGTAAGTAATGACTCCATGACTTTCATCTGTGGAGTTACGCGACATTGATTCGGGTATGGCACCGAGAAGCAGGACCAACGAGAAGCCGTGCCCTTCCCAATCGAAAACTGTTTTTACAAATATAACCTCATAGCTGCAATCACAATCTAGCAGCAAAATCTCACGAGCAATATAATTTGCATAGTCCCAGGCTATTACTTAACCTCCTCTCGGCGACCCTGTCCAGAAGGACTGTTTTACGGCCTGTTTAGATGGAAACTGCACAGCATGACATATAGGGAGACGATTTGGCCCTCATCTTTTTACCAGTTTCGTTTTCGAATCTTCAGCTTTTCGAAAATTAAATAACAGATAAGGAACTGAATTCAATCTCGATAACAGTATTACTACTGGAATGTCATATGTACTGCAAATGGTGACTGGTTTCCAAAGCTATCTGTTAGTGCGCTTGCGACTTGTGTAGATGAAATGACAACGTGGCTGGTCCCCCAAAGTCTGTTTATATGAATAAATTGTCTCGCCAAGGTGGGATATCCCGCTCATGAAGTAAAATCCCAATTGAAAGTCCATTACGATTTAGAAGTTCTTCATATGAATATAGACTTGGTTGTACCACACGTCCTTTCTTCTGGGCTAGTGCACCAAATAGAGATATTAGGAGTTCAATCACCATTGACAGTAAACCTATATATAACATTCCAGGTAGTTGCGTTGCTATTCATTTCATATTGTATTCCCATGCTATATCTTCGCTTCCAAAGTTTGAGATTTGAAAATTGAAGCGGTGGTCAGAGGTTGGAAAAGAGAGACAAACGTTCACCAGGCTGTAACCGGACTGGACGGAGGAGAAGACTTCCATACAAACAGGATGCTTTGCAGGCGTTCAAGACCAGAGGCAACCATAGCATTTATACAAGAAATAAATGTTATCGACTTTAAACAGGACATTATAAAATATCTCTTCAGCACTAGGCTCATATCAGCTTGGTTTGACGAAAAATGAAAACAAATATTGAGCTTCAACTTTAGCTGACACCCGGTATTAATAATTTCTCTAAGCATGATGGGTTAGCAGTATTTGCAGATATACGCCAGAGATAGATAGATGTTTAATTAATCATGTAAAACACTTAACAATAATAATATACAAATCGACGTAGTTGAAAGTTAATTAGTGATACATAATAATTATAATCCCTGAAGCAATCAATGCTTGTTTATTTGGAATACCTCTACATTTATAAAATGATTAACGAAATAAGTTGTAAAATTTATAACAACATTTGAATAAGAATAGTCAACAATGACAATGATAATAATAGTGATACTAAATATGGCTAGAAGAATAAAATAAATTATATAAGGCTACTTATAATACAGTATACCGTGTTCTAGACAATCCGATACAAGCCATGGATCAAAACAATTGTCTTTGGATAATAAAAAGGTTGAAATATACTACAATTTTTAATTAAACTCCTTGTCTGCGGAGCACTTTTCCGAACTTCTAATTCATTTCTTGTGTAACTATAGACCTTCAGCTAATCAAGGTTTAGTAATTTTTGCAACTTAAAATGAGATGAACTGCTCATCAATTGCGATTAAAATAAGCAAAGTTGAGGAAGCCGAAGGCTGAGCTACCCCGGGCATAGGTCGCAAGCTCAAGGCTGGCTTATACGAGCAGTCTCTGACATAGTACGTGATCGGAAAGTCGTATTCAAACCAATCTTACATTTGCAGCCATTTGAAAAAAATATTCTAATTGATAAGTAATATATATAGTAAGAGTAAGGACATCATTATAAAATGTTTTTCTTAAGTGATATAGTTTATATACTGTAATTAGATCAAGTATATAGCACTATATAATTATGATTCTGATAAAGTTTTATAGTCATCTTCAGAAAATGCAAAAACATAGTAAAAGTGCCTTGCTTATGTATATATAAAACTATTTTTATAGCCTTCTCAGCTAATTTAGCATCAATATGTCATTTAATAGGCTAAATTTTTGTAATTCAGAAATTGCCTCTGCGCATGCGCAAATTGTAGAATTGCGCAATACCATAGATAAAAACAAAATTTCAATGCAGAACTAATGTTGGAGTCTTATTAATAGCATTACAATAATAAAAATAACAATTATGTATATTCTATTCAAAAATATTTCACCACATTCGCAATTTTTTATCAAGACGGACGTAGGTGGAACCAAACTTTGAATGCCATTTTCTCGGCACTCAGGCTGAAACTGGGTGGGGTCACGGGCTCTATTTGAAGCATAAACGATTATCTTTCGTTTGATACTAAATATTTATACTCGTATCACAATTTTCAGTAAGATTTCCTTTAGCTGCCCCACTAAGAGTCAGTTTGCACATTAATTTTGAGGTGTAACTCTCTGGTAGCAAGCATCTCCTGTAAACATAATACCATCGATTACTTTTCCTAAAATTGAAATAAAAACATTTCACTTATATGAAAGAGTTACTATATTACATTATTTGTGAGAAATTGATAAACGATCTGTTTGGACATCGAAGCAAAGTAGACCGAAGACGCGGGGAATAAAATATAAGAAAATTTGAAAATGATATTTAATTGACGTTCAACTAATTCGAAAAGAATTCAAAGTTCGATGAAATAATCAAAGCATGTACAGAGAATTTGGGGTTTCAGAGTTCAGATTTGAGCAAGGTATTGCATATAATACAAAAAGAAGGCAAAATTAATTTTCAGATTTTCTGTAAATAATGAATGAAATAACTTTGATCATTATTAAAATAAAATTTCATTATGTTTATCAGTAATAATAGCAGCTAGACACAATATTTTGCTAAAGCTTCGAAACTGGAAATAGTGTGTCTAGTTCTTATCTTTGCTAAACATAGTCAAGTTAAATTCAAGAATATTTATTTCAACAAAACATAAATTGAATTGAAATTCAAGCACAAAATTTGTCGTAAATAATTATTATTTATGGGCCAAAAGGTATTGGCATAGTAGAGCGTAACCACCGTACAATTAAAACTATTGCGTCCAGATAAGATTGTAGTATTTCAGTAGCGGTATATTGGTACAACAATACAAAAACTCATAGTATGTCTAAGCCGCCTTCACATTACTCGTTTAATTATGTGCAAGATTGAAAATTGTAAAGCCGTGTTCACCTGTAAAACAAATGATTACTGAATATTTAAAGGGTCAACCAGACCGGGAGCCTTTGCATTCAACTTTTTTTCAAAATGGGGTCTCGCAGCCCTTTTATCAACGTCATAGCTTTCCTCATAATCTCATTTGAGCCGTATAGCAACCTTTTAATTTTGTATGAATATTTCTGAAAAACAACATGAAAACAGGAGCGAAACAGTGCGAATTGAATATTAACGATAATGAAAACTATGGTAATTATGTACGACCGTGAAATATTAACATCAAACCATGCGAAACAGTCTGAAATTTTTATCAAAACATACTCAAGCCACAGAGAGAAATACACGAAGGAATGGCAAAACTGATCAATAATAAAATACTATTTTAATTGATTTTGCTGTAGAAATTCATATATTCCATGGGTCCAGAAACTATATATGATGTTTATCTCGATCAAAGTTCCATAAATATCAAGTGTGATTGAAAATAGAAATGCAAAAGAAGCTGTTGATTTGAGGTTGTGAAAATGGAGCTTCGCTTTTTGTTCTTTGAAGGGAGCTCGCATTGATTGGTTTGTAAACAGGAAAACATTATCAAATCTTCACTCTGGTGTTCCTTTAGACAAAATTCCTTATACCAGTCTTTGCAAATCACGAAATTTAGGTAAAACTTCGTTATGGTTTATTGCCACAGCATGTGAACAGATATCCTGATGTATAAGTCAAAGCGCTTGAGTTATCGGTTGCCTTCTACCTGCTCCTTCCCTTTTACCACCACGTTCTGGCTTTCAGGGAACTTGGCATTCGTGTTATTAAATTTATCGAAGATTAGAAATAAAGTATACTCTAGTAAGTAAAGCTCTTGTTCAAGAATGGTTCAAAAATATTTTACGACAAACGCATTCTAGACGAGGCAAAGCCATGTTTGGAAACGAATGTTTGAATTTTATGTGCACTATTCAAAGTGTGCGCGAGCAAGGTTTCCCGGTCTGTTTTGACAATTTAATTGGTGATTGCGTATGGGTAAAACCTGATTTACATGTCAGATGCTATGAACCTTGGTTGGCTGGTGTTGCGATTGAACAATTAGCTGCACAAAAGGTTAGTGTGAAAGTTTACAATGTTAATTCAATTCGGCATGTTTCTCATGTATGAAGACGCATTTCTACTGTCGAAGAGCAAACCGTTGAAAATACTTCAAACTCTGATTCTGATTTTATCCGAGGGTTCGTCTTCGTCAGACGAAAATGATGATGATGTTCAAATCCGTCTACCGATTCGAGAGGTCGACAGCCTCAATGGTTAAATAATTTTATTTTAGATTTGTAAATCTCGGGGGAGTGTATGCTAAAATATTTAATGTTTGTTTATATGTTTACGAATATAGAAGTAATATTCTTTTACTTCTTTTACGGATAACTTAATCAATTAATTAATTTAATCAATTAGTTAATTTAATCAGTTAGCTTATTTAATCAGTTAGCCCTGCAGTTAGCTACTTAATTGTATTTCATTGTAAAGTTTGTATTACTCAGTTTGAAATCTGTTGTCAACAATATGACATAAAAGTAGACATATCACTATGTTTGCCAGATTCCTGAAAGTGTTATACACCAGGATTGTACACCTTAACTCAGCTTGTGTATTTTCTGAGTGGTACTTGGTTTTCTTTGTGTCTTTCAATTTGAATCTTCTAAATAAACTTACAGTTTGAAACAGTATTTCAAGCATAGACTTACATAGGCTGCTGATTCCATTGCCAAACTTCATGGAAAACACATAGCAGCCATGGGCATCCATAATGGCTGACACAAGGAACCTAGCCTAGCTCCACAAGGCCCACTATTCCGCTACGTACCTACGCTCATCTGGTCCTTGTAAAAAATACGGTCAAAAAGTGATGCGCAGAGAAAATTCTGACCCTAATACGCATGCGCTCTACAAGCGCCTGCTGTCAAGTATATGCGGGCCAACAGTAACGAAAACAACAGGTGTCAAGACGGAAGGACATTTATCGACTTCACACAGTTAAAAGCAATTTCAAATTTTAAAACAAAACGTAATTTTGTAGCTTTGCAAATCCTAGACATTTTGATCGAAGTGAATTAATATTGCAGATATGAATTGAGAAAAGGAATGAAGAACAACTTCTACAGAGTATTAAAGAAAAAACAGCGTTGAGCCGAATTAATATATTAATGTTGTTACCACACAAAGGAAATATTTCTGACATTCACATTAACATTTAACAATAGAGTAAAGTAGATGTATTCAAATCATTCATATCATACAAAAGTATTATCTGTAATCCATTCTATCAACTAATGATAAAAATATCCGTAATGAAGTCCAATGTTATGCCGCTAGAATGAAAAGTGTGTCAGCCACATTCACGGAAAATTACAATATTTGCATGCTGATAATCTACCGTTTAATGCCACTTTACCAGCTGTTTTCAACTCATACAAGTAATCAAAGTTTAAATTTGTATGTCGATCTTCACAATTGCTGCGATGAGTGTTTCAATATGAGCAAATTATTATTTGTTAGGGCATTCAGTGTTTTCTTCCAAGTTGCACATGTTAGGCCTACAGTTCGACTTCAATCGATTATGCATTCAGAAGGCACATCTCCAGATAAAACAATCGTAACACGCAAAAAACAAACATAAAATCAAGTTTAAAAACCTTAAACCTTGGTTTGAACTACGAGAAAACACATCCAAGTTGCATTCGAGCCAGCGTATTAAACGGCTTAACAATATTTGGCAGTTTAAAAACTTTATAAAGCAGGCACATCTCCAGATTAAAAGAATTAAATACCCAATAGAAGCATGCTGATATATTAAATGAAAATAGGATTGAGCTCAAAACCTTTGGTTTAAACTACTACGAAACACCCACAAAACGAGCAACATGTAGCTTGGAGCTTTGAAAATACGTTTGAATAATACTTTGTTCTTGAAGGAGTTGTAAGCTGTCTCCACGTCACGAAATAATCTCATAAATTAAGTAATTTGACCAATCACTGCATAGATCCAAGATACGTCACAGATGCTTAGCTGTGATTGGTCATTTCATTTTTCTGAAATGAGCGCATCACTTTTTGACCTTATTTTTTACATGTCCCCTATACGCAGCAGCGGCAGGTCAAATGAAGTACAGGGGCATGTGGCACAGGTCTACAAGGTACCAAAGCAGAGGCTTGAAAACCGCGAAATTTCAAGCCATATTTTGATCAATTTTTGTTTCTAAATGAAACGGGATTTTTAATTATAAAAGATTTATTTATGACTACCAATTTTTAGTTGCATCATACATGAGTTAAAAATTCTATATTTTAATCGCATTTGAAGGTAAATAGTTTTTTTTTTCAATTTTTATATTTCCTTGTCTCTCGATGTGATTTTAAATTATTCATAAATGTTTGAAAATAATTGTGATCCTATGAACAAATGTCGCTTTGCTGGCAGGAAAATATATCTTGCTCTGACAGTGAGAACATATTGTTTGGAGTTTAGATTACAAAAAAGTTTATAGTAGAGATCAAATAATTTTGAAAATGTCAATGAGGAGAGCGCTAAAATAAGTCCTTTGCGTCAGCCATCTTTGTTCCCCATGTTGCACATTTTCGTCAGCAGTCTATGTAAGTCTATGATTTCAAGCTACTTTTTCAGTAACAGACATCAGACATTGTTTACAGCATAATTATTATGCTACTGGTGATGACTGTGGATTTTTGTTACTATAGAAACATCCGTTTATGCTCATTAACTATAAATGCAATATGCATGTGGCAAAGAAATAGAAAGCGTGTGCGAATGCTACCACTCAAAACACTTCATTTCGTCATGAAGCTGATTTTAACAATGTTGTTATCGAATATGCGAGAAATAATCTGATATGTGTGTCAGCTACAGTAAAGCATTTCTTTGGCAAGGTTATTAAAAAAATTCGACATATTTTACGCACTTAACAGTCATTGCGTTTTACGACGACCTCATGGCTCCAAATAACCCTCGATCTTACACTGTAACTAATGCAGTCAGCGTTTCATAAATTTCAAAGGTATCGCCGGGCAGTTAGTGGGATAAAAATCAATATTATACTGTACTTTGGATAAGGTTGTTTACCCAATTAATCAAGATGTTCAAATTTCTTATTGAGCGTAATTAAATTTATTTTATGCTTTATTTGAAATTTAAGTGGCTATTATGAGCAAGTTTTGTGCAAACAAAAATCTTTCAATAATTATTAATCTCAATAATATATACGCGATGAACAATTAGAAAACAGTTTCAAGTTTTCACTTATAGAGCAGAGAAATCTTCACCCTAAATTATCATAAAGTATCACAATAACACTTTTGAGAAGCAATTCAAACGAGAAGTGTAAATAGCAATTGAAAATCTACAAGAACACAGACCAGGATTGATAAACCAATCACGATGCAGAACTAAATTAGTAAACGCAATCGTATTCGCAATAACGTAAATATTAATGAGAATAGAAATTTCGCTTTCTTCATTATGAGTTACTAATCGCAAACGTTCTCGTCTGATTAAAATCAAGCAACCATGAGATTAGAAAATATAATTATAACTATACTTATTTATTCGTGTTGTGAAAGAATAATACATTGTCTACCTTGCAAGTTTGAATTTAAAGGTCGATACTTTGAAAATAAAAGAATAGATTTGATCAACGAAATGGCTTATCGTCAAACCATTAATATTCATCAATGTCGAGTATTTTGTGAAAAGAACTTAAATTGCGTTGGAATCACTTTCAAAAAGGGGATTTCGAACATGGAAAATTGTAAACTCTATGACTATTGGAGAATTGATTTCCATCTTGTTGAGAATCAGCTATACGATAGTATTATTACAGATGTGGTGAGTGTTGTTGACGTACATTAGAATTGCTCTATTTATATTTTAAGATGGAAATTGTTTTGATCAAATATGTCTGGTGCTTACAATATCTATTACCAATAGCATTGTATACTCTAAGAGATAAAATAAGAGACAAGAACCTCTTCAAAAATAAATTTATTCATATCATTCGTATGTCATACAAATTCACTCGAAATATTTTTATCAGTGTGAAGATATTGTGAATTGTTCACGATCAATTAATTCAATTAAATGAGATACACCTTCTTGTATTTCAATATATATATAGATAGATAGATTGACAGAATTTTATTTCAATCATGAAAAGTTTACAGAGTCTACCAATAGACCAAATTTACATTTACGTTTCAGTGTTTCAGTTTACAATGATTGCTGTTACCCTTTAAGCCGTTCTGCTAGTTTATCGGGTGAAAAATTAATTTTCATGTTTGAGTATTTATTTATAGCAAAATAAGAAGATACAGAGAGAAAAGTTTTCGGATGATTAAACATAGACAAACATAAATTATTGAAAAATTAATTTATTGAACTAATGAAATTAATGATACAGTAAACCCGTGATTAACATAGCAGTCTTGTATGTCATATGTTATACTATAGCTGTCCAGCATATGATTTAGTAAATGCCAGAAGATTATTGAAGAAGTTCGATATGGACAATTGGCTTTGGTTTATTCCACACCAAAAGCCGCAATGGATAATTTGGCATATTTTTCAAGAATGTGGTTTGCAACAAAAGGAATGTGAAAAATATCACATTTGCTTGTCTCAAGTTTGATGTATATATAGAGCATACATGTTTAGGAGCACATTTTGAAATATTTTCTGTACCGAGGTCATTGATTTAATAACATATAAGTCCTCTTATTTTAATATATACATGTTCTTCAAATTTTGGGTTGTTGCATGGCTTGAAACTATAGCATTTGCAAAAATATACAGTTCTGAATCATTTAAGGATCTTGTGCAGATTTAAAAATTTGAAGCATGGCCTCAAATAGGAATGCCATATGGTTGTATGGTCTGTATTTTGTGAGTGGTATGTGAAAAAATCTTTCAATTTGATTAAAATATTACATAGCATGCGTAATTTCTTGCAGACAAATTCGACATATGCTGTTTAAAATTAAGCTTAACATCTGAAATTATTCTAAGGAATTTGATTAACTGTTTGGAACAATTTGTCCCACAGCTATTGATACATTGTTTAGCGAAATATTGATCAGTTACCATTTTGTGACTACTTTGAGTTCTTCATTGACATTGAATTGGAGCATATTTAAATAAGAATTTGAGCATTCGAGGGTAGTGTCATCAGCAAACAAACTTACATGAAATTTAGAATTAATAGGTAAATCATTAATATAAATTAAAAGAGCAGTGGTCCAAGTATGCTGTCCTGTGGTACATCACAGATGCCTTCAGTGGCAGATGTCACGTATAGCCGCTCTGCTCCAATAATACACTTACGCCTTAGTATCAAGCAGAATATTACTTATCAAGCTTAATTATGTTTCTATTATTATTATATTATTATATGCTCCTTTTTCAAAATTTATCCTACTTGAATAATATCTTAATATATTCGTTTAAAATTTGACTTATTTATTATGGTTACTACTTATTTGTCGCCGGTTGGTGTCTGCTTTTCAATCAAGTCATGGTTATCGATCATATGGTAACATATAGTCGTGAAGATTTTATAAAGCTCCGTCATCCATATAACTCTATCGAACCCGATGTATGCAACCTCATTAATCGAAAAAGAAGGAAAACTACAAGAGGTAAAAGGGATGATAGGAAAATTAAAATCATAAAGTTTTTAAAAGCAATTAGAAGCTCCAGTCGCAAAGAATGCCATCACCATAACAACGACGAGTGCATTTCAAACACACATAACTCAGTACATGCATATACAACTGAGAACGACGGATCTGTTGTTTCAATGGACAATAATTTACTAGTTGACAATGAGGAAAATCAATACGATCTCCCTACTGGATCAGACTGTGAATACAACACATTTCAAGCAATCAAGAATCTCAAATCTGAAAATAGCAATGCCGTTATATGCCCTTGGAATATCAATAGTATATACAACAAAGTGAAAGCATTTCTTCCCCTTCTTGAGAAAAATGTTGCGGGTGTTCTATGTATTTCGGAATCAAAACTATGTACCATTGACTCATCTGCAGCTTTTGAGGTGAAATCTCACAGCTACAAAATTTATCGGAAGGAAAGAAACGGAGGAGGTTTAATTGTATTCATACTCAGTCAGTTAAAACCGAGAAGGTTGTCTTCCATTGAAGACCCTGATGTAGAAATGATCTGCATAGAAATAACAGTAAAGTGCACACAGACATGTTTGCTATTTGCATACCGACCACCATCAACACATGCAGAATATTTTCTCTCTACAATCCAAAACACAGCGGACAAACTCAGGCAAAGTAATCGTAACTTCTACATAATTGGTGACTTCAGTTCGAACCTACTACGCCCACAATCCGATGGAAAGCTTTTTGTCCAGTTTATGAATGATAACGACCTCAAAATAATAACGCGCCCAGTCAGCGACACCTTACTAGATGTCATTATTACAAGTAAAACAAGTCTCAACAATTTTTCGGCTGTGATTCCACAAGCTGAGAGTGATCATTCCGTGATTTGCACTGCCCTAAATGGCCAACATAGACCAAAATCAAAGAAGATATATTAGAGAAAAACGAAAAATCTAAACAAGGAGACTGTAGCTTCAGATATTGCTGATATCCCATGGAATGATATGATTGAAAATAACACTAGCAGCACAAAATTCACTAGTGTAATGAAGATGTCATTATTTTGACAATGGACCATCATTGCTCATCTAGGCAAAGAATAATGAAGCCAGATCAACAACCGTTCGTAACACCTCGCCTTATCAGAATCATTGTTAGCAGGAACAGACTGTACAATAGATATATTAAGACCAAAACTCAGCACAATTACAGACTGGCAAAGAAAGATGCTTCAAGGATCAGGCGACAAGAGATCCGTAAAAACATCAACAACATAATCAAAAATGGTTCAAAAAGACTTCTGATCCAATTTGAATCACTGGTTTCCCAGTAAGCAGAAACATTCCTCAACGGAGATTAATCCATTGAAATTATCTTATTATACCTGATCCTGAGAAAGTAGCAAACCAACTAAACGACAAATTCAATTCATTCGTGGATAACCACAATAGCATTGGAGAACAAAATATTGACAATCATCTATCAATTTTAAATATCAAACAACAGATGAAAAACAAGCACATAACAACATTCAGTTAAAGACACACAACACCGATTGAGATATGAAAACTTCTTAGAAAGCTTAAGACGCGGAAATCATCAGGACACGACGGACTGCCCAATTGGGTACTGCACCAATGTCACCTGGCCCTTGCAGAGCCTCTTAGTCCTGTATTCTACATCCTTATTGATGACAACACTTTTCCTTTGCACTGGAAAAATGCATCATTTATCCCAATTTTCAAAACGTCAGACCCTTTGATAGAAACTAACTACAGGCCCATAACACTCTTGGCTGCACTGTCAAAGGTTTTCGAACGAGCCATCAACAACCAATGTTACAACATGCTGACAAATAACCTATGGTCTACAGCTATATCAGGGTACTTGCACGGACATACATGTGCAACAGCATTACTCAAAATAACAGAAGACTAGATGGAATCATCAAACCATGAAGAACAAGTCACCACTAGTTGCCCTAGACTTGGGAAAAGCGTTTGACTCAGTCATTCACCCACTTCTGATAGCAAAAGTAAAATCATCAGGCTTCTGCGATGATATATTCACATTGGTAAGAAACTACCTGAGCAACAGAAGACAACACGTGAAGATCAATAGGAAATACTCGGAATGGAGGACAGTGCCATCTTGGTTTCTCAGGGAAGTATTCTTGGACCATTCCTTTTTAACATCTTCGTCAATTATCTCCATCAAGCACTTGAATTCGCATCTATCAGACAGTACGCAGATGACAGAACGCTTTACCATTCAAACAAAGTCATCACTGATCTCTCAACTGAGATGAACAAAGATATAAAATAAATCTCAAAATGGTTCAATGTAAATCAACTGAAGATCAATCCCAAGAATACAAAATCAATGGCTCTCCGAGATTAGGTTATTTCACTTGAAATGGATGGCACTCCACTAATAATATCTCCTTATCTTGAAATCCTTGGACTCTCCATTAACTCAAACCTGTATTACAAAACACAAATTAGCTCCATCTGCTCGAAGATCTGGCATGATTAAAGCATTCCCCCCCCCACAACAAGAAAATTTGTCTCAGGAGATCCTTCATTCCCCACATCTTTCCTTCTGTAACATTTTACAATGCAATATAACCGAAAGCTTACAATTCTTTCTCGACTAATCCATGGCCAGAGCAGTAAGAGTTGACTTGGATGGATCAAAAGACATTCAACAGGGGATTGCGTAGCAAAGATATCAATACAACGTGGTACAACAAAGCAAGCTGTTTTGGAATCTTTGGTTATGCTATGTCACAATGTCAGATGCAAAAAGTCCCCACAATACATTTCGGTTATTTCAGCTATGTAAGCGTGAAAACAAGAGCTGCCACTAGAAACTCCTTTGTTGAGCTCAGTTACACAAATGCGCGGCTGGCAAAGAATCTGTGGTACGTACTCCTGGGAAACTGCACACAATGAAATAAGTAAAAATTACAAAGGAGTAGATTACAAAACTACATATTCATTGTGAAAATTCATAAAACCATCAAACTTGAAGAACTAAATAATTTAAATAAGAAACAAAACTGTGTTTAAGTTATATTAATCTACATACAGTATTTGAACGAAATATCTTGAGCATACTTGTGCCTAGATAAAACTGTGAAGCTCTGTACGACAAAAGTCTTTGAAAATTAATCAGATGCTCGTCTCTAAGTATTGAATGAAAATAAATGAGATTCAGTATTTTCAAAAATTGTGATTAATTTCTTTAAACAGTAACACAAGCATTCAAATTCAGGACTTCCAAGAAGAATATTTCAGAATTTGTACAAGTATGATATACTGTTAAAAAGTTACTGTTATAAATGCCACTGTAGAATTTTGGTGATCGATACCTTCAAAGACATTGAAAATAGAATAAAATATACAATAATGACATTTAATTAAAATTTTTGAAAGCTTAAATTGTTACAAAGTCCATTTTTGGTACTAATCTGATCGTCACCATAGACATTTTTTTCTAAAACTAGATTTACACAACGGCAATTGTCACCATAGCAAGAAAAATAGGGATATATCATGAATAACCTGACCTCGCCGATGCTGATTTTTTTGCTTTTTCGTAAACTGTTATCTTTTCAAAAACACTGTGGCCAAACGTATCGATAGACCAACATTTTTGTATTGTTTCGTAATTTAAACATTTTAATGGTGTCAAGCAGGATTTGCGAAGAGTGTAGAAAATATATATGAATGTATGTAACTATAGGTCTTAGATATTCAAAACATTTTTCTTGCATTATAGCTTTATTTTAAATAAAATTAAATTCAAAACAGAAGCAAGTAATTGATGGTATCATAGTTACATTATACACACTTCCCAAGCAAAGTTATACAACTAATTGGTTAAAAACCATATTGATATCATATATGGATGTATGTATGCATGCTGTATATTTGTCAAAAATACCATCAGTATTCCATCTGTACCCCCTAGTTTTTAGAGTGTACAGCCTTGGTTAGTGCTAAAATTTAAAGAGTATTTGTAGGTAAATCAGTAGAGAAATGGGGCTGATATAACGTCATCATTAAACTATTACATATTGGAATTATTCGTTGATTAAAAAAATACCTGTGGCAGTCAACTGATTATTCAATTCGGCTTAGCGGTTAGGTATGACCACGAAGGATGTATTTGGAATGATTTTAGAAAAAAATAGTGTTTCAGGCAGATGATCATACTATATGGTTGAGAATCTTAACTATGAAGACAATGTCATAGTAAATATCCATCCATATTCTAACTTAATATATAACATAACGTACGAGTTAACATAACAACGTAACAACATAACATAGAACATAACAACGGTTGAGCACTTTAATTTTACTGCAGAATCCATGATGTAAAAAACATTCAACTATTCATTGAAAAATATACCAATATAACCTAGGGAAACTTACATTATGCAGTTAATTAGCAACATAGAACGTGTTATTAAACGAATGAGATGGAAGGCCGTCTTTCACACGGAAGCCGAATCACAAGAAAACACAGAAAAAGCCGCGAACAATAATTTTGGATTTAAATCGAAAAATTGCGCGCAACCAATAAAAGGTATAGGATATCCAGTTCAAACACACAAATGATGCATTCTAACACCAACCTTAAAATGATATCAAAGCCCTGAAATCGTCCTCTACGAGCTGAGAAAAGAGACCCACGAAAAGCTCTTAGAAAAGAATAGCACTGCAAATTATAGAAAGGCTAGTAAAGACCTTGTTAATGACATCAGCCTAGAAGCAAAAGGCATTACGGAGAAGCTCAAAATTGACAAAAGAGCACATATAATTGCCGAGCAAGAGGCATTTATCATATTGAATGATAAAAAAGAAAACATTTCACATAACCCAACATTCAGACTGATCAATCTCGCGAAAAGCGAAATCGGAATAGTAAGTAAAAAGGTCCTTGAAAAAATCGTCAATAGAGTGAAATAAGGCATACATTCCAACCAATGGAAAAACTAATCCTCTGTGACCAAATGGTTCAAAAATCTCGAAAATAAACAGCAACTGTCATTTAATGGTAATTAACATCGAGAGCTACCCTTCCTCATACATGAAAACCTTCTCATTCATGCACTAAATTATGCAAAGGAATTTACAACCATCTCTGAACAAGATATCAACTTCAAAATGCACTCACGAACTACCGTACTCCTTCAAAAAGGAGTCACATGATCCAAGAAGGCCAGCAGTAGCCTCTTCGATGTCTCTATATGTAGCTACGATAGAGCTGAGGTATGCAAACTAGTCGGACTATTTATATTGAACAAGCTTAACAAAATATTCAAACAAGGGAACGTAGGACTATATAGGGACGATATGGCTTCTCAGTGATCAAAAATTAATCAGTCCCTCAAGCAGAAAGAAGGTGAAAAAGGGTTACCAAAATTTTCAAAGACATTGGTCTAAATATGCCAACCAAGGCAAACGTGAAGGAAACCGATTACCTGGACCTTACATTTAATTTTACAAATGGCACTTTTAAGCCGTACAGAAAGCATAATGACCAACTGTTATATATGTGTTAACTAACACCTTGTATCTAGCGTAAACATGATCAATGGGCATATTATATTGAGACATCACATGGCGCAGTTGATATTTTTGAACTTACCATTGTTTATCTTGTTTAGTTTGATATGTTATTTATTATCATTCTGTTTATCGTATATCGTTTACATTAAACGTTATGCCTAATAAAACTCCAAAATCGAAGGCACGAAAGAAGGGCAATGCTGATGTTGAGCCGCCCGTTTTTGACGATAATGTCAATCTCGCTGCCCGTATGGATTCGTTCGAAAAACGTATGGAGAGATCGTTATCCGCATTTATGGAACAACTTACTGGCCTTAATACGACTACTGAAACCGTGGCATCTGTTTTGCCTAATGCGAGCGACGACGATTCTCTTGTTGTTGAAAGTGTGCCAGTGAGTAATATTGAAAACTCGGCTTCCGGGTTACGCCTATCGAGCGCTTACCCACCTCCAGATAAATTGTCTGATAACCTTACATATGGTCAGTTTGTGGACTGGAGACATCAAATAGATAACTATTTATTATTTACGGGCCTTACTCGTTGCCCTAGCCAACAGCAAGTTTCATTTCTGATTTCTCGTATGACTCAAGAAACACTTGACACTGTCCGATTGGTATTAAATGTAGATCAAAGAACTATTACTACAGACACATTATTACTTAAATTAGATGGATATTTTAAGCAAAAAGATAATCTGCGGATACGTCGTGCAGCATTTATGCATTATTCACAAGGTGAGAATGAACCGTTTTGTGCATTCTATCGTGAAAAACTGAAATTATTTCATCTTACGGACCCCTGTCCCCATTGTCACGATCGCTCATTGGGGGACTTCATTATAGAAGGACTTTATGACTCTGAAATCAGACGAAAATGTCGTGCTCTCGATGAGGGCGTATCTATTCATATTATCAAAAAATTATGTGAATCCGAAGAAAATGCACGAAACGAAGAGGTCTCTAGAACGGCTCAGGTTGCTCGTGTAACTAATGTTCATAATAAGCTTCGTAAAAAAGCTTCAGATACGAAATCTAACACTGTCCCCTGCAAACATTGTGGTAAATCCAATCATGATCATGATCCACAATCTTGCTGGGCTAAGGATAAAACTTGTCATAATTGTAACAAGAAAGGTCATATAAGACCTGTGTGTCGTTCAGATAAAGTGGACATTAACAACGTTACAAATGATGTTTCACACATAATTGAAAGTGTGAAGCTAAATGCTGTTTCACATACCACACCTAACGTTACATCAAAATGTCAACACATCTCTCTAGCATTATCATTGACACATCGCAAGCAAATAACTGTTAGCGGTATTCCTGATACTGGCGCTGAAGTTTGTGTTGCAAGTGACACTCTATTGACGGACAATAATATTCCTTTGTCTCGTTTAAACCACACCTCAGACAAATTATCTGCTACTAATGGTTCACCTTTAGAAGTTCTTGGCGTTTTACATTGCCGTGGTATTCTAGCTACATATAGCACTAAGATGAAAATATATATTTGTAAAGGGGTCTCAGACTTTCTTATTCCGACTCAAAATCTAATTGAGCTTGGCATAATACCTGCTACTTTCCCCGCCCCTATGGCATCTATATTACGCACCGTTGTACAAGAAACTCCTCATGTTTCTTCTCACAAGCCTCACAATTTATCTGAAAATATACGTTCTCAACTACTAGATGAATTTTCTGATGTATTTAATGATACTGATCAACTTAAGCCAATGGCTGGTCCACCGATGCACATTTATTTAAAAGATGATGTTACACCATATGCACTTTCTACACCTAGAAAAATTCCCTTTGCTTGGCAAGCTGAGGTCAAAAGCACACTTGACAGTATGGTAGCTAAGGGTATTATACAACTTGCCGATGATCATCCAACAGACTTTGTTAGCCCACTAGTTGTAGTACAGAAACCAAATGGTAAATTACGTCTGTGTGTTGATTTTACTAAACTCAACCAACATGTCCGTCGTCCTGTTCACCCTTTCAAAAGTCCATGGGATGCTGTATCAAACGTACCTCATACAGCTAAGATATTTACTACGTTAGACGCAGCTTCTGGTTATTGGCAGGTACCCTTAGATGACGTTAGCTGTCCATTAACTACTTTTTTAACACCCTGGGGACGATACCAATATAAACGTGCCGTTATGGGTCTTGTATGTGCCGGCGACGAGTATTGTCGTCGTGGTGACGAAGCATTGGCCAACTTACCTAATTTAGAAAAAGTTGTTGATGATATTTTAATTTATAATGACTCTTTTGAAGCACATCTTACAAATGTACGTAATGTTTTAGAGCGGTGCCGACAACAATGTATTACTTTAAATCCTAATAAATTTATATTTGGACAAGAAAGTGTCGATTATGTGGGATTTATTCTAAGCAAAGATGGTATTAGTGCTACACCCAGACGAGTTGAAGCGATTACTGACTTTCCAGCTCCTACCAATATTTCTGAGCTACGTTCGTTTATGGGAATGGTTAATCAATTAGGACACTTCTCTAAAGAAGTTGCTCATTGTTCAGAGCCATTACGGCATTTATTATCTATTCGTAACGAATTTATATGGACTGAACTTCACCAAAATGCATTTGACAGTGTCAAGAAGACACTAGTTTCACCTCCAGTCCTCAAGCAGTTTGATATTAATTTACCAACAGAACTGCATACTGATGCCTCCCGTACCTACGGTTTAGGTTGGAGTTTATTACAATTGCATGATGATAATCAATGGCACTTAGTTGATTGTGGATCAAGGTATTTATCTGATGCTGAGTCACGCTATGCCACTATTGAGCTGGAATTATTAGCCGTTACATGGGCTGTTATTAAATGCAAGTTATATTTACTTGGATTACATAAATTTATTGTCATTACGGATCATAAACCTTTAGTTCCAGTTATTAACGACTTTACTTTGGCAGCTGTTGAAAATTCCCGCCTGCAACGGCTAAAAGAACAATTGGCGCCTTACTCTCTCATTGCTACATGGAAACGAGGTAAGGATCATTTAATACCTGATGCTTTGTCTCGTGCACCTGTTAAAAATCCTACAGATGAGGATCAACTGGCAGAAGATATTACGCAACATATTAATTCTATTGTTTGTATCAATGCAGCTTCTATTACGTCAGAATGTCATCAACCTCAAGATGCTATGCTTTTAAAATTACAGAATGCTGCCTCTATTGATGATGAATATATTATGTTAAAAGAAATTATTTTAAAAGGTTTTCCAAATCAGCGTGACAAACTTCATCAAATTATTCGTCACTATTGGAAACTACGTGAAGAGCTGTCAATCAATGATCAACTTATTCTACGAGGTCATCAGCTTTTAATTCCTAAAACTATGCGAAAAGAAGTTTTACATCGCCTGCATGATTCTCATCAAGGTGTTGTTCGTACCAAACGACGTGCTCGCAATGCTGTTTATTGGCCAGGTATGTCATCTGATATTACAAATTTAGTTGAATCATGTGCAATTTGCCAATCTCATTTACCGAGTCAACAAAAAGAAACATTGATTCCTAGCTATATGCCTTATCGTCCTTTTGAAGATGTAAGTTCTGATTTATTTAGTCATTCTGGTCATCATTTTATGGTTTACGTTGATCGATTGTCTGGTTGGCCTGTAGTTTGCCGTTACGGTAAAACCGATCCAACCTCTAATCTTATTATCAAAGACTTTAAAAAGATCTTTTCTGACACTGGTATACCTGTGCGTTTGCGGTCAGACAATGGACCTCAGTATAGTTCGCATGAATTTACTAAATTTTTGAAAGACTGGAATGTTACCTACGATCCGTCTTCACCTCATTATCCTCAAAGTAATGGTCACGCGGAGGCAGGGGTAAAAGCTATGAAGAGTTTAATAATAAAATCCTTTGAGAATGCCAAATTTAATGAAGATCATTATTATGCCGGCCTGTTAGAGTGGCGTAACACTCCCAAATTTGATGGTTATTCTCCTGCTGAAATCTTGTATGGTTTCCCATTACGTTCACTTATTCCTGCTCATAAGTCTGCATTCGCTCCTAAATGGCAAGCCCTTGCAGCATTAGTTGACGCCCACAATAAGCAAATGGACATTGTAATATCTAAATATAATAAACATGCAAAGGATCTACCAACACTGGCTATTGGCAACAAGGTCCGAATACAGGACCCATCTTCTAAACTATGGACACATGTGGGAACAATTATTGAAACTTTGCCACATCGTAAATATCGTATTCAAATGCCAAGTGGTCGAATGTGGGTCAGAAATCGAAAGTTTTTACGTATTGATTCAACATTAGATATTCCTCCAACTGCAACAATTTCATCAGACATCCAAATACCAAGACGAAGTCATCGTACTCCTGTTGTACCAAATCGGTACAGTTAACTTCTTAATAATAATTATGATTTGTTATTGACGTTTAATGACTTTTTTGTTGTTGTGTGTATCTATAGTTCTGTTTACAGCTTTGATACCACGATAGTATGATATTGCCATACTAAAACATTATTAGTAGTTGACATTCAAATTCAATATACCTTCTTTATGTTAATTCTACTTTATTTTTCATTCATGCTTTTGTTCGTTTATTACCAGTACAATTTTAATGAATTCTTAAAATTCCCATATCGATAAAAATCTTTAGTTTCTTAATCAAAACTCCCAAAAGGGGGAGATGTTATATATGTGTTAACTAACACCTTGTATCTAGCGTAAACATGATCAATGGGCATATTATATTGAGACATCACACCAACAACTTTACATTAACGTGAAATCTAACCATATACCTGCAGCAGTCAACCAAAGACTATCAGAGCTTTAAAGTAACAGCGAAGCATTTGGAAAGTCAAAGTATATTTATGAAAGCGCCCTAAAATCAAGTGGTTACGACACAAGCTTATCATTCAAGCCTCGACCAGCACCGGCAAACAACAAACGAAGGAACCGGCGGAGAAATATTATATGGTTTAACCCTCCATTTAACAAAAGTGTCAAAACCAACATCGGGAAAAAACTTATATAATTAATAAAAATACATTTTCCAAAGACCACAAATTCTAAAAAATGTTCAACAAAAACAACACAAAACTAAGCTACAGCTGCACCAGTAATATAAAAATATCATTTAAAATCATAACAATACAATTATTAACGAGAAGAAAACCGATAACAGTGCAATTGCAGAACCAAGGAAGCATGCCCTCTAAACAACTAAGCCTCACAGAAAACATCATATACCAGACAAGAGATAATAACACCAACCAACCAACAAGGCCAGTGTTACATTCGACTCAGGGAAGGTACTTTCAAACAGCGCTACTCATATCACAAGATGACTTTCAGAAAACGCAATTACGAAAATAGCACGCAACTTTCTAAGCATATTTGGCAATTGAAAGACTGAAAAACAGAACACCAAATCAAATGGTCCAAGCTTTCAACCAATGCTGCGTATACCAACATATCGAAAATTGAAATCTTTGCACCGCAGAAAAATACTTTATAATCTCCTAGAAAGAAACACTACTTAACAAAAGATCCGAACTAATATCCAAGGATGGGTGTAACGATTACAGAAGTAACGGCGTTCCTTGTAATCGTTACTTTTAAGTAATTTCTAATTGTAACTAGTTACTTTTTCATTAGAAAATTAGTAACGTACTTTCCGCTACTTTTATTTTTTTCCATTATTTTTCACGTTACTTTTTCATTTTCTTGTTGTTTTCCACAAAATATTGACGCACAACACATTTGTCTAAAAGGTTGCTAGTGTCGCCACGGCAACCACTTCGGCATGTTTTGCTTCAGTCCTGCCCATTAACAAATTGAAATTTTGCTCACATAACGATCCGATAGCGGTCAGCACAATGAAACGAATTGTTGACAATCGATGGTCAGCATTATCTGAATCTGAACGAGATTTTTTACATTTCAAAGATTCTTTGACAATTGAAAATGACGTCATTTATTTTAAAAGTGTTCCCTTCATTCCCGCAAAATTACGTCGAATAGTTTTACAGAAAGCTCATGAAACCCATCAGGGCATTAATGCCACATGCAGATTTCTTCTAAAAGGAGCATGGTGGCCTGGTATTTTTCGCGATGTAGATAATTTTGTTTCTACTTTTCAAAAATGTTGTTCGATTGGACCTAGATTTGGTCAAAGTGTACACACTTGGCCAGAGGCACAATCATGGGAAAGACTTCAGATGGATTTTGCGCATGTTGTTGATATTTTCTCGATATTTATTCTTGCCGATGCAGGAACGGGATGGATAGAAGCATTCAGATGCCCAGATCGCACCACAGCAACTGTGATTAAAATACGAGCTATATACTAATATTTTCTCGTTTTGGTATTCCTAAAAATTTGATCTCAGATAACGCGAAAGAGTTTATTAGTGTTGAGATTGTGCAATGGCTTGCCAAACCTGGTTGCCAAAAATTGAATCTCCTGCCTATTTTCCCCGTTCTAACGGATTGGCTGAACGTGCGGTCCAGACAGTTAAGCGGGCAATGAAGGCATGGCACACAGGATTGCGTGTATCATTTGTAATGTTTCTAAATCGAATTTTGACCGTTCACCATGCGACATCCCTTGCTAGAGGTAAATCCCCTGCAGAATTATTGTTGGGACGCAATTTACGTGTTCCCTTTGTAAGTGATTTTTCATCTGGGGATATAGTAATGTATAAAGCGTCAAATTTACATGCACCTACTGCTGCTGAATATGTAATATCTAGGGGCTCTAACACGGCTTGGCCTACTACAAATAACAGAACTATTTTGGCTTCACGCAATAAGTTTGCTCGTAGTGGAATTATTGCTCCAGTTGCAGAACAATCGTCTACAGGTACCCGCTTAGTCATTACTCCTGATGGTAACACTGATATAACTGCTGAAAGAACAGAAAGACAAATATCACGTCGTTCAGAAAGAAACACTAACCCATCAAATCGTTATGGATATAATAGCACATAGAGTAGACTCCCGATTTATTTTTGGAAAGTGGATATTGTCGTATATCGTCACACGTTATCCCGTGATAGATTTAGCATAATTTAGTATACATTAGTACTCAGGCTTTTAATTTGTAATTACGTAAATCTTAACTAAGAGATCAGATCCAGTTGAGCCACAGTTGTTATCGGTCATGTTTTAACTATCTCACGTTATATCACACTTGGTAAGTCATATTCTAACATTTCAAGTTTACTTGAATAATTTAATGATTTATTTTGTACCTACACATGATTTATTCACTATCTTAGATATGATTCTATTATTAATGGTTACCACATACTTGCCATGTTTGTATTCATATTTACTAAACGAGAAAATGTTGGGAGACATGAGTGAAGCGCTAAAAAATCACGAGCTCTGAGCGAGTGATTTTTAGCTTCCCGAATGTCTCCCAACATTTTCGAGTTTATTAAATATGAATACAAACATTTGCAAGCATGTGGTAACCCTATTCTAAAATAAAACAAATGTAGAAATCTCATTCGACGGCGAATTTTCAATTCATGAATTCTCAATTTAAAATTCAATTTCAATTCATAAACCAAACATGAAGAGAATCCCACAACAAAATAGATTTTGTCGAATAAAGAAAGACATATACAAGAACGTCTGTGATATAAGTGGTACAATAGTTCTTTAGCAAATTAATGCAGTAATTGTTATTTAAATTTTAGGTTTACCTTGAAACAGCGTAGCATATAATTGTCTTTCATTCTGTGTTTTTATTTTGCATGTTACACGACCAATAACTCATTTACCAAGCTTTTCAATAAATAAAACATCTTGAGCTAAATGTCGTTTTGTAAATCGTAGCCATTATTGAGATACTTATTGGATTGTTATCAAAAAGTTATAAATTCTGTATTTTATCACAGATCAAACTTTTTGAAGCTTGCGGTTTTTTCCTGTTTTCGGAGCCATGTTTTACCCTAGGATTTCATGCACGCTCTTTCGACCAATTAGATCGTAGAAAACATTCGTGATATTTTAGAAATATGTTTCACTGATATCAATTGCATTATTTTGATCATATTAATTGTGTTCTCTTTTTTGTGTACTCCACAAAACCTGATGAAATTCTATACATTTGAAAAAGTAACGGCAATAGTAATTGTAACTAGTTACTTTTGAATTGAAAGTAGCTTGTAATCGTAACTAGTTACTTTTGAATTGAAAGTAATTTGTAATTTTCAAAAGTTTCTTTTTCGAAAAAGTAACTTCTAGAAGTAATTAGTTACTTTTTTGCCAAAGTAACTGTAACCGTAACTAGTTACTTGCGAAAAGTAACTTTCCCATACCTGCTAATTGTAGTATCGCAAGGAATACAGTCAGAGACGAAACAATGAATCTGTTGTAACTAAAAAGTGTTTAATAAAATCAAATCTTACATATATATACAGGTTTACAAAATGCTGACTAATATTACAGAAAGATCTAGATATACAAAAGTTAAGGATTTATGTTTACATCATCGTGATTCAGCATATTCTAGAATCACAGAAGGTCAACGAATACTACGACATGATATTAAATATAGGTTAAAATTACATCATCATGACATAGCATAATTTGAGATAATAATAGTAATGATGAAAATACTACAACTTCCCCCTTTTAGTCTGGCTACAGGGAATTACCATTTGAAACGAAATTTATAAAGATATTTATACAGACAAAATAAAAGTGATTTTTATATTGTGTAATGCAGTATAAGACTATATCTAGTTCTATCCTAATCTATCCGGTGGTTGTGATATACGGTTTGAACGACGTACTACAGTCTCTTCCGGAGTAGGAGCAGTATCCGTTAACGAAGTATTAGATGATATAGGATTAGGTAAATCATGAGACGACGATGTCTCAGCACTAACATTACTTCTATCACTTCCTGCTCTTCCAAATTGTGAGCGCAAAGCTAAAATAGTTCTACCGTTAGTAGATAACCACGCGGTATTGTTACCCTTAGCTACAACATATTCTGCAGGCTGAGCAGCCTTGTTAGTTACTGGTTTATACATTACATTATCTCCTATAGCAAAATCAGCAACGAAAGGAACTCTAAGCTGTCGACCTGTTAATATTTCTGCAGGAGTTTTCTCCCTCGCTAGGGATGTGGCACGATGAACAAGTAGGATACGGTACAAAAATAAGTCAAAGGAGACGCGCAGACCGGAGTTCCAAGCCTTCATAGCTTTTTTGACAGTTTGAACGACACGCTCAGCACGACCATTGGCACGGGGAAAATAAACAGGGGATTCAACTTTAGAAGAGCCCGAGGTGACCAACCATTGAACGATATCATCATTAATAAATTCCTTTGCATTATCGGAAACAAATGTTTTTGGTATG
The DNA here is from genome assembly GCA_916610825.1 of Haliclystus octoradiatus. Classification (NCBI taxonomy): domain Eukaryota; kingdom Metazoa; phylum Cnidaria; class Staurozoa; order Stauromedusae; family Haliclystidae; genus Haliclystus; species Haliclystus octoradiatus. Next base: position 14,734,918 of record OU744446.1, read on the forward strand.
CCGAAACGAGAAAAAATCTGCGCGAGGATGCGAATAACAGTTGACGTTGAGCGATCGGGACACTTAAAGGCTTCGATCCACCCACTACCAGCATCAGCAACAATTAAGATATTTCCCACATCGGTAATATGGGCAAAGTCCATGTGAAGACGTTCCCAGGGGGCAGCGTCAGGCCAACGATGGACACTACGGTCGCAAACGGGGCGTATTTCGGAACATTTTAGGCAATCAGAAACATAACGGTCTACATCACGGAATATGCCTGGCCACCACGCACCTTGCAGTAGAAAACGGGTAGTGGCGTTTATACCTTGGTGAGTAGAATGAGCTTTCTGGAGCACAATGGTACGGAGTTTCAAAGGGATAAATGGCGATGATTTAAAATATAAAAGCCCATTTTCAACAGTCAATTTATCACGCACTTTTACAAATGGCTGTTCAGCTTGAGAAAGATGGACCCAACTCCCTGAAACAACACGAGATATAACATCCTCAGCTAAAGGGTCACAATCAGTGGCTGATTTGACAGTGGCCACATCGAGAACTGGAGCAAAGAAAGCGGATGAAGTGGCAACATTGATGTTCGTCTTCTCGTGAAACTGTGGTTTGAGATAAACGCGATAGAGCATCAGCATGTGAAATTTGAGTGCCTGGACGATGCTGTAAGTCGAAATCAAACGCCATCAACTTAATTGCCCATCGAAAAACTCGGGCTGACGCGGTTTTTGGAATAACTTTATTTTCACCAAATAAAAATACAAGCGCTTGATGATCGGTAATGATCGAGAAACGACGACCTAACAAAAAATGGCGAAGACGTTCACAACACCAAACAATAGCCAGAGCCTCGCGTTCTGTGGAGGAGTAGTTTCGTTCAGCACTTGACAGAGTTTTAGAAACAAAAAGTACAGGTTTGTCGTCTTGCGTTAAAATGCCTGCGATGGCGTTTCCTGATGCATCAATGGTTAAAGTAACAGGTTTCGATAACGAATAAGGCTGTACTAATGGTTTTGAAGAAAGTTCTTGTTTTTAATTGACGAAAGCCTGTTGCGCGGCATCAGTCCATTGAAAAGCAGTGTCTTGTTTACGTAAATCGTTCAAAGGTTTTAATTTTTTAGCAAAATTAGGAAGAAAACGTCCGAAAAAATTTACTAACCCTACAAACGAGGCTACTTCGTCACGTGAAGTGGGCGGAGCAATTGAGATAATTTTTTCAACTAATTTCGGGTCTGGACCTATGCCACTGGCGTTGATTTTGAAGCCTAAAAATGAAATATCTTCTACTTTTTGAACACATTTTCCTTTATTTATAGACAAACGTCTCTGTTTAAAACGTTCCATGACTGCATTTAATCGCTTGTTGAAGGAATCCTCATTTGCCGCATAAATCAAAATGTCATCCTGATATGGGATGATGCCTTTTAGACCAGTTACAATTTGTTCAATGGCTTGTTGAAAAATGGAGGAACTATTTTTCATGCCCATTTGCAGACGGGTGACCTTGAATAGACCTTTATGGGTATTCAAGGTGGATTGATTTTGTGCCTCTTTGTCAATCGCTATTTGCCAATACGCAGATTTTAAATCTATTTTTGCGAAATATTTTGCACCGTTGAGATTAGCAAAAATTGTTTCCATGTTAGGAATAGGGTAAGAATCACTAAGGATTTTACCGTTCACGTGCACACTGAAATCAGCACACATACGGAGGTCACGATTAGACTTTTTAACCCAAACAATCGGGGAGGCATTTTCCGCTCCGCCAGTTTTTAGAGGTTCTATAACACCCATGGCTTGCAAACGCTCAAGTTCTTTTGTCGCAGCAGCCTGTAATGGCAATGGAACCGGTCTCGCGTTGCAAAATTTTGGTTGGGCAGTCGGTTTTAGTTTCATCGTGGCCACAATACCCTTAACAACAGGTAAATACTCAGGAGAGATTTCAACAGAACCAACATGCGAAAGTTTCAAAATATCTCTTCCAAATAAACCGTATCTACGTGAAGAGTCAATTATTTGTACAGTAATGGGTAAGGGTACCCCCTCTCTAACTATTGTTAATACACATTCCCCTAATACATTGAGACCACGATTATCATAACTACTTAATTTACGTTTGGATAATTTGAGGTCAGGTGAACCAATCTCATGCCACAAGACAGAGGATAAAATTGTGCATGATGCACCCGTGTCGTGTTGCATGGTTATTTTAACTCCGTTAATCTCAACCATCTCCATGATTGACTCCATGCTACTAATAACGTCATCGTCTATGTTACCGAGAAAATATTGTTCGTCTTCTCTTTCTACAAAATTATTTGAATATTTATTGCTACGATTATAATGTACCTTATTGCTAGTCATTGCTTTTGAACGACAGTATCTCTTGAAGTGTCCTTGTTTGCCACATCCATGACACTCTTTGCCATATGCAGGACATCTTTTAGGTTGGTGACTTGTACCACAATTTCCGCATTCTGATAATGTTGTTGTCTTCGTTTGATTGACATCATTTACTTCATTGGTCACGCCATTCGTCTGAAACACAGCTTTGTTGTCATCGCCACGGTTGAGGAACTCTGACGTCTGTTTATATTGTCTCACTCTTTCTTTGAGGTCGTCAAATGTCGCTGTTGGTGTAAGACGTAAGAAGTCAAGAAGTTCCTTGCTAACTTTACGATCGACAAATGCATTTATGTAGACCATCTTTTTCATTTCTTCGCATGGACCATGGTCTACTTTGAATCTTTCAAAATCGCATCTATCTGCTGCATGGTTCATTCTGATATGAAGGTCATCGGTCGATTCATCTGGCTTGATTTTGATTGCCATGAAATTCGTGCGCTCTGCAATCAACAATCTCTCCTTTGGTTCTACTATACCATCAGCAATTTTCTTTATGTCAATGAATGGCATATCATGGAGTTGTAATGGTTTTACTGTTCTCGCTAACTTCATTATTGCTGGTTCGCCACATAACTCCAAAAACAGGTCAGTCTTTGCAAGCGACTGCTGAATAATTCCTTCTGCTTTGACATCAATAACTTTCTTGCCTCTTGCTTTTGCTTCAAACGCTAAAAACCATGCGTTTGATCGTTCAGGATCAGACAAATCTAATTCACGTCGCTCCATATCCATGATGAATTAATATTGATGAATTGGTTGAAGACTATGATAAACTTCAACACGAACCTTAATGATTAAGGCCCACCCGGGGACGCCAAAATGTAGTATCGCAAGGAATACAGTCAGAGACGAAACAATGAATCTGCTGTAACTAAAAAGTGTTTAATAAAATCAAATCTTACATATATATACAGGTTTACAAAATGCTGACTAATATTACAGAAAGATCTAGATATACAAAAGTTAAGGATTTATGTTTACATCATCGTGATTCAGCATATTCTAGAATCACAGAAGGTCAACGAATACTACGACATGATATTAAATATAGGTTAAAATTACATCATCATGACATAGCATAATTTGAGATAATAATAGTAATGATGAAAATACTACACTAATATCGTAATGCCGGCATGAGAACAAATTTGTTTTATCTAACTACAAGGCAAAAATAACATAATCAAAAAGAGCATATAAAGGGAAATCAAATAACAGTGACTCTCTGTATACAATAAATACTAGCAGTTTCTTAAATTGTAAACAATAGCTTCATTGCACATTGTAAGTTCTAATAGGAAACATCCATGTATATTTTTCACTCTGTCTGAATATCGCATAAAGCGTGAACCTCTGAGTAACAGAGAAAAAAATATGTAATCATTGACTCTATTTATTTATCTATACTGTTCTGTCATTTACTGACATTGAGCACTATAACACAGCGATTGGATCAAAAATCAAGTAATCATCATAATATAACATGTACATAATTTGTACCAGAATTTTCATACACCTATAAGCGTGCGCAGGGTTGCTTGTGAAATATATTTGGATTGACTCGATCGCACTGTGATATCTTTATTAAGATACGTACTCCAGACTGGTGTACTTCCTTAAAGTATTTGATTAGATAAACTTTAATAGCAAGATGGAATGTTTTTACATCAGTGGAGATAATAGATGGTGAAAACGATATGTCAAGGTGTTTGATATATTTATAGCTAGACGAAGTTCATAAGATTGAATGTGGTACTGATTCTCTAAAATTTGAGTATTTCCATACGATATATGTGAGCATTTTCATGTGCCATTTTTAGTTGTCATTTATCCATTCACGCTGGAAAATTAGACTGTGAGTTTCCAATTTCCGAGATTTCCGTCATTTGCATCAGCGAAAAGTTTTTGAAATCTTCTTCCACTCAAAGGGGACCACAGGATGATCCCTGAGATACCCCCAGAGACTACAGTGTTGGCATAGATTAGACCATAAATTATATTGTCGATAATTACTCTTGGGAACGACGTGTTAGAATTTTGGAAATAGATTGAAGTAGTTCAAATTTCAAACCAAAAGAACACCATTTTGTAATGAGGTTTGCGTGAGAAACAGAGCCGAATGCTTTTTCAAACAAAATATATATACAATCAATTCAATGCTCCTTGTTAGCAAAAGCGTTAAATCTATTCAGACATGTAAGAATTTGCGTACGAAGAAGATGCGTTTTTGTAGGAATCCAACTTGTTCTTTGGATAAGATTATATGAAGTACATAAGATATAGGTCGATAATTTCTGATTAATGATGTCACTACCTTTCTGTATACTGGAGTGACAAGGCTGTTTCATTGTTAACGGAGGCAAGAGTGTATAAGGACATATCAAAAAGCAAAGATAGCGGTTTAGAAATATTTCCAGCTTCAAACACCAAAGGACATCGAGAAATTTTGTTAGGAAGTTGAAGAAGGCAGTCAGTACATAATCTTAGGAAAAAGAAACTGTAAACGTAAATCTATATCGTTGTCCGCAAGTGATTCTCAAGTAGATGACGTACATCATCATGCATCAAAACTAATTAAACATATTTGTTTAACATTGATCATTACTCAAAATTGTCAGTTTCAATGCTGCTGTTAGCATCTATGATTGATTAAAAATCTATATTGCAAAGGATTACTTATATTTTTTGTTGCCATCAAAATGAAAATGTCTCATGTTAGACATCTTGATGATTGCTTTGCTTTTCTCTGGCGTTTTCTAGCATTTTCTAATCATTGTTGGGTAAGAAATCATGGGTCTATCCTATGATGCTATAAAAAAGATGATTTCTTCAGAAATGTATTGCGATCGCATAAAGGCTTTGCTGGTAACGTGCGTTAAATTCCAATGAGATAACGGCGTTGAAGCTGAGAAAGGTACTTCTTCTACGTAATGGCACAGCTAGTAGACATGGAGTGGAGGCTCTATTGTGATCATTTCATAGAGCGATTTGGAACACATTTTTTGCCAGTGCCCAGCAGGCAACATGGAATTTGACAATTGAAAACATTTGTGATCAATAGCGATAAAATCGAATAAGATAATGGTGTATAGATAATCTGCCTTTATAAAGTTTTCTTTTTGAGGCTAATCTGCTGACATTTACCGTGGATTTACTAGCACAACACATTTGAGAATATAGAATTCAAATGGCTGTATTTTGTGATATGATTTTGTTGCCTATAGAGCAACAGATGTGTCTGATTAGTTGAAGTTCATGTTTCATTTACTTCGTGGTTTTAATCTAGTGAATTTGGGAAAAATTGTACCATGGGACTAATACAGCATGTCTCTGATACTGATTAGTTCTAGCTCATCTAGTTCATTTTATGGAATATTATATTTGTTATAATACAATCTAATATATAATATGATATAGATTCTTAATATTTTTAATGCTATTTAAATTGATGTAGACATATCCTGTATCAAAACTACGTTGTAGATAAATTTTATTGAATATCTGTTGTAACAATGTGTATAATGAATTGCTATATTTTCGGAAAAATCAAATGATTCATGCAATATGTTTGATTTGATAGGCTTGAAGTGGTTTATAATAATTGCAGTTCTAATGCTAATTATATTCTCAACAACACCGATATAATCAAACGCACATTTTTTTCCGGGTATAAAAGGGTGCTGATAAGATTCTACTAGCAATTAGTGGATGTCCAGTACTTGACCTTGTGTGATAAAACTTGCAGACTACTAAATAACCAAAAATAACTAAACAATTGTTACACTCTGAGAACATGTAAAATGTAAGTTCTTGACTTTAAGAAGTCTAAAACAAGAACAGAGCGTCTAAACAAACATGTCTTGTCTCACTCGAATATTTTCTGCTAGAGCCTGACATTTTTAGCCTGCGCGCAGACAATATTTGAAAACCTTTCTTCCTCGTTAGTAAAATATGCGCATCCGAGGGAATTCCCTTGTTCATAATTAAAATCTATTGTGATTGCAATCAATCGTTGTTGAGTACAACATATCTTGTACTGGTCAGTGATTGATTGATGTTTTCAGCTATTGTTTAGCAAATGTTGTTACATCAAACATTCAAAATTGTCTTCGCATCAACGTTTAAACGTTCGATGATAAACAATTTACGCAGTTTACGGAACGGGATTAACATTTCAAATTTAGATTTTACAACAAAGATGTTATCATGTTCTCGTATTTTATTTGGACTGCGGTCAACAACCTTTTATTGATGATTTCAGTCAAATATTCATTGCCGGTTAAAAATGAAGAGAAACATTCGCTAGAGAAGGAAACGCCACAGTATCACCGATAATAACTTGGATTTGGCTCATTTAATAGCTAAACCTACTGAGCTCAACCGAATTTCGAACAAAACCAATTCTTGATAAATTATTGTCTGGTAATTGCACTGAAAGAAAATCGAAAAGTTCCATAAGAGTGGAGCTGTTTGTATAAAAATAAATGAATTAAAATTTTTTTTATATTAAAAAGTATATTTTCTTGTTTCTTGGTGTGTTGTTTTCACACGAATGGTCGACATTGCAAAGGTATGCGTTTCACGCAGAGTGTGTTCATCTTTGGTCGTCTCAGCATCTCCTGTCAGAACAGGAGATTTCGCTCGGATGCGCAGACCTTACTAACGAGGAAGAAAGGTTTTCAAGTAAGGTCTCGGCGCAGGCTAGACATTTTTATCCTCTATAACATTGGTGGATCCGGGACTTCTTGGTTAAGGGCGCAAGTTCCCTAAGACGGGGTGATATTTACAAAAATATTAGAAAACTTACTTGAAATACCAAACATTTCCTAACAGACAAAACCGTTTCCCCGAAGAAGGGGCTAAGGAGCCTCAGTTGTGGGTTGTAGCCCCAGCTCCTTTAGTTCCCACCCTGATCTTTTAATAAGATGATCAACAACTCAGTCGATCCCATGTGACTTGTCATTCACTTGGCAAACTCAAGGTCTCCCTTTTGAGCCATTGATTCTTCGATCAAAATCCAGATTTGTACGACGCACAAAATATTAGTTAGTTCAACAGTGTTTCCATAGCCAGAATTATATCTGTATGGAATTATCTCTCTTAGCATGAATAATCTGTGTTATGATTTCAATATCATCATAATATTTTGTCGTCCCCTTCAAGTTAATTTCATTTCATTCTGTAAATGTTTTCAGGTCTTATGCCTAGGGGTACTTCTATATACATCAGCTATACGGGGAAGTGTCATTCTTAAGGGGTTTCGTTAAATTTTCCGGATCTGGTTCGGATTTGCTCGGATCTGGTTCGGATTTGCTCGGATCTGATCTACCTATATATCTGTTATTAATGTTTTTATATTCAGCTTTCAAAATCGCTATTTCGAATTTGAACTGCTACTGCTTGATAAAAATATTGATATATAGTTTTCTGTTTCAGTATTATCTACTATTTTATGTTCTTCAATCATATACATCTGATTTAATGTAGCCTATATTACTATACTTATCTTAGTTTATTACTAAACATTGAATTTATTCCTCTGATAGGTCGTTATATTAAATCGATATTGACATTATGTTGCATCTTGTTGTCAATATTTCTAGGCGTGCTATTTAAATAGAGATTACTTTATGGGTAGCGCGTGCGTACACATTTAATTCACTTGTTGCTTTGTATCAGAATACTCACTCGCTCGCAGAGCCTCGCTTGTTCGTACTCGTGAATAAAATCCGTACGCACGCGCTACCCATGAAGTAATCTTTTTATGTAATATTGTGATTATTGTTAACAACGATTATTGTTATTATTGTGATTGAAAAAAGGGATTTTATATTACGCTTGGATGATGTATGCTTCTTATTTTGTTTAGTTTAGCTTTATGATGTGGGTTTACTCAGATTCCTACAACAATTATTATTTTATTCAATTGCATGAATAGTGTTGCATAAATTAATAACCAAACAAAATTCAGTTTTACCAATATTTATCAAAATTATTAACCCCACTCATAAAAGACAAATGTTAATAAAAAAGCTCAAAGAAATGTTTAACAATAAAACCGAACAATTGCTTTAATAAAATCACGTCACTTACTGTTTTAGTTTTTATGTTTTTGTTTTCTAAATTGTCAATGTATTCTGAATGACAGCTATCCACTGTTGCAAAACGGCTAATAATTAAATGCTTATCTATTTGAAGTTCGCAAGTCAAAACAAAATTCAGCCGTGCATGTTTTTCAAAGTTGAAAAATTATTTTCCTGGGCAATGTTTGCATTTTTTGCCAAAAATGAAGTGGATTTTGATTGGTTATATCATTTTCCTCACACGCGAAAAAACATGATACAAGCAATATGATTGGTTATATCGTTTTCTTCACGTGTGAGAGACTGATATTGATTACTGATTGGTTAAATAAAAAACAGACGAAATTACAACAACAAGAGAACAATGGGAAATCTCGCTGGGTATTAAATAAATAACTTTACAGATGTAAAATGAAAGACAGGACGAATATAAATAAATTTTATTTGTTTTGATAGAAAAACCAATAAACCAAAACAACTCATTCTGCTGTCAGATTCGTGATACGTGATTCGTGATATTCGTGATATCATTGAATGAAGTTAAAATATATTTAATATTTGACAACAGGGAAGCAAAGAGAATGGGATGAAGAAGTTTCAGTTTTAAAGGCTGAAAAGCTACAAGCAGAGTGCTCAACAACATACAAAGCACGTTTGTTGTCCTGCAAATGCAAAGAATCTGGTGTTTGGCTTAATGACCTACCATCACCGTCGCTTGAACTATTCTTAGACAACCAACAGTTAAGAATAGCATTGTCTATCCGACTTGGCATTAAAATATGCGAGTAACATACTTGTCGTTGCGGTATGCCAGTGCCACAAATGGACATCATGGCCTGGCGTGCAAAAGATCAGCCGGCTGATGGTCAAGACATCCCAAAGTCAACAGCATTATCCATCGATTTTTGTCTTCAGCCATCATTCCAACCACACTAGAGCCGGCAGGATTGTCAAGGGATGATGGAAAAAGACCTGAGGATATGACCGCAAGTCCCTGGAAAAAATGTTAACGTCTGGTATGGGATTTCACATGCGTCGACACCCTGTCATCATCGAACCTGCCTTTATCAAATCAACAAGCTGATGCGGTGGGAAGTAGAGCAGAGGAAAGGAAAGTTAAAAAATATACCAGCCTCTTAAGCAATTACCATATCCAGCCCATTGGAATCGAGACACTAGGTCCCTTTGGTAATGCAGCAAAGCACTTCCTCGATAAACTTGGATCAATCCTCATCAAGAGCACGGACATTTTTTATCCCAAGAATAAGTATTGTCATTCAAATGGAAATGCGACAAGCATCATGGGTACATTAAAACATGGCCAACCACCTGACGAATTCTTCTATTTCAATCAAAACGGTTTAGATTTAGATTAGAAGAATTAGATTTTGAAATTAGTTTTAATATTTATTTTAGTTTTATGGTTTTGAAATATGTACATATATAGACCTTTGTATTTTGCTTTTTAAGTATGATAGTTTTTAACAATTGGAATTATTTGTATACAATGGAAATAAAATTAATGAAATACAGTGAAAAACTTGAAAAATTAAAAATTAAAGTTTTTTCAACTCTAGAAATATTATAATTAGTCTTATCATCAATCACATGCATGACTTTTAGTTAAATTTAATGTTGTCGAATTAGTACATAGTCAGATGTACTTGAGTTTAATTTAACTATATGTTGATCAACGATAAGAACCAGACACACTATTTTCAGTTCCGAAACTGTAGCAATATATGATGTATCTTGTTGTCTTCCCAGATCAACATAATGAAATTTTAATTATGAACCTTTTACAATCCTTTCGTTAATTATGGACGCAAAATCTCGTAGCTTTGATTTCAAATCCTGTTGTTTCATAATGTTACAAAAAATTATATATTGAATTAACCCTTTTCAAAGAACTGAAATGTTTGTATTTCATTTTTAATAAAAGTAATGAGCAGCATTGGTTTATAAATGAAGGACTAAGAGTTTGTTCCATTTCCCCCGGGGGGGAGTAACTCTCATATGACAGCTATACGGGGACGTGACACTTTTTTTGGGTCCATATTCCAGCTGAGAAAAAACATTTTGGGTGCGAGATATCAAATTTTAGAGCTTTTCGGTATCGTATTTTTGACTTTTTCAAGAATTTTTGGATTTTTTTTTCAGTTTTGCGTATTTACTTAAAATCAATCAACCTGCTAGCACTTTTTGGGTAGCATCAACAGAATTTTTGAAACTCTTTGGGTACTTTACCTTTTTCCAAAGTGGCACCCCCCGTCCCTGATGAGCTGGAGTTACCCTACGGGTAATTTTCATAGCGTGTATGTGTAGTGGATTGTTTTATGTCTATTGTCTTATCCATAATGTATTTCCTTTGTCAACTGTAAAGCTTCCGTTTGTAATCACGTATACCTTGTAAATGTAAATCACTGTATGTAATATATCAAGTCTCTTCACGTCTGCCCTTCGTGGCGACAGCACCTATAATAGCAAAGGTGGTCCACCTTCATAGAGGCTCTGTTTATCAACGGTCATATTAACCCTTATTCATCCTCTCCCTGTTGGTGGCCAGCTACAACTATTACATCAAATATATTTCTAAAATATCACGAAGGTTTTCTACGATCTGATTGGTCGAAAGAGCGTGCATGAAATCCTAGGGTAAAACATGGCTCCGAAAACCGGGAAAAACCGCAAGCTTCAAAAAGTTTGATCTGTGATAAAATACAGAATTTATAACTTTTTGATAACAATCCAATAAATATCTCAATAATGGCTACGATTTACAAAACGACATTTAGCTCAAGATGTTTTTATTTATTGAAAAGCGTGGTAAATGAGTTATTGGTCGTCGTGTAACATGCAAAATAAAAACACAGAATGATAGACAATTATAGGCTACGCTGTTTCAAGGTAAACCTAAAATTTAAATAACAATTACTGCAATAATTTGCTAAAGAACTATTGTACCACTTATATTACAGACGTTCTTGTATATGTCTTTTTTATTCGACAAAATCTATTCTTGTTGTGGAATTCTCTTGTGGGATATGCTTGGTTTATGAATTGAAATTGAATTTTAAATTGTGAATTCATGAATTGAAAATTCGCCGTCGAAGGAGATGAAGTGATTTTTAGCTTCCCGAGTGTCTCCCAACATTTTCTCGTTTAGTAAATATGAATACAAACATGGCAAGTATGTGGTAACCCTTTAATCTAATCAACGCTTATGTATGTGTGGTGGTATTTATCAATACTTATTTCATTCCACCCGCTACATATGTGCTCCACTTTAGATTGCTGATTTCACACCCACTTGAAGTAGGTCGCAATTCGAAGCAGTTCAGTATTTTTTATTATTTTATTTATTATAAAACTGATGGATTTATTTAATTTTACTTGTTCAAAGTTTTTTCTCGCAAACTAAATTCAAAACAGAATATTTTCGTTCAGGATATTTCACTATTCGCCTTAGAGCTTATCTACCCGCTAGATCAACCTACGAAATTTTTGAAATCTGTATATTTGGTGATTTAATGAAATCAAATCAATTATAATGAATAACTTTCATAAAAAAACTAAATTATGTTTTATTATATGTTATTATATTTTTAAATTATGCTTCTTCTTTTATCAGGCAATGAAGAATCATCAATCTGCTGGTAAGCTTAAATATTTTTATTTGAATAGTTTATATAAAAGTAAGTAGTTATTTTGACTTGCTCCAAGTATCACTTATTTTTATGACGATTTTGATATGTTGGTAAGTGAGACTTGTGTCCTTTGCACATTCTATTGTTTTCCAAGAAGTTGTCCAGGGGGTCGTTTTCATTCCAATTTCCAAATTCGATTTTGCAAACATGGAGTGCAATTTGAACATGATTTAACCGATATAAATTTGGCTTCATGATCGTCAGTTGAATCTTTAGAGCTGTCGAAAATACTATAGCTAGAAAATATGCTGCTGTTCTTACTTCGTCAAACTGATTCAGGTCAAGTAAGCGGGACTAAGTTAGTCAATTAGTTCTTAGAAAGATAATAATAATAATAATAATAATAATAATAATAATAATTTTGAGACAAATGACAGCGATAAAAGAGACATAATTTAGCAACGTTTCGTTATCTTCTTAATAACATCGTCAGGCGAGTGAGTGATATTGAAAATTTCATAAAATATATAGAGAAAACTAATTAACATAATTCTAATAGAGCGTTAAATTCACAGACATCGATACGGAAGACTGTCAGTGATCAAACAAAGAGCCGGGATTTAACAGAGTCTAATTGCGTGTTGAGTGTAGGCTTGATCTGCCGAATCGCAAGCATTTCATGAATGAGGCAATCAAAACGGTTCTTACATTTTTTAATAACTCGAAAGTTTTGATGACAATCGCGGACGGTAATACCATGTGAATGGCGAAGATGTGATCCAATGGCCGATCCAGTATGTCCGTCAATGCGTTGATGTAAGTGTTGGCAAGTGAAGCCAACATAACTTGCATCACACAAGTCACATTGAAAACAATAAACAACGCATTGACGAGACAAGAGCGGTGGCTTTGGCTCACGTAATCGCAAATCATCTACAATTTTCCTAGTGTTGAAAACCGGTCTGATAATTTGGCCGATATTACCACTAAGATTAGATAGCTGCTTTTTAAGTGAATTTGCTGAAATTTGATCTTTGAAAGGCAAAGTAATATTGATGTCATTTTTACTTCTGCTTGCGACTGGCAAATCAAGTGTACCTTCAACACGCTTCTTTCTAAATTTATTTACGTAAAACTCAATTAATTGACTAGGATACTTTAAGTCTAAAAATCTATTACGCACTATAGTGCACTCTTCATCAAAGTTTTTATCGGTTGATGAAAGCCGATTGGCACGATCTAGCATTGTAATCAGTAGTGCCTTCTTATAATTTGCATCAACATGACTCTGATAATGTAGTAATAATCCATTATCAGTAGGTTTATGATGAACACCAGTTTCAACTGTCTTATTAATAAATTTCATTGAAACGCCAAGAAAAGGTAATTTGTTATTCTCTGCGATTTCCATAGTGAATTTTAAAGCAGAATGTTCATTGTTTAACTTTTGTAGAAATTGATTAGCATCGTATAGGTTTGGCATAATTGTTAAAGTATCATCGACATAGCGATAATAATGTTCAGGAAGATCATTCTTTTCCTTTAGTCTATCTTCAATGTGACACATAAAAACATTTGCCATTAAGGGACCCAAAGGGGAACTCATTGCCACGCCATCTATTTGTTCTCTTTTATCGCTGTCATTTGTCTCAAAATTAATAAGTAAAAATTTATTAATAATAATAATAATAATAATAATAATAATAATAATAATAATAATAATAATAATAATAATAATAATAATAATAATAATAATAATAATAATAATAATAATAATAATAATAATAATAATAATAATAATAATAATAATAATAATAATAATAATAATAATAATAATAATAATAATAATAATAATAATAATAATAATAATAATAATAATAATAATAATAATAATAATAATAATAATAATAATAATAATAATAATAATAATAATAATAATAATAATAATAATAATAATAATAATAATAATAATAATAATAATAATAATAATAATAATAATAATAATAATAATAATAATAATAATAATAATAATAATAATAATAATAATAATAATAATAATAATAATAATAATAATAATAATAATAATAATAATAATAATAATAATAATAATAATAATAATAATAATAATAATAATAATAATAATAATAATAATAATAATAATAATAATAATAATAATAATAATAATAATAATAATAATAATAATAATAATAATAATAATAATAATAATAATAATAATAATATTAATAATAATAATAATAATAATAATAATAATAATAATAATAATAATAATAATAATAATAATAATAATAATAATAATAATAATAATAATAATAATATTATAATAATAGAGGTATATTTATCTGTCGTCAGATGTGATAGTGCTCAATACCGATTAAACATTGGCAGAGCTGTAATACGTAAAGATGGTGACTGAGTTAATAAAAACACATTCTTAATTTCCGTTACTATAGTTTCACACAGTGTGCGATCATCAGACAGTTAATACTCAATGAAAAATATACATGGTGACTCCTATTACATGCTAGTGCCGCAGTGCGTTATTGTTTTAATACAATAGTTGTCTTAACATACAATGGGCCATACAATAATATATCTAAAAAATGTCATCTATGCTTATTGGAAAAATATTATATTGTATGCTCAAACTATATGCTGGCTATAGAATAAACTATCTCATTTGTATTTCAGTTGAGCTTGCACGTGGGAAGCAATGTTATCAGAGTACCACATACACAAGCAGCTACTTCGCGGGATGCTATAAAGCAAATGATGGAAATCTTGACTCAAATTTTCCCTTGACAAAATCATGAAGTATGACAAATCGACAGGTTGATCCTTGGTGGAAGGTTTATCTCGAGAATGTTCACCAGATTTCACATGTGACAATAGTCAGACGAGGCGATTGTTGCGGTGAACGTTTTGACATGATCGATGTCTTGGTTGGTAATTCGAGTTCCGAAAATAGTCTGTGAGTTTTTACAGCCAAATGCTGTACTTTATACGTTGCCTTATTTAAAATGCATTTGCAGTGATACAATTATTCAGAAGGAAAGTTATTTAAATATAAACATAATAATATTTCTCTGAATTGTAATATATATCCGAGACAGTTTTAGGAGATTTTTAAAGACACGATGAAAAAAATTAGAACGTTTCAATAAACAATTATAGGATGAAATTCCTGGAGATTAATATAAATATAGATTCTGATAATATTCAGTACTTTTAGTATCTCTAAATACTGTCTAAAAACAATTATTCTCTTGCTCTGCACTCCAGGAGTTCCAACATAATACCCTTAGTCTATCACCAGCCACACCACGCTTTCTACTCTATAGATAATTCTGCAATTAATTTCTATCAAACGCATCGAGCGAAGAGATACATTACTCTAATAGATGTTTTAACTACAATTGCCACAAAATATAGTGCCAGATTCTCTACCAAGTTAACATCATTCTTTTAAAATACAGAATTGGATTAGAAAGGGCTCTTTAAATTCATCAATAGAAAATATAACGTGGTGGAAACTTAGAAATCAACACTTGATCACTTGCGTTTCATTTCATGATTTACATCATAAACGTTGTCTTGATCAGTCTTGTCATCAACCATCGTCCTACTGTATTTGTAAAGAGTGTGATCCTGGTGCATCTTATTATCTACATATTTTGGACTGTCCTGCAATAATTTCTGATATGAAATATATGCAAACAGAGCTACAGATGTATAATTACTATGTTTAAATTTATCATTATATTAACTCACTTAATTTGACATAATATATTATCTACTGAAGCTTTATATTAAAGAGCTATACTATATCCTAATTTATATTCATTCATTCACGCATTCATTCATTCATTGTTTCATTTATTTATTCATTCAGTTTATTTAACCTCGTATTTTACTATAGCAATACAAAATATTACATAAACTAGCACATTATATTCTTAATGTACATAGCAAAAGATGATATATCCTGAACTGGGTTCAAATATGCTGTATAAAGTAGGGCCATATTGAAGTCACTGATATTTACAGTGCTCTGATATATACTCCTTATATGGAAATGAAGACTCTGTTTTTCTCAATTTTTTCTATACAGAGCTGGATACCTCATTACTTGGCTTTTCTGGATCCATATACGTTTATTGCATGTTTTTTGTTGTAATTCTTATCTCTGCCTTTTGTTTTTGTTTAATATCAACAGTTTTGGCATCATATCGCATACGGGATTTATCATTATTACCCTCTTGCCATTAATTGTTGTGTCATATAATATACCCTAGTCTCCGTCTATTTCCTTTCCATGTTATGTTGATTCACTGTAAATTTCCTAAACAGCTTCTAAGTTATTCACGCGTATATATAAGTGGATTATATGCCGAAGTTGAGTTGATGAAGACGTTTTGATTTTAGTGTCAGTTTTAGTTAGAGTCTAGAGTCTCAATCGTGAAGTCATCAAAAAGGTTCGGTTCTGCATCTTCTTGCTTTTCATGTGCCTTTCACATGTGGATTCTTGGACCTGGAGCCTTGAAAACACATAATTAAACTTCCATTTATAGATTCTACAATATTATACTACGAGGGGTAAACTTTCATGGTTGACGTTTTGGATATGAACCCAGGAAAAAGTTTGAGAATTTTTTCTTGACTTAATTATAACATTACTTGATGTTAACAATGCATTAAATCCTGTAAGGGGAAGTAAGCGTCAAATTTGAATTTTTTTCTTTTCCATTCATAATTTGTTGAACTCTGGGTTAAACTATAACCGTGGAATGTTGCGCTCTACTTTGTTAATTTAAAACTCACCCAATCATGAAATTGTCAACATATATCCAATTTTAAACACCCAAACTTACAAATTTGTTATTAATATGAGTCAATCCAAATGAATAGTCAATTAAGCAGGATAGGATGATAATAAATCATTCCAGGTATGATGTTTTTCCTGTACATTTCAGAAGGATTCTAAGCTATTGCATAAAGCATAAAATATTGATGATGCATAAAATACAATATAAATAAGTAATTAGACTTCAAATGTTATTTTTAGATGCAATGATAACATCCGATCTTCAAATGTTATAACTCGTACATTTTACTGTGAGGTTCCAGTTTACGGTAGTCAAGTTATTATCAAACGAGAGACGAATGGTGGAAGGCTTGAGTTATGCGAAGTGCTTGTCTATGGCTGGGAATAATATTTGACAATCGATGGCGACGTTATCATGTAGCGATGCTGCAATCGAAGTTAAGGATTAGTATAAAACGTGAATAACTTTTTACCTATATTGTCGGATTATGTCTGTATAATTATGAAGGCGTATGCCTAAATACTTTGCAGCATTCTGCATGTGCATGTTAAAATATATACACAACTTGATATTGACAAAAATAAATACAAAAGTGGATGGTATGAATCCATAGTGCACAATTAATTAATACAGTAAAATAAAAACATATATCAGTACCACATTCTTGCATTATTAAAATGTATATATCGCTGTTTGGGACACTAAGGGTTTAAATGAAGAATTTTTTATCCATTCGTACATATCATATCTTTTCTGCGTTTGATACAGCTTGACTCTTTTCCTGTCAAACTTTACCTCGAACTGTTACCGAACATGGTATTTTGGAGTAACGATATTTTACAAAAAAGGAACGGTATTATCTACAACAAGAGATTTGACCGTGATGATTGTTCGACAGCACTACGTTTTTATTGCTACACGGAAATACGAAATGCAGAATCCTTTTATTTTATTCCGCCTTTTATGTTGAACGGTTCATTCTTATCCTGCTTGCTAGTTTATATATTGTAAAAATTTTTCCAGAAAAAGCTATAAAACCTCAAAGTTGGAACTTTACTGTTTAACAGTATTCTTGTGAAGTACTTTAGCTGATAATTGTTGAATTATCTGTATGATTATCATGTTGCAGCGCTGCTATACAAGCTTTTTTCGTCTCACATTAATCTGAAATCTATTTTCTGTCGGTTTCTGTTATGTTTCATAATCGTTGCTGATGTATTAAATGTGTGCTACATGTTGATTTCATTACTTTGATTTGTATTTAATTGCTATGAAAATGCCAATTTCAAAAATTGCTCTTGAAGTGTTACGTCAAACCCTAGTTTCATGTGAAGGGAACTGAATATAATTGACATCTCACGTGTCACATGTCACATGATATGTAGACATGCGATCATGATTGTCTATAGTAAGAGAATATCCTACATCTCCCCCTTAAGATATGTGGAGGATTAACGTAAACTATAAATAAATTTAAAAAGATATGTTAAAATTAAAACTACTAAACATGAATGAACTATTGATAAGTCTATGAATTTGTTAAAAGTCCATTGTCTTTTGTACTTATGGTTTAAAGTTTATGAAAATTGAAAAGTGAAAAGATTATTAATATATATAAAGACATTTCAAAGTAAATTGTTTATCAGTCTATCCCCACGAGGGGTCTTCAATTAGTCATTGGGTAATACGACGCTCTCTATTGGATACACGTTGTTGTACAGGCTGAATAACATCAGCGTTCATGACACCAAATTGAATTGATTTTCATTAAATACAACTGGAATGCAATTCTCGCGAATATGATTTCAAAATATGATGCGAAGATTTCAACATAATTGTTTTTCAAACAAGTTTGCAATATTAAAAATATAGTAAGAGTTATATCTGAGTCTAGCAAGTTACAAGGTGTTACTTTTTTGAATTTCTCATGTTGAATTTTCAATTATAGTATACGTTCAATTTGATTTTATGAAAAAATATTTAATTTGTCACAGCTCGTCACCATTTTCAAGACACATTTCTATCGCCGAAGTTCTATTTTTTTTTTTTAAACCGTGCAGGTATAGGTCTATAACCTCACGCATGCGCGTGTAGACCTATACCTGCATGCTTTTAGTGGTTACGATGGAATCTCGTGGGTTGTCATGATATAACCGCTAAACACGTGGTACAAATCCACCAATCGTGACTAGAGTTTTTTCAAGTGATAAATAATATTAATCAATTCATACCTGTTTTGGTTCAAGATGGCAAATCAATCTGCTAGCCTGATGGAGCCACCGCAATAATTTGCGAGAGATACCGAGATGGCTGGCAAGATGCGATAGAACGGTTGCATCACACATTTATCGCCTAGTAGGTACAGCAGACGAGATCCCAATAAACAATTCTTACGACGTGCATTATCTACAATCTATGCTATTGATCATTGGATGCTTGGAGAAAATCGTCACCTCTTGCTGCATTAACTGTTCGTGAGCCAATAACAACTATACTCAAGCTATTGCAAAATCGATGTCTAACGAAACTGTTCACGAAGATAAGGCAAATGTCAGAACTAAAGTTGGTAACCTCCAAAGTTAATTTTATAATTTAATATTTTAAATATTTTAATATTATTATAGGAGTTATTATTTCCACATATCCCCCGTCGACGACAGAGAAGTTGCGATCAACTTTGCATTCGTTTGATCTTCACTAGAATTAGGATCATAATTGAAAGCTACATATACTCTGCAATAAATCCCAAAATAATAGAATTTATTGAAAAACTTAGAGCAGAAACATGATAGGCATCGTAAGTCCTGACATAAGCCACTTTGAATCGGGACTTCAATACTTTATCTCAAAACGGAGGCAACTCACCGGCTATTCAAGCTGTGACGAAAATGAAACAATCCAGGTTGCTTGTTTCAGCTAAAATTCTATGTACCGTGAAAGAGTTACCTCGTAAAAGTTTTAATTTGTCACACATGTGCTCGGAATAGAAATTATAAATTAGTTATTCTATAAGCCTTGTTCCCATATATCCAAATCACCTGCATCATTGCCTGGGTCGTTGCCTGCGACATTGCCCAAGTCATTTGCCTGCGTCATTGCCTGCGTCATTGCCTGCGACATTGCCTGGGTCACAGGCGTAGACATTTCTTGACTTTTGTTTCGACTGGATATCGTTAGACTGGCCTGGGTTATTTCAAAGTTAAACTCCTTGATTGTATTTCAATCATAGTATCCATTATCAAATATATTTCTGTAGGACATCTTCTGCCAAAAATGTTCATGAACTGCTCATGAACGGTTCATTGAAAACTAAACACTGTTTTTCTACGGTTTCAATTCAAATTCTTTTCTCATCACTGAATAATTTCCATCATTCCCTTCCATTTAAAGAGTTTCGAATGACCAGCAGTCTTTGCTTTGTTATGTTGTCTTGATTGCAAGAAACGAGGCTAATCCTCTGGATGGAAAGTGACGTCAGCGCTCGCGTCAGAGGATTGTCCTCGTGGCTTTTACTACGGAAAGACACGACAGAAAGCTACAGAAAATAGTCTGGTTTATCAATTTCAGTTTTGGATAAATCTCAATTCTTACTTGTCGAAACGCAAAGTCTATGGCTATAAATAGCCAACAAATGCATACGGCTCAAAAATATGGGAGTCACAGTCCGATTATCTGTCTGAGTAGTTTGACGCAAATCAAAACAACTTGGATAAAATGAACTTTCAAATCAACACTAAATAAATTCAGTGTGATTCTAAATTTTACAATTTACGTGCATAAATACTGCAGAAAAACAATGCAATATAAAACATACATAGGTATGTAACTAACTATTTTTAGACGAAGCCTACGTGTTTACAAACATAATTTGGAGTCAATGATCGAAGTATCCGTATGAAAAATCGAATTCACCTGGTGTTATAATTTCATTTTGTTTCGGCGATGAATTTCGATTTTGAATGCTAACAAATCTCTTCCCGTTCTTTCAGTCCCTAATATTCTTGTATCAAGTAAACACCAACATGAAATTTTGAATCACTCGAGTTCAGTTGTAGCTTTCAACTCTGTCTTCCTTCCTCAATTCATATGACGCTAGTAGCAAGTGAATTGATTTCTGTGGTACAAATTTATTCAAGCGTCGAAAGCCCTTACGACGTCCACCTCTATTGCTCTTGTAACTTTCCAAACCAGTTCATTGATAAATAACTTGGCAGAGAATCTGATACTTCCATGTTCGTTTTACGAAATGTTTTGCAAATCGCGTGTGTGTGCAAAGGAGACGCAAAGGCGGACCGTGTATCATGAAAACGAGCGATTGAAATCTGGGTCCAGATTTCAAAGACAAAAATATGCAAAGGCTGCTGGTCATTTTATGGTCTTTAAGTTCCCATTAGGTGCCTCTGTGTAAGTCTTACTGGTTTTGCAGTATTTTAGATTTGATATTCACCGTTAAAATGATCATCATTATTTCTTTTAGTGGGGCAGTTCCAGTTACCCTCAAAGGGCAAACAATTTGTATGTATTACATCAATCTTATAATAAACTAGCAATGAGTTACCCGCGTTGCTGGGTTTAATGTGGGCCGAGTTAGATTGGGAGCAATCATTATTTAAAACATTCTCGAGGGACTCATTTGGAGCCTGGGAAAAAGCTCTGTTTCAATACATAACAGAACAGAACATAACTAAAGGTTTACCAGAACAGCATTGATTTACAAAAAGCTTCTTTATTCAAATACAAATATTGTGACAGGCAGCAGAGAGGAGATTGTTGATAAAATGGAAGCAATTATTTCAATAAGAAACACATCATGCTGTGAAAATACTTTTAATTGATTTTTTTGGTTTCAAACTTTTAATTTGTTGTAAAACTTTCAAATGATATCGCCACTTTACAGTTTCAAACTATGATTTAAATCAATCCTTGTTTTAATTTCTTATGTTCTATTCAGGTTGGTAAATTGAATCCTATCTATTATTTATTATCAAATCATTCACTTGAGTATGGCTGAAGTCAATCAGCCTAAATGTTGAAGCAATCATATTGTTATGTTGTTATTTTGTACTAACTTAATTGAATCATAAAATATACATTTTGAATATGTTTCAAAAGTTAACAAAGATCAAATATTATGTATACAAATCAGGTTTTTTACAAATCATTTACAGAATTGGGAAACTTAACAATGGAAAGTGTAAACTGTAACAGCAGTCTGTCTATTTATTTAATAAGTTGGAATCTGTGTGTGTTGGTACCAAGAGTGCCAACTAACAGGGCATGTCTGATTTACAGAAAACGGAAAGAAATTTACGGAAAAATATAAAACGATGTCCATTGCATTCTGCTTTCCTGTAAACAAGTGTACCGCGTGGCAATACATCGTTTTCAGCGATGCGATTATGTTTTCGAGGATTTGGAGAATCAACACGAAGACATTTGGATGACTTGGATATTATTAATATTCTGTTTAATTTACTCTTCCAGTCTTTTACGTAGTTGTTGTTATCGATTAATGAAACTGTTTGATTGATTGTTTGATGTTTCATATATTTGCATCTCATTTCGAGATAAAACTTTTTATGGTATATACATGGTTATTACAATTGAAATTGCATTAATAATATTTTATATAATTAAAGGATAAATGATAAGAGGTTGGTATATTAGTTTCATATAGTATATATATATATATATGTATATATATTTAGTTATAATAATAATGAAATGAAGTCAAAGACTAAACATTCTTTTACTGTTACTTAAAGTTTCTCGCTTTATGCGATCATCAGACAGAATATACTATATTCTGTCTGATGATCGCATAAAGCGAGAAACTTTAAGTAACAGTAAAAGAATGTTTAGTCTTTGACTTCATTTCATTATTATTATTCACCGCTCTGTTAAATGACATTGAGCACTATCTCAACTGCTATCAGATAACATTATTTCATTATTTTATTATATATATTTATTTATTTATTTATTTATCTTTATTTTATTTTTTATTTTTTTGGTATCATATTATTATTATTATTATTATTATTATTATTATTATTATTATTATTATTATTATTATTATTATTATTATTATTATTATTATTATTATTATTATTATTATTATTATTATTATTATTATTATTATTATTATTATTATTATTATTATTATTATTATTATTATTATTATTATTATTATTATTATTATTATTATTATTATTATTATTATTATTATTATTATTATTATTATTATTATTATTATTATTATTATTATTATTATTATTATTATTATTATTATTATTATTATTATTATTATTATTATTATTATTATTATTATTATTATTATTATTATTATTATTATTATTATTATTATTATTATTATTATTATTATTATTATTATTATTATTATTATTATTATTATTATTATTATTATTATTATTATTATTATTATTATTATTATTATTATTATTATTATTATTATTATTATTATTATTATTATTATTATTATTATTATTATTATTATTATTATTATTATTATTATTATTATTATTATTATTATTATTATTATTATTATTATTATTATTATTATTATTATTATTATTATTATTATTATTATTATTATTATTATTTTTTTTTTTATAAAGCTTCTCTGTTTTTGATGTATTGATTGTTTGTTTGATTGATTGATTGATTGATTGACTGTATTTTATATTTGTGTCAGTGTCATCTTCGTTATAGCTTTATGATATAGGGCTTCGCCTACCTATTGAAAACATTGCTTTGTAATTTATTACATTATTGTCGACTTCGATGGTTGATTTAACTAAAACAACAATCAAAGTTCAGTTCCAATTTTTGTCATTATTAATCTCATAACAATTGGGATAAGCAATGGCAAGATAAAGACAGTATCTTTCGAAAACGGATACAAATGGTAGCTGCAATAACTTTTCGCCATAAAAATAACATCGATTCGAAAGCTTTCGCTAAAACTCTTGATTTGTGATGGTATTTAACTCTAACGTTTAGTTTGTCAAACTATTGTCAGCTAATTGCAAACACTGTTCAGATCGTAATTCGTATTCAATTAAAAACATTTACAATTTTGTATTCTTTTCTATCGATGATTAATTTAATAATCTCAATCCAAGACAACATCTCAATGTTATTTTCGCTGCATCTAAATCCACCCCTCACGACGATATATTTCCATGTGGTACACTCGTTTACAGGAAAGCAGAATACAATGGACCTCGTTTTATATTTTTCCGTAATTTTCTTACCGTTTTCCGTAAATCAGACGTGCCCCTACGCCCCCAACTAACACAGATGAAGCTGCTCAATGGTGATATATTGATATGTTGACAAGTTGTTGGTTTTTCTTAAGAAAATAAATCACATAAATTAATACAAAGTCGATTAATAATCTAATACAATGTAAACTGGGTTATAACACAATTACAGTTAAAAAACATATCTTTGGTGTTCGTCCGAGCACAGATAACAGCACCTATTACTAATGTTTTACAATTCACCAAGCGCTGCTGTTGTTCTCCATACATGGAATGTTGGGTCACAGCTTGAAGCCGACCAGAAGGCTTCGATATTCTCCTCTCTAACTAAAAAGCATATAAACGGGGCACGAATACAACTTAACCTTAAGAATACCATTTAAAAAAAATTATAAAAATCTAAATCTATAAAAATCTTTCCTAAATCGAGCGAGATGAGGTCTTCAACGTAATAAGAGTAAATCAGAACCAGAAATAGTAAGTGTTTGTATGGAAAGAATTGAGAGCTTGCCGCTTGCGTCAAGCTGTGCTTGACATTTGGATCACGTGACCGCGCTTGGTGAATTCATTCGAGTCAGCGTAGCTCTTCAATATACTTTGGCTTTCTCAGACTGACTATCATTTACAATAATTTTACGAATTGAACACCAAAGTACAATATTAGTACAGTTTACATCACAGCCATCAAATAATTAATTTTTTAAAAAGGAAGCTGTATTTAAAATACTGTACTGTATTTTTACAATTATTTTCAAATGGACAGTATGATCTTCCTTGTTGATGTTGGTATTTAATACTTTTGATAGATACTGTATGTTATAGGGCGGGGTCATTAGGGGATGTGTTTGGAATTCAAAGAGTTTTTCCTTCTTCGTAAACACTCCGCAATGATATTAAGCAGAGAACTAGATCTAAAAAAGCTAAATTAAATTAACTGACAATAAAACAGTCTAACATAAATAATAATAAAAAAGAAAGTAGTTTTCGTTATCATCATCCCAATATATGTTTTGTGTTTTTGGTTACGAGATTTCCGAGACACGGTTCATAGCACCTACACGGCTTAGCTCTGTCTGAATGGCGGTGACTATGATATTTTACAGAGAAGTCGTTTTTTCACTTTTTTCACGCCGAATCCAGTTAAAGTTTCAAAAACTAAATATAGCCTTTGTTCAGAGCTTTCGAATAGAGTATTATGTTCAGGATTAATTTGCATGGTTTTTGAGATTAGGGAGTACAAAGTTTTGCAGTTCAGTTTTATTAAGTAAGAGAGAAGTAGAAATGTCGAATAATAACAGCATATTTCGTAAAATCATTTGCACATTTCATAGTTGTAAATATTATTTCTAATCACATCCATAGAACCGTTACAGAAATTAATATCCATACAAACATATTTTCATAGTACCATATTTTACTCCCATTGTATCTGCAAGCCGTTGGGCTATTACGTGTAAACTTGTATTAACAGCAACCAGACTTCTCGTTCAAGTTATCCCATGTTAAATCAACCTATTACTATCTGATATCAAGTGAAATTTGTGAAGAATTTGATTGATAAATCTTACTGTAAACATGCATTTTCTATCACAGATTAAGAGTATCTTTGATGGTCTTTTAATTTTCTGACATACTTGTGACTATTTGATGCTTCATAATCTCAGTATTAAGAATGAAAGACGTCGATATCTGGACTCAACGCTGATAATAATATAATTGCTTATAAGCAGTAAACTTCAGCTTTCCAAAAATGCAACCGTTTGAAATTTTATTAATCTATTTATGCCAATTATCTTCGCCGCGATTTTCTTCTGTCAGTCACTTCGTTTTTCTTTTTGCGGCTTTCATCAGTTTTTGGTCTTTTATTGATCGGTTCGAGAATTTCAGCAACTGAATGCGATATGACAAATCTGTTACAAAAATAGATAGAAAATATAACATATAAAGAAAATAATATTAGAGGTAACCAAAGGGAAAAGAAGCAACAAAATATTATTTTTTCATTGCTGGGATGCGTGAAACTGTGAAAGCCATTACATATTTTTTGCCAACAAACAGAAACTTCTTTGACCCTCTGCTTCAGGAGCTGAAATAGCAACGCACACAATATCGACGAATAACATGGTGCTTAGACTACAGTTGAATCCGGCAATAATCGTACGCTATGGAGACGAACTATTTCACCGTTTTCGGCAGAATCCGTTGTTAGTGGTAAATCTTTAGCAATGTTTAACCCGTTAATTTACACATTTTCGGACTTCTTTTGGCTTCCTGTTATTGACAGAATATTGTTACATCAGGAACAGTTGTTGCAGGTTTTACTGTATTTGGTATTCTAAATAATGATTTTAGCCAGTAGTGTTGTGCAATGAGAAAACGATTGGCGGAAAAAATTAGTGGCAAGAGTTTAGAAGCAGATTTGGACTATCAACATTTGGTCAATGGTTTTGGTTGATTATTTTGAAATGCTCTGGCAAAAAATTATTTTTGGAAGTGTGCTAGAGTAGCCCCTGTCAGCAAAACTTCAAGAATATGAGATAAATCTTCATGAACATTCACAAGAAATGCGATCACGAAACGAAGATAGACGGATATATACTAGTCTGTATTGACTGTTTCGAGAAATTAATTTATTTCTCTCACTGAAAAGTGTATCAGTAAACTTTGCCAATGTTTTGTATCGATTAACATGCAGAAAATCAAAATCATCTGGTTCTTTTCGTCAATATTTAAAAAAAATGAAGTCAATGTTGTTGAAACTTTTGAGGAATTTATGAAATCATGCACGTCAAGAAGAATTTATTTGAAACCAATGCACATTTCATACATAGTAATCCAAAGAGAAAAATTCGTTATTAGATTCAAAATCTATGCAAAAGTAGCAGAAACTTATGTTTGAGATTGCATGAAAGTAGGCAAATTTAATTTAATTAACATATCAGCCTACAAAATACATGCAAATACGAAGCTTTTAATTGAATTCCCAGTGAACTACTACAACTTGAGTAAGTCAGACATCCACATAATTATACGATGTGATTTCACTACTCTGAGCTAATTACTGAACTTACTCATGATAATCCAATTGCTGGCGAAGTATTCCAGATAATAGGAATTCTGCATTATGAACGAGATGATGTTGTTTCTTTATGGTTGGACTGAATGAAGCTAGATCTTGTTCACATGATAACACAATTGAATCATCCGATGGTGTCCTTGGGAGTCTTAATAGCAACTGTCGAGGCAAATAAAGAAACAGTCAATCAGAAAAGCATGCGCTTGTCTTGTTTAGAGAGAAAGTGGCAAACGTAATAAGTTACAGTAATAGCGCGTCGCAGCGTCAACATTCCATAAAGTTGTGAACATATTCAAGGTCAAATTGTAGTCGTTCAATTCCAAATATATAATTGATAATATTTTGGTAGATAGGACTTTCAGCATAAATATTAAAGAAACTCAAAACGTTGAGCATTTATTTTGTATTATGCAGTTTTGCTGTATCATTGCATTGTGTTTGAAGTTGAGTTGGTTGAAAACATATGGTATACAATAGATCGAATAGATCGACAGCTAACCAAAAACAGGTAAATGAAACAGCAAACAGCAATCAGAAACAATGCATTAGATAAAATGGAAACAATGGATTGATTACGGCGTTTAGTAAATACGTTGTAAGGTGACTGTGTGACTTTAAATACGGTCGATAGGAACAAATCAAATACTATAAGGTTGCCAAATAATTATTTTACTATACATTTGTTTTAAAAACATGTCGGCTCACACCACCATTACATACCATCTCTCTCCATGTATCGATCAATAGGAGGCCAAAAAAATGTAAACAAGAAAAACTATTAATACTGAAACGTAAACAGCAGCGTTGCTAGTTGGGATTAAGGATAGTGCAATTAGGTGCATATTTTCCAAAATTATAACTAGAAAAGCATGGTGGTCAGTGGAAGGCCTTGGCTTGTTACAAGAAAAAGAGAGCATCAAATACGAATTGAAAAATAATCTGTCCAAGGGACTTCTGTCCTCATCCTCCAATATTAAGTTCTTACTACTTTCTATGATTATATGTATATATGTAGCTACTATCATTTTTCATTTACACATTACATACTAATCACTGCAACACATAGTTTAGAGTGAGCAGCAAGGCCTAATTTAATATCAGATAAAGGACCAATAGGAATACGATGCACAGGAAGATTTATTCAATTGGCTCTCATGCAAAATGAAACAAAAGAAATTGAAGTAAAAGAAATGTAAGATTTTGGATTTTGTCAGTAGTAACAAACCTCATACAAAAATTAATAATGAGCTTTTAAAAACAACATGTATATGTCATGATACCTTTCCACCTCCACATTCAATAATATCTGCCAATAAAAACAAAGTATAATGAATGTTTGGCTTAAATCAATTGTCATTATTTGATGTTTATCATAATGAATAAAGCAGTAGACAGCACAAGCAAAGTACTACCACAAAATCTAATTACAATTCTGTATTTTTGGGAAATTATGGTTTTCAAAAAGTAATAGAATAACGATAGTAATAGAAAATCAATCGAGAACGTCTTCAAAGACTACGAACGAAAATATGTATTAATATATTAGTTGAAAATGTGATAATTGGTTTCATTGATAAAAACAGAATCACGGTATTTTCCCTGGGCAAACAGACCATGAGCAGTTCATGAAAACAAAGGCTGATTCATGTTGCATTTTACAATTTATAATATTCCAAATGCTTTTATCCTCGACCGTTTGTATTGCTTCATTGAAATTATTGAAATATGTGACCATTAACTTATTTTTGTGTCTTTCCTCCGAAAAACTTATTGTTTTTAAAACCTGCGTTATTATTGACAATTTCCGGGGGGGGGGGTAATTACCATATGACGGCTATACGGGGACGTGCCTCTTTTTTGGGCCCATATTCAAGCTGAGAAAAAAACTTTTTGGGTATCCTATTTTTGACTTTTTCCAAAAAAAAAACTTTTGAACTTTTTTAGTAGCATCAACAGAACTTTTTTGGAACTTTTTGGGTACTCACTTTTTTACTTCACCAAAGTGGCATGTCCCTGAAGAGCTGGAGTTACCCCCGGTGAAAAATTAGGTGACTTCAAAGCCCCATAGCCCCGACAATGATCTGGAAACCCCTTTTTTCCAGAAAAAATAGAGTTTATAGAGTTTAGTACGTCTGACATCTACTATGAAATTTTGAAAATTTAAATTCAACATAAGGAAAATTTCTGCTTTACTATTCCAAACCTCCTTACGTTATTGACATGGAATATCGTTGCATATGGTAAATTGATTGCAGATCTATAAATCTAATTATGAATACTTGTTTAAATCACAGTGTTTGTATTTTGAGAATATGATCATAATAATATTTAAATTGGACATTGTGTAGTGTTTATCTAATCTTCCGTTCAGTAGGAAATACTATAGGATACAGTCAATGGAAATAACCTTATGAGTGATTGGAGCAAAGAAATGAGTAAAACGATACTTTCGGGTTTCCTGTGGAATACTGCGTAATGCCAGATGGCCATTTGAATTATGTAATGCATCAATTTTTCAAATCAAACTGAGATTATCACCCTTAAAAACACAACTCAGAACAGGAAAGAGCAGTAGAGTACCTTTCATCTGTTCAGCGTCAGGTTTGACATTTTTGCTAATGTAAAAAGAGAGACCAATTAGCAAACATTTCTCCTTTGCCAATGAAATAGACCTAAAAGAGAATCAAAACCACCTTGATGATAAACATTAACTGAAATAGTTGAAAATCATAGATACTATCCTTGAAATAACAAGAACAACTCAACCTTGACCATATCTGGAAATCGGATGAGTATTATACTGTGATGGCTGATAAAACGGTTCAGAGGACATTTTAACATTGAGAGCTGCTGCTTATTGCTATATCTTGACAATCAAGGCATTACCACAAAATTTGAATTTGATATTCAGTGTTGTGACTGAAAGTAATGCGAATTTATTATCATATCTCCTATCTAAAAGAGAAACCCCCCTTTGGTATATTATGCGGTTGGTATAGGGTTATAACGGTCAAATTATTATTCTATACTTTAATGACTACTGCTTGAATGATACCGTTACAGTTTCCTCAATAGTATCTGATTATATTGTCAGAAACACAACATTGGTGACAGCAGTCGACCGTGTCTTTAAATAAAACAAAATTATAAAGAAATTAGATCATTTATAAGACTTCAATTCAAACAATAGGTGGCTCAAACCTTTGTGATTGCTAAATTTAGATAAATACGAAGAAAGAAAGACCACAAAATGAATAACAAGAAAATTGAGTTGCAAATATGTAGGGTTTTATAATTCCATCGTTGCATATTAATTATATATAAATTGTAACACAAATCGTGCCATCAATCGTAGATATTAGATGGTGTATACTAATTTAACAGTTCGTACCTTTTCAAATGAAATTGATATTGCTTTTCTGCCTGGACATCTTTCAATAAAAACGGAGTAGTCGCTATAATATGAAATATAGAAAAAAATGCTTATGTTGCATTGGTCAAATATATTTCAATAACTATGAAAATTGACCAGCTATATATGATTTAAAATCACTTTAGCTTTGTAGAATATATTTTGGTTTATGCATGGTTTAAAAAAATTAAATAATTTATTAAAATTACCAAAAAATGAAATGCTTCATTTTGCTGTAAAAATTCACAATACCCCAGATCCTTCCAAGATAATAATTTACTATGTAATGCTATCCTAATCAATAATCCTGCAAAATATTTCTTCTGTAGTCCTGTTGTTAATTCACATAATCTTGGAATTTTAAAAGTATGTTTAAATAAATTCATTCTAAAACACTATTGTAAATTGCAAACAATATAGGCTATATATACACTAATGATTATATATCGTGTATTTGCTGGTGTTATATAGCTTTATATTATCAAATAATATTGTAAAACGTTGTATCACTGATCGAACATAGGGCTCAATGCAATAAATTAATAGCAGAGCCTAGATAATAATAATAGTCAGACAGTCATATTTGCTACTTCATGCCCATCATCAATCACGCTCAATGATTGCTCCTGTGTGAAACTTGGAATAGTAAAATATGACTGTCTGATTCTCTGACTATTGTTATTATATTATAAAATATCAATCAATCAATTCAATCAACAAAGCCGTCATAAAATGTAAGTGACAGCAGAAACAAAAGATAATGAAACAAGACCAAAATTTCGATCCTAATCTTACCTACAAACTTCTTGGCAGTTTTACTTTTACGCAACCATCCAATATCAACAATTGGAATACCTCTTGATAAGCAGCAAAGGAATTTCACTGTACGGCGGACCTTGAAATACACATTTTATATAGGATAAATATGGTACATTATTCACCATATTGAGTATGTCTGATCTCATCTAACTCGAGAGAAATTGTAAAAGTTATGGAGCCGAAATTATATATAATTTTGTCTATACCAACGCGATATCTATTCAGTTCATGAACTTATGAACTGTCTATAAAAAGTATGCAAATCTAGGTTCATGAACTGAAGTTCTGGTTGACAGTTCATGTACCTTTCTCAAAGTTCACAAACTGGCTTGTGAACTGATTGTTCATAGTTGTTAATATTCTATGAAAGTAAGCATTCAATGAAAGTTTAGGAACCTGAGAAAGTTTCTTGAAATAAAAGTAGAAATTTTCGTGAAAAGTTCAATTATGTCGAAGTCAAACTTAACAAATTCCTATAGAAGGGATCGGTAAGCCTAAGATGTGTGCACCAGTCAATACATTATTTCTTAAGCAAAAATTGTTTATGTGCACACTGAAATCAGCTATAAAGAATAATAGCAAATAAATAAAGTTATCAATTTCTGGAATTACATTTGTAGTAAAGTTCAAAATGAACCAGCTAACTACAAAATCCTAATCATTACCATGTCTATATAAATAGAGAAGTCCAAAGATACGATTTTCAACAGTCCATGGAATGACTGATGAACCTAGTTCATGAACTTTTATGAACACAGTTCACAAACACATCCTTGCACGAAGTTCATTAAAGTATTGGTGAATCCAGTTCATGAACTTTGATGAACTAATTTCTGAAAGCAGTTCATGAACGTATTCATGAGCCATGTTCTCAAATTCATTTCTGAACTGAGATATGAGAAATTGCTATTGAAAAGTTTATGAACCTAGTTGATGAACATTTTTGCAATATTGTGCTCATGGGACTGTTCATGAACAGATCATGTAATTTCACAGGGGTACAGTTTTAAGAAGTGTAAGTTTTCTTATGCGATAAAGTTGTTCACCACATCGATTACTTATTTGGAACTAAATAAAAGAGGCAAAGTGATCTCATTGTTCACTTACCGGTACTGATGAAGGCTAAAGGCTTGAGAAACAAGTATGTGTCTGCTGAAGAAAACATTGAAAAAAGCTATTCCAGATATTGCCCAAATTACCTTATCTGTTACAAGAACATCAGCCTTTCTCACACAGGTGCATGCACAGCCACCAAGTTCAATGGCAATCTATCAGAATACAAATGAAATCATACAAAGTTAGCATAATATGAACAACAACAGAAGTTGATGTATAAATGAAATTATCCAGTAATATGCATTAGGGTAGTCAAAAAAACCAAACAGTTAAAAAACAAGAATGACAAAATCTTAAATGCTGCTAAATGGTCTCAAACATTGTATGCAAAATAATATTGCAATAGGAAAATGTTTGGGGGTAGCCCCTGCGAAAAAAGTTCATGAGTTCATGAACGTGTATTGCCCATAAGTTCATGAACAGTTCATGAACTGTTCATGAACTGTTCATTAGTTTTTGGGCAATTTCACGTTCATGAACCAGTTCATGAACCAGTTCATGATGTGTTCATTAACTCTTTGTGACTGTTCATGAACTGTTCATAAACTGTTTACGAACCAACAAAAAAATGTTCATGAACTGTTCATGAAGTTCATGAAGTTCATGAAATGTTCATGAACTCATGGATTTTTTTCGCAGGGGAGTACATTATAGTGTGATGTGTTAAATCAGACCGTTTGCCTCTATGCACGATCATTTTCAATTATCTACAATGATTTTGTTTGGTTCAAACGGAAAGTATTTAAGTACAAACAAAAATTAAAACATCATTGTAATAGGAAAACGTCATTCATCCATCTAGCTTATGTAGTTTTACTTGTCAAAACAATGTTTGCAATATCATTAGTTGATTATTAGACAAGGTTAAATAATAAATTAATAATAATAGAATAACCAGGAGAGGAACTTTCAAAATTTTATTTACTGTTCAGCCCTTTGTTGATGCAGTGCTGAACTTCCCATAGCAGAAATAAAACTTGTTTGTATGAATAAAACAGTTTTTAAATGAATTCTACTTTTTCATGATGTCTATAACTGCTTAATACCACCAAGTATTTATACTTGGCGAGGTTCGGTAGTTCAGTATTCCTGAACTTTTCCTAGACTCATGGCAATTATTTTCAAAGGTTTGTTGTTTATGTTCCATGAGAATACA
Source organism: Haliclystus octoradiatus (assembly GCA_916610825.1). NCBI lineage: Eukaryota > Metazoa > Cnidaria > Staurozoa > Stauromedusae > Haliclystidae > Haliclystus > Haliclystus octoradiatus. Next base: position 14,768,760 of record OU744446.1, read on the forward strand.
GAAAAAAAAAACATATTTTATCATCAAGTTATAATTTAAATAAAGTTAGGTAGACAATCGTCAAACATACAAACATAAATTTGATACATCTACCTTTTCTTCTGCTTTACTAGATATTCCTGTGAACATGACGTTCATTTTTCGAATGGGTGCAGCAATTAAGTTTGAGCTCTACAAAGTATATATAAGAATGTAAAGGCAAAGCCCTCAATTATCATCTTCCTCTGATTAATACTCAGCAATCGTGTTATGCTAGTTAATAGATGGGGCTTAGAGACAACATTTCTGGCTCTAAAGAGCTATCATTTTTTCTGTCTTGAAAAAATGTTTATCAAAATAATATCCGCAGCATAAAGACAAATTCAGAATTTAGCAGGGAAATCTTGCTGGCCATCTAAATGGTGCATGCACAGGGGAAATTTCCCACTTACTTCCCCTTCTAATACGGGGAGTAGACAATAAAGATCTTCTGTAGCCACATACTTGCTAGTAAATACTTTCTTATTTTATATTAGGGCAAGCTATATTTACAAATCAAGGATCTGCAATTATTGATGATGACATTTTCATTCAATTTTGAATAATAAATTGAGAGCAGGCAGAGAGATACACACAATGTGCTACACACTGTCCCCTAGGTTTGCCTAGGAATATTACGAGACCCTTAAGAATAACACGTATTCTTGATTTGATTATAGACTAATATATTTAAGAGCATAACTCACCGGGCTATTTGGCATAGTTTTAATGGTAGAGCGAGATTGTCGTTTATTTGATATTTTGTTACTTGGTGATTTAATAAGTGGCCTTTCCTTTTCTTCCATATCGAACTCATGAGCCACAGCCTCCATTACAGCTTTCGCCTTGCTCCTTTTTCCATGCTTGCGTTTCTCAAGTTGTGGAACGACTGATTCCACAAGTTCAGTTTTAATCAGCGCTACATTTTTGTCTACTTTAACAGGTTGTCTCAGATTCACACGTCTTTGAGTGGGTGGAGATTCAGTTTGGTTAGTATAGGCTCGTGTCAATTTTCTAGCAACTATTGTTTCATGTGCAACCAGAGGACACTCTGTAACACAGTTTTCTTTAGAAGAATATGAAGTAAATAAAACATTGGAGCTATTTTTTGTGATGACATCATTATCTTTGCTTTTTGAGGATGTTTTAATTGATTCTGCATAATTTCTTTCAGCAGCTCTTTTCCTACGTTTTGACATAACTACAACTTCATTTTCTGTTTGGTCATTACTTTCTTTTGAAAAAGTTTGCCTTCTCCTTTTGTCAGCATTACGAATGTTTAGTGTTTCAGTTGAGTGATAATCCTTGCTAACACTTTCATCAGCTATACTTTGGTTTCCAAATTTCCGCCTGGATGAATTTACTTTCAGACTTTTATCACATGCTTCCTTGTGAGATAAACCAGTATCAAGAATACGTTTTGATTTCTTGTTTTCAAGTGACTGACAAGGGAGTATTTCTAGTTTTGAATTACACTGTTCACTTATCTTCTCTCCTGAATTACCAAATCCAGAAAAGCTACCAGTTGTAGGTTCTTTGTTTGTATTTGTAATTTTAACAGATGGTACTGACTTCGTTTTACATCCTTTTCTGCTTGATTTCCTTTTAGATGGAATCGAAGTATTTAAAGATGCATCAACCTCTTTCTGATTGGATGGCATCCCAGAGTCGTTCTTATTGAAAGAATTACCAGCGTCGTTTTCATTGGGAATGTTAAGTGATTGTTGGTCAATATTCTTTGAATTACGAACATTTACCTTGTCATGGTTTGAATTAGAGGGATCACTTAACTCCTCAAGACAATCAACTTCTACTTGGTTGCATGTAGTTACATTATTACCTGTTTCCTGCACATTTCTTCTATTAGATCTTCTTGTTCTGGAAGGAGGAACGTATGTGTGTACTTTTTGGTTTTTTGGTTTAGATATTCTATTGGAATCTTTAATGGGATATTTTCTATTTGATTCATCGATCAATACTTCAGTATTATCTTCTATTTCAAATATTGTGGCTCCATTATTATTTAAAGATTTAGACAGAGCAGCATTACGAGTTGAGCGTCTTGTGGTGCGAGAAATAATCATTGACTTGTTATCTACATTGTTGGAATACAATGACTCATTTGTACAGCATCCAGAATTTGAATTATTTTTATTTGTTTCAACATTAGCATCAACAATCTTGCTTGAGATTGAATAATCAATTTTCAATTTTTCATCCAACTCTTGTGGGTGATTATATTCGGTATCCTTCAAAGTCTGGTGATTTTGATCATTATTGCATTCGCTGGAAGGACCAGCTGCATCATCAGCATTTTCAATTGAATTACTAATTGAAGTAAGATCATCAACAGGCGAAGATGAAGATAGCAAATGATCATCAATCAAGTCTATTGAACAATTGCCAATTAAATCTTGCGAAGATGCTTGCGTATTTTGATTCTCTAGAAGGTCATTCTTGTGAGGATGTTTTTTAGGCAAATTATCATTTCTGGGAACGACATTTTCTTTTTCGCAGTTTGCAATTCCCTCTAGCTTGTCTTCAGGCAAACTTTGAAGACTGGTATTGCCCAAGAGTTGATTCTGAGTGTTAATAGAGCTTTGCACAGTTAAACCAGAATCTTGGATTGCATCCCCAGAACGCTTAGCAGCTAACGACAAGGGTGTCTGAGATATGTTAGAGGATTTACTTGATGCAGTTGATTCACCATTATCTATACGCCACACGCCCAATAATCGAGGACACATATTTTCACCATTGGCATATGTTGAACTGATGGAACCATATTCTTTTGCACCAACATTATCTCTAATAACTGAATCATTAAATCTTTGGTCAATTGAAGCTTCTTTGCTATCGCCGATTCTTCTGCTCTCATTTTCAATCTGGGAATTTTCTTCAGGTTGACTTGAAATACGCTGGTGCGCATCATTTGCATCAGACACCTCTTCAATGTTTCTTCCTGATGGCTCCACAGTTTGACATTCAGATTGCAATGAAATATTCTGAGAATCGGCATTTATTAAAAGGGAATTACATGGACTTGCAACATTTTCAATTAGATGAGTTTCTTTAATTCGAAATTCACTGTCATCATGTTGCGTAATTTCACATTCAGGTGATGATTGAAGTATTTCAGGATTTGGTTCTGAACTTTCACTGCCAAATATAAATTCACCTACAGCGGATCCTTCGTCATCACTCAGAATACTCATTGAATCTTTTGATAAATCTATTACCGAGTGTTCAGAGAAATCACATTCGTCTACAACAATAACTTTGTTAGTTGAAGAATCAGAAGATACTGGAGTAATTTCATTATTTAAAGATAGTGATTTTGGCAACAAGTTTGTTTTAGCTGCTTCTTTGCAACGAGAATCAGATGGTTTAACTGTTACAGGAGTTTCTGCTATGCTATTTATTTGTTGTGAAGATTCTTCACAAAATCCAGATGTTGGGGATTTAAAGATAGGATCACTTTCAGTTGTTGATTTGGATATTGTTGCTTCTTGATTTGGGATGATTTTTGGTGACAGTTTTTTTGACGAATCAATAGAAGCATCGCCTTCTGCGGAGTTATCATCTTCTAGACAGAAAACTGGCCTAAACAAGCATACATCGTTATCAGATTCGTCTTTCCTACGTGAAACCCCATTTGTAATGATGTGTTGATTAGAAGACTCCTCTGGCAAAAGATACCGTTGATTACTTGAGCTCCTTGGGGAGACTTTTAGTTTACCTGCAACAGAAACATGTCCATTGACTTTGACGTCGTCATTACTTCTTGCATCTTTGGCATCAACATCATTACCAATAGAGGAACCTGTAGATAAGCATACGTACAAATCTTTAAAACAATTAATTGGCTTAATTGACATTTATATTGACACAAAGAAGTTTATTGTTTTTCAAGACAGCAATTCTTAATTTAGTCTACACTAACATGCAAGAATTCCAAAAGGAAAATATTTTAAAATATGCTGATAATTAAAGTGAAATTGATGTAAACGGAATTGCCCTGTATAAAAGGCATTGATATAATGATTTCATATTAAGAGAAGTGTTACCTTTCCCAAGGCAAACATTGATTATTAGTCATTGACCAAAAATTCAATATGGAACTCAAGGAATTGAATGCAAAGTTACAGTGATTGTAAAGATGGAGTTCCTTACAACATTTGGACAATGTATTTTTCATTGTAAAAAATGAAAAAGGAACATATAGATTCATATAGTGGTGGGACACACTAAGATACTGTTTATAGTCCAAGAATATAATGGCTCAGAGGAAAGGCTGCGTGTACTTGTAGGTTTAATTGTTCTTCCTATCATCCGGATGGGATAAACAAAGAACAGTTCAGCCTTGTCTTTATGTGATTTGATGAGAAGAGTAATATCAGCAACAGGCAGATGGAATGGACCAGGTTGGATTACACTATACAATATGAAGAAAGTTGTAGCATAACAGAGCATTTGACAATCAATCAAGACCTATTTACCTATTCAATATGTTGAAATTGATCTACAATGTGCGTTTTAGAGTAGCAACAGGCATAAACCATCATTAAATTGAAGCAAAACATAAATTATCTCTTGAATTAAAGAATACTGCGATGGCCTTATTAGTTTTGCATTACCCCTAAAAAGAAACTAGTTGACTTTATGAACTGTTCATGAACTGTTCGTGAAATTTATTAACTGTTCATTAACAGTAAATGAACAGTTCATGAACTATACAAACTTTCATGAACTGTTGATGATCACTTTTTAAACAGTTTATGAAGGCTAGGTCGTTTAGCGTTCATTGCTTTCACTATTTGAAGCTTTGGATATCATGCAAAAAGAAAATTCATTTGAAATAGTGAAGTCACTTATGATTTGAAACTATTGCTATTATTGTAGCGTGGACAAAAAAATTTGTATTAACTCCTTCAGCCACTCTACTCAAGATGGTAGTTCTCTACAGATACTAATCTACATGTGGGATGAGCTTTTGCTACTAACAGAAACCCCAAGACAACAATTGGAAACAAGACAAACAGTTACTCTACTCTCAGAAAGCATTGAATGCAAGGTGTCATACCTTCGTCGCCCACTGAATCAAAGTTACTTGAAACTGACGATTGAACCTCTGTAGTATTAGAATCGGCCTTAATGTGATAGCCCTGTAATTCAACTCTCTTGATTTCTTCACTATTAAATGCCTCTTCATTACTTCCATAAACTTGAGTTTCTGCATCATCTACGCTTTCATTTTGTGGCATGGACTCAATTTTTGACAAATTGGACTTGATTTCAAACGAATCATCAATGATAGACCTCGCAGAAGATAATTCAGAATTGTTCATTTGACTTTGATTTGATAAGTGTATTCCAGTTTGAGAAGGTGAGTTTATTCCAAGGTCATCGAAAAGATTCTTTTGAATGTTTTTAGCCAACATTTTTTTATCATTATGTCCAATCCTGGCTTTAGAAATATCCTGCATTGGAATAACTGGAGATGAAAGTAGGTTGTTCTCCATTCCATAGTTTAGTGTTTCATTGTCAATTCCGTAACACAATCCCAAAGAGGAAGCATTGCCCTTGCCAGGTGTGCATATCACTTTCCCATCACACAGATCAATGCCACTAGTATTCTGTGATCTTTTCATGGAGCTACCGTCGTTTCCAAATAAACAAAATTGAGAATTAAGTGGCTCGCTGTCAAATCTTGGTAGTTTTACTGGACTTTGACTGACTTCACTATCTGAACTGAAAACTAATGATGCAAATATCTTTTCTGCTGGGTTATTGTCTTTTTCATACTGGTCCTTGTCTTCTGCACCTACGAAAAATAAAACAAAATATAAATTGATACAGTGTAACGAGTAAGGTGTAAAGTGAACATAACTACAATACAATAAGATTTTAAAAATTAAATCAGTGTATAAATCATGCATATCTGAAATGTGATTTATACAAAGCTGTACATTACGCTCACCGCGCTATTTTATACAAGCGTGGTATATATATGCTAATATAATGTGTTTCAAATTTAATAAAAATTTAAAAATATTGGCAGGTGAACAGTACTCAATGCTTGTAAATAGCAGAGCGGTAAATAATAATAGAGTCAAGAAAGACACACCAGTTCTGCTGTTACTTGACGTTTCACATTGTTAAACGATCATCAGACAGAATAAAATTAAAACATACATACATAAATCCTAGTTAAACTTATTTAATAGCAGTGTTTATTGTTATTATGGTTTCTATTGTTAGTTATTTAATCTATTGTTATTATATTTCCATATGCTTGATCACGTTTTGGATGCTTGGAGATTTGATAGGTAGAATTTGTTTTCGTGGCGGCATTTAGATATAAGGTTTCCTTTGAGCAAATTATATTATATTTTTCTGCCAGGCAGAGAAGACAATGCTTTGATTTGTTACTGTATGCCGCAGCCTTGCATAAAATTGAACATTCGATCTGGTAAGACAACTTGTTGTCTTTGGCTTGCCAAATGTAATTAGAAAGCTGCGTGTTCAATTCATACATTCTGTTTCTGAAAGACAGCATATGCTTTGTATAGCGATCTTTGAAGCTACCTTCAGTGAGTCCTATGAAATTTTTGACGCTGTCATCTTCCGTTGATACCTTTGCTATATATACCACGCTTTTTGTTTGGCATTCATCATTTATTTTGTAGCAGGCACGTTGGATTTGGTCTGCAGTTGCATTGTTTTGTATTTTGTTTCTCGGTCTTTGGTTCGCTTGTCACTTTTCTTTTATGGTTTTTAATTATTCTTTCCATGTTGCTGTTACAGCTGTAGCTCATTTTAATATTATTTTGGTTGAAAATCTTTCGATACTGGAGTTCTTTTGAAAAATGTTTATTTAATAATTTCAGAAAGATGCGGCCTATGTTTGTTTTAACGCTTTTATTAAACGGTAGGTTGAACCAAATTATATTTCGTTGCCTTTTCCTCCTGCAATTATTATTTGTTAAAATGGCGCTGATTGAAATGCAAGTGTGGCTCATGACCGCTTATTCTCAATGCTTCTTCGTATTGCTGTTTTGCGTTTTCGGACAATTCTGAGTTGCTTGATAGATCCGAAATACGTTGGTTAATTCCCGTCGGCAATGGTTTCATTATGAATGGTGTGTGGTTGGACATAACGTTAACATAAGAAGGCTGTGAGTTCGGTTTTCTGTAGGATTGAAAAGTGCTAATATCCAAGTTAACAGTGATGTCAAGGAAGTCAATTACTTTTATGTTGGTTCTGATAGTGATGTTTAAGCTCCTTGAAAATTTTGATTACTTTTTTCCTTAATCTTTCACATTGACGTCCTGATTTGGTTTTGATTATTGCCAAGCCATTGTCTCTGTATAGGTCAACATTTTTAAGCAAACTTTAATTAACAAAAGATCAGAACTAATATCTAAATGCCGCAATGAAAACAAATTTTACCTATCAAATTTCAAAGCATCCAAAACGTGATCAAGGATACAGAAATATAATAACAATAGATTAAATAACTAACAATAGAAACCATTATAATAAATAACAATAAGCACTGCTATTAAATAAATTTAACTAGGTTTTATGTATATGTTTTTAATTGAATTCTGCCTAATGATCGTTTAACAATGTGAAACATCAAGTAACTGCAAAAATGGTGTGTCTTTCTTGACTCTGCTAATATAATTAAATACGTTTTGGTCAGTACTGAACTTTTTTCTGTAGTGCTGGACAGTGTTAAAACCTACTAAATGTGTTGTTAGTTTGCAATTGTGGCTCAAAACGTGAAGATACATTTGGAGGCAATTCAATGTGTGTTTGGTAAAGCAATTATATAGACCAGTGTACATAATCATAAAAAAAATATTCTTCTGATTATCTTTCAGAAAAGTCCTTTGCAAACATATTCAGAATTCCATTGGATTAGAATTTGAACGATAAATCAACGTTAACCATTACAGTTTGCTAAGGGTACAGACATACTTCCTGATGCATTGCAAATTTTGATATCCTGGGCGTCTTGTTCATTTAGTTCTTCTTTGTTTGAATCTTTATTTGATAAAATCTTAGCAGAATTGACTGAAACAGAGAGGACCAGAACATATAATAAGAAATTCATAGAAACAAAAAACATAGAATTGTAGAAGTGCTGGTCTTTTGCTAATTTGTGAAAAATCAAAAAATATCTCAAATGCAGGGTTTCCAGCCAAAAAATATCAACCTAAATCGAAAGGTTCTAACATCTAAATAATAACATCTACGCATTCATCCCAAAATTGACTAATCTTCTGCTATTTGACATTTTTCAGATCATGCAATACTTTTAAAGAAAATCTACCAAGATGGAAGCAGACATTTAGAATAACTTGGTACATTCTACAATATTAATATCCATATCAACTTATGTTTTAACACCAAATAAGTTTCTCAGGATAATTAACACTGTGTCATCTTTGCAAGAATTAAAGTAATTGCGTGAGATATGTCAGACAAGGAGAAACAACTAACAAGAAAAAAAATGCACGTCAGCAAAAAAAAATGTTTTTCTATAATAACTTGTTATAGTGAACAAACTGTGGAAAGATTACAAACTTATAAGTTACTCTTCTGGGGGAAAATATTAGAGGATGGTAGGATGGCAAGGAATTTAAATTCGTTTGAAATTGAAGCACACAATGACATCAATTTACTCACTTGAAACGTTGACATCGATATCAGGTAGTACTGACTCCTTAAAAAAGAAATAAATTGATAAATAAAACCTCACAGATTTAAGCTTAAGTATCATGATACAGCTTAACAAAAATAAAATTGATAAGAAAAGCATTGGCTTCTTATTTGTATATTTCGATATAGATACCAGTGTGCATTTACTATTCAATTAATCCTTAGTTTGATACCTTCTAATCTCGGAATGCTAAAGTTTATACAGTAGGCCTTGTTACTGTTTCTATAAGGATGAACAGTAGCCTAAGTTGTTAATGTAAATAAAATGATAAAAGCTGCAAACATCATCATACAAAACTGAAGATCTGATCTTGAAAACTACATGACTCCCGCATCACTCACAAGTACCATGCATGATCTAGAATGTTCTAGATGATTCAAGAAGGATAGATTTCTTAAAGGGATCCTATATATATATATTACACAATAAAAACGTGCTAAATAACTATACACATATCCTATTGGATCCTAGATGATTTTTCTGTAAAGAAACATTCATGATAAGCTACATACATTGCAGTAGTTCTGTGTCTCCATCATTAAATATGTGTCAGAGAACATTTCATTGGAATCTGGTATTGGTTCAGAATCATTAGCAATTTCACAATCCTCTAATGAATCATTAATTGGAAGCATTGATTCAGAACATGTGTCAGAGCCAGTCAATGAGGCTGTATCATCCGCCTATAAAATAAAAATAAATCTTAGGTAGACAATACAACTGGTTAACATATAGTTGCATATACAACCGAACTGCGTATATTTTTTTATCTAGTAATATCAAGGTACTTGTGTTGTCTTTGCTGTTTCAATAGTGCTCAATGCCATAGATGCAGAGCTGTTTAATAATTAATAAACGAAAAAATCAGACATTCATATTTGCTACTATTAGTTTCATTAATTATTAGTTTCACTACTAACTAATAGTAGCAAATATGAATGTCTGATTTTTTCGTTTATTAATTATTTTTATCAATTTTATAAATTTGCTGCTCGATATGTCGGTAATATAACAATGCTAATTGAAAAAAATGTATGCCATGACTCACTTAAAATAAATTTAGGTCACTCGATACGGAGATCGCATGTAATTGTTGACAATGTCTATTCTGATTCTGTCTAATTTTATTTATTTCTTATTATGTATATACCTATCATTCTGGTTCCAGATTGGTCAATAAGGCAAACAAAGATAGGTACAGTAAAAATATGTGACAAACAATCAGCCAGAGGACAACACAGATTTGAAAAATTGGACAAACTATCAATAGCAACGAATGGGGCATTCATAAGTGAATTATCAGAATGCTCAAAATAAATATTGGCATCATATCGGAGTGATATTGTATATAAGTTGTTACTTATTACAAGCTACGGTTGAACTTGCTTAATATCCCCAGGCTGTGATTCGAATGAAAAGTGGGACATTAAGCGAGGTGGAATACTAAGTGAGGTAGGAATATCAGAGTTTGCATTGAGAATTGAGCATAGTAATTAGTTTTAAGTGGGGATATTGAGCAACGTGGGACATTAGAAGAGGGGATATTAACAGAGTTTGACTGTAGCATCAAAGTTAAATTTAAACAATATTTTAATGTATGAATATACATACCGGGAAAATGTTCTGTATCAAGAACTGACATTTCAGATCAGAAAATACTAGTAAATCACCAGCTTTTATCTCATAACGAACTTCAGGAGTCAGTGTTACCTGGTAAGAAAGCACAAAATACATTAGCATCATTGCATAGATATATACTGTAATGTATAACTAATCAAGACCATCCCTGTGAAAACTAGTTGAACATCAATGATCCCATTTCAAATAACTTTTTCATCTGTTTTTCATGATTATCCATGAACTTTTTATGAACAGTACATGAATTGCCATCAAAAATTCCTAAAAAATGTTCATGATAATTGGATTATTTAACATTCATAAACTGTTTATAAACTGCTAAAAAAATGTTCATGAACAGTTCAAGAATGTTTCTAATGTTTGTGAATGGTTCGTGACCTGATCCTTTCTAATCCTTTCTAGCTGGTCCCAGCATGCTCTGAGTAGTTCCCATTACCATTTTGTATGAACATTTATATAGAGAAATTAAATTACTACAGTGTTTCAACAGGTATCAATTTTGAAGCTATCTCCTTACAGACGTCAAATTTCACGGATAGTCAAATTATGTAGAAACATTATTGTTGTCTGTTTGTTTCTGTTATTTCTCAGCGCCACATCAAATCTGACATCTACTCCAATTTTTACTTGGTACATTTCAAGGAAACGATTTCGGTCTTGGTGTTGTCATTTTGCATATTTTTCTTAGCAAAGCAATTATTGTCTCATTCAATAAATTGCCTTCACTATATCTACAAAATCTATTACATGATTACCTTGAAGTCTATAATTGAACACTGGTAAGAAATGAATGAAATATGAAATTTATATTAAATAATAACATATTGAAGTATATAATAATTTACATTATTCTTTCTGGTTTTATTTCTGCTGTTATGATCTATCACCATAAAGATATCATTGGTGGCCTCAATTGACGCATGCTTCTTTGACAATGACTATAAGAATAAATGATGTAAAACAGATAATTCTATTCAGATAGTAGAAAAACAGAAAATTGATCAAAGAAATTAATAACTAAAGTTCCATTGACATAGAATCACTGTTGGTTACCATTGCGAAACACAGGAACAGTTTAGGATAGGGCATCGCAATGGCAAGAAATGATTAACCGGATTCCCGGACTAGATACCCGGGACCCGTTTGGGTCCTAGAATTTTCCGGAATTTTTTTTTTCTGGACACATTATATTTCATTAAAAAATTGTTCCTGAAAGCCTTTTTGCAAATCTACTATTTCTTTTGATGCTCAAAAAGTTTAAAAATAGACAAAAAGTGGTGAAAAAACGTATGCGACATAAATTGTAAACAACATCGTTTCACTTGATTGACACCATTCGACTTCTATTGTTTGAGAACAATAGCGGATGTGCTCCCACAACTTGATCAAATTTCACGTTGCCAGTCGAAAGAAATTTACAATTATATTGAGTGGAAAAGACATAAAGAAAGCGAGAAAACTTCAACCATCAAGGATCTATGTTTAAATATGTTTCATTATAAATTATTTGAGTTAAAGTGGTTTTCAGTCAGGCAAATTTACAATATACACTATTCCTATATTCCTGTGTTATTCAACGTTAGGAAAGCCACATGGTCATTATAACACAAATTTTGTCTGTCAGATCTAGATTTTGAATTCAATTTTGATCAACTCTATACCAACTCACTGGAGAAATATTAACATTAAGAGCAGCAATCAGTGTTATAAAACAATTTCCACATCAATTAAATATAAATCAAATCGAAAATAATGATTTCATTAACATAGAAAGTTTAAAAAATGTATGTAAATTTTCGGATAAATTTACTGCTTTATTAATTAGATTAGCAGATTAATTAAATGCTTTAACGGGACTCTACTTTTGGTCCTAGTTCCATTTTCCCGGGACTCATTGCGATGCCCTGGTTCAGGAACAGTTCAAGAATGTTAATTGGCCGCAATTATTATGAACTGTTGTCTGTTCATGACCAGTTCATGAAGCAGCTCATGAATGGTCGATGAAAGTTGGGCCATTTAACGTTTATGAACTGTTTATAAGTTTCTGAGCTGTTTTTTACAGGGATAGGACTGCAGAACAAAACCACAGATATAAATACAATCAAGCATGATATAAAATCATACTGTGATCCGCCATGGTAGAGATGAAAGGAAAACACCCATTGCTTCCTTGTCTATTGTTCCCTCTTCATTTTGTATGGTATATTTCTGTTAAATTTTGTAAATTGCATATTAGCATATCTAGATAATACAAAAAAGCTCTTTGGAGTCATAACAATTTCATATTTCGAACAATGACTTTATTTTTCTGTTGAGGGATTGTATTCTACACTCCAACTCGTGCAATTGATCGCACACCAAAATGCTTAAAAAAAAAGTTTAGTGATAATTCTTCTGACATTCTTTTAGTTTATCATTGGAAAAAGTAATTTGATTTCAACTTCCTACTTTTCAATGTTATTTTATTTATTTATTGAACTTCAGTCCACTATTATAATGATTCTATTTCAACGTGCTCGACAATTATATTAACGGGGAGACATTCTCCCAATGAGCTTATAAGGAAATGTGTGTATCATAGGTGTGCGTTTTATAGCAACCGTGTTATTTTTATAATACAAGCCATGTTTCTGTTGTGTCAACTTACTTTTGTTAAATCTGTGCTTGCATTGAGCAGTTAAATCTACACTCCAAAATCTAGCGTTTAAGTAGTTTCATAAAGAAAACAAAATATTTGATCTTACCTGAATAGGTAGAAATATGTCCGCATTCTCGTGACGTCCAATAACATTGCTTCCTGTACATCAAACATCAAATAACTATCAATGTCATATTAGATCGGCTTTCAAGTATATTGATCATTAAACAGCCCAGATATATACATATCTTCATATTGCCTCAAACAAGTATTGCTAGCCCTATCAGTCTGATAAAATTTTCTATTGATAGCCAGAGGAATACATTTTTGATGATTCAAATTGGTTGATTCAATATTTCCAAAAATCATCAAATTTTTCAGCCAGTAGACCCTATGACATAAATTGGTAACGGATAGTTTTAATTGTCCTGCACAATCTACATCTTTTGTTAACATAATATCGTAAATCAAATAGTATGATTTTATATGCTTATGCATAATTAGTTTTTTATTTGAACAATGTATCAGTCGTTTAGATCAGATTGTGCAATTTCGCCTTTGGGTAAGGGAAGTTTTTAATGTAATTATGAAGTCTTTTGCCTTAATAAAACAGTAACTTGCCTATAATGATTACTCTGCACTGTCTAAAATGGTATTTTCCATTGAATTAGCCTTGTATATAAAGGCCACCTGAATATAGTGGTCAATTTGTCTAGGCCTACCCCTCATAGCAAATGGCTGTTATATACAGGTTTCAACATTTATTTCTACTTAAAGGAGCAACATTCACCGGTGGTCATTAAAAGCTCAATTTGAATAGAGTTTAGCTTAAATTCAATGTTCAAAGTCATTCATGGTTTTGGCATGACTTCAAATTTCAAGTTTCAGCATGGTTTTAGGCACAGAAACAATACAAATGACAAACAAGATTGTGACTCGAAGCTTGTAAAGCCTGCCGGTCATTTGTGCCCCTTTAAATGGATTAATTGAATTGATGAAACTAGGTGGTACAAATTGTAATAACGGTGCAAGCAAATGTTACTGAATAGTAAGATGTTTGGTAAATTTGGATATATTGCATAAAGCTTTTGCACAGCAATTTAAAAAGTAAGAACATTTTGTGAATAATTTCAGCCGCAAAAAATTGAAAAACAATAAAAAAATAAAATCTCAAAATAAATTAACTGAATCTATATCATAGCGAACAAAAAACAATTCCAATTACCCTGATACAGCACTAAATAACACCATGAGGTATTTTGAATTGTGGGTTGAAGCGTATCCCTATATTTATAACCATTAGTTATGGACTTATGGTGAACTTACCATGCTTCACTTCAAATGTCTGGCCATTAAATTCTTTGTGAGGAAGAAATTTGAGAGATGCTACCTAGAAATAGATAAGTAAATACTAAATCGAGGTTATCGTGGTCACCAAAGAGAAAATATCAATAGCAAGTATTTAGGTCTATTATGTATGCTTGCAATAAAATATTGGGCCTTCTGAAATCCAATGATTTCATGAACATTTTGATGAGCTTATTACTGAAGTTGTGGATTTTGTGGGCAACGAATTATTTCAGTTACCATTTGTATCCGTTTGCGAAGGATACCACCTTCATCTTTCCATTGCTTAGCCTAATTGTTAAGAGATTGGTAATGACAAGAACCGAAACTAAACTTTAATCTTTGTTTTTAGTTTTAATTCAACCATCTAAATCGACAATAATGTAATAAATTACAAAGCAATGTCTTAGGAAGACCTATATCAAAAAAACTAACAAAGATGACAGTGACAAAAATACAAAATACAGTAAATCAATCAGTCAATCAAAGAGTTCCATTAATCGATGATAATAACTACGTAAAAGAATGGAGGAGTAAATTAAACAGAATATCAATAATATCGATAAGATCCAAATGTCTTATGTAGAATCTCCAAACTCAAAACATCATTGCAAAATAGTGTTGCTGCTTTATTCACTATCACATAAATCTATCGCTCAAAATGATTTATGTACACGTGGTACACTCGTTTACAGCAAAGCAGAATACGATGGACCTTGTTTTATATTTTTCCGTAAATTTCTTTCCGTTTTCTGTAAATCATACGTGACCGCATTTTGTGATTGTACCAAAATATCTTCTAACATTATGCAGAATAAGAGCAAAAACAACAAAATTGTGTTTACACAAACAGAAAGGCACAATTAGGGAGTAATTGATCTCGAGTGAAATATTTATGATGATTGAATAAATACAATACCTTTTACAATATAAATTTACTTCTACACGGAAACAAAAGAAATTTATCAATTTTATATAAAGTATTGAGAGGCAATTCCATTTAAGGTGAAACCAAAGATCCAAAAATAAAAAGATGATTTGAGCAAAAATATAATAACCAGACATGAGAATTCAAATTTCAAAAATAGTCTGAAATCTAGGATATTTTGATAATTTTAACATAAACTTCATTTCAATGTTATCTTTCTGTAGATTGTCTTATATTTCACATTTATATTTAAAATGAAGTCAATTTGGTAAGATAAGCATAGCATGTGTGTGAATTTGTGCCAAATAACATGAAACATTGCATAAATTAGTCGTAGGCCTAGTAACAACAGTTTTTAATGATACATTAATGTAAACCCGAAAATATTGCGTTTCCATGGCAACACAAAAAAGGGAATTGTGTTGCCATGGCAACTTGTATATGCTGTCTATTTAGGGATCGCTTGATGAAGCGAAGTGAGAACATCTTTTAGGCCTTTTTAGATTGGTGCTTTAGGCCTCAAAAAGTAGATCTGGCCCTGGCCGATACAAATATGAAGACGTAGTCAACAGCGTTTTATATTCAGAAAATTGCTGTTGTTATCTGGCCTTGTATGTTCATATCACTAAAAAACAAATTCTTTGTCAAGTAGGAAAATTCAAAAAGAAATGAATAGATAAATACGCAGTGTTGTAAATACTCGTTACTAAAGTAACGCGTTACTCGTTACTCGTTACTTTTGGAGTAATTTTAGGAGTAATTAGTTACTTTTTTGAGAAAAGTAATAAGTAATCTAATTGATTACTTTTTGAAGTAACGAGTATTATTTGAGAGAAAGTAATTGAAGTTACTTTTCAAATTACTTTTATGATTACAAAATATTTGCTTTGTTGTCTTGTGATAATTTTCAAAGGCGTTGCTGTCACTAAGTTCCGCTTTTTATTGTTCATTCTGCGATGCAATCTCACATTATTTGCAGCTTTCACGAGAGCTATTCAAACCAGGTGAATTGTGTGATATATGACCAATAAACCCTATCCCATAACCTATTCTTCTCTGATCTGACATTGTTCTGTTGATCAATAGATTCAATAGTTTTTCACTTTTTATTTGAGTGAGTTTCGAATATTGAAAAGACGATGTAAAATTTATGGCTATATGAATAGATTGATCCGACAAAAATAAACCATTTTAATAAATCAAATGAAACCATTTATTTGGCAACCTTATTAAAAAGTTTTCAACGTCAATTTATCTTCTGCTGCAGTCACCAGTATTAAATTAATATTATTGAATCGATCGTTCCCCTTTGTAGTAGATTAAATATCTTGTTAAATATTAACCAGCCTCATTATGAGATAGTCGATATTAGACCATCCTCCTTTTGAGGTAACCTTTTATATGTACATAAGAGAGGTTACCTCAAAAGGAGGATGGTCTAATATCGACTATCTCATAATGAGGCTGGTTAATATTTAACAAGATATTTAATCTACTACACCTTCGTTAAAAACAAGATGGCCGCCATAATTGTCAAAACGAGACAAGTCATTATCGAAAGGGAGGCAATATCTTTTGTTTCACAAGTTAAAGTAATCATGAAGTAATTAGTAATTAATTACTTTTTTTGGGAAAGTAATTAGTAATTGTAATCAATTACTTTTTAGGCTGAAGTAATTAGTAATGTAATTAGTTACTTTTGAGGAAAAGTAATTTGTAATGTAATTTATTACTTTTCAAAAGTAATTCTCACATCACTGTAAATACGTTGTAAACACTTTTGTATACCAATCTTATGAAATAAACAACATTAAAAGGTATATTTAATTTAAATAATCAAAGTAAACACGAAGCATAACAAGACATTTTCAACTTCTAAAATCGTCTTGCAATAACCATATCCTCACAGAAAATAGAAAATAACATCCAATTTTATTGTTGATTC
This sequence comes from Haliclystus octoradiatus, assembly GCA_916610825.1. Classification (NCBI taxonomy): domain Eukaryota; kingdom Metazoa; phylum Cnidaria; class Staurozoa; order Stauromedusae; family Haliclystidae; genus Haliclystus; species Haliclystus octoradiatus. The sequence continues at coordinate 14,786,006 of OU744446.1, forward strand.
GATTGATGAACTTTAAAATCATTTCTTGGAACAATTTGTTACAGTTTTCTTAGTTTTATTAGCAACCATCCTTCGCGTCACCACTTTGCTTTTGATCTCTGTCTTGACAAAATTTGAAACTTTCATAAAATAGTCAAATCATGATGGAATCATGTGAATGAAGGTTCCCGGAATATTAGCTGAAGTTCTATTGGTTAAAACATACAAAAGATTTAGCAAGGGGGTTCCCTTTTGCCGGTTTTGAAGCACTTCGCAGCCTTGTGACATGAAAACGTATAAATACATGATTAGACTGTGGTGGGGGGCGCCTGAAAAAGTACGCCATTGGCATCATAAATGTTAAATGCTTATAGATTACTAATAAATATTTTTCAACAAGAAATTATATTTTAATGACATGGATTTAACGTTGCGACAAAAAGGTTACTTTCCGCAAGTAATTAGCTTCTTTCAGCATCTAATTGACTACTTTCCAAAGCAAATTGATTAGAAACGCGACCTTTATTTTCAGCGAGCAAATGGTCTAGCCATTAGCAACTAACCGATTTAATTAGCAGACAAAAGATTCAGTGACAATTTATTGTATTGCCTGCAGCAAATAAAGAGCTGATAACAGCTAATTGATTCATTTCATCAGGAAAATACTTTCCTTGATCCTAAGGAATCCTTGCAGTTTTATTAATCGTTTTGATGCAACAAATGTTGATTTAAAGCATATCAAATACGTTACTTCTAACAGAAAATTGTTGTTTAATTGAAATAAATGAAAATTGGTATGTTTGTAACGGTAGCAACATAATTACAGCCTTGCAGGTCCACACAAGGAAGAAACTTCTAATAAATCATAGGGTAAACACTTGCTAAATTATGGAACTACAATATTTTATTTGAAAATCTACCGTCGTCTTTTCTATAAATAAAATTATTCATCCAAACCTTGTTCATATGTTTCACTCATAAACAGTATGTGTTGACCTTTGATGTTAGAATAAAAGAACATTTCAAGCTTTGAATAACCAAACGATTGAATCAAACAAAGAAGATGCACAACTACAACGAATTTGAATTTACATTGTCGTTACAAGATATTCATATTGTCGATTTAAAAAAAAAATTGAATTAAGTTTCTCCAGTTCTTTTCGATTACGGCGTACTTAAATATATTTTCATTTTCATCGTCTCTATAATACTTACGTTTTTGTGATGGATAATTTGGAGTAAAATCATGTTCAACAAACGAAAAGTCTATTTACTACAACAGTAAAATTTTTGTCTGAATCGCACAGTAAACCCCTTCTCCAAATGTCAAATAAATTTGCTGCTAGGCTACATAATATGCTGCTGTTTTTTTAATTATAGTTGTGACTTTTATTGTCTGCTGTAGAAGGTTTTATTGTCTGCGGAAATAAATTGTTTAGTCACTTATTGTTTTATCACTGTCAATGAATTATTCGGTCGCTAATCAAGAATAAATTGTTGCTTGATTTAACGATTTTGGCCTTCTCAACTTAGTCGCTGTTAAGCAATCATTTAGTTGCGGTTTTAATTTTATCCAAAATTTCAAGAAAATCGATGTTTTTAAAATGCCTGGTGACGGCCGCCCTAAAATTCAACGAAAACAAAATCATCAAAATTCAAAATTTTGCGCCCTCCTCACATTATCTGAATGTAAAAGTTAAATCAGTGTTATAGCCAATGTTTTACACTCTCCGATAATTAGAATTAACAAGATGAGTGTCTTTTATTCCCAAACATCTGAAATATTTCATGATCTTCGACAACTTGTAAATGGGAAACAAGAAAGTCATAAAAGTTTTGTTTACACTTTAATGTGACATTTGAGCAAAGAATCCTTTCAATTGCAAAATCGGTTACGGCTAATTAGCATATTTTGTGGGAAATTTCTTTATTGATTGCAAAGCCATTCATTTAATCTGGGTGACCCATTTACAGAGAATTTGCTAAGGCCTGATCTAGGTCATCGAGATATAGGCTATCCTGATTTCTGAATTCGGGCGGAATAAAGATTCTGTAGCCTCAATTGGAAATTGGTGATCGACCACATTCGTACATACCGAAATGAGAATCTTCTTTTCTTGTGAATATACAATGAAATTCAATATCATCATCAAAAACCATATTAGACACAGGCCACGAGGTTTGCTTTATGTAAATGATAAGTTGTTTTATAAAAAATGTGTGTTTTGCTCATGCAAAATGATGGAATGCCTCTAGCCTCAAATTTTGTCTACATAAATTGTCTATTCTTTTTTATCCAACACATCAATATACAGAACAGAAAAGAGGAAACAAATATGGTTCTTCAAGTAGGGCAATTCCATCAGAAGTGAAACCAAACATTTTACAAGCGTCAAAAGTAAAGCAAGGAATTCAGACAAAAGTCAATCGTTTTCTTCAAAATAGATAGGCCTACTTTTACCATCATTGTATATATGTTTGATTGAGATTATAGACTTCAATGTGGATAAAATTAATGTTTTAGAGAGAGCGTCGAGTTGGCCCCTTGTGAATTTATGAAAACAACAACAAACTAAAACTCGAAATTTCGCGTTTTTCTGTTCATGATTTTCTAACAAAAATTACATCAATCGATATGAATTCAGTTGTTTTGTATTATTAAGTAGTAAAAATAAAGAATAATTAGTGTATATTACCTTCAAATTATATAAATGTTTTGATCACTTCGGGCCGCTGTCAGTCAGACACGGAAAAGTCCTAAATGTTTTGTTTACTCCACAGCGTGACACTTGATTGCTAAATCCTTTCGTATGCAAAGTAGAAAATCGCCAATTTGCATATTTGGTGGGAAATATTGCTCTTTTCTTCGACGTCATCCTTTAAATCTTCAAGTCTGACTGACAGAAAATATTCATACGGCCAGTTTCGCTCTAAGCGCAACAGTCGGCATCTCAAAGCTAATGCCGTAATGATCATATAATCAAAGAAGCCATATGACCGCCTACCAATTGTTTTGGACACTTAACACCACGTTTAATTTGAGGTTGCTGCCTTCAATATTTAGTCATGCGTGTTGACTGTTTTATTGCATGCGAAATGGGAATGGCAGTTCACTTGGCCTTGTTGTTTAGAATATGATCTGTATATGTGCTACATTTTGAACAAAAAGGATGACAACCAATTTACATTGGAAGAGTCTATTTACCATAACTCTAAGGGCGACTGTGGTACTTGTTTGCTTCGTTGCTTTCGAGTAGCAACGCATGCGTATTATGAACGAATAGCAACTTAACCAACAGTTTGAAACACAATAATGAAAATAAATTTAAAATTTGGAACGACCTGTCATCGAACTAGTCTGATGCGCATGCTAGTCGGACGCACTGCCACTGCGCCATGCCGACGAGAGATTAGGTAACGGAAACGATTTTAAACTCGACCGGGTTGTTATCACGTGATCAAACCCTAACCCTAATCACTAACACTAAACATGTGATCGAGTGAAACACGGGATCAAACTGCGATCCTCCTTGATCTAGTGTCGAGCCTTGTTTAGTGAGTTGGTTCGAGAGAGGCTGACCTTAGAGTTATGGCTTTTAGACTATTGCATTTACATTACATGATGATTAGGGGAGAGCGGGGTCACTTCGGAAGCGGGTGACTTCGGACAGAACGGTTTTAGTTTAAATAAAAATACAATCTCTCAGTATGTTAAATACAAAGGTAAAACATACCTATTGCCAAAATTTTAGATAATTCCATCAAGTAATAAAAAAGTTATTATTGTTTGTAACTTTGTCCCGCTTTTGTGTATTATTTGTTCTCAAAGAAAAAGTTTGACGAAAAAAATCCTCCCAATCAACATGTTGATATTTGGTACCATTTTGAAGCCAGTGACGTTGTGTGCCTCATACTGAAGTTTCATGCACGTGCGCTTTGAAAATTCAACTGCAGAAGTGATATTCTTCAATGTTTATAATCGGGGTGCTACGGTCAGAGCATCATAACATAGCAAAGCGATGAAGAAGTAAAATATCAACCTGTGAAACAATGGTAAATCGGTAATTAAGTGGGTGTCACGTTTCTCATTCCATTCAAGTTTTGACACGCCCCAGCTGTGATGTTGTGTAAACATTGCAGAGCACGGGTGATCCGTCGGCTTAAAATATATGGAAATAATATGGTCTAGTTAAATAGAATATCAAATTGTGGATGAAAAATCAAGTATGAAGTGCATTTAATTACAGATATTTCTTATATATGTCGAAGAGTTTGGTTTACTCTTGTTGATTTACGAGCATGTTTTGTTTTCGTTTTGAGCCGCTGAGTTATCATTTAAATCTACGGCTTTTAATGACTATTTCAACGCTCTAAAGAAATTATAAATATTAGCATGGTTTGTAATTTATGAATACTTTCATCGATTTCTCTGAGTAGATGAATGATGAAGCTTTCAATTGATGTAAATAAACATTTGTTTCGTGGATTGTTGAGAGTTTAAATTCACTGTCCAGAGTCACCCCAGTCTGGCCAAAGTCACCCCGCTCAACTAGGGGTAAAAGAATGATCAAATGCTCGGCACTCAAATATATTTAATTTTCAAACAATTTACCCTTTTAAACATGGCACATTAGCTATTAAATGATATACGATTTATTTGTTTTGAGCGAAAAATAAAATAATTAGAAGTAAGAAACCAAAAAGCGTCCGATGTGTACCCGGTCTCCCCTATAGATTTGGAAGGAATATATAAAAGTTTTAATAAAAGTGTATTACTTGTGTTTAATGTCAAGTTATGTCAGTCAGACACAAACTGCTTCGGCGAGGTTAGTCAGACACAAAATCTTGTCAGTCAGACATGAGAAACATTTGTTTATTGCATTATGTATTTTGAAAGTATTTAATATAATGAATAATATTTGTGCAGTATAATATTTTAAGAACATGATGAGAGTGATTTTATTCTTCTTTATGCCAAAACTTTGCAAAAATCTACAAATTTTCATCTCCAATTGGGAAAATGGCGAGCGTCCGTGTCAGTCAGATACGGACCTTAAACTTGCTCTAATTTATTTATATATGAGTTATTGTAAATATTTTTACTTTGTGGGATTGTTTTTGCCATTATTTATTTGTAAGAAATAATAATTGATCAATATTTGCGTGGATGTTGATGCCCTATTCGAAAATATCTTCCGATGTTTCAGTCAGACATGAGTAGCATAAATTAAAAACTTTTTCAATATGGCTGCCAGACAACAGACTTTGCTGTCTGCGTCTAGGATTTTAGCCGCATAACAAGAATTCCATGAGCCTTTTCTTGCCGAACATTTTTTCTTGTTCGTACAATTTTCTATATGATTTCAATTAAATCCAGTTAAAGAACAGGAGAACAAACAAAACCGGTGCTAAAGCACCACTAAAGTATGACTTGAAAATTAAATTAGCCACATGCATAGCATATTATAGTCTAGTCTGGGTCCAGCCTTTTTGATTCTAGGATTGCATAATTAAAGGGTCACCACATACTTGCCATGTTTGTATTCATATTTACTAAACAAGAAAATGTTGGAAGACACTAGTGAAGCACTAAAAAATCACGAGCTCCTAGCGAGTGATTTCTAGCTTCCCGAGTGTCCCCAACTTTTTCGAGTTTAGTAAATATGAATACAAACATTTGCAAGCATGTGGTAACCCTTTTCTAAAATAAAACAAATGTCGGAATCTCATTCGACGGCGAATTTTCAATTCATGATGTCACAATATAAAATTCAATTTCAATTCATAAACCAAGCAAAGAGAATCCCACAACAAGATAGACATTGTTGAATAAAGAAAGACATTATAAGAATGTCTGTAATATAAGTGGTACAATAGTTCTTTAGCAAATTAATGCAGCAATTGTTGTTTAAATTTTAGGTTTACCTTGAAACAGCGTAGCCTATAACTGTCTTTCATTCCGTGTTTTTATTTTGCATGTTACACAACTAATAACTCATTTACCACGCTTTTCGATAAATATAAACATCTTGAGCTAAATGTCGTCTTGTAAATCGTAGCCATTATTGAGATATTTATTGGATTGTAATCAAAAAGTTATAAATTCTGTATTTTAACACAGATCAAACTTTTTGAAGCTTGCGGTTTTTCCCGGTTTTCGGAGCCATGTTTTACCCTAGGATTTCATGCACGATCTTCCGACCAATCAGATCGCAGAAAACCTTCGTGATATTTTAGAATCTCATTTTGCACTGGAATATGACTTCTATAGGCCTATTGCCAGTGCGATTTGAATACCTAGATGGTATCTTTCTGTATATACTACATATTAGAATCAGCATCAGATATCTATTGTTTACAGCAGTAATTGAGTTACATGGACATCTTATATTCTTATACTATTTGATCTAGACTCGAGATTCGAGAACTCTACTCTCCAGGACTGACTGAGGTCTCCAGATATCACAAAACCATCCGAGCCTCACTGCAGTCTGGTAAATCAATGGTACTTGAATTTGGCAAATTAAAATATAAATTTGATCAATGTTATTAAAATGATTTACAATACTCAACTCACATATTTAGAGGAATGCTGACTTGTTTGATCATCAAAACAGTCCGAAGAGTCAAGAAGTTGAGTAGCTTCAAAATCCATATTTTATAAAGAATTCTGCTAAACCAAGGCTTTTAAAATATAATCATAGACATATATAGATATGCAATGCTATTAATAAGCCTGTATCCATCAACTTGAAGAGGTAAACAAGTTAAAACAATATAAATGTTACATTCTTATGTTTCACTTGCTTGCGTGATTTTCGCGCTATATTCATCGACCCTCGTATTCATTATATATATTATGCAACTTGTCATAACAAGAGCCTAGCCTCATTCCATCGCGGCCCTCATTTCTGCGAGGCGCTCCAGTAATTATAGAAGTAATTATAGACATTATTTATTTACGGAGAAATGGAATTTTGAATCAGAGTAAATACTGTATATTGGAGAATTGATCTTTAATTTTAAATATTTCTTTGATTTTGATTATTTAAATGAAGTTTCGAACGGACAGAAGTGCTTACAATCTCCCAACGATGGCGATCGATCAGTCAAAACATGATGCTTTCTCCCGTGCTTCTCCTTTTATTATGAATTCTACGCCCACAAAAGGCCTTCATAAAGTTCATACAGTCCTTCGAGATAATGTAATCTATTGTTTATAATTCTGTTACTACAATTTGATCAAAAACAATACCGTAAACTTTACGTTTTTAGTTTCCTTCGACGGTTTGTTTACAAAATGTTGAAATTCATAATATCTGAATTCAGCAAATTTCAATTTCTGTTCACACCTCGTTGTTTTGTTCTTTGATGGGCCGACCAACCAACACCTGGCTGTAACTCACATGACACCAAGGTGCGCTGTGATTGGGCACACTATATTTTTGGTTTCTGGGACACTTTTTAACCTTAAATTTTATTAGGCCCTCACTGGTGCGCCACGGGGAAATGAGGGCTGTGATGGAATGAGGCTAATCAAGAGCCATCTATTTACAAGGGTTGGGACACGCTTTCATGTGCAGCAATCGTCTCCTATTGGACAGATGCCAGTCACGTGATTTTATGGACGCCATTCCTGTTCTTTCGGAAACATGTTCTCATTTCAGTTGACAATCATTTCAGGTGAAATTCGCACAAAAAAATACAACTTTTATCAGTGAAAAGTTGAAAACAAACATAGGCTATTAAATTACTAATTGTTCCCTTTAATACAATTACAATTAATAATCGAAATATAAGTATTGTTTACAATTCTAACTGGGGACAAGAACTAGAAAAAAGGAGTAGTCTTTGACTGCAAAGAATATGCGTAAGAGCGTAATATGTAATCCAAAAATTCCAATAGTTGATCTGTAGGCCTATTTAATCCCATGCAAGAGCAAAACTTACAAAACATTTGAAACCGTCAAATTGCCGCGTATCAAAAGCTGGACATATAGATCAGTCAATATACATATTTAATAGGTATAATAAGTTAAGGTTTTCATAAAAATATTCAGTTCATTTGAAAATGATCACAAGTCGTGACTATAAAATAAAAATATTAAATATGTTATTACCAATTGTTTTTTTCTATCAAATAATATATACGTATACCTATTGGTCTGACAAATATTAAAACAATCAATTCAAGTTCAAAATAATATTTACATCTCAGTGATATCATACTAATTTTAAAAACGATTGCATTGAGACCTTTCATCTTTATATAAATCATTTATGAAAGTGCTACTGACAAAAACATTGCTCTCACGAACAGTTTAATGGTCAACTATGGGAGAATCAGAGAATTACATCTACGTAATGTATTCAATAATTTTAAAGTTTATTATATTTACAATATTATTATATGATTTGTCAATTGGAGAAATTTGCCAGCCAATGAACAATAAAGTTATACCACATATGTTTCTGTCGAACTCGTTGATTGGAAAGCCGTATAGTGTAATTAAGCTGCTTGACAGTATGTCTGCATTAGATTGTTCACATCGGTGTGTCCTTCATGCGAATGGATGTAATGGAATACAATTCAATAACATGGAATATGATAAGAATAATTGTAAATTATTGTCTTTTACACAACTATCAGAAGCTTTACAAATAAATAATGAAAAATTGGATGGCGGCATAACTAATAATAAAGTTGATAAATTCATCAAGGTAAAGTTTAAAAATTTTGACTTTTGAATTTTGAAATTATGGCCTTTATAATTCACATTTGCTCCTTCGCATTTATTCTCTGCTGAAAGGAATAAGCGTAAACGTCTGAAAACTAGAAACGTTAACAGGGTCATATTGATCTATATTCTATTATACTTACTACTTTTAAACTAAACAGGATTTTTGAGTTAAAAACACACAAAATGTTTAATAGTAATGAGAAGGTCAAGAAAGACATATTCATTGGTTTTAATTACAAGTTTCATGTTCTATTACAAAACTTATTTTCATGCAGACATTTTGAGATTGACAAAGAATGTGTCTTTCTTAACCTTCTCGTTATTTTTTCTGCATTGCTATTCACTAGCATTGAGCACTATCCAATTGCCAACATTCAGTTTTAATATTTTTAACACTATTACAGTATTATATAAAATATGTAACAAATTTACTACAATCGTACTCTTAATGCGAGTTTAATGAATTGAAACATTGTTTCAGGCGATATTCATTAAATGAAGTTCTTTATTATCCATTTCAGGTCAAACCACTGTGCACTAGAGATAAGCCAGGTATAATCAATTAAGAATATATATTAATATATCCAAGACATCGTTTAAAATTTTTAGCTATAGTATCTATACATAGGTGTTCCACATGACAAGAAACAATTAAATATAACGCTGAGCACTTGGAATATGCCTCGTGTTTTTGGCAAAATAAGAGAAAATACGGGTAAATATAAACTCCTTTTTATTCAGAGAGATCCATATACCCTTTGCTTGGTGACCTCATGCCACTGTTCTAAAAAATTATTTTTCACTGCAAACCTACTTGAAATAACAGTTTTGAACAAATTATGAAACAAAATTTTTGAAATTCTAAAAATAGACTGAGATATTACTTGTAGTCATGCATATGACTAATTTGCCAAGTATGGATATAAAAAGTGGGTAAAATGTCAAATTTTAAATTTTACGATTAACTGTGAATATGAATTAAAAAAACAAGTAGAATTGGTAAGTACTATATCATATATAAACATAAACTCTATATACACAAAAAATTAAGGTTAGCCTAATTAGCATATTCTATTTTTCTACAAAGCGAGCAGCGGAGAGCGTCAACATCGTTCAATCTGATCTATCAATTATAATTGATATTCAGCAATTGTACTGGCTAAAGCAATTCTTATCTCCAGTGAGACAAAGGCATATATTGCATTTTACACAATACATTCTAGTACAGTCATTTTAAGCCAATATAAGCCTTAACCTCACACAAATTGCAACAGAAGCATTTTTTACCAATTCTAGGGTCAAATTTTATGCTTAACAACATATCCAAAATGTTCCGAAATCGGAGTAGGCAAAATGCCTTAATTTTGCTATTTGATTTATGGCATTCCCAGTAGAAACATGAAAGCGAGGCTGTCCTTTTCTAGTGTAATCATGTGATTTAATTTGAGAGGAAAATATCAGGAATAGTAGCCTTGCATCATTTATCACATATAACGTACTTAAAATTTCTTTACTGTCACTATGTATCAAATTATCAAAACGAGGCTATGTATGAAGATTAAACAAATCGACATAGGAAAACAAGAAAAAGATATATACAGTAAGTGAAAAATGTTATTCATTATATTTTAACATTCTACTAGCAGTATAGATCATGTAAATACTTAATTTATCTTATTTAGAAAATACAACCAGGTAATACATTGTTCACAACGAACAATTTCAGACAAATGCCTAGGAATGTTCATGGTCGCAATTATTTTTGACAGAAATTGACTATTACGATTTGATGATAGGCCTGCAGAAAAATAGCAGAATAAAATATGCAAATAGAAACGTCAAATTAAATTAAACTAAAGAACTAATACCTTCATTAGTCATCGACAGGAAATCAATGCAACTTCGTATATAGACTACAGTTACCCACACGTTTATGTTACTAATTTAACCATGGAATGATAATTGAACACAGGAACTTCATCTAAAAGTTATGCGCAAAATGTTATAAACTATATACTATTAAACAAATAGTTCATACTTTCCGTGAACCATAGTTTCTCTGATAGCACCACGAGAGGCACGTAAGGAGAAAACGAGAAGACATCAGAAAATTACGAGCCGCCTCGGCGAGTAATTTTCGCCTTCGAGTTTTATCCTGAAGTGACTCGAGTGGTGCTATCAGAGCATAGTTCACGGAAAGTATGAACTATTTGGTTTAGAACATAGCCAGCCCCGAGTTGTGACTGTTGGGGACATTTTCAGAGCATTTTCTGATCTTTCAATCCATGATCAAGTATGTAATTCTCCTATTTTCGTGACGTCACAGGAAGAAAGCTGAGTCGAGAGCTGCACGCTTGCCTTTTTTTAATTCAACTAAAAGCTTCGAGGAAAAATTGATATCGAGAAATTTATATTTCTCTTCTTGATATTAAAAGAATGGATGCTTAACATCGTTTACTTACATATACATAGTCATGGATTCTTATCTTTGAACAATATTTTCTATATTTTATGCGTGTTATTCATTATGGAAAACTGAATTGGAAAACTTAAAATGGAAAGAAAATTTTTCTTACATATAATTTGAAGAATTTCGTAAAAAGCCGTGAACGTGAAGAAAGAAATGAAACAATGATAGATTTATTGACTAAATGTTTGCTAATTGCCTATTTAAAAAAGCAGGTTATTGAATTTATGATAACTTTTTAGAATGTTGCTAACCTTCATTTGGAGAAATGGTTTAATTATCTGAAATTTTAGCGGTTGATTTTGTGCAGCCCTATGTTATGGTTTTGGTAGTTTACGAAAAGCTTATCTTTCTACGCCAGGAATTTAGTTTTTATACTCATATCTAGGAACTTGCAAAAATTGGCCATAAAAGGATGAGGGGAGATATTAATGAAATGAAGCTATGGTATCTTTTGTTTTCACAATCATCAATACTGTAAAATTTGGGCAAATTGTTTTTGAATTGTTAATTATTTGCAAAATATTTCTATACACTTAAAAAATGTCTGTTTACTAGCTCAGATATTTCACCCAGAGCCATTTGATTTATTTTGAACAATTGAGAAACTGCATGAAACAGTAACTCCATGATATTGTATATGACTCTACAGATATTCACTGTATTTGCTTTTTACTTTTTATTACTTGCCAGTTTATAATGCCATATTTAAATAATTATCGGTTGTTTTGTAATTTCATAAATTTCTTGAAATCGACGGGGTCAAGCTCGGCTATCGTGAAATAGCGTTATTGGCGTTAACCAATCAAATTGCAAGAATAAATCATAGCAGATCCTCGATATGTTCTAAACACATATACAATCGGACCTGTTATAACAGCCGTCTCTATACAGCGACCACCTGTCTGAAGTGGTCACTCTTGCAATGTTCTGAAATAGTATTTTCTATTGAATCGAAGATTGATGAGCTTGGCTGCAGCTTTAGTGAGTTACTCTTTTTCTAGTTCTTGATTCGTCTGAGCAGATAAAGGAAACTTGTATGAAGAAAATAATTTGTGCCACTTTTGAAATTTGAAAAATTCCCCGACCATTAGCTCTCCATTCATTTTAATCAATAATGGTTAACATATTTTCGAAACTTCGAATACAAGTGAGTAAAACTGTAGGGTTCACAATATGTGTTTGGCAGCTCTTCATAATATCCCTGCCAAAAACAGTTCAGGAGTTAATGAACAGTCCATGAACAGTTCATGAACGTTAAATGGCCCAAAGTTTTCATGAATTGTTTATGAACTGTCCATGAAGGTTCATGAGCTGTTTTTGAATAGTTCATGAATTGTTCTAAGCTTTTGAACTCCTGAACATTTTGCAGGGGATGTATCAAATTTGTTGTATAAAAATCTTCCGTGGAAAAATAGTTCATAAATGTTAAATGCAAAGTTTCATGAACAGTTAATAAGCAGTTCATGAACTGCTGAATTAATTTATAAATTGTATAATTTATAATAAATGAAAACTCGGGAGCATTCAATAACAATGTTCATGAACTGTTCATGGACTATTCATACGAGTTCATTGACTATGGACCATTTTCTACATACGAGCTTCCCTTGTCTGCTCAGAGAAACCAAGGACTGAAAAAGAAAAAATCACCAAAACTACAGCCAAGCTCATCAATCTTTGATTTAATAGAAAATACTATTTCAAGACATTGCAATAGTGACCACTTCAGACAGGTGGTCGCTGTATAGAGATGGCTGTTATAGCAGGTTTGATTGTATATGTGTATAGGATATAGTCAACATTTTGGGCATAACCTTTGGGTAAAATTCCATGTTCAATTTTCATTCCATGGCTAAATTAGTAACATGAACGACTGGATAACTGTAGTCTATATACAAAGTTAATTGATTTCCTGTCAAGAAGTAAAAGGTATTAGTTCGTTAGTTTAATTTAATTTAACATTTCTATTGGATATCATTTTCTGCTGTTTTTCTTCAGGCCTATCATCAAATCGTAATGGTCAATTTCTGTCAAAAATAATTGCGACTATGATATCCCCATGCATTTGCCTAAAATTGTTCATTGTGAACAATGTATATTACCTAAATGTATTTTCTAAATAAGATAAATTAAGTATTTACATGATCTATACTGCTAGTGGAATGTTAAAATATAATGAATAACATTTTTCACTTACTGTGTATATGTTTTTCTAGTTTTTCTATGTCGATTTGTTTAATCTTCATATATAGCCTCGTTTTGGTAATTTGATACATAGTGACAGTAAAGAAATTTTAAGCTCATTATATGTGATAAATGATGCAAGGCTACTATTCCTGATATTTTCCTCTCAAATTAAATCACATGATTACACTAAAAATGGACAGCCTCGCTTTCATGTTTCTACTGGGAATGCCATAAATCAAATAGCAAAATTAAGTCATTTTGCCTACTCCGATTTCGGAACATTTTGGATATGTTGTTAAGCAAAAAATTTGACCCTAAAATTGATGAAAAATGTTTCTGTTGCAATTTGTGTGAGGTCATTTTTTATAATGACTGTACTATTCGTGATAATCCAACTTTGTAATGTCGGCATATCCCTTTTTTGTCACTGCGGATTTCCGGCCAGTGACCGGTTGGTCACATCGAATTCCAATACTTGGGTCAGGTACAACTGACTTCCTCCCTCTTTTCTCAACCATTCTTTTCTTCCTTGGTCTACCAACACTCGCAGGTGACTCAGAAACCGGTAGTACATTAGATAGTTCATTAGAAATTTCAATCACAAACTTCAGCAACGTCAATTGATTTTTTTTGTTGATGCCACAATAGTTGACACAGCGGCGGTAGTACAGCCAAGCATTGACCTTAGCAATATCCACAAGGTGCCAAAAGATCTTCATGTACCAAAGTCGACATTTGATTGGAATACGGTAGACAGAAATCAGCATGTCGGCCAAGTCCACGCTGCCCATCCCAGAGTTGTAAGTTTTAACAATTTGAGGGCATGGAATTTTTTTTACTTGCTTTGTCTTTGGGTGACCATCTTTCAACTCTCCTCATTGGCTCTATTCCAACAAAGTTAGATGCAAGATGGACGGTGTTATTATCCAGCCACTTGACAATAATAATACCAGAATTCATATCTGATTGATAATCAATGCTTCCTCTCCCACTCTTCTTCATTTCGGCATTAGTTGCCAGCTTGCATCTTTTTAGTCTATTTCCTCTTATTGTTCCACAAGCCAGTAAGTTGATTTTCTTCAGATAAAGTAGGAGGTCCATAGTCGTGAACCAATTATCGAACACTATCTGATGTCCCTTCCCAGTTGGTAATTTTTCACACAGCTTGGCTACAACTTGCGCACTCTTTCGCAAATCAGCATATTCACTGTCAGTTTGATCATTAGATTTACCAGTGTAGATGAAGAAGTCATACATAAAGCCAGAACTGCCAGCTCTAACTAAATTTTTAAATCCCCATTTTACTGGCTTTTTTGGATTATATTGGCGGATCCCACTGAATTTTGTTTTTGTATGAATTATCTGCTCATCAATTGAATGTTTCTCCTCAGGATGAATAACGATACATTGTTCCCTCAATAGATCAATCAATGGCTGAATCTTGAAGAGCTTGCCATGTACATTATTATAATATGACAGATTGTCAAAAAATGCTGATATCGCCGAATTTTTTTAAATCTTTTTCAACGACATAATGTCAGCAATGGTAGCATATCGCATATCCTTTGACCAAAACATGGTATAAGTAGGTTAATTTACTATTCCCATCTTCATTTGCATCCCCAAGTAATTTTCAATCTCCTTCAGATTTGTTGCAAGGGAGCTGTCAGTTGATTGTGTGCAGTACAGGTTGGATTGTTGTGCAACAAGTTCTGTCATCCCGTCGGCCCAAAACATTTTGAATATTTCTATAGGAGTTTTCATTTCCATTTGATATACTTCAAAATCATCCATGAAAGGTTGTGCTGATTGTGGTATATTCTTTTTTCTGAATCTATAAATATGTGTTTCTGATTCAGCTAATTTACTGTCAGACCCAGAGCCACTATCAGTTTCCATACTGCTGCCATCAATAGCAACTTCTAACAAGTGATCATGTCCAACGATGTCAGCCTCTTCTTCTTCATCAGAGGTTAGATCTGAATCATCTGACAAATTTCCACCTAATATCAGCTCAAGTGCGTTATTAGCTGCAGATATCCTTTGATTTTTTGACCGTGACGCCATTGATCTACAAATAAACAAATATTGAAATGCTGTTAAAATTTCACTGATATTGAACACTGAACAGAATATGAAATATTATAATGATTTTGCTTTATTATGCTTTGGAAATAGATAATAATTAGGTATGTTCAAAGTATGATTTCAATTCAACAACTCAGAAACGAAACGAGGAAGAAAATGATTATATTTATTATTGAGAATTCCAACAATAAAATTCACAATATTTCATCTTCAAAACATATCAATATTGAAAAATATTGGTGCAGAACCCATAAATTATCGCTAAATGACCAAAAAAATTATTTTTATAGTTTATACTATCTCAAAATCTGATAAAAACATCACTCTGATTGAAATCAGCTGACTCTTGAAAAGGTTGCCTTTATGTACCCTTACTTGGCAAAGTAGCCATATGGCAACTAATTAGTTTGAGCACATATAAAATCAAAACGGTCCACAACTCTGGCTTAGGAATTGTTTGCAGCAAACAACTACGTTTCTCTTATCTAAATGCATCTAAGACTAAAAGAAGTGAACAATCCTAACATTTATAATATTTTTTTGAAATTCAAGTAAAAACTCACCTTATTTAACACAATCCAAATCCAATTATAATAAAAACCAGAAGTATAAAACGATGGCTCAGTGTCTTGCTGTCAAAAAAATGCCAGGGCATAATATCCTGCAATGTACCATGGGAATGAATGTATACGAGAGAGAGGTTTCGTCGCAGAGAGGCAGTAAACTTTTAGTAGCCATGTGGCTGCTTTACCAAGTAAAGGGCTTTAATACAAAGGTGATCACTCTTTTGTGACATAAAAGAAAAGAAAACCAGCACCAACAGCAATATCGAATTTGGTCATTCTACATGAGTCGCAGCTATATCAGAATGGACATTACAGCAGAATTGACTGTATATTTAATCTCCCGAAGGGTGCCGGAGCGAAAATGTGGCAAAAAGGACACTTTATAAAGAATTATGAACGACTCGATCTTGCACCATATATTGGCAGATATTGAACAACAACTATTTTGTTTGAGGAAGCAACGCAAGCGAAAAAATTCAAATTTCCATGAGAAATCCTGCACACAAGGCATTTTTTACAATTCTTATTGATTGAAAAGTATATTACGCTACTTTGGAAAAGGGCACATAATTGTTGCCCTCTTCTCCGTGTATCCAGCGTCATTGAATCTCCCATTATGTGACAGCGGTCATAATTATAGTAATTAGTGAATTATATTGAAAATGATACTCAAAATGTGTCCACTGTATTCATTGAAAATTATGGCACTCCAAACAGTTTGCTTCAAACTGATGACAAACATTTCTCTTCAAATGTTAGGTTTACATATTTAAATGTTATCGCACAATTTTAGATCCATACCAAAGAAAATTTGACGTATACACTGTAATAGATTGGTCAACAAGACAAGACAAGAGACGAGCTCGGGTTTGCGTGTGTATTCGAATAGTTGTGAAGGGATACTGAATAGATACAACATGGCAACTAGTTCACAGTTGCACAATACTAATGACGTGGTAGAATGTTGACGCATTAGGAATATTCCACATGCCCCTCTGGGAGGCTTATGATTAAATGCCATACATGCTTTGATGTCATTGAAATAAAATTATAAGTTGAGGTGTGCAGGTTTCCTGCTGTGTCTGCGACTGCGTCGTAGTTTGATATACTTGGTGTAGGCTGAGTCATTGGTGTTGGTTGAGTCTTTTGTGTTGGTTAAGTCTTTGGTGTTGGTTGGTATTTGGTGTTGGTCGAGTTCTGCTGTTCTTCCTTGGTAGTGGCCGGTCTATAGTACCGTCTTAATTATACGCGATTTCTCAAATACAGACCTCCAGTTTCCGATTTGAATTCTTAGCTTCGACCTCTGGGTTCCATTGAGGTTATCTCCGCAATTCGGTCCCATCTCTTTGTGCTTGGATGCTGGACACGGACAAAGTCCCCAGATGCTAACGGTTCTAGCTTGCAGGAAACCATTAATGCTTTGTGGTCAACAATAACTTCAAATGGCGAGCCATGAAGAAATATACGACACTTTTTGGTTGCAAAGACAACTGCAGTAAGTTCAATTTCCGTGGCTGAGTAACGGGATTTAACGTCCATTACGAAGCGTGATCCACACCGGTGTAACTTCCAAGATTTGTCAACTTGTTTGCACCAGAGGCCATAGCAGAGATCCTTGGATCGCGCAGTATCTGTTTATAGACGGAGACATGCTTTAGGGTCAAATGGTGTGAGTACACGTGGACTTGTCAGTGTCTTTATGAGCTTTTCACCTTTTTCAAAGGCCTCTTGCTGTAGACCTTCCCAAGCAAAATGAGCGTAAGTCTGAGAGGTTCTTTGGGGGTGGAAATGCTGACAAGGCTTTCACGAGGTCAGGATTGCCAGTGTAACCATCTTTTGTGATGAGGTAGCCACATCAGTTTGCAAATGGTTTACCAAAATAAAGCTTCTTGAATTTGATCACGCGATGCAGTATTGAGCGCATCGCTGGATGACTTCTTTCACTCTTTTGACATGGTCTTCCCAGTTATCATCGTAAACGAGGACGTCCTCCACAATCTTCTGAATGTTTGGTATGCCAGATACAGCTTCATCGCCACGTCTGTTATGTTTGTCATCAGCCCTTACTAGTCTCATTACGTTCCGCCGGGAACGGTAAAATCTCCATGTGGTGATAAACGTTGTAAGGGGCGGGAGTCAGCAGCTAATTCTACCTGCCAATATCCATGACGGGCATCAAGGGTTGGAAGAATTTCATAACTTTTGCCACCACTTCATGTGGGATAGGTGATTGGTAGCCAGGATCTTTGACATATTTGTTGAGCGCTGCCAAATCAACTGTAATTCTCGGCTCGGTGAAATTCTTCATGGGAATAACTATCATTGGGTGAATCCAGTCGGGGGATTCACCGATTGGTACTTTTTCTATGATGTCCTTAGCTACCGTGCTGTTCAGCTGCTCTTGGATACTGCATTGACATTGGTAGGGATAGAGTATGCCTTTTATCGTTTTGATGGCGTGGCGTGCTCTGTTTGGCCGAACTTCATTAGGGGGTCCATCCATGGCACGAATGGGTCATTCATCATAAAATGCATCTTTAAACTCAGCGATGAGCGCTTCAGTATCGTAGCTGTGTGTCTCTGTTGACGGAATTGACATGATGATAACTGCAGAATCACTTGGCTCCATAAGGGATATGTTGGCGTTGACCAAAGGGGGGCTGGGGTGGAGCAAGCCATTAGGAAGGAGACCAAGGGCAATGCACCCAGTTTTGCTTGGCAGTGGCTTATTGAGTTTCTCGACGACATGGACATCTGTTCTGTAATATTCATTGTTGTAGGAAAGTGTCAGGTGACATTGTCCCAAAGTGGGGAGGGGGCAGAATCTGCTAAGGATAAGGATTCTGCCCCCTCCCCACTTTAAGGTCTATTATTAACTCTTCATGCAGGTTGTTCAAGTCCTCCTATGACGTTGCATACAGCCCCACTGTCTGGGAGTCAGTTTAGTTTCGAGGGGCCATGCTCATGTGCTGTATAAATTGAATAGATGCATGGGTGTTGACTGCATTTACATAAACGTGGTTTTGGAAAGCTTTGTTGGTAGTACTGTTTTCGTCACGCTTTTTAGAATGGCACACTCAACTGGTAGTGCCCTTTCATTTCACAGTAGGAGCAGTTTCCTTCACGGGCTTGATAATCATTTCTAACGTGATAAGATGTTCCACAGGACCCACAGGAGGATGAATTTTGAGTTGAGTCACTTGTCCCCCATGATTGTGAATTTTGTTTAGCCTTGGATTTCTTATTCACATAGGAGATAGATTCTAAACCAGATGGTGCTAATTTCTCTCGTGTCAGTTTACCTGACTCAAAAGGTGTACAAATTGACGATGTTTTGTCCAAGGTCAACGTTTTGAATGGTTCTGCCAGTACTTTCTGCTGAATTGAAGTCCGATAAACGGCAAATCAGACGATCTCTCACACGTTCATCACGCAATTGTGGGGGAATGTCCGTCTGTTCATTACATTCGTTGCATAACATAACGGGGGAGAACCCACAACTCTTATCTAGCAGCCGCAAGGCAATATTGATCTAATGACTCACCGGCAAATTGATCTCTTTCATGAAAATACTTCCTGTCTAGAGGGAGATTCCTTTTTTTTCTCGGGTACTCCCCCATCTTCATGATTATGGCGTATGTATCGTCGCTGTCTGCGATGTTTATCACCTAGCCTGTCCATAGATTTGACCAGCCTTCGTGCATGGCCAATCTTATAATGCTGGGTCGGGCGATTAAATAACAATCAGATGACAGTCTTGTAGCAGAAGCGTAGCCAATAAATCATTCTTTCCAATCTCTGATTTCGGCTAGGGTGATTATGATCGGACTCTTCACTTGGGGAATCTCCATTCCTTTGGCGGAGCCATGTGGTGACGAGTTGGTGTCACGTTGCATGTTATTCAATTTCAACTGCTTGGCCGTTAAGACGAGTTTCCAATTCTTTTCGTTTTTCGATTTCTTCATCGAGAAGACTTTGTAATGCCGCTTTTGTTAAGTTCGTACTACTCATGTTCGCCTGTTAAAATCACGTGGCGTGATAGTTTATCAAAATAACTAATCAAACGGTAAGAATAGAAACTCAATAATAGAATGTAATTATGAATGTAGTAGGTAAGATAAAAATCCACTGTGCCATGTAATAGATTGGTCAAAAAGACAAGACAAGAGACGAGCTCGGATTTGCGTGTGTATTCGAATGGATGTGAAGGGGCACTGAATAGATAGAATTACAACATGGGAACTACTTTACAGTTACACAATACTAATAACCGAGCACCACGGAACTAAAACGGCAGGTTTCTCCGGGTAACTTGAAAATCAGATAAAAGTGTTCATAAAAATATGCTGAACAGTTACCTATTCCTTGTTTTAATTAAAATCTATTGTAAACCCTTCAAAAATCCAATTTATATTTCATGATTCACGGTCAAAGCCTTCTTATCACATTGAGAAAATGCTGGATGTGAGCTTCATGGTCTTTGATTCTTTTGTTCTCCCAAGATTTTGCGAACTCATAGAAGCATGACGAAAACACAAAATGTATGAAATAAGAGGGCTCTGACCGTGAAATGATTTATAAATTTATCTCTGATGAGCTCCACAATAAAATTTGTCCAAAACAAGGAATAGGTAATTGTTCAGCATATTTTTATGAACACTTTTATGTGATTTTCAAGTTTCCCGGAGAAACCTGCCGTTTTAGTTCTGTGGCGCTCTGCCTATTAGAATTTAGCAACGCATTTGATACTGTACACAAAAGCTGCTTCATAAATTGAATGCATATTGTTTTGATTCTGAAATTGGGAATTGGATTACCTCTTAATATAAGGTCGAATTTGAAAGGTTCTTATTGATGGTAAAACCGTTAGATTTATTGAATGTCGATAGTGGAGTACCACAGGGCTTGGTCCTGCAGGATCTCTTTGGTTCATTTTATTTCTCAATGGCATTGTCACATGTTTAGAAGATGATTGTCACATTAGAGTATTTGCTGATGATGCAAAGCTATTTTCTCGACGTTCTGCTTCAAACTATCATCTATCAACCAGACTAGATTACTGGATTATTTATGCTAATGGGTGACAATGGCTGACATGGATGACCATCCTCATCTTAGAAATACTGGACAGCCGTATAATTAAAAAGGAATTGATACTGATGTATATTATTTAACTTATGACCTACTTGATTAAGAACATAATCCACTGTGTAGCACAGACAAAGCAAACATAATATGAGAGGGAACTCCTTCAAGCTAAAGCCATTATCAACATCGAATTAGAATCAGTAAAGCATGAACTCTGCAAGCGGGTCATACTAAGGCATGGGTTATACGAGGGGACCGAATCTGATAGCAATTGAGCTCGCTCTTAATCGAAATAGGCTCGCCCGCCACGTTATACATGTTATACACGTGAACTTAACTATTTATTTAGCTAATGTGATGTAGTGTAATGTAACGTGATGTAACATGTCTCTTTTGTCATTGAAAATTTTGTTGTGTGAAAATTGAAATTTGATCGCATGACGAAAACGCTTTTTACCGTTTTGATCGTTGAAGCGGGCAAAGTCTTGCATCTTGTATTTACGTTGACTTGGAAGTTGTAAAATATATAAATTTTCCTCATGATAATTTTGATTTCTTGCAAATTAAATTTTATGTTTTATTTTTTTTTTGCATTTACTCAAGCTTTTCCCTTGCATCTCAATTTGTATTTAGCCAGATACATTTTAATTCGATGATAATCTACATAATTATTTGATGTTTTATCACGAACGGATTAAAGACATCACCATGGAAACATCAATAAAACAATGACTTGAAGCATTTTTTAATTTGTAACCCCCGGTTTATTGCCATATAAAGGCAATTACGGAGGAAGTCACGGCTCTGTGATAAAGCTGCATTTGATTCGATTCGCATTTAGCGCGGTCGTATAACGCAGGGGCGTGCTTAATGCATTAGGTTCGCTGTTAGCGCGCTTGGATTATGCGAACTTGATACATTTGCGAGCTCAACTGCGTTATACGGAGCGCGCTAACAGCAAACTTAGTTCAAATGAATGAAATAATTGAAATGATCATATAACCCTAGCCTTAGGTTAGGTTCGCTCGTATAACCCATGCCTAAGATGCAATGCTTATTATTGATATTATTATTATTATTATTATTATTATTATTATTATTATTATTATTATTATTATTATTATTATTATTATTATTATTATTATTATTATTATTATTATTATTATTATTATTATTATTATTATTATTATTATTATTATTATTATTATTATTATTATTATTATTATTATTATTATTATTATTATTATTATTATTATTATTATTATTATTATTATTATTATTATTATTATTATTATTATTATTATTATTATTATTATTATTATTATTATTATTATTATTATTATTATTATTATTATTATTATTATTATTATTATTATTATTATTATTATTATTATTATTATTATTATTATTATTATTATTATTATTATTATTATTATTATTATTATTATTATTATTATTATTATTATTATTATTATTATTATTATTATTATTATTATTATTATTATTATTATTATTATTATTATTATTATTATTATTATTATTATTATTATTATTATTATTATTATTATTATTATTATTATTATTATTATTATTATTATTATTATTATTATTATTATTATTATTATTATTATTATTATTATTATTATTTATTATTATTATTATTATTATTATTATTATTATTATTATTATTATTATTATTATTATTATTATTATTATTATTATTATTATTATTATTATTATTATTATTATTATTATTATTATTATTATTATTATTATTATTATTATTATTATTATTATTATTATTATTATTATTATTATTATTATTATTAT
The DNA here is from genome assembly GCA_916610825.1 of Haliclystus octoradiatus. Taxonomy (NCBI): domain Eukaryota; kingdom Metazoa; phylum Cnidaria; class Staurozoa; order Stauromedusae; family Haliclystidae; genus Haliclystus; species Haliclystus octoradiatus. The sequence continues at coordinate 14,808,955 of OU744446.1, forward strand.
TATTATTATTATTATTATTATTATTATTATTATTATTATTATTATTATTATTATTATTATTATTATTATTATTATTATTATTATTATTATTATTATTATTATTATTATTATTATTATTATTATTATTATTATTATTATTATTATTATTATTATTATTATTATTATTATTATTATTATTATTATTATTATTATTATTATTATTATTATTATTATTATTATTATTATTATTATTATTATTATTATTATTATTATTATTATTATTATTATTATTATTATTATTATTATTATTATTATTATTATTATTATTATTATTATTATTATTATTATTATTATTATTATTATTATTATTATTATTATTATTATTATTATTATTATTATTATTATTATTATTATTATTATTATTATTATTATTATTATTATTATTATTATTATTATTATTATTATTATTATTATTATTATTATTATTATTATTATTATTATTATTATTATTATTATTATTATTATTATTATTATTATTATTATTATTATTATTATTATTATTATTATTATTATTATTATTATTATTATTATTATTATTATTATTATTATTATTATTATTATTATTATTATTATTATTATTATTATTATTATTATTATTATTATTATTATTATTATTATTATTATTATTATTATTATTATTATTATTATTATTATTATTATTATTATTATTATTATTATTATTATTATTATTATTATTATTATTATTATTATTATTATTATTATTATTATTATTATTATTATTATTATTATTATTATTATTATTATTATTATTATTATTATTATTATTATTATTATTATTATTATTATTATTATTATTATTATTATTATTATTATTAACTCAATTTTTAAAGTACAATATAATGTTTTAAATGATATACTTTGTTCTAGTTCATGGGGGATGGACTGACTGGGTCAATGGTAGCTGCTCTTGTGGCCATGGAAGTCTTCTACAAACACGATCATGTGATAATCCATCGCCTGCCAATGAAGGAATCAGGTGTTTTGGTTCCCAATCACAGAATATCTCCTGTACAGGACCTCCATGTCCAAGTTAGTCACATTGTTTATGTAGTACATAAGGGGCCATCCAAAACGTACCCAGTATATGTGAAATATTTTAATCTCCCTTCCCTGTACACTGTACACAGCTGTATGCTTTTAGATCACTCCTTTCTGCCTACTAACTCACCATTTTGTAGCCCCTTGCATTATTACGAACTTTGTTTTTGTTGTTTCTGAATTATAAAAGTGCAACTTTTAGGAAAATGCATTTTTACGGGTGATATTGAATGAATGAATATATATCTCAATCATAAATATATGAAAATACAAGAATGACTGGAGTCACCCCTTGAGCACAATGTGCTTGTTTATTTGGGAGATATGAGTTATTCATTATTATTTATTACATATATTTAGAGTCTGTAGCAGTTAATGTAAATATTATAGTTATTTATTCAAGTATTTTTACAAACAATAGAAATAATTCAAATAAGCTGAGTGATAGTGTTAGTATTTTATTCAATGAAACATTGTAAAAGGTTGAAGGAGAGTATGGATAGGAAAATCAACAAAGTTGTTAAGACAGAAGAGTTGAAAGTCAGTGAGAAATGAAAGTCTGAGTGGAGCAAAAGACATTATTGCCTAGGAAAATAAAATGAAAAATGGGATATGAAGAAAAAATATATCTAAAATGTGAATAACTAATGATCTGTGCATACATAACAGTTGGGTATTAGATATGCAGTGGAGTAAGTTTGAATGATGAATAATTTCATGCTTTTTAGGAATGATTTTCTGGACATGGAATGATAATAGTAGGGCAAGTCTGTTTGACAGTGGATTGTAGGAAAAAAAAGAATCTTAAAAATAAATATCTTTGACTTTTAAAATGTTAAATTGTTTCATCAGTGGCTCACTATGAGCATTGTAATTGGTGTTGCAAATTATTCGAATACATCGTTTATGTAATTTTTCAAGTTATTTAAATGTAAGCTATTTCCCCATCTGGCTAGGCCATATTCTATTTGAGGCTTGATGAATGCATTACATATTTGAGCTTTACGGTTTGGGGAATGAACGATTTTAAGCGTATTGAAGTGTAAATATTTTTTCGGATTTTTTCACAAACCATATTAATGTGCTCCTTCCAGTTCAATTTATCGTTGATGAGAACGCCTAAGAATTTTATATTTTTTGTTTGATGATTGCTTCCACATTGCTCAAGAACAAGACCGTTTATGTTGATTTTGATTTTGAGTTGACTCGTTTTTGAATTATTAAATATCATGAATTTTGTTTTGTCAGGGTGTAACGTAAGCTGATTTTCTGAATACCACTGTGAGACAATTTTCAACTCTCTATTAAGATCTTGTTAAAGGGTTTCGTTACTTTCAGACAACCATTGCAAAGTTGTGTCATCAGCCAATAAATTAGTATTGAATTTTATGGCATTTGGTAGATCATTTATAAAAAATCATAAAAAGCGAAGGCCCTAAAATACTACCTTGTGGTACACCGCAAGACAGAACTATTGGAAAGGATGGGTGACCCTCAACATTAGTAACTTGAGCCCTTGATGTCAAAGAATTGGACATCCAATGCAGTTCTTTGTTACGGAGACCATAATGTGATAGCTTCTGCAATAAAATTTCATGTGAGACAGTATCGAACGCTTTCTTTAAATCCAAAAGGATTGCTGTGTTATATTTATCTCTTGAAGATTCGAATTTATTGTTTAAAAAAGTAATGATGCAATGAACAGTTTCATAACATGTACGGAATCCAAACTGAAAAAGATTAAAACAAAATTATTCAAAATATGTGTAGATTTGATTGTATGCAACTCTTTCCAATATTTTTGAAAATGAATTTAACAAGGAAATAGGCCTATGGTTGGTAAACTCGTGTACATTTGAAGCCTTGAAAAATGGGATGATTTTTGCAAATTTGTATGAATCAGATATGAAACCTGTTTTAAGAGAGAGATTAATTAAATATGTCAATGGAGCAATCACTTCATCTTTGATTGACTTCAAGCAAATATGGGATATACCGTCTAGTCCATGACTGGATTTACGTTTTAATTAGTTGTTAATAATTTCCAGGACAGAGGTCTGTGATACTCGTTTGAAGATAAAAAAATGATTTGCATTTGTTGGGAGATGTTTAAGGAAGTTTTCAGACAAAGTGAATTTCTCTGCTAGGTTTGGTCCAACATTTGCAAAAAAGGAAGTGAATGCTTCCGAAATAGCTTGTTTGTTGTTAACTTTGTCACCTTGAATGTTAAAAAATTAAGATATTGTTTTGCTTTTTGTTTCGTCCCAGCAAGACATTGGTTGCACGCCAGAGTAATTTGACATTATGGGCACAGTTTTTATAAAAACGGTCCCAATACATTGACTTACATTTCCGAATGAGGAAAAAATATAATTCAGCATATTTGTCATATTTGATTATACTATCTTCATGGCGAGATTTTATCCATTTTTTATGAAGTTTATCTTTCTTTTCTGTGAGGTAATGAGATTTTGACATCCATGGTTTATTTTATCATTTTTCTTGTTAAGTTTTCTTGATAATAAAGGGCAGGAGATGTTGAGACATTCAGTGATATTTTTATCAGAATTTCCAAATGCATCCTTTTGGCTCAGATGGAAGAAACCAATCACAACACAAAAGTAGTTGTTTAAAATTTTTAATATTTTCATGTGCCGTGGTCCGATAAGTAATTGCATTTTGTTTATTTTCCATAGCTGAAGGCTTATTGATGCTAATAAATCGTGCAACGTGTTCAGAAATGTCAGTTGTGATGACACCAGATTTTACTTGGCTGCTTAAAATTAGTAAAGATGCTATCTAACAGAGTGCATGATTTCTGGTTTATTCTTGTTGCCTTCACAGTAGTTGGGAACACATTGATTTTTAAAAGTAGGTTAAAAAGTGCATCGGATTTTGGGGTATCAATTAACATGTTCACATTGAAATCTCCGGCAAAAATCATTGGTCGATTTTTCAAATTACAAAAAACATTACTAATGTCATCAAGGGAGTTTCTGAAATTCTCTTGTGGTAGTATGTAAATTATAGCAAAACAAAAACGTTTTATTTCTATAACAGCAATTTCTATGTCACAGAATCACAGATATCTATATCACAGAAGATGTAATCTATTGAAATACGGATAATGAAACCAATTCCTCCTTCTCTACGGTTTTGTCGTTCTTTTAGGATAACATTATAGTCAGGCAGTGAAATCGTACCATTCTGCCAAATCTCCTGCAATGCTAAGCAATCAATGTTGCTTTGTTGCAGAAAGTCAGACAAGGGATCGCTATTTTTAAGAAGACTGCGCACATTTTGAGACACTATGGTAAAATCACGAGAAGGTAAATCAGCAGGGGTTATATATCCTACTCTCTGGATCTGTTGTTCAAATTCAGGTAAATAAAATTGGGAAATAGTCATCAATCAATCATGAGGTTGATTTTGTGGGCAATAAAAATATCAAACAATGTGTTTACACGTAAAACAAAATAAAAAATGGATTATCATGAACATTAGGCGACGTAAGAACGGTATAGATCAAGGAAACGAAATAAGTAAGCGTAGATGGAAGGAAAACAATTATTATAAAAACTCTCATCACTATCATCGAGCTGAAGCAAGTCATAGTCGTCTTGCATTAAAATTATTTCACCATACAGCCTCTTCATGTAAATGTTCAGTTCATACGTCCAGGTTGTTGTAATTTTCTCCTTTTTGCCCTCTGTCAACACTTGTAAAATGTTGTATTTGTTTCTTGGGGTAAATCTTTGCCGATAAACGTGCCGGTTCCTTTCAAAGTCATTTTTGCAGCGTAAACTTTCTTCCTAAGGCATATATTGTGAAATCGCACAATAAAGACCCCTTTGTTAGCTGATGTGGCAGTCTTTGTGTCTGTGACTGAAGTGGCTTCGGTTGAGCATTTCTTTGTAGACGATAATGGCGGGTATTCATTACTTTTTTGATCAGATTTTACCTTAGTTTCCTTTGCTGGCAAAACTCTAGTTGAAAAATCTCCTTCCTGGATGCCTTCAACAGCAAGTCTACCTTGGAAAAGATTCAATATGTCATTTTGAACCTGTTGTTCGTTTGATTGAATTCCATCTACCCTTAGCTGCCAGAGTTTATCCGACTTTCTCGGGCCGTCGAGAGACATTTTGAGTTTGAATATCTCATCAGATTGCTTCTTCAATGCTTCTTTTACATTATCAATATCCATTCTTTGTTGCTCTGCAACTTCAGTTAGTCTGGCATTTTGTATTTCTTTGAGACTATTTATAAGAGAGTTATTATTCATTATTTATCAGAGTGTATTTATTGTATTTCGACTGAACCAAAAGCGGATTGCATTTCTTTCACAAATTTTGGTGAGTCCAGTAGCTCATATAGGTCGTTTTTCGTAAATGGATCTGAAGCAGCTTTGCCACGAGTTGTCATTATTCGTAGTGTTTATTGTAGTTGAAATATAACTTCACATAATGAAAAATCTCATTAAAAATCTACTTTTTTGGCAAAAAGCGGAGCGATAACAAAACGCATCCGTTCAGCTTGGATTGCACAAGATTTCTCTTAAATTAAAATTGAATATTGAACTTATAGTTTATCTTTTTGCAATAAAATCAATTTAGTCGTTAACAAATTGTTAACTAATTGCGTTCTATTTTTCAAATAGTGCGGCAGAGACAGTCAAGATGACGTACGCTTTTCGATGATTGACACCCCTCCCCGTGAACGCAGCCGTACGCTTATGGTATGAACCCCTTCCCATCATCTGAGTAAGTACTTTATGGTTTTCCTCTAATTCAGATACAGTACTTTATATAGCAAACTCAGCAAAATTGCACAGAAATCATTGATGAAACTGAAGAGTTCTCAAAAGAATGATGTATAGTATGGTCAATGTTAATCTGTGTAATGTTTGAGAAGTGCTGCATGAGCTGTTATCCAGTTGAATGTCTTATTAGATGAATGCACATAAATTTCATGATAGTTAACAGAAGATTACATATATACAGCAAGAATAGGGAATATTAAGCTCCAAGGCTGGCTGTGTTATACTATAGTTAATGAGCCTGACGCTGCTGGCGGAAATCTTAAGTAACAGAGGTAAACATTAATTCAAGTTTTTGTACAATATGCGTCGATCATGTATTTTCTTGATATACCACACCCTGTAAAATATGATTTCGACAGTGGAAGCCGTAAAAATAATACATTTGAAACGGTGTAATATATTATTTGTCTTTGCGAAACAGATAGCGAAGTAAAAAAAATGAAATACTATCCAAACTATGACTGAAAAATACGATTCTAGGTAATGTGAGTGAGAAACAGCGGAAAATGAAAACATTCAAACATACTTTAGCATTAGTATAGCATAAACGTTAGACTATTGTGCTATTTCGCAATATTAGAGGTAGGAAGACGGCTTCATGCTGGCCTGCATCTAAAAAGGATATTTCTATTTGAAAAAAAGTTATCACTTGTGAAAATTCTAGGGTTGTTGTTGTTGTTGTTGTAAATATATATTTTTTTTTTCGAGTGAAACTTACTATTGTTTATTAATTTATTATTTACTCTTTTACTAGATTTTAACTAAGGTTTCGTGAATATAAGATTAAAATATAGCAATAAATCAATTAAGATCAGAGGGGTAACTTTTCGGCTCATTATGCAATACAATGTATTTAAATTTAGAATATAGTGTAATTTCTTTATATCGTCTTCTAATGAATTCCATTTCTTTGATATAATTGATATGAAAGAATTATTCATGAAATTTTTTCTGCAGAAAGGCTGCTCCAAACGATAATAAAACCTCAAATTATATTTTCCAGGCGATTCAGTGAATAAGGATCTCAGCGACTGTGGAGTATCAGTATGGAGGCATCGATGAACAATGTTTAGGCTATGAGAAATACGAAGATGTTGTAGACTTTGTAGATTTTGGCATTCGTTAGATGTTTGGTAGTATAGTATAGCAAAGCATATCTCTGAAAGCGTTCTAGTTTGGCTTTGTGTGTTTCAGGTAGAGCAAGATATAATGAGCTGCAATATTCGACATGAGGGCGTACGTAAGTTTTATATAGCTGGAGTGCGAGCGAAGGTGATAATGCTCTTCTTACGTGTCTTAATAAGTTTAAACAGATGTTTGCTCTTCTTAGGCTAATTCTTAGTTTCTCTCGGAAAGACAGATTGTCATCAACAATTACACCGAGTAGATTTATTGTATTGGTGTATTTTATTTTCGTTCCATTTATTACGATATCTGGTGTTTTCTCTTTTTCTAAATTATTTAATTTGATAGCTTGTGTTTTAGAGACATTTAATGAAAAGTCGTTTGAAGACAACCACGATGAGACTGATGATAAATCTTGATTCAGGATACGGATGGTCTCTTGCCAACTTGTTGTACTGTGGTATAGTGTGATGTCATCTGCGTATCTGACCATTGACGAATTGATTTGGAAGTAGGACAAATCTGAGAAAAATATATTAAATAATATAGGTCCCAGAATTGAACCTTGCGGCACTCCGGTTGGCATTGTAAAGTTGGTTGAAAGATGTGAAGAACGATTTTTCAAGTAACTTTCAATTAGACGAATACTAGCGTGGCATAGTCCGTAGGCTTCAAGCTTTTTTAACAATAGTTTATGGTTGACTAAGTCGAATGCTTTCGATAAATCTAAAGATAAGACAGCAGTCTTGTAGCATTTATCGAGGTTGTATCTGCAATCTTGTGTCAATTTCAATAATGCTGTCTCAGAGCTGTGTCCTTTGAGAAAACCGTGCATATCTTCAGGGAATATATCTATAAAGTGATTTGTTAGTTGGTTAGTCATGACTCTTTCAAATGTTTTAGAAATGTGCGTGAGGATAGTAATTGGTCTGTAATTTGCTTTATCAGATGCATCACCTCTTTTGAAGACAGGAGTTAAAAAGCCTTTTTTCCAGTCTGTTGGAACTTCAGAAATGGTGATCATATGATTGAATAAATCCGTTAAAGGTGCATTCATGCTAGGTAAGATAGACTTGATAAGACTAGCAGATATGTTATCTGGTCCAGTTGCTTTGTTTTTCTCCAATTTGCTGATAATTTTATAAATTTCTTTATCAGAAGTATATACAAACGTAAATTTTTCAAATTTCTTATCTTTGATCTTTTCCACACTCGAGTGGTGTCAGAGTTCTATGTCGGAAAGAGTTTTCTGAGCAGGTAGGACAGAAATGAAGTGTTCTCTGAGGATTTCAGCCTTTGAAGATGGTGTAGTATACAGTTTATTCTCATGCATAAAAGATGGTATATTTTGCTTTTTATCTTTGCCTAGCCCAATAATTTGTTGAAGATTATGATGAAATTTTTTTGGTTTTGATTTGGCTGATTGTTTGAGGTATTCATGCATCGCCTTTCTTTTCATGGAATTGACATAATTTCTATAATTGCGAAAGGTGATTAATTTCGATGGTGATTTAGTGTATTTTGACAGAAGGTCCCGTTTTCTAATTACTTCTTCTATTTCTGAGTTAGTCCATGGAGGTCTGCTACTTTTGATTAATCGTTTCTTTATAAGGGCATGCTGATCAAGCACGTCAGTTAATAGCCTTATCCATTTGCTCCATACTATATCCGCTGACAAAAGTTCTCCTTCGCTATCTACATATGCTCCTTCCCATTGAGTCATGCATAAATCATCATTCAGGGCCTCAAAGTCCGTTTTACGCGTACGTCTATATGTAATTTCTTTGGGGGGTGTTTTTGGGGCTTTGTTGAACAGAGACGATATACATAGGCTGTGGTCAGATGCACCAGTCGATATTACATCACACGCTTTAAATCTCTTTGGGTTAGAGGAGAGGACTACGTCAATTAATGCTCCGGAGATTGGTCGTGTCGATGAAAGAACTTGATTTGTAAATGCGAAGTTGTCCATGAATGTTTTCAAACTATTGCCAGTTGTGATTGCTGAAGTGGCTCGTAAAAGGTCACAATTCATATCTCCCATAATGATGATTTCAGATCGGGATTTGAATAGACTTTCAGAAAGTTCACTCAATTTATCGAAGTACGTTTGTAAAGGAGTCATAGGTGGTCTGTATGTTACAACAATACCGACATATTTCATGCCAATTTTAATATCCGCAGCAATTGCTTCAATATCATCTAGCTCTAATGAATGTCTCCGTCTGCACATGACACTGTTCTTTACATATATCATGCACCCACCTCCAGCTGTACTTGCAGGTCTATCACGGCGTAGGCATCTATATCCATCGATTTTGATTAATTTATCAGGGACAGTAGCATTTAATTTCGTTTCACAAAGTCCAATTACTTCAGGGTTAATATCTACAATTATTGATCTGAGTTCGTCTACTTTACCTCTTAGGCTGTTGCAATTGCAGGATAGAGTTACAAAGTTTTTTGTATGAATAGTTCGATAATTTTTAATGTTGATTTGAACTGCTTTGGTTTTGTAGGGACCTGGGTTTGGATGTATATCACCGCAATTTGTAAGAGAGAGTATAATTATTAGAAGGAGGTAGAAGAATAATACTAGAAGTCTGCATTTATGTGATGACGAGATTTGTAATATGCGTAACTGTTCAATGCAGTTAGCGAGTAATAATACGATGTAGGTGTAGTAATATTGCATAAATAGCATGAGTAATGATTTCGAAGGTAGTCCAAATAAATGAAAATTTGTTTCTTGGAATGATTTCTTGCATTTGGTTAATACAAATACACTATTTGAGTCAAACTTTCCTGTTGCTATCCTATGTTGTTGTGCTGTATTAGGCATGGTGAAATCGTAAGCTTTTGAGGTACTTGAGATGCGGTGCAAGGAAAGCTGTGTGGTTTGTACCAAAATCAGTGTTGTCAATTAGGCGTTCGATGTGCATGAGGGTGACAGGATTGACAGGTTGGAGAATTGATACAATTTTGCATATTTAATCCTAATTTAAAGAAATTAATATACTATGTATACAAGAAGCGTGATCAATTGCTATGTATTTAACTTGCTTACATTGTTCCCATAGCCTACATTATGTTAACCTGTATTGGTTTAATAAGGCTCACAGGTGCTATACCGAACTACTTTATCTTCTTTACAGATAAATTCCTATAATCAGTTGAATAAAGAAAGGTTGTCAGAATCATCAGATAAAGCAATTTAAGTTATTGTGTAATTTCCTTCTTAATATTCTAGCAATCAACTAGAAGATCTGATTAAAATTAAAAGGTCCTCTGAATTCAATTCATACATGTACCAAAATATTCAAAGAATTAAATTTTCAATTTTGGTATTATTCTTGTGAATCATCATGTTTGTATGATGGTACCTCTGTTACGATTTCTGAACTTTGCATGTTTTTTCCTCAGTTGACGGGGGCTGGTCTTCATGGTATTCTTCGGGGATATGCTCAAGACCATGCGAGGGTGGACAACAAAAAGAAATAAGGAATTGTGACAATCCATTGCCTGAATTTAACGGTGAAGATTGTGGAATTGATGGAGAAAGAACGGTGATATGCAATCAAGGAACATGTCCAGGTACATTATAGAATTTGCTAATTGATTTCAAGGGGATGCTGGATACAAAGATAAAGGGAGAAATCATTACTTCTTAAATATTGTGATTTCAATATGTCTTCTAATATCCACGCTATTACACTTCCGCATATGAAGCATAGTTTTCTAACAAATTTAAGGGATTAAATTGCCAGAATATCTTAAACAAAACGTGACAGTGTTAATTGAAAAATTGGTTAATTTCATATATTTCTCATGGGAACTTGGTCGTAAGTTGGTTGTAACTGGTCGTAAACTTGGCAATGAGTGGTCGTAAACTTATTTGTAAGTTATTATACCGCACTTTTAAAATTCTTGGGTTTAAAAACACATTTACCGTTAAATTTTTGATTCTATTCCATTTTCCGCAATGCTAAACCCTGTCCAAGGAATAGTAAAGTGTATATTCATGGGCATATCTTCAATCATCGCAATGAGTAAGTATCCTAATAGCTCACATTGTAAATACTTAATGATATTTTTCTGTTATGTTATGTAAATTATGTAATTGGTGCATGCACTGCACAAAATATAAATAGAGAGCTCCAGTCATCTATATCTATTAACGTCAAAGTCTGTGACGGTGTGTGTATGTACGCGTGCTGTCGTGACCATGGATTTATTTTTTCGTTTTCCTCTGTCAATTGTTATGTAAAAATTTCAAAAAACATATCATTAGAATCAATGTCCCCCCGCGAGTTTAATGACATTTTTAGTTTTTATATTCCATTCCCTATTTCCTGAATCGAAAGAAAACATATCTTTATATTGTAATCCTACTTTGCGTGACAGCAACAAATCAATTTGTCCTTCTCAATTTCGCACGCATCATTGACCAATCTCTATTGTTCAAGCAATTATTCTATTGTTCTATGATGAAACCAGTCAATCAAATTCTAAATCAAAGTAACGGAGACCTTCAGTCTTGAAAATGAAGGGATCAACCCAGCAGCGCGGGTCACTCATTGCTAGTGTATCATATAAAGTGCAAGTGTAATTAGGACAAATCAGCGAGTTCTCTGTTCGAAAAGAGTGAGTAAAACCTTTACATAGTTTACTGTATAAGGGCGGGTGCACGTGTGAATTCACAGCAGTTTCAGATTTCCAAATTAAGTATCCGAGAAAAACTTCGCTACAAGTCCTCCGAATCTTTTGACTTCGACGTAATCCAAGAACATCTGAAATCAAATATGTCAGTCTGGAGGAATCAATGGAACTCTAAAAAACCTTCTTTACCCATCAATATTATTCAATTACTACCAATAAAATGGTATTTGAAGCATTTCATTTCATCATTATATATTGAATACTATTTCTAGCAATTACTGCTGTATCAAACAGAAAACCATGTATTCAAAGCAGCACGTACACAGCTAGTCATTATGCAGGCTGTGATAATTCACTTGACGGGAATTCAAATTCTCATTGGAACAATGGGAGATCTTGTAGCGGAACAAATAATGAATTGAATCCATGGTGGCAAGTTGATCTTGGAACAGAATATTACATATCATCTGTGACTATCGTTGCAAGAGGTGATTGCTGTAAAGATCGTTTTGATATGGTTAATATAAATGCTCACATGTTATCAAATCAAGCTGATACAGGAATGAGGTATGTGATAATCATGCAATATCACGCTTTACGAGGCTATATAGTTCAATATATGGATTTACAACCTAGCCCTAGGGAACATCTATGTCTCAGTTCACTCGCGGCCGTAACTATACCTGCTTCTGACGTGGAATATAAATTTTCAGATATGCAAACATTAAAGGAGGGACACTGGCGGGAAAACTAAACTAACTTTGCTATTTTGACTGTAATTTCTGTTGGTTTGACGTCAGTTTTACTATTTTGTTTATATTTCAAGTATTGACTTATACTTCCTCCGATTTTCGTAAAATTATCGATTCATGATCAAGTATGAATTATTTTATGCATCACTTTACAGAAGATGAGAACAGTCACCAGTGTACTTGCCTTTTGATTCTATTTCAACCAATTATCAAAGATGTACAATTAAGAAAATGAAATCTGACAAAATTAGCTAATACAATACAGTCAGCTACAGATTTAAATTATTGGTCAGTTTTGTATAGTAGCGAAAAGAAAATGTGATTATTTTTATTTTATTATTGACTTTGAATTGGGCAATAATTTATATTTTATAGGACAAGTAGGCCTAGGTTATACGGTCATGCTGAGCCAAATACCAATTGAGCATGCAAACTAGATGTTTCATGCGGTAACGGGTATACAGTCGTGCCAAACGATGAACCAACTGGAGAAAAATTGAAATTTGATCATTAAAACGATGAAATCTGAACTTGTGGCGATTAGAAGAAAAATTGGAGACGGCCAATAAAGTTATAAAAGTAATTACTTCTGAAAACTCCACAAAAAATTAAATAAAATTTAAGAAAAGTCCATTTATCGATTATTGTATTTATTGAAAAAGAGGACAAGAAGCGACATAATCATTTTTGTGAACTATTTCAAGATATTTAGTTGAAAAAACCGTCAGTAAAATCCTCATTATAGTGCTGCCGTTCTGAATGAAACAAATTGTATCGTAATTCATCTTGTTCATCAGCGATAAATAAATCATAACACGCAGCTCATTGGAACATCGTTAGTCAACATAAAAAGTCATCAATACGACATACACGGTGTAAGCCGAATTTTCGTATATCAAAGGACTCAAAAGTTACCTTGAAAACGTTACGTGCTTTCCATAAAATAGTATACTCGTTTTAATACTGATAGATTAAGTAGTACTTGTATTATATGTCATCTTGTACATAAGCGATAAATAAATCAAAATACATATGTTTCAGCTCAAGTATTTCGAATTATTGATCGATTACACAAATAAAAACTCTAGCAAACTTATGCTCGCAATCTGGAAATGGGAACTTTTGTAGTACATGAGCATATCAATCTCACATAATTCTGACACCTGTCTAAATGATGCTGCTTTCTAACTATTTAATTATGTTAATGAATCTCAATGTTGGATTCCTCGCAGCAAGTTTTCAAATGCAGTGGTTTTAGCCAAATATTAATTTCAGTACATATAATGTCTTGCGGTACATAATATCGTTCTCGATCATAGGTTTCTATAAAAAATCTCCCTAATTCCGTTGTGTCTAAAAATTTGATATATATCAGTACTTTATAAAGAGTGGTTGCTATCAAACAAAACAACCTGACCTTTATCTTTCGTTGTATTCATTTAGGTGTCATAGCAACATCAGAACGTCAGAAGTAACAACACGATCGTATCCATGTGATATGCCAACTTATGGCCGCTATGTGGTTATCAAAAGAGATGCGACTGGGCAACTGGAGATGTGTGAAGTATATGTCAAGGTCTATTCATTGTAATACTGTATCATATATTAACACGAAAATAAAATGAAGATCAAAGACGAATTAGCAATACAGATTTCTTTCTTTACAATGCACTGGGCTGTTGCACGAACACTGGAGTCACTGCAAGTTTTAATGATGCAGTTGTCGGGGATGCATGGGACACTTATAATAAATTAGCTTTCATCGAAAATCAAGTACGATTGAAATCACGTTAGTTGTATATTAGTGAAATATAACATTTGAATGTATAACTACGTAATTTTATAAAAATTTTTTCTTTATCAAATTCTCCTGCACTGTATAGCTTTATGGTCCCGATTAGAATATAAACAAACATTACAATGTCCAATTATTCCATGTTAACATACACATCACCATGCTTGACCTTTTTTGCGATTTAATTTGACTGGCTTCGAGACTTTTCCGACAAGAGCGCTAGTTACCCTGAAGAGGGAGCTAAATATACAGAAAATGTTTGAACAATTGCTTGAAATACCAAACATTTCCTGACACTCAAAACTGTTTACCCAAAGATGGGGCTGAGAATCCTCTATTGGAACGGTAACCCCAAAGCTCCCTCTAGTGTCACCCCTGATCTTTAAGGTTGTTATGATCAAACTTAATTGATTTACCATGTGACCTGTCATTCATTGGGCACTCATCAAAGTATACCTTTGCATATTTCGAATTCCTTATGGAAGGGAATTGTTCATTGGTATAAAATGAAATAAATAGGTCCAGGCTGGGCTGGGTTATATGGACGCACCGAACTCAATTAATTCATTTGTTCGAATTAAATCTCATGATATAGAGCTTCGTATAACACCATTCGGTTTATATGATTGAAAGATGAATGCCAGGGAAGCTGATGTTTCTCAAAATCATGGTTTAAAACATTCAAAAATGCTTTATTTTAATCAATCACGATGCATCAGCAGTAGAATTGGGTTCGCTTTCATCATAAAACGTTCTTTGAATGGAAATTTGCATTTACTTTGCTCTAAGCTCTATTCCTTTGTCAGGACAAAAACTGTTTCCCTTAAAAATGCCTGTAAATCTTAGAGATTCAAACCATTGATAGGCAAAATAGAAATGAATTGTAATGCAAACAAAACACTCTGATTTCAACATCAACACGTTCATGGTTATCAATTGAATAAGATAAAAGTGAAAAGTAATGCAAACAAAACACTCTGGTTTCAAGCCATGCGGTATAAATCCAAAAGAACTGCTTCCTATCACGTGACGTTTTGGCCAGTTTTTAGAGATCTTCGAAATTTGGTTCGTCCGTATAACCCCAAACGCAAACTTGATGCTAATCGGTGTCGCACTTAATTCTAATTAAGTTCAATGCGTCCATGTAACCCCAGCCTTAATAACCAGTAGTTCACTAGTTCGAAATTTACCTCAAAAGCCCTTAGAAACTGGCAAAGTTATACGAGCTGATATATGGAAAACAATAGAATGGTTACCCTTGGGAAATGTTAGAGAATTACCAGCTGATGTGTATTCCTCTATTGAAGTGTTGAGGCCACAAATAAGAGAATGAAGCTGGAACCCTGGAAGCAAAGATCAGCGATGAAAGTACTACATGTTTGTCCCTCCCTAAGGCGAACACATGGGTATCAAAATATGATGTTTGTATCAGTGTCGACAATGAAATGGAGCTATTGAAGATAACATGTCTATTTTCTATATTATGGATGTAGAATTCCATCAATACCAATATTTGATTTCAGAACAAACACTGTACGGAATAGTATAAATTTCTTCAATTCAGCAAAAATTTGTAATGGGATATCCGCCATTTAAAATAAAATCAACAGCATGCAACATACTGTACCTATGAAACCATCACAAGAAAATGCATCTGTTCCATTCTATACTGTTCCAATGTAACAAGGAGCAAGAGCTGATCCATTGTAATAACTGATATCAATGTTGGCTATATTTGTAACCCTTATTTTATTTTATTTACTTATTATTAGTAAAAAATAAACCATAAGATGTATTTCATTACGGGCAAGCAAAGGTAAATTATATATCTATACAATTTACATTGATGTGCAGCATAATGAGAAGGATTGTAGCTGCCAAGTTGATTAAAACGATGAGTTGGTGATAACTTAATGTTTATTGTAAATATGATATTTCTACTATCATTACGATATAACGATGTTGATGGATTCGGTTTTTGTTGCCAACTGAACACTTAGTCATGAGCACGCAATTTGTATTGTTTCTGTACGCATGCGTATTAGTTAATATTAAATGTCTATAGATATTGCATATAAAATTATAAATGTTCCAATTTCAATGCTCTTTTATGGTAGTATATTTGAATACACTTACCCAACTTCTTCGATACTTACTTGGCTTCTTCGAGTAGAAATAATTCGTAATTGGACGTACCACACAGCAAAATCCTTCGCGGCTATTTAGAGACAATAAAGGTGTCTTTCAAGAAATTATTCCTACAAAACAAGACCATTTGAAGTTTTCCGTGTGGTAAGGAATTTTGTGTTATATCAATGCAATTTTTCCTAAATTAATTAACACCTTAAGAAGTTGAGTAGTAATCAGAATAAGACCAAAAAGCTTCCTTTTTATCAATATTTTCTTCAATAATTAACACCTTCTTCAATTATTTGAGTAGAATCGGGCTATTAACTGATATAATTTTCTTGTTTCAGAATAATTTCGTTACACAGAAATTGTGTATTTTCACACATATGATCCCCATATATCCTTTATAAATAAATACTAGTATCCTAGTATACCCACCCCCTTTTGCATGAGCAAATCTATTTCAGTATCTATCCAAACACAATATGAACACAATCCTTTTAACTAATTTCGTAGTTATTATAATTCATATAATCAAATTTATAAGGAATTATTAAGTCTAAGAAGTATTAAAAAACGAAATTATAATAAGTGCAACTATAATTACAAGATTAAGAATAAGAAGCATACAGTAAATATAGAGTTAAAACATCATCACCAGATTGATGAAACAGTAATGAATAAATTATTAAATTATTAAAGATAGCCTATATACTATACTTTATAGATAATGTAGGCTTAATTCTTAGTTCGTTGCAGAATGTTCCAACAAAATTGAAGTCGACATGATCATCCAATCCATTCCATTCATCATCATCATAATTTATTCAGAATAGTTTATCCAACTTCTTGATATTGACCTTGTATTGTATCTGCTAGGATAGTCGCATCTCTGAAAAAGAAGTTAAATTCCATATAAGTGATAGCAAGATCAAAAGGCGAATTACTAGAAACAACACTGCTGTAGGATCGGAAATATTTAATATTGACGCTAAATCTGATTCTACTTTTGTCAGCTCAGAAACTGTTAATACATTCGAAAATCTATTCGAAAATCAATAACTTGTTCATTTAACTAATCCGATTTCATTTGAATTTATGTGTGCAGCAACTATAAATTTCATACTATAATTGTATATACTATCACAAACGAAGAACAAATGAAATGGGAAGCTATTGGCTATTGGTAATTATATGAAACCTTTTGCTGTCGGCTTCGGCCTCTGGACCTCGGGTCCCTGTTCAGTAGACTTTCTATAAAAACAATAACGTTTCATTATTTTGTTTTTCGTTTGATAGCCAATTAATTTATTAAATATTTGTTTTCATTTATTTAATTGTCAGGAGTAGATCAGTCTACAATATCAGTAGCTATATCTATAGGCCTACAATGGTTACAGTATTTACTACTTTTGACTTGGATTCCTACACACATAAGATAATAAATCTAAATCTATTACTTGTTGAGTTCATTTAATATGTTATGAAATCGGGATAATGTCATTTTTAATGTTGGTAGACTGATAATAGGCTCACCTGCTTATTATTCAGTTGCAACACCGCTCATTGCGTGAACCAGGAACAGTACAATTAGATTCGTTCGAACTCAAAACAACAGAATTCCAAACGCTTGATCAGTTTATACGACATCACCTATTTAATAGAATATGTGGATACATTTATAAAACAGTCTACAGTGTAAAGCAGGACTATGTGATAATAATCATACGGGCATATACGAATAACAATTGTAAAAGAAAGACAAATCTGCCTGCAGTCAAAATTAAAAGATGCTCGGCCTAACATACCTTTTCATTCTGATTGCTTGATAGAAATCATCTTCTGACGACCGAAGTTGTTGTATGCATCATCGTGTTTGAGTAATATTAATTCTCCAATATAATCGCCAAGTAATACAGTATCAAATTTGTTAAAGGCATTGTAGTTTGTAGCCCAGTAGATGTTGAACACTTTCTTCAGCCTTCAAAGTCGCGCTCAAAATTTCAATGTCAAAATTTGCATAGCAAATTACCAACCGTCAATAGATGTGAAGTTTTTGGCAAGATTTCCAGCTGGGGTTTTGGCTAGATTCACACCATGGTCACACTGGTCTCTGTGATGTACCGCTAAGCGGAGTTGAAACCCAGCTTGATCAGTAATCATTGAAATTGTGACTCACGCAATAAGTTTCACATTTTGCCGCATGAATGTATTATTTTGCTTTATTTTATTTTTATTGCAAATGTTAGATAGATATATATCATACAACGATCATTGGATATAGTAGATAGATACTGCGTCAACTCGAGCATTATTTGCGAAAAGCTGTCATCTCCGCAATCATATCACATATGCTGTTTATTTTCTGTTTGATTAATATTTTCAAATGTTTTCAATTTTTGCTGAATGGCTGACCCTGGTTTTGTAACCCGTACTTTAAAGGCGACTAAAGAGCTATTCAGTTACTTACTACAACGTGGTAAATGTAAATAATTTACCACGGCTATTACAATATGAAGTTATTATTATTTTGATTCGCTGAATGATATGGTTCCAGGCCTGACGTGATTAAAATAATAATAATACTACTTGGGTTCAACGGTGTCCTGCCTAAATCCACAGAAAAAAACATCAAATTGGCTATTAGACGATTACATGATTGGTTAGAGACTGTCGTTCAAGAAGAGTAATTTTCTGTGAGTTGTATTATCTTTAAAATCATCAACGCAATGCAAGTAGAAATTTAACATTTTTTCTAGACAATATCGACATCATTTATAGTTATCTTGTTTAAAAACTCTATAAAATTGAAGATAAACCTTACAACAGATTCAATTAACTAAATCCAATGTAGCTATTGCTTTATATCGAGCATTATTTAAAATGTTAAATTGCCTATCATAAATTACATCAATTATCAAATCAATATATTTCACGTTTCCATAAGAAAATATGCTCACTTGTATGACCGTTGTATGACATAGCTGTATAAATTTTAATATAGATATTTTGTATATACTTTATTTGCCAATCCTTGATGGTTAGAAATAAAATACACGCATACAAACATCATACTGTTGTAACCTTGTAATTACTAAAAAAAAGGTACATTTAAAAAACCATACAAAGAGCGTTACTTTTTTGACCATTTCTTTCCCTCATTTTTAATACATTGATATAGATATAAAAGGATATGGACTGTATTAATTTTGTTGTACAGTTTACTCTTTACCCAATTACAATGAAACATATTCCATACATTAAATATATGGAATCACCCTATATAGACCGTCTACCTACAGGTGGTCAACGGTGAACTTGTAATGTCAAAACTATTTGTATTATGGACTAAGGTATATATAATTCATAATTTTCCTTCTCATTTCTAGTGATTGCAATTTATTTTCAGTTTCTTGGTTAATTTTCACACAATGTAAACGAACAGCATCGCTTATATAGTGATGCGAAATAAAATAAAATTCAAACAACCACTTTTATAAATATATAGATATATAGAATCTACCTCGATTCCTTCATCGCATGTAACTGCAGTAGGAGCAGCAAGCTAGATTATCTTGATACAAGACATAATGAGCTCAGACAGGTATGCGAGATTTTATATCTCTTTTTTAAGACAATTTTGATCGGCGTCCAAGAAGTGTGAAATACCTGGTAAAACAGATCTTGTTTGGACTAATTTTTTCTCTGAAATAAGACTTAATGGCTATGCCATTTTTCAGTTTTTGCTGTGCAGGGTTGAATTTTCAGTCTGAACCTTAACAGACCTGACTTTGCCATCTTGACCAGGGTAAGCCTCGATGACTCTGCCTAGTCTCCACACACTTTTTGGTAACATCTCATCAGTAAGAAGGACGAGGTCGTTGGTGTTGATGTTGCGATGTGGTTGACACCATTTTTGACGTTGTTGGAGAGCTGGAAGATATTATTTCTTCCATCGCTGCCAGAATAGATCAGCCAGGTACTGCGTCTGTCTCTATCGGCGTCGGACGTAGTTGTCTGAGTTGTCGTACATGCCAGTTGGTAGATTTGGTGATGGTCGTTGAACGTTGAAGTAGATGATGATTTGGCGTGAGTGCGTCGTATTCGTTAATATTATCTGATGATGCTATGATAGGACGACTATTTAGAATGGCTTCAACTTCAGTTAATAAGGTGCGTAATCTGTTGCCTTGCAGATGACGATTTCCTAAGGATCCAATAACTGCTATGAGTGCCTTGCGCACACTCCTGATTAGGCGTTTCCAAACACCACTCATGTGAATGGCCTTCGGTGGTTGAAATTGCCAGTTGATTTTTGCTGCGACAGATGTTTAGTGATTTTTGATTGGTTTAACTCAGATAGTGCTTCCTTCAATTCTTTTCTCCCTGATGTAAAGTTGCTTCCATTGTCACTCCAAATATCATCTGGCTGCCCCCTTCTATTGATAAATCTTCTCAATGTGTCAATAAAATCGTTTGTATCTATGGAATCCGCTAGTTCTAGATGCACTGCCCTAGATGATAAGCAAATAAAATACATCCCCATTTTTCTTTCTGTTTTTCTTCTGTGTTTGGCTAACATTGGACCAAAGTAATCCAGTCCAGTATTATGGAATGGAGGGACATCATCTTGTAGTCTTGCTGAAGGTAGATTTGACATAATTTGTCTGGCGGGTGTTGCATTATATCTGCGACAATCAATGCTGTTCCTTACAAGTTTTTTTGATGTTGACCTTGCACCTGGTATCCAATACATTTGTCTTGACTCTGCTAAAATATGCTGATAGCCAGCGTGACCAGATTTGATGTGATGATATCGGAGAATTAATTTAGATATGTGATGTCTTTTTGCCAATATGATTGGATGTCTTGCTGGAAAACCTGAAGGTGCGTGAAACAGTCTCCCCCCGACGCATAATGTATCTTCCTTCAAAAATGGTTGTAGGTTTAGTAATTTGCTATTTTTTGATAATTGTTTCTTGTTCTGTAGAGTATTAATTTCTTTTTTGAAGTGTTGTATTTGGATATATTTAACATTGGATAATTCTGATTTCTTTAATTTTCATGGGTTGGCAGAGTAGTTATACATTCTTGCTTGTTATTCAAGTATTGAAAAAAGTCTTTTAAGCCATGTGGTCTGCCATATTAACTTCTTCAAGCTTGATGATGAATTTAAGAACCTTTCGGTTGGACTTTCAATGTCTCATGTTGCACTTACTATGATTGTAGGTGTTTTAATTTCCACGTCATCCCTTAGGTCTGCGTTGATCTTTGTTTTTATTGGCCAAGTTGATTTTTCTTGACTTAAAAATTCCGGTCCATGAAACCAAAGTAAATGTTTGTTAAATGTTCAGGTGTCGTACCTCTTGATGCTAGGTCGGCTGGATTTTTCTTTGTATTGATATATTGCCATTGTTCAATTTATATTCAGTTCAGTTTATGTTCAGTTCAGTATCTGATTTTTCTCTTATTTCTGTAATTCTTGTAGCGACATAAGTACAAAATCTTCGAGATTCACAGTTGATATATTTGATTACTGGTGTTGAATCTGTCCAAAATGTAGTATTTGATATCTTCAAACAAATTAGATTTTGTAGTAACTATAATACCAGTTACACGCAATGTGTGTTGTAGAGGCTACATGCATATATTAGCTACATGCATGGGGGGCTATAACGTCCACAAATATCAAAAAATTGATTAATAGCAGATAATAAGAGATGCATTATTTACACATTTATGTGGCAAAATTATTTTATTTAACATTATTTATTGTTCTTTAACTGTGAGACTTGGTGATGGCAATTTATATATTTACGGAATACCGTGGATAACCCTGGAGCATGCTACATATAGCTGACCAAGAGTTATAAAATTGAATTTCATAATTTCTTTGCCATATTTGCAATTTCTTCTTCTCATTATCGTCTGGAAATAATTTCATAGCGGTCCGAGATAAATCGGATAGTTATAGGCGAATCAGATTCAACATATTTGAATCGGATTCTGTAAGTAGTTTAATTTATAATAACATCCTTGTAGAATCATCATCATCAAATTCATCACGTGTTCCGTAAATTGAGTTTATTAACGCAAATGTTCTTTCCAAGTTGTAATAAGGAAGCAAAGCATTCCTAAATGCTACTTCTAAGTAATCTGAATTTGAAAAGGATATTAAGTGAGATTCTATTGCCCTCTATTCTCTTTCACTAATTCAATCAGATCACATTTAGTTGGTCATTTGTTGACCACTGGGCAGCACCGGTACCAACGATTTGTGACATTTGTTACCTGAATGCAATCTGAAAACTATTTTATTTGAAACTTGAATGATGATAATATCATCATGATTAACATTTGTAGTGCTGTTTTAAGAATGTGTGTATTTCACTCAGGGTTTTAATTTACAGTTTTACATTTTGTTCGAGCTATACGTATCAATTATATATCCTCGTTTGTGCCTGTTTACAACTTGCATTCTTGAGTTCGGAGTTTTAACTCTTCTTGCTCCTGTCGTATATAATAGGCTCACGCAATTGCTGGACACACTTAAACATGTGATATACATGAATAAGCAGGACAAAGGAAATGGCTAGTTTGCATTGATGACATTGATATCTCTTTTTCTCAACACAATCTTGAGTACTTTTCGCACAGCTCGCTGCTTGTACTATATCACCGTCATAAAAGCTTAAACTTGTCACATTTCATGTGTTAGTAAATGTGTGAACTTTCGCTCCACTTGCAGACATAATAATCGACATAGATCATTGAAATTTGACACTGAGAAGTAAATTGACGGTTGCTTGTCAATCGTGAACTATTCGCAAAGTCCAGTTAAAGGAGCAAAAATGACCGGCAGGCGCTACGCACTTAGGATCACGTGCATGTTTATTTTTTATAACACAATGTTCATTGTTGACATGAATTTATTACAGATTAGGCTTGCGTATAACAATAGTTTCAAAGCGAGACGGTTGAATTACGCTAAGCATAAATTCAAATTGATCTCGCAGCGGTCGCCGGTCAATTTTGCCCCTTTAAATTAAAAAACTTGGATTCAGAAGAATAAGCTCCTGAACAATAAGTCCGCTTAACTGTAGCTATGCAATTTCTAAACATTTTAATTAGCATTTTATTATTTCCAAGAGTCTTTAATAAATACATCCATGTCATTCTAAATTTGTTTACATTTAAACAATAGCAGCGGTACAATTGTTACTTTTCATGGATTAATAAATCCGTGAAAAGAACACATACATACACACAGGCACGACGTATTGATCTCTATTTGTATATAGATAAGTGGCCTAGATAGATAATTGAAATTTAAAATACTTGGATTCAGCAGAATGTATTCCTGTAAAATTTCCTTCTTGTATAAAAATAAGTTCCCATAGTTATGCTATTTCTAAAGCATATCGAAATATTTAAATTGGAATTTCACAATTTTATTATTTCCGTGGGCCTTTATATAATTACTTGATACATTGTTGTTATTCTAAACCTGTTTACATTTAAACAATAGCAGCGGCGACGATCGTCGGAACACCATGACAACAGAGAAACGGACACCTACTCGACAAAAAGAACGACACTGGCGTTGTAAATATCTTACTTTTTTGCAGAAAATCGTTAATATCTCTTCATACAATAAAAATCTAGAATAAATTATTAGCGCAGCTCGCTGTTTGGACAACGACGATCATTTTAAGCTATAGTTTGTCACATTTCATAGATTAATAAATGCGTGAAAAGAACACATACATACCCACAGGCACGCACGGATCTCTATTTGTATATAGATTCATTAAAGGAGCAAAAATGACCGGCAGGCGCTACACACTTAGGATCACGTGCACGCTTATTGTTATAACACAATGTTTATTTTTGACATGAATTTTATTACAAGTTAGGCCTGCGTATAACAATTGTTTCAAAGCGAGACGGTTGAATTACGCTAAGCATAAATTCAACTTGTGCTCGCAGCGGTCGCCGGTCAACTTTGCCCCCTTAAGCCTGACTAACATGGTTGCTGCTTGTAGTTCTAGTCTAGGTATCGTCATCGGTTTTATTGGAGCCAATTTCGTCTTGCTCATGCTGAAATTGGAAATTATTTTTCCTTTTGTATCAACTGAACGTAAGTATGATACTGTTGCACAAGCGTATTCTGAAGCATCCGAGAAGTGGTGTATTTCTAGTTCTGTTGAACGTGATAACTTTATTAGGCGAGGAATTGTTATTGTTTCAGCATGTTCCATGTCGTTTATCAAAGATTGCCATAGTTTTTGTTCAATTCCAGGTACAACGTCATCCCAATCCAAGCATAGCTTCCATAACCTTTGTACCATTCATATATTGAGCTGATACAACCAAGCATTGCACATTTTGCTCTTGCATCAATGTTTCGATTAATCTTGAAACCGAAAGAGTCTTCTTTTACGTTCCAAATAACTCCTAAAGCCCTTTCTGAATTATCATTGCTTTTGAGTAATTCAATTGCATTTGAAGCCAGTTATGCACCTTCAATTGAGTCAACAACTTTAGTAGAATCCATTTAGTAAACTTGAAACCCCCTCTAGCCAAAAGGCTTACCAATTCCGATATTAAATTTATTGCTGTGTGTTCATTTAGAACTGACTTCAATAGATCGTCGACGTAGAAATTTTTCAGAACCGTTTCAACAGCTTCACAGGAATAATTTGAGCTATTGTCCGTTGCAAGACGATGTAAAGCATAGCATGCACAGCATGGAGAGTCTGTTGCACCAAATATGTGCACTTCCATGGCATATTCCTTAGGGGGTGGTTGAATTCATTTTCCCACCATAAAAATATCAATGATTGGGTGTCTTCATATCTAACATTTACTTGATGGAACATCTGCATAACTTCTTCCAGGATAGCTATTTTCTCATGGCGAAATCTTGTTATGACCCCAATAATGCGTTATTTGAATCAGGACCATGCAGAAGTAGTAGTTTTTTTTTAGTAGTAGTTTTGTTTATTAATGACATTTAAACGGTAAAGTACAAGCGTAATACGTTTACATTAATTTGAATGGTATTCGTAAAAGCAACCGATTCTTGATGTCAGATTTGATCTATATACTATATACTGTATGAATTTTATAGTGAATATCGTTTTGCAAATTTATCATGATTTTAGGGTGTGTCTATGAAAATAGATGAAAGTAGATGAAAATATAATTATATATATAATAATTTTTTTTTTTTTTTAATGTAAGTTAATGTAATTATCTAAAATTTGTGATCAATTGGAAATTTGCAATTCGGTATGTATTAGTTTTTTGAAAGCAGGTAGTTTTAAGTCCAATAATCCAGCATAGGAGTTCAACAACTTCAGTCCAACGTAACTGAAACGACGTTGGCCTCGGTCTGTTCTTGACGATGGTAATAAAAAGTTAATATTACTTTGCAGCCTCGTTGGTATGCAGTGAGCTGTTTGCTGAAATATTGATTTCAATTCTTGGCCAAGATTGCCACTCCATGCTTTGTAAGAAGAAACAGCCATTTGTTATTGAATTCCTTGATGAACTGGCAACCAATTGCATGCCCGTACAACATCGCTGATATGGTCAAATTTGCGACGACCAGATATAATTCGTGCGCCCCAGTTTAAAACACTTCGCTGCAACTTTTGCTGGAGAGTCGTGCTGCAAGAAGACCAGGCTGGAAGAGCATATAGTAAGCTGGACATATAATTGTTGTTTCTATAATACGTTGCAATATATCTGATGGTATGTCGGAAGAAAGACGACCTAGGTTTGCTAAGCGATAGCTCGCTGTACGTTGTACCTTACTGACGTGAGTTTTGAAAGTCAGACTTTCATCAAGCGTTATGCCAAGGTTTCGGCAGTTGTCAACATATTTCAAGATTTGATTGTCCATTTTGATGTTTGGTGGTGTATGGCTTTTAATAACCTTTGGATGACCTATCATCATGACTTGAGATTTGTTTGAATTTATCTGTAAACTATTCTCACAACACCAGCTATACACATTCTGAAGATCTTGGTTAAGATTAGACTCAGCAACTGACTTACCATTGGGATCTGACGGATTATAATGAGTCAGCAGTTGTATATCATCTGCGTATTGAAGCAATGTGGAATTTTTCACGACGTTGGAAAGATTGTTCACGAATGTAATAAATAGCAAAGGACCCAATATTGACCCTTGAGGGACACCAGTTGGTACATGCGTTTCTTCTGATCTTAAATTGTTCACTTTTACATACTGCAATCGGTCACTCAAGTATGATTCAAACCATGCCAATGTGCTTGCTGACATTCCAATAATTTTGAGTTTTTGAAGAAGGATACTATGCTGGACACTATCAAAAGCTTTGCTGAGATCGAGTAAGGTTAGTAATGATATATTTCTATTTTCCATACTCATAAGTAATTTGTCCGTAATCAACAACAATGCTGATTCAGTTGATTTTCCCAATCTGAAACCATGCTGTGATTCAGCAAGCAATGGTTCGACGAATTCATACAGCTGATGATATACAATTCTTTCTAATACCTTGGACATCAGTGTTAATAAAGATATTGGTCTGTGATCAGATGGTTCCGTTGCCCCAGATTTTTTCGGTATAGGAACCACTATTGCTGTCTTGAAGTCTTGAAAGAGTTTGGAAACGTAGATGTTGAAATAGATAAATTTATTAGATGTGTTAGATGTTGGTAGATTACGGATAAGGAAACTTTTAAAACAAAACCATTTATTCCATCACAACCAGCAGCACCCCATGTTGGCAAACGCATTGTTGCTTTAATCACATCTTCTTCTGAAGCCAGGTTCAATTGAAGTTTGGAATCAGAACTTTGGATATTGCTAAAATCAGGAGCCGTTGCAACTTTGTTGTGGATGTTTGTGCCTACTTGGCTAAAGAAATTGTTTATTTTATCTAAATCTTGAATATTTGTTGCAGAACATTTGTTGTTATTTTGTTTTGTAATAGAATTGATTAGCCTCAATAGATCTTTAATATTACTTGAATTTTGCTTGAACTTATTCCGATTAAACTGTATCCTTTCTTGTCTTAGATGGTAGTTGACAATATTTCTTTCATTTCGGTATGCTTGCCAATCTTGTGGACATTTTGTTTTCATTGCCTTAAATCTCAAGTTGTTTCTCTTTTTTAGGTGTTGGCGAAGATCAGGAGTTACCCAGGGAGCATAATTATCATGGAGGATTATAACTTTTTCTGGCGCATGCTGATCAAGTGCTGATATGATACCTTGCTCAAGTTCTTTAGCTGCAATATTCACATTTTGTTGGTTCAATGCCATATGAAAGTTAGACCATTTGTGATTTTCTAATGTTTGACAATATGCTTCTGCATTAAAATTCTTATAAGATCTTATTTTCTTTTGCATGGGATTTAAAGTCTTAGTATGAATACTTATTTCCATTAAAATTCCAATGTGATCTGATCCACAGACATCGTGTAGCTTGTAAGTACTAATAGAATCTGTGACAGCAGGCGATGAAAGGAAGTAGTCAATTTGAGTCGAACTGCTTTGCGTAACTCGTGTGGGCTCCATGATATGTGAGCATAAATCAAATTGCGCACAAAGCTCTAGTATGGAATTATAAGATGGAGAATTGGACAATGCATTTATATTTAAATCCCCCATTATGATAAAATTTGAGCCTTGTTGAGAAATAAGCTCTAAGGTGTTAGTTAGTTTTTCTATACTTTCTTTATGCATGAATGCTCGAGGGCTGTAACAGTTCAAAATAAGTAGTGGTTTTTGATTTGATGTGAATATGTTGCAAACCAACTGTTCATATTCTATTGTGTTTGCTGTGATTGTATGACGATTGTCGGTAAATATTTTCAAATGTTGCTTGTAAGCTGATTGTTAAGTAATATTCCGTCATGCTTTGCGGTCGCATCGAACACTACTCGGATCTTCTTTTTGTTGGGATTGACAACTGCGTGATGAAGTAAGTATCAGATTTTTGATGATTTGAAATTCAGTTCTTCTTGAGATAATTTTTTGGCATGGCCAGACAATTGGTAGCCATTCAAAGCTTCTTTATAAGATTTATGAAATTCCGGGTTTCTTACA
This sequence comes from Haliclystus octoradiatus, assembly GCA_916610825.1. Taxonomy (NCBI): domain Eukaryota; kingdom Metazoa; phylum Cnidaria; class Staurozoa; order Stauromedusae; family Haliclystidae; genus Haliclystus; species Haliclystus octoradiatus. The sequence continues at coordinate 14,837,438 of OU744446.1, forward strand.
AATCGTTTACGCAAACTTAGCAGTCTGTTCAAGGCTAATTGTCTGTTATTTGGTAAATTTATATTTTGATTACGCCACAGTAATCCGGTTTCATAATGCCCTTCAGTTAATTTGCATGTTGCGTTGAATGTTTCTACAGCTCTTTTGTCTTCTTTTCCCTTATGCCTTGACTGTCAATCTTCCAAAACTTCTCTAGCGTCTGATTTAGATTATCATCAGCTTCTTTGATACTATTGACTGTGATTCCCATTCCTTCCCCTCCGCCTTACCAATCGGGCATCACCCAAGACATGTTTTAACTGCAATTGGTTCGTTTTTATTTCCCTTCCGATGGTCTAGCGGAATTAAAACTTCGGGGACCTTAACTCCTATTTTTAATTCCACAGGCTTGTTTTTTACCAGCGGAAATGTAATATCCTTTAAATGAGCGTAGTCTACAGTCATTAATTGAGGTACTTTTCCAGATGTAAAAACATTTAGTTGATTGATTACGATGACCTTTGGCAAGTCGATCCAGGGATTATTTTTTTCGAATGAATTTGCCATCAATTTTACCTTCTCTACATCATGCGTGATTTGCTTGCTATTAACAGTCGATATAGTGCTTCTTTCGTTTGAGCCTGTATGTCCTAAAGAATCAGCTAATCATTTAGAGCATAGCGTAACAGAATACCTAGTGTCTAATAAAGCGCTTGCTGTAACCTCTAAACCGAATTCGGATTTAATCTTGATCCCAACAGTCTGCACCATCGCGTGCTGTGAATTGTTTTTTGTTGTCATGGCAATAACTTCTCCAGTGGCTTCGTCTGTAGCTTGAACGTTAGCAATCTGTTGCGTAACTTGTGTTTGAGTAGTTGTTTCCTGCCTATTGTTTGTTGCTTGTTGTGTATAGTTGTTCAGTAAAGTGTGGTGATGTAGGTTACATTGTCTACAATTCATTTGGCTTTTACATATTCTTGCCGAGTGATCTATTCCAAGACAGTTAAAACAATGATGTATAACTAAATCCCGTTTTCCATTGTAATTTTGTTTTGTGAATTGTTCACATTTATATACCTTGTGTTCGCCGTTACAAATATTACATTGATTCTGACTTTCTGTATTTATCAGGTCCGATTGTGCCTGTATTGTGTTGATTTCAATGTTGTTTTCTAATTGTTCTTCATCGACGGCGCCTATTACCAAACTTTTCCCGAATGTTTTTTCTGTCTTCGTGCTAGCTCTTCCAAAAACAGGATCATCAAGTGTTTCGGCTTCTGAAACAACGAATTTTGCAATGTGATCTAGCGTAGGGTGAATTGATATATTCTTTAAGCTTGGTTGCCCTTGAAGCCCATTCATCTCTTAGAAATTGTGGTAACTATTGTATTACTTGCTTCAACGTTATGTTAGCGTTCATGTCGGATTGATACTCAGTTTTTTGCAGTGTGTCTGCACAATCTTGTAGTGCATACGAAAAATTTATTCAAAAAAATTCAAGATACCTTTAACATATCATCATTACGGAATTTGGTTCCTGTTGTTATTTTTGTAATGAATCCATTTGATTTTTCATAACTATTTCCAAATCGTTTTTTGAGCAACCTCAATGCGCGTTCGTGACCGTCATTAATTCCCAAACAGTTTTGGATCACATCTTTCGCTTCTCCTGTACAACTATTTTGCAAGTGCCATAATTTTTCATTGTCACTTACCCCTGTTGGGGCCATCATTTGTTCAAATGCTTCTGTGAAGCGGATGTAATTTGTACAAACCCCATTAAAGGACAAGGGGAGAATAGTCGGTAGTCCTATTCCAGCAGTCATATTACTGAGTTGGTTGCCTTGATTGAAAATGTCAATGTTAAATTAGTTGGCGTAAATTGTTTCTCAGGTAAAATTTCAACCCAATTGCTTACATTTTCATCCGTGTTTAGCTGTTTTTTTATTATCGACATCGCTTTTAAAGCAGTGATACTGGGTTTCACGTCGTCAATTTCCAGTGTTTGCACTGTGCTATCACTTTCGTGATCCTCGCTGTTGCTACTGCTGTCATCGCAATATTTTAGATCCAATTCAGCACGTTTTCAGTTCACGTTGATGTTTAGCATCTTCCTACTTTTTTTTAATTCTATTTCTTTATCAACTAATTTTGAAGTTTCATCCCCCTTGTATTGGGCAAATTCTAGCGTCTGCATTGCCTCTTTTCGGCGAATCGAATTAGACGTTTTAGAATGTCTAGATGACTTAGTGCCTTTTTTTCTAGTAGAATGCTTATCTGCATTTTTGTCAGTGCTCTCATTATGTTTTCCCTCTAAGGGTGACATAGAAGTGCCCTCTCCATTCTTCGACATGTTTTGTGATAAAAACGTTTAAAACTTTATATAGCTGCCAAATTGATTAAAACGATGAGTTGGCGGTAACTTGACAGATACATAGATTGACGAAGGCGAATAGATAGACATAGAATACTCAAGAAATAGACACAGCTTTCAAAAATAACACATAACCATTGAACCTTTGATATGTACCAATAAGATATGGAAACTTGTTTTAAACTATAAGATAGGAAAAGCAAAATGAGGTAAATTAAAGTAAGTAAGCTATATTTATTATACGCGTAATGATTAATTTAACACTAAATTAAACTAATAAATTATAATGTCATACCGTGTGTCAGCTGCTATCTTTGTTCTTCGTTGTTGATGAAAATACGATTGATGGACTAATAATAATATACTTTAAATGTTTATTGTAATTACGATATTTCTGTGGCATCGAAATGGCAGTATTTGGCACGTTGTTTAGTGTTTTAAAAGTAGATGAAATTGGAAACGTATTTAGCTAGCATGATTATCGACACCACCTTGACTATATGACTTGATATATGTAGAAAGTACTGTTCATGGCTGAAAATAATTGATGAAATAAGATGTAAAGAAGTAATAAATAGTTTTAAATTCCCATTCTATATACTTATTCAAAAGTCACTTGAATCAAATGTTGAATAAACACGTTTTATGAGTAGTGAGCAATTACTGAAATTTCTCCGGGCTAGGCCGGTGTTGTATAGGTGAAACACAATTGAATTTAGAAAGCCCCCGACAAATTGTTACCTTGCAATTTGACCTTTATGACACTCAGTATGATACTCGGGTTTGTAATGCTTCTTGGATTTTTGGGGGGGCTATGGCTACTTCCTTCATGTGCTTTGGGATAAACTAGATAGTACCAAATTTTGTAAATTTTTTCAATTAAATTGCGGATTCGACTTTTCTACATAGATAGTCTTTAAAGAACAAACAAAATTTTGTCAGTCAGGAAATGTTTGGTACTTCAAGCAGTTTTTCAAATTTTTTCTGTAACTATCAGCCGCCCCTCTTCAGGGGACCTACACTAATTGCTAGTACTTCTACGATGGCCGTTCATAGTTTCGTACTTTTTTGTATATCATGTTAGTGGAGAGCCTGTCAACGCAAATGGAACAGTCTGACAGTGAGTCTTTTGAATCTGGAACATTTCAATATTTAGCAGTAGTTAGAATTTCTTTCAGCTTATTAGTTATTTATCTTGGTCAAAATTGTGAGGTTAGTAGATGGATCATTTCATTGTATTGAATGTTATGCTAATTAGATATTGCAATATAAATATCTTGTCAAACTGTTATTCATTGTCGAATTTCTTGCCTTGAAAATATATAAAGAATTACATAAATTACAAAGGCAATGAACTATCGTGAAGCAGCAAATAAATACGAACAATAGCGTGAAGCATCAAATAAATAAGAACAATAGCGTGAACCCCCAGTTATTCAGAATCGATAAAATATTCCAGAGCAACTATCCCTTAAAACATACAATAACCTTTGAATTTGAACACTGCACATTGTTTGTATATCAAAAATAAACTTTTCGCTATTTATTCATTACAGAATTATTAAAAAGTTGCATAACTTTTCATCATTTCTAATATCTTTTATCACTGAATATTTATATTGGTAGCATCCAAATAAAACACATGAGCATATTAGCTACTGGGTATCGTAAAGTCAAAAGTACCTCTAATTCAATATAATGATAATAATTAATAGTCCATTATTTGTCCATTTGATATTGAAAGAACAAAATTTGCACATGATTGCATGTGACTACCATCCATAAATCATTACTTCACATAATTGAAGGTTCGCTGAATTGGAATTGATTTGAATGTTAACATATTTTCCTTTTATCAATTGACTGCAGCGAAATGTTCTTGTCAAAGGCAAGGAGTGGCGTTGGGTTGGTAGACACCTACATATCAAAATAGCACAGTAATCATCATCAATGAAAATCAATTTAAAAATCAGTTTGGATAATCAGCTTCAAAAATCTGATAAGTTTACAAAAACAGTTAAAGCTTCAAAAAGGTTTCTGCATAGGATCGGAAATTTGATTAAAAAAAAAAGAAGAAGAAAATAATTACTATTATATGGCCAAAAATCGAAAGAGTTGTCAAAAAACTTTAAATGGATTGCAATACTGTTCAGCTGTAAATCTAAAACATCAATTTCATCCTATCCTTTTGCCAAAATCCTTGGACCGGATGTTTGTTCTCCCGCTAGTGCTAGAAAATATTAGGAGGGACCGCTATGCTAGCAACGCAGTCGGTATCGTTCCGATTATCCATCATGAAGAAGCAGATGACTTCGATCCAATTTAAGTTGTTTCAAGCCACACAAATTCCTGTTTGAAGCTATCCTTCTTTTTAATGTGGAACGTTTTAGCGATTTTGGTCAGCAAGATTATTGCAAGCCAAAATTGCCTCGAAGTTTGGCCTGTGCAATATATTTTATTTGAAACAAGCCATTTTTGCTCAAAACAAGAATTTTCCTGGCTTGAAAGCGCTGGTTAAAGTGACTTCAAACAAGAAAAATGTTCTTGCGAGAATGAAAATTTCCCTACGCATGTGGCTAAAATGTGGTTATATATAACTTGGAAGATTTAAAATGAGAACAAAAATGCATGCATGGTGTTAACAATTGTTTTGGAAGTGCTTAAGCGGATATACTTAATACTTCAGCAGGTATTTCGTTTTACCCTCAAATCTATTTTTATTTCTTTACAAATCTATTTCTATTTCTTTTCATGTTTCTTCATCATTACATGCTGATGTGTTATGTATGTGTGCACAAGAAAAATGTTATATAGGAAATCTTCCAACTTTGAAGGTATATAGCTCATTTTAGAATATGTTTGAAGAATAAAAGAAAGTGGCAAACGGGATCCGAATGAGCATCTGAATGTTTAATTGAGAATTTGAAATAATTTCGCCTTCAGTTTTGCGTGTAGAAATATATATGAAGTCATATACCCCGAACACCACAGTCAACCTCTCTTGTGGTAAATAATATCGTTCCTTTTTTGTTTTCAGCAAGTGGGACACGATAATCTCCAAAATAACAAATTCAAAGTCAAGTTTGACCAGGAAATAGTCACGCTATGCATGTTTATGTTTATGCAACAGTGACATTCACGTATATAGAAAAGAAGTTCTATCTAAATCCGTTGTGTCATAAATGACAACATATATGAATTAATTATTTGTAAATCTATTGATGCTCAAACCCATTTAACATTTACCTCCTTAATAATTGTAATCCGATAAAACATATTTTAAAATCAAATGTAAGTTTTACCCCTACACTTATCGCTCCGTCATCATTTGGACGAAAATAGATTTTGAGAATTACAGCCTTGTTTGAAGGAGAACCGCGATCCAATCTGCAAACAATTCCCACATAATAGAAACAGTGGCGCTGCGCAATAATACGAGCTACTTCGTTGAACCCTTACTGCGAATACTGAAACTCCTTTTGCTAATTTGATCACCTACGTTATAGCTTTAAATGTTCACTTTAGGTTTACTATAAGTCAAGTATAACATTAACGAGCATTTTTATTATAGATATGAAAGATAGCTCGATGGCGGGATAAACATTTTCAGCAGTTTATTGGACAGAAGTGTTAATGTAAATTGAAAATTGAAATACAAATCATACTTTTTGTTGTTATTGCCATTGTTAACAAGGGTATCACCAATACGAATCGAAAAATGGTCAAGTCTTCCACTGTACACATCTCGGTTAACAATGACAACCTTGAAGATAGTATATCGACTTCCCAAATCAATTCTCCACCATGGCATTGCCTCTGCGTTCGTATGGGCACACGATCGATCCGACCATGATGGTGACGTTCCCCCGTCCACAGCTTTATTGCAAGCACCCAAAGGGTAAACCGAGCTCTGAGAACAAGATTTACCAATGGCATGATTCACTATTAAAATCAAATATAAATCCATATGTCATGTTTCCCTAGCATGGTAATCATTAAGTAATTCAATACATTATTGTAATTCAAATATTATTTCAAGTGCATATTCCCTTGTGGTTAATTTATAATTAAACCATCAATGCCTGAAACGCTATAGGCATATGCTATTAGCTACAGCTCTTCCCCGATTTCTTATTCTATAAGTTGATAATTTATCACGTTTGTCTACTTTAAAATACATACCTACACTTGAAGCCATATATTGTTTGGATTTCTGCGGTAGATAAAACATTCAAGATTGATTAGATCATAATGATACGCTACGAAAATCACGTCCATTCATCAAAGGGTACTGGGTCAGATGTAATGACTTCAAAGTGTGTGTCATTCTTTGTCCGGATATAATCATGTATTTTAATGTGATTGTTCTATAGATAACTAATACTGTATTATATCAACTGTGTGTAAATAAAGCAAATAATGATTCTGTAAAAGGCAAGGGTATTTCCTTCCAGGTATTTGGCAATTCAATCTACAAAATTTCTAGACAGATATTTATCTGTCGTATAGATATCACATGATAATGTTCTAAGAAAGGACATCTTCAAAGTGTACTGCACTAGCATTTGCTCAGGTTTGATTGAGAACGCAGATTATAAATCGTCGAATGTTGTTCTAGCAATCTGATTGACTAATGGTCATGTTTGGAACTCACAGTGCAGACAATGCTAACAATGGCGGGATATTTGGACGAGATTCAAAACATAAACGCAATAAAATCAAACAAACTGACACTTTTTCTTCTTACCTAAAAGTTTCAAAATAGCTAAAAACAAAGAAAATTGTTCTTTTGGTTAAGAACTAAATTCAGATAGTAATAATTATAATAATAATGATAATAACGGAACACGAAAGTTACTTACTTGTACAAGTAATGATTTGTATGTCGTTCTTAATGAAACACAGGCGAAAAGTACGAAGTACAAAACAAAATATGCAGTAAACATTTTCAACGGTATATTATTGTGACATTGAGATACCATTTATTTGAGGAAATTAATTTCAGAATGTTCAACCTGGTTTAAGTATCCAAAACAAAACTGGAAACCTTCAGATCGATATTTGTATCAAAATCGTCCATCCGTGTGAATACTCTGAACATTGCAGCATTACAACAACAGACCATCCACCACACAATTGAGGCAATGTAGTACAGTTTTCTCTGGTTCACTTGTTGGATGTACAGCAAGCAATTCATTTCATAGAAGAAGTGAAGAAGTGCAAGGAAACACGAGTTCGGTTAGCGACGAGCGAAAATGGATCAGTTGCAGCAGAAGCAATGAATTTTAATTATGCTTCAGGCTTCGGTTCCATCTTCAACAATTGTAAAATATCAAATGTAAATATAAATATGCAATCTTCAAAATAAGATAATTTGTAAATATAAACGGTTTTTAGAAAGAGTTGATGTTGGTTGATAAAATTATAAATGTTGAATATTCTGAAATCTGATCTGATCATCTGAAATTCCATATTTTGCAAAAAAATAGACACGCGGTCGTCACAGGAAAAGCGGTGATTCCTATTGGCTCATTGCCGAACCTTTTTTATTCCTATTGCTGTGATTGTTTGGTCGAATTCTTTTGAACTCTGCTGACGCTTTTCAGGAGAAAATGAACTGATCAGTTTTGATAGTCTTACAGTGTGGTCTGATATTTTGTAAAGAATACTAATAATTTATAATATTTATTACATAGAATCGATTTATAAAAGGGTTACCACACGGCAGACCCTTGGAGTTGGGAGACAATTGAAAACTGAAAAACACTCGTCCTACGGGATCTTGATTTCTGATGCTTTCTCGTGTCTCCCAACACCCCCTCGTGTTTGGATGAGGCGATCCAAACACGGCTGCCGTGTGATAACCCTTTAATCCAACTCGAATCCAATCGAGTTTCTTGCGGAATTCATAATGGTACCACATTATAAGTCTTGAGATTGATTTGTGTTTTTTGTACGCACGGTATTCCAATATTCATTTGTCACATGTTGTGAGCTAATGGGTAAATTCTTACGGGAAAAAAATTTGTCCAACGTATAAGCTTTCTATTCTATCTCTGAAATTATTTTTCAAATTTATTAAGTGGACTTTGAGGTATCGAAATATTCGAAAAGACATTTTTCTTTTCTTATTTGAAACGATCTTGATTGACTGAGATTATGATGTTATATAATATGCCACATTATTTTGAAAAATACAGAGTGTGGCAATATTTCTAGTTCAAAATGGTGTCTGCTGTTCCATATATGTAATTTTATCAAATCGTGATGAAAAATCAGCATATTAATTTAATGAGAATTAATTATTAGCTTCTATAAAATAAGCAAGATCTTGTGCTTGTGCGATATACGTAGATGGTCAGCCGTTGGTATATGATCATGTGATGGGTTGAAATTTAAATGAATGTGACTTTAATATATGTTATTGATTTTATATCGTCCTCTATTTTACCAAAGTCATTTGATAAAAACATTTCTATGATTTCATTTGTTGATATTATGAAATACTGTGATGAAAAATACAGCAAGTATGGCCGTTATACAAACCTTCTTGTATATTTTATCAAACTTTGAAACGTCAAAATTGATTTCCTTTCCATTATCTTCTTCAGCGTACGTGCAAGATTTGTTATAGTCGATAATACCAATATAGCTGCAGTCTTTATCCATAGCACATCGATGAAAGCAGGCCATTACTGAACGTGAAGTTTTAATAGATTTTATATGACCTATAATTAATTTATGGTCTTCTTCTCCTTGTAATACTATTAATCCAAAGTTATTAGAGTCAGAAAAAGAAACAAAATGAAAAAAATATACCAACTAATTGGTTTTGAAATACACATTAGTGATACCATTCATATTGGAAGATTTTCAGAATAGGAGCGGATGTATGCTTATTCGCATCTGTGTTTTGTTTTATAGAACGGGTTGTTTGAAATATTTCGTTCTTCAAAAAAAGTCAACATCCATTTGAAACTTCGATGACCTGCATAGCAAATAACTAGTCATAAAAGTGTAAACAAACATTCGCTCTGTATGGACTCCGCAATGGTTGTTTTTTAAAGTCCGATTCAGTACATTTAAAGATGTATATAAATATCTTTTATGATATGTTTCAAATCTAATTAAAAGAAATAGAAATATTTGCAGTTTAACAGTGCTCAATGCTTCAAGTAGCAGAGCAGTAAATAAAAGTAATAATAGAGTCAAGAAAGACACTGTATTATTGGTATTAAATACCTTTTATATAAATTCTTTACAAATACAAGAAGAATTAATTTCAAATTTACGAATATGATTCTAAGTAAATGTTTCTTTAATATTTTGCATCCATATTAGATTATTTGCTTGGAGCCTTTGTGTTTTTGCAGTTTCAATTACAAGAAACGAGGCTAAACTTCTAGAAAGTGATTTCGGCGCTTATGTCAGAACGTTCTCCTCGCAGCTGTTGCTACGAAAAGACAGTATGAAAACGGTCTGTTTTATCAAATTCAATTTTGAATAAAACTTAATTTTAAATACAAACATTGAAATAGTAAAATGAAAGTACCGACCACTACTTCGAAACTCAAAGTCTATCTCTATATACATAGTAATTGGAATAAATAATTATTTGAGAAATCTGACGCAGCATTAATGTGCTTCAATTGAACTAATATGATTGTAAACTTTTGAAATTTAGGCATATAAATGCTATAGAAAAGTGAATTTAAAGCAGATGATCGAATCCGTATAAAATATGTCAATCTACAATGCTTTGCAAAATGTATCAGAATTAAGCTTACACATTTTACATAAAAAGCTTTTTAAACGATTGATTGATTTGAATAACGTATTGATTTCCATTATTCAATTAACTATTTAGTTTTTGGTTAGACTGAATGGTTCTACTGCATGTTCAAAATCAACAACTTTAACCTCCTGTATGTTTGATATTTTAGTGATAACATAATATATCGTTGGTTTTAAATCGTAACAATTTATGAAAACTTAAATAGAGATAATCTAGTTTCTTACGGATTTGGACAAATGAACAATAGCTATCAGCATTCACCATGATTCTTCATCGTTTGTATATTGCATATAGCCATGTTATAGCCAAGTTATAGATTTATTTCAGAGCTCATGACCATTTTAAAATAAATTTGCCTCTTGCAAACCCTGTATGATCGTGAATCCGAAATACTTAGGTACCTAAACGACAACTTAGCGATGTCAACGGCTTCTGCATACTTATTCTCACCTATTTGTGAAAATCAAGAATCATAAATGAGAACGGTATCATAGCAAAGCCAGATACATTGCATAGTTAGCAAGTTTGGCTTCTAGAATAATCACGAAGAACATTCTTTTATATTAGGGGATAACTGCATATACCTCTGATCTAGAAGCATATTCTCCAACCGCATCTTGTTTCCATGGTGATCATTGCTATTTTTGCTAATATGCAAGGGAACTCCTTTAAGCTGAAACCATCATCAACATGAATCATCGGGCGTGGTAACGGTCGCCTTAAAAACGATGCTTGACGTTTGACTCTTGTTTACAACAATGCAACTGCCGAAAAAAGATGAATGTCCACTGGAAAACAAGAAAGAAACAGAAATAACTTTTAAGCAGCGGTATAACTAGCACAAAATGACATTCAAATCAGAAAAATATAAATTTAGCACTGAACTATCCAAACACATATGGTGTTTGAAAGAAAAGAAAAATTCATTTGACATTAAGTGGTCAGTTTTGGGTAGAAGCAGGGCCTACAGCGAATACTTCGAAGAAATGTAATCTCTGCTGTAAGAAAATGTAACAAATGTAAATGTAAGAAATGTAAATTTTATATCATTAAATTGCTAAACAAAAGATCGGAACTCATTAGTAAATGTAGACACGAGAATAAGTTTTATCTCAAAAACTTGAAAGTAGCCGACAATAATTAAACAATAGCTAACATTAGAATTATATGCCTTCATAGTGGCTGACAAATAATCAAACATTATTTGAAATTTATTTACAAACAACATTCACAAGCTCAATATAATGACTTCCATTACAACGGCTTCATCAGTGGCGGACAGTTCAATATATATCACTGATAATAATAGAGTAAATAATAGCATACATACTGATAAAGAGATGTGCGCTATTGAGAGAAGCCGATGTCAATTAACTTCTGTTCAATAGTATTATATACTAGTTTTAGATATAACGGTAATATCTTTTTCGATTATCTATAGAGTGATATTTAATTGGGACGATTGAATGTTCTATTTCATCTTCAGCTCAAAGTTATATTATAGATACTCCAGTGTGACAAACTATAGTACATATTCTCTTGCTGATCATTTTTAGATCTGTGTAGACTCATGAAAAATTTTCTAAATCGTGAGACTCGATCTATAGCTTCTATTTTGTGTAGTGCTTTATTCATTCCATTTATTTAATAATATGTATATTCATCGTATGGTAATAACTCAAAAAAATAACAAATACAACTCTTCCGCAAATACCCTACAATTACCAGCTCCATCCTTCTATTCATAAAACGTAAACGAAGGAAAACAAAGATAATTATTATTATATGGCTATATTACTGAATGTTGACCTGCGAGAATCAGATCAGTTGTAAAACGTTTGCTAGCACGATAGCATTAATTCCCTTTAAACATCACAATGGTGTCTATCAGTTACCAAGCCTTTCTTCTGATGCTATTTTATGACGTTTATGCCGGAGAATTTTGCCAACAAGTCGACGACGAGGTAGAGAAGCAAATCCATGCAAGTAGTTCATCTATTACAAAAACATATGCTCTGATTGAAATGATCACCACAATTTCTCGTACCACATGCTCGCATCACTGTGGACTTCGAGACACATGTAACGGAGTTAAATATACTAAAAAAGAATCTGCAAATAACTGCAATTTATATCAGTCCGTATTAAACGAAGATGCCAATCAGTTAATTGAAAATGATAACATTGAACAATTTATAAGAGTAAGTAATTCTCAAGTGATAATTATGCTTATACATTTAGTTCACTACAAAATATTCCTCAAACTCTAACATAGCTACATAGCACTCTAATCCGGTTTGCACGGTTCATGAATGGTGACCTACAGGAAAATTATTCAAGTTCCGCACTTGATCACTTTTGAACATGATTTTTCATTTTATTTCGTGAGAAATCTGTATTATATTTATCATAATTATATGCCATATAGCTAGATCTAATCACTTTCTATGTAAGATATAATTTGTTTTTAAACTGCTCAGGTTGAATTTTTGAAATTAATACAGAAATCGATTGTTATATCAGAGATTCATAGCATTACATAGGTATGCTGAGTTATCTTGTATTGTAGTATTTCATTACACTATTGTTATTACCATTTTTATCTGCTGAGATTAGTTAGGTGAATTTCTAAAGATGATTAACTATTTAAAAATGTGCTCCAAGACTTTATAACGTTTATAATATTTGATAAATTTAAGATTTTTATAATTCAGGTTGATGAAATTTGCTCTATTGACCTACCAAGTAAGTAGTTAATGATTTTCTTAAAGTTAAAAAGCTGTATAATAGCTTCTGTCTGTCCGAAGATTAACCCGTAACAGATCAAAAATGGAGTTATAACATCATAATCAGAAGATTGAAAAATAATCATAAGATTTTAATTGAAAAATTCTTCGCAGCTCATGGTGGCTGGTCAGAATGGTTCGTTGGACAATGTTCAGTTTCATGTGGTGGTGGTAGCCTAACATCAACTAGGTCTTGCGACAATCCAGCTCCAAAAAATGGTGGGATCAATTGTTATGGGTCTTCCTTTGACACAAAATCATGTCAACCACTTCCATGCCCAGGTAAGCTACATGAAAATCATCGTTTTATTATAGCAAATGAATGAGTGTGTGAGCGCACTGGTAGATCAATGGCAGAGTGAACATATCATGTAAGAGAGATTGCAGGCTTCCATTTCTCATCCATGCATTCATGATTTGTCTGTCAATTCGTATCGTCCTTCAAATAAAACAAGCCCTTGTGTAATTTTACATTGTCTAATAGAAAGGAGCTGAAAAAGTAGGTTTCATTTTTTGTTTCACTTGTAATGCTAATTGAATAATGATCAAGAATATATTAAGAAGTTTTCTTTCGGTGAATAAATAATTCATTATTTCGATGACGAATCCTCAATCCGACATCTTCGGTCAAAACGTAACCTCTAAAAAATATAGACAAGCAGATAGATCTCTTTTGTAAATAAAATGTAAAAAAATATCTTCGTATATAGAGAAAATACCATTATAGGCTAAGGTTATGGTTACGCAAAAAATGTACATTAAATCGAATACCAGTATGCTGATATTTTATGCGAATAAACTCCAGGGAGAAAATCTTCATATTTGTCAATTACTTAGACAAAACTTGGTTAATAGATATAAAAATAACAGATGAATCATCATTTTCATTGTCATTTATTAAGAAATCTTTAGGGTCAGATAGAAAACTTTTTTGCAAAGGACTTCTTGATATGGGTAGGTAAACTTATAATTTTTCTAGTTTATAATACATCTATTAGTAGTGTTATATTATTACCACATAAATACTATATGTTAAAATGATAATTGTGTAATTACTGTATTTTCTTGAAATAGTAACCAGAAAATTTTCGATAGTCTAAACTATATAGCTGTTGTAATAAAATCATATCCCGTGTGGATTACTATGAATATTCTCTGTCATAGGAAAGCATTTCAGCGTTAATCACTTAATCTTATAGATTGATGTCATTTCACAATCATAATTGCATACCTATACAAATGCCTCGTCCTCCTTAGTAATCTTTTGTCGGGAATTAAATGTTTCCACAACAAATAATTCTCATCAACGCGCTGTCTTCCATAGACGAACGTTTATACAAAGTCAATACTCCAGCATTTAGTAGCGTAGCATATATTTCTTATATTTGTTGCTTGATTATACAGTTGTATTCATACGTTTGATCTCGATGATCCTCACATATATACTAATGCTACAATTCCTTACAAGTTTTAGTTGAGTTACTTTTATACTAATTTATGTTACTAGTTATAGAATGAGATATAATAATTAAGAATGTTCTAGATTGCATGACAGCGTCATAGTCAGAATCGAGTTTTCCAGTTCTGTCTTTAAATAGGATAGTGAAGACGTCAATCTTGTAGAATAATAAAAGCAATTTGATGACGTTAACTTGAACTATGACCCTGCCTTCCATTCCGCTGTCGCTTCTAGAAAATTCCATCTTGCAATTTCCGTCACTTTAAATTAAATTTAGACAGTGTAAATATAAATAGTTATTTTAAGCACTCTTATTATGCTGCATATCACTTTGACTTGCCCAAGTCTCACATTTACATTGACGATTTTGATATGTTGGTAAGTGACTCCACTTACCGCTTACCACTCGTCAAATTGCGGCATATCAAAGCGGGACATATATATCTCATTTGATTGAATATCCAAAAGCTATTTTTAAAAACATTTGAGTTAACGTTGCTTTTTCACATTTCCAGCTTGTTCTTACGAAACAAGCTGCCATCTTTAAATTGCTTTTTTTTACAAAAATGGCTAATTATAAATTCAAAATGGGGCTACTGTCGCGAACCCCCTTAAATGCCTGCATAATTTTCCTCTGCTTGGTTTATGGAAAAAAACAATGGTTAATTTTTCATACAAATAATTAAACGAAAAATGAAAAAACCTCCAGATGAAACGATACAAATGAATTTCAGAACATTATACTTTACATCGTTGAAGTACATTAAATTAGAAAAGCTTTTATTACTAAATCAACTCTCAATCGAATAAACCCATTCCTCATTCTCTTATCTGTGCATTATTTTAGCTTCCACTATAATCGCATTGTAATTGCACGCTAGGCCGAATTTTTGATGATGTTTTCTAATATAATTAATATATGCATAACGAAATAGATACTTTAAATCTATTTTCACCTAATAATTATATTGAAAAAGTGTCCATTTTTTTGCCTCTGCATTTAGAATACTTTTTACTAAATTGCATCATTGCATTAGGTAATGTTATGTTGAAAGACTTGAGTATCTATTGTACTTGATTTTCCCTTTGTTCCAGTAAATGGTGGGTGGTCTGAATGGACTCCTGCGGAGATATGCTCCATGCCGTGTAATGGTGGTACTCAACTAGAAACAAGGTTATGCAATAGCCCTGCTCCTGAAGATGGTGGAGCAGATTGTGGAGTAGAATACAATAGAACATCATCATGTAATGAAGGTGCATGTGGAGGTAATGTTAGGTTTAATGTGAATCAAATTACTCTGAAGTTGAACAACTATAGATTATATATAAAACATGAATTCAATTTTGATTTATCTCTCAGTAATATTTCATTACTTTATAATAATAATTATTATTATCAATATTTTCTTTTTTCTCTACTCCCTTAACTTCTCGAATTTTCAAAAAGTCATTAAATTTTGTGAAATTTTGCTTGAAAACAGTCTTCATTTGTTTGTTTAGTGAATGTTCTATTATTTTATATTGTTTTTTTTCCTAAAATCTAAAGTTTTAACATTCACTATTTATCTGTCTGAAGGATTATTCAATCAATCAATCAATTTATTTTATTTTCAATCCTCGTTACCGACTGATAAATATACAGTTGCCTTAAAGGCATGTTTTACTGGAAACAGAGACTACAAAGATACGCAGTTAGAAACAATCCAGCATTAAAATTTAAAATAATTCATTTACATTTCTATTTACATTTACTTATCTACCTGTGCTTGTCAATTGTCTAATAAACGTATAAACTAGAGCAATATGTGTTGTAGGTGATTCAAATACTAATATTGTTTTTATTCAAGAAGGTTATGATACGAAGGTAGGTTGATGTCGTTCAATTGAGATCTCAGTGCGTTTGTGGTTTTAATATTTTGTATGCCATCTTTTATGCATAGCGTGTTGTACATTCTAGATGCTGTGAACTTTATTGACTTTTTATCAAAATTGGTTTTATATGATGGTACTCTAATATCACCTCGTTTTGAGGCTCTGGTTTTTCCATGAGAGATTGTCTTAAATAATTCAGAAATGTATGTAGGAGCATTTCCTTGTTTACATTGCCAACACATTTCAATGGCTGCTCGGAGGCTGTTTTGTCTGAGGGTTGGTTGTTTCAAACCCAAGATTTCGAAGCATCGTGCCGATGGTGTGTTAAATGGAAATCCAAAGGCAAACCTAACAGATCTACATAGTTCACGGTCAATTCGTTCTTGTTCAGACTTGGATATGCTGCATAACAATGAATTTGCATATGAGAAATGAGGCATGATGAACGCATTGAACAGAGTTATTTTAGTTCCTTCGTCTAGTGCATGTCTTAATCTTGCCAGACAGGAAGATTTTTGGTAAACTTTTCTTATCATCTCATCAATGTGTATGGCATAACTCAATTTGCAATCCAGTGTTACTCCTAGTAGCTTGACGTGATTAGAAAGTGGTATTGCAACATAGTTGATAGTAATAGTTGGTGTTGACGAGCCTAATAAAATGCATTGTGTTTGGTTAGCATTAACTAGCAATCTATTATCTGTAAACCATGTGAATAGTGTATCTAGATCAGCATTAAGTTCACTCTCCAGCATATTTGAATTACGATTGGAATGATAGACCGCAGTGTCATCAGCGTACTGTCTTATTTGGCGATGCCGTATGAATAAGTTGATGTCGTTTGTAAATATATTGAACAGCAAGGGGCCTAGGATGCCCCCTTGTGGTACTCCAGATGTAACATTTTGCCATTCTGACAGATATCCATTGACTTTTACACATTGTCTACGGTTACATAGGTAGGATTGAAATAGTGCGATGGAATCTTGAAACCGTAGGAGAAACCGTAGGCATTTAATTTAGCAAGAAGTAGCATATGGTCCACAGTGTCAAATGCTTTACTGAGGTCTACTGCAACAATTGAAGCGTGTTCTTTGTTATCAAGTGAAATACGGATGTCTTCTGTTACCCTCATCAAGGCTGATGTTCATGAATGACCCTTCAGATAACCCGAAAGGGATGAAGACCATAACCTGTGTTCTAACATGTGGAGTCGTGCTTGATCGTCCAGTAATCGTTCGAGGACTTTGGAAATTGCCACTAATAAGGTAATTGGCCGGTAGATATTCACAAGTAGTGGGTCTTTTGCCTTGAAAATAGGGGCAACCATACCGTCTTTCCAGTGATTCGTGTAAAGACTGAGCTCGCTACAGATGTTGAAAAGTTGACTGAGTGGCCATGACAAAGCATTACGGCATGTTTTCAGTAACCAATTTGGTAGACCATCTCTACCAGGAGACGTCTTATCCTTGAGATTGGCAAGAACTGTCCAAACATTTGTTTGTGAGACTTTTTTAAATTTGAATTTGAATTGACTTGTGTGTTTGTCGACAAGATTGTCTTTGATTGCTAAGACGGAAGGATGGTGGTCGTAGTTGGTTGTAGGAGAAGGCGGGATTGACATGGAAGATATGAAAAAGACATTTAGTATGTTGGCCACAGTTGATGGATCAGAATTCAAGCGGTTGTTTTTATGGATGGTGATGTCTGCTTTACATTAATTTTTCAGCATAGGCCTCATTTTCTTCCAAAAATCGGCTGGATTCTTGTTTTCTTGTTAGATGATATTTTTTAATAAATGACCTAACTTCTGCTCTTCTCACGGTTGAAGCTGTTCGTTTTGCTTGCAGATATTTAATTTTGTGAGGTTTAGACTTGGTTTTGATGAATTTATTGAATGATAAGTTTCTTGCTTTGATACATTTGAGAAGTCTACTTGTTAGCCAAGGCGGAGAATCAGCTTTTAGTATTCTAGATTTGGTGGGGCAATGAACTTCAAGGACTCGTAAAATCTCCTTTTCCATTTCCTGACTAATTTTCATTTATTCAATTATTTTCATTATTATTATCAACACTTAAAAATTTTTTAAGTTGTGATTTATAATAAAAACGTGTAATGGAGTCAATGTTTTTTAATCTTTGAATTTTTCTTTGAGTTATAAAGTTAAAATATTTTCCCTTGCATGTTCATTACACCTTATTGATTTGCCTCACTCTGATTTATTGATACTGAAGTGAATTTGAGGCTGGTAAAGCACATGATAGAAAATGGCGCTATTAAAGATGTAGCCAATGTAGCCAAGAGGGAAACTTTAAATTTACATTATAAGACATATAATATAGTGAATAATTATTAATAAAAACAATGGTTAGGGCTGTTTTTTGTATATAGTTGATTCAGTCTTAATATCTTTGTCAAATTTACCCCTTTATCATTGAAAAGTAAAAAGCTGTGCCAACAAAAGTAATTGATATATAATATGGTATCGCATAACCGCTATGATAAATTATAGTAATGCTCTTTATTAACCTAAGATGCGACATTGCAGATTAATTTCAACATATTTCATGGCAAATAGGCCTCGATAATCAATGTGTGACGATATGCTAGAGCTGCTCCCAATGCATTTTTCTCTGGAAAATTCCATCCACCATCAAAAGATCATACTCCTTTGATGTCTTGGATCAAATCAAGGCTCAGTTGGTATTCGGGAGACCTGAGCCACAGTCGATCCTGGCTGCCTTTCCATCTTGGCTAACCTGAACTATGATATTAAGAACGGGTTCATATGCCCATTATTTGGATTAGCATTATTTCATCATCATGTTATAATATTTTAACTCGTTTCTAATTATCCATATTATCCATAAATATCCAAATCACGCACGGCTTGTGCTTTTTACAAGCAGTAAAAACAATGAGCATTCGATAAGTTAATAAAATAATCTAGATATATATGCAATACCAATGTATAATAAAATCATAACTACATTTGCATAAATCTTCATCAGCTGCTACAATACACTTAACTGTTGCTCCGATCGAAATATAACTGTAATTGTCTTTGCTATTGATGTGATTAATACTTTTAGTAAGTCGTACATAAGTGTGAATGAAGTTCCATTATTTTTATTTTTGAGTTTAATTTGTTATGCTATTCTATGAGATAATACTGCAAACATTTAAAATGTTAACTGTTCAAAAATAATAGAGGATGTAAATTTTCATGATTCATTTTATTGTTTAGCTAATCCGTAAAATATCTTAAATTTGTAAGTTCAAAAAACTATATCTACAATTTGCCACTCACCCTCTCAGCTAGAATATATAAAAGTCAATGCAAAAGCGATTTAAATTTCCAATATTTTTGAATAAAACCCCCCCCCAAAAAAAAAATTGATAATTTCTTTCATTTATGCAGAGGTATTTCATCTCAGAAATTGTATCCTGTTGGACGGCTCAAACAATGCCGTTTTAGTCAGTGGCGGATCCAGGGGGCGCGACAGGGGCAAGCGCACCCGTCAGATTTTTAAACTGTTTGATGGCGCCGTGGCTGTTGTTTTGCTTTCATTCTTTACGAAAACAATAACTGAGAAAACGACTTGTAAATGAAATTCATCCTGAGTACGTCATCTTTTTCGTAGCAGATTGGAAGTAGAAGTGCGATTGTTATAATAATGGTATGATTGGACACTAGACTAGAAGGAAGTCAACTTAATTTGACCTATCAACGACACTGATTTCGCTACCGCGGAAGTAGAGCATCCAATAGATTGCTTTGATTTCGCTCCCCTCAGATGACGTAGCCTTCAAAGAATTTAGCTATGAACCAATGATAATGCTCTATTTCACATTCCTGGCATAATTCGCCCCCCTCGGCCCCCGTGAATAACAAAACTTGTCTTGCTTACTGTCCTGCTTGTACTTTCTTTTCTCTTTTTGTTATTTTTAAACCCTTGAATCAGTCATCGTCATCTAGCCTCCTTTTGTTAATTAACTTAATCACAAATGGCGCTTAGCGAAGGATTAAGTTCATAATCATTGTTGGAAGTTTAAAATATTTAAATTTTGGCGATCTACCTCAAGATAAAACTGAAGCAGTTTGAAAACATATACTCCAAGGAGATTATTTCACATGAGTTCAAGGTGTCATTTTATTTGAACGATGCTGGTAGAAGTTTGTGAATTTTCGGAGTTGCAGTTTGCATCGTCAGAGACGAGAGAGCAAACTCATAAACTCATAAGGTCATCTCAAATTTGGTGGAAACTTATCTTGGTATCATGATTCACAAGGCATCCTTATCCAAACTCTGGAAATACTAAACAAGACAAATGTTCTTCTCTCTACAGGGTACATTGTTTATATTTGTATTTACTATTTTCTTACAAATGCTGATAATTTAACTTACTTGTTTTTCTTGGTTACAACATTTTTTGTCGCTGTAAATTTGGAATAACTATGAGATAGAACATACTTTGTAGCTACTTGAAAGTCCGATTTGGATATGCAAAAACGATACTACAGGCATCCTAAGAGGTTTCAAATTTCAAAAATTTTCCGGGGGGCATGCCCACGGACCCCCCTAGATGGACGGGGCTTCGCCCCTCTACCCCAGAATTCTTGCACCCCTCACATTTATGGCTGGATCCGCCCCTGGTTTTAGTTGTAGCACCGGTTGTAGCATTTTCAAAGCTGTTGAGAAAAGAGATACGTTATAAAATGAACTTCAATCATACATCGTAGAGTATATACTTGTATAGTAATTTACCGAAACATTCAAAGTATACCCGAGTAAAACAATAATATTAAATAGTATAATATGGATAAATATATCAATGTGTTACTGAATTACCTTACGTTATCCAACTGCTTATTTAAATTTTAGGTGTAGCAAATCTTGGGAAAGGAAAACAATGTGTTCAAAGTACTACATTTACAGGCAGCACTTATGCCGGTTGTGATGTTTCAGTCGACGGAAACCCAAATCCAGATTGGGGTGCAGGACAGTCATGCAGTGGTACAAACTTTGAGCAGAATGCATGGTGGCAACTTGATCTTGAGATTGCATACTTCATCTCATTTGTCAGGATCGTCGCGAGGGGTGACTGCTGCCAAGATCGTTTCAACAACATCAACATATATGCACATATGCTATCGCATTTGGCAGATTCTGGAATGAAGTGAGTTTTCTATACTTTTATATATTACATTATGAAATGATTGCGATTGCATCTATAAATAGTGATGGCAATTAGAAGCTTTTGTTGCTGGTAAAACATGTGTGAAAAAATTCTAGTTCTCCTATTTAATATAATTTAATTTAATGATATAACTAATCGCAATTACTTGCCTTATCCAATGAAGTGAAAAGCAATTGGAAAACAAATATTGTTAACCATCAGTTTTTGTTTTTATCTTTTTTGAACGATACTGATTTCGGACAAATAAAGTGATTTGGGATATAACCAAGTTTTGAGTAATCTGAAGAACTGTTATGATTTAGGGTTAAATCTATGTTGATGATAAGCCAATCAGACTATTGTGAAGGTTTTTCTTTTATTCCCGCTTGTCATGTCTAAAACGAAAACCAATGCCATCGGTTATTCTCCACAATCTAATCAAAAGCCAAGCATGTTATTGTTTATCAGCTGAAAAACGTCCGGAAAGTAAAGCTTATTGAAAAAATAATAAAACAATCTTGAATATCGGTATCTCAAATTAACATTTATGTGAACAGTCAATCTATGAATTCACATGTATTACGAGGGGGATTACATCAACGATGTTCAAAGCATTTTGCTAGTTACAAATTTATTACAGTTACATGTGTAGTAGCTACATGTCCAATTTTATAAAAATATATTTATGGTAATTCTGCATAGTATTTATTTCAACTTTGTATTCTTAATGGTTGTCACAGATATTAATAAACGCGTATGAAACATACAGAAGTATGCTTATTAGAAAAAATAGATTTATTGAAAACATTCTATTAACTTTCAGGTGCTACGGTGACATCATGACTTCGATAAAAATAGCACGTTCATACGCGTGTACTCAACCAACGTATGGCAGATATCTTGTAATCAAGAAAGAGACTCCAGGACAGCTTGAGATGTGCGAAGTTTCAGTTTATGTATTTCAATAGAAACGTAACCGTATAAAGGAGGGAATCTTTCCATTTAATTGATCACAATGCAATGCAATTTCACAATTATTTCACACATTGTGTATAAAACAATGGTGTACAGCAATCTGCCATCGTGGGATCAAATTCCAAATATCAGTAACACAAAATGTTATAAGGAACTAAGAAACGTGAAATTCAACTGGGCACCTCCCATTTTTACATAATAATAAACTTCGTAATGTCTATATTTTATTGTGAAATTTAAAAATAAAATTTATCAGAAGGAAACTTTTGTTCTATTGTTCCAAACCTCCGTAAGCCCTGGGCAAACGACGACAACATTACACAACAAAATTTGTTTTATACCAGGTGTGTGTGCTTTTCGTGTTTTGAAGCAGTCATTTTAAGATCAGCTAAACTCAGAGTGTCATGACTCATATTAAAAGGAAGACACAGAGATGCCACAACATAAAAGGGTTCGATAAATCTCGAAAAAAATCATTCGAACCGAATGACGAAGAATTTCGATACACTGATCTATATAACAGTCTTTATATACATAGATCAGTGGTTCGATAATACATATCCTTGGAAAATGTTTGCTCACCATCAAACACAATGCAACAAATAAAATACACGATGCAACACATCAGACAAAATGGAGGATTTTCGAAGGATTTAAAATTCATGCAAATATTGCTGGCGTTTGCGAAGGGCTTCAACGTAAAAAACAAATATAGACGTTTGACAAATAAAATTGAAAATGTGGAATTCAAAATACGATATTGTACAATTAAATCGTTCCAGAAGAATTTGAAATAAATTATCACGAGATCACATGAAAAGACGAGAGAAGCTATGCATGTAGTGAACATCTAATTGCAGAGCATTATTAAGCTGTATCCAGCTCACATAGTTAATATAATGTAAAGATCCCTTGATGCTTGGAAATTCTTCACTTACAGAATATAGATGTGTTTATTTGAATCAGATTAATATTTCTTTCTATCTATAATTGGTCATCTTGCATCATAATGGTTCATATTGTACTATAATTGGTCACCGCTCATCTCACTTGACCGTGTTGCTGAATAGTATGTCTTTGCTGTATTGATGGTTTTTGCTAGAAAAGTACCCCTCCGATTACGATACATCCGACACCATACCCCAGCCACAAATACAATTAGTATAAAGGAGCACGTGATAATTGCGATGGCTATCCATGTTGTTGTACTCTTTGAATCGCTTCTGTGAGCTGCTACAGATATCTCAAATGGAACCATTCCCTAATACGCAAAAAAATTAAACCGTATTATTAAACTGTTATTAGTTTGTTAATCATGGGAAACATTTTTTTAAATTAAATAAACCTATTACATAATATCTACATATTCCTGTGAAAAAGCATGTACGTTTATCATGTTGAACTGAATAAATGATGATGATGATGATGATGTTGATGATGGCTGATGCAAAGTATTTACTGATCTGGTGAAACCCTTTCATAATGAGAAAACATATTTCATTTAGAAAGAAAACATGCTCAATACTTGGCTTCCAAATTTCGTTTTGTTACTCGTAAAAATGATTCTTTGGCCTTTTGCGTCAGCCATTGTGCAGATACCCATGATCGCTACGAGTTTACTTAAAGTTGGCCAATGGAGCCAGCATTTCACATGTAGCTCTATGTATTGTATACCCCTAAGGAGTTCCTGTAATACTATTATTCCGATCAAATCTATTCTATTATCGGATTGTTATCGTCACTTTATTATACTGTGCCGTTCCTCTTGCAATAGCAGGAGGATTGAATAATTTTTAATAAGGGGTATTATGAACATTATTTTTCAAGGAGGAATTACATTGGAAATAGAGCAATTAAATACATGATTTTCAAGCACAAGTTGTCAGCATAGGTATGTGGAATAATGTGTTTGTCAGGCAATTGACTAAAATGCCGCAGTAGAATTTCTGAGATAGATACCTTCATGGACATTGAAAAAATATCAAAAATGTTTCACTGAGATTTAGCTATAATTTTGAGAAATTTTGAATGGTTTCTTCCATCTACTTTTAGTACTAAGGTAGAGAGACAATGAGTGCTCATTTTTCAGACATTGTTTGGAACAAAAATTTGGAATTAAGCTATTCAAGCTATTGGAGCAATGAAAATGTTTGATACAAATCATAAAAACTCGGTTTTTTATCATATCTTACTACTTCTTTTTTCAGTTGCAAGTATAGTATGCATTATAAAGTTTTTGCAATATTTTGAAAAAACGCAAACCTCAATCCAGAACTCATCAATTAACATAAATTATATATAATTAGAGATGAAATGTTGTTTAAAAATACTGTTAAATAATGCATAGATATTTTAAAGGTTCAGTCGAACCTGTGTTAACCGCACACCCAACAGACTGAAGGATTTTGTCACTGCGAATTACATTGTAGGCTTAAAGTGCAGAAGAATTAAAAAAGGTATTTCAATGTCATGTTCATGCAGTACCTTTGATATCGTTGAGCTACTTGGAATTGCAGATTTCGATAAATTAGCTTCAGTAAATGATTTCCATGCTAAAAGTTTAGTCAAATAAAAAGAAATTTATTACATCAACGATATTTGAAAAAAATGTCTAGATTTTTCGAACACATTAATATTGTTTGAGAAATAATATAGATATGAATATAAGATCAATATCAATTTGATATCTATTGACAAATATTTAATTTTATTCGCTTTAATAGAATTGTGTGTGGTCTATTTTTTTTATGTTGCTTATATTTAATATGTTTTTATTTATTTTCTAATGTACATTGTCGAAGATGGTGTCAGCTCTATCGACGAGTCTATCATTTGATATTTATCATCTCCTCTGCTTTTATTATTTAATGTATAATTATAATACTATAATCACCCTTTACGTAGCGATGATTTTATATCCTCTTATTCTGTATAACTATTAACGCACCGATAAGGCGATACAGTGATACGTATGAAATATCTGTTTCCATTAGTTGTATAGAAAATTATGCACTCACTGTCATTGTGCCTGCACCAGCAAAAACTAATTTGCATGGCGGTCATCATCATTAGGTCTACTGCCAATGGAACACTGACTACATTGCAGTGCAGAAGGTCCCTGGTTCGATTCCATGTCATTACTTTTTGATGTCTTAATTAACTGGTTTGTATGTAAGATACTGAAATCCACGTCAACCATTCACAAAGTGGATAGGCACAATTCGTTCAATTGCTGACGTATTACTTGCAGTTTGGTTTCATGATAAAAAGGAGACCATGTGAAAGGGAAAAAAGAAAATGGTGGCTTAATATGTCATTCATAAAAGTATGGAGCTTTTTCTCAGGTTCCAAATGAGTCCCTGCAGAACTATTTATAGAGAAGATTAATAAGAATGGCGGTATATTTTGGAAAGATCGTGACCCCGGGATGTATTGTTATGCAACACCAACATGGTATAAACGGGTGGTTTCTCCAGCCAACTTGAAATTCACATGAGATGATAAAGTTCTTCAAAAATTTGTCCTAAAATACTTTCATGTTTCTTGCTTCAACCAAGTTTTTGTTGTGGAGCAATAATGAATTCACATAACAGTTGGCGGTCGGAGCCCTCTTGATGGATATGTTTCTCATTTTGCCATGCTTCTCTGAATTCACAAAATTTTAGGAATACAAAGGAATCAAAAATCATAAAGCTTACATGTTACATTTAAGATTAATATAAAACTTTGACTGCGAATTATGGAATAGAAACTGGATTTTTGAAGGACTTTCGCAAAATTAGATGGAAACAAGAAAAGGGAAGTGTTTATGAAATGTGTTATGAATACTTTAATTTGATCTTTAAGTTGCTAGAATACACGACAAATCTGTATACTTCCATAACTTAAATTTTCCGTCATTGAAGATTACTCAAATCTTCTTCACTTCGAATGTTTATCGTAATTCATTTGGTTTATGATATGCACATTTAATCGTAATTTTACCCTGAAAACTGTCTATACATTTCAATCTAAATTAACTGCTGAAGACCATGTATAAACTAACAATAAGTGTTTAGATGCTAAAGAAATCCATTCATTCAAGTTCAATTCTTATTGCTCACGGATTCCGTAGTTTAGTAGCTGTGGCGTATACCTAACACACACACTGCTCCAGGCTCGATCACTTGCGAAATCATCAACCTTGTTGAAATAAATTTACTATCTTAGATAAAACACTTTAAATTGCTTGGATATGATAAACACATGTTCTTTTGCGTCGAAAGTATTTGTTTTTCATTATTTAATTATTCAATTTGTTTTGCTTTTTATTTCACATTTCATCATATATCTTTCTGCGCTATTTGTGAACGCCAAACGACTGCACCATTCTTTTCCGATATTATTTTGTTATCAAAACAGAGCACAGTTTACAGTATAATAATCCTGATTGTATTCCATTCGATATTCGATTATCTTCAACTGAGCCCCACAATGTACTCCCACTACTACTATCTAGTGAATGTAATACAAGAAGAAAAGAACTTCTTTCCGCTTTCATTGCAAATGTTAAAATGCATATGCAAATGAAATATACAAAAATCAAAAGCCTCACCTACTGATACAGGATTTAGTTTACATTCTTTACCGATTTTTCCATATGTTTTAATTGAGTAGACATTGTCAAGAATCAAAATCTGTAATCAACACAAAATATTGGCATCATTATCCTGCATTTGAATACAACATCTGCTATATTAAACCTTGATGGATTTGATCGGGACAGTGAAACTCACAAGATGCAGTCGAGGTGTCAAATTAATCAACCAATAACAGGACAGTAGACAAGGAAAGACGACAACGTGAAAGTATTATTCCCCTTTTATTTGTTCTGGTGAAATTTTTCCGATAATTTTTTCGTAAGACATTTTGATAAGTGTCTATTGTTAATTTATTGTTAATTGTTAAATGTTGACTGCCACTAAATATAATTTTTATTTCTTATTCTTCCTTATAGGGACCGTTTTATGTCACAGCCTTCGTCGAGTTTCCTTGCTATTCTACTATTGTCTTTTATTTATTGGATTTTTCACTTTCTAAAAATCGCTATTTTGAATAGTATACTGCACAGAGAGAATTAAAATAAACTGGATTGAATAAAATGATAAGCTGGTCGAACTTAACTCTTTTTTACTGACGGGACTTTTCCGTCCCAAGCTTTGAAATCCTTTCAACATTTTCGTGTTCTGCAAAGTTTGTCAACAAATACTCATTTGGATTTTTATGTCCCTTTTTTAATCCACTGTTGATAATTTTTTTGGTTTTTGTCCGAAGTATGTGAGTTACTGCATTAACGCTGAGAAAGGATATCAAAATTCATTCTATTGAACAACGATAACAGAAAAGATTCATATCTACAATGAAGCGTAAATCGGGTTGTAGCATTTGATTCACCCAAACCAACTCCTAAAAGTTGGTTGCTAAACGAGGACAAGGAGGAATACTCTGCGAGGCAAAAGACGCCCTGTGGCATCTAAATAGGATAATTTATAATTTAGTAATTGACAAGGTATGTTAAAAGTATAGTCGATATAGCTTCTTTCCCATCTTCTAGCCGTTCTACGAGGGGTCCTTTCAAGGGATGAACAATCCAGACAAATGGATTAACCCTAGCTTAATGCAATTTATAGTCCTCTTTTAGGCCCAATCAAAGTCTGATAAAGTGACAAGCATTACAGAGCTGTAAAAATCTTTCACATAAGTCAATCCAATTATTTTATTGTCTACAGATCAATTTGAAAGAGATAGTAGATCATTGCAAAGTTGATAAAGCTGCAATTGACGAATGAAATGTCAACAGGATTCTCTTCTTCAGTCATAATTATTATATATAGTTGATATCTCAAGGATAAACTTGATATCGCATGTCATTGTGAAATAAATGGCTCGACATTGTTACATATATCACCTTGTTGTATTGTAATTGCTGGATGCATCCAATGAAATTTGTCTTTGATAAGCTTCCGATGACAGTTGATGGTTGGAAATGACCTCCTGCATATAACAGATCCATATCACCATTTTCACAGGACAGGACAGATGGAAGAGATGAGACTGAAGAATCAACTAATCTGTAAGAAACAATTAACGATCCTTCATATTGAAACCGATTTTAGCGAAATCGTAAAGCTATTCAACAGTTTTTATTTTCTGTGGGGGGGGTATCATTATCATTTACAAACCCCGCGGTTAAGGTAATAGTGGTAATATCTCTTTCACCGTGATAGTTGATTAGCTAGTTAGTATTATTGTAATGTGTATGAGTGTTAAATGCACAACATGACACCAAAAAAAGGAAGAAGGATGAAAACAGTTATGGAAAATGATGAAAAGAATTTTTTAACCTTGACTCATATAAGCAGATATATTTAATGTAGAAAAGTAAATTATTTTCGATCATTAATTTTTTCAGAATTCGGATCGGCAGTTGGAATGGAAATAGAGATTACTATAGAAAAAAAATAGAAGTCAGAATATTCAAAATTCGTATACCTCCCTCTCGCGAAATTACAAGTTTGCATAGCGCCTAAGTCATATATGTAATAGTCCATCCACATCCCAGATCACTTGAAAAACATCCTGTTTTTATTCATATCAACTATACTATGTTTCAAGTATCAAAATATGCTGTGGTTGGTAAAGCGGTCTTCATATGATTTAGTAGATATTGAGAACTTCCAGTTACCTGTCATCAATGTAGAGCTTCAAAGTTTTGCCAGATCTTGCTATCCAAACTGTGTGCCATTCCCCATCAGAGAAAGGTTTTCCAGGCTTACTTTCAACAATTAGTTTCCCTTGAAAGTACGGTATGATAAAGGAATTATCAAAAAATCACATAAACAGATTATCATACAGCTATTGCCTGGATCTCAAGTAGCACGCTGAGAATCATTAGGCATACAAGGCTTATAGATGCCTAGCATCAAGTGTAGGCCATTAGTGACATGATTATAGTTCACTGACTTAAGTCATGCACGATCATGAGACCATAGATAACAGTTTCTAGCCTCATTCCATCACGGCCCTCGTTTCCTCGCGATGCTCCAGTGAGGGACTAATAAAACTGAAGGTTAAAAAGTGTGCCAGAAACCAAAAATATGGTGTGTCCGATCACAGCGCACCTTGGTATCACGTGAAGTTTTATCGAGCGCTGGTTGGTGAATAAAACACTAAAAAAGTAGACAAACTTGCTTGAATCATTCTCAAAAATTTAGATTTCAATCTTTTATTCTGTCATGTTGTCAATTTACTTTTAATTACATATTTACGGAGAAATGGAATTTTGAATCAGAGTAATGCTGTATATTGGAGAACTGATCTTTAATTTTAAATATTTCTTTGATTTTGATTATTTAAATCAAAATTCAAACCGACAGAAGTGCTTACAATTTTCCGACGATGGCAATCCCATCGTCAAAACATGATGTTTTCTCCTTTTATTTTGTATTCTACGCCCTCAAAAAGCCTTCATAATGTTCATATATGTTCATATATATGTATGTATATGTTCGAGATAACGTAATCTATTTATTTCTATTTTTGTTACTCCAATTTCATCCAAAATCCCGTAAACTTGATGTTTTAAGTCTTCTTCGACAGTTTGTTTACAAAATGTTGAAATTCAAAATAGCTGAATTCAGCATTGACTTTTGTAAGAAATAACTTACCAAATGCTATTCCACAAGTAAAGTATTAGATAATCGTTTCTGAATTTTCCAAAAATATTAGAACATGTCAACGCTGCTAGCATCTTCAGAGGTTGGCGCCATTTTAGAAATTTATAATTTATCGAAATTCTCTAAAACTGTCTGTAAATCTTAAAACAGTACACTTTAATTCTTTCAAGGGCATTGACATTTTACAAGCTTTCGTTTTTATTTAACTTGTTTTGTGCCAAAAAAAAGCAGGATTTGGTTTCAAGTGATTTGGATTTGCAAGACAGAAACGCTTGAAAGTTGGTCATTTGCAATATTTTTCATTTGATAAAGTATATTTTGCTCAAAGCAAGAAATATGTTACCACAAAACACATGGAAAAAACTTAAAACAAAAATAATCTTTATTTATTTTTTTTTTATTGCATTTATCATTTACTATCCACAAACCCGGTAAGCTTGCAGTTTTTTTCACTGGGGTGGTTGATTAATTTGTTAGTATTTTGAAGGTTGAGTGCGTTTAATAGCCAGATTCCCTTCCTGACGCCAACCTATAGTGCTCCGGACAGGGATTTCACCCGAGACTCCCGTTTTGGTCCAACGCCGTAGCCACTACATCAAGGCCGCAAAAATGCGAGAAATGAAACTTTTTCTGTAAATGGCTATGGAATAATTAAATTTACACAGTTTTGTTTATATAAGCACTCTGATAATGGCATGAATTATGAAACAAGATGATAAACAAGTAATTACAATACCTCCGCCTGCATTTAGCTCCACTCTTATTAGTCTTTGATACATTTCAGCGATGAAATAATCATTTTGTTTTCCCATTGAAATGATTATACCGTTTTCTTTTACTGTACTTATTGAAAATGATATTGTCAGACTATTTTGGGATTGTATGGTGCTTTCTTGCATTCTGGTTATATACGATGCACCATCGAATGATGAAATAGTAGCCATTTCATTGGTTGGTTCTGTCAAAGGACGCGAACAAACAATTAAATAAAGATAATTTATGTCATATACTAATAATTGAAATAAAAAAGAATTATTCAATGCTTGAGGGATTCTAACTTTCATAAGTTTTCCTTTTGTAGATTATTTTAAGTTTACCTTTTTCAATTGATATGTTAAAAAATTGGTGTTGAGATAAATGACAGCGATAAAAGAGACATGATTGGCAATATTTCGTTATCTTCGTGATAACATCGTCAGGCAAGACAGAGAGTGATAATGGAGATTTACAATATATATAGAAAGAAAAATAATAGCTAATTAGTATAATACAATTCATACGGAGTAACATTGTAACAAAGAGTGCTAATAATTGAACAGAGAGCCGGGATTTCACAGAGTCTATTTGCGTATTGAGTGTAGGCTTGATCTGCCAAATCGCAAGCATTTCGTGAATATCGCAATCAAAGCGACTTTTGCATTTTTGACAACCCTGAAATTTTTATGGCAATCACGGACAATGATACCATGCAAATGTCGAAGATGTGATCCAATGGACAATCGCTTACCTTGAAAGCATTTTGTTGTATCCATCAATTCGTTCTCAATAAAGCATGGACAGCCTATCATTGATCCCCATTGATCACCACATGTACGCTCAGTCAAACAGTACGTTTCACAATTCATTGAACACGCACTTGTCATACCCCAATCTCGCTTAGATAATAATTTTAATGGGATTAGATCAGCCTGCGATAAACCATATTTAACACTGTCGATGCATCCAGTGAATGAAGTTTCCAACCTAGAATATCCAGACGAGGAAACGAGTGTTATGCCAAGTGAATAAGACATTTATATCATTCATAGGATGACTGCTAAAACTTAGATAAGAGAGTATTAACGGTCATTAATGGAGAGCAATAGTCTACACACTTTATATAGGCATGCATGTTTTAGCCCACTTTAGCTATAATTGTTGATTGCGGACTTATGTAACTGTACTGTACTATTACATTAAAGACTGTATACTCAACGATAAAACACCTGGCTAGCAAAATCGTTCAACGAGCCTGCATTTATATAGATGTTTATTTAATCATGTAAAACACTTGATAATAATTATATACAAATCGTACATGAAAGTTAGTAAGTTAAACATGATAAGGCTAATCCCTGAAACAATCAATGCCTGTTAATTTGGGATACCTGTGAATTTATAAAGTGATTAATGAAATGTTAGATTTAGATTATTTGTTAAACAAGTTATAGCATTTAACGTTATATTACATTAGTTAACAATGAGAATGATAATGATAATAATACTAAATATGGCTGAAAGAAGAAATTAATTATAACACCTTCCAAATACATTTGAAAAGAAGCCAATAAAAATAGAATATAAAATGTGTATAAAACATTTGAATATATGTTTTGATTAAAATATATATTAATCTCAGTTGGAAAGCCAACCATGGTTAACGAGGAGGAAATAATAATGGAGGGGAGACTAAAAGAATGAGGGAGGAAGAAAGGAAGGAAGAAAAGACTTATTAGTCACAATAGATATTGCAGTTTTTGGCAGTGCAGACATTATACTAATATTATCATATTATCTTTCTTATAGAAACATTGTTTTTGGCATCAAAATTGAGAGTAAATCCATTCCAGAGGGAAAGAAAAAACTGGAATAATCTTAATTTTGTAATGCAGATGTTTTTTCAAATGGTATGCAAAAATGTTTTGTTTGTGTCGATGACGTGCTGAAAGACAAACAGATTTTTAAAATGTGATGGAACTTTATCCTAGATGACAGTACTATTGAAGTGTAAAGATCCTTCATCTGAAGAATACCAAAGTCTTTACATTAAGGTTATGCATAGGAGTGTGGTCTCACCGCCGTAATGATTCGAATGCATTTTTTATGTAAGATGTTCAACGAAAGAGCAGATTTGCAATGTCCATGACCCTATATTTCAATATAATACCCAACATGGGGCTTGGCATACAGTTGTAAATTTGTAACTTATGTTGTACGGAAAAACTACTTATTTACTGATTAATAAATAAATGTTATTCTTAAATATAGGCTTTATAAAATGCCATCTCCGTTGGTTTTAAAAATGTATACCTCGTTCGCATTGCTTTATTTGGGATAATGCGGAGCATTTAAAACAGCATTTTATTCAAACTATATAGCTTGGAAACTTACATGTAAAATGTTCGAGAAAATGTTTAAGAATCATTTCGCACTGTGGAGTATTGCAATAATCACGGAGAAATTTACGAATTCTCCAAGATAAAAGGAAATTACACACCTATGGAATGGAGCCTGATTTTGTAGAAATTATTCAGCAAAATAATGTTCAATTACCACCTGGATGTTGAAAAAGTTTGATTCAAATCTTGAATTCCTACATTTCGAAATAAACTAAACTTGAGAATTCGCATATATAAAAACTGTTAAGAAGGATTGGAAACCCGTCATTAGTATTTCATCCCTATTATTTATGTCTTATGTAGATATTACATCTTAGATGTTGATCTCAGATTCTCAGACTAAATCTCAGTTAGCGCTAACTATGTTGGGCCTTATCATCTTACCTTATTGCATCGTCGAGAATGCTGGTTTTGATGTTCTCAGGTAAACCAGCAAAATAGATATTACCGTCAATATCAAGTTCTTCGGAATCTCCTTCAATCGTGATCACACGACTTATATCATCTACAATAACTGTCGTCGAGCGATAATTTCTGATTAATGTAATGAAATGCCATTGAAAATCATTTAATT
Source organism: Haliclystus octoradiatus (assembly GCA_916610825.1). Classification (NCBI taxonomy): domain Eukaryota; kingdom Metazoa; phylum Cnidaria; class Staurozoa; order Stauromedusae; family Haliclystidae; genus Haliclystus; species Haliclystus octoradiatus. Next base: position 14,871,307 of record OU744446.1, read on the forward strand.
TAATTGGAATTGATTTTTCTTTACGATTATCTTGATCAGGATTAGAAGCCTGGATTCTAATTGTCAATTGACCACGATTCAATAACATTGTAAGATAGCTTTCACTATTTTGTTTGTATGAGCCTGCATACATCAGCAAACAATATTTTTCAGTTTCAGTTTTGATCTTGAAAGAAATCATAACTTCTGTTCGTAAATTAATTGTCTTATGTGCAGCATACGATCCCTTTCCACTAAAATACATCGTTGTTGTAGAAGACATGAAAAATAGTACGAGGAAAATCAACCGAAACATCACCGTTGAGAGTTGGACATCTGGTATATTCTGTGAAAATAAAAATAGATTTCTGCAACCAAAGTGCTGTTTAGCATATGGCATTCAGGTCCCAAGTCAATTACTCCATTTCTCATGTACCGTCATAAGTAATCGGAATTCACAAATGATGCATGTATTTAACTTGAAGTATTTGGCAAATCAAGCTGTGTCTAGCTAAACTAGCTTGCTGACGGAGATCGAAAAGTCTATTACAATAAGGAAGTAGTTGAGCATTCCTTAATCCACGCCAATGTTCAAATTTAATCTATTAATCGAGTGTATTATGTTGTCAAAAGAAACATGAAACCAGCAACGGCCATCCACATCATGAGATATTTGTAAGTTGCTATACATTTCGTACTGCAAGTCAGGGTTGCCAATACGTAAAGAAGTTTCATGTCAGATTGAGAACACATTATTTTATATACTGCAGATATTAAGAGAATAATCTGGTAAATCATTGCAGTCAATATTTTATCTCTCGTGAGCTATCGGTCGCTAATATGATACTGTTATACTGTTATAATATTAAATGGGAAACCATCAGATGATACAACTGAAATCCATGCATTCCGTGTGATTGGAGTAGCAGCTGGGCCAGCTTCTACAATATAGACCTGATACACAAAGTATTCTCTTGTCATGGTGTAATTATGAGCGCATCCAAAATCTGAGTGGTACACTGTCTGTTTGCTCCAGAAATATGAAGATACAAGTACAGCACACACACATTTTAAAAATTCATAGACGTGCTAATTTTACTTCTGTAAAAAGATCCACTTTCATGGATTGGGTTTCAAGGCATTTTTATAAAATTATTCAATAGTCATGCATTAGATCTATAACTTAGTATTATTGTTTGCATTATTTTATCATGGTACATAGACTCATGTATATAGATATATCTATTTGTTTCATAATTAACTTGAAATATCGCCGACGGAGGTAAGAAATAATTTCGTTTTGAAGTCGTCATACAATTATTAAATCAGATTTGATAGTTCAGTATAAGTTTCTTCAAAAAACATTTCAAGATATCTTTTATCTTGAGAAATTTGATAGTATTATTATATTATTATATTATTCCTTCATGCAGAAAAAAAGCGGATAAACCTTACAACCAGTTAATTCTGTGAATATATTGTGATGCAAATTGTTTGCTATATAAGGATAACTCGAATTTTCTGTTTTTCTCATTCTAATACTTTTCCACCGAGTGGTTATATAGCTATTGTAAGTGTTATAGGAGTGTTTCTGAGTTTAGAGAGTCTAAACGACCAGTAGCCTTGCTTTTGAGCAAATTCGATTTCAAGAAATTACGTCAATAGCCTTTGTATTTTCCCAGCCTCGTTTCTTTCGATAAAAGCAAAAACAATCCAGAGGCTCATGGTGATTTTGAACTCTTCAATGGTTGGATGCCTTTCTTTAGATCAGCCCAATAGTGTCTATCTGCCAGTGATCGAGCCCAAACTTCTGTACGTATAGACCCGATGTTCAACGCTCTATAACTATTACCCTCATGCCCAACTCGATAACTGTAAACGAGCCATAGCTACAAAATAGTACACAAACACAACCAAGAGAGCACAATTTCTACAAAGTATTTCCTCTCTAATGTTTTGCTTGACAAATGACATATTTTATGCTAAAGGAACCCAAATCAAGCTACTTTTGTTAAATTTTCGATATGATTTTTATTTAATAAGGCATAACACTAGAAATACTGTCGATCCTCAATTATTACTTATTTTAGTGTTAATTATTCGTCCCAATGTAAACGAGCAACATTGCTCATGTTGGCGAATTACGAATTAAATTAAATATACACACCCACGACACAACAAATTATTGAACAGAAGTCAATCGAAGGTGGGGTTATTAACATATTAGGCTGACTTGCTATTATTATTAGTTGTCTCTGTTTAATTTAGAATAGTGTATATAGCATTCGAACACAACGCTACTACGCTGAAAGTTACAAATCGACGGTTAAGTATGGAACGATAAAATCTCGATAAGCTCTACATTTTCCCAATAAAATCGTATGTATGAAGAGTTATATCATTTGATCTCACCACAAATTCTGTTTAGTTGTCTATTTATATACACTAAAACAAAGCACATGTAACTAAATTCAAACATCAATAACAAAGCTGTTTTACCTTTGATCGAATCAGCTGATATTCTTGTTACTTTGCAAGACAAAAATCTTCAAACTATGTAACATTGATTTTTCTCAAGTTTTTTGCACTTTGCGTCTGTTGTCCATGAAGAGCAGTATGATACTCTTGCATTGTTATCTCAAAAAAATGTGTTACATATTAAACTATATGAAGACGTAATTCAGTTAATTATATGTTATTGAAACCACTGGTGAGTTTGTTTCTGATATTACGGGTCCTTTCTTCTCCCATTTCTATTTGATTGTTTTCATTTAATAGATAAAAAGAATGATTTAATCTGATGAAATGAAAATGTTTCATATCGCGATAAATTATTCATATTCATATTCAACATCGACACAATGTTATTCTTTATATAGGAACTGTCAAACTGTTCTATACTATACGGTTTCATAAACTGATACAACTCAACTCAAAAGACATGCAAAAAAAAATTACTTTCAAAAATTTTTTTTCAGGGACTTTTCAAATTGTGACATATTTCGACATGACAGATCCGCTTTCAGTCATGGCATCATATCTTTATATATAGATGTGAAGAGAACTAATTCAAGGGTGATAAATTACCACTAAAAACTTCAAAAGTATGTATAGAGTTATGTTTTTTGATTATGAAATTACTAAAATTTACTGTCAAATGGCTTTCACTACAGCAAGGACAATCTTGAATAATTTAGAGCATAATTTTCCAACAGCTGCAAAAAATAGCTGTCCATGAGCAACAAATTTGAAGTTTTGACTGTTTGTAAATTGAACTCACTGTAGGGAAAATTGTAATGGGGTGCAGTCAGAATTGGTATCTTGTATACTGTTTTGATATGAAAAATCAACGTGATTAAGATCATATTGAGACAATATATTCCAGAACAAACAAACCCATGGTGTAACAGAAATCCAACCTATTCGGCCATAGATCGGCAAACTGTTAAACAGTGAAGCGTAATAAGATGTAAAGATCAAAAATGATGCGCTCCTTTCTCATTTTATAGAAGGCCGATCACAAATTAACAATTCAGAAGAATAGTCTTAATTCCCGGGTCTTAACATTGTAACTCAAGTAAGTTTCATAGTAAATAGTTGCATGCCTTACGGGATTTTTATCTTCGTATTTACCCTTTGCTCTGCGTATGGAAAGAAAATGTGCTTTTCCGTACTGATTTTGTTTGGTTGCTCAGGCCATCTTGCTTCGACATGCGTATCTTCCAATCCACCCGCTTGATGTGATGATATCATTCTTGGATTTCGTAATGACTGCTTCTTTAAATTAGGCACATCACTTAGATAACATAATTATGTCTTGTTTTTAAATGAACAGATATATTATATATACCAGCTTGTAATTTTAATAAGTTATCTCTTGTAAATGTTGTTTGTAGGATTCAATTAGCAACTCTGAAAAAGCATTTTGTATTGTTTTGAATATTTTATTGTTGAGGCCGATGAGCTAGAAATTAATATTATTATTATTCTTCACATGAGAATACGGTACAACCCTGAACATTTTCAACAAGAATATAAATTCTCGGTATTGTTCTCCCGGCAAGAATAATTATTCTTGGATGATATTTTCAAGAATATTATTCTCAATATATGGAAAAATGAAATATTCTTGTCCGGAGAATATGATTCTCATGATAAGAATAAATATTCTTATATTCTTGGGATAGGAATAAGAAATTTTGCTGTGTAATGTAAATATAGTACAATTTCGTTATTTAGTTATTTAGTAAGTTAAAACATTTAGTCAATAAATCAATTGTTTCATTTCTTTTTTCGCGTTTACGGCTTTTTACGAAATTCTTCAAATTATACGTAAGACACATATTTCCTTCCCCCTTTCCCAATCAGTTCTCCATAATAAATAACACACACAGAAAAATAAAAATAAAATTATATAATTGTGTAAGATAAGAATTCATGATTGTGTAAGAAAATAATGTTAAGCATCCATTCTTTTAATTTCAAGAAGAGAAATATCACTTTTTTGATTTGAATTTTCTCCTCACAGCTTTGCATTGATTCAAAACTTCATGGCAAGGTACAGTTCTCGACTCAGCTTTCTTCTTGTGACGCCATGAAAATAGGAGAATTACATACTTGATCATGGGTCGTAAGATCACCAAATGCTCTGAAAAAGTGTAGCAAACAGACAAAAATCGACTTAGATTAGGACTCAATTGACTATAGTCACGAACCTTCAAAATACTGCACCGAAGTTGTTAAAAATAAACAGTAATTTGGCTGCAGCTTTACATTTTACATTTGCCTGAAAACAGCTAAAGTATGATAATTATTTATGCCGCATCATATGGTAGCACCCGAGTTACAATTCTAAATCATTTGTACAACTTTTTTTACAAGTTTTGAATGAGTCCCTCAATAATTCTATTTTATATGTCGTATTTTGAAAAGACTATGACCCTGGGATGTATTGTTATTGAGGAGGATTTGCTCAGATGGCAGAGCAGCTGAACTTCAGATTGGATCATATCTGATCGACGGTGGTTCAAATCCCCCTAAGGTCAACTCAGCATTGACTTTATCTGAAACATCAGATGAGTACCATCTGAGGATTGCGGATGGAATGGTCCAGAGGAAATTGCATTGTGAGTAGCTGCGGGTCGCATCGTTGCGCATTGAAAATCAAGACCTATCTGCCATGAAATCTGTTGAAATTGATCTGCAGTGTCACGGCTGAGATCAACAAAGAGCGTTAAAATCATTGCTCTCAGCAAAAAAAGCCACTCATCTAGAAATAGAGGAATGGTAAGGGTGCCTTCGGTAGGGCAACACCGTCTACATTACTTTTTGATGTATTGTTATACCACACCAACATCGCCGATGTGAAAACGCTCTATTGAATGAACTGGAGCTTGAAAAAAGTGAAGGTTGTGTAAAGTAAGGACCTAGTAAAATATAACGCTTTGGTAGGGTACCGTATTATATTTTAACAAAATAAAAGACTCATTGCGGTAACGATAAACAAGAACATTTTTTTTAAAATTCACATGCCATAAGTGTGCAAGAAATAGGCAAAGGATACAGCTGATAAACGCTATAAAACTGAGGTAAAATAATATAATATAAATTAGCAAATTGTGTTTTTGGAGAATTCACATGCTGGCTTTTGATTATAAAGCGGCAAAGGGGTCAAAAATGCCTCGATGCGCTGTGTTATGGTTTGTCACTTATTCTTACTAATATCCGCTTATTCTGCACGGCACATCATGCATTTTTCTCAAACGAGTTAATATTACGTCACAACAGTTGGTCGGCACAGACGCGTGTAGTTCGACATGGCAATCCATTCTGTTCGGCGATCTATTGTTACGTCGCAACAGTTGTTCTGCACAGATTTGTGTAGTTCGACATGGCAATTCATTCTGTTCGGCAATCTATTGTTACGTCACAACAGTTGTTCTGCACAGACGCATGTAGTTCGACATGACAATCCATTCTGTTCGGCAATCTATTGTTACGTCACAACAGCTGTTCTGCACAGACTCGTGTAGTTCAACATGACAATCCGTTCTGCTCGGCAATCTATTGTTATGTCACAACAGTTGTTTTGCACAGACTCCTGTAGTTCAACATGACAATCCATTCTGCTCGGCAATCTATTGTTACGTCACAACAGTTGTTCTGCACAGACTCGTGTAGTTCAACATGATAATCCGTTCTGCTCGGCAATCTATTGTTACGTCACAACATGATTTAAAAACTCAATATCATTTACTGGTATAGTTATTCCAAAACCACATTTGTTAATAGATGTGTGACGCTTTACGTCTTGATGATGGTCAACATTGATCACCCCTTTCGTTGCTGGTAGAAAAATGTCAGATCCAGTCAAAAAGGCCAAAAAATGTTTCAATTCAAGAGTTCTTTCTTCGTATATACAGAATTTATATCGTCTACCTGATTAATTGATTGCACTTTTCTCACCATTTTCCTACTCTCGCAAACTTTCAGGAACTTCCCTCAAAAGAAGCCCAGCTTTTCCTTTATCATCCGCCGGTTCGATCCAACCTCATTAAATTGGAAGATATATCTTTCTTCTATTTCTTCCAAAATAGCCCCATTTGCTTGAAACATTTCAAACGCTTGCGTTGGAAATTTTGTAGGACATTGATTACTCCAAAGGTATTTAAACCGAGAGAAAAGCTCGCAATTGCGTCAATTGATTCATCTATGCCAGCTTCGATGGTTTTCAACACCATAATATGTGCAATGGTGTCCACGTGAATTCCTCTGGGCACCTGGTAGTCATTCAGTAGCCATGGTAACCAATTATCCAAGATTTTTATGTTTCATATTTGATTGTCTGGTCTTTACAATCTCATGAATGGGGGCTCTCCTATGACCAATTGTATTCAGGTAAAAAAGGTATAAAATTCCTGTCCCAAACCTCCATAATCCTCCCCCTTTTCGACTACGCATGCAATTTTCAAGTGTTGGTACCACTCGTGTTCCACCAAATCCTTAATGCTTTACAATGCATCTTTGAGAACATTTGACCCCTGTTTATCAAGTTTAATAAAATCTCTACAGTCCAGTATTGGACCACCAAGCTCTTCCAGGAGTTCTGCCAAAGCGTCAGTTAATGAAACAGATGGACCTGCATTTGAGTCTGATGATGGTGATGCGGCAGATGAGACAGATGGGCCTTGAAATGAGTCGGATGATGGTGATGCGGCAGATGAGACAGATGGGCCTTGAAATGAGTCGGATGATGCCACCGACATACCAGATGGACCTGCATTGGAGTCTGATGATGATAATGCTGCAGGTGGGATACAAGCTGATGTAGATGTGAGGGAAGATATATACTTGCTGCCACTGATTGCAATTTCACATTTTGGACAGGGGACTGGATTATTTCCATCTTTCGTTATTTCTTCCTGTTGTCGTATACAGGAAAAATGAAAAAAGCACCTAGCGACGAGGCTTTTCAATTGCAGACGAGGGTTCCATGACAACCATGCAGATGTCGCATACCTGACCAAAGGGGACTACTAGGAGTACACCTGCAAATATAGTTTAAAGATGTCACAGCCATGGTTACCAACTTGCTAGAACTTTCCTAATTGGAAATTCCTTTCTTATATGTAACAATTCGCCATATTCTTTACGTACTAATTTGTCAATTATTTCATGTTATATGTTAACTAATCCAATTAAAAATAATGTTTAAATTCTATTCTTTAAGGCTAATTAATACTTACTTGTTGTATCAATTATAGAATCATCAGAATCTTCATTATCATCATTGTCAACTTCAACCAACTCAATAATATCTGTGTTGCTGTCACTTCATTTGAAAATGAAGTACTGAAATTAAACTCTGAACCTCGGATTTGGTAAACCCTGGGAACCTATTGAAAACATGCTGGAGTGGGATTTTCAATTCAGTACGTTTTCAATATGCTTTTAGTAGGTTTTCCGATTATCTAACTTTGTAGTGTTATTATATACTTATATACATGTTTATAAAACTATATTTCGAGTTGCATGCATAATTGCATAGCATATATGAGTTATAAATCATCCTTTTGGTTGATCAAAAATAAATGCATGAAGAAATCATGACATCATGGAATGGAATTATAACAGTGGGATATTGGCAATGAGTTAAGAAAAAATTTATATTAAAAAGTTAGAATGCTGGATGCTTGAGACAATTTGACAATAAAGGCACGCATCTATACTTTTGGCTGTTAGTACCATCGATTTCTTCGGGACTATACGACAGCTTTCGTTGTGTCTATTGAATGGATGTATCTGCACGTAGCTAAGACACTCCAGGCATTGCACTTCTGGGCCAAGCTCCCCATCCTATATTGATCAATTTACATTTAGGATATCCTTAAAATATAATGAAAACAACATGTATACAGCTACATTATCGGTCCAGTGGTCTGATCCATTTGTAGCCTACCTCATAGGTTTTTCATTTTAATTATGGTCTACAAGCATTTCATTTTATATGTTAAAGTCAAAAATATTTTAATCTTGCTCGTTATGAAAATAACATTAATCTTATATACTCATGTGAAATTTAATGCTATGGCATTAATTGATCCAGCAGACACAGATTTCAAACATGATATGGGTAAGGGTGCACGCATAACTTAAAAATCATAAACTAATTTTCGATCACCTGTTCTACTGATGTAATATCCAGGTCGACCTGTAACGGCTTTATATAAATGCAAGATTTCCACTGATCACAGTTTTTTTATCTCAGGAACGCTATACCATGTAATTGGTAATTGGTATAATTCCTTCCATGACCCTCCTTTCTTCAACTTTCATCGTCATCATCATCATCATCATCATTTATTCAGGAATACCTGATAAGTGTGCATAAACTGATCACAGTATTGTGACATTTTTTCACAGGACTGACCATCTAAGATATACATATAAAAAGAGAAAATTACAAATAATATAATAACCGGGTTGATATTAAACTTCGAGTAAATGCTTCTCAAGAAGACACTTGAAACTGGTCCTTTTTGAAACATCCTTCATTGTTGACGGGAGATCATTCCACTTATGCGTACCAGTATTTTGAAATGAATGGCGAAGGCTTGACTCGATGTATATGCCATAATGTATGTACGTATGTATGTATGTATTTTGTAGCACAATGGCTAACAGGCAAATAAACAAAGGAGGATATTTTTAAATGTATATCCTCACTCATGTGACCTTTAAAAAAAAAGTATATATATATAAAGAAAACTGTGTTATCAGAAATAATTAACAGGCAAAGGAATAGTTACAGAACTGTGATAAATTAACGTGATTAAGTTTAAATTTGAATGTTTGTAAAGAACTAGACGATATAACTTCTTCAGGAAGAGAGTTCCATGGCTTGATTATTCTATTTGCAAAGCAATGTTTGCAAAAGTCATAGTTAATTGATTTAGTTGAGTAAAGCGTCAGTGAATGTCCACGCAAGGAATATTTAGAATGTTTAATAGTGAAAAACTCATCTGGAGCCAAGTCAATCAAGTTTTTCAAAATTCTGAAGACCATGTGAAGATCAAAATTAAGGCGGCGTAATTCTAGAGGCTTAACGGTGAGGTAGGCAAGACGATCTACATAGGGCTGTAAGCATTATTTTTCAAAAAAACATATCTTGTGAAAGAGCGCTGAACGTTTTCTAAAATATTTATGTCCTTGATGAGATAGGGATTCCAGACTGGCGTAGATGACTCAAGCATTGGTCTGACGTATGTTGTGAATGCTTTCATTAACAGCTCCGGGTTTTTTGAGGAAAAGAATTTCTTGATTAGCAAAGAGCGGGTTTTTGCTTTAGCGGCTAGCATGGAACAGTGTTCTGTGAATTTTAGATCTGCAGTTAGTAGGTGTGAGTGGGTGTGAGATATTGTCTTGGTAGTATTTCATCGTTGAAATATATGGGAGAGCAGAGGAGGAGCTAGATTGAATTTAGTTTTACGAGTGAACATTAATTGATGTGAGGTTATTTGATCTCTGACAGAAAAGCCAACCAAGTCGACTTTGCATGTCAGAGATACGAGTGCGATAATTACAACAAAGCACTATCCTCATTCCTCTGTTCTGCATTCTCTGGAGGCGATACATATGTTCAGCTTTGAAAATCCCCCATACGACAGTGCAATAGTCAAAGTGCGGCAAAACAATGGAGGTGTAAATTAAATTAGCTGATTCTTGTGGAATAGAGTGCCTAATAAATTTTAGCACACCTAAACCTCTATTTATTTTTGACTCATGGTTACGTAAGTGACCTTGAGTCTATCCTGTCATGGTGGAAACATTTTCATTTCATTTCATTTCATTTCATTTCATTTCATTTCATTTCATTTCATTTCATTTCATTTCATTTCATTTCATTTCATTTCATTTCATTTCATTTCATTTCATTTCATTTCATTTCATTTCATTTCATTTCATTTCATTTCATTTCATTTCATTTCATTTCATTTCATTTCATTTCATTTCATTTCATTTCATTTCATTTCATTTCATTTCATTTCATTTCATTTCATTTCATTTCATTTCATTTCATTTCATTTCATTTCATTTCATTTCATTTCATTTCATTTCATTTCATTTCATTTCATTTCATTTCATTTCATTTCATTTCATTTCATTTCATTTCATTTCATTTTTGACTAAATCTATTGTTCTTTTGAAATAACATTCAACACACTGCTTTGCGTGCTAACAAAGGTCGAACAAAAGACGATTACGCAAGAAACACCATTTTATTGTTAAAAGTACAATGGGCAAGCTGTGTGATTATTCTAAATTTTGAGCTAAATTTTTTTGACATAAATTTTTTTCCATTGCCCGCCATGATGGCCGACTCACAGCTTAGCGAGATTACAATTGCACTATTAATTGAAATGTTTTCTAATACTCCTGGATTAGTTTACATCGTGACTATCTCTTCATTGGTAGAACACATGATTGTTTTCTTCTTCTCGTCATTTGAAATGGTTAATGAAAGGTTTTAGTCGTTCTGCAACATCACTATTTGAGGTGAAACTTCGAAGATAATTGTTGTTGTGTTTTGACCATGAGAACTTTTAAACCGACAATTCATCATTTGTTTGGGGGCTTAGACAAGACAGTATTATATATTTATTGTTTTTATTGTTTTCTGAAGTTCTGTATTACATCAAACTGCTAAGCCAGTCGTCATCGTTTTATTTGGTTTATTAAAATGTTTTTTAATTCTGCTTCGACATCAGCTTAAGAAGAGACAATTTCGCACCTCATTTACAACTCACACCTGTATTATAAGTAGTTAAAATCACGTCTTCTATTGTATCTTGGAATGGTCTGGTGGTTAAGCGTCTACATTACGCATTAAGCGTTTTTTTTATTATTTGGATATATTTTTCTTTATATTATTATATTATTTGGATATTGTTATAATTTATTTCATTTTATTTGATTGAAGTTGATTTTTTATTTGATCTGATTTTTATATCATTCGATTGGATTGATTTACTTTTTTGAATTTGATTTGATTTTATTTTTCTTTGCATGATGGTTTGATTGATTTGATATTGTATTGAATTTGATTTCAATTGGTTTATTTTGATTATTATATTATTCACCATGAGTCCGAGCGTAGCGGAGCTATTTTTTATTTATACTTTTAATGTGATGGTCAAATGAAAAGTTTTCATCTACGAGCACGCCTAAATACTTGATTAAACTAACTTGGTTGATATGCTCGTCATTTAACTTAACTAGGAATTACTGTAGCATACTTTATTAGCATAAACTCGCCACTGTTGACTAGTTGTGGATATACAAATTTCAAGAAATCACATACAGCATCGTGGTCAGCTGTCTTGTCAGGAAATGTGACCTATTTTCCTTCTATAATTTTGCCTTTTTTAACAAACTTCAAATGATGTAGTGATAACTTTCTGTAATTAAACATGATTTTGTTTTCCAACCATTCAAAGCAGGGAAGTCATTCCTGCAAAAATTAAAGACATTGCTTATCTCAACGCAGGTTAATAATATTAATATCAAGTGACTATAGCCAATGATAAGTAATGTAAAGTAGAACATGTAATGCTTGCTATGCACAACACTCAAACTATGCTGATGAGTAAAGAAAAGATTACCCCCAGATTACCTAGCTAGTATGTTCAAAATATAAGTAACACAAGGTCGCACACGAGCGGCCAAAAGAGGAGATTTCATTATTCTAAGATACGTAACAGCGTATGGAATGATCTCCATAAAAAGACTCTCAGTCAAAGCATATAACTTATAGTGAATAGTAAAGAAACTTAATACTCAATAGAGTCAAGGCATGGATTGAAAATTTCTTTTAATGAATTACTGCTAGATTAAGCTAGATAAACTTTTTTGTTAACATCTGGCAGGAAACAGGTTTAAATAAAATAAATGAAGGAAGGAATCTAATCACCATCATCATCATCATTTATTCATAGAACTTTTTCACAAGACTGATACAAAATATTTGAAATACCTGAAACAATGTCCCAAAGAGGCCAAAGGTTGTCTCGAAGCTGAGTTGTCAGATGGTAGATTGACTGAACTAAAAATAGATATCAAGTGTGCATTTTAATAATTACCAAACTTTAAAATGATAAATGTATCCTTATCAAAGCTCAGCACAGTCAAATCACAAAATTTACCTGGAAGGCAACAAATAACGACCTTAAATCTACCATTTACTATAAAAAAAAATAATTGAGCACCGCAGAATATGAATATAATTCACAGAAACACACAAAATAAACAATTATTAATTGAATGAACTTGCCATGAAGATGAAGAAGAACGGCTCATAGTTGACGTTTGAGATTGACGAGTCATCGAAGGTCTAAAACAAGATAGACAATGTTCAATGTTCAATACAGTTTAAAAAAAAGAAAGTTTGAAAGTTGAATTGCATTTTCGATTTTATTGTTCTAATGGGTATAAAAATCATAAGTTCAACATTTGAGTTCAAAATATATTGGGAAATGGGCGCTCAATGCCCTTCTAAATTAATACTTAAATTCAATACTCTAAAATGCTTTGTAGAAGGGCATTGAGCGCCCACTTTTAAATATTTTTTGAACCCAAATTATGAACTTATGATTTTCTTACGCATGAGAACAATAAAATCGACAACTGAACCTTATAATTGACAACCGAAATAAAATAAAATGAGCCTACACGTACACAGATAAAATAGGTCTTTTCAAAATTGACATTGTTTTACAAAAAAAACCTTTGACTCTTTGATAAATCTTAACAATGTACATCAAAGCTGCCCCTTTTTGAAAAGTAGATCCAATCCTAACTTGAAATATTTTGAATTCGAAACTACTTTTATTGCAATTTATATCAATATAGTCATCTTATTTTAATTCAAATTACTTTCCTACCTTTACAAGGTGACATCAGATTCTTTGGAGAAGTCTTCTTCCTAGCCAACTCTTACGCCAAGTTCATCTAAGCAAGATGCCATTAAAGAATGCATCTGCTCGATGAAGTCTCGAGCTCTATCCAATCCCGAAGCCATAATCTCCAAAGAACGATCAAAATGTAGCTGCTCCAAATTGTATCATAGACATATGTGAATGTGATCAGATCAATGTGTGAAGATTTGGGTGCATTTGTTTTATGTGTTTACTGTTCAAGCTTCTCAGTTCTTCCTGATTAATGTAGTTCTTCCGCTCATTTGTCTGATTCAGGTAGATGTAGTTATTTCAAAAGAGATACTATGGCTATCCTACTGTGGCCAATGACTGTGCCCCCACTGACTGCGTCCCAGCTGTGGACTGGTCTTCTGATCAAAACAGAGGTTGTGACGTAGTATATACGTAATAGATTGCCGAGCAGAACGAACTACCAGGTGGAAATACACGCGTCTGTGCAGAACTGTTGTGACGGAACGAAAGATTGACGAGCAGAACGGATTGCCATGTTGAGCTACACGAGTCTGTGCAGAACAACTGTTGCGACGTAATAATAACTTGTCTGAGAATAATGCATGTGCTGTGAATAATGGATTGCTGTGCAGAATAAGAGGATGTTAATAACAATACGTGACAAACCATAACACAGCGCATCGACGCTTGTTTGCCCCTTTTGCCGCTTATTTGATAAGGTTGGAACTATCACTGTGTGATGTGGGCAGCACTGCTTACCTCAGTTACTAATGAGACATAATTAAAGTAAAAATTACTAAACTGCGATAGTTCCCAAAACTCTCATCTACATCCTCCCCCTGGGGAATTCTTCCAAAAGGAAACATATTCAGAAACTAAAACATAACATGTGTGGTACTCTATAAAGACCGATAACTTTATGATAAATTAAAAGTAATGTAGACGGTGTCGCCCTACCGAAGGCACCCGTACTACCCCTCTATTTCTAGATGAGTGTCTTTTTTCGCTGAGAGCAATGATTTTAAACGCTCTTTGTTGATCTCAGCCACAACACTGCAGATCAATTTCAACAGATTTCATGGCAGATAGGTCTTGATTGTCAATGCGCAACGATGCGCCGCAGCTACTCACAATGCAATTCCCGTCACATTTCAAAATGGAGGGAGACGAGAAAGATCTACAAAAGATAATTGGCTAGGACTGATGGTGATTATAGACAATAACAAGAGATTAAACAAAAATACTTATATCTTGTTTGCAGATGTGGAGAAATATGCTTAGACAAACTCTGGCTAGAGGACTGTCTTGTTGACCTTCACAATGCGGGTGTGCAACAATCTACAACCTTAACAGAGATGCACGGATTATGATACAGACACAACATGGACCAACTTCTGAGATAGAGATTAAAAACATTGTTAAACAAGGCACTGTGTATGGCCCTCAGCTATGTTGTGTCAGCACTGATCTGATAAATGTTATTGGTAAACCAGCAACTACAATAGTAACACCAAATTTATTCTTAAAATCATTGATTTTTGTTGATGACATTGTAGCTGCAGGGAGAAAATATACCATAGAAACAGTTGGAGAATACCTGGGAATAATGGAAAAGAAAAAAAGTTTACTTTTAGTATCGATAAAACAAGCTACACGATAATAAAATCAGGAAGAAAAAAAGCAGAAGAAGTAGTAATAATTAAGTTGAAAAAAGGAAACATCAGAGAAACAAAAGAATATAAATACCTTGGTAATTGGATGAAAAGTAAAGGAACTGCAGAAAGACAAATTGGAGAAAATGGAAAAGAATATTCATGGAATTATTAAAGAACTGAAAAGAATAGGCAAAGAGGAACATCTGGGTAAATACAGCACTAGTGCACAGCTACTCATGTACGAAAAAACTGTAGTGCCAACCATTGTTTATAATCTAGAGGTATGGACTATCCTAAGAAAGGTAGACAAGGAAAAAATAGAAAAAATACAATCAGTGGCATTGAAAAGAACTTTGCAGTTACCAAATAGCCCACCTTACTGGGGCATCTTAATAGAAACAGGTATTTGGCCGATAAATATGCACATAACCTATCAACGTATCTTATTATTACAAGCATAATGACATCGGATAGCGAAAGATTGGGGCAAAAGATAATATTAGAACAGATGAAAGAAAATAGAGAAGACAGTTGGTACGGGGAAACGAAGAGAATGGCGAAAGAACTGCATATAGACGAAATGGAAGCATCCAGAGTGACGAAGAATGAATGGAAAGAGATAGTAAAAGAAAAGATTCAAGAAGCAGTACAAAGAACAAGTATAGATAAGGAGAAAGTAGTGAAAAAGTTAAGACACATCAAAAGCAGCAGAAGTATCAAAGGCAAAAGTATTTAAATTAAGTAGGATTAAATGAGGCCAATGAGCTAATGAGATTGAGACTAGAAATGTATGACGTTGGAAGAAATTTGGGAAAGAGAGACTATGTTGTTGTGGTATAGAACTAGAGACTATAGAACATTTAATAGAGTGCCCTGACGTGAAAAGCTTAAGTAAAACTGGCCGGGAAGTAGACGCTGATCATCCAACAATTGATGACATTGATAAAACTGAAACACACTGTCTCCGCAAAGCAAACACGTTTGTAAAAATGTACATAGAAATGAGGAACAAAAACAATTACTGAAAAAGAATAAAACATTTGAAAAAAGACATATATCTAAAATTATAAAAAAATAAAAAAAAAGTAAAAATACATATAATAATAACAGATTAAGCAGCATTTAGGATTTCTTGAGACTTAGAGTACACTTTTTGCAATAACCCAACAAATAATCTGCACATCCCCATTCTTTTCACTAATACGTTTGAATTGCACTTTTACATTCCTGAAATCAATTCCAAATTTGGTTTTATCCAATTTTTAACTGAAAATATACTGAAAGCGCTGAAGAAGCTACCAAACATGATGGTTATCCAGCAGTTTTTTTCAGACGCCCGACTTGTACACAGCTACTTCAGTCATTAGACCAATGGTGCACCGCCATAAATAATTGATGCAAAATTGATACTGCATTTATAGATTTTAGTAAAGCTTTTTGACACCGTGTCAGTGTGTCCCATCAGAAACTAATACTGAAATTACAATCTTATGGAATTAATTTTGAGCTTTTCAACTGCAATATCCTCTTTTTTACAGCATCTCACACAATCTGTCGTTATTTGTGATCAATATTCCATATCTGAACCCAGCTATGGACTATTCAGTCCACAAGGACCCATTGTTATTCCTCATATATTAATAATATTATAACCTGTCTTGAAGAAAACACCACTGTTATGCTTTTTGCTGACGATGCAAAATTTTCTTTTAATCACAAATCGTAATGAAGATCATGCAAATGATCTATCTCAAACATTATGCAATCTTTTAGAATGGGCAGACTAATGGCAATTGCGTATTTGCAACAGATTGAATATTTTCTCATAAAATCAAATCAAATGTATACTCTGTAATTGAAAATTTACTTGAGATTTTCAAAAAAGTAACAGCTTGGGATTTGCTATATTCAGATGTAACTTTTACTATAATTTTGATACTGCAAACCATTTGAAAAACAATTGCGTTAAATTCTTTGCGTCATATATTGAAATGATAATCGAAATGATAATGAAATTGTATTTATTGCAACATCAATAACCCATTAAATTCGGGATTAAATTAGAAAGCAAATCATTGTTGTGGTGAAATTGATAAGAGATAATCGATGTTCCAGACAAATGTTATGTTACATAATTATTAAAATGATTGTATCACTCTCGTTCGTAAGCTATCGAAATTTAGACCCACTCGTTCTCTAACAATCCGGATTTTTGACCACATATCGAGAGTACTACATCTCTATCGTTTATACATCTTTCTCAAATAGAAATTCTGAAGGTTTTACTCCAACTACCTTATAAACTATCACAATCCCCTGATGGTTTTCAAGCTATATTTTTAAAGACTATTGCCAATGATATTACTTTGCCTCTATCCATACTGTATGAAACATCTATGCAGTCAGGTCAACTACCATCAATATGGAAAACTGCAATTGTAATTCCAATTTTGAAGAAAGGAAAATCTTCACTTTATCAAAATTATCGCCCTATTTCTTTGACATGCATAACATGCAGAGTTATTGAATCAATTATCTCAAACCAAATGAAGAAGTATACTTAGTTTATGGTCACAAGCAGTCAATAGAAAATTACTCACTGACAAAGTCTATCTGCATTTTAGTAAATCTTTTGATACTGTTGCACACAAAAAATTAATTACAAAGTTAGAAGCATATGGCATAAACTTTGAAATACAGTGGATATCCTCTTTCTTACATGGCCGAACACAATATGTTTGTATTGAAAACGTTTTTTAAAATGTTACCAGTCGACAGTGGCGTACCCCAAGGCTCTGTTCTTGGTCCGTTGCTCTTTATCGTATTTATTAATGACATCGTTACTTGCCGCCTTGAAGATGACTGCCACATAAAACTATTTGCGGATGACGCAAAGATCTTTACTTCAAGGAACGATTCAAATTGTAATTTACAGGAAAAATTAAACAAAGTTGCTACTTGGGCTCAGAAATGGCAGTTAAGGCTAGCTTTTCATAAATTTTGTGTGTTCTCTTCTGGTAACACAAATATTATTCACCAATCGTACACCTTAGAAGACAAAGAGTTGTGCTCAGTTAAGCAAATCAAGGATCTAGGAGTTTTGTTAACTTCAGATTCAAAATCCTCCGCGCATTGCGCAATGATTGCAGCGAAAGTTAAATCAAGAGCATTCCTGATCCGTAAGAGTTTTACAAGTACAGATCAAGGTCTTTTACTCAAAGCTTACAAAATGTATGTTCGACCACTTTTAGAAAATATATCGCCTGTATGGTCTCCTTATTTAGTAAAGGACATAATAATGATTGAGACATCTCAAAGAACATTTACAAGGTATATTTGTTATGCAAACCACGTGTACGGAAAATCTTACTCCGATCGTTTGGTATATTTAGATATGGAATCATTGCAATTGCAGCGGATGAAAAGTGACCTGATGATGTGTTATAAAATTATTAATAAACTAGTCGATCGGTCATTCGATTACTTCTTTTACTTTGCCGTCAACAAATATTCTATGCAAGGCAACTCCATGAAATTGAAATCAAAACTATCTGCTAGAATAAACATCAACAGATATCAATTCACAAATCGCGTTATCCCCTGGTGGAACTGCCTTCCAGAATCCATCGTCACATCAAAAACTTGGTAAACATTTAAAAAACATCTCAATCGACACGATCTAACTGGCATGTGCACAGTGCATAATGCGGTAAACGGATACAAATAAAATAAAATAATCTAAATCGTATATCATTACTAACTATGTTTTCACGCTCCTATAGTAAAGATTATTTGTATAGTTATCTTAAATATTGGTTATAGCTAATAACCAATTTAAATTTTTTGTATCGCTTAATTTCTGTATGTATTTGTAAATTATGTAATTGCGGCAATATGTATAAGTGGAAATTTACTTCCCTTTTTTGCCAGTCAGAATTTTTGACAAATTGATCAACAACAACAACAACAACAACAACCACAAACGAGAAATCCATATTGTAAACGAGGCGAACTCAATTACGATATGGAATTCTCGTTTGTGGTTAGTGAACTCGTGGATCTAAATTCCGATAACCCACTCCAAGAGTATTCTGGTGGGGGGGGCTTATGTTAGGAAACACTTTTAGATTATTGATTGACGTGTCATTACGGGCCTGAGCTAAAAGGGGAATATAACACACCACTTCAGAGAGCTCTGGTTGTTTTAGAGTTAAGCAATGATATAGTTTAAAAGCAGCAACTTATCTGAGTTTTCTCTGTGTATTAATCTCTAAATTTGTTGTCTAGCATTAGATAAGTAGCGACGAAAGTGTTGCCATGTATTTCAGCTCTCTAACTAGATGCTGCAGTGGCTTGATACAATTAAAAGAAGTATAATAGAAAATAATATAAGCAACACCATAATATTTCCATATATCAATTATGCGACTCAAAAAAGAAAAAGAAATTTATCAAAACAGTGAAGCCTTGAAAAAAATTTAACGGATGTAAAACACTAGACAGTTAGTGACTCTACTGGAGAACTATCATTTTACAAGAAGCAGTGACTGACGAGCATACTTTCCAAACTTATTTGCTGCTAAAAACAATATAACGCAACTTAAGATTAGCTCCAATAAATTGGAGATTCAAGTAGGGAGAAATCAAGGCGTTCCAATGTCCGATCGAAAATTCAGACAATGTGCAAGTGGCTCTGAGGAAAACGAGAACCATTTTCTATTTAATTGCTTATAGAATAATCAACTACGAGAATAATTGTAGACGAAGATATAAGAAATTGCGAAAAATTAAAATGCTTTAAAATAATCACAAGCTATCAAACCACCAAGCCTACCAAAAGTGCAATGGAATTAGACAGATTTTAAATTATATTTTGTTTGCTGGTTGTTTATTAAAAGATTAGAAATCTTACATTTCAAAGGTATATTTTATATATAATATGACTTGCATGTCTTAAGAAAAGTTTTTAATAATTTTTTGATATCCCGAATAATTATTCAAAAATTTTCTTGAATCATTTGTGAAACAAAAATTTGTTTTTAATTCATCATTTTGATCAGCGATAAGAAAAAGACACCATATTTTGCTACAGTTTCGATTTCTTCTAAAATCATCTTCAGGAAGTCAGAGAGAGAATTTAAATTAATTTGCTTTAAGTTAATTTCAAGTATATCTTATTCAAACGAGCTTATTTGCAACGTTTTACAGTGACTAGTCTGTTTTCTTCTCCAAATCCACATTCATAATATTATCAACTATTATAACATTTGTCTAAACTCTGGTCTTACCTAGGTAAGGTACCACAATTAAATGTTTATTTTCATGTTTTTGCGGTCTTTTTTCTCAAAATCGATGCTCAGATAAAAATTTCGTTTATTCTGTTTGACGAGTTTTCTAAACATTCAATCAAATGTATTTTTCACGAATACGACTCAGCTCCAGGCTACTCTCGTCAAAAAATCTAAACCTCCCTATTACTCACCAACGTCAGATGTCTTTTTTAGTTCACATTGAAAGATCAAAGACGTATGCCCCCCCGCTGCATGACATCCTCACTGGCACACGAAGGAGATACTTCGATGGGGCTATGGGGGAGTAGTATCTTTTCATAATGTTTTGTATCGTGAATTGTGTTATTTACAAGTTTCTTTGTCAGCTATGTCTGACCGTGATTTGTGGCGTTCTTTGTGTAGCAAATATGTAAGGTGTAAGAGGGACGGCACATTCCTATAATGTGACTGTCTATACTACTACTACTACTATCAAATGTATCTTAAATACGACTCAGCTCCATGCTACACAAAATTAAACTCGAGGAAGATCTCGTCTCGTCAAAAATCTAAACCTCCCTAATGAAACGATTTACATAACGGCTTACAAAAATGCCTAATAATGCAACTCTGTGATAGGTCTTCTCTGTTATTGATAAAAACATATGGAAATATTAATTTAGATCCATTTTGGGTACTTCAAACAGACAATCAGACAGTGAAGTAGTTGAATTGTGTTACGCAGGACCTTAATGCAAGCCACCTCCATTATTTTAATGTGCAGGCAATGCTCCTCTACTCTGTAGTGAATATCCCAATTATATAGCTTTAATTTTACGATAATCCCGTAAAATTCTTTTGCTTATTGAAAGTAAAAACATGATATACTGTACCGTTTAAATGATTTCGATAACAAATAATCAAATATTTTCTATTTAGGACAGTATAGGTATGATGCACAAATTTGCACATAGGATATTTACAGTTTTGAAATTTGCATGGGAAATTTATTAACATAATGTAGGTAGCGGCATAGCGTCTCATCATTTATAGGCCTTAACATATTTCAATGAAAAACTTCATTTGTGATACCTTGTTGGCTTGATTGGACAGGCATCGATATACTGTTAGAAACAGTACTACGTCCTTTGCGCTTTATATTAAATAGAGATACGACAAAGTCACGGAATGATTGGTTGAATAACGTAAATGCAATGGTTGACACGCATGATTCGAGGCCAACTAACCAAAGGAAAAAGCACGTATGAAATGATAATAATTCATTAAGTCTTTGTTCTTCTGTTGGTTCCTTTGTACGAAATAATTCCATAGTATGAAGAATATGTACAGGAATCCAGCATAGAGTAAAACCAACTGCAATAAATGCTAACACGAGTACTACTCGACGGTTATCGTGTTGGCGTTTGGATAGGACATCACTCGAAATGCTCGATCGAACATTACGCAATGAAAGATATAGCGTATGACGGATACGATAACATACGAATGATAAATATAAAACAGGGGCAACTGTTACAAACACAGCCAAGAATTGACACGATACCCATATCCAACGCGGCACTTTAAAATCCAATTCACAGACACGCGTTTTGCCATAAACGTGAACGGACCATGCGTATAAACCGGGTATACACGCGAGTACAATAGCTAAAGTAAATGGTATAGTGCATGCGATGATAATAACACGCCTTCTAACACATGAACCAATTGAATGAGATTGTATGGACAGATGACGTAGTCGAGTCAAGAATAGAATAACAAAAAGGGTTGTGAAGTATAAAACAAACAAGATTTTCATAATTAACTGACAAGATAATTCACTCATCGTCCAACTACTGTTATAATACGAAACGAATGCAACTATTGCTATCAAGATGATTTTGATGGCGTCCATAATTGATATTACAGCCATTAGCACATCACATGATTTAACTTTTCGTCCACGACGAACAGAGAACGCTAATAAAAAAGCGTTACCTGGTAGCGCTATGCATGGTAATAATGTAAACAAAATAAGCCAAATGATTTGCTGCCAAGCTACCATGATAAATATTTAAAACCTAGGATGTCATTTGGTCCGTGTGCCCTTGTATGAAGTTCTTATCTGGTTAGCGAAAGGGATTACCATCAGTAATATACGCAACCGCTCAAGCAAAACATCATTAAAATACTTATCTCTGGGGAAGACCCATTGATTGTTTTCGACATCAATAAAAACTAATTCATTTTGTTTGCAAAATTCAATCTGAACTACCAGAAACTAAAAATTATTACTAAGGCAACTATTAAAAATCAATAAAATATTTAAACAATGACGAATTATATTTATGTTAATTTTAAGCATTGGATATTAAAACCATCCCCTTTATGCCGGCTAACTAAATCAAGTAGTTTGTGTTTTTGTTGTAAAACTTTTGATGTTTCTAATTCGTATGTAGTACAAGTGTTCATGATGAGATCTTCGTGTAGTTGTTCAGCTTTGGCCATTGGAAGAGCGGACTCGAGAGTTGCACACGCCTAGATAATGAAATAATACACGTAGAACTTTTCAATCGTTAAACCAAATCTGAATCTAGTTCATTAGTCTCCGGTTGGATTTGTAGTATACAATGCAATGCGCAAATCAGTTGAGTGAATATTAAGCTTGTTCGGAATAAGCCTCTTCGTAGTTTAAAAGATTTATTGTTCTGAGGTAGGATAAACAAAGTAAATTTAAAAGTATTATCCCGCGTTTTTTCTACCTGGGGACTGGTATTAACACTGAGAAATATGAAATCGACAAGTAACTCCGAATAGGCATATTTAGAAGCTTAATTGTTCTTAAAAGGGCAATTCTAGACAATCAAATTGAATTATCTTGGGTTTTTCCTCTTGGAAACATAATAAACAATAAGATATAAGAAACTAACCATAAACTTGGAACATGCTTATTCCTAGCTTATTTCTAGCTTATCTGCAAGAAGGAACTCTGAAACTCAAAATATCTAATTGTATCACTTTGAATAAGTGCAACTTGGGATAAATGCAACGTTAATGTAAATTGCTCTATAGCTGTCAGACACGTGAATAGACAAGCACTTTTGCTGACTTCGCGTAATCTTCACGAAAACGGTCCGAAATAGACTTTCAACTCACGGAAATCAGATTAGTGTACATTCTGGCTTTAATTGTTATTTAATAGTGGTAGATTTTTGCGGGCAATTATACATGTTCGTGCAATGTAACCATGAAACCATTAATATTCGAAATTAACTCTCAAAATGCTTTCATCAAATGTGCCATTTATCAGACCTGGAGTGAATACCAGAGTATATTTAAATTGAACGATCTCATTAATTTTAATATAATTGTGCTCTTCGGAACGATCCGGAATTGACCAGAGAAGGTTCTCAGGTCAGAGTGACGAAGTCCATGGAAGGCAAACGTTTCAATTTCTGCTCAGATTATTTTTGGAATCAACGTTTAACGTTTCACTAAGCATTGCAAAATAAAATAGAGTCAAACTACTAAAATAGCATGCTCACAGATTCTCTTTAAAAAAAGAACTTCGAAAAAACAGTCCAATTTCGAGCGTACAGTGAAACCTGTATATAACAGCCAGCTACGAGAGGTAGATAAATTAACCATTATAGACAGGTGGCCTTTATATACAGGTTTGATTCAATAGAAAATACTATTTTAGACATTGCAAGAGTGACCACTATAGACAGATGGCCGCTTTATAGAGGTGACCGTTATAACAGGTTTGACTGTACCTCCAATGTGGGAAACAAGCGAGGACGTAGACAGCTAGGTTGCGAATAACTGATAAACTATAAAGCCGATGCAATGTTTTCAATAATGGCATATTCCAGCCAACGAAACCAGAATCAAACTTACATATCAAAACAGAATAAATAGTTACAAATAAGTGATGTTCGACTTCAGATAATAGAAAAAATACGATGCATTTTTAGTGTATACAGATTATTTGTAGATCATACTTTATAGAATGTATGCTTTTAATTATCAAATAATTTCTTTCTGAATTACTAAAATGTTAAATTTCCATCCTTTTAATTAAATTAATTTCAATCGCTTGAAAATGTCATACTCGTCCCAAGACCAAACGTCGCAAAATTACGTCTTTTTATCGTCTGTCTTTTTACCAAGCTTATTAAGAGAAAAACTTTTTTTGTTTGGTGAGAAAAGAGAAAAGCGTAACAAAACACGATCCCGTATCATTTATTGAAATAAAATTTGGAATAAATAAAAAAGAGAAAAAGAGCTGTGATCCTTGTTAGTTTATAGTTCAATTCTATGGGTGAGTAATGCTCAATCAGAAACCGTAACGAATTGTTACAAAATATTTTGAAACTCATACTAACCGCTTTAACTTTCCCTAAGAACAGCATGCAAACGGCAGCGTTATTTTTGGCCTAAAATATAAGGATACACAAATCATAATAGATATCATCGATTGGCAGAAATCATTGCTCAATTTCATAGAGCTGTAAATATATGAATAAGGAGTCAGATATTACACATTTGTGAACCGCATGTTATTCGATCATCAGGCAGTTGAACTAATTAATCTATTGATTTATGTTGATGTAAAGAGTAGTTTAACTGCCTGATTTCATAATTTCATGAAATGCTCATGAACTGAAGAATCCTAGCAAGTTGATTGATCGATCCGGGTGGACGCGTTATTCGATGAAGTAACGGGAAATTAATAAACATTATGAACAGTACCAATGCGTGAAACTTTAAGAAACAGTAATAAAATGATGAATAAAGCGGCGGTTAGTTCCAATGCAAATGATTAATTGTAGGTATAAAGTACAGGGCCGCTAAGGGCCCGAACAAGCTATATTTGGAATCCGAAAACAGATCTCTGATCTTCAATTGACAACATATTTTTGGGGCTGCAACGGTGCTAGAGCAGGGCTGGAGCCTACCGGACCTCAAATTTCCTTCAGCGGCTATGCATACGGTTATAAATGAATTGTGAACATTTTGATCATCAATAGTATGACAAAATATCGTAAGATATGTTGCAATGCAATTGTTTTCAAAAGAAGTTACATTCACCTATATTAGGCGCAGAAAATAAATCAAATAATGATAATATCTTAATAAGTATTGTGACTATAATTGTAAATAACTTACAGCAATATTTTTTAGATCGTGAGCGCTAACATCTTCAAAATGTTTCAACGCTTCTTCGTATTGGTTCTTAGCAATACTGAAAAATGCGCTAAAAAATAAAATTGGAAAATAGAGTCGATGGTAAGATCAATAACTTCTGTGGTTACTTCAACGGAATTTTATCAAAATGGAGAAAACCATTTGAAGCATGGTTAAAGCAATAGTAAAAACATTACTCTAAGTAATTTCTTTGTTTTAGAGCTGATAGGAAACGAGGGACTATCGCAGGAAATCTCTCATGCTCAAGTATGAGGGGTCTAGACTTGCTCAGAAGCTGATCTAAGAAATAATCTATCATAGGGGTACAACTAGGAAGATGAATTTCTTGGCCCAAAGTTAAGCCTATATAATAATGACATATTCATCAGCTATGCTTTTCGAATGACAGTATAAAGATGTCCAGCTTCAGACTTCGATGCGAGAACTGTGCAATAAAGATGACTTAAGACCCTCCATCCTGTGAAGAAATCCAATCCACTATATACGGGATACTGCAGTATAGTCATAAAATATTGGATTTAAAATGTGACAGATTTGCAGATTACTGTGTATAAGAACAATAGCGTTCCAATTATAAGCCAGGTAAAAATTAAACTTTTTATTACAAAACTCAAAGGCAACAGTATTTTCGGGTTCATTTTATTGTATCTCAACGTTTCGGTCATCGCTGTGAACATTCTCAAGAGGAAAAGAAATATTTTATGCAAAATTTATAATGAATACCTAATAACAATGAACCCTATGTTCAATCAGTAAGTCAACTTACAACACATCATAATGAATACCTATACAACTAAAAAAAAACAAGTACAGGAATATTACAAGTACTAATTGTAAATTAATAAAGGAAATATACTTAATTTTGATCGAGTCGAATCAGTTAGTTTAATTGAATGTTGTTTCATGTCACTTATGAATAACATTTCAAAAACTAGGCAGTCCCATTTTGTAACTGCAATGTTTTTAAACTTTGAACGAGATGCTGACACCATCAATATTTTGATTGTGCTTTGTGCTGTGCTCTTTTATTTGTCGGTCAATCACTGAACTATTAACTGCTAAAATTTAAACTGGTGAAAAATTCATTAGAATATGTTGATGAAAATGTTCAATTTGTCTTTTTCGAGTCTTTAATAGCAATAGCATCGTAATGAAGTCAATCATATTTTAGCAAATTAAAATTTATAGATTGCTAATATAATATATCATATTAAACCATCTATGAACGTTAAGACGTGAATACGTTAATAATGATAACATTATATGATACACTGCAAATTTAGTAAAAATGAAATTTTACTAAAAACCTACTGAAAACTTACGACATAGGGTAGTGAATCAGAGATTTTAAATTTTAAAGTGCATCTCAGCAGTTTTTCAGTAGAATGAGAAGAATCTAGATCAAATTGTCTGATGAATTGCAGTATAATTGCAGCATCCAATACCATTTCAGCATGTTTTCAGTAGGTTTCCAGTAGCAATTCAGTTTATTAAAGACATCTAGTGATACTAACCGTAACTGTATGGTATCATACCTGTTCATCTTGACCAAAGATTGAAAATCACGTTTTGATGTTGATGATAATTTTTGTACCATTTCAAATTGCATCTCAGCTGCTTTTACGTTACCAAGCTGATCAACAGGGAAATAAATGATTATGGCAAGGTACGACATCAATATTAACGCCATAAATCCATTAACCATATATTAAATATGCACAGTGTTATACTTGTATATACATATTAGGTTAAATGGTTCCACTGTAGTTGTTCATACAAATGCAAACTATAATTGATAGAAAAGTATTAAGATTCATACACTTCACAATAACTGGACAAGATTCACAGTGAAAAAAAGAAAGGCTATAGAATAAAAGGTTTTTAAAAAGCATGAGGCTTCACTTTTTAAAATAGTTTTCAGATTGCTATAATAGTAATAGTTTAGAATGATAAAGTAGATATATTAGATAGTTTTATTTGATTATAAGTTTTGCTTATTGAATTATAGAAGCTACTTTGGTTAAAAAATGCTCTAATTGAATTAATCTCGTGAACAGCAAAAGTAATGCGAAATGTAATGAAAACTTCTATCTGGTCAACGTTTCGATCAAATGATTGCCATCATCAAGACTAAAGTATCGAAGAATTTCTAGACAATAATTATGACGACAATAAGAAAACCAAAATCTAACATACAAACACTAATATAAACTGTCAGATTATACTCCTGACTTAACTGATTCAAATAAGCATTAATATGTATAACCTACTGAAAACATACTGAAAACATACTGAAAACATACTGAAAACATACTGAAAACATACTGAATTCACACTGAAAACTTGCTGGATAGGCTACTGAATTGGGCCCTTTTAATCAGTAGCTTTCAAA
Source organism: Haliclystus octoradiatus (assembly GCA_916610825.1). NCBI lineage: Eukaryota > Metazoa > Cnidaria > Staurozoa > Stauromedusae > Haliclystidae > Haliclystus > Haliclystus octoradiatus. The sequence goes on from OU744446.1 coordinate 14,899,259, forward strand.
ATTTAAGGTGTGTTTCAGTAGTCTTTCAGTAGATTGGGATGAATCTAGATTTACATAAGTGTCAGGTGAATTGCAGCATGTTTTCAGTGTCCAATCCAATGTCCTATCCCATTTCCATCATGTCTTAAGTAACTTTCAGTAGCGATTCAGTAATTTTGTAACGATTTGTTTGATAATGAATCACGTTATAAGGCGTGAAAGTTATTATGAGATTCAATTTTAGTTTATATATTATGATAGTGACAGGTCAGTCTAGAGTGATAGTAATTTTCTTATATTCTAATAGAAGAATAAAATAGAAATCTGGCATTGTATTTTGGTCTTTTCGATCATTAATGTTCTATTTCTTGTGAACAATGAGCTATATGTGAATAGCCCCCCGGAGGTAATTTCAAATGGTTGGTATACGGGGACGTGCTAATTATTGAGGCTTTTCAATTTTCGAATAACGTTGACGTAAACCCAGAAAACTGTAATCACTTTTCAAATATGCGTCGTTGAAAAAAATATTTGAGGTATACATTTTGGCCTGAATAAAATATTTGATCTGTCAATTTTGGGTGAATAACCGTACAAATAGTGTTTACCTGTAGGAGCATGCGACCAATACCAGATCGTAGGGCTGCTTCGTCTTCATTTTTGTGTCGTATTAGATCTTCGTAACATTTAACAGCTAAATTGTATTCCTTCAAATGAATACAATGAAATTAACAAAATCAATTGATGGCTAAAACAGGTATAAGAGCTAAATAATTCACTGTTTAAGCCAAGTTCCCATATAGCCAATTTGCCTGCGACATTGCCTGCGACACTGCCTTGTTCACAGCCGCAGACATTTATCGATCTTTTTTCTATTGTTTAGACCGGATATGATTAGTCTTCCCTGCGTTATTCCAAAGTTGAATTCTCTCCAATGGCTTATGAATCAGTCATATATGCTGGTAAATTCACTTAATTAAAGCAGTCGAAGCAGTCACAGTAATTACTGCATTGTTTAATTGAAAGCGCTGACGATTGACTGCATTTTGCATTATATTGGGTCATAACTGATAATTCAATAGTAGACCAACATATAGTAGATCTCTATTTGCTTTCTATGATATACAGTGTAACCCACTTAAGTGCAAGTCAAATTGGCTAACGATTCCCGTTGCATTTATCCAAATTTGCCATTATTCGAAATTGTCTATCAATGATCTAATCAGAAAATAACTTATAGGGTTTCTGATTTAGGTTGCAGATAAACGGGAATTTCACTTATCCGAATTGCACTTGAGCGGGCTACACGGTTTCTATCTTACCTTCATACCACAGAAACAATTTGCAATTGAATAAAGTATTCTTGTTTCACGGTCCTGCCATAGTTGCAATGACTCTATAATACAAATATCAGAGACAGGTTTTTTGAGGTTCAATTATTCGACTCCTTCATATTCATTGAAATACAATGCTAGAGTTGTCGTGAAATAATGCAATGCATTGATTCTTTCAAGTGAATTTCACATAGATTCAACATTTGTTCTATAATGTATCAATAAAAGCATAGGCCTATCGGTCTGGCATCGATTCTATGGTCAAAGAGATCGATTGATCTGAAATAGGAGAAGTCAACAAGAATTTCTCCATATTTTTCTCGCTCATCTCTTGACTCAAGACGAAATACAGGTGGAACCCCACATTCATTGTTTTTTTAGCTAAGAAATGATATGACCAACTTTCAATCATTTGATCTTGCAAGATTCTCCTATGGAAAAGCGTGTCATCGAAATCATTCCCTTGAAAGGTATAGATATTATGAACAGATATAACACCCAAAACAAGAAAATACATCCAACATCAAGCAAACTTTACTTGGAAAAAATATTTTGCAGCTTCCTGCGTGAGATGTCGGTAGTACTTATCAAATACGAATAACCTTGGCCTTAAACAATGAAATATTTGAGTTGAAAGCGGTATATAACAACTTCTAGTATAGAGAATTCACATCTAGGATCAAAATTCCCTATTTATCTGAGGTTCAATCCTATAAACACTAAGAATCTTAGATATACTGAATTGCAACTGAAAATCTAATGAAATCACACTGGAATAGGAATAAGTACTGAAACTGTACTGAAATCCACCAGACACCTTAATCTAGATTGCTCTCATTTTACTGTAAAAGCTGCTGCTAACGCACATCAAAATTTGAAAGCTACTAATTAATCCCAATTCACAGAGCCTATTCACTAAGTTTTCAGTAAGTTTTCAGATTTTCAAAATTCATAGTGAAATGAGATGGATGTTGCAACGTAAGGAATATAATAACAGACAGACTGTCAGAAAACACACACCTACAATCATTTCAATCATAGCTTGTATAGGTTACCTATACAAACTATGCTTTACCTTACCTTCTTTCTGTTGATCTGTTTTGTCAAACGGTAATCCATCTTCAGTTAATTCATTATTTAAATGTGATAATATAATACGACATGAACTCAATAATTGATATAGACGATCAAGTGTCTCATTTGGTCGACCATTGAATTGTGGCATTTCAGCATTTAATATACGTAAAGAAAATGGTACCATACAGCCTTAAAAGAATGGAGATAAACCCTATCAGTAGAGTTTCACAACAGTTCAACCTGCTTGGCAGCTCTTTTTGGTGTAATAGACAGTCAGGTAGGAGACTATGTGTGCACCAGGGGATATCAAACTAGTTATGCGATAATGCATAATATCAATTTAAAATGTGAGTAGGCGAGGCAACAGTGGGAATCTGAATTCTTAGATTTCAGAAAGCTAAAGTCCTGCGAAAAATAGTTCAGGAGTTCATGAACATTTCATGAAAATTTGGGGCCATCTGAAGTTCATGAACTTTTCATGAATCTGTCATGAACCGTTCATATACTCCTAAACTGTTTTTCGCAAGGACAATTGTTAGACACTGAGTAGAAGAAAGAGATACATCAATACTTTAATGGTAATGCGAATGACAAAGAAATGATACCAGGTTGCATTTGAGTTATCTTTCTTTCTGAAAGCTCATCTTCATTTGATTTTTACATTGACCATGGTCAGTCAGTCTGCAAAAGGTTCTATGAAAGCGTTTCTAGAATCATCTTTAATTGTTTTTAATTTTGATATGCAACAACGAGAAAAACAGACGCATCTTGCATAAAAGTAGTATGTACATTTTGATATTATATTAAAAGTGAAACATCAATTGGAAATATATATATTGAAAATTTGAATAAAAATTAACATACTTGGGTAGCTAGCTCAGCCTTTGAAAATAATGGACTGCAGCATCCCTACATCAGTCAAACCTGGTAAAAGTGCCAAGTATACATCTCATCCAAACAAGTCTCGTCGGAGTTAGAAATCTTCACTGTAACGCTGAGGGGATTATAAGGAATTATCCCACCTCATTACTGCGAAGATTCCGCATTACATCAAGTGGGGGGAGACAGGAATAGTCAATGGCAAGTAAGAAACTGCCAAAAAGTTTTGAAGAGGTGTATTATATGGTTCAGTATGCTGACAAGCATAATCCTACAATTGCATATATGGAATGTTACCTTTCTTTCCTGGGTAGATATCTGGATAAAACTCATAATAAAGATCTGGTCGATCGAAGTCACCAAAACATGTCAATTCAGCCTCTGCACTACTAAACATGTGTAGCTTAAATAACAATGCAACTCGAACTTGCCAAACCTAAAGATAATCAACAAGACCAATTTAGCAAGTATTGGTCTTGATTTTGATGAATAGGAAATTTGAATTGATCATGTGGACTCAAAACGCAGGTGAGTTAAAATGATTGTATAAATTAAAGTTCAATCAAAAGAAAGGAAAACCCAGAAAGACTACTAAAATAATAGCAAAATCAGTGTTTTGAGTGAATGTCATTTGGTTTAAAAAATAAAGAAATCAGTATTTCCGAGGAATTCTCTCGTGCCTGAGCTAAGAGATTTTTTTTCAAATTTAGTTCAAACGGCCAAACAACAACATCATCCTCTGTTAATTTAAAATTGATTTCTGATATCAGAAATCAGATTTGTCTTTAATTTTTGTCCTCTCTCTTAAAATAGACTTTCAATGAATTGAATACTTTTGGTATTTGTTATTGTGTCAACTATGCATGCTTTTATGGTTTGCCCTTTTAATATCTAAAATACTATTTACCGGATGAAATACATAATGTAATACCGTACCTGTAGAAGTTTTGGTGTATGTGTGATATTGGGATTAGCAAAATCACTAGTAGCAATTCCTTGACCTTGTGCTTTTAGGTATTTTGTAGTAAATTCTAGAGCAGATCTCCAACAACTTGCCCTCTGAAAGAAAATAATATCGAGGGTTGAATAACAGCCGTCAACAATGTAATACACTGTAAAGGAGCTCAAGAATAGATGATGGATGTAAATGAGAGCGAATGATCTTACTAATCTACTTATATTAATAATACTGTCTGTTTATATATCACAATATTTCTATATTTCTATATTTCGATATTTCTGTGTCTGTCCGCGACTTATGTACGTCTTACTGGCGATATAATACGGATAATCCGTTGTCGGGAAATTATGCAAACATTTGTGTCGAGATAACCGTGTACAGTAACAAATTTGTTGTATGAAAAGTATGGGTCTATGACGTTGTTTTAAAATAATATACTTCATCTGATAATTTATTTGATATCCTTGCATTAAAAAATTCAGAGATTTTGAAAAATTTCATAGGTCGATAATCTAGCGGGCAGCCAAATCGAATTCAAATTGAAATCCCCAGAACAAAAATATTTTGCTTTGAATTTAAAAGCTGCGTGTAAATTGTTTGAGCAAGTGAAACTTGAAAATGAATCAGTTTTATGATAATTAAAACAATACGAAATACTGAATTACATTGAATTACCAGTATAACTAGGTCAAACAAAATATTTTTTTGAAATCAAAGAAACGTAGACCTATTTCATGTAGTGTTGATATCATCAATACATATAGCGCGGCACAAACGCTATGAAAATTAAAGAGACTTTAGGTCTTAATTTAATTTATTAATGAAACAAAATGCCGTTCATTACTTTTATCAAAATCGAGATATAAAACATTTCACTTTTAAAAAGGCTATTTTGATATATAATTTGTGAGAACACTGAGCAAACAATCTGTTTTGAAATGAACAATCTATCGCGGGGCATAAAAACAAATTAACTTGCAAGAATTTTCAAAATGACGTTGGCGTTCGACTAATTCGAAAAATATTCAAAGTTCGAATAGATTATCTGTCTACAGTCTAAAATTACAGAGTTTAGAATCAATCAAGGCATTGCACAAAAGTATTTCTATAATTTATTATTTAATATAAAAACATGAATCATTTGGTTTTGAGCAGGCAGGCTTTTATTTTCAGATTTTGCTTCCATAATTAACGAAGGAATTATAGGCATCGATTAAAATTAAAATTTCATTTTGTTGACTTGCTATACGAATAAGACACAGTATGTTACTACAGTTTTGAGAATAAAAATAGCGGTGTCTTGTTATTATCGTTGATCAACATTTAATAAAGTTAATTTCAGGCTATTTTGATATATAATTTGTGAGAACACTGAGCAAACAATCTGTTTTGAAATGAACAATCTATCGCGGGGCATAAAAACAAATTAACTTGCAAGAATTTTCAAAATGACGTTGGCGTTCGACTAATTCGAAAAATATTCAAAGTTCGAATAGATTATCTGTCTACAGTCTAAAATTACAGAGTTTAGAATCAATCAAGGCATTGCACAAAAGTATTTCTATAATTTATTATTTAATATAAAAACATGAATCATTTGGTTTTGAGCAGGCAGGCTTTTATTTTCAGATTTTGCTTCCATAATTAACGAAGGAATTATAGGCATCGATTAAAATTAAAATTTCATTTTGTTGACTTGCTATACGAATAAGACACAGTATGTTACTACAGTTTTGAGAATAAAAATAGCGGTGTCTTGTTATTATCGTTGATCAACATTTAATAAAGTTAATTTCAGGTATATCAAATTTAACAAAGTTAAATTGAATTGAGCGTATGATTTGTGATAAACAATAATAATTATAATATTTTCAGCGTTCAAAAATTTTGCTTTGAATTTAAAAGCACAAAAACATAATTTAAAAACACTTTTAAATAGTTAATACAGTTTGGATGAGTGTAACAAACCTTGTGTTACAAAAATAAAAAGCGAAAAGGTTGCATGAAATAATCGATCATAGCAAACAATATTTATTAAAATACAACTTACCATTTTCCAAATGAGATCCAAATAAAAACTATACGAGCGGCATAATCTCCGAACAACATTTAAATACATAATAGCGGGTTCTCTGAGTTAATACACCAATCAATAATAAGTTAACAACCATATTTTATCGAAGGAGAATGTACGCCCGATAAGAATAAAATAAAGATTGTCTTTTATTCGAAATAATTCTGACAAAAATGATCATTTCATATCGTGATCAAATGCATGGTAAAGTAGATTCATTTTCTACATAGTAAATTATCCTTTTCGTCAGACATCATAACATGAGCATTTAAATATTACCATCGGCTGTGGTATTATATATCTTTGAAGCTGCACTAAACATTTCAACTCTATAAACCATCGCGTACGTTTCAATAAATTCTGAATAAATATGCATATCACGAATCTGGCAAAATGAGTTGTTTTCGTTTTCCTATCAAAATAATTAATTTATTCATAATCATCTTTCCTTTCATTCGACATCTGTAATGTTATAAATAGCGCGTAGAAATATTGACGACAAGATGTAACATAATATCAATATCGAATTAGTATAGCGATTTATTATAGAATTTTATTTCCTTTTAAAAGAATGTTGATGCTATTATTCTGGAAAATTTGATAACAAGAACCCCTATCAGACCAATTTTTCAGATCTTTTTTTTACTTATAAAATTTTATTTTCAACGAACTCTTAGTATTTTGATAGACTGCCATGAAAATCACAGGCATACTTGCTGAGATTGCAAAGATCAAAAATATAGGCTCATATAGTATCATATCATAATATTTTCAGATTATATATATAATTTGAAATTCAATACACGCGCGTGGGTCGGCCTTGTTCAATAATACGTTGTCGAAGCAGTAGGTTTGTTGATAAGGTCAGTCAAAGCGCTTATGTCAGTAAGTAACGCAGTGGCTAATTGGTTAGTGCTCTGGTATAATAATTTCAGGGTCGTCAGTTCAAATCCGCCGTTCGGAAACCTTTTATCAACGATTTTTCTTTTTTTTTAATATGAAGCAGTAAATCATTTTTAATTAACAAAAGATATCGTTTGATCATGTTAATAACAGAAATCAGTGGACCATGTGTCTTGTTTAAGCTAAATTAATTTAATATTGAATCTATCGCATGCAATGCCACGAGTTTCACTGGCCACACTTTGACGGCGGCGTTATTTTGTGAACACCACATTAGTGTTGTATATATTGCAATAAAGATTTATGAATCCGAACCGAACGCGATCCGATCGTATCGGGTCAGATTCGGGTTAATATTTTAGATCTTCGGATCGGATCGGATTTGTAGTGATTTTTTATGGATAGTTTCAGATTTCGAAATTTGACTGAGTATTTGTAATTTATAATAATTAATGTGTTCTGGCCTCCTTTCAGCACATAAAATATTGTTTTTCTATGTAGATATAGCTACGTTAAATTATACATTTCAATCGACTCAATTGATGTGAAATAAATTAAACTTTTATTAAAGGAATGATTAAGATGTATTGATTAATGCTACATCGTTTCAATGCATATTGTCTCTCATGTTCTCCTCCAGAGTTCATACTCCGTATTATACAGCGATAGAAAGCTTAGTCAATTGTTTAATTATAAGTGATCTGAAAGTTTTATCATAGAAGGTCCATTATGGACTACACTCATAGCTAGTTGATAATAATGATCAAGGTATCACTGAAATATGACTGATTAGAGATATTGTGCCATCATCCAAAGAATATACCATTTTATAGAATCTCAAATCATTGTTTCGAATCAAAGCCTTGCAAAAAAAATTCAGCTCATGAACTGTCTGTGAACACCTTATAAACAGTTCATGTGAATATTAAATTGCCTGTTTTATCATGGACATTTTTGTAAACCGCATGAAATTAGACCATTCAACATTCATGAACTTTTCTCACTGGGCAGTATGTGTGCAACAGGTAAATGTTTCCAATCAAGTAAATTTTGACTGAGTACTGTACAATTGTGTATTCAATGCAAAAAAACAGTGAATGGCGTGGCAAGGAAATATCTGGAACTTTCATCAGAAGAAGAGAGAAAACACAGTGTTGCAAAGAATTTTTCAACTATAATAATGTTGTATTAGTTTAGTTGTCTAATTCTTATATAGTTGAAAACAAACCAGTAGATCTTTCAATCCAGCATCATTCATTGTTACAGTGTCAATATTTGGTACAGTACGTCTTGATAATTCTTGTTCACCAAGAAATTTAATAACTAAATCACGAACAGGATCAGTCTGTAGAAAGACAGAAAATAAGATACAATCAATTAAAAAGTACAATGGTACAAAACAAATGCCTTGGTGTTTAACAGTGGACTACAACTATTGAGAATGTTATAGATACATATAGCAAATCAAACGTAATGTTATTAGCAATGGTTATATTTACTAAATGTATATGTAGCGGTTTCCCAAAACGGGTATGTACAGTAAGTCATTCATTCATTGTTAAATATTTTAAGGTTGGTGAAAGTCAGAAAATATTTTATCAAAATCACGCAATCTAGATATATTGGATTGACAGATAAAATATGTCTATTGGCAACAACAAGTCACTGTCATGTCGCAACATGTGTGCGAATTTGAAGGCAGGATTCACTCATCCAATGGGGATCCGAAGTATGACTCGATCTAATGCACATACAACTTATTGTCGGAAGAGCCAGCTACGTCAGTACTGATGCTGTTTTGAAAACAGTCCATTAAATGACCTATTTTTCATGATTTGTTCATGAACCTGGAAAACAGGCCATTTAACGCTCATGCACACTCACGACCTGTTCATGAAATGGTTATGAAGTTCATGAAAATTCATGAACAGATAATCATCAGTTTTGCAGGGGATCATATACTACGTATGATCCTATCAAAATATACAGAAAGCTAACATATTAGTGCAATCTAACCATCAGATAGAGGTTTAGTCCATGGAGGTACCTTGCTGTTCAAATTAATTGTTTATCTCATTAAACAAATTGAGCAAATTAGACAACTTTATTGCATTTATCAAAATTTTATCATTGAGGCTTATAATATATCAACATTGATAGAACTGAAACGTTTATTGTGTTATCCCATTTATTCGTTAGAGAACATTATAATGTTATCATACCATTTTCTGTTCTAGTAAAACACTTGGATGGGTGAGCGAGCGATGATCAACTGTTTTGCCTTGGTTAGCTTGTTGGATAAGTTTCTTAACATCTGGTGATGGATTCCATGCAGAATATGATTGACGCATTGTAGGTTGTGCCATTGTTACTTGGAATTCTGTTCTTGGTAAAGGCGGTTGTGTTGGTCTTGGAGGCGCTTCTAAACATAAATTGAGTTGATAAATTATATAACCAATTAATTTTTGTTTGCATTGCATCTTATTGATATAATTTATTATTCAAACACTACTTATGCAGCCAGGGTTCAACAAAAGTGGCGATTGTGTAATTGTAGATTCCAAAAGGCTAGAGCAAATTCAGAAGAAAAATAGTATCTTTTAATTTATAGGTCGAACTTTAAAATAATTGAAATGTTCTAGCATTTCAGAAGGTTAAGTCTTTTATTAGACTGAATGCATTGTGAATGCGAATTGTGAACGGCAATTATGAATGCGTTGATTAACACCAGGAAAGTACATAAAATAATATTTAGTTTATCTATGATATTTACCCTTGCTTGGAAAAATTTTCTTTCCAACAAAAACAACAACTGAAAGATATTCTATGACGCTTTTTGGTTATAATAAATGGAAGATACTGAAGAAGAAAGTTTTATATTAAAAATAGAAATCATTAATATCGACTGTGAATTTTTCCCATGTTGATGTTTAGCTGTTGATATAATCCACTTGTTGAGGTGTACATATTATTTCTACAGTATCCTCTAGTAATGGTAATTGTCGATTGCCGTATTTTTCAGAAACCCGAGAAAACTGGGCAAATGGTTTGTTAGGACTTTTACAACAGTACAGGGTACACTGACGATCAAAACCCCACATCAACGTCAAATTATCAAGATCAAGAGACAATAAATTTCATAATAGGAGCATTTCTACATAATAATTCGATTTCAGGAGTTCATAAAATCCACTGATAGAAAACCAAAAGATATAAGAGGTGGAAAAAACATAGGTTGATTGTATTATTATCAATTCTTTAAACTCACCTCGTTTAGCCATTTGTAACAGTGTCTTTCCTGGACTTTCAGCTGATTGGGACTCACACAAAATTGGCTGAGTAGGAATACCAACACTATCAGCCATACTTAAGACATCATGATCACCCATACTGAGCTCTGGTTGCACCATACTTGGGCTACCAATAGCCATAGCAGGAGAATCGTCAAAAATGGATACACCTTTCTTATTACTCTCAACATGTAATGGGTCATTAACTGGTAGATCCCTTTTAGTTGGGGGTGGTACACTTTGGGTGGAAGGGGGGTCATTAAAAAGTGTAGAAGTTGACTGTGAGGCAATGTTGATTTCTTGAACAGGAGCAGATGGAACGGAGCTCAACGAATCGAAGAAGGCTACACCTTCCATGTCTTTCACTTGTTGAGAGGAAGATTGGAATAAACTTGATAATGATTCAGGATTCGGTTTGCCTGTCTCTGAAGGGCTTGGATCATCTCCTTCAAGAAGTTCAGTAGATATTTCAGAGATATTGTCTTTGTCTGTATCAGCTTCACTGCCCACTTCAATAGAAACTGCATCACTCGATTCTATTTGCTCTGAATCGAAATCTTCTTCAACAAATAACTTGTTGTACTCTTCTGGAGTTTGGACAATACCAGGACCAGATAATGGAATAGAATGTTCTGTATGATACATAATCAATAAATACATTAGATCAGACTATCGTACCGTTTGGTCATGGGCTCGACAGTAGCTATTCAATGGATTTTAATATCTATAGTATATTTTTCCAGCAGCATATAGTCGGTAATGTTTTTTTTTTATATCTAACTCAGTGATGACTGCAGATGAATGAATTAGTAGGCCTAATCAATTCAAGAAGCTTAGTGAACCTGTTCAAGTATTGATTGGGAAAAACACAGTAGGGTAATAATATTATATAACACCAGCAATGAGTTACCCACGTTGCTGGGTTTAAGGGCCGACTAGAAAGATTTAGACCTGTGCCACATGCCCCTGTACTTCACTTGACCTGTGGCTGCTGCGTATAGGGGACATGTAAAAAATAAGGTCAAAAAGTGATGCGCTCATTTCAAAAAAATGAAATGACCAATCACAGCCAAGCATCTGTGACGTACCTTGGATCTATGCAGTGATTGGTCTAATTACTTAATCTACGAAATTATTTTGTGACGTGAGACAACTTACAACTCCTTAAGAACAAAGTATTATTCAAACGTATTTTCAAAGCTCCAAGCTACATGCTGCTCGTTTTGTGGGTGTTTCGTAGTAGTTTAAACCAAAGGTTTTGAGCTCAATCCTATTTTCATTTAATATATCAACATGCTTCTATTGGGTATTTAATTCGTGTTATCTGGAGATGTGCTTGCTTTATAAAGTTTTTAAACTGCCAAATATTGTTAAGCCGTTTAATATGCTGGCTCGAATGCAACTTGGATGTGTTTTCTCGTAGTTCAAACCAAGGTTTAAGGTTTTTAAACTTAATTTTATGTTTGTAACATATATCAACATGCTTTTATTGCGTGTTACGATTGTTTTATCTGGAGATGTGCCTTCTGAATGCATAATCGATTGATGTCGAACTGTTGGCCTAACAAGTGCAACTTGGAAGAAAACACTGAATGCCCTAACAAATAATAATCTGCTCATATTGAAACACTCATCGCAGCAATTGTGAAGATCGACATACAAATTTAAACTTTGATTACTTGTATGAGTTGAAAACAGCTGGTAAACTGGCATTAAACGGTAGATTATCAGCATGCAAATATTGTAATTTTCCGTGAATGTGGCTGATACACGCTTTTTATTCTAGCGGCATAACATTGGACTTCATCACAGATATTTTTATCATTAGTTGATAGAATGGATTACAGATAATACTTTTCTATGATATGAATGATTTGAATACATCTACTTTACTCTATTGTTAAATGTTAGTAATGTGAATGTCAGAAATATTTCCTTTGTGTGGTAACAACATTAATATATTAATTCGGCTCAACGTTGTTTTTTCTTTAATACTCTGTAGAAGTTTTTCTTCATTCCGTTTCTCAATTCATATCTGCAATATTAATTCACTTCCATCAAATTGTCTAGGATTTGCAAAGCTAAAAAATTACGTTTTGTTTTAAAATTTGAAATTGCTTTTAACTGTGTGAAGTCGATAAATGTCCTTCCGTCTTGACACCTGTTGTTTTCGTTACTGTTGGCCCGCATATACTTGACAGCAGGCGCTTGTGGAGCGCTTGCGTATTAGGGTCAGAATTTTCTCTGCACATCACTTTTTGACCTAATTTTTTACAAGGCCCAGATGAGCGCAGGTACGTAGCGGAATAGTGGGCCTTGTGGAGCTAGGCTAAGAAAGATTCAGGGGGAACATGGAATAAAAACACAGATCAAAACATGGGGATTCGAATGATACTACTTTCATACATTTTGATGGATAATTCGAAAGGAGACATATCATCAGGAGTTGAAAAGTTAGCGAATAGGAGTTTTGAAATTCATAGTCAATTTCAGTAATTTTACAGTATAAATAGAAGAGTCTAGATTAAAGATTCCTGATGAATGCCGGTTACCAGTCGTATCGTCCAGTGGTGATATCGTCCATTTCCGAGAACGTCCTACCGAATACCATAACGTCCAGTTTCAAAAAGTCCAGGTTTACTAACAGCTATAGATAATTCACTTCGTTATTTAATAAATCAAAAACGACAGTTTATATTGATATAAATATTAATTATAAAACATGAATAACTCTCAAGGGCAATGATATTAGTGTTTTGTTTTCGTCAATTTTCGAAATTGTACGCGTTCATTCCAATGAAGGCCAATTAAAGTTTGGTCAACTTACAATATAAGTAAATGATGTATAAACCGTCTGTTAAATACTAGTTCTTGTGGAATCTCTTCTATAAAACATTTGTTCAAGTTTGTAATCCATTGGTCTATTTAGTGTCGTAGTTTCATTGACTTGTTTTCGAATTTTCACGCGATCAACTTCCAGCACGTATTTTGGTAAAGTTATAATTCTTATGATTAATATCTGATTTGTGATGCAATCACCTCCACCAGTATTCAATTCAAGAATATATGTTTTAATTAATTAATTAATCAAGCTAGAAATTAAAAAGAATGTTTTTTGTGACTGGACGCTATTGAAAACAAAGAATATGGACGATGTCCCGACTGGACGTTATGACCGAATACCTGAATGCCAGTACAATTTATAACCCACTAACTATCCAGTATATTCTCAATAGGTGTCCAAGATTCATAGTGATTGGCATAATAATACCCCTGTGAAAAAATTCAGTACTTAATGAACAGTTCATGAACAGTTCATGAACATGAAATTGCTTGAAATTTAAATGAACACTTCATGAAATTTTTTCACAGGGGATAAGCTAGTTCTTAGTTGGAAGAATGTTTCAGAAATAATACTTTACTTAGCAGGCTTGTAAACACATACTGCAAAAAAACTCAAGCTTACAGAGTTGAAAACATAAACAACTCAGACCTACCAGTAGAGACTTGAGGGCATCGGACCACAAATATGCTATCAATCAACTTTGGATGTTTGTGAACCCAACGCTCAAATTCCTAAGAGAATGAAAGTAGACATAAGAACGTAATGCTGTTTATAGATTCACTAAATCTCGACTTTATAGATACAAGTTAGATTTGTAATTCTGACTATCTTCCTCTAACATGTTTGAAATATGTGATCAATCTCTAAAATTTTAAATATAACAAGCAAACATATTGTTAGATTGTCAGTTCAATTATTTCCTTGGTTGAATTAATTATGCAGAAAACATAAGCACTATCATAAAGTGGGACTAGCTATTATAGCCGGTGAAGATGAAGCCAAACTAGCTATACAAATTATGAGTTAGCAAATAATTATCATATCATGTCACAACCTACTTTAACTTCTAGTTTCCCAGTTTTTGATAAGTCACACTTGCGAAATGCATCATCAACAATCCTGCAGTAACAAATCACACATAAATTATCACACAACGTTAAGATCTCTTTAAAACTATAAGATACATATGATATTACAACAGATTTTTTCACAGTACATACTATGGCAAATACACAGTAGGATAGCAGTTAAAGATATTTAAGCCTAAAATGGGAAAATCTTAAATAACTAAACCTACCCAATGCAACAAATTCACTGCCTTCATGAAGTTTACAAACAGTCAGCAATTATTTATGAACACCTTGTATATTTCATGAACTGTTCGTGAATCTTAAATCGCCTATTTTCAATCAAGTGTCTACACATGTGTCCAATTTTTCACATTTTTCATGCAAGAAATTCAAGGCAATTATATAATTTGAATATATTATCGTTCACATTTCCTGGACCAAACGAGATGCTTTGATTTGATCTGTTATTCATCTTCATCTTTGATAGTGAAAACTCAGTAAATTAAATTGTTAAGATGAAATCTGTAGCAATTTGTTTTCAATATCATTTGTTGTTAGTACACAAGGTATGAGCTCAAGGCATCCTGAATTTTGCAATGTCAAGATCTTGGTCACATTAATACAAATTATCCAAAGCATAATGAAATTGTATTAAGTAATCATTACTTTTGTACTGCAATCTTTACTTTCTCTGGTGTAGATAGTTCGACCTTATCTTTGAACCCAAGAGTCTTGTTTAATAATACATGTGCTGATTCTAGAGCCGTTGATAACATTGTAGAAAGCTCATCTTTATTGATACCATCATCACCATTCTGCAAAATTAATTACAGTAATCAGTAGAAATTCAAGTACAGGCACAACAGTCTACTCAAACTACTATTTGTGTATGTAAGACCTGTTCATCAGAGTGCATTGAGAGACTGAATGAAAGACCTTTCCATATACAGAATGGTATGAAAACAAACTAGCTTTGATGGTTTGACTTTTATGACTCATCAAAATAATCAAAAAGGTAAGTTCTTGCAATTGCATGAAATCTTCTTATTGAAGAAGAAAATTCCAGTACCGTAGTTAATTATGAGCATCGATATCCTGTAAAATTTATCATAATTTTCTCGGTCATGATTTTCAAATATAATATCAACACAACCATGTTTCTAAAACGCTTCGGCTGATTATCTTTAGTTATTCTCATATATTTCTCATAAATGTTGCTTGGAATCTTGTCTTGTACTTGAGAAAGAAGGTTTTACTGTTATGAAAAAGTAGCACTCATACCAAAGTGTGGATAATGAAAAATACTTATTGAATTAGCAAATTATATCCAATTTCATCAGGTACTAGCAATCAGTCACCCACGTTGCTGGGTTAATTTGAATAACATACAGTAAGTAGACAATGAAATAAAAGGTCATGAGTTCATGAACATGAAATTAGGTGGAGACGATAATGAAATTTACTGATGTTCAATGCCGATTAGCTAGCCGCCGATTAGTTATACCAATCGATTTTTCTGATTTTTTTCCCATCAAAACAAATTAATACAAAAAGAGCAGGAGACAATCACGTAGATCATGAGTTAATAATGATCTAACAATTCAACACTATATATGCAAATGCCGATTGGCTGAAAACAATACATGGAAATATGGTAAGTTTTTCAAAGTGCAACTAAGCAAATTCTCGAAATCTGACCTCTGCTTTTTCTTTGTGAATAAAATTATTCATTCAATCATGCTCACACTTTTACTCATCAACGCTAATGTGTCGTCCTATTTCACTTTATACATTCAAAGATGTCAAGTAGCATGATGAATTATTAAAAACGTTTTGGAATGTTTTGAAATTCAAAATGATGAAACAAAACAGAGCGACTGTACCGAGTAGTACCAACTCTTAAATAAACATTTCAAAACATTAAATAAATGAATTTTCAATAAAGAAATATTAGTTTGAATTCTATTGTCTTAAAACAGTCGGTGAAAAGATTGACAGAGTTTTTGATTTGTCGATGCCGATTATTTTTCGATTAGTAAAAACTGGCGCTGATGATAGGCAGAACCGATCATTTTCAGAAGAATGGTCTCACTCCTACAGAAATTACATGAAATTATCCAAACTTTCATGGACTGTTAATGAAAGTTTATGAAGTACATAAATTGTACATAAACTCATGCATATTTTTACAAGGGAAATAATCAACTTAGAAGTGGAAGTGTTCTTGGATCTCGACAACTGGAGAAACTTGATATCGAAAATGAAAGCCATACAGCAATACAGCTGAAACACTATATCTTTTTCTTTATGCATAACAGAAAGCGAAATAAAAAGCCCGTCCGAACCACAAGCGGAAAACATTGCTTCTATTGATAAATATTTACCTCAAATATATTACTTCAAAACTGGCTGAGAAAACAGGGAAATACTGGACCCCAAACACACTCACAGGCTTTCACATTTATAGGTAGGCCAATAGATAAATGAGCGCATCAACGATAATCAAGTAAAGCGATTAATTATATTAGATGTTGAATGACTTACAAGATTGAAGACCTTGAAAAGCAAACGGCATTTATCAGATATTGTGCCGTGCAAACACAGAGCCATACCACCAAGAAATTCATCGACTTCTAAGGTTTCATTCTAAAAGTAAAGAATGTGTTTGATATTGAACTATTTTCAATTTAATACATCATTTTCATCGCGAAGCAAGTTTAGTACAAATAATTCTATTATAAATCGGTAAAATATTTAAAACTTTTCATCTTTAAAATGTATATCTTTTTTTCAAAACGGATTTGGATAGAATATTTTTTTCTATGCGTACATGTTGTTCCCTGCCAAAATTGACCTCAAACATGGCATTTTGGAGATTCTCGTGTCCCATTTTCAAACCAAAAGAGAACAATTTTATTTTCCAAAAGAGAGTTTGACCGTGATAAGTTTTTGTTTTAACACTTTTTAGCCCTTACTTATCACATCATCAGGATTATTGTGTTGCTACGTGAACGATACTGGATTAAAGGGTCAAACAAGACCGGCAGCCTTTGTATGGAATTTTTGGAAATCTGATCTCGTAACTTTTTGATTTACGTCATGTTATTTCAGTGAGTTGATGATATTTGAGTCGTGATTTCTGAAACGCAACTTCCAATATTTTCACATTTTTATTTTGAAATACACAAGCAAAGCAATATGAGTTGAATATAAAGATGATGACAATCAGGATCTCAAATACAACATATGTATATGTCCTCAAAATAATCATTCCAAGCGAACAAGTCTGAAATTATATCAGAATATTTCTTTCCAAAAACATTGCGGCTCGAAACGCAAACAAACCAACGGTCAGTAATTAAATTCAGTTTTAATCAATTTTGTAACAAACCATAATATCCAAACACCCAAAAATCACATATGATGTTATTTTGTTTCGATCGAGGTTCAGAATGTCAGTGTAAATGAAATACAGAAATATAAGCCGTTGATTTGATGTTGTCAAAATGAAGGTAGATTCAAAATGTTTCTTCTTCGCAAGAAATATCGCATTCATAGATTTGTAAACAAAAAAACAGTATCAAATGTGCACAATTATCTACATTATGCTTTCTTTCAACAAAGTGCTTTATTCCATATTACATCTTTTGTAAACGTTCTTAGCAAATCACAAAACACTTCTTTGTAGTTTTTCTGCCATCGAAACACTCCTCGTGATATATTCAAATTACCAGATTTCATCGCTATGAAAATTCAAAATCGATTTAATGATGTCACAACGGGTGTTTGAAAATGAGGTTTTGAACAAATGTATTTTTTTCAAAACAATTATCGCCGGTCAAAAATGCCCCTTTAATATGACAGAAATAATGTTGAGATGAATTTTGAGACAAAATAGTTTAGGCTTCCAGCAGCGTTGCGTAGCGACACAATAATCATGATGATGTGATAAGTAAGTGCTAAAAAGTGTTATAACGGAAAGGTACAACTTTGAAGGTACATAGCTCTGATTGGAATATGTTATACTATAAGAAAAGTATCTAGCAGGATCATGATGAACAGTTAAATTTCAATGAAAAAAAGGTAAAACTATTCCTACATATTTTTGCGTGTAGCAATTAAAACATAGAATGTTGGCAGAACATCAAATCAAATTTCTGGTTTCAAAAAGTGGGACACAAGAGTCTTTAAAATACCATGTTTGGGGGCAACCTTGACGGGGGAAAGAGTCACGCTGTGTAAAAACTCAACAACAACATGTACAGATAGAAAAAAAAGTTTTATCCAAATCCATTTTTAAAAAAAGGCAAGCTATACACTTCAAAATGGATATCCAACTTATAAAAACATATGAAACAATAAAATTAGGAAGCTGTTGCCATTGCCTTTTTCTGTTAGCGATATCAATTGATCAATGTACACAATAAGGATATTATAAGATGTCAAATGGTCACTGTAGCCTTACATTCTGTTGGACTACATGATCTACATCTGACAAGGACTTTGCAAATGCAGAAGAACAACAGATGCGGAACTACAGCATAAGCATTCAGGGACACTTTTTATAGATTTCATGAGATAAATGACCTTAGAATAACCACAGTGATAACTGATGTGTTTCCTACAAAAAATGTTTATTACTTAAATAAACCTAAATATCATAATCATAACATTTCATGATCATAACAGCGTTCAAAGCTTTCTGTTATGGACATGACATCTTTTAATATTTGAATACAAAGCAATCTTCATTCAAGCCCAAACAATTTTTTGTGGGTTGGCTTGGACTCAGCCAGTGTATAAGAAAACAAGATCTAGGATCCTGGAAGTCAAAAATAAATTAACCAAAAATCAGAAGTTGCAATTCTTGCAAAACAAATTTAATAGGATTTCTAAAACCTTCTGACTTCAAAAGAACTTTTCTGATTCCGAAGCAACCCCTGCGAAAAACAGCCCAGAAGTTCATAAACAGTTCATGAACGTTAAATGGCTCCAATTTTCCTGAACTGTTCATGAACTGTTCATAAAATCCTGAACTGCTTTCGTAGGGGAAGATCCCAGTATTTTGATTTCGAAAAAAATTGGATTTGACTGTTATGCAGCAAAAGTTAGAGTTTCTGTCCTAGTTGATGTCTTTTGGATTCCACCGAAATTGGATATTGTTCTAATAAAGATATTTATTGAATCTTTTGGTAGGCCTACAACGTTGTGGGGGCAAAATCCCCCCAAAAAATAGGGAAAACCTTTGGATTCTGGAAGATAAAACTTTTTCTCTGACCCTGGTAACTCAGCAATGTAGTAGGTCTACATAATTCACTCACCTCATTCTTATCGAATGCCTGGAATAATTGTTCAATAAATAACTCAGGCATTTGGAATTTTTCTGCAAATGATTCTTGCGTTAACCAATTTGGTTTTTTCATGACATAAACACCATCAGCATTCATAAAAGAAAGCTCACTATGAAAGCAGAAATCATAACAAAATATGAAAATCTAAACAAAACTAAGTTATATACATATATCAAATTGCTCCGCAGCAGGGCTCCTGGTTGACTGATAAACAATAAAGGATTAACCAGAACATTTATCTAAAGAAGTGAATGCTATAAAGCTGTAAGTTAATCCTTTATTAAAATTTTAGAAAGTTGCAGATCTAAAGCAATCTTCTAAACCAGTACTTCAAGTCTTTCCTAGAGCTGTAGAGCAGAAATCTAAATGAAAGGCTAATTAGAATGGTTTGAAATGCGTTAAAGCTCATTTAATAGACCTCTAAACGAAGAAGAATTGTGTATTCTACGGATGTAGGCAAGCGATGTGATGTGTCATATTTGTTAATGTTATCTATACCTCTTTGTTAATGCTTGTTTGCAAAAGCACTAAAAATGTTCTTATTTATCTCAAAATGGACAAACCAAATGACAATTTGATTTAGGAATGATTGTTTCAAAGTTCAGCTCAAGAATTTGAAATGTATTAAATTACGATTTGTGGTCAAAGTACAGAGATACAAGTCTCTAAAGTCAAAAGTGGTTTTGAGTTTTGGATAATTTTATTTGAAGCTTTAATGCAGTTGGCATCTTTTTATGACATTCCTAGACAAAGGTATTTTAATCCCATTGACAAGACAGAGAAGGCGCGCAGAGACTAAACAGCAATGATCCTGTCTAGGCTTAAAGCCGTTTCTTTATTAGAGAAGAGAATCTTGCCGACATCATGACAATTATATTTCTACCTGTAAAACGAAAGGCTGAATTGTTTTACTATGTTTTCATTAAATAATTTAATATTCAACTGTTCAGTCGGATCCTGTTAGCTACCTTTCTTATTCTTTAACTAATTCAAAAAGGAGCTACAGAAGTAATATAACATCACAAAAGTTATATGCAAATCCTTTGTGTCGCACAAATTGTGACACAAAATTGTGACACGCATTTTTGGAAGGGAAATGATCATGCAAAGCAACACAGAAGAATTAATATGTAGGCCTACAATTTGCGGTGAGACGATTGTTCTGAAAACAATCGGTTTAGCCGATCATCGGCGCCAATTTCTACTAATCGGAAAATAATTGGCATCGACAAATCAACACTTTGTCAATCAGTTAACTGATTGTTTTCAGATAATGAAATTCAAATTCACATTTCTTTACTCGAAAATTTATTAATTTAATATTTTGATATCTTAATCAAAAAGTTGATATCGCTGTGTACAGTCGCTCTGTGTTGTGTAATTCAGAACGTGCGTTTGTCACTCTGTTTTGCCATGGCTTTGTTTACATCGCTTTGTAGATCAAAACCTATTCAAAACGTTCAAATGGTTCGTCATGCCATTTGACACCTTCTATTGTTATAAAGTGAAAAAGATGCGTTGATTATTGATAACGTTGATTAATTTGAATAAAGATGCATCATTAGCGTTGATGAAAAAAACGTGTGAGCTTGTTGAATGAATAATTTTATTGGAATAGAAAAAGCGGCTGTCGATATTTAATTTGTGGGAAACAGTTTTGAAAATAATTAAAGTAGTTTGATGTTTAAAAAATGTTTTTAGAGAGATTTTATTTTTATTATTTTAGATGACGCACTCTTAAAGCTAGAAAGATGCACAAACTATTTACAGGAAAAAGTCGCTTCGTTGCCCGCTCCGTTGTGTGGACAGGAAAACTTCGGCTACCATAAAATTTAAAAAACTCAATCATATTTCCATTTGTTTTATTCAGCTAATTGCAGACTTTGCATTTGCATATATACTTAAATTTCGTATTATAAAGTCATGATCTAGGACTATGTGTTTTCTCCAACTCGTTTGTTTTGATTTGTCTGGATGGGAAACAATCGGCAAAAAACGACTAATCGACCGATTGTTATGAGTAATCGTTGGCTAACTAATCGGCATCGAACATCGGTAAATTTCATTATCGTCTCACCCCTACCTACAATCAGAAAAATTTGCCCCATCTAAAGAAGAAATCCCCTAATACCCGGACGAGATATATACTTTAAATTGTGAAATATGCACACAATCACAGTAGTGATCGTTTTGATTGCAACTAGGCTATTAGGCTACTACTACGTTTTTATTTTTTGCAAAATCATTATGGCAGAAGCTGTGTTTTCAGGTTAACCAGGACATGGTTAATTAGTGGGGCTCATCTAGCCTCATTCCATATTGGCCCTTAACTCCACGCAGACGCTACGAGAGGACAGTTTTTTGAGTTTTCGATTCAAATTTCGATTTTCAATATTATGAATATGATTTTATCTTTCGATTAAAAAGATACACATGCTGAACGGATTTGGCTACAACATCCACAACCACAAGCATATTATCTAAGTCTATATTCCCCATCTCTTTAATCAGATATTTTTATTAATGCTGCTTGTGCTGTGCGTTATATTATGGATTTTTGATATCTATTTTATTTGGGAATAAAGTAAAATATTCAAAGTCAAATGCTGTGCGATTTTGGTCGCTACAGCCACAAGCATATTATAGAAATTTATATATACTCCATCAGCCCGTAAATTTGATATTCTTTATTGGTGCATTCGTGGTTAATATTGGGGAGTTTCGATAATGATTTTACTTATAGTTAGTTAGCGTTACAAGCAGTGTTGTGAGTACTCGTCGTTACTTGGTACTCGTTACTTTTGAAGTAATTTTAGGGGTAATTAATTATTTTATTGAGGAAAGTAATAAGTAATTAATTACTTTTTTAAGTAACAAGTATTTTCAGCCATAAAGTAATTGACGTTACTTCCCGATTACTTTACGAAATAATTTATTCCCGATATATTGACAAAAGATGGATTTTTTTGTTATTGTAAAGTAGGTATAAATATTTTGAGTGCGATATTGTTAAGCCTGTCATTGTGAAGTTCCAAATGATTTGAAATGATTGTTGTTTGTGTGAGTTGGTTATTATTTTCTAAATGTTTTGTTTATGAAATTTAATAGCAGCGGCAAGATTTTCGAAATAAACTAATTCATTGTTTACATAGAATTTATTCATCACGTCATTTGATACTTCTATTGTTCAATTTCGAATGAATAATTTGATATTTTATCGACGGAAATCTCACAATCTTTGCAACAATTTTTCGCCAGAAAAAATAATGTTCAAACACAAAAATTGACACTGAGATTAATCACATTAATTTAACCAAACTATTCGGAAAAAGTTTATTTATTTTATAATTTCTTTTTTACCTGCGTATATTTATTATTTGGTTGTTCAAAGTTTTGAATATTTCAATGTAGTTTGACGATGGTTCAGACTACAGACAGTCTGAACATTTGGTGGCTACAGACAGTAAACATATTAGGCTAATTATAATAAACGCTTCCTGTCTACCAGTGTCAAGCCTAAAATACATATATATTTGAATCTTTACGGACATAAATGTTTTGATAAATATTCCAAAAGTAAAAAAGTAATTAGTAACTAATTCCTTTTCGGCGAAGTAATTAGTAATTTGTAATTAATTACTTTTCTCAGAAAGTTAATTAGTAGTATAATTTTTGAATTTTTGGCAAAAGTAATTTGTAATCTGATTAATTACTTTTTTAAGTAATTCTCACAACACTGGTTACAAGTTAATGTTACTCTATCGATTTAATCTATTTGTATAGCTGTTATTATTATTTACTTATTTATTTTGTATTGAAAGTTAATGTTGTTCCTTTTTATGAGGGCACCGTGGAAGAGAAGTCTTAGACTTAACAGGTTTACCCTCTAAAAATAAAGATGATGATGATATTAAATAAGATATTCCTCATAAATACTGCTCAATATTGTGTGTGTGGAATGAAAGCCAAATTTTCCTTCTATTTTTCCTCTTTGATACTTGAAGACTGAAGTTAGATTAAATTACTAAATTTTCCGTATCAAAGTTTGTTGTTCATTTGCAAATCCAAAATTTGAAAACCTGAACGCAAAAAAACTTCCTGTGTTTTCTTGAAGTATAAGAGCCAATCATCATTGAGTTTATGCCCACCACAGAGCGTTCTGCTCTGTGATGGGCCAGGTAGATTTTTCCTGCCTCAGCCATTTTGAACGCATCACTTTGCTAGCCTCATTCCATCACGGCCCTCATTTCTGCGCGGCGCTCCAGTGAGGGCCTAATAAAATTCAAGGTTAAAAAGTGTGCCAGAAACCAAAAATATGGTGTGCCCAATCACAGCGCACCTTTGTATCACGTGAATTTTTATCGAGCGCTGGTTGGTGAATAAAACACTAAAAATGTAAACAAACTTGCTTGAATCATTTCCAAAGTTTATACTTCGATCGCTTATTCTGTCATATTGTCAATTTTTAATTATATATCTACAGAGAAATGGAATTTTGAATTAGAGTAATGCTGTATGTTGGAGAATTGATCTTTAATTTTAAATATTTCTTTGTTTTTGATTATTTAAATCATGATTCAAAACGACGGAAGTGCTTACAATTTTCCAACGATGGTGATCGCTCCGTCAAAACATGATGTTTTCTCCTTTTATTTTGTATTCTACGCCCACAAAAGGCCTTCATAATGTTCATGCAGTCCTTCGAGATAAATGTAATCTATTATTTATAATGCTGTTGCTCCAATTTGATCCAGAATAATATCGTAAACTTGACGTTTTCAGTTTTCTTCGACAGTTTGTTTACAAAATTTGAAATTCAAAATAGCTGAATTCAGCGAATTTAAATTTCTGTTCACACCTCCTTGTATTGTTCTTAGATGGGCCGACCAACCAACACCTGACTGTAACTTACATGACACCAAGGTGTGCTGTGATTGGGCACACCATATTTTTGGTTTCTGGCACACTTTTTGATCTTAAATTTTATTAGGCCCTCACTGGAGCGCCGCGCGGAAATGAGGGCCGTGATGGAATGAGGCTATCACTTTGCTAGCTGAATTTTATTAGGCCCTCATCGTAGCGTCTGCGTGGAGCTGAGGGCCGTTATGGAATGAGGCTAGGGCTCATCGACATTGAAACTGATGGATATAAAGAAACATGATTCGCACATTTGTCATTTCTTTTAGGTTTAAAATATTCATTATCAGTTTGCTGATGAACGGTTCCATCGTGTCTGACTGACATATTGGAAGATATTTTCGAATAGGGCATCAGCATCCACGCCTGACACGGACGCTTACCATTTGCCAATTGGAGATGAACATTTGTAGATTTCTGCGAAGTGTTGGCATAAAGAAGAATAAAATCACTCTCATCATGTTCTTAAGATAAGTTCTATACTTTACAAATATTATTCATTTTATTAAATACTTTCAAAATATATACGGCAATAAACAAATGTTTCTCGTGTCTGACTGACAAGATTTCGTGTCTGACTAACCTCTCCGAAGCAGTTTGTGTCTGACTGACATAACTTGACATAAAACACAAGTAATACACTTTTATTAAAACTTTTATATATTCCTTCCAAATCTATAATCATCATGTAATGTAAATTGGTTGTTATTTTTGTTCAAAATGTAGCACACATACAGATAATATTCTAAACAACAAGGCCAAGTGAACTGCCATTTCCATTTCGCATGCGATAAAACAGTCAACACGCATGACTAAATATTGACGACAGCGACCTCAAATTACCACGTGGTGTGAAGTGTCCGATGAAGTACAGGATACCGGTAATTTATTAGCAGAGTTCTGTTTACGAGATTAAAGAGCATGCGTTGGTATCAGAAGCGCATGCCAGGCATCGCAGCAAAATGTAATAGCCTACCACTCTTTGAAGTACAATTGCATTTTTGGAGTGAAAGTTGTCGGACAAAGTTTTCAATTTTAAACAAACTGTGCCATAATCTATAGCCTATAGAATAGGTGAGGACCAATGTTAAGCTAGAAATAAAATTTCAGCAACATATAGGCCTACTCAGTAGGCCGAGTGGCCTACTAACATAAAACTTATAACAATATACCTATGTCTGCCTATGAGCCCTTTGATTTATCTCAGCCTTTACAATCAAAATTAGGTAAATTATCATATTCCTATTGATAATAAACATTCTAACAAAAAATGTACTTACTGGAACACTTCTTCCAATTTGCGAAGCTCCATTTTGCTTGTTTTATCCAAAGCTACTTTTAGGCGATGACTTTCTTCTTTTGACATTGAATGACCCATGGTGAGTACTGGCAATTAACACTTAAAACTTATAACCTTAAGAAAAGTAGTAAAATAGTCGATATAAATGATAAAACTATACTTATAAAGCAAAAAATAAATGTATTTGATTTGTTAATCGTTTCAGATTTCTAATATTCGATTGCCGGCCATATTGTTTTCATAGCCTCTTTTTGAATAATAATTAATGCACACGAGGCTAAATCAAATTGAAAGTTGAGAATGGGGATGCAGGATGGTATCGTTTTGTAAGTATGAATAATTTAGGCTGCTTATATTCATCATCATCATCATCATCATCATCATCATTTATTCAGAACCTTTAAGTTATACAAACTTTTTTTCAAAGGACTGATAAATTCATTCTAAAGTCGGTTGGTTAGGATAAATTTTAATATTATGATTGATATCATTGTATCATTCCTGTCAAAGTATGAAAAAATCCAATTAGAGAATCCACCAAAACTTGAAAAATTTGCTACCAAACGTAGGCATATTCTGTTTTTTGTTGACATTCCATTCTCCATTCCATTTATCAATTCATTTACAAGAGCACCTTTAATAATATATAAACTTAAGTCCTAGACTTGAATAGGCCTAGAGTCTAAAAGGAGGATTAGCTCAGATGGCAGAGCAACCGAACTTCAGATCGGATCATATCTGATCGACCGTGGTTCAAATCCCCCTAAGGTCAACTCAGCCTTGACTTTATCTGAAACATCAAATGAGTACCATCTGAGGATGGCGGATG
Source organism: Haliclystus octoradiatus (assembly GCA_916610825.1). NCBI lineage: Eukaryota > Metazoa > Cnidaria > Staurozoa > Stauromedusae > Haliclystidae > Haliclystus > Haliclystus octoradiatus. Next base: position 14,926,068 of record OU744446.1, read on the forward strand.
GAATGGTCCAGAGGAAATTGCATTGTGAGTAGCTGCGGCGCATCGTTGCGCATTGACAATCGAGACCTATCTGCCATGAAATCTGTTGAAATTGATCTGCAGTGTCGCGGCTGAGATCAACAAAGAGCGTTTAAAATCATTGCTCTCAGCGAAAAAAGCCACTCTTTTAGAAATAGAGGAGTGGTACGGGTGCCTTCGGTAGGGCGACACCGTCTACATTACTTTTTTTAGAGTCTAAAACAACTGCTGCATCCATTTGTTATCAATCTAACAGTGATGTACAGTGAAAATACGAGGGTGTTTCAACTGGGCACATATTCTTCAGATATAATGAAATTATGAACGAAGTGTATAGCCGTCCGGTCACTCGGACACGATGAACAAAAATTTCTTTGCGATTCTTCTCAAATCGAGATGTGATTGATGTGGTTAGGAAAAATACGAGGAGTATTGCACAGCCTAACCTTGATCAACAACAAAGATAAGTAAGTTTTCTTTAATTTAGATCTGACTCCTCCGTTAGGTTAGCATGCGATGGACTTGAAAAATGTAATGATTAATAATTTGTTGATTGTTGATGGTTTGAAATTCGAATAAACCATAAACCAAAAATCAATGTTGCACCTTCATTGCCTCAAAATAAATTGCGCATGCGCTAATTGAGTGCCGGATGTCCGGCTACCGGACGGCTAACCACGTCGAATTATGAATGATGACATTTTTTGACGTGACATCAAAATTGGAGTTGGGTGCTGAGAAGCTATATATCTAATTCTTTGGCCTAAGATACAGCCTACCTAGATTTCAGAATTTTGGATCATTCTCAAACAAAGGATTTATATAATTTTAAATTGTAATTTAGATGATGTATTGGGTATCTTTCTTGTCCCATTGCTATGGGGTATAACAAATCCTCTGATCAAAAAAGGATCTGAAAAGTTGAAAGATGTCCATGGGTCGTCAAAGTTTGATCAGTTGAAAAAAGAAGCAATTTTTCTTCTCACATGTTGGAAGGTAGGTTATTGATTGAAGCCATGGTTACATTTGTGCCATGACTATCAATAGGTAAAGACATTGTCTGTCTCAAACATCCCTCTTCTATGCAATCATAGATTAAATTACCATGTAGGCCTAAAAGGTGTAATAGTTAACTATGGTAATTAAAACTGAGAGGATCAACCCAAATAAGTACGGTGAAGCTATGTAGGCCTATAGGCTATTCCCCCTTCATGACATTTGTGATTAGGGCTACTGCTAATGGTTGAAACATGTGCATTTAAGCTCTTTATGACATGTAATAAACGGTTATGTGTCTCCGCACAGCTATTAATTTTGCATACTTCAGTTCTTTTGCAAGTACTTCCTCGATGACCTGCCAATAAACACTGATAGCATATGCTATTTTCTTTTTCAAAATTCCATCAACCTTGTACTTCTAATTCTTTATGCTTGCATCAGGGGAAACATTGATATTGCAATTCCCTTCCCCCAGGGCCGGACATATTTATCTTTTATTAACAAATTCAAGGTAAGAAATGTATTTAATAAATAAATAAACTCACAATATGCATAATAAAATTAACATTATTTTGATCATAAAAATTAATCTGAATTTCTAATGTAAAAATTGAGAAATGTAAAAATTAGGAAATATATCTCACAAAACATATTGTAATGAATATGAAAAAAACAAAACACCTCAATGCTAATACAATTTCTCATGCATACATGTGCATGTACAACAATTCTGGCTGCAATATTTCTTATAAAAAACTGCTGACAATAAATTACGTTGCCCGGGGGTTTTCCCAGGGGTATAAACAAATTTGCAAAATAAAACAAGACAACCCCCTTCCCCCATGGCATCTATTTCTTAACAAACTCAATTAACCTCCCTAGTAGCCCGGGGCGACGGCTATTGAACACCCTTGGCGAAGATTGTGTTGCAGATGTAGATGCTTCAATTATTTGCCTCTGTTTCTCTAACATTGTCGCATGATAACTAATCATGTTGGCCTGGATGAAGTTGCTGCTGGTTTCTTAAGGGCCATTTACACTGCAGCAAAACAGGCACGGTACTCGTCAATTAACACCCGAGGTGTTAACAACAATGCGGCCCGTGCTGGTTTTTTTCAGGGTTTACACAGCTTATTAAAAACTGTTTTCAAGATAGCCTGTGCCTATTTTTAAGGGGGCCGAGATTGAAAACTTACAAACTGAATTATAGGTTTCTCATTATTTAATGATTTTATCGGTGAAATTCGATAAATTGAGATTCAATCAAGGTAAATAACTTGTCAGGATTCCGTTGAACTGAAAATCACTATGTTTTTCATTAATTATAATATTTATATTTTTGTAACATTCTTATCTCAATTAAGCAAAATTCATATACATTTGAGTGAGTCTTTCACCTCCTGAACATGCTACCACGCTAGAGCAGTATTTCTGTAACAAAATACACATCTAAATTTACGCTCCGCACTCGTAGTTACAATTTGCATAATTAAACCTTCTACTACAGAAACTTCATTAATTTTCTACAGAAATACGAAACAAAATATGCTTAATATGCTTATCTAACTTACTAATCTTTAGTCTGTTACTGATTTTATTAGAAAACCTCAGAATTCCACTGTAAAGAGACGCAACTTCTGCGATGACGTCATAATTACTGCAAAAAGGCACGGTGCCCACTTTCTGAGCGGGCCGAGACTACCTCGAGAAATGATCTCGGCCCGATCAAAATAATAGGCACGGTGCCTCTTTTTAATGTCTGAAAAAGCCGTTTAGACAGTGTTTTAGCTTGGCCCGTGCCCAAAACTACTTAACACCTTCACACCTTTGATGTGTTAATTGACGAGTACCGTGCCTATTTTGCTGCAGTGTAAATGGCCCTTTAGGCCTAGGTTATACAGCGTGCCAGCAGCGCACCGCGCCAAGGGTGTCGTGGCTCGGTGCTGGCGCGCTGATTTCAGGTTTCAAATCATACAGTGTGCCATGACAGCGTGCTATAATTTGGTGCGTTTTATATGGGGCATGAGATTATTTTCTTGAGCGCCAAAATTCAACATGGCTGGCGTGAGTAGGAGTGTTTTGTATATGAAGTCATTGCTTTTATCAAATAATTTAAATAAACGTAGGAGAGATATGTTGATGTCAACTTTCAGTTATCAAATTGATAAGAATGCCGACTTCTAACATGAAAGAGGGCGATTCTTGCGCACGTTTTGCTTTTATATGGTGAATTTCGCGCAAAATTTATAAATTATTGGTAATTTATTAAAATTAACGCATAATTAGTTATGGCAATTCCTTTCAGTTGTGCAATCACTACATTGTGAGCTTATTGCTTGGATTTACGACATTCAACTCAACACCATCTTTAATTTTAAATTCATCACCATGGCAATCGATTCTAGAACGAGGCGATTCATTTTATTTTAAATACACAACCCCCAGGTTTATCTAAAAATAGCGTTTCCGGTTATGTCTGGAAACATAGCACGGCTTGGCTCGCTCAAAACCAGCGAGCCAGAGCATTTGGAGCGAGCCAGCATCAAGGCACTGAGCCGATCCAAGTCAGACGAGCTCACCAAGAGCGTGCTTGAAAAAAATGCTGGCGCGGTGCGCTGCTGACACGCTGTATAACCTAGGCCTTAGATGATATCACTTGCTGCATTTACAATTTGTTGTCTAACTAATAAATAAGATCTGAAAAAAATTATAGAAGGTGATATATTGTGTGCTCTCCTTGACCCATTGTCAGCAGCTTATTCCTAGCGACAAATAGGTTGATCATAGCTGCACAAAATTACCAAGTTTTATTATAATGCTTGCAAATTTTTTCAACCAGTGCAACAATTCGATTGAAAATAGTGTTCAGATCATTAGATTCTGTGAGCTCAAGCCTATTGCTGTTAAATCTGCACAAGCAATCATAGCTAGCCAAACCAAATACTTTTGTTTTCAGTGAAACCACACCCTCCAGTTACCTCCCCTTGGCTGACAAAGCATTCAATTTTTCTGAAACCAATTTAGAAATCCAGACAAAAGACGAAAAAATCCAGAAAAATTTCCAAGAAAAAATCTTAAGGTTTAAAAGATATAAATCACAGTTTGCCCATTGATAAAACTTTTGTGCCACCCTGTCTATGCATCAAATAAAAGCTACTTATAGAGCTGTTACAGCTCATCTACTTGTTGATACAGCGTTGAATTTAGTGCTGTTATTGGATTGCTGTGCAATTCCAATTATAGATGCAGAGGAACAATTTGTTTCTACTGAGAAGCGAGATGATCATTCTGCCGTAAACATCTTGTTCTCTAATTTGTTGAGTCTGAAGACCAGTATTTTCTCTGTGGATGATGATAAATATGTAAAAAATATTGTTTCTATCGTGCAATCAACGGAAGCCAGTCGTACCAAACCTCAAACTTTGTCTGCAGGCGCTGCAATACAGATAATTATCTGCAAGTTGCTTGAAAAATGGTGACTCTGCTGACCTTCCCTCTATATAATATTTCATAGATTTAGGTTCTGATGATATTATTAGGCTCCAAAGCATCAACACCATGAGTCATAATCCCTGCCCTTGAAAACAGATGGCTAGATAATAGAAGTGGAACACCCTTATATGTGACACAATCTAATATCTCTTCGACACCTTGATCAAACTTCTTTTCAAATAAATCAGGGATGGTATCATTGCCAAGATCCTTATCAATTCGCCAAAGAGTAGATTGTAGATGCTTTTACAAGAAAACAGGAGAATGTTTTCACTTTGAAATGAATTTGAGGTTACTTTGATCAATTTCAAGCATAAACATAACGTTAATCTTAATAAACTCAAGGCTACTTACTTTAGAAGCAAACTTTTAAGTGTTGCTTCTTTCATCGTCAGAGAAATCTGGACTTTGGGCAAGCTTTTGGTAGAGTTGATAAATGGGTGCAACGTGTTTATTGTGCGCAATAAGTATACTCATGAAATCTCTTCTCCGAAAAGAGTGCAAATTGGAAATTGCACCAACGGGGTTTTGCTCTTAGATGCTTCCTCTTTAAACAAGGCTTTCATTGCTGGCTTATTAAGGTCGATCATAATTTGCTGTACAGTTGTATCAATTTTACGAGGCTATGACGATGATAAGTCTGCTGTTGCATCTTCCATTGCTAATTCTAGCTTATCTTTGCCAGTTCATTTAAATATTGTTGGCTGTCAATAATGATAACGCTGTCAGTATCAGGGTCCGCTAATTGCTTCTAAAAGTGATAACACATGGGCTGAAACATGTGGCCATATGTTTTGTTTGTTTTGAGCATATGCTCCCCGTATCAAGTGTCCGAAAATAACGCGTGCTACTTAAATTTTAGATTTAGCGTTGTTGCTGCACTCTCAAGGCTTGATCTTGCTAAAATAGGCCGTAAGTTAACGCAAAGACTCTCCATGGGTGGTACATCTGCTATCTACCATTCAGACTTGTATTGAGGGTATGCATGTTGTTTGTCAGATCAATTCTGTATACTTGTAGGCATAGAATGATCAGTTGATCCCTGAAAAAGATGGCACGGTTGTTGTTTCTTAGTGATAGTTTAAAAATCACTTCTTTGTAGTGGTGAAAATATCAGAGGCAACACCAGCAATCTGATTATAAATAAAAAGTCATAAAATAGTTTTCAGGTTATTTCATTTGTGAATATCTCTGTCCTTTCAGTTAACAGTAATATTTGCAAACTAACTTGGACAATAATGGGAGATCAAGCCAAAACTTTCTTTTTGTTGTAGGAACAGACACCTTCTCAATAATAGCTAGTAAGCCTTCCTTTTTTGATTTGCTATTGCCATGACATATTTCTATTTTGCCTGCAAATGATGTGACATCAAATTTTGTTTTCAAAAAATCTACCTCTGTGTATTCATCTGAAAATTCCAACTTATACTTCATTTTGCATGAGCCTTGGTTGAAGGAAACCTCTGAAAGTTCAGAAATATAAAGCAAAACGGGACCTTTCGTGATTTATGTGAACTCACTTCTGGTGTAAATCAGTAGAAGTCTGAAATATTCATCAGAACAGGCTGTATATTATTCTACGCTGATCGACATAGCTGAACATTATCTTCAAACATATAAATATTTGCTGCTTTCTTCATTTTTTTCTCTCGATTGAGCCGTGGATGCTGTCTGCCTTAAACATATTTCCCTTTTCTAACTACTTAATAGTAACTCGTTCAGGCCCCCATTCTGCATTGACACAGCATTCTAAAGCAGTAAGAAAATACCAACTTTTGTATTGCCCGGTGCAATTCTGTTGTCCCAAGGAAGAACCTAGTGCAATGGATTCAAACTTTTTAAGGCCACAATTTGTAGAACTATGTGATCTTCGTATGGGCGATTTACTGGATTTATGATTTGGAGTGGATGTGGTCTTATAAAGGACTTGCTAGGTTTATCCATAGCACTTCTAGCAAATCAAAACCGAATTACAACAGAATAACCACGTAAAGTATTGTTTTGCTTACAAAATCATACAAATCAATGGGTAAAACTGGTATTTACGTGCATTTATATAGATTTTAATCCAAAAATTAAAATAATTACGACATACATAAAGATTTACAATCTTTTATTAAACAAGATATGCAGAACTGGTATTAACATTATGCCTGCAATGTTTGCCTCTCTATTGCCAACAAACTAGATATCTTATAGTACGTTTGAAACTAATACGAGCAGCGGCTCTCTTTCTCACATCTTAAACATACAATACTGGAACTGTCATCTGACAGTTGGGTAGCCTGTGTTGAATCTGTATCACCAATACAGTCATAAATGGTCTTACCTGTCTTACCTGAATGGCAATTGCGACGCCATGCCCTTGTTGTTTTTAAATAGGTAATAATCCCTTGTCAGTATCTAGGTTTGAAAGCTGCCATAAGTTGTTTTCACTACCACCTTTGAATTTTAACAGTTACAGAACTGCTGGCTTCCATATACTACAACGCCTCTATCACATCTCTTCGAGTATATAAGACACCTAACAGGTTAATCTTATCAAATGTAATTTGAGCAGTTGACCCACATAAATATTGATGGTTTTCTAGGGTTTTGTTTCCACTATAAAATTTTGAGTTGCTCTTGTAGAGATAAATTTCTTCTTGACCTGTTTCACAAATGTTAGTTCCTGGTAAGGATGGCTAATTTTGTCTATCCAATTTTAAAATGAGCGTCTGATGCGCTGCTTGAATACCTCCACAGTCCACATGTTATGTTATCTCAATTGGATCTGGTCCCAACAGCAGGAGGTATGCACTCGGGCCAAGAGGGGACACCTGTATTTGAGCATTTGTGAGCATAGATATACTGAGATTGATGCCTAGATATCCTGCAAATAATGAAACCGTCTCACATAGTTTTGTTGTTGAGGAAACCTCTAGCTTCAGGGTAATTGGTTGTTGTTTATGTTCCCATAACGGTTGTGATTCTGGTCGTTGTTGTTGTAGCAACATACATTCAAAAGAAAATATTGCCAGTTCTTCAATGAATAAACTCGAATTGATTTAATGGTGTGATATTTAAGAGGGTAATTGATTATGGATGAATAGGCACATTGTTCATGTTTGTAATGTTTAGAATTTAATTCAAAAGTATGATTTTAATAACAATTTGTGTTGTATTATCTTTTTGTTTTAGTATGTTATTCCTTTTGCTGTGAATCAGATTGGCTCTGTTGCATTTTACATTCTTTTGGCCTCATCAGGTTTGTGCTACAATTTACCCGTTTGAATAGGATTATGATGTACGGTTTAGATTATTCTCTTGTCCCTGCAAACACGTCACTGTATCCATGGACAGTTTGTGAAGTTTGCGAACATTCATGAACTGTTCATTAGCATCTTCTAAATTGCTCAGGATCATTAAAATTAGACCATCTAACGCTTGTTAACTGTTTTACAGGGTTTGTTCTTTAAAATAGAAATATGTTGTCTAAGTATGCAGTGTACTTTGATACACGTTTTGAAAAGGATAAGTTAATTCAAGTTAAGGCTGACAACGTTCTTATTTTTTTCAAATTTGAGTTGTTCTCATTTATTTGTTAAATTACTGGACCAATCTGGAATTAAAAAGTTACCAAGGAGGTTTTGGAACTACACTACTGTATTTTTATTTGCGAAATTTAAATACAAGAAATATAAAATTTCCACCCACTCTTTGTCGTTAAGTTTGGGCCTTTTCTTGGGCTGAGTGGTTTCATAAAACAATAAAACGTGCAACAGACTTGTAATCAGTTCCCTGTATTGCTCTTCACTGTTGGACAGACACTTCACTTGTACGTAAATGTTTTGTATTTTCTACAGATGTTTCACTTGTTGTACCACTTTGCAATTCTCTCACCTTCATTACAACAATATTAATGGGTTCGTTCCTTGGTGAAGAGATCTCAAAAGGTGATATATATTCGTGTTTATATGCTTGCGCCGAGTTTTAAATGCTTAATGACTGCGATTGGCTTTAGCTGCAGATGAGATGATTTGATTACCCTTTGTCAGCCCCTTAAAATAATGAAATGCTATACAAATAGCCAAAACAGGAAATTATAATTTCCCAATTTTATCAGTACATGGAATGTGTGAATGAAGGTTTACCACACACTTTGCTGTGTTTGTATTCATATTTAGAACATATCAAGGATCTGCTACGATTTCTTCTTGCAATTTGATTGGTTAATGCCAATAACGCCATTTCACCATAGCCAAGCTTGACCCCATCGATTTCAAGAAATTTATGAAAATACCAAACAGCCGATAATTTTTCAAATATAGCATTATAAACAGCAAGTAATTAAAAGTAAAAAGCAAATACAGTGAATATTTGAAGAGTCATACACAATTTCATTTTCTAAGCTGTTCAAAATAAATCAAATGGCTTGCAGGAGAAATATCTGAGCCATTAAACAAACATGTTTAAAGTGTATAGAAACAAATTAACAATTTAAAAACAATTTGCATAACTTTTACTTTATTGATAATTGTGAAAACATAACATAACATAACATAACTTCATTTCATTAATACATCCCCTTATATTTTAATGGCCAATTTTTTCAAGTTCCTAGATATAAGTAAAAACTAAATTACTGGCATTGAAAAGAAAGCTTTCGATTAACTACCGAAACCAAAACATATAAGGCTAAAAAGAATCTACCGCTAAAATTTCAAATAATTAAACCACTTCTCTTAAAGTTAGCAGGTAATTTATCGGTAATTTTGTACCGTGGAACGTGAATATCTCTTTGATCTTCAGTTGATCAGTTTAGCTATAGCCTGATCAGGACTGATCACTTCGTGATCAAACTTTTGATATGAAAATTTTCGAAATTTGGTGTGGTTTAAAGGGGTGTGGGGGTCAGGACTACGGTAATTTTGTACCGTGGAACGTGAATATCTCTTTGATCTTCAGTTGATCAGTTTAGCTATAGCCTGATCAGGATTGATCACATCGTGATCAAACTTTTGACATGAAAATTTTCGAAATTGGGCGTGGTTAAGTGGGGTGGGGGGGCCAGGACTACGCTATAAATTGAGCCTAAAACGTGAATATTTCGTTGGTCGAAATTTGATCAGCAATATAAATGCCTGATCAGTACTTATGACAGCGTGATCAAACTTTTGATATGTAAATTTTCAAATTTGGTGGGGTTGACTACGCCAGCCCCCCACAAAAAAAACGTTAATAACTGTAACGCTTTTGTTTGATCAGTCTTAAAAACACCTGCTCACAACTGATCAACTACTAATCAAAGTATTTATGATGATTTGGACAAAATTTGAAGAGGTGGGGGGCTTTTTGGTCCACAGGGAGGGCAAGGGGTGTGTCATTTGGCGAAATCCCCTCATCTATTAACAGCGTTTTATATTCTCGTCAATTCTTCAAATATTGCATGCGTCAGTATAATGGCAATGCTTTTCTTATCCAACACCGCTATTGCAAGGCCTTGTAATTTGAAGAAGTCTTGTATCATTGTATGGCATAAGCCCTCTGTCTGAACAACTTAAGGACAAGCGCAATGTCTGTCCACAACAACGCTTAATTCTTCCCTATTAACACCTGCACATGAACAGGACAGTTGAGTAAAACAATTGTTACTTAAAGGAGCAAAAATGACCGGCAGGCGCCACGCACTTAGGATCACGTGCACGCTTATTGTTATAACACAATGTTCATTGTTGACATGAATTTTATTACAAGTTAGGCCTGCGTATAACAATTGTTTCAAAGCGAGACGGTTGAATTACGCTAAGCATAAATTCAACTTGTACTCGCAGCGGTCGCCGGTCAATTTTGCCCCTTTAAGGTCAAAAGCGTCATCTGCCCTTCTCGTGCCATCAAAATAAGAAGGGTTGACAAGACCGTTTTAAATTGCTTTGAGATAATTGCTGCTGTGCGGTAATAAATGCAATGAAAAGTTGTTGCTGTTGTAAATAGGGCGTCAAACAGCTGATAAGTTTAAAGCCATGTTACTGAAAGCAGATTTCGATAAGTGATAACCCCTGCGAAAAGCAGTTCAAGAGTTCAAATACTAATATTAAGCCTTACCATATACTGTTGTTCAAATTTTGGGGAAAGTGAATGATCGCAAATAGCGCACAAGTTATCTACATTAAATATCTCTTCTTATATGCGTCCAAATTAAAAAATCCTTCACACCATTCGTCATCATTTGAAAATGAAGGAGGAAAATGGAGATTGATTAGAAACATAAGTAGCACTCAAAGAACAAATTGATATTGAAAATAAAAATTTGAATATTGAATGTTTATAAATTGCTTATATTCAGAGTAGTATTGTTATTCATACAATGTAAAAAGCTGTGCAAAATATCTAAATTCAACAAGAGTGCAATGCACAATATCAAGAATAATATTAAGAATAGTTTGTATACTTTAATTTTAGTGCTTTGATCTTTTTGATCCACTTGGATCCATTACTGCAATCATCGATGCTCTTCTTTTTGCTGCGTTTGTGTGCAATTCGGGCACGCTTCTCTCCGGTAGCATGTAGGGCTTTCAATTCTAACTTACTTTCCACAGCTTTTTCTTGAACCTGGATTTTCTCTTTCTCCTGCTCCAGCCTTTTCTTTTCTTTATCTTGCTCCAGCTTGTTTTTGGCACATGCCCCTCTAATCAAACGACACATCTTCACATTCACTGGCGTAGTTTTCGAGTTACATCGCTTAAAGCTTTGTACAGCACTTTTCTTTCCAGCCCTGATCGCATATTTCACTGTCTGTATGCTGGAGTAGGTCAGTATGGCCATTCGTGATGACTTTGCATCAATAACGTCCCCCATTACATTAAAAGAAGACTCAACCAATGGTCCATGAAAGCAGGTTAATAAAGCATGTACCAATTGACAAATTAAGGGAAATTTTCCTCCTTTTGCAATTGTTGCCCACCAAATGTCAACTTTTATTTTAGTTTTATTTATTTCTGCTGCTGGATGTGCGGTAGTGCAAAATCTTTGACCCTCTCTGGCATATGCTTCCCGGTCACTGATGACAAGCAGGTTGATCCTACAAAATAGAAACAGTATGGTTGTTAGCATTCTCAAAATAAGGAATACTTTCTGAAATAAAAATTCGGGTTTAACTGGAGCTAATCATTGTACAGTACTTATTATATATTTTATAGCTTTTATAGTTTATCAAGTTAATATACTTAATTGCGATAGAAAGATTATATCAATAATCAAAGGTAAATTATATAATTACCGGTATTAAAATAAAGTACAATTTAAACAATACTATTTGGAATTTAAATTAAAGATTGGATGATCTTATAGATTACTGGTGACGCAGGATACTTTTTGATTGATTAACGAGGCTAGTCTATTTTTCATAAGAACTATATAGTATATCTATATTATATGACTACATTGCGTAGAGTTAGCAAGAAGAGAGCAAGACTCAGATTGCAGTAAATTTGTGTAGCAAAATAATCTGTTATTGTTATTGACTTATCATGTTTCCTAAATTTCTTTTCAAGGCAAATTATCTGACGTAGTATCGCAGTGTAAAGAAGTACCGTATTGTTTATGATTATAAAAATATAGCAAATAGTAATTTAAACTCACCGAATTTCCATATGATCCTAATGAAACATTTGTTGTCTTACTCTTCAAAACGTCAATGTGTTTCTGTCTCCCTAAATGATTTACTATAGCTGCTTTTCCGCGGGAACCATAATTGATTACCTCATAACACCAATCACAGTAGGCGTTACCAGGTTTATCTATTTTATGGATAGAATCAGAAATGGACATCGAGACACTGATCTCGTCACCAGAGAATTCTTCGTGATATTAACGGTTATTTTCTCTTCAAGCCAATTAAAGTTCCATTTATTCTTTATGGTCTTATCAATTTCTGACGCACTGGCAACTTCCAAAGGTTTTAATTTATTAAACATTGCGTGATTGCGTTTATTCTCAAAAAGAAATGAACTCAGTAAAATGAGTTTGTAGAGAAATTTTGTTTGCTCTAGACAGGGAAATGACAAACCAAAGGTTAAGTTGATTCTTTTGTATGCAACAATAGGCGAATAAACATCATTGAGGAGGAGGTTTCCGTAACAAAAAGGAGCACAAGAATAAATCGGAAATAATTATGAATTTCAGGTGCTCATTAGAAAGGTAGAACTAAAACAATAGATAATCTGATATACATTCTACAACTACTGTAAACTCTGAAAATTATTTAAAGTTATAATTGAAATCGCTATTTAGATGTTGTTCACATGGCAACATTTATAGTGTTTATATATCAATTTCCGTATGGTTAGTTAAGGTTTACAGATTTTAATGTACTGCTTTCTCCTCCAATTTAATACGCGTTGTTTTGTTTCAGTATTGAATAATGAATCATCTGGATGTGCTACCATTCAGTTTCAGTGTACCTATTACTTCTGGTCTTGCTTTAGATTTGTGATTACAAATTAGATAAAGGGCGATTACAAAGAAGAGAAACGATTATGAAACAAAAATAAAACAATGGTGTCTAATTGCATGAAAAGCTATATTTATATTTTTGTACATATATTGTGTAGATCACGCGCTTTTGACATTCACACAACAAAACAAATATCACTGAATCGTGACTCCTTTGAAAAGCGGCTACTCTATGAAGTCAGAACAAATGACGTCATCATAAATTTAACGTAGAAACACATTACGGGTACCCCCCCTTGTTTTTTTTCTCTACTGAAAAAGGATAATTACGAGAACAACCCAGAAGCTCAAAATTTCGAAATAGACGGAAATCTGCCGAAAGACGGAACTATTTTATGTCTGACTTTAACAAATCTAAATTCATTAAAATCTTTTCCAGGGTCGACTGAAATGAGGTCTTGAATGTCATAACAGTATATCAGAAATAGCAATATATGGTATAGGACGTATCTTGTGCTTGCTGCTTGCTTCTCGATGTATGAATTGTATGGCCACGCTTGGTGTATTTTCAGATTGTGATTTGTTGTTTGAATTTGTGATATGATCTTTTCCAAGGGAATATATTTACCCAAGCAAAATTTAATGAATAGTTCATGACACATTCATACATACGTTCATGAAATCATTTGTGTCGCCCAATTTTTCTCGTTTAGTGAATACAAATGCAAACGTGGCAAGGTGACCCTTTAATCAAGTCCACATTCTCATTTCACTTATTAATGGATAGAGACATACAATGAATAAAGGGTTACCACATGCTTGCAAATGTTTGTATTCATATTTACTAAACGAGAAAATGTTGGGAGACACGAGTGAAGCATTAAAAATCACGAGCTCCGAGCAAGTGATTTTTAGCTTCCCGAGTGTCTCCCAACATTTTCTCGTTTAGTAAATATGAATACAAACATTTGCAAGCATGTGGTAACCCTTTTCTAAAATAAAACAAATGTCGGAATCTCATTCGACGGCGAATTTTCAATTCATGAATTTGCAATTTAAAATTCAATTTCAATTCTTAAACCATGAGGAAAGAGAATCCCACAACAAGATAGATATTGTTGAATAAAGAAAGACATACAACATCTGTAATATAAGCGGTACAATAGTTCTTTAGCAAGTTAATGCAGTAATTGTTATTTAAATGTTAGATTTACCTTGAAACAGCGAAGTAGCCTATAATTGTCTTTCATTCTGTGTTTTTATTTTGCATGTTACACGACCAATAACTCATTCACCCACGCCTTTCAATAAATATAAACATCTTGAGCTATATGTCGTTTTGTAAATCGTAGCCATTATTGAGATATTTATTGGATTGTTATCAAAAAGTTATAAATTCTGTATTTTTTCACAGATAAAACTTTTTGAAGCTTGCGGTTTTTCCCGGTTTTCGGAGCCATGTTTTACCCTAGGATCTTTCGACCAATCAGATCGCAGAAAACCTTCGTGATATTTTAGAACAATTGTTCATTATCTCATGTACAGTTCATGAACCTCGTGAAAATTTCTTCAAAATTGAAATGGAACTATTGACGATTGTTAACTTCGCTTTACACATCACTGCAAATATTATTTCCTTGCCGGTAAACGGTTTCGGATAGATGGTGACTCTAGATATTAATAACTGAAGGGGAGGGTAACCCCTTCAGCAAAATCAACAGTTGTAGGTCAAATTTGATAATTTTTGATGACCAATAAATAATTAAGAATCTTTATTGGGTAATATGAATTATTATTTCTCTTCTTTCAGATACATTGATTGGAATGGGGTTTGTAATGTGTGGGGTGTCATGCTGCATTATGGGTAGAGTTTCAACAGAATAAGAGATGGATTTGAGATCTGATAACCATCTCAACAAGTATGATATTCTGGTTATAAGCACTAACACATTCACACAGAGTGGTGGAATACATACCTGACCTACAGCTCTAACATTTGTGAAAGAGGCTAACAAAAGAAGTCATGCAAATACACTATATGATTCATTATTATCTCATGGTCAATCAAATGTGCGCATTATGAAATTAGATAATTATACTTATAGGTGATTTATAAAAAATAGGCCTACTAACATCTTTAATAAAATTAAACCTACATCTATTTCATATTTGCTTATAATTTTTGTAATAAATTTCATATGAAATATAAAAATATATATTTATATTAGCTGTTATGGTATATACTGTAATGTACAATGCAATTATGCAACTATTTACCATCTCCTTTGATTAAAATATGCACAATAAACTGGATAAAGCCAAATGAGTTGTCAAACGTTCCAAAGTCTACATGTCAGTACTATGCTGGGTAACGTTTAGAATTATGCCATGCTGTGCTGCTATGTGACACATTTGATTTACAATTTGTTCATTACTAAATAATTGCATGCATCATCTTTTCACATTTAGACGGACTCTACTACATCAGTCATCCCAGCCAGGCTTTACAAGTCACAGTTGAGTGTCACTGCATCAATAAGCTTTTAACAGGTCACAAACACATTCTGGTCCATCACGATTCAGCTATGAAACAATTACAGTTGCAGTCAACATTACATCATCCTCATTATTTCTCTCTTCTTTGCGATATCCTCTGTTCTTATTTGAATTCTGAATTCTTTTCTGTTGTGGGTACAATCGATGTTTTCTAGAATCAGTTTTAGAATTATTCGCCTTTGTCTGTGTTAATTTTTCTTTCACAATGCCACCTAGAAGCAAGGGAGATCATCGTAGTTATGTCCCATATTTCACATAAGGAATTGGCTGACTGGGAAATATTTCAGAAGGAAGTCTTGAGGGCACCATCCAGAGAAAATAAGACAATGTCGCTAACTCAATTTATTGGCAAGCTTCATTTTTCAAAATTTTGTTCAGCCTTGAGTCAGGTTTAATCATTCTGGGCTGTAGACACTTACAATGCAATCACAGCAGGACATTCAAACTCTTCTCAGTTCAAATGCATATCATATGAGCATTACAATAGAAATAAAAAGGAAGATTACAAAGACACCCCTTGCAAAAAACATTTGAGAAGTTTATGAACAGTTCATGAACCCTCAAGGACCCTGAACTCTATTTTTGCAGGGGATTTCACAATGTCTACTAAATGTTGATATCTTATAATTCTCTTCTCAAAGTAGAGCAATGAAAGTCAAAATTGGGATAAGAATGTGCATTAATTAGCAAAGGGTTAAGCGCTTCAAAATTACATCCAGCTGTATGAAAAAATTGATTGGATGATTGTGTCTGACAAATTTACATAGGTGTAGTACTACAGGTAATCACTGCCGTAAATCCTGGGGGTGCAATATCCCCCAACAACAACAAGTTAGAAAACAATTTGGGCAATTTTTAGATATTAAATTGCAAAATCGATCACGCTTGAAGGTATTTGAGCATTTGAGCTTCCAGCTGCGTATATGCCACACCCATTTGAGTTGACAAAATTACTATTTCCTTGGTCAAGAGCATGTAATGATACAGTGTAACCCGCTTAGGTACAAGTCAAAGGTGTCAAAGGTTTTCATTGCACTTATCCGAAATTGTTTACCAAGGACCTGACCAGAAAATAGTTTATAGGGTGTCGAAGCTAGGTTGCAGATAAGCGGGATTTTCACTTATCCAGATTACACTGTATGATTATATGGTTTCCAAACGTTTTTCTTTGTAGACATATTTGTTTTGATTGAAATTATTTCAGCGGACAAGTATATACCATTGTTACCTTTGATTGGAGTTTGATCATTCTCAACAAGGATTGGATCCACAAAGCCCTCGCTTCCACTTGTTGTTGACAATCGTCCAGTTTCTGTTAGAAATGTCTTCTGGCTAGTCTGGCTTCTTTCGGATATCATAGATTGTTCTCGGTAGAATCCTGCAAAAACAACAACTTGATTAACAAGGACTTGGGTCAAAACGGCTATAATTGAGAAACAATTCAGGATTTGAATTGGTCATGAATGGTTCTAATTCTCCTACCTATAATATTTCATTAACATTTGACCTCATTTAAACTTTATCCGAGAAGAGAAAAGCAAACAGCACCAAACAAAATTTATGTTATCTTGATGTTAAATTGCCGAATTTTCATGAACTGCTAATGTCTTCATGAGCAGTTTGTCGACTGTTCATGAAATACAGGCTACTTAATATTCAAGAAAAGTTTATTAATGTCCGTAAACTTCATGAGACATTCATGAACTCAGTCAATTTTTTCACAGTGAATAAGTAGTCAGTTCAGAGCTTATATTATTTTGGTGTTCATAAAAAATTCAAAAGGTTCACAAACTGGCTTTGAAAATGGTTGAACTATTGAGCTATAGTCAATTTCAAAAAATTATTATTCAGGGGAATGGGATAACAAGCTGGATTATTGTTGATAGAGATGTAACTTTTGCATGACAGCTATCTGGCAAACCACTTCGTCGTCTTGATCTAAATCGTTTCTTTTGTTGATCTTCTAGGTTTTCCAGTGTAAGGCCACCACGCTGCATTTGAAACTCAACTTGCTGAAGGTATTCAGGTGCTAATAACTTTGAATATGAAAATGGTTTTGCCTCCCATTGACTTTCACTGGATACAGTTGCAGTTTCAGATATCACACTGTATAAACATAAAGTATTTATCAAAATCAATATAACTGGATGATACTTATACAATAAGGACAATGACATAAGAAAGGCGCCTTAGAAAGCCTTGAATAACCTGTGAAAAAATGTGATGATTTTATGAGTGGTTCAATTGTATGGTTCATGGACTTCATAACAAATCGTGACCAGTTTTTGAACGTTACATTATTTGTTTTTCATGAACCTCTTCTACACCTTCCGTGAACTCCTCAGTAATGGTTTGCATCAACCCCTGTGAAAAACAGTTCAGGAAATCAATGAACAGTTCATGAACAGTTCCTGAAATTTAAATGGCTCCAATTTTCCTGAACTGTTCATGAACAGTTCATGAACAGTTCATGAAAATTTGGGGCCATTTAACGTCCATGAACTCCTGAACTGTTTTCGCAGGGGAAGTAAATCGAGCAATTTTGTTATGTCAGGGGAAAGAACACAAATAGCCTGCATACAAGGCCCAGGTTTGTTTAAGAAACCATAGGATCTGCAAACTAACATTTGATATTCAGCGCAGTAAAAATTACACAGAAATAAATTTTGCCAATTATTCACACCCGATTCACACACTGACCCAAAGCATCTATTGTCATAGCTCCTCGTCAAACATTTCATAGCAGCCGTCACCATGAACTGAATGATAATACGAAGTGATGCATGAATTATGATCATAACTCAGTATTACGTGTTGCACGGAAAAACACACATTGGTTCACAGACGTCAATACTTCAAAACCTTGGGGGTGATACACAGGCTATCATATAAGGGAACAACCGATAAATGCATTTCATGAGCTGGATTAAAGAAGCAAAATCTATGCAAAAACGCAAAAGTGAAATGTACAGATAGAAATAAAATCTTAATCTGCTGTGTACTAGAGGCAAAGTAATCGATGTATGGGAATGGCCGCACTAAACATTAGAACAAATATAAATTATTATCCTCTATTCATCTCATCCCAATTTAGATGTGTATAACTGCAATACCAACCTCATAGCATCTTGTGTAGATTTTCCTTTGTAATATTTATCATGTTCTTGTCTCTTCCTATCATTTGCTAATTTAAATAATCTTCTTCTTTCTAGTACCAATTTTTTATTTCTTATATCAGTAGATTGTTTATTGGCCAAAGTTTCAATCTCGCTTGGTATATTTTCAGATTCTTTATTTTCACTGAATTCTTGGAATTCTTTCCAGTAAGACGACAAGCATTGAAAGACAGCAGCCTATGTGAAAACAGACACAAACATTTGTGAATTGTTCATGGGCACTTAATGAACAATCCATGAAAAATTAAATGGCATGTTTTCATAGAGTTTTCCAAGAACTGTTTATGAACTTTATGAGCATTCATGGACTGTTCATGAACACCTTATAAACAGTCCATGAAAAATTAAATGGCATGTTTTCATAGAGTTTTTAAGTTAGTGTTCATGAACTTTATGAACATCCATGAACTGTTCATGAACACCTTATAAACAGTCCATGAAAAGTTAAATGACATATTTTTGATAGAGCTTTTCAAGAACTGTCTATTAGCATTATGAACATACAATCATTTTGTCATTTTTGATGTACTGTTACAATGTACAGAACCTGGTTCCTGCTGATTTAAAAAAATAATTAGGAATTAGGGCTGCCTACTTTCTACCATTGCCTAACATTTTCATAATTTTAAATTATATCCTTGCAAACATGTAGCTCATACCTTAAGTAACTTGAGCAGAAGTAAGACCTCATATATCGATCCTTTCTGATCTGCTTCAAGCTATGTTCACAGATTCTACCCTTATAAAACTAAGTAATAAATGACGGTACTTGATGAAATTTACCTAATAAGAAAAAATGTTTGTGATAATTGACAATTATCGAACAAGATTGAGCAAAGCCATAGGCTGATTAACTCTCCGTGTCATGCGAAATCGAGTTTGATAATTGTTTTATTATTAATCCATAACTTGATTAATATCATGAATTATTCAAGAACAGCCACGTTATGAGAAATATTACGAATTCATCGAAGCAAGTTAGTTTAAAGATGTGTTTATAATGTAGATTAACATTTTCCATTTGACTACCGTAGATGACGAATTCTTTGCATTTCGTTGTCCTCTTTGTATTTTTACCATCATTGCTTGTCCAATAAAGTTGATAGCTCTGCTTATGTTAATGCAGCGAATCTTGATTTTGAAATGTGAAAAAATTGTAAGACAGCGTTTTTCTATCCATGTCAGCCTTGAAATTATGGAGGTGATATTGTCTTGACATATTGTCGCGACTTAATTGTCTCGAACTCTACCCTATTGTCTCGGATTATTACGTCACATTGGAAGACACTAGGAATTTCCAGTGTTCGATTAACCAATAGGAAACAAGAAAAGCAAGTTTGAAAAAAACTTGCCAATAATAATAATAGCTATTAGAGACAGCCACATGCATTAGATCACAAAAACCCAACACAAAACTGATGTCTTACTTGTGATTCTCTGAATATATACGGTCCATAGTTGGGTACTCTTCCATTAACTTTATCATTTAATCGCTCGCTGACATCAATTGGAATATTTACACGTAGTTCGGGAGCAACTGATGATTTGATAAACACCTCGACAATTGTGTGGATTTTTCTTTTAAATATGAAATCATCAACATGATCATGACAAAGGTTCTAAAATGTACAAACATGCATTCAAATACAGTGAGACAGAACCACTGCAAAAACAGTTCATGAACTTTAAATGGCCTCAATTTTCATGAACAGTTCATGAACCTTCTCGGACAGTTCTTGAACAGTTGAAAATTTAGGAGCATTTAACGTTCATGAACTGTTAATGAACTGTTAATGAACTGTTAATGAACTGTTCATGAACTCCTGAACTGTTTTCGGAGGGGAATGTTATAGCTTTCAATTGTTGCGGAATATAAAAACGAGTAACTATAGTCACTCCATTAATACTGTATTAGCCTACTTCGAAAATATTTGTCAAGTTGCAAAAATTAAGAATTACATCTGCAACAAAACAACAATTGACCAATGTCATATAAACAGATTGAGATATTGTTCAAAAAAGATCCGAGCTGTTACGAGACATTTCAGCTAAAACTAGCTATACAGATATAGCCTCCAATGTTATTTGTGGTGATTTGAATAAAAATAAATCGAACACAGATTCAAATACATTGTATAACATACTTGAAAAAGACTTTAAGGGGTTGTAAAACCAAATGACTCATTTTAATGAAGTTATGTAGATGTATAAAATCTCATAAGAGCAACATGATGTCATAACGACTGTATAGTTATCTATAAGCATATACATATGCCATACACCTATAGTTGCTATTAATATCAAATTGTATTTCAAAATTGTCATTGAATGCAATACATTTCTTTATGAAAAAAACATATTTTTCCTTCTGATTTGGACTCTGAATTGAATGTCAGTAATGTCTCTACATATCTGTAAGCAACATGGAAATTTCAATTTCAATTCAAATTCCCAGAAAATTACCTTAAAAGCTTGTATTTCCGTCCAAAAATCAACATCGTTTTCACGACAATCTCCCTTGAGAGCTAAAAATCTTTTGAATATGTTTCTCTGATTTTTATTTGATAAAGTGGAACGCAGCTCAGCAATACCTTTACTGTCAGATGAGGCTTTATTGTTAATTACCTAAAATGAAACAGGTATTACAACACGCAATCACATAAAGATGTCAATAGGTATGAAAGGTATATTGTTAATGCAGCTAATAACAATGACTTCCCCTACGAAAAACAGTTCAGGAGTTCATGAACAGTTCATGAACGTTAAATGGCACCAAATTTTTATAATGTGTTCATGAATTGTTCATGACCTTTCCGTGAAGGTCCATGAACATTTCGTGAAGGCTTATTAACTGTTCATGAGCTCCTGGACTGTTTTTTGCAGGGGCAATATATTTTTAAAAAAATCTTTTTTTGCATTTATCAGTTTACCCACAAACCGGGTGAGCTAGCTTTTTTCACCAGGGTTGTTGGCTATTGGTTAGTGTTTTTGGAGCATGTGTGAGTTTAATGGCGAGATGCCCTTCCCGTCGCCAACCAATATTGCTCCTGCCAGGGAATGCAACCAAGAGCCTGTGGGCTGAGGTAGAATATCTTTGACATTACACTAAGGCCTCATAAGTGTCAGCGTAGGAATCACAAGCTTTGATCGAGTGACTTTTTGCTTCCTCAATTAAAGAGTCCTAACCCTAATAACGATTTATCCAAAATCTGAAGGTCATCCCACATCTGGAATTGGGCTCCTAAGACTCCTCCAAATTAATTCATATAGAAAATGGGGGAAAACGCACCTATTTTCAAACGCAAATGTAATAACCATCTTTGAGATGAACAAACAATTGATTAAATCAAATGTCTACTATAGTATATAGTATATAGCATTAAACAAATAGCTCATACGTAGCCATGTAAGGAGAAAACGAGAATGCATCAAAACATTACGAGCCGCCTCGGCGAGTAATTTTTGCCTTTGAGTTTTTTCCTGAAGTGACGCAAGTGGTGCTATCAGAGCATAGTACAATGAAAGTGTGAACTATTTGGTTTAGAACATAATCAGCCCCGATTTGTGACTGTTTGCTATGCTTTTCAGAACATTTGTTGATCTTACGATCCATGATCAAGTATGTAATTCTCCTATTTTCATGACGTCACAAAAAGAAAGCTGAGTCGAGAACTGTACACTTGCCTTGAATTTTTGAAAGCTGTGAGAAAAATATTAATATCGAGAAATTGATATTTCTCTTCTTGAAATTAAAAGAATGGATGCTTGATATCGTTTTCTTACATAACCATGGGATTTTAATCTTTAAAAACTATCTTTATTTTCTTTGTGTTATTTATTATGGAAAACTGACTGGGAAAAGGAAAGGAAATGTGTCTTACCTATAATTTGAATTCCGTAAAAAGCCATGAACGCGAAGTAAGAAATGAAACAAAGAAAGATTTATTGACTAAATGTTTGCTAACTGCCTATTTATTACGCGTTGTATGCAATTTAAAAGAGCAGATTATTGAATTTATGATAACTTTTTAGAATGTTGCTAACTTTTATTTTTGCATTTGGAGAAATGGATTAATTATTTGAAATGTTAGCGGTTGATTTTGTTTATGTTTTGGTTTTGGTAGTTTATTGAGAGCTTTCCTTTCTATGCCAGAAATTCAGTTTTTATACCTTTAGCTAGGACCTTGCGGAAATTGGCTATTAAAGGATAAGGTGATATGTTAATGAAGTGAAATTATATCATGTTATCTTTCCACAGTTATCAATTCAGTAAAGTTAGGCAATTTGTTTTTGAACTTTTAATTTGTGCAAAAATATATTGATAAAGTTAGACATATTTGTTTACTGTTCGGATATATCTCCTGCAAGCCATTTGATTTATTTTGAACAACTGAGAAATTGCAAAAGACAGCTCTACAAATATTCACTGTATTTGCTTTTTATTACGTGCTAGTTAATGCCATGTTTAAATAATTATCGATTGTTTCGTATTTTCATAAATTTCTCGAAATCGACGGGGTCAAGCTCGGTTATTGGGAAATGGTGTTATTGTCAATAACCAACAAATTCCAAGAATAAATCGTAGCAAATCTTTGTTATGTTCTAATGTATTTTTGATAATCTTATTTACTGAAAACAAATAATAACATTTATGAACCGCAGATGGAGATTCTATATATAGGAGTGAGATCAGTATCAGATGCATTAGCATCGGATCGCTTCAAACAGATACACATGCTAATTATGCTATCAATAAGAATGCCTCAAGTGACAGTCAGACACGCCTAAATAGAAAAATAATAAGAAATTATACAACATATATCATTAAAATCAGATATGTGGTGGGAAAATATCCTTGTGAAAACTTAGTGAACAGATTCATGAATTGTTCATGAACTAGATCATGAAAATTTGGATAATTGCATGTTTATGCACAGTTCATGAACTGTTCAGGAAAATTTTGCAAAAGCATTTGTCTGTGACTTCAATGGATCCTCTCTTTAGGTTTCCTATTGGCAAAGAACATAAAGCAATAACAATTTATACCTTCCATGCATTTTCACTTTTCTGCAAACGTCGCTTCATAATTACATCTTCGACAACATCTCCTACTTTAGCTCTACCCTTCGCAATCAACTGATAGTCTTTTGTGCCTTTAAACATAGATAAGAACAACCATTGTAAACGTGCTTTTGTATATTGTTGAGCTTTGAGTATGAGTGATGGAGGTGGACTGGCTGCTAGATCATTTTCATCTTTGATATTGCTACCACCCAATGAAAGTACCTATCATTAGAGATCAAAATGAACTTCCAATATTACCTTAAAAAATTCACTGAGTTCATGGACTTTATGAATATTCATGTAACGTTTATAAACACCATTTAACCAGATCATGGATGTTGAATGGTTAGTTTTTCATTAACTGTTCAAGAAAATTGCATAACTTAACGTTCATGAACTGTTTTCAAAAGGGTTGTACTAATATAGTTTCAATAAAAAGAATTTCAACACTTGTAATTACAATATGCAAAATGCAAAAAAGCGCTGATACTGTACTTCCCCTTGGCCTTATCTGAAGCATAGATTTGACAGAATGTCTTGATAATGAAAAGCATATGAAATACAGGTCATATAACATTCATGAATTAACACTGGCATGTTTTCAAAGTGTTTATGAACAGTTCTTGAATGTGTATAAAGTTCAAAAACTGTTCACAATGTGTTCAGACACTGAGTTCTGGAGGTTCACGCATGAGCTAAACAGTTCTCTCGCAGGGGTAGATTGTAACACCCAGCCCTTCAACTACTAAAAATATGCTACTCTGTAACGTTTCCGAATATAAATTATTTTTATGAAACTTTAGACATCACAATCCATCCAATGCTGCAATGAAAATATGAAATTCCCTTCTGAATTTTTCCGTTCAAAATCTTGATGATAATATTGATACATTAAGTGAGGTACACAGGGGAAATGATACATCAATTTCTGAATCAATGATACTTTTGTTGAGCAATATGATTAACAATGTTTTTGATCAACGATATGATGTTTAACTAATCTCAGGCAAAATCGAACAAGTGTACACTTGTTCCCCGAAACTGCATTTTACTGCCAAGTACAAGCTACATACAATTAACACAGTGAACTGATTGAAGCTTTCATTACGAAAACAAGAACAGAAATCTATTTTCTAGCTACATTAAAGATGCACTCAGCATCTTTTAATACAAATATATATCAACAATGAGTAAATATTGATAGGATTCTAGCAATACTCAATACAACATTTAATACTGTGTCTGTCACCTGTAATTGTCCAGCCTTTGATGCAGGACTATCATCGCCAAAGAAATAACTTTTTCCAAGCCATTTCCGTTTGATTGCTTTGGAAATTTCATGTTTTAATGTAACATCATCACTTTCATTCATAAGTCTAAACTTTTCCATATCCCGCCATGCATTGAAGTCTTTCAAACCTGTAACATGACATGAATCAGAAATTAGAAATGATGTGGCCTTCAAACAACGTAGTGGCCTTCATCAATTCAAATCTGAGAGAATCGTCTGTAAAACAAGTTGATTAAATCCATTTATAAATTGATAAAAAATGTATTTTCTCAAGAGAAACATATAGTGAGCTAAGTGCAAAGGGACCTTTAAGAACAGGTTCAGGAAAAGCATCTTGCCATAAAACACATACTTACTTACCAATACTCCAGTAAAAAATCAACCAGTTTACGCCGTTTGTAAAAATATGAAAACCCAACTTCCAAAGACACATATAGAACAAAAATAGCATCATGGAAGAGATAAGCGTATTATCTCAATTTATATGATACCTTTGATATTTCTTTCTTCCAAAAACATCTCAAACTTTCCAAGAAGTTCTTTGTCTTGCAGAAGTGTATCAAAAGTAACTCCATCTTCTGGAATGGGTACTTTTGCATTCAAAAGCCTTCTTGGAATTTTTCCATCAGACAAACCCTCTTCACTCTCGCTGTCGGAGCCATCAGGAGTTTCTTCCTACAAAATAACACACTTGAATGTTATACAACAGTCTTAATCCAGAACACTGGTCGTCATGGATTGTGAGAGTTTAGCTTATATAATAAAACATATTCTCTGCTTGCCAGAATATTCAGCAATTACATTTGTGCATGATTAATACTTCAGAAATGGCAAAAAACATTCAAGATTTCGAAATTTGATTTGCATGATGATCTAACATTATATATATTGGGATAACATAACAGCACTAAATTCAACATTTTAATTCAAGTGTAATTTCCCCTGCAAAAAAGTTCATGAGTTCATGAACAGTTCATGAACTTTCAGGCAATTTCAAGTTTCAAGTTCATGAACCAGTTCATAAAGAGGTCCATGAATTGCTCTGAACCCACAAAAAATGTTTATGAACTGTTTATGAAGTGTATATCCAGGATATCGGGAGATTGCTTCATTAGATAGAGAAAAATTTTCTATTCGTACATGTTGTTCTTGTGTTTTGCTTTGCGCGAAATCCAAAGAAGCAAACTCCCAATATCCGGGATATACACTTCAACAGTTCATTCAAATCATGTTAGCTACTTTTTTTGTAGGCTTATAAGGCATTCTAAAATGGCTGTACGTAACCTTTAGAATTGTAGCTTTTCCTTTTCAACACTTGTATTGTAGCAGCTAGCACATACTTATCACATCAGCTTTATTTATTTAACAGTATTATCAGGCTGTTTAGCGGAAAATGCTGAAAGCCTAAGGTTTTACATCTCACATTTAAATCTCAAATCTATTCTCTATCATATTCAACCTGATTTCAACACAATATATAGCCTACTTGCCTTGCTATCAGCAAATATTGATTTTGGCAACATTTTCATCTTTCTTTCTACTTGGATGTATTTTATTTTATTTTCAATTTCAACCTGTAACATAGCAAACACAATCTAACAGTGGAATCGCTACATAGTTACTTATTAACATAATTATATGTTAGGAATATGAAAATCCTTTTGCGCCTCGAATTTTGATGAACAAGAATCACAGTTAACATAAACTGTTCAGAATTTCACAAAACCCTGTTGAGGGCTACTTACATTAAAAAGGTCTCGCATCAACATATTTTGATGAACAAGAATCACAGTTAACATGACTGATAAGGAAGATAAACTGTTCAGATTTTCACAAAACCCTGTTGAGGGCTACTTACATTAAAAAGGTCTCACATCAACATATATATAGCATGAGACGAAATTGTAAGACATGCACCAGCCCTACTACATACACCAAACTACTAGAAACTGTGCATCGAAATTGGGTCCTCAAAAACGCTCTATCCAGAGCCATTTCATTTATTTACAAGAGTTGGGACACTCTTTCACTTGCCGCTCCCTGGTGCCCATTCAGACAAATGCCAGTCAAGTGATTTTCTGGACGCCACCAATTCCGTTCTGTCAAACCCAGGCTCGCAAAATTTTAAGAAAGCACACACAAATTATATCATGAATTCGAGTAACTTTTTGTTCAAAAGCAGAACCTTGTTTACAATGGAACGATTTTCAAACCCCAAAAGTTGTATATCCCAACTCTTATAGATGGCTCTGGCTCTATGGGTTTTTCCTGATTAGGATAATGATACCTGCTTTGGCATAACTATCACATTGACCCAGTGTGTTGCCAACAAGTCACAAATATCACAATCATCCTTAAAGCACAAATGTACTACCAGCCCTTTTCACTCATATTTTGAAGCAGACTTTAGCTAAAAGTTGTTCGGTTATTTGTACCTCAGAATATGCATTGTATTCTAATGATCTCAACTTTTCCCATGCAAGTTTCAATGTTTGTGTCACATGAATTTCTGCAGCATCAAATAAATCTTCATACGGAGGATCTAGCTTTTTATTGATTTGATTTGCTAATGCAAATGGGAGGCCAATGTCTTTCTTTGCTGTATTCAGGATGAAGTTTGTAAATATAGCCTAAAAGAACAATAAAATGTTTAAATATTTTTAACCAAAAACAACTAAAATAATGACTAAATCATTTACGTCAATATTTTATCTAAATATTGTAATCAAAACATTTAAAAAAATGTTGGCATGTTCTAAAATGACTAATCAACTATTAAGATAAAGATGCATACAATGAAGTGTTTCATATCTGAACCAGCAAGGTTGATAAGAGGGTAAAGTTTCATTAATTTTTAAAAACCATAGCAACATTAATGAATGAGTCCACGGACCTTACAAGCTATTCATGAACCATTCACAAAGAGCTCATGAATACCAGTAAGCGGAAAGTTCACAATACCGTTTTTTTATGAATACCCCTGTGAAAACAGTTCATGAAAGTTAAATAGTCTAATTTTCATTAACATTTCATAAACTGTTCATGAAAATAGTTCATGAAAATTGAGCCATTCAACGCCTATCAAATGTTCATGAACTGTTCATGGATTCATGAAGAAAATACAAGTTAATACATACATGAGCTTTTCTTCTTAATCCAGTGGGTGAGAATTTCTCAGCATAAAACAGATCGTTGTAATCTTTAATATGGCTCCAGCAGTCAAGGCAATTAGCCCAGTGCTAGATGAAATCAGAAAAAAAGCTTTCCTTATCAAACTGAATTATTGTCAACAGGGCATGTAAACTGTAAAATTAATGACATACTCAAAGAAATTAAACAGCAGTGTTGACACAGGGAGGAATTGAAGAAATCATCAACAAATTACGCGGGGAAAAAACGACTTGTTTGGCTGACATCACTGTGAAGTCAATACTCTGCCAAACCGCGCGGTTGGAACAGTTCATTCCATATTTTGTTGATATTCTTCATGTGGTATAATGGCTCAACCCGCGATAAAAACAACAATTGGAAGCATTGCCTTTAGCAGTACAGCAAGCAGCATGTATACACATTTCAAGGAGAAGAATTTTATTACTGTATGGATAGAAAAGACGAAGAGAATGAATTCATGGTTGAAAGCTGCCAGAACCGTAGCTACTGAAAAAGGAAACAATAACATTTCATCGCTCATCTGTGATCATATCAATGTAATTATATGATATGGTTTGGGACAAGTCATTTCTAATCATACAGTAATAAAATCCTTCTCCTTGAAATGTGTATACATGCTGCTTGCTGTACTGCTAAAGGCAATGCTTCCAATTGTTGTTTTTATCGTGGGTTGAGCCATTATACAACATGAAGAATATCAACAAAATATGGAATGAACTGTTCCAACCGGGCAGTTTGGCAGAGTATTGACGTCACAGTGATGTCACGCCAAATAAGTCGTTTTTTCTTGCGTAATTTGTTG
The DNA here is from genome assembly GCA_916610825.1 of Haliclystus octoradiatus. Classification (NCBI taxonomy): domain Eukaryota; kingdom Metazoa; phylum Cnidaria; class Staurozoa; order Stauromedusae; family Haliclystidae; genus Haliclystus; species Haliclystus octoradiatus. The sequence continues at coordinate 14,955,070 of OU744446.1, forward strand.
ATGATTTTCAATCATTAACTACATACTCATTTCTTGATATTTTTCAAAAATATTATGGACACATTACTTTTAAGGGTACTTGAACCGATTAATGAGGAAAAATCGGAAATATTGTTTTGGTGAGAATCCCCTATTCATGAAAATCAGGGAAATTTAACATTCATGAGCTGTTCATTAACTCTTGAACTGTTTTTCGCAGGGGTTGTCAAAATGGAAATGTTTCCAATGGTTACTTTGGTCAGTTATCCTCGTTAAATATTTAAATTATGTTTAAGGATTATCAAACACAAATTATACATCGTGAAAAAGAATGGATTGTGATATATGATGCCTTGTGTCAAACCCCTAATGAGTCGAAACCCAAATAGATACTCCCAATTGATATGCAATTTGTTAACTTCAAATGACCCTCTTTATAACGTTTACTTGAGTGGGTTGAGTGGGGTTTATTCCCACTTTAAAGGGGCAAAATTGAGCGGCGACCGCTGCGAGCTCAAGTTGAATTTATGCTTAGCATAATTCAGCCGTCGCGCTTTGAAACTATTGTTATATGCAGGCCTAATTTGTTATAAATTCATGTCAACAATGAACATTGTGTTATAAACAATAAACATGCATGTGATCCTAAGTGCGTAGCGCCTGCCGGTCATTTTTGCTCCTTTAAAAATGTTATTCGGGAAGAATAATAGTGAAAAAATGTTTGCGGCCGAGTTTACGATATGGATTTCTCGTTTGTTGTTAGAGAACGAGTGGGTCTAAATTTCGATGGCCGGCCCATAAACAAGAGTAATGTAATCATTTTAATAATCATGTCACATAACCTTTGTCTGGAACATCAATTATCTCTCATCAATTTCACTACAACAATGATTTGTTTTCTAATTTAATAGGTCATTGATTTTTCATTAAATGCAGTTTGAATGAAATTGTTACGAATATTATTTAAAAATATAATGCAACGAATTCAACATAACTGTTTTTCAAACATGTTTGCAATATTAGAAATATAGTAAAAGTTACATCTGAATATAGCAAATCCCAAGCTGTTACTTTTTTTAACTTCTCAATTGAATTTTCAATTACAGAGTATACATTTAAATTGGTTTTATGAAAAATATTCAATCTGTCGCAGCTAGTTGCCATTTTCAAAACATGTGTTCTAGCTATTAGGTTAAAACCGTGCAGGGATAGGTCTATAACTGCAAACGTGCGGGTGTAGACCTATACCTGCACGCTTTTAGTGGTTGCCATGCAATCTCGTGAGTTGTCTTGACATAGCTGTTAAACACGTGGTACAAATCCACCAATCATGACTCAAGTGTTTTTCAAGTGATTATTAGGGGAGACCGGGGAGACTTGGACCACTTTTCACCTTTTTAATTATTAAAATCATTGTGGTTGTGCAAATGTAACAAATTTTATGTCATTAATTAGCCAACATGCTCAATTCAAAAGGGTAAGAATATCAATTACATAAATGTTGCAGTTTTTCAAATATTTAGTGCGAAAGACCGACCATTTTAGAGGGGAGACTTGGGACACCGTGGGGTGATATGGATCAGGCATATTTTCTCAAAATTTCTTTAAATAACTGACAAATTTACTTTGCAGTACCAGACACTACACCTGTTGCTTTGACTTAGGGAGTTTATTTGATCAAAATTAAGCCAGCAACAAGTAATTTTAACATTAATAGATAACATTAATTTTTGACACACCTGTCATCAATCTAATTGTAATTGATTTAGCAACTTTATCTCAACAAAGTAAAAAAGTCAAATACAACGCATATAAATAAAAACAAACTCATATCTCAACCAAATGCGATAAGTTTCCCATTTGTGGTTGATGCTAAAACGCGCTGTTCCATGTCTCCCCGTTTGACTTTCCAGCAAAAAATGAGGTGGCACTCCTCATCAACAGGAATGTATTCAAACATTTTATATCAAAAGATTCATCAAAGTAAAACCGTTGCAATGGCACCATTCAATATGGCAATTAAACACTCATTCCAAAATTAATTGAATCAAAAGAGGAATCGCAAAACGCATGTCGATCATCGTAAGCTGTACACTAAGATTTCTTGATAATTAGTTATGGTTGGTTATTGAAATTTAGGGAAACAACATGAAATGAAGTGATATACAGCATATTAGAAGATAATTTACATGGGTAATCAGTAACGCTTTTGTCCCATGTCTCCCTAGGTCCAAGTCTCCCCGGTCTCCCCTAAAAATGATTAATGAACAGTTTATGGACATTGCGTAAAAGGTTCATGAAAAACAGGACTTTCAACAAAAATTGTTGATAGTTCATGAACATTGACTGAAGTGTTTATGAACTATTCATGGATATATTTATAGGGGCTATCCATATCACCAATTTGAATTAGAAAAGTCAAAGTATTTGGTGATGAAACTAAATCTATTAAAGCAGTATATACCTTGTTTTTACTCTTGAATATGAATTTACGAAAATGGCCACCGGAGTATCTCTCATACTGCAATGCATCAAAACTGTCTACACCTTTAGGATTGTATAATGCATCTATGTTTACCCTAAAAAATTAGAAATACACAAGTTTAATCAAAGATAATTTAAATTAACATATAGTTCCATAATTCCATTATACAAGTTGCAAAATGGCATAAATTTATGAACATTTCATTGACATTTCCTGGAGGGTTCAAGGAAAATTTATGAACAGTCCATGCACATTAAATTGCCAAACTATCATGAACAGCCCATGAAGTTATCACAGGGTCGGATAAGTGATGATCATCGTTGTCACAATTTTAGATAACTTCAGGGCCAACAAGGCAAATAATGATAGATTTGATAGAATAGAATTGAGTGGAGCCCTAGTTGATACTCACGATATACAGACGAGAAGAGAGTTTTCAATACAAAAATGCAGTTATTTACATTACAAGGAAGACGAGATTACAAAACGAAGTTATAGCATCCATTTAACTAAGGAAATACAATTATTATGAATAACAGACAAAAAACAATCCATTATAAAGCTGTTTTGTAATACTCCAGGTACCCCTGCGATCTCACAAAAAATGTTCATGAACTATTCATGAACTCACAAAAAATGTTCATGAACTCGTGGATTTTTTTCACAGTGAACAGGATTGTCAACCTTTTCTCATGACAAATATGGATTCTAAATAACTTGATTATGAGTGTTAGACCATACTAACCTTTCAGAACATATTCCTTTACAATCTTCTGGTAAGATAGGTGTAATCAAAAGTCTAATGTTTTCAGAATATGAGTCTTCATATGCACATGGATTGTTCTTGTATGTCAATGGGATCTTTTTAATGAAACCAGGTTTCTCAACGAAAGGTGCTGATCGGAGCTAAATGACAATATTATCAGTTTACAAGAATGCAATTGAAGACACACAATCTATATGTTCTATTGTTCTGTCCCATAAAAATGTGAACTCTTCTTTACAAAATGTATATAAAATGACATTGAATTGAACATCGTATTTTAGAGATGCTCATGTCCCACTTTATGAAACCAAAGAAGGAGAAATATTGTTTACTACAACAGAGTTTGATCGTAATGTTGGGCTGGGAGCACTACATTTATATTTGTACATGCAAAACGAAAGGTGAAATCGTTTTACCTTCGTTTTCATTGAATATATTTAATGTTTCATTAGGATCCTGCTAGCTACTATTGTAATGATTCTAAGTATGTTAATAACTGTAATACAGTTTTTAATAAGTATTCCAAAATGAGCTATATGTATTCAAAGTTGAAAATGTTCCTTTTAAAAGTTTTCTTGGGAAGTGCATTAGCGGCTAGCACATACTTAATACATCAGCAGGGTTATCGTGTTGATATGTAACACGGATGGAAGCTTAACGTTTTCTGTCTCACATTGATCTCAAATCTATTTTCTCTCAGTATCTGCAGGCGTTCAACCATACAGTACAAGATTATTATGAGACGGAAAAGCTCAACCTCAGGCAGTGGTAATCCCGCTGATGTCTTGAGTATATGCTAACAACTTATGCACTTTACAACAAAATTGTTAAAAAGGAAAAGCAGGCGGCTTTGTTATAAAAGTAACATTATAAGCATGTCTCTTACTTTCAGCTGCTGGTATCCAGCATTTGTTTCCTTGATGTTTGGTGTGATAATCAATCTCGGGTGTGCAGATTTTACTCTTGGCTTTCCTTTTCCAGTTTCTTGTTGCTCATTTGTATGAAAATAAGAATCCTGGAATAATATAAAATAATATGATATTGATGTGATGGCAGTCAAGGCATTGCATTTGAGGTGACCTGATTTCTAAATTTAACAGCCAGACATATTGTTGCAAAAACCAGTCCAGATGTCCATGGACAGTTCATGAACTAGTTCATGAACGTTAAATGCCCAATGTTCATGAACTCCGAACTTTTTTCGCAGGGGATACCCTGAAACATTAGCTGATTGAATAATGGCTTCTGACAAAATCAACCTGTTTAGCAGGTTGGCTGTATGCTGATGTGTACCTTTTCATGGCCAAATTGTCTGCATGCAGGTGCAGAAGTATGTGGACGTTGATATAGAAGTCTTGCACGAAGCCTTCCAGGGCCATACTGAAATACGTCAGGATCTGAAACCGGAATGTGTTTTCTGATTTTCTCGCAAATGCATAAAGTAAAACGTGCACACCTAAGATTAAGAAACGCAAATAATATGGTAATTAGAATCATGGTTTTGAGATCTAAGTTGCATCAAATATGCACCATTAAATGAATTTAATTGTTTATATCAAAAAGAAAGTTGTAACATAAAATTAAATTTTATTTATGTTAGCAACAATAGATTTTCTGTAACACATCCTGCAATTTTGTTTTGAAATTATAAAAAAGGAAGATACATATAATGTGATGTAAGTTGTCTTACTGATTGAACTGCATTTTGACTCCGGTCGTAGCGGTCGCATTGGCAATACCGCCTGTATAATATTTTAATTTATATATAATTTTGATCTTTTAACAAATCAAACCGATTTTACATTACTTTACCTTCACATCTTTTTACCATTGATGTGGTTACTAACACTAGTTTTTATTATATATTTTATTATATTTTTCAACATGGAAAGTCATATTATGTGCATTTAGAAGCGATTTGTTGGGACTTAGAAACAGAGGTATAAATCTAACAGAGCCACCTCTCAGCAATGGAATTCATGATATTTTATGGCTTTGTCGTTACAAGCGATCAGAAAGTTTCAAATGTGATAAAAGATCAAAACTGAAATTTGTGAAGGTAAAAACAAAATCGCAGCAAAACTCATCCGTCTGCTAAAAAAGAACAAAAGATTTATAATCCCAACAAAGCCAGATACAATGAAAATCATCATTACATAGAAAACCATATGCTGAATAATATCAATCAACAGAAAGAGAAATCAAAGAATATTCATGGTAACCACAATCAGGATCCACCGCCTGCCAGCAGGGACCGTGAGACCTCTCTAGAACATCTTTAATCATAGCAACATTCAATGCAAGATCTCTTAAATCTCAACACAGAGTTTTCGAGCTCACAAAGCTTGCTAAAGATCTTAAAATTGACATAATCTGCCTACAAGAACATCGTAGGGATTTGGAAAAACAGAATCAATTGATATCGCCTATCGGCAGTGGATGGACTGCATTACTGGCAAGTGCAAGAGAATGGGGCATGGGGGAGTTGGTTTCCTGATCTCTCCACATGTTAATGCTACTGTGCTTAATTTCAATCATCTTCATCATAGAATTGCTACATTAACTTTTCAGCTTCAAAACAAACGTCTACATCTAATAACTGCCCACATGCCCACAGAAATCACTCACTGTAGAGAGATTAATGAGTGCCTTGACATTATTGATGTATATTATCGCATAAAACCTACAACAGACATTTTCTGAATTGGAGGTGATATGAACGCAGATCTATTACCATCACCGCCGACAGTACGTAACATGCATGCCTATTTCAACGAGGTGCCATGATCAATGGCCAAAGTTCAGCCATCATGGATTTTGTGAAGAGTAACAACCTTGTGGCAACTAACACAGTATTTGAAAAAACCAATCGAAACTAGTAACATTTTATGGATCTCGAGGGCGAAAAATGAGGCTGACTATGTTGGGATTACATATACCAATGTAGAATGTACCCCCGGCTAACACCTCGCTTGCTACGTTGAGTAGATAGTCAGTTGTAGCTAGGCGATGTACGAGAGAGTACACAAATCTACATGTTTATATTATATGGTTATCTTTACTGTGTTCGTACACTAAGGAACATAACATGGCACAGTTGATAAGATAAAGAATTTCCATCAGAACGATCGGCGTTGGTGGGACATTCCAATTTTCTAATACGGTAATAAAAATGTGTAAATAATCATATAATCTATATAATCAATAGGCCCTACTCATCTATATACGTATCAAAGCTAAAGCACTAAAGTCACGGGTATCATATATATCACTTATATTGAATAGGACTCTGCAGCAACTCAAACGCAGTGGAACGGGCTATAAATCATCTTTATCACGTTTTTACTGATATTCAGAATTTACATGGAAAAGACCTAGAATAGTGGCAGATTACCAATTTACAAGCCGCTCTCATGTCATTAGAAACAGCACTGGCAAAATATACTGACCCTCATTTTCAGATTATTGAACAAGAACCGACAACTTCCCCAGATAATACTGAAAAATCTTCCTCAGTAAACATGAAGATCTGTTTTTCAATTTACGAAGTGACTTTGTGAAATATGAAACAAAAAGTATTCAAAGTACAACATTGAAAACAAAAATTGATCAACAACCACAATATGATAAGCCTGTCACGCAAGCACAAAATTATGCACTACCAAGCATAAAATCGCCACCAATTATTGCTGTTAATACCGACATTAAACAATTTAATGAATGGTTGGAATTGCGGAACAATCATGAAGACATAACTGGTATAAATAAGCAATCTCATAAAAGCCAATTGGCCTCATTTTGGACATTTTGTTCAAACGGTTTTCTCAACACAATTCGTCGCGTCATACAGACAGATCAAAATACAACCTCCCCTTCAACAATTGTAATTGATACCGTTTCAAAACACTTGAGATCAAAAAATAATTTAAACCTCGAAAATTGTAAACATACAAACAACAATTCAGTCAAATATAGATTCATACTTATGCTTATATGATGAAGCTTTTTGACTATGTTGGCACGATTGATAAAGATCATTTAATCACAGCACTTAATAATTCTTGGATTACAGAATGAAGACACACAAACCAAAGTTCTCAATAAATGCTACCACTTGATTTGCCAGGTACTCTCACATTTCTGCAGACCAATGAAAATGCAAAGTGAAATGCTAAAATTCTAGAAAATTCATCCACCTTTATTTCTGCAGGCGTAACAGTTCAAGTGTAATGACAACAATAATTATGCAAATAAAATCATAAACAAACAGTCATCAAGTGATAAAACAGAAGTAGATCATCAACCACAAATTCGTAAATGCCAACGATGTGCATTACACTGACTGTCCAGCATACGGAAAAACTTGCAGAAATTCTGATCAAAAACATCACTTTGCACATCTTTGTCTAAAAGACAAAAAACAAGATGCTTCAAGAGCACAAAAAAATTAAAACTTCAGCTGCAACACTAAACTATTTACATAACATTTTATTATCATCAGCAATTACATCATCATTTACCACAACAAATAATACTGATATTACAGCTTTGAATTATTACAACACATGTAAAGTAAATATGCTTCAGATATCAAATTATGATCAATTTTATGATATAATAATCTTAAAGGGGAGATGTTGCGATTACATTACCAATGTAGGATGTACTCCCGGTTAACACCTCGTTTGCTACATCGAGTAGATAGTCAGTTGTAACTAGGCGATGTACGAGAGAGTACACAAATATAAATGTTTATATTATATGGTTATCTCTACTGTGTTCAAACTAAAGAACATAACAGACTACATCCTGCTACCATCAAAATGGATGAGACGGGTTACAAAAGTCGACTCAGTGAGACCACAATGCATTCCATCAGACCATACAATGGTTATTTGCACAATCAAAATGAGACTTTAGCGACCTACTAAGTGTAATAGTATGAGAATACTGTGTGTAAGCAGGATTGAGATATATGACACAAGAGATTGAGTTGAGATGTTATTCGTGAGAGCACCAAGCAAGGAATGAGTTTACAAGTGTCGAGGGACGGTATTTACATGAGTTACAATGAATGGACGATAATTAGTAATATGACGTTACAGGATGTTATGACAATGATTACAACACAATTACAATACTACTACATGCCCCCGCTGGGAGCGGTGAGCACGAGAGTGCTGAACGCATATGTGATTGTTGTATAAATAAATAACTGATGTAATCTATCCTAGAATGAAAGTCCATGATAACATTTGTTGAGTAACTTTGATATGAAATATTGTAAATCAAATACAGTAACTGATAGAAAGTTCTTCTGGTGTTGACGATACGATAGTCTTGAGCGTTGACGATAGCTTGAACTACGTGATAGTTGAATGATGGTCGTAACGACATACGTGATGATTATCACCGTGACAATATCCGTTGTGATTGTTTTGATTATGTCGATGTCGGCGTGGACGTGGAAGATGTTATGTTCGAAGAGAATTGTGATGTTAACTTCATGTTGAATTACTTGAATTCTTTCAAAATAGCCAACCATTAACAGTAAATAATCAAGATCGTAGAAGATAGCGTGAAGGATCACACCGACGGGCTTGCTTACGAATATGATGTGAGTGTTTACCGTTGAACATTCAAAGCGATTTTCATCCCATAGTGAACCAAATTCGTTGATAGCTGGATCGTTGAGAGTTGGTCGGTAGCGCTGTATATTATCAAGATAGGGTGTAGAAACTGCATGTCGATTGAGTAATGTAGCTGGCTTGGGCGTCGTAAAGGCTGAATGAATGAAACTCAGAGTTTCGTTGGTTTGTTGCTGATGAACTTTTGTTGTGTACTTTGTGAAGTTTGACAACATTCCTTTTGAGGCGATAGTGTTTGTCCTCGTGATTCCAAGCTTTTGGAGGGTGTCTTTTACTCTAACCAGGGCTACCAGAATAGTTTTGAGAACGTCTTCTTGGCACTCTTCGCTGGTCAAGCACAAATAACAACGACACCATGTCGACGTTGTTGACAATAAAGATGAGGACATCTTATTTATAAATCCTGCATATACTTGTTTAAATCCTATCAACTGCGCCATGTAATAGTATGAGAATACTGTGTGTAAGCAGGATTGAGATATATGACACAAGAGATTGAGTTGAGATGTTATTCGTGAGAGCACCAAGCAAGGAATGAGTTTACAAGTGTTGAGGGACGGTATTTACATGAGTTACAATGAATGGACGATAATTAGTAATATGACGTTACAGGATGTTATGACAATGATTACAACACAATTACAATACTACTACACTAAGCATCTCAAAAAACCACACCCCATCAATTGGAAAGCCTTACAAAGCCCTATTATATCTTCCAAGTTTGTCCAGAGAACACTCCGAATCCACAATGGACGCACAGGATATCGTCCATACGTAAAGTCCATTCAGCAAGCTGCAAATGAGCGGGCAAATGAGATACTACCAAAAAGACGAAAAACACGAAATGAATGCTTATGGGAACACGATCAGGACGTAGAATCTGCCAAACAAAATCTCAAAGCCGTGCATTCAAAACAGCCCGTTGGTAATCATACACAGTCGGAGGAAATTCTGAAAGATACATAGAACAGGAAACATGAGGAGGTCATCATGGAGATAGTAGAAGATCTTAATAGACACCAGAAGCAGGACGAGGAAATGAAGTGTGGCGAGCAATCAACACAATCACTGGACGTAAAGACTGCATACCATCAATTGTCACAGCGAAAGGCATCAAGGAAAGGATAAATCAAACTCACAATCATTTTTCAGCCTTTCTAAACGCTCCTGTGCCTTTGGAAAATTCACTATCAGAATGACCTTCAGAACTGCCAGAGGCACCAAAGATACGACAAGATTGATGACAAGATAAAATTGACACTGAGGAGATGAATAAATCCAGCCGATCAACTCCGTGGGGTAAAGCACTCGGAACTGACAATCTTCCATCAGATGTTCTACACATGCCAGCCCTACTGCTGCCCATCATCAACAACGCACTTGCAGGGAAACAACTACCCGATGAATGGCGTAAGTCAATAATCGTCTCCATACCAAAGCAGGGAAGTCATTCCCCAGGATATCAAAGAGGCCCTTCACTAATGTGCGTGAGTGCCAAGGTTTCAATCTAATCATTTTGAATCATATACGAGAAACGTCGTCAGGGGCAACTGCATTTGCAGATGATGGCACAATTGTATCAGACAATCCACAGTCAGCACAACAACAAGTTAAGAGCTTCGACGAAGCATCTGCTAGAGTTGGTCTAAAAATCAACGAGAAATAAACGAAAGTTATGCACATAAGTGAACAAATAACAACAAAAATCATGGCAGCATCTGGTACTACTCTCAGTACAGTCACAGACTTCACGTATCTAGGTTTCAGTATGAGAAATTGTACAACTGACTATCTCAAGCGCAGACAACTCGCTTGGATAGCAGCAAGAAAATTATCTACAATTTGGGAGAGTGACGCATGGACACTAACCAGCACGTTAAAAGAACAGGTTAATGCTGGCCACAGAGCACTACTTCGCTACTGCCTTGTAATACACCATTCAAATATTATAAAAAACAAAAATCTATATAAAAAGCCCATATGTCAGAAGTAATAACAACCATTGCAGCAAGAAGAGAAAATTTAATTGGCAATGCTCTAAGACGACCCACAACACCTCTGGCACTTGTATTGAACAATATATCAACTGAACCATTTAGAATGGGTGGTGCACTAATAAAAAAATTCGTTGGACAACTAAATAGCTAAATTATCAACATTTATAGAAGTAAACAACAAATATTGATAGTTCTCTATACTAATTTTTATGTGTCATATTGATAATGACTGATTGAACATAGGGTGCAGTTTAGTTTGCAGTTTGCTATAAGGCAGAGCTTTAAATATTATATAAAATATATCTTCAAAAATCAGACAATCACGTTTTTGACTCTATATTTCATATATTGAAAAATGGAGATAAAAATGGGTAGGCTATTTCATAACAAATAAAATATTTATGAATAGAAAAAGAACTTAATAGTGTTTCCTGATTTAGCCCCGCCCCTTTTTGGGATTTCCCGCCAAAACGAACAAACAGTTATATTCATGATGGCGGCATAACTAAACAAAATCAGAAAAGTAGCCAAAGAATTTGTAAAGATTAAACAGTTGTTTTGGTTAATGGCTGGTTACTATAACTTATATATCTATAACCACACAGACAATTTATAAAGTGCATCACAAAAGGCACGCATTTTTAATATAAACAGAATCTATTAATGTTTTGTGGAAAATCCATCAGAGCATTACCTATTTATTTGAATCGTGGGGTTTCAAAAATGGCTGCTTTTTCTCATAGAAAAATTGGAATATCTTTGGGAACCATGGAGTTCAATAAAGGTATGGCGAAGTCAGAGGCTCATAAAATAGTTAAGAAATATATACAGCTTGGCTACAAAGAGTTGGATACAGCCTTAGTATATTGGGGCTCAGAAGGAGTACTTGGTTCCTTTGAAGAATGTCGCGACCAAACAGGGAAAGTCCACATTGCCACCAAGGCAAATCCATCACTTGGGAAACTTACAAAACATGGAGTAGTGGAACAATTAGAAAAATCATTACAAAATCTACAAATTAGTAGTGTTGATTTATATTACTTGCATAAGCCTGACCATGAAACATCTATTGAAGACACATTAGAAGGAATTGATTTATTGCACAAACAAGGCAAATTAAAGGAGTTTGGTTTGTCAAATTATTCAGCTTGGCAAGTAGTAGAAATATGGCATTTATGTAGAACCAGAGGATTTATACTTCCAACAGTCTATCAGGGAATGTATAACGCTTTGACAAGGCGTTGTGAAGATGAATTATTTCCAGCATTAAGAAAATATGGAATACGTTTTTATGTTTATAATCCATTAGCTGGTGGGATTTTAAGTGGCAAGCACACATTTGAAGACGTAAATAATCAAAGGCTAAGAGAAGGTCGGTTTTCTGACCAGCATGAAAAACGTGGTCTACATTATCAAAATCGATTTTGGAAAAAAGAACTGTTTGATGCTGTAGAGAAAATCGATGAAGATTTAAGTAGAGTTTATTCTGAGAAAAAAGTTGGGATTCTAGAAGCTTCTTTCCGTTGGTTAACACATCATTCTCAGCTGGATAAGGGAGATAGTATTATAGTTGGTGTCTCAAAGTTTCCTCATCTTGATGAAAATATCAAAGCCATTGAAGCTGGACCTTTGCATGATGATATCGTTGAATCATTTGAAAGTGCATGGGATAGGGTGAATGGTGATATACCAAAATATTTCCGATAACGTCTGAGACAGAACTAGTCACATGTAGCCTACCTTAAAATCTATTTTCTGGATTTTAATAATAAAATGTATCTTCTGACAGCAACAGTTTTCTAATTTTATTTTCTTGCTCAACGTCTCGTGTAGATGATTTTTGGTGTTTTTAAGAACACATCAACATATTTGTAACATCTATTATTGTTTGCCTCTGTTATTTGAATACCCAGTAGCACCGGTGACTTAACTCATTGCTAGTAATTGATGATTATCGGTGGACTGATGGGTAGAATATACTTTTTTAAATAAAACAATACGGACACACACTAGAGTCCTATTAGACTTGCTGAATACCAAGCTACCTACACAACTTCTGTCTTGATTGATTGTTCTATTTGTACATTTTAAAATATAAAACACTTGCATTGTGCTTTACAAATGATTACCAATGGGTTACCCGTTGCTGGTTGATCTGAAAATTGTTTTCCAGTTAACTTTATTCCATTATCATATTCTCAAAATTGTACGGTATTGAATAATCTAGAGTCTTGGAACACCTAGACAGTGAAATTGTGATTATGAATTTTATGGCATTCAAAACATTTCGTTTGACATAATTCAAAACTATGTCTTTCAAAGAAAATGAAATTGTAGCTCACCAATACTTAAGAATTGATTCAAGTTGTGACATTTGATAACAAAACAAATCTTCACAGTTAGCCATTGCTCTCCCTGAATTAAGAATAATTGATTTGACATCCTTTGGCATTTCATATCGCGCATTGCATACAAAATATGTTTGCTTGATTTCAGTGAGCTGACTAGAATAAATAAACCAAAAATTATGAGTTGCTGATAAATATAGTAAAAAAAGCAGTCACACAGTAAACCCTGTAATAATAAATCGATAGTTGTCGATAGTAAGATAATATTATGGCCTGTTTAAAACTCTCAAAAACACAAATCTGAGTTAGACTATCTTGGTTCTATTATAATATCTTGGTTATAATAATGATAGGTTAATGTAGTGCCTGCTGATGTTATCTTGAGGAAGCCGTTAATCAGAATTAGATAATCTAAATGACATGAGTCACTATTTAATATTTGTGTACAAGTAGAAAGTCCACCCCTGTGGTAAAATTAAATTTATCATTCTTAAGAAATTATTTAAGAAATATTCATAAAGTATTCTTAAATCTCCTGAACTGTTCACTAACAGTTCATGAACTTTGCAAACATTCAGGAACTAATGAATGCCTTATGGCAGTTTGTGGACAGTTCATGAACAGTTCATGGACATTAAATGGCCTGCTTTTGACAGACGTTTTCGAGAACTGTTCACATATAATTCATACAAATTGGACTTTAATGTTTATAAACTATTTTTACAGGGGAGTACTGTAATTAAGGCAAATAACATGAAAACTTCAACAAAGAATTCAGAACTACCCCTGCAAAAACAGTTCAGGAGTTCATGAAAAGTTCATGAACGTTAAATGGCCCCAAATTTTCATGAACTGTTCATGAATTGTCTGTGAGGGTTCATAAACTGTTCATGAACAGTTTATAAACAGTTCAGGAAAATTGGAGCCATTTAACGTTCATGAACTGTTCATCAACTGTTCATGAACTCCTGAACTATTTTTCGCATGGGTATCCTTAAGTTTTAGAAATTTCTCTTAAAATTTAATTTGAAGAAATTACTTTTTTGGCAAAATAAAGGTCAAAATATCGTCTAACTATGAACTTGATCAAAATATCATTAAATTATTGAAACTGATTACTGAATTAGCTTCAGTGGGATCACTTACAATTTCAGTTGGTCTGTTTCCAGACATTTCAGATGTTCAATATCAAGCCATAAATTGAGATATTTCTCAGTGACGGAATCAAAAACAAACAGTTTGAATGTATCAATGCCTTCTTTAGTACGCAAATCTAACTTGCTCAACCAGTTTGAATTGGTGGGTAATTGATCAAAAGTTGAGTTGTTACTGTTATCTACAAGATAATAATTCAATAGTGTAAAATAGTACAACATATGAATGTCAGTCAAACTGGAATAACAATCGTGATTACTAATACAATACAACAATATATCGCTAATAATACTCAAATGAGTCAGGGATCAAAATGAAAATCCTTCAAATTACTTAAATCAAAATTAATTTCTTAATACAACAATACAACTTTTCTTTTTTAGCTGTCATTTGTCTTAGTTAGCGTGTGATCTAAATTGCTATATTCAAGTGAATTCAAACCACCCTTTAATTAATAAATTACTAATCTACAGTGAGGTCTGCTCGATCCAATAGTAATGATAAATTGTTTTGATATAGCGCTTATTAACTTTGATCATGTGGGTTTACAAAGGGTCAAATTGAAAATAAATATAAAGAGTACCCTATAGATTATATATCATTTAAGAACTTTTCAAACAAATAGGTGTTTGTATTTTTTTAAACTGTTCAATTGTTTTTAGCTTTACGGATGTCGAAAGGAACAGCATTCCATAATCTTGGACCCGATACTGAAAATGCCCTTTCACCATAACATTTTATTCGGGCTCCTGACTAATGTAGCAATACATTGTTTGTGTAATGTCGTAGTATGAATTTTATAATTCACTTCACTTGAAAGATAGTTGGGAAAGAGTCTGTTTAGAGATTAATAGAGAATAAACAAAAATTTTAACTCAATTCAGTATTTAACTGGTAGCCAATGCAGCTCTATCAAAAGTTGGTGTGATGTGTTTGTTGACCTACTGTGAAATGTTCTTTTACTGCTCATGAACTTTAATTTAACAAACTGTTTGTGAGATTCATGTAGTTTTCAATCACCTTTCTTATGAATAACCGGTATGTGTTCTGAAATGTCTGACAAAAGTGGGGATCCTAGATCCCAAAAGGCTAGAGAAAATTCAGAAGAAAATTGATAACCTTCTGATTTATGGGTCAAACATCAACAAAAGAATTCAGAAGAAAATGATGCAAACATTTTTAAGATTCCGGAAAGCTAAATATTTTGCCGAGCACCGTATGAATTGGTTCTGGTGTCTGAAAAACAAACTAATGTATCAGAGTGCATTAACATATATTTCCTTCTAGAACCCTAACTTTTTTGCTTCCAAAATGCTTTGATGTAAACAGCCTTTTATATTAGGAGTTATTGTCCTTAAAATATAGCAACAACTGCACATTTTGATTTTCCCACCAAAGAAAAGAAAGCAAATGATTTTTATTCATATTATAATAACTAGAATACAACCGTTTCCTCCACTTCCTTCTGAATTTTTGCTAGCACTCTCAGTCCAGGAATCTCCCAACATATCGAACCATGTAACGTATATTGAGTAATTAAGATTCAATACCTTTGAAAGTGTTTGAAAGTTTCTCAAATAATTTTGAATAATCCTGCTTCATATCCTCGGAAGGTATTAACTCTGAAATCGATTCCATGGCCAATTTCTCATTAGAGTCCATTGCATTTCCAACATTTGAAATTGTACGGGACTGATGCTGCGGTTTTGGAATTGATTTAATTGGATGTTTTTTGTGTATAAAGTGTACATTTGAATGATTCTGTGTTTTTGAGTTAGGTATCGGAGAGCTCTGTTGTTCGTCATGAAAGAGACTAACTGATCCTTCTAGCTCATTTGGTAAAAATACTGAATCTAGGTCTGAATCAAAAATAGATTCGTTATCAGTAATTTGTGATGTTTTCTTGCAAAGAGAATCGTTTAATTTCATCTTTTCCTCATTCCAATTTTTTGTATCAAAGGAATCTTCATTCTCAGGTAGTTCATAATCAGCAGTTAGATCAGATTCACTGTCATAGATTATGTTGCAGCTAATTTTTCTTGATCTTTTTACTTGCTTTAAGTTTGAGGAAGAGTTATTGAGATTTCTTTCAGAATGATGAACAATAGATTCATTGGAGACATCATTTCTTTCATCACCAATTATTTTTCTTATATGGTTTACCTTGTACACAAAAAATAATAACACACATTTCATGTAGTTCATGAATATTTTTATAAATTTTTCATTGAGCAGTTCATGAAAGGAATGCAACTTGAATATCAATTAATCGATTATCAATCGAATAATAATGAAATATCAACTAGCTGAATAGTAAAATGAAGTGTCTGAATATTTTGACTAATTTTAAATATGATTGCTGTTGTTTCCAAATTACAGCAATCTTTCTCAGATAAAAAATTCTTCAAAATCAAATGCACTTTTCGCCAATATAAAATGCGAATCGGACACGCAACAAGTATTTAACAGTGACATATTTCGCGTGTTTGGATGGTCTACCAGATTCCCTTAATTACCATAACAAAGATAATCTCAAGTTACGCACCATTTAAGGTCCATTTCAGGCTATGTTGTTATGACAATTAATTGATCGAACAGGCGTGATGAAACAAGAAACGTTTGTTGAACCTCACTTGAAGAAACAATTAAATGCCTATTAAAGCATAGTCACTAGAATATATGGTTAGGAAAGCGGTATTTGTCTCACAAGACTGCCACTCATGATCAGATGGTGCCGCACAGTTGCTGCCGACTATGTTGACTTGCAATATGCCACGCCTTCAATGGTGCACACGCAAATATCTGTCTTTTCATTTCAACAGTGTTTGGTAGCGGTCGCAAAGTTTTGCTGCTGTTATTTAGGCATGTTTTTACAAAATAGATTCGTTTATTATGGTTTTAACTCATGTAACTACTTGTGGTAATCATCCTTCGCTTTATATCTGGACTGAAAAACTTGGTGAAAAAACTGAAAAAAAAAATGATGGCAAAAGATTACCGGATATCAATTTATTTTCAAGCTCAAGAAGGTGAGTTTACAATTAAATTGCTAGGCCTGATCACTATTATAGCAATGATGTTTACAATTTGCATTCTGTCGTGATTAATGGATGGGTAAATATCGAATTTAAATTTGTATTTCGTTACAAAGTTGTTATTAGGCCAGAGGCACTATGATTAAATATATCTTCAATATATTAATATGATCATAGGGTTGGATCTTAACCGCTTGGTGTTGCTGTCGCTGTAGATTATTATTGTATTATTGTATTATTGTATTATATTATTATTATTATTGTGGTTTTTGACTTCTATAATCATCTTATAATTTCCCTTCATTTGTTTTCTAGATAGCACATTCAAGGAACAATGTGACCAATAGAGAAAGAAAGAAATATTAGCAGAGAGAGACAATCTCTGACCAATGCTCCGTTGCCGTAACGAAATTGAAAATTGCAAATAATGATTCACAACGGCATGGTTATTCTGCAAGCTTTAATGGACTTTAAATGGTATATTTTACAACCAGAATTTATTCCAACAACAACTATGAGCATATATTTGCTAACTGTTAACTATATGAAGAAAAATGACGGTATGATTTTAGTGGAAAATTTATGAAATATACCCTGCTTTGAAGTTTGGCTCGCATTAGTATTTGCAACAATTAATCGTGAAAATGGAATAAAGAACGATATGCTGAGATCATCTTGTTATAATCAGCGTTACTTGTTTATCAGAAGAGCAATATACTGCAATGCTATACATATATGCCTAATGTTTTTACTTGACATACTGAGGTGAATATATCTACTGCATTCTATTCAAAAGGGAACTTGATTAACAAGTTGTAATGTAGACTTGATAGCTATTGTCGATTATTTATTGTTCAACAGTAAGTTCACAAATGTTTAATAAAGACATTGAATTAATTTTCTAGAATTAAATTCTGGATGAGTAATGATCAATCTTTTAATTTTACATACAAGCATTTCATCAAAGGGTATAAAGCTCAATATGTAGACTATGTACTTCATATAAATTGTATTTGTTAGCGGAGCATGTTCATAAACAATGTTACAACATGCTATATCGGATAAATCAGATATGTATTTATTACGCGATTGAAAATATGCTATCGCTTAGTATGTTTTGATTTATTCACATAAATGATTTGAATTTTACAATGTAACTATCGTCTTTTATGCCTATTCATCCGTTTTTGTATGTATTTGACTCTGGGCCGGCCAGAATCATTATTTAGATTTCTTTACTGTGCTATATAATGCATTGAAGAACTGCCATTGAACAGAAACTTAAAAAACTTTTTTCATAAAGAATTAAAGACATAATAGGATAGTTATATTCTGCATTTATAGATGCATAGATTTTAAGACAGTAGATAGCTATATTTTTGCGGTGGTAAAGCATACTATAAAGCTTCGAGGCACTGTGGTAAAAGGAATTGTATATTAAATCAATAACTGAAGACGACTTCGCTATTTTGATGTTGAGATTGTATATGCAATGAGATAACTTAAATTATGTATAATATCCTTAAAATAATTAATGCAACATAATAATAAGCGATGACTATAGCATAGCATTTATATAGAAGCTCCGTATTTACTTGATTGCATGAGAAATCGTATGCACCATCAAAACCACTTGAGACGGAAAAAGTACATCAAAGACATACCCCCTTTGATCAGTACCGCTTTCCTAACCATATATTCTAGTGACTATGATTAAAGCGAAGTGAGCAAACTGTTTCAAACTTCTCAACACATTTCTTGCACTGTAGAAAAAAATGTTTGTGTTTTCATTGTTTATTTGAATGGTAACAATAGAACAAAAGATTTTGATTAATATTTTATTGGAATTAACATTTCTTCATCGCCACAACAAAGTAAATGTTGAACTATTGAATAAGAATAGCAAGGAAAAAGAACCCCCTGGAAATTAATGTAGAAGGGCATGTCAAAACATCCCTGCCGGTGTATAGGCTCTCGAGGAAATCGTACTTGAAAATAAGAAGGTACCATTTGATTTCTAAAAAGAATATAAAGTACATTAGCTTTTTATACAAATCTTACCTGAGCTACTGAGAGAAATCTTGACAACTTATATTCAACATAAAATTGCGATTTTAGAAAGAGAGGCATGCGATACTTTTGCACCCATTGAAATCCTTCCTTCTGATCAAGAACCTACAAAAATTGGAAATCATGTCACAAGTAATACTCAAAATGGTACTTGTGCAAAAATGTCACTGAATTCATAAACACATTTCAAACAATTCATAAACTGGTCATCAAATTGCTCTTGGACTATTCACGAGAGTCGCGCAATTTAATGTTCATGTCGTTTTTTCACAAGGGTATAGTTTAATTTCTTGAGAATCGTAGATCTTTGCTTGCAAATGAAGCAAATGAGTATAAAAGTATTCAAGGATTAACCTTGAAGGTCTAACATCCCTTCCGAAACTATCCCAACAAATAGGAAACATTTATACCAAAAGCACTATGGACACGCAAATGGACAAACTCTTATCAACATTGTTCACCCGTTATCTAGAAATAAGCATTGGAGCATTGGAAAACTTGCTAAGAATATACAGAAGACAAATTGCAAAAAGAAACTAGGCTATAGATGGGTGGAAAATTTTAAAGTAAACAAATAAAGCTTTCTCGAAATACTAGTACTGTACTACCGGGCAAACAAAATAATATTAAGAGAAAATAGTACCAGAGTGTTTAATATGATAATGGGAAAGTCCCATCAGTTCAACACTTACAATAAATTGCTCTTAGAGAAAAGAGAAGTTACCTACTTCTTTATCAAAACAGGTTATGAATGTTAAAAGGTATAATTTTTGTGAATGGTTCATGAACAGACCATAAAAGGTTTGGTTAAAAGTTAACGAAAATCAAGCAATTGGATTTTAATTTCCGAGTACGTTTTACAAAACTGTTTGTGGACGATTCATGAACAGTTCACGAATATCCATAAAGTTTATGAACTCAGTAAGTTTTGCAGGGGTATAAATAGAAGTGAAGAGGGACATGGGCACGGGCGCCTCTGAAATACCATCTGGATCAGTGGATCAAAATAACACGAAAGAGAATTTCTTCCAATGAAGCAATTCAAATAATTTGTGTGGTTTTGATAACCCGGGTTCAGAAACATTTTGACAAGCAGTATGAAACAGTGAAATTAATGAGGTGATTTTGCCTGATGACACACCTCCTGCCCTCCCCTATAAATTCCCACGGGCCGCCACCGTGCAAAGCACAAATAATTGTAATCTACGAGCAACTGTAAAATCAACAGATGATGATAATGTTGATACATACCTTAGTGAGATATTTGATTTTTGTTATGCATCTGTTTTCAACCTCAACATTTTGGGGAATTAACACTCTTGAATTAGATCTCTCCGCATCATCGTTAGAAATCAAATGTTTTCTGAATTCTTCAAATCTTTTGGAAGTTTTACTGTACACAAGTTGCTCTGGAAAAGACTACAGAAAATACAGAAAGCCATGATCAGATACATAGTCAGATTACATGTACCATGTGTGAGTAGATATGATAATATAATGATACATTTTCAATCATATATAATTGTGATTGACAGACCCCCGGGTGGTAACTTCTATTGCGCTTCGACGGGGTTGTTCAAATGGGACTTTGGCAGGAATGACCATACAAATATTTCAAATAATGAAAAAGATACCCCAAATAATATTTTTGAATGACAGATTCAACCAAAGACAATGAAAAAAAAATGTTCTTAGGCAAAATTTGTTTGCAAAATCAAAAAATTGCAAAGGCGTCAAAAGGATACCTCTAAAAATTGTAATAACTAAGCATAACCTAAACATTTTTGCTAGGTTTTGAAAAAGGTAACATTTAATATTTGAACATCCCCGTATACCAAAGTATAAAAGTTACCCCCCGGGTGACAGACACCTTGTAAGTCCAAGCACTTGTTCCAACATAAAAAGGGGATATTAAGCGAGGTTGACTGTATACACCTTCAAAGTTGTAGTTTTGGGAATAATAGATGAAAGAAAACGTATCCAGCAGGATCGAAACGAGCAGCTAAATATAATCAATATTCAATGAAAATGTTTTGCACGTGGAAATACAAATGTACAATGTAGTAATGTTAGCCGAACGCAACAGTCAAACTCTGTTGTCGTAAAATATACCGTTCCTTTTTTGTTTCATAAAATGGGAAATCGAAATACAAGATTCCATGATGAAGGTCAATTTGACAAGGGAAGAATCTTGCTATGCAAATACTCAACAATGATAAGTACTGTACGGATAGAAAAAAGGTTTTATCCAATTCTGCTGTGTCCCAAAAAGCAATACAGTATATATTATACACTTTAAAAGAAAATTAAGTTCAGTAGATCATATGGAGACCGGAAGCAACATGAGGCCAAGAGGTGAGCTAGATTTGAGGGGCATTTCCCACAAAATTGATGCCCTTGGTAAAAAATACAACACCGCATTAATATTTAGGCAATGTACAAAAAAAGGATGGTTTCAATATTGTTCAAGTTGCCAACTAGCACCGTGGAATTGAAACAAATGTGCTGCCTGAAATGTTAAATTGGAAGTGTAGACTTTTGAGCTGAAATGGCCGATGAGGTATTATACTTTGGCTTCATATTTCAATTCTGGGGGAAAATCAATTTTTGGATAAGCTCAAGTTAGAACCAGATTCTAGTATGATTTATTGGCATAGGCCTAATATAGCAGAGATTGATTTAGTACAATTTTCTTCAGAAATTAGGATTATAATAGCAATAATGAATAGCAATAAAATCAAAATTTGGTTGTTGAAGACAGGCGGTACGAATAACAGGGTTATAATATTTAACTTACTGATAATGATAAAAATGCATTGAAGAATTCAAGAAATGATTCATCTGTTTCTAATAATGACTCCTGTATGAAAATAAAACAAAAGTATTGCATGTGTAGAGATTATGGAATAATGGTTATTCTAAAATATAACATGATGTCATAATTGAATGTAATCCTGCAGTTACACTACAAAAAAATAATTGAGTTCATGAACTTTACAAACTTTCTTGAACAGTTCATAACCGCCTTATAAAGAGTTCAATAAAGTTCATGAACAGTTCAATTGAACTGTTCATGGTGGTCAATTGGCCAAAAATGAGCTGACATTTATGACCTGTTCATGAAGATTTAATATTCATCAATTGTTTTTACAGGGATCTGATTAATTGGTTGGTTCATGTGTCTGAAAATTTAAGGATAAACCTGTCAAAAAATTCCTGCGTCGAAATTTACCAATAAAACTTTGTCGTAGGTTCAAAGCTGAAGAGGAATGGGAATATAAAAGTTACAACATCTCCATTTAAAAAGCAGAATTATGACGAATTTAATTTAATCCAAGGACCACGTTGTAAATAAAAACATTGAACTGAAATTGAATTTTAAATCATTAATGCAAAATTTAATTGACCTTTTGCAGCATAAACAAATTTTATTTTGAAAATTGTCTTAGTTTAGAATAGGGCTACCACACGGTACACACTTGCAAATGTTTGTATTCATATTTAATACACTCAGAAAAGTTGCAAGACAATAGGGAGTAATGAATATCAAATATAACCAGCTAGGCTACACATACATCGATATTGTTGAAATATAGTTGATAAATATAATAGCTGTAGTTGGCTATATACAGTAAGAAGAGGATAAAGGAAGGCATTGTTATGATCAATCGTGATCTCAACTTCAACTGATTTTCTTTAACATAAAAAATCAACTTACATGTTATTCGCAGCGTCATGCTGTTATGATATTAAAGAAAGTCAGTTGAAGTTGAAGTCACGAGGGATCATAACATGGCCCAGTTGATAGGATATCTACTATAGGATCTACTATAGGATACGATAGGATAATCTATAGACATCTTACACGAATTCTATTAGATTCTTATAAGATTCCTATATAATTCTTAAAAGATTCTTATATAGGTTATATAGGAGAAATTAGTACAATTTCAAAATAGGGGTAGATGTTAATACGTCTTTTAGATTATTGAAAGCTCTTGTATGACTTTCATTCCAGGAGAATTCAAACGATGGTTTGAATAGTTCTCGTAGAGGGCTTGCCAAGCTACTGATCCATGGTGTAAATTGCCCAAATTGATTCACATCATTAAAGCCATAAATGGCCGTAATTCTGTGCGAGTATTAGGTTGTGGAAATAAACTAATTGCATCCGATTTACGTGGATCCGCTGTAATTCCGGATTGTGATAAAACATATCCAGCAAATTTAACCTTTTCTTCAGCAAAATGAAATTTTTCTGCATTCAGTGTTATATTATGTGTTCGACAGAGTTCTAATGCAGTGTACTAATGATTCTTATCACATGTTCTTGAAAATTATTATCATCTGCGAGAATATCATCAACAATTGTGAACTTTTGAAGTCCGGAAAGGGCGATATCACCCCTCAAATTGTAGGCATCATCTGAAGCTATAAATCCCATTGGTGAACGTAAATGTATATATCTACCCCATGGGGTCATAAAACAAGTTAAATCTCGTGAATTTTCATCAAATGGTAATTGCCAATACCCGTGTTTGGCATCCATCGTACTGAAATATTTTGAAGCAGGTAAGACAGCAGTAACAACGTCAAATCTATCGGTCTATCGCCGACAAGTTCCCATACCTTCTTTTGAATAAGTTTCTCTATCATCTTTCAACATTTTCCCGTTGTGCATATGGTATCAGGTGTGCATTTTAAATTGCTTCTGGTTTTACATCATCTTTTAATTGGATAGACATAGGCTCGAAGTTCATTGTTTTTAATTCTGTTTCTAAGGAAAATATGTCCTTATATGTCTCCATTAAATTATTTTTGATTTTGTAAAATTTCACCATACGTTGGATTTTCAGGGTATTTTTCAGTATTGTCATGACAACCAGCAATGTTAAAATTAGGTTCGCTAAATGGTTGGGGAAAGGAGGTGTGCACGATATTCAATTCTTTACAAGACATAAACGGGAGATAAAAATAATCAAGATTTTTACAAACAAATACATTATCACTACTATACACAATTTCCCTTGTAGTTTTATGTTTAGCTTGATAAAACCTAACACTTTTATTTTAGAGCCGTCTATGACAGAAATTAAACTTTTTGTTTTTGTCAACTTGTCAAATCGTATGTTCAAAGCTTTCATGTGTTGTACCGACATTACCGAGCCTTGTGCGCAAGTGTCGGCAATAACTTTGCACTTACCCAAATATTTAGTAGACTTGTGACAATACATGTCAACATATATTTTTGGATCAGCTTGGCTCGTATTCGCAGAAATCGTAATCCCATTCAGTTTTATTGTAGTGTCATCAGCATTAGTCGACTTCGAGCGGCATACCTAAGAAAAATGATTTAATTTGTTGGAATTAGTACATGTCTTTTCTTTGCAAGACATTCTTTTCCTTCATAATGGTGGTATCCACAATTACAACATCTCTCTTTACTTGGCTTTTCTGTCTTTGGTCTTTCACTGTGCATTTTCCTGCGCGATATCGTGGACTCCAATGACTGCATTGTATTCCGACCGATATTCCCTTTCTCTTCATTGCAACATATTTGAGGGTCTCTGTCAATGTGGGATGTGGTGTCTTGGCTAACAGTTTTTGCCTAGTATCGTTGTCTCTTACCCCCACTGTTATCAAGGTTGCCATCCTATCAACCAAGGTCTATGTATCTTTCAATGCAGCGCTGATTGCTTTGACGCAACAAGCAGTATAGAAATCGTCAAATGCTTTATTATCTTCTTGACGACGTTGTATATAACGTTTAATTGGTCTAATGTCAGATTTATTTTGCTTTTCAGGTACGTTTCAATTGTTTGAATAATAGTAGATAAATCTAATGAATTATCATTATCAGTAATGTCCATAGAATATGCCACTTTTTTATAATAAAGACAGAGAACAAAAGCTTTTAAATGTTGCAACATGTTGCCCACGGCTTTGGCGAGATATATCCACCACTGTTGCATAATTATCCCAGGCTTTTCTCCATTGAATGAATCGTTGGTATTTTAAATCATTCTCCATCATTGGTGGCTGTTTTGCTGTTAGCCTACTCTTGCCCCAAGCGAAGGGCGTTGTCCTTGTGGCACATTATTGTCATCATGCTGTATCTTTTCTGTTTTCAGTGTTAAATGTTTGAGAAGAACATTGAATTGTTGTTGCTGCTGGTACTGCTGCTGGACCATCCTTTTCATTAAATTAGCAACGGAGTAAGCCTTTCCTTCAGCGCCATCAGTGCTGCTGCCAAGCTGGATTTCTTCAATCTGTCAACGGAGTTCCTGGTTCTCTATTTCCAAGTACGCCTTAGTTGGTTTTGCCATGATAAACCACCTATATATGCTTTGTTATATATTCATGAAAAGCTGTTCAATTTGTCCCTAATTAAACATATAAAATTAATTTAAATATATCGGTTTAAAATATCAACTGCGCCATGTTATGATCCCTCGTGATCTCAACTTCAACTGCTGACTTTCTTCAACAAATACAATCTACTTACATGTTATTCACAGCGTCATGCTGTTATATCATTACATCTATATCAATATACACGACTGTTTGGTGACACCTCCCCCATCTTATAATCCTATAGGAATCCTATATAACTTGTATAATGATCTTTTAAGAATTATATAGGATTATAAGAATCTTTTAAGAATCTTATAGAAATCCTGTAAGATGTCTACAGAAAATTTCATCCAATTTCTTATAAGAATCCTTAGTCCTATAGAATTATTTTGTAAGGGCAGACCAGCTTTTCTAAGTTGATGTTGCCCCATTGAAGGGCAGGCGAGAAGAGTTGATACATTACAGACAGTGATTTACTTTACAGCGTATAGGCTACAGCCTGCTACAATTTGTGATGAGCTTACATGAACCCCCTGAACTTCTCATTACAAGTTCCTAAACTGTACGAACATTTATGGGCATATATGAACAGTCCGTGAACAGCTTTCACACGGAATACGTTATATTTAGTCTTGGTCATAATACAACTTACAAGGTTTGATAATGAAGAAAGTTGTATCGAGTCTGAAAGTAATAAAATAAATTCAACTAATAAACATCTTGCTAGGATTAATGCGATGGTAAAAATATGAGAGTTACTATGCCTTCCTTCTATGCCTTCTGCTTGTTCTTTATTATATATCCTTAAAGCAGATACATGAAGAGATAGCCTAAAGGCCTACGCGGTAGGCTATGCAACATCTAAGTCAGACATATGTAATAATAATTGGTGGAACGAGGTCCGAACTGAAGGCTTTAGGAAAACATTTTTCAAAACAAAATGCAAACAACTGGGCTTAGGCTAGGGGACTAACATGTTACAAATACAATGCATTAGGCCTACAAGTACTGTAAGCTCCCAACTGATGAATTGTGAATGTTCCGCAAGACGGCATTACCTTCTATTCGATCTCCGTATGAGCTTTCTTGCCTCTCCATGTTGCCATAACCTTGCTACACAGAGAACAGACGTGACAACGCAACCAGAAGGAAAAATCAGAAGTCAATGGAGTCTGATTCTAGAACTTTCAACTTTGCAAGTTGTAGCTTGAAGTCTACATTCATTTGCCATCCTTCAATATTTTCATGAAAGATTAATGAAATTCAGCTTTACAGATAATGACTTTTATATTATTTTCTTGAGAATAATTGTACTCAGCTTTAGAAGCTAGCAGTAGCCTTATTATTCTTCATACTTTCGAATCAAATCATGACATGCTATATGACCGCCATTTTTGATCTTTTGATGTTCAGGTTACCAAGGGATGGAAACAGGTTGACATGCGGATAAGGGGCAAAATTCCCAAGGGTTGTCGATCTGCGTCCAAATAATAATGAGATATGGTAATTTCTTGGGATTGTTATAGTTATACAAATATCTGGCTTGCGTTGAAATTTTGAAAAGATCAGCACATTTGACGGTACAAAAGACTCCATTCATTCATGATATATAGTGAAACCTGTATATAACAGCCATTTATGAGAGGTAGATAAATTGACCATTATATGCAGGTGATCTTTATATACAGGGTTGATTATATTGAAAATACATACCAAGAATGTGACTATAACAAAATGACTGTAATTCTTTCTCCTATAACAAAATCTGATCAATTAGAAATGCATTTCTGGTATAAAAATTTCTTTTGGATAACAAAACATTTACAGTATCAAATTTAGAAACAACACCAGGCATAACCAATTTGATTGTTTTCTGTTGACTAATTTCAAGACACTTCACAACAGGATAGCTGCAGTACACTCACGGCTGTAACTACATGCTTCTGACCGGGGGTAAACGTTTATGTAAACAGGAGCCAGGTTTTTTGTCAATTTCGCATTAAAAAAGGCGACGTATTTGCATATTCGAAAGCTTCAGTACTGTAATATCTCCAAAGTTGCACGACTTTGCAATTTTTCATCTCAAAATTGCCTGAAATATGGTTCAAACATTTTTATTGGGGAGTTGTAACCCCCCCCCCCCCAATTTATGGTCGTATGTCAATGTACAGAAACCAACAATCAACCATGACATACTGTAATACAGAATGCTAGACAAACCAAAACGCTAAAAAATATCACCAGACATAAAATACTGTACAAATTTGTTCAGAGGATTGTGAGTTTGAATTTTCAGTCCAACATTTTTCATTTTCTTAGAAACGGTGCATTTTTAATAAGACATGAGCCTTCTCAAAACAGTTTGGTCTGTGGAATATGCCCAGTCAGGGCGGTCATCAATCACTCCTGTAATATTCAGTGAAACCTGTATACACCAACCACCTTGATATCTTGACAACTAAAACCAATAGGCCGCAAGGCTAATTCAATATAATGATGCTTCGTCCCCAACCCTATAGATTACTGAAGTAACCATTAGCGACAGGTGGCTGTAATATAGAGATACCCATTATAGAGATAGAGCATTTTGATCTATACGTTAAATCTCAACAAAATTTCAGCAGGAAATTTTAAAAATTTGTCATCATTCTGAAAGGCTAAACCTTTTGTCTTACACTGACGTGGAGTTTTGACTGTATAATCATATTTCAATTATGCAATTAGCTCAAAAATTTCTAAATTCACACAAACATCACATTGATGATATAGTTTAGCTATTTTGAATATAAATATTTAATATTAATTTCAGTAATACAACCAACCAAACACAGCATTCCGTAACACCACCATCACAATCAATTAGATAAGAAAATTAGTAATTAAAAAAATAAAATAAAATTTCCTAAATTCTCCAAATAGAATTTTCTATGCAGGCTAATTGATTGCTTGCAATACAATAATATTACAATGGCATATCTATATCTCAGTTTATACAGTTAAACATGCTATAACGGTCAACCCTATACAGCGAACACATGTCTATAGTGGTCATTCTTAACATGTCTAAATTAATATCTTTTTATCTGTCTGTCAAAGAATTGAGTTCAAGATATTATTGCTTGCTTTCAAATCTCTTCATGGCCTAGCCCCTGTATATCTGAAAGAATTTTTAGAGGTTTATAATCCTCCAAGACGTCTTCATTCATCATCCAAAAACAATATGTTATATGTTTTATGTTTATATGTTCGCTCAAGTAATTTAAACTAAATTAAATTAAGTAAATTAAAACTTAAAAATCAAGGTAAAATTTATCATGAAATATAGAAGATCGGAAAATAGAGAGTATTGTGAATCAAATATATTTGTATTTGACTTAAAACTACACTAATAGATCATCTTTCAATTAAAATCCTTTCTTCAAAATACATAGTTAAATCAGTTTCAATAAAAGTGACATTTATAAAATTGTATCCACATTTGAAATGTATATTCTGTAGTTATGAGTGCTTTAAAAATTTATCTTTTTAATCCTTGAAAATTGGCGCAAAATCGATCTGTTAAATTTTTGAAATCTTAAAGAATCAAATCTACAATATTGATAAAATGTACTTTAAAAGCTTTAGCAGTAAACAGACTACTACTGTTTATTTTATTAAATTTGATGCGAATTTTCAGCGCATCCCCGATATATGTAACAAGTTGTAAGTCAGTCAACCATTGTTTTTTGTTCAAAATTATACGGGATCTTTATAATTTGGTTCTGTCGAGACAAAATAATCTTCCAATGTTGCTTGTAAGTAATCAAATGTTGGACGTTGTTTAGGATCTTTATGCCAACATTGTAACATGATTTGATATAATGGTTGAGGACAATTATTTCGTTTTGGCATACGGTAACCTCTTTCAACATTTGTTAATGTTTCTGCATTTGACATACCTGGATAAGGTATTTGACCTTTTGTGATTAATTCTGTCAAAAGAACACCGAATGCCCACACATCAGATTTGATAGTAAATCGATTATAAAGTGCGGCTTCAGGTGCAGTCCATTTAATTGGAAATCTTGCTCCTGCTCTGGCATTATATTCATCATCCTCAATCAATCTTGCCAAACCAAAATCAGCTACTTTGCAAAGGTAGTTATCTCCAACCAAAATATTCCTTGCTGCCAAGTCACGATGGATATATCCTTGGCCTTCAAGGTATGCCATACCAGATGCAACCTGAGCTGCCATGTCAATAAATATTGGTAAAGTAACTGCATCTCCTCCTTGTGATGTTAAGAAATCCAGCAAACTTCCATTAATCATGTATTCTGTGACAATGTAAATTGGTTCTTGATCTGAACAGATGGCATACAGCTAGAATAGATGGTAAATTTCATTATTATCCTTTATCAACATCAATCTACGGTATATCAATGTCCTTACTATATGAGGACTACATATGCAGTAGTTTAATATTTTATTTACGTCATCGTATAATTGTCTATTGTTAATCATTTCCCGTAAATCTATAAGTGTGTAAACTGTACCACGCAAACATTCTCTTTCACATCTTGCTATCTTACTGTACGGTTATGTCTGTTATATCAAAGAGCTCTGACATGGCCATAGTAGCCCTTGACATCTCTCCCTGTAATGTCAACAGACACGGCCTACCATTATTATAATAAAGAGTAACTAAACTTAATTGATTGGGTCGTTATTTAATCGGGCATATGTCTGTATATTTATTACTTTGACTCAAAAAATCAAACATTGGAAGGAGGGATCAACAAAAATGAACACATCCAAATTATTACTGTTAGCTTTGCTGCTGTCTTTCTATTGAGGAGTTAGCTCAACCTCTAGGCATATCTTGGCATAACTGACTTACAATATACATAATCAAACTTTTAATATAAATTACATTCATGTCACAAAAAGGCTAATTATCAACTGAAAATGAAAGAGGCTAACAATTCTTCTCTTGTAGACTGCATATTTTTATTTCTCCTCCATGGATCAAAATAGCAAATAAGCAAATAAATAATGCTATTAAAGCGCATGTTTTTTTATGAAATAGCTACGAGGATCCCTCCTTCGGGAATTTAAAAATTTAAAAACAAAAACAAGCTCCTCTGTCAAATATTAATTTCCTCTTTATCCATAAGTAATAGATGAAAAATTTAGCATACACACACGTATATGAAAGTGTTCAATGCTAGATAATCTCCTGAGAAAAACAGTTCGGGAGTTCATGAATGGATATTAAAATATGTGGTCAATTAACATCCATTCATGAACTGCTTATCGTAGGGGACGAGCGAGCATATCAAAAGTTCATGAACTGTTCATGAAGTCAATAAATGGTTTTGTAACTTTTTATTTCTGGATTAAAATCAGATATATAGGAATTTAAACCAATTATAGCCATGATATCATTCAACAAACAAATATAACCTGACTCTTGTAATAGTATGGCCAGAAAACTTGCTACTAAAGTTATACTCGAGCTGTTCCGATCTGCGTACAAGCGATTGCATAACACTGAAACTGCACTGTTGACAGTTTCAGATGACTTTATGATATCCTTACATAAAGGAGATTATGTGTTTCGCATCTCATTGGATAAGTCAGCAGCATTCGACACAGTTAACAACTCGCTTCTACCAAGATTGGAACATACTTTTGGAATAACTGGAATTGCTATGCAATGGTTAAGGTCCCATCTTTCTCATCCTACCCAATTTGTTTCTACATAAATGAATCCAAATCTGCAAATGATACCCCAACAGTTGAAGTACCTCAAGGCTTCGTCCTTGGCCCATTGCGTTACACCCTCTACACATACATCACCTGCTATCACATCAGGCACTACACATTATCACATCACGCGCTATGGAGTCGAGTACTACCTTTATGCTGATGATACTCAGCTATATCTTTCTTTCAAAGCAGAAAATGTTTTAGAAGCTAAATAACGGGTTGAGGAGTATGTTGCCAGCGTATTCAAATGGATGGATCAAAATGAATTAAAACTCAACAAAGAAAAGACTGAGATCATCCATACCCATTTAAAGAATAGACCTCTTACCTAACCTCAACCATTGCTGATTGGTTCAGACCAAATTTTTAGAGCAACACAATCCAAACATCTTGGATCTACTTTGATGAAAATATGTCTTATGATTCTTATATCTCAAATGTCTGTAGATCTTTGTTACAACATTTCAGAGGATTATCAAACATTGGAAAATACATTAACAAAGAATCAGCTGCTATTGTAGCGCATGTAGTACATACATCTGTATGATCTAAATTAGACCACTGTTAAATACTGAATTGAGCTCGAATTTTTTGTTAATTGTCTATAAATCTCTAAACAGATTTTCTCCCGATTATCTTTATTATTATTATTATTATTATTATTATTATTATTATTATTATTATTGTTATTATTATTATTATTATTATTATTATTATTATTATTATTATTATTATTATTATTATTATTATTATTATTATTATTATTATTATTATTATTATTATTATTATTATTATTATTATTATTATTAACGAGGTTACACACTGTAAACAAATGTTTATTTGTTTTACTGCTGAATCCCTTGAAAACAAAGCAATCAGCCACCCTTGCATAAACATATAACTTGACTTTCAACAGACAGGCATCGGATAAAGGGAGATTCGATGATCTGTGCTACTAAGTTTGTTGTTGTAATTAGGGTTTCCTGCTAAACTGAAATAATAATTTGTATTCCACAGGAATTTCTAGCCTGCGTGTAGACTAAAACATAATGAAAGTGTAAGTTAACACTATTGGGGTTAAGATAGGTTTCAGTCTGCACGCAGGCTAAGGGACTTCCAGTCTCCTAAGTTCTTGATGTAATCAAATTTGTTATGCATAAATAGTGAGGATTTCATGTCCAATTGATTTGTATAGACTATTTGTAAAATGCAGTTAAAGGTAAGTCATATGTCTTCCATTAAATACACAAACATATATTCTTAATATTCATGTAATCTTGCAATTATTTTACTTGGTAAAATATAATGATCTGATCGTTTATCAAACTAATTAACTTAATCTAATTATAGTTTGATATTCAAATCATAAATGTGATAATGCAAATAAAGTAAAAACGACCTGCACTAATTTATAGATACTGTACAAATTACTTTACTTGATAATGTACAAGGAATATACAAAATGACAATGCACTAGTAAATCAAAAACACTGTTGCTTTTTTTCGAAATTAGTTGTGGTAAAAATTGTCAGCAACCAGTCCATTGCGTACCCAATTGAACTTTGATTCCTGGGACTCCATTAACGGTTGACGGCACGTTATCGATTAACTAACACACAATGAGTAATTCCATTGATGGAAGAAATAATTTTAGTGACAAATAAAAATTATAGAAGTTCCAATAATTGGAAATAGGACAACAATATTTGATCATTTTCATAACCAATCCATATATATATATACTTTCAATTAGAAATTCTTGTATTTAGTTATTTAGGTAATAAATACCTAGAAGAGCCATGTCTTGTACAGGTACATATATATAGTCAATAAAAAGAACACATGTTGTAGAGATATGCACTACAGTTGGCATATTGTAAGCAATTGTGACAATATAAATACTTGCTCTCTATGATCATCTGTTGGTCATCTTGTACTTACTGATCCATGAAGTAATTAGTTCAATACCATATAAATCATATACAAACTGTGTTGTACATTTTATTGTGTAACATCTTTGTAACCAGGTTCCGTTGATACAAAATAATCCTCCATTGTGGCGGTTAAATATTCAAATGTTGGTCGATTCTGTGAATCCTTTTCCCAACAAGATCGAATAATTTGATATAAAGGTTCTGGGCATCCATTGGGACATGGCATACGATATCCTTTATCTACATCAGCGAGAGTTTCTGCATTTGTTCTGCCAGGATATGGTATACGTCCCTTAGTAATTAACTCGATTAGTAGAACACCGTAAGACCAAACATCAGATTTGATTGTAAACCGACTGTATAATGCAGCTTCAGGGGCAGTCCATTTAATTGGGAATTTGGCTCCTTCGCGAGCAGTGTATTCCGTATCTTCAATCAATCGAGCTAAACCAAAATCAGCGACTTTGCATAAATAGTTCTCACCTACTAGTACATTACGTGCAGCCAAATCCCTATGAATGAACCCTTTTGTTTCAAGATAAGCCATGCCACTAGCGACTTGTGCTCCCATATCAATAAGAGTAGGCAGAAGAAGTTTATTACCGTCACCTTTTGTCAAATAATCAAGTAAACTACCATTGCACATGTATTCCGTGACAATGTAGATAGGTTCGCGATCCGTGCAAACAGCATAGAGCTACAAAAGAGTGGATGAGGAAATAGTTAGTGGAAAGGATTAGTAGAAAATATATATAATATAAAGAAAGTGCAGGCAAATAAAGATATAGTACGTTTCAGAAATTATTAGCTAAATATCAACAATCTATTGGAAATATACCACATCTATTAATCCCTTCCTGAATGAAATGTATCCTTTCATGTTTATACTGTTAGGAGGAAGCTTGTCATTTAAGAAGCTATGGGATCTTATTTGTCTGTAAATAATTGCTCCTTATGAATGTTTCTGATGGTTAGACAAAAACGTTTGCATCGTGGTGTCAGTATGCGATACAATAACTGGCCCCGGAAGGCAAGCACAAAATCAGAAAGTTCTGATTTTTGTTTTGTTTTCCATTCAAAATTAGCCTTTTTTGTTCGGCTGGCTGTCACAAAGTGTGAGATCCTGAGAACTTGGTTCCTGGAAGGCCAGCACGAAAGCAGAAGGTTTTCGAATGATTTTGTTTTCATTTTAAAAATTATCCCTCTGTCGATTTCCAACTTGATTTCATTTGGTACCAATTTATCAGAATTTTCAAATGTTTGGAATAAAATTTTTACCTGCTACCATTCTGACACATTGCTTTTTGGTTTTCAAATTTGCATTTATTTGAAACTGATATCATCAAGCTTTAAAACGAGTCAAATTTCAGAACATATGATGAAATTCTTTGCGAGTTTCAACAATTAAAAGATAAAGCTCTTTGTTTTTGAATTACCAGTTTAACTAGTTTCTACCTGAGCCCTTGGTTGTGATGGATGGAAAAGATTGAACAATTTTTCATAATAGCTTTTAATGATTACATGATTACAAAATTCTATGTATGACATCACACCGCATGTAGTGAAAGTGTTTTGAATGGTCAAAATAGATTGCAGGCTCAATTATTGGAATAAATGATATTAATGTAACATATTTTATGTTTGTTGTCCACTTTGAATTGTTCACTCGATATATGAATGACTGTTGTCAGATTATGTGACTTTTGCTCTTTATAATTGTTTCAGTTGGAAATGATCAGAAAACTTGATAAATCTATCGATTCCATGATAATTATGACCTTACGAAAAGGATAAACCAATCGACATCAAACATTGAAAAATGATGTTAGCGCCAAATCCGAGCCCTTTCCTCTGACAGTCTCTTCTGCACCGATCATAAAGTTAATTTGAAAATTTGATTGAAAAGAGTATTATATTTTCCAACAAGGAAACGAGTAATCATATTAATTAACATAAAATGATCAAAAATAGACCATTATCAAATGTGTGTGCATAGCTAATTACTGACAATATGATCAACTTCTCTATGAGATGAATCAGAGAATAGGTAAATATAAATACAGGGAAATGTGTATCCCCCTATTAAATAAGCAAGCAGCGTAGCAGAAGATGAGGCTACAACTAAATATAGACTAGAAAGTACTTTTTCGCACTACTAAAAGTTGACTTTCAATGAATACGTTTTCTTTTCAAGTACATTATGCTTTTGATATGGTACAGACTTTTCAATTATATATAGCTATACCGTATGCCGACATAAGAACTATATATCTCAGAAAAGGCAGCATATTTATCAGCACAATAATCAAAAGAAAAATCAATAACCAGCTTGACTTGAAATGAATCTAAAGTTGAGCTCCATGTTGATTTGAAAAAGCTGATTCAGGCCACTTCAAAACTTTCATTTGTCTTTGCATATGACATAAATACACTTTTTACTATATCACATGACATGAAGGAGAGTTCCTGTATTGCAGTGCATTGAATTTGGCATAAATGATTGAGGTGTTAATACATAGTGCTCAATACAATTTTAAATTTCAAAATACAGTATATGATTAAGTTAAATTCATTGAGTATTATACTCAGAATTATACCATGCCGTGATGGAATGGAAAACAGTTCATTATCAAAGTCATGACCAAAATTATTCTTGGCAATGTTAATACATTATTAAAGTCAAACCTGTCTCAACTGAACACCCAACAGACTAAATGGTTATTCCAGTAAGCTGTAAGGACATGTCCAGATAAGACAAGTGTCAGCTTAAGAGATGAGAAATGACCGTGTTGGACAATGTCATCTTACAGCAGTGGTAAACATATTGAAATTGTCAACAGCAGACCTTCAGGTGTCTGTTTAATGCAGGTGTTAGGCTAGTACAGCTGCTGTCCGGGAGGACAGGCTCGACTATATATTATGCTCAAAAAGGCAAACATTCTTGCTAAAATGTTACAATAACATCTTACAATTTGTATAAGTACAATCAAATGTGGCTAATTATATCCTCTTCTGTCTCACTTTGCTGAATATCCCCACATAAATATGATTTCTATATCCATTTTCCATACAAACTCTCGTATTTCCACATTGCTTAATGTCCCACTTTCTATATGAGGGGGATATTAGGTATTTTTTATTGAGTATGATTAATGTTAAAAAATAAAGCAGGATACTGTACTAACTTATAGCAAACATAATTTACCTGTACAAGATGTTTATGTCTCAGACTCTTCATGATACCAGCTTCTTCAAGAAAACTATTCGGTGACATAGTACCAGCTTTTAGCGTTTTCACAGCAACTTGTGTTGTATTATTCCATACACCAGCCCATACTTCACCAAATTGACCGGCACCTAATCGCCGAGTCAGTCTCAGAGAATCACGTGGGATTTCCCAGGCATCTTTAGCAAGACCACCAGTTGCTGGCTTGTCACCAGGACAAGGTAATGTTAACGAACATACCAGACCATCAGCATCTTGTATGTAATGTTTAACAAGTTCGTGGAGACTATTGAATGGTGCTCTTGATGTGATGAAATAGCCTCCTGTGTCCATTTTTCTAATACGGTAATGTTTGACACTATCACCGTCTCTTGCACTCAATGAAAAATTACCAGGGGCAGATTCTGCCTTACGGATAAGAAATGTTCCAGTTGGAAGGCCTCGCATCAAAAGACGTTTTTCTGCTTCGGCACGTTTTATATCACCAAAGAACCAACTGAAATAAATCACAATGATATATGATTAGCAGCATATCATAGAATAAGGGTATTTTCATCCTCACATATACTTGAAATGTTTGAAATTACTTTTGTGTGAAATTAAAAGTTTCTATCAACCAAGACATGCATGACTTGTATGTAGGCTTACTCTTGGTTAAAAAAACAATTTTTCAGCAACCAAATTCCTAGGTATCTTATTATTATATACTTCAATAAATTACATAAACTTTGATTTCACATCTTATCTATGGTAAGCCTGTTTAATGTTTATCATTCAGACTTTTGTTGAGTGAGAGTTTTGAAAACTTCATATGATCGATAACAATTCGTCACAAAATTTACACATATTTAAATCATCCCTCCCGTTCAACATTGGTTGAATATATTTGCATAATTATGGGTAAGGCAATGTCCCTGCTTTGCATGTGAAAATATTTTTATTGAACTTTGAAGAGCCGCATTCTGAAACTTTTGTCAACTTTAGCGTAATGTTCAAACTTGTCACATCCAAACAACAAAAACAGTAGAAAATAGTAGGAATAAGACACTTGATCCAAACGATAACAATCGATATAAATGTTTGTCCACAAAATTACACCAAGTAATGAATATAACATAGTTATGAAATGCTCAATAATCAACATTTTACAAAACACACAACATAAAAACGGCTTACAGAACTGACTGATGTGTGGTACATGCCTTGAGTCATTGATGTAACACGAAAACACTTCAGTATATAAAATAGGTACTTTATTATAAAATATTATATTTTATTGTTAAATTTACAGACATCACATCAGAATCGGACAAAAGAGGGGATCCTGGGAACATTGATCTCGGAAGGCTAGAGTAAAATCAGAGAAAATTGATCATTTTCTGATTTATAAGTCAAACAACAAAAAATTCAGGAGAAAATGTTGAGAATATTCCAACATTCCAGAAGGCTAAACATTTTGCCAGACACTGCATCACATAACATAAAGAAACTATCCGATTACAGTTCAACCCAGTCCAATAAAACCCATCAACCAAGCAATTGAGTTTCTGGAAGGCTGGCAAAAATACAGAAGAAGCTCTTTTTCCCAAATTTGTCCACGCAGAAAGTTTTCTGAAGGTTTTGGAATAAAATTCAGGTCTCCAGAAGGAGAAAACATTCTTCGGACTCTGGTCTCAAGCTAGGGTCAAAAGGGAGAGCATTTTCCATAAAATATTTCCATGAATGTGCTTTGTTCTGTCAAACATCAAACATTGACTGGGTGTCAGGCGTTAGAACATTTTCAATAAACATTTATTTTGTTTCACTGAGTATTGTTCCTACATTTGGGAATAAGATCGGACTGTTTCTATGTTTGTTGTTGATGCCATCAGAAATTAAATACCATAGTCAAAAAATACCGCATAAAATGTATGCATAAAATATTTAACAGCAATCTAATTCAATGATGTCCTCAGCATTGGATCTAGGTACAATTTCAGCAGTTCATGGACAAAGTGCAAACTTGCTAATATGATTGACAAGACTGTGTAATCATAGTTTGAGGACAATGACGAAGCTAAAAGCCTAAAAGAGGGATCACCAGAGGCATTTACGACGAATGGATGATGTACGTTATGAGGAATAAGCATTTACATAAATAACACTTTAAAATATTGAAAATAGAAGATTCAAAGTGACATCAGTGTGCTTAATGTCTGGTCACGATGCAATCACAACCACTATCGCGCATTCATCCACAACAACAACACAATTATCAGACACTCTTTCATGTGTCGCTCTCAACTCCAATTGGACAGATGCCAGTCACATGATTTTTTGGACGACATTTTGTTCAGGCAAACCCAGGCTCACGAAATGTGAACAAAGAGTGCGAGAGTGATGATATCATGAATTCGAAAAACTTTTTGTTCAAACACAAAACCTTGTTTTCAATGGAACAAATATGGCCATTTTCGACAATAAAAGGTTGTGTGTCTCAACTCTTGTAAATAAATGGCTCTGGTGTGCAAAAGTAGCTCAGTGGCAGAGTGACCATGCATTGTGACCATGCGGGAGACAGGGATTTGATTTTTAGCTAATGCACACAATATTTTTTGATATTATATTATGTTGGTTGTGAAAACTTGACAAAAAAATCAAGACTACTAGTACAACAATTTAGGATAAATGTTTGAATTTAAATTTTGTATGCCATGAGTCAGCCCCATAAATCTACTACAGCTGATCAAATGCTGTTTGAAGGCCAACGCCAACTAACCATCTTATCTGTTTGCATGTGTAATCTGGTAATAGCATATACTTTTCATGAATCTATCTATTACAACAATTTGATAATTATTTTTGAAATTAAGAAGGACTTAAATTTGAATTTCCAAAACGTTTATACAGATATGATTAAGTCCAGCTGCACCAACAAGTTTTATTCTTTTTATTATTTTGCCAGTTTTAAATCTTTTTTTTCTATATTTGACATTATAATCATGAGTTAAATTTTACTATTACAAGGAAACTACTTTCTAATCAGTTAATTTTTATATCAAAATAAGTCACCATTTTGAAGGTTTGTTTATAGTTTGGTCGAAGTAAGTGTTTTCAATCAAGAATATAATTCTAGAACAAAAAAAGCATAGTTTGGAGTTTACAATTGAAAAATATGTTGGTATGGGGTCCCTATAAAGGAAAATATGTGGCATTTTATCGGTTTCGAAAGGATAGTTGAAAGTGGTGAAATTTAGTCAACATTTCCACACGGAAGTCATTGATGTTATTCTAACACATTAACAAACTATCTTAATATACGCAAAACTTGTGAATAGAAAATTACAAATATCAATTTCACAATCAAGTAAAAAATCAGGGCTCCACATTTAATTGAGTGTTATTCAACGCTACCAAAATGTAATTGTTCAGTTGTAAATAATGCTAGTTTGAAATTTCCTGTCTTCCAAAAATACGACAATGCGGAAGGGGGCCTAATGCACGATGTTCTTTATACCAACCATTTTGTTAATTTTATCTTACATTTTAATCAAAAGCAAATGGTCAGCTTAGTAATAATGTACTAGCAGATATTCATGGAATTACTTACTCTTCGGCTTCGTAACTTTCTTCAGGTGCAACGTAAGTGCTTGGTATGTAACCTTCACTATTTGTAACAAGTGATCTTGCAAACCACCAATCTCCATCAGAGGTATTAATAATTTGTAATCGTTCTCCCTTTTTAAAACTTAAATCTTCATTAATACGTGCATCGTAATCGTATAACGCTACAAAAACTGTAGCACCACCGGCCGTCGATGTTTGAAATCCAGGTCCTTGAGGAGATGTGATTAAATTTGAACCAGCAAATGGCGAAATAGCAGCTTGCTGTCCAAAAGAAGCCACCCCAGATATATTACTATTTGCTCCTGCACTGCTAGTATTTGTCACAGAATTATTTGACATGGGTGTATTACCAGTGTATTCATTTCTTTGTCCATTTAGTTCGATTGATTTGTTCTTACCTTTACGTTTTTTACGACCACAACTGTTTCCCATTCTGAAAAGATGAAGATGCCAGACGTACACCAGAAGAATTTAACGCCCTGTCTTAATGTTGTAAACAAATCATCGACATATCAACATTGTTAATAAACATACAAATAGCGATGCAGTTATATTTGTATCCAAACGTTAATATATTTAAATAACTTTTTCTCCAATATTTGTATTTGATCGTTTCTTGCTTTTGATTTGCGTTTTGTCTCTCCGCTGCTCGATTCTTTCACTTTTACGAAACGCTGAAAAACAAAATCTCTTACACGCATGCGTATTAGATGAAATTTGAGATAGCCTGGGAATGAGGGTAACGCCTGGTTACTCATCCGTACCTTATTTATGACACATTTGGATGTCATTTTCTGGTGACATCATTCATATTAAAATTTTATAATTAGTCACAGTCAGCTAATTTAACTATATATGATCTGTACAGGCATATGAAATTTTGAGTAAAATCCGAGGATAGTGATTTGAAACGAAAATATACGACTCGTTGTGTGTGAATAAGTACAGATTTATAACATTCTAAGATTTAATTGCATGTCTATAAGTTGTAAATATCACTATAATAATAATAATAATAATAACATAACGGTATAATAACGGGTATAATAAAGCCCATTATAAAAGGCAACTCATCTTGAAGAATATCCGAACACCGCTAAATATCAATAGCCTGCGTAACAGCCCCGAGGTTTGTTCCTCAAATCATTAAAAATTAAACCTATGACTTCAGCAAAACTCAGCTTCAGCAGACTTCAGCTGGTACACAGGATACTATATCAATTAACACAGGCTAATCAACATAGGAGAAACATCTTCGTTGTTCAATTTGAAAGATTGTGGCTCAGAAAAAGTCCATTGTCAGTCTCCGTTTAATTCATGGGTGTACCATAGTTAATTACCCGGAACCCGTATCTCTGTTAATAACAGTATATATGAATTCGTTGGCTGAAAGAGAATTTCCCAGGGACAGAATAAAATGTTCACGGCTCACGCCGCATAAAATAAAACTTCAAACTCGCTCCCTCCTCGTCCTCTCCTCAACTTTTCCATCGACCTCATCCGCATTCCGGAGGTGGATTATGTCTCTTCATTTGAATTTACTTCTGAACTGCGGGCAGGGTCAACTTCAAGACTAGCTATAATTGTCCCAACATAGTTCTGTATATGCTTCAACTGATGTTCAGATAGGTTTCAGGTTAGATATTGGTTATATACACCGGCCATTTACAGCACGGGCAAAGTATATTTCTAAACAAAATAATGATCATTGATCACAGTAATTGATTTCATTATCTGATTGTCCGACCATAACATGGACTGTTTGAAAGGCTAGGCCAGGCTAATCTGGTCGTTCTATTTACGTAGTTGTAGTTTGTGATTTTAATCATGTTTTGGCTCTAATCTTACGCCATTGAAGCATGACGAATTATAAATGTAAATGGCAGATGTTTTTAGATAAGCTTATGACGCTGATTCGATTCTAAAGAAGAATTTATAAAGAATTAATATGACATTACTGTGGCAAACATGGCCATCGTTCTCCTGGGCTGCTGGCAACAATTATCCCTTCAGATTCCACTCCATATCTATCCATCTCTTTGAAGTCATCAACTTGAAGACTTGGTGCTACGATGAGTAACTATGAGGACATTGAACTATAATAATACTCTACATAACTGAATTTGTTCCTACTTTATATACTTCAAACAACAAAATTTGTATACAGTATCCCGTATATGAAAAATAACAATGAGCGGAATAGCTTCTTTGTCATTAAAACAATTTTACAGTTACCCATAATTAAGGATATGTAAACAAGAAGGCCGAGTGAGAAAAGTATTATATCTAGTTTAAAAACAATTTAGAAATCTTAAAAAATTAGATAGTATAGAAATTCTTGCCCGGGCTTTACCGATAGGGTTTGTGCTTTATAAGTAGCTATATATACGTAGGTCAAGGGTATCGATTCTGGTATCGATTACAGACGGAAAACTACATCTTGTTTCGGTATCTTGAACTTAAAAAATGTTTTTTTTTTAGAGGATTGGGTACAAAATTAAGATTTAAAAAATTGGAATGACAGAGAGGACAGTCCAAATAGGCAAAGGAGCGCCTTAAATAAATATATGACACAAGATTCGAGAAGAAATACTGACTATGCTAATTAAATGTCTAAATTCTTACGAATCCAATTCGATTCTGACTCGACGTAATCATGTAAAAGTGTGGCGTTAAGGGGATACCATCAGTAATAGGACTGTAATACTATATACTATATTTAGTTTATTATACCAAGGATAATCAATGATCTCAATCTAATGGCTTCCCGGCGCACGTGATTAGACTACAATATATATTTAATTACTAATTAGGCACCATGCCTTAGAATTGTACCCAATTCTCTATCTACACTTATTGCCGTTCCATCTATTTATGTCCTAGTTTTGCTGCAGTGCTGCGTGATCCGAGGCTACTTTGGCGGCTTTGCGGATAAACCAGCAATGAATTATAAAGATGTCATAGATAATTCAACGAATTAGATCATTTGTTCTTCTTCCTCTGTTTTGAAAATAGATATTTCAATCTGCAATGCTGATGTAACCAAATGTGACCTCCACAATCATCATCATCATCATCATCACGTGTGGGTCGTGTGCGCATAATAATTATTATAAATCACAATTGTTTTAATTTTTTTCATTATTAATTTTTTTTAACTAATTAAAACATTATTAAAAAAAAGTTACAGTAAAACTAAATTAACTTTAAACTACCAAATAAAACTAACCAAGATATGACAATCCACTATTTATATTGGCCACAATCAAATATCGCTGGAGCACTCTACTCCATCCTCTGATCGTGATCATAATTTAATATTTAGATCAACGTTTCGATCAGCAATGTATTTTCAAGATATTTGAACAAATTTTTACAAGTACTTATATTTAATACAATACGAAGACAATTACATTAGAAATATTAACAATGTAAACATTTTTTCCAAAATATGTTATATATTTTTTATATATTTAAATCTAGACTTTCAAGGATACTGTAAATGAATCGTATCCATAGC
This sequence comes from Haliclystus octoradiatus, assembly GCA_916610825.1. Taxonomy (NCBI): domain Eukaryota; kingdom Metazoa; phylum Cnidaria; class Staurozoa; order Stauromedusae; family Haliclystidae; genus Haliclystus; species Haliclystus octoradiatus. The sequence continues at coordinate 14,998,947 of OU744446.1, forward strand.
AACAGCATTGTTGCCTTAGTAAAATAGCAGCTTTCCCATGATGCCATGCAACCCGGAAATGTTGCGCCCTGTGTGAAAGTTCTGTGGTATGGTTTCTGTTTCAGAACAAGAGTGAACAACAATTTTCAAACTAAGGCGACTCAAAGAGGAGAAGCTCGTATAATAATCATTAGAAAGTGGTTAATCAGTGATTGCATTCATTATATAACTACTGTTATATATTTTATCTGTATATCTATTTTTGTTTTGATGGAGGATCAATGTTTAATGTGATCGTTAAAAGAATTTTAGTTTTTGTTTGTTGGCAATTAAATGGGTAACTGTTTTCGCAAAAGGCTGTATTCAAACCAGCAAACTGAAAGTCCGTTAAAAAATGGTGGTCGAAAAGATATATCTGCTCACCCAATAGATACAGAAAAGAAACCAACACCGCCATTTCCAGATCCAAGAGCTAAATTGGTTGTTGCATTATATAATTACGATGCTCGAGCAGACGATGATCTTTCGTTTCGCAAAGGTGATCATTTGGAGATACGAGATGACACAGGCGAATGGTGGCTAGCTAGAGATAGGTTAAAAGGAAAACGGGGTTATATTCCTTGTAACTATGTTGCCTTTGTGGATACGCTGGAAGCCGAACCGTAAGTAAATGGCGTAACATAAACTACTTTCGATTGTAGCCTCTGTCGATTAAACTTTCATCGCATTTCGCACATAAATGAAATGTAAAGTAGGCCTAGGTTATTGAAATTGCAAACGTCTGACCGTAATCAATTTTCGCTTGTCTGATTCTCCAAAACCATATTGATGCGGTTATTACTACATCTTGATGACAATGTTTATGCTACGGAACAATAATCTTAGAAGATAAATGTTTGTTTTGCTACTTTCGGTTTTCTGTTTTCTTATAGTTGCCTAGAAAAAAAATTGTGGCAAATCTCAGGCTTTTCATTGCACTTTACAATCCCAAAACCAATAATTACAATTACAAAACTCAAACCATAAACAACAGTTTTGCACCAACTCATCTGTATTTCACAATTTTTATACCATATCATCGTCTGATTTAAAAAATCAGTTTACACCTCAACGAAATATGTTGCAATAGTGAAATGCTAGATTCCAACCTTGCCCTTAGAGTAAAGTGTGTGCACTGTGCATTCTTATAATAAATATGCATATACTCTAATATTCATATCTTGTATCAATTTATATTCAAAAAAACTCTTTTTTTAACATTATTATTCTCTTATTTCGTTTCGAAATTATTTCTTTTCCAATCATATAATACTCAAAATACGAAATCATCACAAAATACTTTCAGATTGCAAACAATGTGTAATGTTTCTTAATACAATAACACAACGCATGGAACATAATCTTTATACACGATTCCCCTCGTGTTACGTTTGCCTTACTAAAAGTATTGACTTTTGACAAGCAGAAACCGCTGTTGCTGATAATTCAAGAGCTTTGTCTAGCCCATTAATAAAATCATGCCTCGTCAAATACATTGGCCAAATTTTTTATCCCATAAACGTCCTACCGCCTTTACACTATTATTGTTTCGCTTGATGTCATACAAACATTCTTTTGTCTGTCGTCTATTGTGAAACACATCATAATTTAGATTACACGTGACGTTCGTTTTGCAAAACAGATAAATATAAAAACCATTTTGCAGCAGCTTCAGCCTGGGTCAATTTTCAAATTTTGCAAAACTGTACAATCCGCCGTACATCTGTGTTTTGTCAATATGTTTTCTAATGTGAAGGTCATTCCCCCAAGTACAATGTAGTGGGATATAGCTTGAAGTGCACATGACACTGACAAATTCTAGCACAGATTAGCTGTACGATAAGGAATGATGAAAAAGATTTTTCAATTTTGATGCGTAAATGAGCGTAGATATTTTATGCTGAATGTAGGCTATTTTCAATTTTTCACTTTTTTTCCAAGCAGTCGGAATGACAAAAAGGCTTGCGATAGGAAAAAGGTGACGTCGAGATATCCCAATATCCCAAAGGTGTGGACATGGCTGATGTGGGCGTCAGATACTTTTGATTTCGCGCGAAAAGAGTTGAAGCTTTGAATTGTCCTTTTTCCTATAGTAATCCCTCTTGTCATTCCGACTATCATTCGAAAAAGGGTACATATATTCACCATTAAATATCATCAAATCACTTGAAAAAACTCGAGTCATGATTGGTGGATTTGTACCACGTGTTTAGCAGTTATATCAAGATAACCCACAAGATTCCATGGCAACCGCTAAAAGCGTGCAGGTATATGTCTAAACCCGCAAGTTTGCGGTTATAGACTTCTAACTGTACGGTTTTAACCAAACAGCTAGAACACATGTTTGAAAATGGTGACTAGCTGGGACAGATTGAATATTTTTTCATAAAATCAAATCAAATGTATACTCTTTGATTGAAAATTCAGTTGAGAAATTCAAAAAAGTAACAGCTTGAGATTTGCTATATTCATGTAACTTTTACAATATTTTAAACTCTATTGGAGTTTTTAATATTGCAAACATGTTTGAAAAACAATTATGTTGAATTTTTCGCATTATATTTTGAAATGATTTTCGTAAGAATTTCATGCGAATGGTATTCAATGAAAAATCAATGACCCATTAAATTAGAAAACAAATAATTGTTGTAACGAAATTGATGAGAGACAATTGATGTTCCAGACAAGGTTATGTTACATGATTATTAAAATGGTTACATCACTCTTGTTCGTGGGCAATCTAAATTTAGACCCACTCGTTCTCTAACAACAAACAAGAAATCCATATCGTAAACTCGGCCGCAAACATTTTTTCACTATTATTCTTCCCGAAAACATTTTTAAAGGAGCAAAAATGACCGGCAGGCGCTACGCACTTAGGATCACGTGCATGTTTATTGTTTACAACACAATCTTCATTGTTGACATGAATTTATAACAAATTAGGCCTGCGTATAACAATAGTTTCAAAGCGAGGCGGTTGAATTATGCTAAGCATAAATTCAACTTGAGCTCGCAGCGGTTGCCGGTCAATTTTGCCCCTTTAAAGTGGGAATAAACCCCCAGACTATCTTTACATATGTCGTAGAACCCGGTGTGAAAAAAACAATGGCGTCATTCTTTTTTCGATCTGGAAATTATTTCTTGGTGAAAAACGCCTTCAAAGTGGTGTTTGACCCAAATGTCGCTGAGGGAAAAATCGATTGGATCTAGCTTTATAACAACAAAGTCACAAGCTGTGTGGTTTTTCTAATAGATTAATAGATTAATAGATTAATCACTTGATGTTACGTTTGAGATGGCGTAGCTCTGTAACGGCAATCTATTTTTCTCTCCCACAAAACTGAGGTAAGGAAGAACATATAAAAACTCAAGAATAGCAAAATTCCAGATGATTTAATGATTTTAAAGTTCACGAATTTGAAGAAAATAAAAATCAGAAAATGCTTCATTCCTAGCACGCGTTATACAGATTATATTTTGACATATCGTTCTCACACATATTTAACACATATCAAAAGATTCTCTGGTGACCACAATAGCTAGCCAAGTAGAATTTATTGTTGTAAGCATATGTCTGAACTGAAAATGGAGTATTCTTTTGAGGGTAAAAATCATAATGTATGGTGGGGAACGCTATAAGAACACCATAACCATTGGTTTTATAGTCCTCTTTTCACAGAAACGAAATTTGTCCATCTGATTTATCGTCTCTGTAGAAGGTATTTTGTGCAAAGTAGCTTCTGCACTGTATTACCGCATCCTATAAACTTCAGATTGTGACATGATGCTAACATGTTCTACTTTCTAGCCAAAGAAATGAATACTAGACTGGTAAAAAAATAGCTCCGCTACGCTCAGACTCATGGTGAATAATATAATAATCAAAATAAACCAATTGAAATCAAATTCAATAGAATATCAAATCAATCAAATCATCATGCAAAGAAAAATCAAATCAAATCAAATTCAAAAAAGTAAATCAATCCAATCGAATGATATAAAAATCAGATCAAATAAAAAAATCAACTTCAATCAAATAAAATAAATTAAAACAATATCCAAATAATATAATAATATAAAGAAAAATATATCCAAATAATAAATCAAAGTAAAAAGAAAAAAAAAAGTTAGGCAGACCGATGGGATTGAACCCCAGACCCCGCGCGCCTAATGCGAACGCTTCACCACTAGACCATACCAAGATTGTCGCAGCAGAATTAAAACATTTTAATAAAACAAATTAAACCATGACGACTGGCTTAGCAGTTTGATGTAATAAATAACTTCAGAAAACAATACAAACAATAAATATATAATATTAATAATACTGTCTGTTTATATATCACAATATTTCTATATTTCTATATTTCTATATTTCGATATTTCGATATTTCGATATTTCTGTGTCTGTCCGCGACTTATGTACGTCTTACTGGCGATATAATACGGATAATCCGTTGTCGGGAAATTATGCAAACATTTGTGTCGAGATAACCGTGTACAGTAACAAATTTGTTGTATGAAAAGTATGGGTCTATGACGTTGTTTTAAAATAATATACTTCATCTGATAATTTATTTGATATCCTTGCATTAAAAAATTCAGAGATTTTGAAAAATTTCATAGGTCGATAATCTAGCGGGCAGCCAAATCGAATTCAAATTGAAATCCCCAGAACAAAAATATTTTGCTTTGAATTTAAAAGCTGCGTGTAAATTGTTTGAGCAAGTGAAACTTGAAAATGAATCAGTTTTATGATAATTAAAACAATACGAAATACTGAATTACATTGAATTACCAGTATAAATAGGCCAAACAAAATATGTTTTGAAATCAAAGAAACGTAGACTTATTTCATGTAGTGTTGATATCAGCAATACATATAGCGCTGCACAAACGCTATGAAAATTAAAGAGACTTTAGGTCTTTAATTTATAAATGAAACAAAATGCCGTTCATTACTTTTCACAAAATCGAGATACAAAACATTTCACTTTTAAAAAGGCTATTTTGATATATAATTTGTGAGAACACTGAGCAAACAATCTGTTTTGAAATGAATAATCTATCGCGGGGCATAAAAACAAATTAACTTTCAAGAATTTTCAAAATGACGTTGGCGTTCGATCAATTCGAAAAATATTCAAAGTTCGAATAGATTATCTGTCTACAGTATAAAATTATAGAGTTTAGAACTAATCAAGGCATTGCACAAAAGTATTTCTATAATTTATTAGTGAATATAAAAATATGAATCATTTGGTTATGAGCAGGCAGGCTTTTATTTTCAGATTTTGCTTCAATAATTAACGAAGGAATTATAGGCATCGATTAAAATTAAAATTTCATTTTGTTGACTTGCTATACGAATAACACACAGTATGTTACTACAGTTTCGAGAATAAAAATAGCGATGTCTTGTTATTATCGTTGATCAACATTTAATAAAGTTAATTTTTTCAGGTATATCAAATTCAACAAAGTTAAATTGAATTGAGCGTATGATTTGTGATAAATAATAATAATTATAATATTTTCAGCGTTCAAAAATTTTGCTTTGAATTTAAAAGCACAAAAACATAATTTAAAAACATTTTTAAATAGTTAATACAGTTTGGATGAGTGTAACAAACCTTGTGTTACAAAAATAAAAAGCGAAAAGGTTGCATGAAATAATCGATCATAGCAAACAATATTTATTAAAATACAACTTACCATTTTCCAAATGAGATCCAAATAAAAACTATACGAGCGGCATAATCTCCGAACAACATTTAAATACATAATAGCGGGTTCTCTGAGTTAATACACCAATCAATAATAAGTTAACAACCATATTTTATCGAAGGAGAATGTACGCCCGATAAGAATAAAATAAAGATTGTCTTTTATTCGAAATAATTCTGACAAAAATGATCATTTCATATCGTGATCAAATGCATGGTAAAGTAGATTCATTTTCTACATAGTAAATTATCCTTTTCGTCAGACATCATAACATGAGCATTTAAATATTACCATCGGCTGTGGTATTTTATATCTTTGAAGCTGCACTAAACATTTCCACTCTATAAACCATCGCGTCAGTTTCAATAAATTCTGAATAAATGCATATCACGAATCTGGCAAAATGAGTTGTTTTCGTTTTTCTATCAAAATAATTAATTTATTCATAATCATCTTTTCTTTCATTCGACATCTGTAATGTATTATAAATAGCGCGTAGAAATATTGACAACAAGATGTAACATAATATCAATATCGAATTAGTATAGCGATTTATTATAGAATTTTATTTCATTTTAAAAGAATGTTGATGCTATTATTCTGGAAAATTTGATAACAAGAAGCACTATGAGGTCAACTTTTCATATCTTTTGTTTACTTTTAAAATTTTATTTTCAACGAACTCTTAGTATTTTGATAGACTGCCATGAAAATCACAGGCCTGCTTGCTGAGATTGCAAAGATCAAAAATATATAGGCTCATATACTATCATATCATAATATTTTCAGATTATATATAATTTGATTTTCAATACACGCGCGTGGGTCGGCTTTGTTCAATAATACGTTGTCGAAGCAGTAGGTTTGTTGACCACTTCAGTTAAAGCACCGATAACAAAAAGTAAGGTAGTGGCCGATTGGTTAATGCCCTGGTATTTCAATATCAGGGTCGTCAGTTCAAATCCGCCATATTGCAATTTTTATCAACGATTTTTCTGATTTTTTTTAATATGAAGCAGTAAATCATTTTTAATTAACAAAAGATATCGTTTGATCATGTTAATAACAGAAATCAGTGGACCATGTGTCTTGTTGAAGCTAAATTAATTTAATATTGAATCTATCGCATGCAATGCCACGAGTTTCACTGGCCACACTTTGACGGCGTTATTTTGTGAACACCACATTAGTGTTGTATATATTGCAATAAAGATTTATGAATTCGAACCGAACGCGATCCGATCGTATCGGGTCAGATTCGGGTTAATATTTTAGGTCTTCGGATCGGATCGGATTTGAACTTATTTTTTGTGGATAGTTTCAGATTTCGAAATTTGACTGAGTATTTGTAATTTATAATAATTGTGTTCTGGCTTCCTTTCAACACATAAAATAAAGTTTTTCTATGTAGACAAAGCTACGTTAAATTATACATTTCAATCGACTCAATTGATGTGAAATAAATTAAATTTTTATTAAAGGAATGATTAAGATGTATTGATTAATGCTACATCGTTTCAATGCATATTGTGTCTCATGTTCTCCTCCAGAGTTCATACTCCGTATTATACAGCGATAGTCAGCTTAGTCAATTGTTTAATTATAAGTGATCTGAAAGTTTTATCATAGAAGGTCCATTATGGACTACACTCATTGCTAGTAAATATATAATACTGTCTTGTCTAAGCCCCCTAACCAAATGATGAATTGTCGATTTAAAAGTTTTCATGGTCAAAACACAACAACAATTAAGTTTCACCTCAAATAGTGATGTTACAGAACGATTAAAATCTTTCATTAACCATTTCAAATGACGAGAAGAAGAAAACAATCATGTGTTCTACCAATGAAGATATAATCACGATGTAAACTAATCCAGGAGTATTAGAAAACATTTCATTTAATAATGCAATTGTAATCTCGCTAAGCTGCGAGTCGGCCATCATGGCGGGCAATGAAAAAAAAATGTTGTCAAAAAAATTTGGCTAAAAATTTGGAATAATCACGCAGCATGCCCATTGTATTTTTAACAATAAAATGGTGTTTCTTGCGCAATTGTTTTTTGTTCGACCTTTGTTAGCACGCAAAGCAGTGTGTTGAACGTTATTTCAAAAGAACAATAGATTTAGTCAAAAATGAAATGAAATAAAATGAAATAAAATGAAATGAAAACGTTTCCACCATGACAGCATAGACTCAAGGTCACTTACGTAACCATGAGTCAAAAATTTGCGGCGTATGTATAATCAGGAGCAAGACTTCACATTGCAAAACCCTAATTTTGATAACGTTAATATAATAGGATAATAATTTATGCAATGGAGATATACTGCAAAACCGAAAAAGGATAGAATCTGCATTACTGTAGTTCTAGTATACGGCTGTAAACTTAATAAGAACGCACAAGCCCTCTATCAGGTTTGTGCTATTTTCTGATATTTTATAGAATTTTACAGTGTACTGTACTGAAAAATTTTCAATGGTTTTATAATAATTGAATGCTTGGTGAATGAATGATGAACACTTTGTTAGACTATTGAGTATAATATATCTATCTACATGGTTTAAGTTTCACTAGACAAACATCAATTTCAAATTTAAACTTTGAAATGATAATTGAAAAATGTCTATTTAATAATTTAGTAATACTTAAATAAATCCGAAAAAGTACAATTGATACTTTGCAGTACCAACTATCTTGAGGAAAAGTCGTATGTGCATGCCTGTGCAAATCGAGTCAGTTTACAGTCACATTTAGATCATGAAAAGGATATCCTGTAGAAATATTTACTCAAGAAATACTTGCAGATAAAAGAGTTAAAAATAGTTATAACTTATATAGCGTAGGATAAAGCTATTTCGAAGGGCACGTGTCTACTAATTAAGATTTAAGGAGTACTGCGGTCACACAGAATACGTAACTAATATGTGTCACTAGACTAGTCACAAAGGAACACTCGCACCGCCTGACATTTGTGTTAATCCGCAATCTATATCAGATTCATCGCGCTTAACGACACTACGAGAAATTATTCCGACTGAGTGTTTCAATAGATTTTATTCTGCTCCTGAAATCACAAATTGCATGTTTTTTACGTAATTCGTGAGTTTACATGTTTGTTCATTGCTCAGCCTTGTCAGAAATTTTTTTGTGTGACTTCTCGGAGCTAGGTCACCTCAAAAATAATGTTGCGTGATCAGCCCACTCTCAAGTCTGCACGACTTGTGACTTTGTCGTCATAAAGCTAGATCCAATCCCTTTTTTTCCCAGCAACATTTGCGTCAAAACACCACTTTGAAGGCGTTTTTCACCAAGAAATAATTTCAAGATCGAAAAAAAAATTACGCCATTGTTTTTTTCATGTCGGGTTCTACAACATTATTATGTAAAGATAATCTGGGGGCTTATTCGCACGTTAACATAACATAACAACGTGTTATCATTTTTCGTGTTAAGTGCACTTTATTAATTAAGGGTTTAATGAGTGCCTAATAACACATCATGGTAAAAAGTAAAGTGTTCTTATTTGTAAAGTCCGGTTTAACCAGGAAAATGGATACGGCCAAAGCTGGGAGAACACATTCCGATTAACAGGAAAATTGTCAGGGATTGGAATTTGCTGGAGCACAGGATCTCCGATGAGTGAACCTAATTCTTGTGCTTGTCATTATTGTTTTAAATTTTAAATATGATTTATACCTTTTTTCAGGGTTCGACAAAAGTGGGGGATCCTTGGATCTTAGATCCTGGAAGGCTAGAGAAAATTAAGAAGAAAATTGATAATTTTGTGATATATGGGCTAAACCTCAGCAAAAATTTCAGAAAAATACGTTGACATTGCCTTTTTGATTCCCTAGTTAATTATTTTTGGGGAAATGTTGATTGATAATATAAAAATTAAAAATAATTAAAAATGGCAGAAGAAATACTTTTGAGAAATAGGCACATCACATTTACTAAATTCCAGACATAAAACTTGTATTAATATGATGATATTTTCTGCAGGTGGTATTTCGGTAGTATAAAAAGACCTGAAGCAGAAAGGCTTCTATTGCAAAGTGCCAATTTGGAAGGGGCATTCCTGATCCGTCTGAGCGATAACAAAGCTAGCCAGCATTACGAATGGTATGCTGCTTCGTTGCGATATTCAGATGCTGTTAAACATTATAAAATCAAACGTACCGACAATGGTAACTTTTTCATATCAAGAAGGCATGAATTTAATTCGCTGCAAGAACTTGTTGTACATTATAGTAGCGATGCTGATGGATTAATAATGGAACTGAAAGAGCCATGTCAAAAGGTTAGTGAATGCATTTAGGTCTACAAACATATCATCATTGAACTATTATAGGTACTGTTTCTAGTCCAGCACTGTGATACTTGAAGTGTTCCTCATCGACTTGAAAATGTTTATATATGAAAATTGAAACATTTATGTCAAAAAATGCTGTTATCGATAATCAAGCTACTGAAATTATTGAACTTCAAATGTAGATATCTCAACATAATTATCCGTACAACAGTTGATTTTTCCAAGCTATATCTAAGTGTTAAGGACTTGAGTGCTAAGTTAATGGGAACTTATATTACAGAAAAAACATTGAATTCATTTTCTTCTTTATTAGTACTCCAGTTTGTTACTCTGTTTGTTACTTTATTTGTATGCTGTATTTGAGATTAGCGTTTTGCATCAGATTGCATGTCAAAGTGTACAATGCACATGCCACCAAAAGATGGTTTTCCGGAATCGAGTAGCCCATGCAAAGTAAATAGGAGGGGTGACAATAATTTTTTGATTTGGACTCTTATAAGCTGAGTTATTTAATGTTGAAAGTACCGTATTTCAAAAATAGTGCTCCTTTGAAATTCGGAACTCATGTTGAAATGACAAGAGAGCCCACTATGGCAAAACTAAAGTCTAGACTAAAAAATCGAAACTTTTTTTTTCTCACAGAAAGAAAATGGCCTACTTTGCAGAACAGATATGCCCACATCTTTGAGACACCTTGTCAGCCATATATTACTGAAATTAAACTAGAATTGTAGAGTTCTAACAAATACTTGTGCATTATACAGTTTAGATTTGATTGCATTTTAAATTAATAACGCTTTGTTGTTCGAAAGTATTTCAAGTAAAATGTACTTTTAATGTATTCCAGGACAAAGCTACAGTGTGGGACTTATCACACAAGACAGCTGATCAATGGGAAATTAGTCGGAGCTCTTTAGTATTTTCAAATAAACTTGGAGCTGGTCAATTTGGGGAAGTATATGAAGGTCTTTGGAATAATACAACATCTGTTGCTATTAAATCACTAAAACCAGGTACTATGATAAAAGAAGCATTCTTAGATGAAGCACGGACAATGAAACGGCTACGACATGCAAAATTAATACAGTTGTATGCTGTTGTTACGGTTGGTGAACCGTTGTTAATTATTACGGAGCTTATGGCTAACGGCAGTTTATTAGAATATTTGCGTGGATCCGGATCAAAGTTACCTATGGATAAATTAATTGATATCGATGCGCAGGTAGCTCAAGGCATGGCATTTTTAGAAACAAAGAATTTTATTCATCGTGATCTTGCAGCAAGAAATGTTCTTGTTGATGAACATGTTCAAGTTAAAATAGCTGATTTTGGATTATCACGTTTTGTCGACGACGATTTGTATGTTGCACACGAAGGTTCTAAATTTCCTATTAAATGGACTGCCCCTGAGGCTTGTAATTTTAATAAATTTTCTACAAAATCAGATGTATGGTCATTTGGTATTCTTATGTATGAAGTTATTTCATATGGTCGTATGCCCTATGCTGGAATGACTAATGCTGAGGTAAATATTAGTAATGTTTTTATTAATTTTAAAAAGTCATAAAGGATTGATCTCTTGTGCATGTAGCTACATTCAATCAGGCATAGTATGAAACCCATTAAGTGCTGAACACAGATAATGCTGTATTTCATTTCACTTAGTCTTGGTACCAAATACAGACTATTCCGTAATCCAAACAACCAATGAAAAGCTGGTTATATTGAAGCCCCTGTTATGATTATTTTGTTCTAAATGCTTCTACATCTACATTGTTCTCCGCATGATAATCAGGGTTTGATAAAATGGGGATTCTGGGACTGAGAATTCAGGAAGGCTAGCACAAGTTCAGAAGGGAGTGGAAGAAATAGTTATATTCAAGTTTTTTAATGATAAGAAAAATCAAAAAATCAATTGATTTGTTTTCTTGGACAAATAAGTAATACTGTGCAGTTTTGTGACAATAACCGTAAAGTAAAAAGTTTTGAGAACGATTGCACAATGAATTCACCCCCAAATAGTTTTGAAAGAAAATTGAAATCCCGGGAATAAAAATATTTTATCAGACCTTAGTGATAATGTACACAAATCATCCTTTACTACTGATATCCTCTTAAAGATCATAGAATGACCAGCAGCATTTACATATTTTTGTCTTTGAAATCTGAACCCAGATTTCAATCACTCGTTTTCATGATACTCAGCCCGCCTTTGTGTCTCCTTTGCACACACAAACGATTTTGTAAAACCATTTTGTAAAACGAACGAACTGGTTTGGATAGCTACAAGAGCAATAGTGGTGGACATTGTAAGGGCTTTTGACGCTGAAAGAAATTTGTACAATGAAAATCAATTCCCCTGTGACCAGCGTCATACAAATTGTGGACAGAAGACAGAGTTGAAAACTACAACTGAACTGATTCAAAATTTCATTTTGGTGTTTACTTGATTGATAGAAGAATATCGGGGATTGAAAGAACGAGAAGAAATTTGTTAGCATTCAGAATCGAAAATTATGACCAAAACAAATAAAATTATAACACCAGATGAATTCTCGTTTTTTAATACAGATACTTTGATCATTGACATTGTTGAATTTTGAAAAAATTGTTTTTGTAAGTGCGTAGGTTTCGTCGGAAAATATTGTACATACCTATGCAGCCTATTTGTATGTTTTTATATTGCTTTGTTTTTCAATAGCATTTATACACGTAAGTTGTAAAAGTTAGAACCATGTGAATTTAATTATTATTGATTTGAAAGTAGATTTTATTCAAGTTCTTAGGTGTTTTGGTTTGCGTCAAACTTCTCAGATTATCTAACTACCGTAATTGTTACTGTGACTCTCACTTCCTTATTTCGATTTTGAGCCGTATATATTTGTTAGCTATCTATAGGTATAGTTTGAGTTTTGACACCATGGTTTGTACTCGCACCTACCAAAGTTTGTAGGCATAAACATTTATTCAAATTCAAATTGATAAACCAGACTATTTCTCGCGCATTCTGTCCCGTCTTTCTGTAGCAACAGCCACAAAGACAATGCTCTGACGTAAGCGCCAACGTCACTTTCCAAAAGTTTAGCCTCGTTTCTTGCAATCAAAACTACAAAACAAAGCAAAGGGTGCTGTTCATTGTACTGAATTTTATAAACCTTTGCTTGAATAACTGTTTTTCTCATCCCATTGAAAAAGGCTTGTGATCAAGTCTAAAAAATAACCGATATTTTAATAATCTGCTAAAAAATTAAGATTTATCTACTTTTGAATTTACACATTCCTATTTTAAGGTAACCCATTATGTTTTACAAAAGGACTATTTCCAATATTTTTCAATCGGGATTGATTCATATTATTATACAGAATGATTCTACATTATTTCAGATAAAATATATTCATGTCAGAGTGAAAGATAGCGACAAAAAACTACAAGTAGTGATTGTTGAAAATGTTTTGGTATTATTCATTATACCTTCGTCAGTTCAAAAGAAATGAAATATTAATTTACAAATTATTTACAGGCTAAGGATCTAAAACTTAATACATTCTAATTTCTAATTGTTATAATACTGCTAGAAATTAAACAATGAAAAAGAAAAGAAAACCTATTCAATTGCAAATGTGCTATTTATGAGTACTTTACAAACGGAGTCGGGAATTGATAGCGTCACTCTGCATGTTGAGAGTCGGCTTTCTTTCACGGATAATAGTAGAATGTATTTAAGTTTTTAGATCCATAACCTATAAATAATTTGTAAATTAATATTTTATTTCTTTTGAACTGACGATGGTATAATGAATAATACCGAAGATTTTTCAACAATCACTATCTTTCACTCTGAAATGTTTTACGAAGAAACTTTTGAATAATACCGGTAAATATATTCAAGATAATAAATTTGATTTTGCACCAAAACAATTGACTACTATGCCATTACATTCCCAATGTCACCAAACAATATAATCACACAAATGATAATGCTTGGAAAATGTTTTGAACAGATCTAGTTGTGTGGAGTTCAAAAAAAAACATATCTATCTAGTTATTATATTGGTAGTTCATAGCATGCTGTAGTAATAAACTAGTAGTAATTACAATATTACTAATTTCTTTATTAATTGAATTAATAATGACAAAGAATGGATATCTATGTTATGAAAATATCAGGAAAGGCCTTTCAGTAAAATATATCAAATCTGTACTGAAATAATAAAAACACTAAAGAAATAATAGACAAAACAACAACAAACGGACTTAAAGCTTGACGATAATTTCTTCTGTGTCAATTGCAATTATAATATGGCTAAAATAATGAAGAACACAAAGGGCAGTGCATAAAGGGCGTGGTCAATAGATCGAAACATGTAAAAAACCTCTTCGTAAAAAAAAACTGCTCTAGCTTTATCAAAACTAATGCACACCACAGCAGCTGTTGAAAATTATTAGATATAGCTACTGTACTCTACTTCATACTTCATTCATTCTGACGTGAGGACGAGTAAAAAACAAATTTATAGAACACTTCCCGCTACAATTACAATTATACTCTTATTTTATTTTCAGGCCTTAACATTTGTTGAACGGGGACAAAGAATGCCATGTCCTCCGAATTGTCCCCCAGAATACTACAACATTATGTCAGAATGCTGGAAGCGTGAGCCAGACGAGAGGCCAACATTTGAAACGCTACAATGGATGTTAGAAGATTTCTTTCAAGATAGAAAAACTTATCTTGATTCTGAAAAGCAATGAAGAGCCAATCAATCAAAAATAAGATTCAAAATATTCAATATAGAGAAATTTAATTATGCCTAAGAAAGTTTCACTGAAAATGCATTCTTGGTTTTATCAATCAAATTGTGAGCATCAATTTGTATCAGTAACATTGATGTAAATGGAGTGTGTCATAAATGGAAAACGTGGAATAATAGAATTGGTAATTGGAATGTATAAAGGCTTACACACAGGAGAATCGTTATGGATTTGTTGTGCTGTTACTGAAACTCCATTGCAATGCCATAGTTTGTACCATGACTTGGGATTCACTGCGCTGGTTAGATGAAATTGCACTCTTCACAATATATATCAAGTAGGCTGATTTGATGAAATTCAATTTACTGTCAAAGATGATTATTTTATATTTTTAAAAGGTGATTTAATCACTGTTTAATATTGTTTTGTTTTTTTATTTCGTCAAAATTATTTGAGAAAGAACATTCTAGGAATTTCGTATATAGTTTTTAAAAATGCTTTCTTTCCTAACTGAACTTGTGATATCTTAAACTTACTTTTTATGCTATTGTTACATATATATTGCTGTTATCAACTATTGTATGATCCTTTAAAAGTTGTGACATCTCTTTAACTACTGATAGATGTGGCAATAAAATACTTGTACTTTATGTAGACCAATGGTCATTGTAAATATGATTCAATGATTTTTCTTTCCATTTTTGTTAATCAAGATTTATAATATTTTCTTATGACACATTGTCTTGTTTAACAAGATAATTTTAATATTATATTATCTGCATGTTTAAAAGCATTTTTTTATTTTAATAATGTCAAATATTTTACGTTAACAACTTGTGTGATTCAAATTAAATTGACAGAATAATTTCTCACGTCAGTTTGGCTTTGTATGATCTGTTTAGGGCTAGGCTCTGACAATTAAAGTAAGGATCCTGGAATCCTAGATTCTGTAATGCTAGAACAAATTCAGAAGAAAGTGAGATTTCTAATGATTTATTGGTCATCGTATATATAACACTTAATATTAGAACTCGCTAGCGATTGTGGCTGATGAACAATAGACAAACAGTAGATCTCTCACAATAAGCCACTCCCCTTAATTCAGTCCATCGCAAGCTTTCTGTAAATATTACGCAGACCCTGCTAATCACAAAAAAGATTTGAGTCTGCGCGCAGGCAAATTTCAACATGATAATACAAATATGATACATTACTGATAATATCGATGATAATGTCACTCGGAACAAGAAAACAAACATAAAACATCACTCCAAATGGAATTGGTGAAGGGTCGACGCTGTTCCCCTGGGGAAAGTAGTGGGGGGACGCTTTCTCAATGAAAACATCCTCTAAAAATAGAGAAGTGATATGGGTGGTGGGGCGTGGGCGACTTTGACAAAGCAATATGCTGCTGTCAATTTGTATAAGATTACACAGCAAAAACTCAAGAACATCAATTTCTATTTATGATAAGCAATATGTATAGGATACTATGATCTATTTTATAAAAACTATAATATCATACAAAATAGGTTTGATTTAGAAAATATTTTGGTTTCATAATAAAACGTAAGATATTTAAAAGCTATGCTGTTTCTGTTTCCCATAATTATTCCATATATGAAATTTCAGTACAAAAATGTTTATAATCCTCTACCTATCTACATGTATAAATTTGTTGTTTACATATATTTTCCCGTTAATTAAGCATCTACATAATCGCCAGTTTCTAATATAAAATAGTCTTCCATTTGCCACTGTAAAGTGTCAAATGTGGGTCTGTTTTCTGAAATTTTATCCCAACATTTCAAAAGAATTTCGTAAAGTGTTTCTGGGCAATTTTCAGGTTGCTCCAACCGATATCCATCTTGAATAGATGATAAGACTTCTTCGTGTGACATGCCGGCATAAGGTAACCGTCCATATGTGATTAATTCATAAAGTAAAATACCAAATGACCAAACATCTGACTTTATTGTAAATTTCTTTGTTAATGCAGCTTCAGGTGAAGTCCATCTAATAGGGAATTTTATTTGACTCTCATCTTGGTCTTCTACTGTTTCATCGACAAAACGTGATAATCCAAAATCTCCAATTTTAATGACATTATTATCGTTTAACAAAACATTCCTCGCTGCTAAGTCTCGATGGATAAAACCATGTCGTTCAAGGTATGACATACCAGCAGCAACCTGTGCAGCCATATCGAGAAGGTCTTGAAATTTAAGTAATTTTCCTGCATCTGACTGTAGGTATTTTAGTAAACTTCCTTTTCTCATAAGTTCAGTAATTATATAAACAGGTTCCGATAAGCTACATATAGCATACAGTTGGACAAGTTTAGGATGCGATAATTTTTTCATCACTTTTGCTTCCTGTAAAAACGCGTCTGTTGCCATGCTACCCTTTTTAAGCATTTTTACAGCAACTCGTATTGTATCATTCCAATATCCTTCCCATACTTCTCCAAATTGTCCTTTACCAAGAATGTGTGTTAATTTAACCCTTTCTCGTGGAACTTCCCATGGATCTGAATGGGATAATGTTTCAAGTGTTGGTAGTTCAAGACGTGGACATGGTTCTTCTAACTTGACTGATAAACCATCACAAAATTGATGATAATGAGCTATCAATTCTGGTAGACTTGCAAATAATGCCCTTGTACTAATATAAAATCCACCACTGTCTAGTTTGCGGACACGATAATGTTTTATGCTTTCTCCATCTCGAACGGAAAGTGAATAATCACCAGGTTTACTTTCACTTTCTCTTACCAAAAATACACCAGTACGACCCATTCGAAGTAGCATTCTTTCTGCATAGATGCGACGAAGGGTACCAAAAAACCAGCTAAAAACAGCAACAACAAAATCAAATTTAGAATTCTGTAATTGCATAAAAGTTACGAAATGAAAAATACCTGATTTATTTGTGACTACTAGGCCTTCCCATTGGGTGTGATTCACCTCGCTTTTCTATGTTCTTTAAGTAATTAAACTTTTTCCAGAATCAGATGAATAACGGCTTTTAACGGTTGTAATTTTATCATTCTGCTTAATCTGGAAAATATTTGATCGGTTATTTTGTAACTTCTGCTGTGGGGCCGAATGTATATAATAGGTACATCATTGATTAATTTCTAATTTCTATACTGAATTCCATATATATTAATACATTGAAATACTTGATTGACACCAGAACGGGGGAAGCTTGCGGTGACTGCCCTCCCTGTCCTTGAAGTGGGGGCAAGCGGGGACAAGAAGTGCCTTACAGGAAAAAGTTCATAATAATTTACCGTTTTTTAAAATTAATTCAATATTAATATTAATTTTAATATTAATATTTAGCCCTTATTTCTTTAATTATGTCAAATTTAGCAGTTATCATTGTATTTTGGTTGATTCGGTTATAAATAACATGAATAATAACATGATAATGTGATTTCTTCCAAATCTTTGGAAATATTTTAACTTAATCTAAATATTGTAGTCACTCATAGTTAAATCAGTTGCTGAGTTACATATTTTCGATTTACTTCATATTTGAACTCTACATAAACCATTTATAGATAATTCTCTGAACCTTATGATAAGTAATGTTTTATTTTTAGAATTTTCCAAGCCACATGTAAGTGAGGGTATATTTAAAAATATCCTCCTTTGTTTCATTTGCCTGTTATTTAGCCATATTTGTGCTGCAAATATATATACATACATACATGATACCATGCAGTGTCTCAATATGATAATTGACCCCCCGGAAAACTTTTGAAAATAGAATCCATATAAGACCCCCAATGCAACTTTCAGGATGCAAACTCAGGCCAACTTGAATAATATAGACATCAATATAATCCGACAAATTATCAATTTGGCTTCGTACTAAACAAATAATGTAGATGAACGTCAAGAAAGATAACATCTGCGCTTGTGCCTTTAAATCATTAATTTACTTAAGCATGACAAAATCGAAAATAAACGTAGGGTAAATGTAAACAAAAAAAAGATATAGAAACGGTGACATATAATTAAATACATAAGTAAATCAAAATCAACATAGTAATGGCCTTCCAGACAGCAGCGCAATTTGCTGAACGTGCACGCACTGATAATGGACATTGCAATTTTGAGAAGTTACATATTTCTAATTCGTTACGCCCAGCATTTTGTTTTTCAAAACGGTCCTTAACAATCCTCACTAGAAAAACTAACTTCAACCCTTCCATTCTTATCAAGTGATTTCTTTCTCACCACGAGAACAATTTAAAATAATATTTAATATAATAACAAAACACCTTTGATTGTCGCCATTGTGGATTTGATAGAAAGTCAAAAGAAGACTAACTCAAACTTTATTGTTTGTCGTTTCACATGACGACATCACAAAAATAAAGATCACGCGATGCTTTCTATTGCTCAAATTTTTCCAGGGGTGCAAACTGGTGCGAAAAATGCTAGGAATGCTAAATAGAGCACTTTGATTGGTTACTAGTTGAGTACTTTGAATGGAATGCTACAGATACGTCATCTGACTGGTGTGAAATCGAACTAATCTATTGGACGAGCAATCAGACTGGAGGCCCGAGCTCAGGCAAGGGGTTGCGAGAAGCGGCTCCGCGGATATGGAGTCAAAATTCAACCAAGGATATTGGAGACCCAAATTTCAGCTGATAGTTTTTCCTGCGCGCTTTACAAAGATGATGTCTGTGTCGCAAGAATGTTCCACTAGTTATTAGCATCGTGGTTCTGTTTTTATGAAGATCGATCATGTATTTTATTTTATATGAATTTTTAAACTTGTCCTTTTCTGTGATACCCTTTTTGTCTTTTACAGTTTTTTGCAGTCATGTGGTCTTGCAATTTTGTCCGCCTGCTGGTGTGTTGTGCTTCCTGGCACGTAGTTGTAGCGCTGTCACGTTTACACATGGTTGTTAATTGTTACCCTCATTGTTGCTGCTTGCTGGTTGCACCTATTGTTGCGGTGGGTGTAAGATACCGACCCGCCAACTTGCCGACCACACAGACCAGATTGATTTAATCTAGAACTTCCGAGTTGACATGACGAATACTTCACGGCGTTGTACAGAATATATCGTGTGAACTTTTGATTCATATATACGATATTTATTATTTCTCCAATAAATATGCCCGATAAATGTGATAAGCTTCATATTTAATGACCCTCAAAGCATCATGAAAGCATGAATAGGCTAAAATTGAAACTGTCAAGCCATACTGTATATGATTTTGATGGGAATGTACACATTCGTCCGACGGTCCGCGCAAGTGCAACTTTTGCTTCATTATTTATTATCTTGCAAATAAATACGATATGTGCTGAAGTCCTGAAGATTTATAAATTTTCTTTAATAGATATGTTCTCCGTCGAATCAATTCTTCCAATTTGTTCAGCTCAATAATTCAACTGGGAAAGCATCAACAATTTACAGTCAAGGTTCCACATAACACTAACAAGAATAATAACAATCCACATCTCGTAAATATGTATTTAATACTACAAAATTAAAACAACGTGGATTGATGTGCGTGCCTTAAGTTGAATTGTTGAGCTGAACAAATTGGAAGAATTAATTCGACGGAGAACATACCTATTAAAGAAAATTTATAAATCTTCAGCAAAAAGTTCTTACAAAATATTCTGTACATAGCCGTGAAGTATTGGTCATGTCAACCCGGAAATTCTAGATTAAATCAAGCTGGTCTGTGTGGTCGGCGAGTCGGCGGGTCGGTATTTTACACCCATCGCTAGTGTTGTTTCTTATTCACTATGTTATGCTCTGATAAATTCGTCAAGTTTAATTATTTTATGCATAAGGAAGTGTGCTTTCAATTACCATTGGACGAGATTGTTTCTGCCTAAGTATGGAATAATTCTGTTAGGCTGTAATTCATTTTTTGCTGCAAAGGCGGTTACGAGGAAATGGACTTTTCACTAGATAGTTGTGCCTACTGGCCTGCATGTTTGACACCAACTATTGACAGTAAAATACTTCTGGGGTTCAAAGAGCTTCCTGACGGATGGGTACTGGAGCGAAATTATGATCACCGATTGGCAGAAATATGAGAACGCACTGTACATAATAAGCAGGCCAATAACACAATGCTGAAAACAATATCAATGCTACTTTCAATTTGCTATGAACAATTTGACGTAAACTAGAAGACAGAACTTTGTCACAACGGCATTGTATTCAAGAAGGAAAGTTATTAAAAACAGCGGCACCACCAAAGCTTGAAAGTTTTGACTGGTGCAAGCGCTTCATTTGCACCAGCCTGAACTCGCCCCTGATAAGTTAGTCGTGGGACCGTTGTGCTGGAAATAATCCCAAAAAGCCCCCTGGAAATATTTCCAAAACGTCCCCTACGTCTACCTTGCCCATGCCCCCTGCTCTAATTAAGTTGCGAGCTGAAAATCATCGAAAGCGAAAAACGTAGACTGTCGAGACTGTAATTATAGCTAAGTATAGAATAGGAGGAGCAACGATTTTGCTACCTTGACAGCAAGTAAAAATAACAACTGATAGCGATCACATTAATGACAAAAGGAATCCTTCAGGCGGTGTGTCAATAAAATAATGTACAAAAGACATTTTCACGTTTTTTAAATGTAATTGAATTTCAAGATTTAAATGGTTCTTGATGTTTAAAACAAAATGTCAAACTATTTTTCAATACAATCACACAGCTGTCTATATAAACCAACATACATAATCGCTAGTTTTATAGTTGATCATGAATAATTGGACTGTAATCTGTAACATCTATTCTGTTTTTGAATTTCAAACGCACTAGAAATGGAAACCAGACGTCCTCTTTGGGAATTAAATCACCGGCAATCTAGGAACGTCAACAAATATTCACTCCTTAGAAAATATGTCTTTTGTAGCGACGCGGATTCAGTTGGCAAATTAAATAAGAAATGTCAACCGAATAATCGAATGGAAATGTTTTAAGGAGTTCTGCATTCTCCAGCTGTTTGTTTTAAATCTCAAAGAAGTTTGAAAAATCAAAAAGCAATGAACATGAACATTCGGCTCGTGTCGCCCGCCAGCAACCAGACACAAAATACGTAAACAATATACAGCAGACACGTAAAATCAAAATTCATCAACATGTCAATAGTAATTATCATAAATACTTACTCATAAGATTTCAATGAATCAACTGGTTCAATATAATTACTTGGTACATAGCCGGTAGATGTCGTTTTTGTAGATTTTGCAAGCCACCATCTACCGTCAGCTCGATCTAGAATTTCAAGTTCTTCCCCTTTTGTGAAGCTTAAATCTTCATCAGTTCTTGCATCAAAATCATACAAAGCAACATAAACTGGTCTTGATGGCTCGACTGGGGCAATGGGATTTGAATTGATTCGTGTATAACTGGGTGGTTTTACATCTCCGTATGTAGGCGATGATGTTGATGTACTGACAGTACTAGGTCGTACATTATTCTTTTGAGTTGATCTAACTGTTCCATTATTCCATGACTCACTATTTCCATTACTAAAATTTGCTTGTTTTCTTGAACCAATCTTTATACATAAAATCTTCGAAGGGCATTTATTACCCATCTTATTTAAATTCCAATAGTTATCTTTTTATTCGGCTCTAGGCCTAAAACTGATCATAATTTCTTCTTTATTCGTAGACAGGGAAATTCCTCGTGGTGAATGAAGTACTTTGTAAACCTCAAAATCAACCCAAAAATCAAAAAGCTTTCAGTCGTCAAAATTTGAACTCGATGTCTGTGACTCTGTGTGTGCTGTGTAAAGTTTAGAGGCGACTATGATGTCCTGTTGTTAATTTCCGGGCGTCAGTTTCATGTGTGCTTGTAGCGATGTCAATTTCATCATGATTATTTCACGCAGTGGATCGTGACATTTCTTTGTTTACAAAATCAAGATACACAAATTCAATGAAGTACTTTGCAAGTAGATGCTATAAAAGAAATGGTTCTTTTACTCGCGAATCTCGCATCAGCTACTGTACATTTCTTTATATTAACACGTCGACAGCAACAGTGCAGATTTTATCAAAGTTAAATCCCTCATTTGAGAACAGGAAATATGTCGACTAGCCCTATTGGCTAAGATTAGCAGCATGCAATGAACTGATGTATTTTAATTGAAATCCCTTACATATCATTGGTTTTAAAAGATGAACGAAGTAATAGTTTTTGTTTTGACGGTCTACGTAAAAGACACAAATAATACATAATAGGATGACGTTCATTATCCTTTGTAATCTATTTTATATGATGTCTTTATACAAAAATAAAGAACAGAACCAAAAATACAGTTATGTCAGATCATTCATTTTTCAAAATTTCAGACGTGATGTAAACAATGCACAAACAAACACAAAATCATTTGTTTGTTTTGAAAATGTTCTTTCAAATTAAAAATAATATTTTGGTATTATGGCAACCCCAAATGCGTAAAGCAATTATAATACACCACACACTCAAAATTCTTTTACCCCATCCTTTGTTTTTCAAAACGACTATTATGAACAATCAAACAACATATCTTCACATTATTTGAACAGAAAACAATAATTAATGATTGGGCAATCTACTTCGTTATGATTAAGGGTGTAATTGTTATTTTATCAGATCATTGAAAGAAAATAACCACAGTGCTCCACCCTCTTGAAACTAAATGAGGTGTTGTTAATCTAAGCTCATCTATAAGTGCTACACTTTTAGAGTAGACCCTATAGATCGAAGTGCTGGATCATTCTTATCAGAGTTCCACATACGTCTAAACCCTTCTCGGATTTCTCTAGTAAAATTCTGCATTTTGACATAATTTATCAGATGGCAGGGTGATTACCCTGATTTTCTAATCACCAAAGTTCAAGATTCGGATCAGATTCAAAGATTAAGATCGGATACGGATTTAGTTGGATTACAGATTCAAGTTCAATGACAATGTATCAGATGATCTTATAAATAAAAACATTGAATTCATAATCATAAAAAAAGTTACAACAGAGAATCATAGATGCATATAATCATAGATGATATAATACATATGATCGTCTATAACTTATCAATACAATAATTGACTGTGTATATTGATTCTCCTATATGATAGTAAAAACTTTAATTGTAAAAACTTTAATTAAGTTAATACTAAATTCTGAACTCAAGTCTGAGGTCTCAATCACGATCATGATTCATATCATGATTAATAATCAATAATTAAATAAATTTAAACATTTTCTTACTTAGTCTTAGTCACCTTACCTCACCTAGTACCTTAAGCACCAGAGTAAGCAAAATTCTATCTACATTACTATAATATTATGTGCAAAATTCCTATTAACTCAAATTATGTGATCATGATTTGAGCCAAAATTGTAAATCTAATCTTACTACAAAAGGTTAATACCCATTACATGGATACAAATACTACCTAATTCCTTTATTGGCTAGCAAACGTCTCATTTCAGCTACACTGTTTTGTTTGTCAGCATCATCATGATTATTATTCTTTGGTAAAAGTGGAGAATTTGAATCCATAGCTTCAGATTCCGTTTTCTCTGAACCAAACGATTTGGGTTCGTTACTGGGTGATAAGTCCACTGCTGAGCGTTTTTTTTCTGGCACAATTAATGAGCGACGTGGTGTTTCCAAATTTGGACTGCCATCAATTAGTTCCTGAGATGGCCTTGCAGAAACAGGTCTCTTTGCAGGCTGTGGTTTGAGTGTTGGTGCTGACCTACTACCTTTAGGAGACCGGCCTTCTTTAGGAGTATTTGGAGCTGATCGCCCAGCTAATTTCTCTAGTTCTGTTCTCAGATTTTCCATGGCTTTATCCTTGCTATCACTTGTTGCAGTGGTATTGCTTCTTTCTTTGTCAGGTCTTGTGGATTTAGGAGATGAACGTTCTGGTTCTGGAGACATACCAGTAACTGTATGACTGCGAGGTTTCACTGTTGGCTTTGATGCCAACTTTTTCAATTCAGCACGCAGCGTAGCAACTGCTTCATTTTCTTTGTCACTTTCAGGTGATGATGGTTGATGAGAACGAGACGATACATCACTCGGTTTACGAGGCAGGGGTTTAGGTGGAGCACGTAGGTTAGCTAATGAGAGAGGGCGTGATGGCAGAGGGCGGCCATTAGGGCGGATGTCACTAGTTCTGACTTTTGTAGGTGGAGGATAACGCTGTGGTGGTGGTATGGCAGGGAGTGTCTGAAAGATACAATCAAATATCAGTATTACAATGACAGCATGGGATCAGAAGCTTGTTTGATAAGATACAAATGCTTCTACATCCGAGGTGTACAGAAGCCAGAGTCAAGCTCCAACTCAGACAAGAGTATTCATATTTCAATAGGAGCAGGACAGAACTGAATTTTTGCCAGGCAGGAGCAGGAGCTGGAGCTGGAGTCTAGAATAAAATCCTGATAATTTCTTGCTATTGCTTGGATGTTCCAACTTAAGGATTTGCTAAGTATTTCAGACGATGTCAATTTATCTTGTACAACATTTGCTTTAAATTTTTTGTGTTTCAACTATTCAGCATAGCCCTGTTAAAGAAAGATACACTTTCCCTAATCCAGATTGATTTCCATTGTCGTAAAATTATGGTAAAACTCCTCATTTTTCAATGAATTTTGAAAGAAAAGAAAAACTGATATTTTCTCATTATTTTGGAAACTCTATAATAAAACTTATTTCTTACTTCTGCAATGTTTGCTAGTACAGTATTCCATTACTCTCAATCTAGGAATAACCCCTTACCCCATTTTATTGAACCCCGACAGCAGGGTGTCACAAACATTCACAGTAGCCTTCCTGGGACAAGGCAATTTTTTGTTTTGAAAATATTTGAAAATTTCGATGAGTTGTTACCAAAATAGCTGAAATTTGACTAGTTGTTTAACACAAACACAAGTTCTATAACAAATATCATTAAATTTCAAATGAAAGTAAATATGAAATCCAAATTAAATTCACAGGCCCTTTTTGAAACTGAAAACAAAACTAATGATTGGAAACCTTCTGATTTTGTGCTGGCCTTCTGAGAAAAGGCCCTCCAAAAACTAGGTCCACAGGAGCCCACACGTTGTGAGAGCTTGCCGTGCAGGGTGCTATTGCCGCCCAACAACCGAGAATAAATACCTTTGGTCGACGAGGTGCATCAGATGTTGATTGCTTTGGGGTCACACTCTTTACCACAGGATTTTTCGAAACTTTATTTTTATTGTCTGGTTGTTGAATTGTGACTACAACATCATTTGATGTCGGCTCTCGTGGTTCTAATAGTGTTGGTCGTCTTGCTTGTACTGGTGCTGAATGTACAATATCTGATGCTCTCAAAGGAGGACGTCCTGGAGTGTTTGAATCACGTCGTGGTTTGTAGATGATGTTCTTCTTTCTTCTTCTAAAGTATCTCATCCAAGATTGATCCTCGTCATCATTGCCATAACTATTAAGGATTAATCATAAAGGTTATTGCTGTAATGTTAAATAATATTATAATATTATTAGTTTACTGTAAACATTTGATAGTGACAGTCTATTTTCAACTTAGGTGCATATGCATAAGTTGTAAGTGCAACTTTGCAATTATTTCCAACAAATTTTTAACTAGAGTACTAGCATCAACAAATCAAATGATGTCAACGACATTGAAATGTCAATAAGTATGACATTGAAGAAGACAAGGTCATACTTACTCATTATTTCTTGCATCTTTTCTTGACTTTTTGTAGCTTTGATATGTCTCAATTATAACAACCCTCTTCATGTAAACAATGAAAGCAACCACACATAAGATAATTAACAATAAAAGAATCATAAAAACAGTTACAATCGTTTTTCCAGACGACGAAGATGAACTATCAACACTTGAACCTACGATTAGAAGAGAAATTTCAATATAAAATTCTTGAAATCAATTGTTCAGTGCAATGGTTAATGCTACAATAATCAAGCAGCTGAGACATGAACATTGTTCAACATTGTACAGCATTATGTCTATCAAGTTTGGTTAACTAATCTATTTTACTGCTGAGGACTGTGATGTTGGTTGGTAGTTACGGTTGCTAGGAATAAATAGTAACATCATAGTTAGAATGATTTACTCCATTGACTCTCTATGATTAATACTATAAAAGAACTTGGATTAGCTTTTGTACAACTCAAGAAATTTTTGATTACTGTGACTTGGTTGGCCAATTCATGTGTTTGGTTGGCCAAAACCGATTAGTAATTATGTTTAGAGACAAAAACAATAAAAATATTCAAATAATTATAAATGAACTTTTTAATGCTGAACATTGGCGACAGTACATTTCAAGAACTAGAATTGGAACTATTTTTCTTCTCTGTGTTATGATTTGATTAGAAATAAGGTTATCAAAGTCATAGCTTTTAAAAGTAGCCCAAAAGTGGAACATTGAATCTGTGTTTGAAGAAAGACAAAGTATAATGATTGAAGACTTGAAAATTTAAAAGAGAAATGTTTCTAATAAGAAAAATCTTTGAAGATCAATGTTTGAAAATATTTCAAATATGGCTTGTTTCAGAAAAGGTTACTAGGCTACAAGACAGCTTTGTGTTTTGTTTCACTGGTACCATAACTTTTTTCTTAAATTGGGAGGATTAGCTCAGATGGCAGAGCAACCGAACTTCAGATCGGATCATATCTGATCGACTGTGGTTCAAATCCCCCAAAGGTCAACTCAGCCTTGACTTTATCTGAAACATCAAATGAGTACCATCTGCGGATGGTGGATGGAATGGTCCAGAGGGAATTGCATTGTGAGTAGCTGCGGCGCATCGTTGCGCATTGACATTCAATACCTATCTGCCATGAAATCTGTTGAAATTGATCTGCAGTGTCGCGGCTGAGATCAACAAAGAGCGTTTAAAATCATTGCTCTCAGCGAAAAAAGCCACTCATCTAGAAATAGAGGAGTGGTACGAGTGCCTTCGGTAGGGCAACACTGTCTAATTTTTTTTTTTTTTAGCCATAACTTGGGATGTTGGTAGATACTGAAATGCTGAAAACCATTTGCCCTACATGATTTCGTTTTTGTAATGCTTTCTTATGCCTCCAATTATATCACTCAAACACAGCTGCCATGCAGTAAACTTTTATCCATGATTCCATAGTGTATAATTTGTTGATTAGAAGAGATTGCTTGATAACAATGACTTGGAATTTAAAAGTTGTTGCATTTCTATAGGTGTTGTCCTTTAACGTTTTGATTATGCGTAACTCTCAATTATTTTATGGATCACTGATCACTGTTACTGTTGCATTTTGCGGTTGTATGAATAATTCAATTAAATTATCACTTTTTGGCTGCGTCTTTATTGTCTAGTTAAAAACCATGAATATGCTAAAGCAATTTGCAAAATTTTGCAATTCCCAATATGTTTAAGAGCTCTCTGAGATAAATTTCTGCAGTATAAACTTTTACATTTATCAATATACAAAAAAGCAACATACATTAGCAAAGAGAGAAGGGTTATAGGCACATGCATCAAGTCCAGTGCCTTTCAATCAAAATGGCCCTGTAGGTGTACGCATCCTAATTGCTTACCTAATTTTTGCACATTCATTTTGTAACTAGCAGCCCAACCAACACTTCCTTGGGACTTATAATGTGCAACCGTGTAAATACATCCAGCAGGGCTTCTTCTTGATTGTGCACAGCCGATTTCAGTAGTTTTCTTCCAAACAACATTTGTGAAATGTTCCACTGGTAAATTATTCCTTGCTACACCACTATCAAAATCATACTGTTCTATTTCACCATACCAACTGTTAACAACATTTGTAGCCGGTGGTGGGAATGATAGACTGTTGAATTCATCTTCCGGACAAAACGGCCAACTATAGCAGCAGAACTTATGAATACTTTCGCCGATAGGTTCTTCTCTACCTTTATTTAGATCGCTGTGGTACGAAAAAGATTAGATAAATTATTCTTTTTTCAACAACTCAAATTCGATGTCTTTCCTGATTTGTGTGATACCTGATTTGTCACACGATCTGTGATTACAAGTATTATCCTCCGCTGGGTTATTTATTACACTTAGAAGAGACTCTATATTCACATAATTCACAAATAATGTTACAGAGAACTTGTTATAACGGTCACCTCTATACAGCGGCCGCCTCTCCACAGTGGTCACTCTTTGGCATGTCTAAAATGTTATTTTCTGTTAAGTCAACTCTGTATATAAAGGCCATCGACATATAGTGGTCAGCTTACCTACCTCACATAGCTGGCTGCTATATAAAGGTGTCACACTGCAATATTAATGTTTTGATTTTGATTAGGACATTGTATCGACTTTCATAAAAACCATCATTATATCTAAATAATTGAGAAGTGTTTCAACTGTTTATACAAATTAATCGACTCAATAATTTAGATTTGATAGTAGAAAGACATGGACCAGCAACGGTTATAGATTAACAATCGGAGAAACAACAATCAGCACAAATAACAAATACATAGTTTTACTATGTCGGCTCGAAACGCCGTCGCTGTTATTTACAGGTGAGAACATAACTTTTTCTTTAAAATGCCTGCAAATATTTAACCTGAAATTTTCCTGGTCAAGCAACTTAAACGGACCGTATTTATACATAGAGTAATTAGATTTATCCTCGTGCACCTCCTACTCAGTTTCATTAATAATCTTTATAAATCATTTATTTATTAAAAATACTTTTAAATTTTAGAAAAACCGCCGGCCCCAGTACTCCCAGCATTTTCTCCCCTGGTTGTCAATATAAAATATACTTATGTACACAAACAGTAAAAATCATACATAAACATTACTTACGGACTAGATAATGGAAAGTAAATATCACCATCCCATGTTTCTTTGTGAATAAAAGGAGTCGTTTTTATGTCAGGAATATCTCGACGCTTTGGAGGTACACGGGTTGGACGCCTGACAAAGAACAACAAAAATATTAACATTAATGGTTGTGACGTAGTCACTTAATTAAAGTAATTATAAAGTGCCCACATACATGCTGGGTTTATTGTGTAATGTAAACAGTCGTAATATCTTGTAACTATATTGTAAAGTATGCTGAAATATAATCACTTCTATTCAGACAAAATGCAAGCGTGTTCTCTGTTTAGAACGACACAACAAATTGGCGTCCCCGAGTGCAATTAATTATACAGTATATCATCACTCAATCATCAAATAATTGTATTATGGATTTGAAAATCAAGTCGTTAAATCTATCTGATCCAGAACGCACAGAAGCTTGGTTTACAGCATTTTCAGCCAAAGCTAGAACAAAGTCACTTAAAGATGACCCTACCAATCAACACTACCCTATTACGGATCTATTTCTATCACTATGTGGCGAAGAGGCCCTTATCAAATTAACAAGACTGGTTAGACCATTAAAATTGGCTAATATGCCTTATGTAGCTATTGAAAAGAAAGCAATGGAATTGGTAGAGCCCAAACAACGCCTTATCATTGCCGAACGAACGAATTTTCTGGCGATAAAAAAAGGCCGGACGAATCAGCGGACGAACTCCATATTCGCATCAATCATGCCGCGGATAAATGTGACTTTGACAAATTTAAAACTGAACAAGATCCAAATGAAGAAATGAAAAAGATGGTCTTCATAAACTCATTTGACGACAGTAAGCTTCGTAAAGACCTGATAGATTATATTCGTCTAACTCCAATTGCAACATACGAAGATCTTCGTGAACGTGTACGGCAATATAGCCAAACAACAGCCTTTGTAAATCGAAATATCACAATACAACCAACACAACCTACCGAAATACCTCTCACTCAATATGCCGTACACAGCACAAAGTCTGTCCAAGAAACGCAACGTGAATGTGGTAATTGTGGCTCACGTCATCTACCAAGACGATGCCCAGCATACGGAAAAAATTGTTCAGCATGTGGAATCAGAGGACATTTTAGTGCCGTTTGTCGTTCCGCTGGTAAGTCACAAAATCGTAATAACTCAATATCCAATTATTCAAATCGCACTAATTCAAATTCAAAACAAAACAATCACACCAATTATGCTATTGAATCTTCTCTCGAGCCGACAATAACATCGAATACAATGGAATCTAATAGTTATTATTTATTGAATATTGATGAAAATAAACCAGAAGATATAAATAGTATGACCGAAATCATGGAAGATGTAAAATTGAATAATATTACTGTTCCTATGCAACATGACACGGGTGCATCATGTACCATTATATCATCAGCCATATGGCAAAAACTTGGGAATCCTGATCTTTCTGCATCAACCAGAAAGCTACACTCGTACGACGACCGTGGACTTTCATTGATAGGCGAACTGAACGCAACTGTTCAGCGCAATAATCAAACTAATTATATTACAATGCCTATTCAAGTTGTACAATCCGCACGCCCTTATGGCTTGCTAGGTAGAGATATTTTAAATACAAATAATGTTAATTATTCTTGTAGCAATTCTTCTGCAGATTTTCTACCTGTCATCAAGGATGTCGTGGCTACCATGAAACTAAAACCAAACGCATCCCCAAAATTTTGTCATGCTCGCCCTGTGCCTTTACCATTACAAGATGCTGCTACCGCTGAACTAGAGCGCTTACAGTCCATGGGTGTCATCGAACCCATTGAGTCAGGTGGGACCGAAAACTCTTCCCCTATTGTTTGGGTCAAAAAACCCTCTGGAGGCTTACGAATGTGCGTTGATTTTAGCGTACACGTAAACGATAAAATTTTGAGCGATGCTTATCCGATTCCCAACTTAGAGGGGATTTTCAGCAAAATACACGGTGCAAAATTCTTTGCTAAAATTGATCTAAAATCGGCCTATTGGCAAATTGCTATTGATAAGGCTGCGCAAGA
Organism: Haliclystus octoradiatus; assembly: GCA_916610825.1. Taxonomy (NCBI): domain Eukaryota; kingdom Metazoa; phylum Cnidaria; class Staurozoa; order Stauromedusae; family Haliclystidae; genus Haliclystus; species Haliclystus octoradiatus. The sequence goes on from OU744446.1 coordinate 15,030,668, forward strand.
TATCTCTGTGATTAACACGCACAAGGGTCTGTTTCGAATCACGCGACTACAAATGGGAATGAAAAACAGCGCTGCGATTTTTCAAAATGTCATTGAAACAGTTCTCAGCGGTCTGAAGGGAATCATTCCTTACCAAGATGACGTGCTAATTTTCGGAAACACCCGCGATTCTTTGCAAAAACGTGTCAATGCTGTGATGGAGCGTTTCAACCAGCGACGTCTATCTGTTAACAAAGAAAAATGCGTGCAAGACGTGACAGAGATTTCGTTCTTAGGTTTTCGCATCTCGGCTGACGGTATCGGACCTGACCCCCGTCTTGTTGAAAAAGTTTTGTCTCTTGCACCTCCCAAAAACAAAAAGGAGGTAGCATCTTTTGTAGGGTTAGTCAATTTTTTTGGCAGACTGGTACCTAATTTTGCAGACAAAATTGCTCCTTTAAATGATCTTAGAAAACAAGACATAGATTTTGTTTGGACGAACGCTGCTCAATTAGCTTTCGACAACCTGAAAAAGGAGTTGGCCTCCACCCCTCTTGTGCAACCTTATTCTTTAAATAAAGCAGTCACCCTGACAACCGATGCATCTGGGACTGCTGTTGCCGGTATTTTAACACAAGACGGGCATCCTATTATTTACGTTTCTAAAACATTAAGTCCCGCAGAACGAAAATATTCTGCCACTGAACGCGAAGGACTAGCTGTCGTATGGTGTGTGGAACGTCTACGTCAATTTTTATTGGGTCGCAAATTTACAATCGTCTCCGACCATCAAGCCCTTTCTTACATTTTTGATACTAATAAATCAGTCCCTAAAACTGCATCCGCACGGATTTGTAGATGGGCAATCAAATTGATGGCCTTCGATTTTGAACTAAAATATGAGCCTGGTGCAAACATCACCCATGCTGATGCTTTATCTCGTCTGACACACAGTACCATTACGCGGGAAGACGTAGTTGCTAGTGTCTCTATTGCTACTGACTCAGCATTTTTTGCACCAATTATTCCAAGTCAAATAATTGAGGCTTCCACCTCCAACGATCGTCTTGCACAAAGCATCATCAAACGCATTATTTCTGGTTCTTGGTCCGGACTTTCAGAGGCAGAAAAGGCCTTTGCACGTGTCAAAGATGAACTTACTGTTCACAATAACATGATCTATTTTAAATCAGCCCCTTTTATTCCAATTGATTTGAGGTCTTCAGTACTAAAAAAGGCTCACAACACACATGCCGGCATTCATGCTACCCGACGGCTTTTACTTCAGGGTGCTTGGTGGCCAGGTATTTTCAAAGACGTTGAATCTTTCATTACAAATTGTTCTACGTGTTGCGCGTTACGCCCTCGGTTTTCAAAAACAGTCCATACATGGCCTCAAGCAGCACCTTGGGAGCGTGTACACATGGATTTTGCGCATATTTCGGATATCGGGCCTATTTTGATCGGTGCAGATGCTGGCAGTGGCTGGATTGAGGCTACCAGATGCCCCAATCGAGCCACACACACTGTTGTCCGCATTTTAGCTGACATATTTTCTCGTTTTGGTATCCCATATAGTTTTGTTTCGGATAATGCATAAATGAAGAGATTGTACAGTGGCTTGCACGTTCAGGCTGCAAGAAAATTGAATCCCCTATTTATTTTCCACGTGCCAATGGTCTTGCAGAGCGCGCTGTTCAGACGGTAAAACGCGGAATGAAGGCATGGCATAAGGGCTTGTGTGTATCGTTTGATATGTTCCTTTATCGTATTTTAACTGTTCATCATGCCACATCCTTGACCAGGGGGAAATCTCCAGCAGAAATACTGTTAGGTAGAAATATAAGAGTCCCGTGTATAGCTGATTTTGCAACGGGAGATGTAGTAATGTACCAGCCATCTATAGCACACACGCCTAAGGAAGTCGAGTACATCCTTCCAAAAGGAAGCAATACAGCATGGCTATCAGACAATGGAAATACTGTTCTTGCCTCTAGAAACCAATTCGGACCATCTGGTTCGTCATCAAACAATGAGTCTACTGAATCCAGAACAATAGTTAGTGAGTCCACGGATTCACTATCCCAGTTAGGACGTTCTTCTAGAATTACTGCACGCCCGGATCGTTTAGGATTTGAATAAATTTATTTTATAAAATCATAATTCACGCTTATAGCAAATACTGCACATTTATTTAATCTATTATTATCTCTTAAAATGTAACCATATATAATTAAACTTTAATGAACATAATTTGATAACTACATTCTCTCTAAGAAGGGGGATATGTGACGTAGTCACTTAATTAAAGTAATTATAAAGTGCCCACATACATGCTGGGTTTATTGTGTAATGTAAACAGTCTTAATATCTTGTAACTATATTGTAAAGTATGCTGAAATATAATCACTTCTATTCAGACAAAATGCAAGCGTGTTCTCTGTTTAGAACGACACAACAATGGTAAAGTGACGGGTAAGAAAAATGGTGAAAGTAGGCCTACCTCTGCAATATGCAAATGTAGACTCAAGACCCAGGCGCTGGAAATTTAGATTTGGATCTTCAACATGATAAAAATGAAAGATAACTTGCGAATATCTTACATCACATCTTTTGGTTTTAGCAATCGGCATTACTTAATGGGAATCAAGATCTTGGATTTAATCTCCATAGGAACACCAGTTAGATTTGTAAGAGTATAGGCATTCTGATTAACATGCATATACAAATTATCTGAATCTATCAACATTAATCAACTAAAATGGCGAGGAAAAAAACTACTGTGTAACCCACTTAAATGCAATTCGTATAAGTGAAATTCAAGCTTGTATGCAACCTTAATCTGAAATCCTATAAACTATTTTCTGGTCAAATGCTTGCTAAGCAATTTCGGATAAGTGCAAATTCGGATAAATGCAATTGAAATTGTTGGCAATTCTTACTTGCACTTAAGCGGGTTACACTGCAGTGGAGTAGACCTGTGCTTTTTAACATATCATGAATTTGATATCTGGAATTTGAATGACAGTTACTTAATACAGTATTGACCGAGCTATAAGCTGCCTAATACTTACGGATCATGATCCCAGTCATCTGATCTTGCCAATTGATCAGCATATTGCTGTGCGCTGTATTGTAAATCAGATGAATATTGCAGGGCAGCAGTGTCAATGTGATTGCTACGTAATTTATTGTGGGCATTAAGACAAGCTTGCCACGTGAATGTTGATTGTGAATTTGAAAAAGTGACAAATGCAAGAAGAATAAATATACAATATAGATATTGCCATGTTATAGAATGATCTGAAATAAAAGAAGTGTGAAACAAATTAAAATGTTTCATGAATCAATTATGTAGACTAGGCCTAACATATTTAATAAAAAGTTTGTCTTTCATCAGGGTAAAATTTAAAGTGTAGATGATTGTCTGTTATCAAAACTGGGAATCTATGACTGAAACAAAAAGACTTGAAAGTCAAATCGTCACTCACAAAGTGGAATTGCAGAATGCAACAAATGTATATAGTTTGGTCGGACCCCTTAGAAGTAAGCTATGGTTCTATGCCATTCTCACTTAGATGCTGTCCATCCCTCAGGTTCGTAGCTTGGACAATTTGCAAGCATGTAGAAAAATAAAATGTTCTAGGCCTAGATCAAACGCGGTGTTGCACACAAGCCACATCAACATTTAGATGCACAGTTGGCACGTCACAACTATTAGCTCGATTTTTGATTTAATTTATGGTAGCTTGGCCATCTTTGGCCAAGTCGCGCGGCTAGAATAGCCCTAATTGAGCTGAAAGACAGTGTACCACCTTATAAAAAATGCTTGTGAAAGTAAAATGTAAATTTTTTGTGCTCTAAGAGGTTTAAGGGCCATTTACACTGCAGCAAAAAAGGCACGGTACTCGTCAATTAACACCCGAGGTGTTAACAAGAATGCGGCCCGTGCTGTTTTTTTTCAGGGTTTACACAGCTTATTAAAAACTGTTTTCAGGATCGCCCGTGCCTATTTTTACGCGGGCCGAGATTGAAAACTTACAAACTGAATTATAGGTTTCTCATTATTTAATGGTTTTACAGGTGAAATTCGATAAATTGAGATTCAATTATGTTAAATAACTTGTAAGGATTCCGTTGAACTGAAAATCACTATGTTTTTCATCAATTATAATATTTAAGTTTTTGTTACATTCCTATCTCCATTGAGCAAAATTCAAATACATTTGGCTTAGTCTTTCACCTCCTGAACATGCTACCACGCCAGATCAGTATTTCTGTGACAAAATACACATCTAAATTTACGCTCCGCATTCGTAATTACAATTTGCATAATTAAACATTATATTACAGAAACTTCATTAATTTTCAAAAGAAATACGTAACAAAATATGCTTAATGTGCTTATCTAGCTTTGGTAATCTTTAGTCTGTTACTGATTTTATTAGAAAACCTCAGAATTCCACTGTAAAGAGACGCAACTTCTACGATGACGTCATAATTACTGCAAAACGGCACGGTGCCCACTTTTTGAGCGGGCCGAGACTACCTCGAGAAATGATCTCGGCCCGATCAAAATAGTAGGCACGGTGCCGCTTTTCAATGTCTGAAAAAGCCGTTTAGACAGTGTTTTTGCTTGGCCCGTGCTCAAAAACACTTGACACCTTCACACCTTTGATGTGTTAATTGACGAGTACCGTGCCTTTTTTGCTGCAGTGTAAATGGCCCTTTAGTCTCAACTACTTGAACCGACTGAAAAAGATTTAGATTCAGTCCAAAAATAATTTGCAAAGTCGCAGTGCCAAGTTCACCCATGGGCAGACCAGGCGGTAGCCATAGGCCCCGCTAAGTTAATGACCTCGTAAAATTGGGAAAAACTTTTTATCTTTTGTTAAATCCTGGCATTACAATAACATAATTTCTGAATTGCATAATAGTAAAAAAAATTGATCTTGTCTTCATAAAGATCCATGCAGGCCTATATTTATTAATTTTTTGAATGAAAATCAAGGCAAAATAATTGCTTTATTCCCATCAGCGTCTATTTTGAAGAAACCACAATGGCTGAAGCAGCTAAAGCTTGTAATTTTCCTGGTTCCACAAAGCCTGAAACAAAGATCTTCTTTAGTTAGGTACTGCAGACTCGGCGGGATGCTGAGGAATTTTGATGAGATTTCCATGTCTGGAGGACCGAGAGAAGCGAGGGGCGTAGCCCCGAGCTCAGGCAAGCGGTTGCGAAGCGGCCGCGACTGCCAAACCAGATACGCGCATAAGGAGTCAAATTCAACCAAGGATATTGGAGACCCAAATTTCAGCCGATAGTTTCTCCTGCGCGCTTTACAAATATGCTGTCTGTGTCGCTAGAATGTTCCACTAGCTGTTAGCAACGTGGTTCTGTTTTTATCAAGATCGATCAAGTATTTTATTTTATATGAATTTTTAAACTCGACCTTTTCTGTAATACTCTTTGTTTCACTCTTTTGTCAAGCTTTTTTACAGTCACGTTGTCTTGAGATTTTGTTCGCTCGCTGGCCTAAGGGCATGTAGTTGTAGCGATGTCACGTTTACACAATGGTTGTTAATTTTTATCCTCATTGTTGTCGTATTCAAAGTTGTATTTATGAATGATCATTTGTGCCGCTATTATGATTGACTATTATGATTGCTTGCTGATTGCACCTATTATTGTTTCTTATTTACTGTGTTATGCTCTGTTAAATTCGTCCAGTTTAATTATTTTATGCACAAGGAAGTAGTGCTTTCAATTACCATTGGACGTGATTGTTTCTGCCTAAGTATGGAATCATTCTGTTAGGCCGATAGTGACTTTTTGCTGCAAAGGCGTTATGAGGAAATGGGCTTTTCACCAGAGAGTTTTGACTACTGGACTACATGTTTGACATCAACTATAGACAGTAAAATACTTTCTGGGGTTTGAAGAGCTTCCTGACGGATGGAAAAAGGTCTGTGCTGTTACTTTCTTTCTTTGCATTTCTTTAATTCAACTTGAGTAATTTTATTCTTGACAATCCTGCTTAAAGCCTCCCTGAAAAGACCACAATTTATGGGGTGGTGGGGCTGATAATATTAGGGAGTGCTGACATCACCAGCTAGCATTCTAGATATTGTGTGTTCTGCATCAATAAATACATAAATATATTGTGATCAATTCAATCAAGCTATCAGGTCAAACCAGTCTGTATCGGACTCTCCGATTTAGTTCAATTAATCTTTCGGACAGAGTATTTGACACAAAGAGAATATCAGTTCAGCATAACAATAAACAACATATAATACTTGATTTCTATCAAGACTATATAAATCACTAATTTTTAATTGTGTAAATGAATATTTATTTTAACGTTATCTAAAACAGTCTATCTCTCGCAACTTACATCTGACAAAGAAAATATATTGATGTACATAATTTTATACTGAAATATTTACAAATGGTTGTGCGCATGCGTTAAACTTTACATGATGCGTCTTAAACATGAAACTTTATTAATTAAACAATAGAATTCTAACTATGGATTATGACGTACGAAACACTCACCCCTAGCACCGGAACAACAGTCTCTTAGTGAGGAGCGACATTATTACATGATCCATATGGTCTATTTCGTTTGTCTGACATTTGCGGAATATGATGGTAGCCTACATTTTATTTTCATATGGTGTGACTTTTTCAAATGTACAAAATATTTTATTTTCTTCTTTTGATTGGCTACTAATAATTGTTGGACTAGGTAGAGAGAACATTGACTTATCTGGATTAGTTTCATCTTTATTCAATATTGTCATAAAATCCATTTGTTTTTCTGGCTTTGCTTCTCTGTAGTATTTTTCAAGTGTTCGAATATTGACCCGTTCGAATATTTTTTACGACTTCAATTTTCATTTGATTTAATTTTACTATATTTTCATAAATTTGATATTCAATTTCATTCAATTCTGCCAGTTTCGACTTTTCAATAGAAATTGAATTTATTGTTATATTTGTAGCATTTTCATTCTCTCTATTGAGTTTACCAATAACTGTCCATCCAAATACTGAGCGTTTAGCTAATGCCAAAGAAGCACTTATTGTTTCAATGTCCTCATGGGCCACTGGAAGGTCTGTGCCAATTAGAATATCTATATTTCCTCCTGAACAATAAATATGTGGCGCTATAAAATGCAAATTATTTTGATCCTCTAAATGCTTTCTATTTATTACCGTAGCTGGTGCGCAAGGCTGTTTGAGCTCATAACAACCAACATCATACCTTTGTTTTATTTTATTAATTGGTGATAATTCAATGTTGTAATATTTTGATTGTTCAATCTTTTTCTCACCCCCCGCAACGATATATTTTAGAGTTTTCATTTCGATATATTTTAGAGTTTTCATTTTACCTTGTATATTTAATTTTCTAACAAATTCCTTACTTATCATTGTCTGTGTACTTCCAGAATCAATCAAGGCTATCGCTTCTCTAGGATTACCTTCTCCGTCTAGCACATTCATCCTTATAATTGGTAGCAGTATATTTGTCTCATCATTGTGTACATTATTCTGACTTTTAACACCTGTTTCTGTGGAGTTAGAAAAAGCCTCCACCTCATGCAATAAATCGTGATGCTTTCGTCCACATGTACTGCAACGTGATTTATTGTAACATTCATTTGCGAAATGTCCCTATTTTAAACAATTGAAGCAAGCATTTGCATCCGTTATAATTTGTTTTCTATTATTAATATTATATCTAGTAAAAACAGAGCATTCAATCAAAGGATGTTTTGATTCACATCCTGCAAGGCATTGTCTGTAATTGTTAATCGCATTGCTGGAGTTACCAATAGGGGAAATAGCTTTAACGATATTTACCTTGTTATTGCCGTATTGACGCGACTGCATTTCCGTTGTTTGTCCTCTAGCACGGCATTTAGCTTGCAGCTCTAGCCATTCTAGTAATGAATTAACATTTTCACTCAGGGGCGGATCAGTTTTAAAATAGGGTGAGTCTCTAAACTGAAATCGGACAATAAAGGGGCGAAGCCCCGTCCATCTAGGGGGTACGGGGGCATGCCCCGCCGTAATTTTTTTTGTAATTTCAAGCTCTTAGGAGCTCTCTAAAAGCAGTTTGGTCTCAACTTTACTATATTGAAGCATTACTAAAACACTGGTCATTCAAGACAAAACACATTTCAATTTTTTGATTGATGATTTTCGATTTCGTATATTTTTCAATCATCTTTTTACAAGGTCAAGATTAAGATTATACATGGCCAAGATTTAATACAGTCTTCAGAGTATATTGATAATGTAGCTAAGCTATTACAGTCTAAATATAATTGGTATACCTGAAATTACAAAAAGAAAACTATATGGACGTGAGCCATGTGTGAGAATGAGACTGTGAGACTCAACATTGACAGCATGTGAGCTTAGTTATATGTATCAAATATTAACCTCTGTTATTCAGCATAATCAAGTCCTTTCGGAATCTCGGACCTTTAACATATAGAAGAATATGTGTATTAAAAAAAGACAAACAGCACGATATTTCAAATCGCAAGGCTTTGACGGTCTGCCTTCCCCTATTTGCACATTATCATGAACATGTTGTTAATTAAACATATAACCACCATGCTCAGTCTAAGGCTGTATGAATAAACAAACACAGACTTTATATAGCCATTCTAATCCGTGTGAGAACCTTTAACAATAATTTAACAACATAACCAAACAAAATAATACGTACCTTAAAGCAGTGCATAGCTCCTTCTCGGATTCTTAGTAATTAGTAGAAATGTAAACAGTAAATGTAAATGTAAATATCTTTCAGCATGTAGATTTCCGAATTTGCGATAAAAACATTATAAAATAAGATTTCAGCAAAGAAAATAGCGAAAAAGAAGACAACTTCGCCATAAGACGTTGCTGACTGTTGTTGATATCGTCCAAATTATCAGCCTTTCGTATGTGCAGGGTATATCCAGCCAAATTTAACTTCGTAGCAAAATGTGTGTGCCACAAGCAACATGATGATTTGTAGTTAAAGCTCCAGACTTTCTCAGACTTGTCCAACAAGAAATCGATAAGGCGCAGAAGTCTCTGACTAAATCGAGGCATGGTGGGTAAGTCTCAAAAATCACGGTCAAAACTCTGCTAATTATTGCTCTGCCTACGTCAGACAACGGTCTGCGAGGCCATTTCACAAGTCTCAGGGTAAGTCCTTTTGAAGCTCCTCTACGAGCCGCTCCAATCACACGCAAGAAAAATTTTGGCAGACCAATGAAAACATCAGAAAAATATTCAAAATTTGCAAAAATGTAATCGAGGCTTCAGGGTAAGTCCTTTTGTGTATATGAAACCTCAATACCAAACAAACCAATGAACAACAAGTAAAATGTGGTGTCTGGACTGCGTGCAGCTAGAAAAGTCGAATAAAGTCACGAAACATTTCAATCCAAACTTTAGTAAATAAAATGAATTTGCAAGAGAAAAAGGGTAAGTCTTGGGACTTTTTAGACTTACCCTCTATCCGCGCCTGTTTTCACTCACATCTTTTACATTCATATTATAGCAATATAATGCTTGGTTCGCTAGGTTCTAGCTTGCTTGATTCATTAAATAGGTATATACCTTTTACCTCTTCTCCATGCCCTAACTCTTCCATACGAGTTACGAATAACCTAACAGCACTTGCGTAATTTCTCAATGTCTTGTAATCCGTATTTTTAAGTCGACTGTAATCTTTGATATCCTTGAGTAACAATGAGATCAATTCATTGATGTCACCATATCTATTTTCTAATATTTTCCACGCTGCTTCTATAGTAGAACACGCCAATAGGCCTACATCTCTTTTAATTTCACAATGTTCATTTAACGCTCCTTGTAATCTTTGTAATTGTTCCTCGCTGTCTTGTTGATATTTCACCATTGCGTGTTCAAATCTTATTTTCCACGAAGGATAATCTCTAATGTTACCAGAAAATGTCGATATTTTCAATCTTTCTAACTTGTGTTGCATTTTAACTGATCCAGAAGGGATCTGTTTTTCTTTCTTAATATCACTTTCGCTTTGTCTAATATAAATTTGTGCGTTTTGACTGATGTTTGAGAAGTCTTCTAATAAATTAGAACTGTATTTTTCTGAAGTATCGAGTTCAGCATCGTCCACAATAACGTCTTCTAATTGATCTATAATTTTTCTCAAAACGAAATATTTTTCTGTACAGTCTTTTAACAATTCTTCAACTAGCGATTTCGCTGGGTTGCTTCTTAAGAATACTTCTAGATCTTTTACCACTTTGTTAAATTTTCTCCTAGCAAGGGTTCTTTCTTTTTTAATATCTTCAATAGTAGCGTTTTCCATATCTTTTTCTTCTGACATTCTATATTGAATTTGAATGTTTTAGATATTCTTATAATGAAGTTACTTTACTGATTTTTCCGTGTGCAAGCACAAATTTAATTGAAACAATGGCAGTCAAACGAAGTTTTTCTTCAGATAAGGTTGATTAATCGTGTGAGTAGAGAGATATGCTGGACTATGGATTATGAATGTGTCCTATGGAAGGACCCGTAAGGGTCCTTCCACACAATTATATTACTGCTACTGGATATTTCTGGGACACTGCACGCAAGCGTATACACATGCGAAAGAGGCAAAATAGTCAGAATACTTTCCGGTTGCATTTCTGAGAATTTTTTTATCATATTGATTTAGAACAAGTGGACTGTTCTAAATCAAAAATACTTAGAATTTATAAATAATAAGGATATTAGAACTTTCATTTCAAAAACTAAATACAAAAAACTATATATAATCGAAGCAAAGGCTCATTTTAATTCCTTTGTCGCCTTCAATTTTTCATATTTGATAACATGTAGGATGTGAATAGTTTTCATACTACATTAGGTTCAATTTACATGCTCAAAAAAAATAAATGTATGCAGTTGGCTTAAAAGTTCAATTCGTGTTTGCCCATGCATCCAACACCGTTCAACTTATTGCATATGACAAAGTCAACCAACAAAGTTGGATTGTTTGCTCGGGCCTTTAGAGTTGAGCAGTTTGACATTAAACAATAAACAACATTAAATACTCTGACAAAACAACAATAAACATTTGACAATAAACTGATAAAGGTCAGTAAAAAGAGAGGAAACCCCATAAAAACCTGTTAAAACAATAGCTAGACCAATGATTTCTTTGTTTTGGAGCTGATTGAAAAGGAGGGGATCAGCCGATTGAAGGAACTTTCTCATGCCTGTCTACACCACAAAGTTTGGTCTAGGTCTAAGGGAGCTACAGTGAGAGTGGTAAAGGGGAGTCAGGATCACACATTCACATTTCATGTTTTAAATTTAACTACAATCACATTTCACAGACATCTGATATATCTTTTCATGTTTCTCGATTCATTTCTTGAAAAACTATGCAAAGATATTTGGCAAGTGTAAGATCATGTTTCACAATTACTTAAACTGGAAATTCACATGCAGAATTTCATTTTCAAACCCACAACCTCATTGTCATTACTCCTTTCACGAATCACAACAAGAATATTACTAACAATGATACTTTGAATACACATTTTGCGTCACAAACTCACATAGAATACTGTAGGCCCACTCCCTTCTACAATCCTACCTCCCTTCAAATGCAAATATTCTATAATCTTTCACAATGGGATAAATAACTCAGTAATATTATCTGAGGGTCTTACAGGGATCAACGAATTACAGCCGATAAAATGAGGTAGTCCAGAATCACAGACAAAATTTGAACTAGGTATCCTAACTGTGTTGGTCAGGGAATTGTCATGCGAGCGTAGCTAGTCACATTTTTTGAGCTTTCTCGGTTATGGCAATAGTTGTTTGTTTTGACCACATTACAATCTTTCCAAACGTTTCCCTGAATTTAGTCAATATTCTCTAATTAATTAACTCTAGTAACAACAGTGGTGCAGTAAGCAAATCACAAATAATTATTGGGAATCTAAGCTCTTACTTATTGGGAATCTGGTTCATGTTCTATGTTTGTTGTGTACTCTGCCAATAGATCTTAATGACCCTTTCACAACTTAGTAATATTCTGTGTCAACACAAATACAATTTCTGTTACCATATTTGCATGATAGGCATATGTGAGGCGTCCTTTTCAATTTCTTTCAACAAAAGTAATCTGAGAAATTAGCTACTTGTCTTTCAACTCAAAAAATGTGTCAACAGTAGCCACCATTTTGGTATTGATCGCTACAATTTCCTCATTTAATAGCGATATTATTCATTAAAAATACCCGCATGTAAGCTGATGATTATATTAAAGCATTTCGTGACATTTTGTATGTTGGTCACAGTTGGTGACTTTAGTGGGAGATTCGATCAATACAAACTTCAGCAAACCACATGTGTCGATTTGTTGATGTTGTCAAATTTTACGATGACATTTTTGGCCTGTTATCATCTAGAAGTATAATGCACACTATGACACTACTAACTATGGTTGAACAGAAAATTATATATACTGAAATTAAGTTATAATTACTGTAGATTATATCTTATGGTAAAAAGTAGTGTTCTTAGCTAGTCTATGCCTGATTGTCACCATATGACAGAGCTAAATATTAATATATCCAGTAATAGATAGATGGATAAATAGATATTTATTTGATCATAATTTTTTAATACAGATTATAGTGCTCTTGGATAAAATAATTAATTTGAGGCGTTTAAAAATTAGAGAAAAAGGAATATAACTACTGTATGTTTAAATTAATAAATTTAGATGTTAAAAAACTATTGAAATATTAAAGTAAATGTTATTCAGCTAGTAAAAATTATAATTGAAAAGAAAATTAAAATCATATTAAAAATAGTCAACAATTGATGAATACTGGAATAAATCATAATGACATAAACTAATAGCAATAGTTCAATGTTTGGATTAAATGGAAAACAAAGAAGTTTGGAAGATAATCAGTCTTTTTATAGGTACAGTCAAACTCGGTTAATATCCCCTCGTTTAATGTCCCTGCATTAAACTGATTTCTTGTTTCAATTCTCCATACTAACTCTTATATTCCTACCTCGCTTAATATCTCACCTTGCTTAATGTTCCGCTTTCCATCCGTACTAAAAGTAACTCTGTCACGGATCACGAAATAGCGTACATTCAAAGTCAAAGAAATAACCCTGCACTAACCTTTTTATATTGTTTGTCTATAATAATTCAATTAGTTTAGTTCATTTGTCTAATCGTTGCGAGAAGGCATACAACCACTACAGTAGTAACAATCGCGAATGTGTAATCTTCGAGTGCTTTTATTACAGACAGTTACATATGTAGGCATACAGTCAAACTTGCTTAATATCCCCCAACTAGTACGGATGGAAAGCGGAACATTAAGCAAGGTGGGATATTAAGCGAGGTAGGAATATAAGAGTTAGTATGGAGAATTGAAACAAGAAATCAGTTTAATGCAGGGACATTAAGCAAGGTAGGACATTAAACGAGGGGATATTAACCGAGTTTGACTGTACCTATAAAAAGACTGGTTATCTTCCAAACTTCTTTGTTTTCCATTTAATCCAAACATTTAACTATTGCTATTAGTTTATGTCATTATGATTTATTCCAGTATTCATCAATTGTTGACTATTTTTAATATGATTTTAATTTTCTTTTCAATTATAATTTTTACTAGCTGAATAACATTTACTTTAATATTTCAATAGTTTTTTAACATCTAAATTTATTAATTTAAACATACAGTAGTTATATTCCTTTTTCTCTAATTTTTAAACGCCTCAAATTAATTATTTTATCCAAGAGCACTATAATCTGTATTAAAAAATTATGATCAAATAAATATCTATTTATCCATCTATCTATTACTGGATATATTGATATTTAGCTCTGTCATATGGTGACAATCAGGCATAGACTAGCTAAGAACACTACTTTTTACCATAAGATATAATCTACAGTAATTATAACTTAATTTCAGTATATATAATTTCTGTTCAACCATAGTTAGTAGTGTCATAGTGTGTATTATACTTCTAGATAATAACAGGCCAAAAATTTCATGGTAAAATTTGACAACATCAACAAATCGACACATGTGGTTTGCTGAAGTTTGTATTGATCGAATCTCCCACTAAAGTCACCAACTGTGACCAACATACAAAATGTCACGAAATGCTTTAATATAATCATCAGCTTACATGCAGGTATTTTTAATGAATAATATCGCTATTAAATGAGGAAATTGTAGCGATCAATACCAAAATGGTGGCTACTGTTGACACATTTTTTGAGTTGAAAGACAAGTAGCTAATTTCTCAGATTACTTTTGTTGAAAGAAATTGAAAAGGACGCCTCACATATGCCTATCATGCAAATATGGTAACAGAAATTGTATTTGTGTTGACACAGAATATTACTAAGTTGTGAAAGGGTCATTAAGATCTATTGGCAGAGTACACAACAAACATAGAACATGAACCAGCTAAGAATTTACATCGAAACTTACCCATGTTGACGAACAATCTTTGGTAAATTATAAATAATTACAGTGCTTTTTGGAAAGGGAACTTGAATGACGCGTGACACATGACAAAATTGAGCAAAATCGCATCAAAAGATATAATCCAACAGGAAGCAGACAGTTTTAAAGACGTCTCTGAATGCCGTATTATCTTTGAACACAAGGAAATAACACTAGTCGCCGTTATATGACGTTACTACTTAGCGGTATAAAATTCTATAACTTGCAATCTTGCATCCATAAAGTAGTCTTTGAAGTCCTTCAAAGTTCAAACACGAAACGAAATCACAATCCTTGTAGATATTTGTTTAAGTTCTTAGGCAATCAATCTCACAGGACGGCTATTGTAAGCATTTCTTTGCTTTGTTTCTGAATACAATCAAGAAGTTCTAGGCACGCAAACACTGCCTTATCCTTTCATCTTATTCAAACAAATGAAACAAATAATAAACAAGAAACAAAACACCATCAACATGAAAGAGCACGATTATTTTCACACCTAAAGTAAAGGATCTGGTATCTACATTCAATTCGAATTATACGATAACGATACGGTATTGAATAATCAGGAATACAAGTACAAAGCTAAAAATATAGAACTATACCAAATTTGTAATATCGTATAATAGTTTTACTAAGCCTCTGTATTAATTTATTCATTTATGTGCAAGGTTAATCTTTTCCTTCAAATGACGATTTTACCGTATACTTTATAATGTTTAATAAGTACATACGTCTTTTTAAAAAAAAAAAAATAAAAAATGAAAAGTAGCCAAGTAGAAGTTCAGTTCAGGATCATGTTAGTCCAAAAGTCGAATAAAATATGAAATATTTAGAGATTTTCATGCTGACACATGAAACATTGTCAATTTGAAAGCAAGCTTAATTGTTCTTGTTATTGAATGTTCCGTTAATGTTTCATTGGCTTCCAGTTGAGCAACGCATCATCTTCAAAGTTTTATTATTGACTTACAAATGTTTACTTAATCTTGCTCCGAATTATTTGAAAGAACTTTTAACTCCTTACAAACCTCAACGCTGTCTTCGATCATCATCAGAAATTAACTGTAGTTTCAAGCAATTTAAAATCCTATGGAGATAAGGCATTTTCAGTGGCGGCACTTATTTTGTGGAACAAGTTACCGGAAGTAGTTAGATGTAGTGCATCATTAGATGTGTTCAAAAGTAAATTGAAAACACATTTGTTTTGTATAGCTTTTGGCAGTTAATAACTCAACTTTATTTTATTGACACTATATTTTAGGCACATAAATGTGTATTTATCATTAGCGTTTACTTTTACTTTTTAATTTTACTAAAGTTCGAAACTAATATGATGTTAATTGTAAAAAATTTTTTTTTACACTTAGATATTGTAAAGCGCTTAGAGCAAATGATATAGGCGCTATAAAAATTTATTATTATTAGTATTATTATTATTATTATTATTAACATTAGTTCAAATACTGAAAATAGATCGAATTGTGTCCATGCACTGGGTACGGATTTCATGTGGGTCAGTCCCCGGGGGGTCAGTCCTACTCTATTATGTCTCTATAGTCTCCAATGGTCAACTCCCTCGACTCAGACTTTTCAGAAGGTTTGAACTTTGAATGGATAATGATAAGTAAAATTTAATAAGAAGTTATAGCTTATAACAGTATAACAGGTTATTATGACACAGAAAAGGGATTATTTGAAGGGAGAATAATACTGAAGTAAGAATATAGTCAGATTGGATCAATGATGATGTAGCAAATTGAAGGGGCACTTCAACGTCTTTTGAGTGAGGGAAAGACAAAACGAAACTTCAGAAAGTCATATGAAATTGTGACACACGAGTGTGATGTAGTAAATCGTGATATGCGGATACTATATCTAGAGAGAAACGACTATGGTACTTCTCAGATAAAGAGAACCTTCTTTTCTTCGAGGGTCAAATCATGTAACATCGATCCATCTTACGATTTTAAAGTGTCAATTTCAACTGAGTGCACATGCTCAGAAAACTCCGTAGTTTTCAAATAAAGCACTATACTGCCGTATGTAACCACTATACCGCCGCCCGTATCACGGTATTTAGGTAACCGTATGTTTCAGATAAACCACTAAACTGCCGTAGGTAACCACTATACTGCCGCCTGTAGGTAGGTAACCGTAAGGCTCTGGGTAACCGTAGGTTTCAACTAAACCATTATACCGCCGTAGCTTTATCCACGGTCCTGTTAAACGAAGAGGAGGATCTTCTCTTTCTGATCCACTGTTTTGATTTCATGAAAATTGCTTATACAGATAAAACGGCGGGTTCTTCATGTTTTCCTTTGAGGTGGTCGGCCTATAAGATGCGGTCTAAAGAATTTCCTACGAATGTTTCTTCGCGTGATATTTTTGTACATTTGAGACAATTTTAAATTATAATAATTGATCACAAATTCATATTTTTATATTACACATCATCATTACATATACAATTGATCAGTTTCGATATAGACAGTTTCAGAATACAGAAAAAACTACAATTTGTTTATCTTGTTATGACATTTATTTCACAATTCCATCAATTTTTTAATTGATATCTAACAGCAACTAAATAATTCCAATTAATCAATAAAAATATATATTTATTTACAATATTTCAAACAATATTATACTATATCCAAATATGTTTTGAATTGTTGATGAAAGATCGCCTCCTTCGAGAATTTGGTTCATAAGATGCTAAAATGAAAAAAAAAAAAAAAATTTTTGGATTATCGAAAACATTTTTGCTATTTTTACAAGCCGAAATTTCCTGAATATCCCCTTGTCGAAGGATTTGGCTCGATTATATGGGACATCCTGGAGTTACCCCTGGAGGTCATCAAATCTAGGGAAATGCTTACTGTGAATATGTGACTATCAATGCTTGCAGATAAAGGCAGATAACTGTTCGTCATGTTTTCATGAACATCAAAGGACCCATATGTTTATCATGTTTTTAAAAGGTGAACATTCTTATATGCAGTGTCCAACAAAATACTGAGTCTTCCGGAATCCTATAACGGTTTTCTTCTGATTATTCTTTGAGATTTGCCTATAAATCAGAAAAATGTTAACTGATGTAAAAAAAATGTCTGATAAAGGCAGATAACTGTTCGTCATGTTTTCATGAACATCAAAGGACCCATATGTTTATCATGTTTTTAAAAGGTGAACATTCTTATATGCAGTGTCCAACAAAATATTGAGTCTTCCGGAATCCTATAACGGTTTTCTTCTGATTATTCTTTGAGATTTGCCTATAAATCAGAAAAATGTTAAATTTTCTTCTGAATTTTCCCTAATCGTCCGGGATCCAAGATTCCAATTTTTAACAGACCCTTAATGTTTTTAACACACATTGTTAATACGGTAGCTCTTACCTGGACCAGGGGAATCATCAATATTGAACTCATTAGCCTTCTGCCAGCGATGAGTTGTTGATACAAACATTGAGCTACTGACATAACGCTTAGGTCCACTGGTGTAATCAACTAGGTTGTAATGTCCTGGGCCAGGGGATGGAGGAGGCGCAGGTAGAGGCATTGCTGGTGCAGATATGCAGAGATAATGCTTCTTCCTGTGCATATATTATAGAACAGAAACATATTATCGCTGATAGGCTATTAAACAAATAGTTCATACCTTCCAAGAGCTATTTGTTTAATCAATTAAGTAGTTATCCGGTATGTATCTAGATGATTCTGTAGCAATGCCCCTACGAAAAACAGTTTAGGAGTCCATGAATAGTTCATGAACAGCCCATGAACAGTTCATGAACGTTAAATGGACCCAAATGTTCATGAACTGTTTATGAACTCCTGAACTGTTTTTCCAAAAGGTGGTCAGCGTATTATAAACATGTATATATATATGTAAGATTTGCAGTTAATAATTACTTTTCAGTTACAGTAGATTCAATGTTTCGTCTCTGATTGTATTCCTTGCAATACCACATGCATAAAATGTCAATATCAAAATGGACAATATAATAAAAACACTGATTAAATAGTTCATGAATTTTACTCAAAGAGAATGTAGATATGGGTAATAGAGTATAGTTAGCTGATGTCATTGTAGACAAATACATTATGAAAATGACGACACAGGAATACGTTCTTAGAACACAAATTCTGAACATGCATGAATGTTATTGTTATGATTCACATGCATTCCTGCTCTTGGTACTGAACTTGGAATCCTCAGCAATTCCTCTGTGATGTAACATTTCAAAAACGATCATGAGCAGTTCATGAAAGGTTCATAAAAAACAGGCGATATAACGTTCATGAACTGCTAATGAGTCGTTCATGAACTATTAATATGGTGTTTGTGATCATTTTTGAAGTTATTAACGGTTACTTTATCTCAAATTAATTGTAATGTGATGTTATTGTAGAAAATGTAAAAATTTTAATTGTGGTTTGATAAAATGACTCCGACAACATGAATCAGAGGAATGCGCATAAAATTCGGCGTAACATTTAACTTGAGTAAATTATTTCGAGGATAATGTTCTATTTTTATCACACATGCTGCCATATAAAGATTGCAGTCTCAAATATATGATGTAGTCACAGACTACACATTCATAATTGTTACTAATAGTTTCATGCTTACGCAATCATCAGACAAATAAAAATATATACATATAAATATATAATATGTTTTACACCATTTGTTTGGAAAAAAGGTTGACTAACTACTAGCGCTTATACGGTAACTGAAAATGTTTAAGATAATAAAAAAGTAATTCGTACTTACGTGAATGTTTTTCTTTCTGGCAATGTCATTGGCTCAAATGGACAATAAGTGCCAGGACCAGGTACAAGAACAGAGTTGCCAGGCAATGAGATCCTCGATGTCTTTGATTTAAAAGGGGCTGATGCATCAACTGACTGTGCAACATCAAAGGATCCTTTGATCTCATAACTACCTAAATATGATATGTAACATGCATCATAGTTTAAAATCAGCAATATACCAATATCACTGTATTTAGTTCAGCATTTCTCCAACGTTAAAAGAATGAATTAAAACTGACGTGGCAAAATCAGATGAAACATATAATTTTTATGTGATTCCATTATTCACCATTGTAATTCATATCCACAAGACGGTGTAATGTCAAAAGTATTACGTAACTGGAAAACGTAATGCAAATAGTAATTTTGTAAACCACATACAGTAATAGATAGAGATTAGTTCATGGGCATCGCGTACATATGGATTTTATTCATGAGTTGTGATGTATCACTCTGTGAATATTCATGGATTTTTTCAGCTGTTTGTGAACTGTTTATGAATTGCAATGAACAGTTCTCTAGTAAAAATTTCATGAAGTTCATAAGATGTCAAACTGTTCATGGACAGTTCATAAACTATTCATGAGATCATTAAATTTATTGATGGAGCATCTTGAATTTGAAAGACAAGCTTCATTTCTATAAATCTGTCTCTTATCCTTCGGATTTCATCAATGCAAAACGATATAAAGAAAAAGCTGCAGATTACTCTAGTGATCCCTGATGTGTTATAAATCATCCAATATTTCATAGATTGTAATAATTATGTATTCACTATTATTCTTAGTTGTTGTTGTTGTTGTTGTTGTTTGGCCCTCGTACAAGCTAGTTATCAGTAACATTTCTCCTATACAGCATACATTATTCTGGTCAGGGTCCGACAAAGTCCGGAAACTTGGAAACCTGGTTTGCGGAAGGCTAGGTAAATTCAAAAGAAAAAGGCAAAATGTTGGATACATAAATTAAAATCATTAGAAAATGGGAAATATAAATTTTTGATTTTACGTTTATTATGTCATTAAAATTACTCTAAAGTGTTGAGGTTTGCAGAAGGAAAAACATTTTGTCGGACCCTGATTCTGGTGCTATCTTTGTGTCATAATTATATGCTTATACCATGATTGGGAACTTGATGAAATGCTTAGGTGATATTTAACAATTACACAACAAGCCCGAGTTGGCTACCGTCGAATAGTCACCGAGGTCCTCCAAGCTGACTATTTAGGACGGTAGCCAACAAGGGCGAGTTGTCTAATTGTTTTAGTACAAACCAACTAGTGGTACAAGCAAAACACATCAAAAGAAATAGATTCCAACTATTTAATAGCTTCTTGCATAATTAATCTTTAATACAACCGTCAATCAAAGGCATCCATGACGACTGCAGCGTCGTAATTTGGAGGATGAATTTTAATTTGACTTGATTCAGATTTAATTTTTAAAACAAAAAAAGTTGGATATCAATACTGGCTACAAATTTACAGCCCCAACAGAATAGCAAACTTGAGCAAGGTAATTACTATTGAGTATCTAAAAATACATAAATGTTTGCAGTTTGCAATATAAACGTTTGTTGTTTATACACTTTTGCTGACTAGTGAACTAATTTATATCTGCAATAAAGTAGCGACGAAAAAATTGCGAGAAGATTGTTAAATAAGATTAAAATTGTATATGCATAGCCTACCATTAAACAACTTCATCTCATATTTTGTTGCTTGCTTTGTATTCTTGGGCACGGAATTTATAAGACTCTAGTTTAAAATTGATTCAATAACATTTGTGAATCGCTTGTTTACTTTAGAATTTTGCGAGGGAACTTGCCAGCGTTCACTATGAGAAAATAGTGAACGATTGAGCAACCAATCAGAATGCAGATCATCGAATAGTACCCTAGTCGGTTTCGACTAATATGAGATATGACATTAATACAAATGAGTTTTTAAATATATTTTCAGAAGGGTTTGTATCATATCATTACCTGGTGCAGGCAAATCTTTGCTTTTTACATTATCCATTAACTCACGTCTTGATCTGCCAAAGAGACACAATTATTATTATAGCATTTAGCATAGCTTCAAATTCAACCCCTTATGAACAATCATTGACATTTTTACTGGCTGTACCGATGTTGTCAGGCGAAACAGAACATAATTTAATTTAGACAAACCCCGGACAAATTGTTACCTTGCAACTTTATGACACTTGCGTTAGTAATGTTTCTTGGACTTTTTCGGGGGATATGGCTACTACTTCCACGTGCTCAATTGGATAAACTAAATAGTACCAAATTTTGTAAATAAAATCATCTGCGTCCTACTTTCACTTTTAAAATTTCTGCTTCTACTTAAATATAAGCATGCATTTGCATGCAATCGAAATCTAGTTCATTGAATTTTCCTTTGGGTTCATGAACAGTTCATATTTCATGAATTATAAAAAATGTAGCGTTGCCGTTCTCAAACTCATGATCTTTTTTCAAGGGTCTGTGTCAATCAAACGGAAGAAGCTGACCAAAACCGAATATTGCTCATTCTTGTTTATGTCACAAAACAAAGGATCGTTCTGTTTTGTATTTGCAAGACATAGAAATTCATTCAAGTCCAAAACTGTTCAATTAGCACTTCAGTCTGAGACAGGATTGTTGTTGAAAAAGGAAACAGTTTTCATTGTTTTTTCTCAACTAAGATGTATTTATTTCAAAATGTGTTTCAAATAAATTTCATCTAACATGACATTGCCTCAAATACTAGACATACAAATGGAAATATCGTAAATTTAAAAGTAGATTTATCATGAACTGTTCAAGGGTCGTTCATAAACAGTTGTCATAAACTATTCATGAAATTCATGAGCTATTTACGGTGTTTATGAACTGTTCATGAAATGTTTATGAACTCACTTAATATTATTCATGATATATTTTTTGCAAGGGAAATAAGGTTTGATTTATTAGAACTACTGTGATCCTTCTCTGTTCCAAAGCTCCATTGTCACATGTGAGCATGCAAACCTTGCTACAAAAGACTATAGAAATACATCATATCATACCTAGATGAAAAGGCAGCAACTGCACCACTGTGATTCTGCTGTACAGTTGTACCATAAATGTTCCTTGGTAGCTACAATGCAATCACATCAGACAGTGTATAAGTAGCAGTCTATATATAAGTAGGCCTAAATCTGTTTTTATCAGATCTTTTATGTGTTTTTCGGGTATTGAAGCAGTCCTTTCAAGAGCGACAAAACAGACCCGATTTTCTCAATAATTTAAAAAAAAACTCAGAGGGTCTAGACTGAGATTAAAAGGAAGCAATGGAGAAGCCACACAGTTGAAAGGGTTTGATCAATTTCAAACAAAATGGTACAATTCGATACCAAAAATCCTTGGGAAATGATTAATGCCATCAGACACAATGCGACAAATAAAATACAAAATCCAACACGCCAGACAAAATCGAAAGAGTGGCTAAAAGACAAGAGCTTTTATAAAGCATTTAAAAGTTGCGCAAAGGTTGTTGTCTTTTGCCCAAGGCTGAGCAGTTAGAAAAATAATTAATCTGTGTCCAATCAGAAGGAGGTCGTTGTGTCAGGTTAACTTGATGTTAACCAGAAACTGAATGTAGCATAATTTGAAGTATGCATTACGTTTTAGCTGGAGTTATAACAAATAAATAAAGGACTGCAGTAGGTTCGTAATATTCAAGTAGAATTGCATGAATAACTTACTTGAAAATCTAGATTCCTTGTGAATACAATCAAAACTGTAATTGCATGTAAATAGTTTCCTGCTAGTAAACTTGATAGTTATATACAGCAGCAGACAAGTACAGTACATTTTTCTGGCCATTAGCCTTCATCATTACTGCTCAGTGAGCGAACAAGGGACTGACTTCGGTTTATACCTAGGTCAAGATGAGTTATCAATGTGGTGAAAAAATTCATCACCGGAAAAAACATCTGTGCCATGCCAGAGTGCTCAAACTACAGAAGTAGTGGGCAATGCATATCGCAAATAGTATAGACACATCATGAGTCGATAGTGCTCAAAATTGCGCATGCGCAATTGAGACATACATGGCCGCACATAGTTATATATATATATATATATAAATATATATTTGTAAATCCTCTTACAACTTTAAACTATTACTTTTTAGTACTTTTTATGCAAATATAATGTATCAGCTCCGGCTGTATATAAAGTTTTTTTTTAAACTTACGTTGGACACAGAATAAATGATGACGATGACATGGCTTATGTTTACTACACAAAATTTGTTTACCTAAAATATTTTGCTATATTGAAAATTTCTGTCAAACAATTGAATTGAAATGAACTGTACTGTGATTTAAAGAAATATCCCATGCGAAAAATGGTTCAGGAGTTAATGAACAGTTCACAAACCTTCACAGACAGTTCACAAGAATTCATGAAAAATTGGCACCATTTAACGTTCATGAACTGTTCATGAACTCCTGAACTGTTTTCTGCAGGGCCACCTGGCGAAACACAAAAGATCAATCAAGAGTTCATAATTTACTAACAAACTTGATGAATGATTCATGAGCTGTGATGATGGGCTCATCGACTATATAAATGTCTGATGAAAGATAATAAATGAAAGATATGTGATGAACAGTATATGAATAATTGAAGAAATGTCCATGAATGTTCATGAACAGTGTGTTAATTGACATTCGACACAGAAAGTCATTTGAACTTATTAAAGTTTATGAAATTTTGTGCCATATAGTATTAATGACCTGTTGAGAAACTCGCTTGTCTGCAAACCTGTATGTATGAGATTGACATTCACATGCAAACAAATCTCAAAATGTGTTACCTGCCCCTGTAAAATGTTGTCCTGAATTCATCAACAGCTAACATACATATCATCAGGGTCCGAAAAAACGTTCAGCCTTCTGGAATCGTAGAAAATTTCAACATTTTCTTCTGAATGTCTTTGTTGAATTTTGGCCTTTCAATCGTAAAAGTAACAAGTTTGTTCTAGTTTATTCTAGCCTTATGGCGTCTAGGATTCCAGGATTCCTACTTTTGTCAGACCCTGAAGATCATTACTTGTGTGAAGAATATTCATAAAACTATTGTCTATATTGTTTTCTCATTACCTGATATTGATTTGGTGCAGGTGTTGTGTCTTTCAGGGAGTTGGTCTTGACAGCAATTGGAGTTTGAAAGTTGCTAAAAAATATATAACATCAACCAATTGTATCTGTCAACTACTGTATGTAATCTTAAATTGTGCAATAAGTTTTCTCATTTATCAAGAAAAAAAAGTAACTTTTCAATAATGTAACAAATTGTGTTGATTTCTTGCATCTTATCTATTATCCTAATGTTACTATTATTCTTCGTGCCAACTTAGTGAAAACTATAGATCTGTTGGTTACAAGTTCTGACAAAATGTATTGGTCAAGGTAATCTGAGAAAATGATGGTTCGCATTTTCTGCATCAATCGACACAGACTGTATGCACCAGATGGATTTGCCTTTAATATTTATTTCAACGAATAATTCATTGATGGACCTTTGGCTACAGCTATTCTCACATGCTAAATTGATTTACATAGTTTATTAGTTGGGCCTAAATACTTGTTAGGATAAATTAATTAATGGCCAGTTAAGTGGAATCCATACAGACCTTGTACATTGTGCTCTACTGAATGCTTTTGAGCTTATGATTTGTGGGTTGTACTGACCTATAGAAGTAAGAATAATTTGTTTTATAACATTTCAAACAAATACTAGAATGACAGATCATGCTCAGTTCATGAAAGGTTCTTGTAAAGTGGGCAATTTAGAGCTCATGAAGATTGTAAACGCGTCTAAGCAGTTCATAGAGTCCATGTAAAGTTCATAAATACTTCATGAACAGTTCCTGAACTAACTACGTTTTTATGCAGAAGAGAGGTTTTGGTTGAAGGCTTAGAGTCTGCTCAGTCCTGACTACTCTGCAGAAGATTAACATGTCATATAATTGGTGATCCTTTCTCAATGAATGAATGGTGACAAGATAGGAAGTGCAGTTAGGTTAAAATGTGATGCATGGAGCTGAGACTTTGGTCTATTTCTATGTGAAAAAAGTTCATGAGTTCATGAAGTGTTCATGAACGCTTAGGCAATTTCACATTCATGAACTGATTCATGAAATGTTCATGAACTGAACTCTTTGTGAATGTTCATGAACTGTACTGTGCATGAAATTTTATAGCAATACCGTGAAAAGCTATAAAAGTTCTGTAAAGGAAGAAATGATTTACTTTATTTTTTAGAAATTCTACTAAAGAATAAAAAGGTTGTCATAGCTGCATGAACTCGTGAACATTATAATCACAACGATGAGAGTCTGGATTGATGAGACCTCGATTGATACATCATAGCACATCATGGCATCCAGAGACTCTGATTAGTAACTAGCAGTCAGTATCCAGTTCTGGACCTCGGTTGACAAAAGTTTCAGATTACTAAATAGCAAAATCAATTGAACAATTTTTAAACTATGTGAACATGTAAAACGCTAGAAATTTTATAATTATTATTTATCACTAATCAAATGCTGATGGTCAATTCAATTTTAATTTTGTTGAATTATATATGGACCCTTTTTACTTTTATTTACCTTCATTATGTTGATCAACGGTATGAACAAGACACATTATTTTCAGTTTCGTAACTGTAGCAAAATATTGTGTCTTGCTCTAATCGCATAATGATGGATACGCACAAGCTACGGTCTACGGAGTACTTCTCATTTTTGTTTCTAATTTTGCTATTCTATGATAGAAGAACATTTTTTTGATCTAAAATAGTAATCTCCAAATATCTGGAATATATAAGTTAACAATCATCTTTATTTAGGGAAAGAACTTAAAAGGCAATGAAAGTCAAAATGACTTACCAGGACCAACCGTGAAGTCTTTACTTTTTGAACGAAGAAAACGCTTTGTCTGTTGAGGATAAAAACAATAAATGCCAACATAAAATTCTCTTTACTTTTTATCCACTTAGAAATAAAGCATTAGCAAAGCGCATTTTATGTTCGAAACAATACTGTCTATGAAACAAGTATAGTGTAGAAACTTATTCGCAACTTATTTGTTGTCATAGTAACATTATCGTTTGAATATTGTAATTTTACTAGTTAAATTAATGTGCTTTAATTGGTCAATTTGTAATCATTGTCATGCCACATTGTATGTAATTTTTACACTTCCTATGCACTGTTCATCCTGGGGCCAGACTTATGATATTATTTATTACAGTGACAATATCTAGTTTTCTCTAACCATTTCTTTGCCTTTGTCACAATTTCTTTTGGTCTCAAGCGGCAGTTAAATACAGCTCTCTAATTGACTGGCTAGTATACACCAGCGAAATTCTACTACATGTAGTCTTCTATAAGACCAGTTGTAAAATAATATTTTTCATGGCTTCAACTTGTTACATTTCACAAATGATAAAATGCTAAACCTTTTTGGAAGGTCGACATGCCGTCAACTCACATGCATTGCTTTTTCAAGTTTTAAATTTTAAAAATTGTGCACAATTTTAAAACAAATTTAAAAGACAACAACGCAATTTTTGTGATGGAGATTGCTGCTTGCCCATCTTTCTATATTGGAAAGAAAAGTAATTTTGGAAAGCTTTGGTTAATTATGTTCCTATCTTTTGAATTACAATTAACTTGGAGATTCTTCATAGCTTAGAAATGAAAAAATGTTATCAGCAAATTCAGCCATAAAATGAGAGAAGAATTTTGCCGAACAGTGGATTAATATCTGGACTGATTTGTATAGAAATGTATGGTTTCGAGTTTAATTTGAAAATAATTTTTCACCAGGTGGGTTTTTCAAAGAGTTTCGAATTGCACAAGCCTCAATGAGCTTTCTGAAAAATGCGCTAAATCGAAATTAATCCAGAATTGAACAAAAAATTGTATGATTACCTTTCTATCAGATACCTGCAAAAATCACAAAAACAATTTTTGAATGGAATAACCACCTGCGAAAAACAATTCAAGAGTTTATGAACAGTAACATGAACGTTAAATAGCCCCAAACTTTCATGGAATGTTCATGAATTTTTCATGAAATCGTGGGCCATTCGACGGTAATGAAATGTTCATGAACTGTTCATTTGTTGGCTGTTTGATTATTATCAACCAATCATCTTGAAGTTTCGATTTTTGCACTGAAAATTTGTCGTCTACAAACAAGACTTTAATTTTAATTGAAAAAGTTTAGCATTCTCAAAATAAAATTGTGTCTAAAATTATGTACGTAAAAATGCTAATGTCTATCTAACTAAATCATACAGATTTACGTCTGAGTAATTAAATTCGCTGATTCAACTAGTAATGCTAATCATAAGTTACCTTTGATGCAAAGCCAAAGGAGCCTTTCTTTGATGATACACTGTTACTTCCATAGTCAACAGCACTAGGTCTATTATCAATGTAAGTGGCTGGACCAGGATTTTCAGACTAAAACATAGAGTTGCAAAAAACCATTCAAACTGATTTAGGCTATCAGTTATGTCGAACAGTAGACCGAGTTTCTAAGTAATATTTATAGGGAAGGTTCATATCTAGGAGGGGTTTCTTATAAATCAGGAATTGAGAATCATGCTTTTCAATAGTGTGAATCAGAAATTAGCCTTGAGAAACGAGAATTCAACTTCATTTGAACAGGAATTTCTCACGGTCTCTATGTTATTCAAAAAGATAGATAAAATCGAAATTCCTATGCAAAATTGTTAGAAATAAGAAGGAATACTTCCATGAGCAGGAATTGGGCAATTTCAACATGTGTGAAACTTACATTAAAAAAACGCCCCCTGTTATCCAACAGTTTTATCCCTTAGGTATCCCCTTCAAAGGAGCAGATAGTAGCAGCATCTGTTGAAAGTGCTGAGTAATTCAGATGTGCTTCACAAGGTGGTTTCCTCCCCAAATATATCACTGCATAGCGAGAAGACATTATAACGTTTAATTTACAATCTCTAGAGGAGTTTATAATAAATAAAAATCTCGTATTTATTTTCAAACTAACGCACAATATGTTACATGATGACACAAACAGAGTATGTATAAACTGACCTCTGTAGCTATAAATCTTTTGGAGGTTGAAGTAAAACCGCCTCTTTCTGAATTGCTGGTGATATATGTCTGATACTTACTAGGTATAGACGCATTCTTAGCAACAGTCTGATGACCTGAAACAACAATTGAAAGAATGCATAAATTTTATTCCTACTAAAAGTTTTTTTCTCAATCGTAAACAATGGTATTATGCAGCTTACATATCAGGGACAACGAGGACATCTTTGTGATTTGGAGATATTCGAAAATATGATGTAAGAGTTAATTTTATTATGCCCCATTTATGTTTTAGCCTCGTTTGTTATTCATCACTTCTTGAGTTTTTAAGCAAGCAGATTTCGTAGGCTTTCGCTTGTGCAGCACGTGTCTCATTTCTGTCTTCATACTCTTCATTTTTAATCTATTCTTACAAGCTAGTGGGCCATGTCTGATAGAATTAAAATCACAGATGTCATTCAAGTTGAGAAAGGAGATTCGGATATCTCAGAATGGTGGAAAAGATTTGATGCTGTTTCGTTGATAAAAAAGCTTTCTGTTATGGACAAAGCTACGGTTGTACCATTATTATTACGGGATTCAGCATTCTTAATATATGACAAGATAAATGATGAAGATAAGTCGAATATTGATAAAGTCAAAGCAAGATTACATGAAGCTTTTTCTATATCAAAATTTGATGCTTGGGAGCAGCTTCAATCACGCCGCCTGGAGCGCGGTGAAAATGTAGATGTGTTCTACGCTGATTTACAACGCTTGTGGTGGGATATCGTTGTTAAAGATGTTTTAGGAGCATCTTTTGTATCTGGTTTACCTCCTGCTGTTAGTCAACGACTAAGAACTTGTTGTGATGCTTCTGGGGAGACTCTTCTGCAACATGCTAGAGTTTTAATGGAGGCAGAAGTTGTTGAAGATCTTGTTGCAATGAGTGTGAGAAAACCGCCTGGAAAACGATCGCCTACAACTTTAAGCAGAAGTAAACAGCTACCGCCTAAACCTTGTTTTTTTTTTGTGGGGAGGAAGGCCATTATGCGACAAACTGTCCACAAAGAAGCAAAGATGATAAAGACATTCAGTGTGGTAGGTGTAATGAAATAGGACACTTTACCTATGGATGTGCCAAAATGTCATCGTCGGGAAACAGCAAAGGGGTTGTAGCGTCTGCGGAACAATCTATGGCCCCAAGAAATTAAAAGACCTAATTAATATAAGTTGATGTCTTGATTAATGGTTGTAAATGTAAAATGTTAATCGACACTGGATGTACTACATCAATAATTAGTTTACGATTGGCAACATCATTAAATCTTAAATTTGAATCTGTACCAGTCGAATTACCTTAATGGACAATGCAAATGTTAATGCTGTTGGATGCGTTACAATGGAGTTAAATGTTAATGGTTGTATAGCATCTGCTAAATGCCTCGTGGTTGATCAGTTACTAAACAATATTGATGGAATTCTTGGATTGGATTCAATTGTTAACATTGGTGGATTGAATATATCAGATAATGGTCAAGTTGTAATTGGAGGTAATGCAATTTCTGCTGTCAGTCAAGTGAACAATTTAGTATCACCTTTCAATATCGAAAATGATAATTTTATGGCTTCTTTTGATGGGGCTAAATGGACATTATCATGGAAGTGGAGAAATTGTAAAGAACCAAAAGTTTTACGTTACACAGTTGAACGTTATAAAATGTCACCAGAAATTCAAACTGCGTACGATTCAACAATGAATACCTGGATCGATAAAGGATATTTAATACCATATGATGAAAAACTTTATGGTGAACCAAAGGGACTGATACCTATGTTTGCTGTTGAGCAACCAGCTAAAAATAAAGTGAGCAACCCATTTTTGATTTCCGCGAATTGAATGCAAATGTTGATGTTTATTTTGGTGGCAGTGATGTGTGTTTAGATAAATCAGGAAATGGAGACAGTGGGGTGTAAATTGTAGCATTGTGGACTTGCTTGATGCTTATTTGCAGCTCAATATTGATTCAAGTTTGTGGTGCTTTCAAACTGTTATGTTCAATAAACACCGTTGGTGTTTGACCTGCCTTGGTTTTGGTCTGAGTTCCGCACCTTTGATTATGTCAACTGAATCATGTCCTTTCATTGAATGAAAAAGTGAAGGCTGGGACAGATGCTTATGTGGATGATATCTTTGTAAATGAGAATGTAGTTACTGCTGCAGATGTTAAACGTCATTTAAAGCAATTTGGTTTAGAATCTAAAGAACCAGAGCAGATTTTGCCAACCTCACCTGTTCGTGTTTTAGGATTAAACGTTATTAAGAAAGGTGATTCTCTATGGTGGGATCGTGCCAACCCAATTAAACACCTTAGCCTACTACTGATTATTGTAATTTAATCAAACGTGAACTTTTACTCATTGTGTGGTAAACTTGTAGGTATCAATCTTGTTTGAAATTGGTTGCGTGTCGCATGTAGCGTATTGAAAAGATTGGCCAATAATACTGATTGGGATGATATCTTGGATGAAAGTATAACTGAAAAGTTGAGAAATATATACGAACGGGTTGAGTTGAGCGAGTCATGCAAAGGTCGATGGTCTGTCGTAAATTCATCATCTCTGAGAATTTGGTGTGATGCAAGCTCTTTGGCTTTAGGTATTTGCATTGAGAACGATGGTCATATTATCGAAGACGGTTCATGGTTAAGACAAGAAGATAGTTACATCAACATGGCAGAATTGGACACAGTGATAAAAGGACTTAACATCGGTATTTTATGGAAACAATCCAATATTGAACTAATGACAGACTCTTTAGTAGTTTATAATTGGTTAAATGATGTTTTATCGTTAAAATCTTGTGTAAAGACAAAGGCAAAATCTGAAATGCTTATTAGACGGCGACTACAATTGATTAATGAATTGAAGCAGGATTATGAATTGCAGGTAAATGTTGTATTAGTTCGATCAGAACAAAATCTAGCTGACTCATTAACTCGTGTTCCGTCTAATTGGCATGTAACTAAATCTGCATTAGATTCCACTGAGAATGATTTAGTCTGCGTAGGTAATACAATTATACCCACTATTCAACATTTACACTTTATTTCACATGGAGGATATGCACAGACAGAATACTTGGCAAGACATTCTGGTTTAGATTATTCCAAAGAAATGATTGACACTGTGATAAAATCATGCAATCAATGTCAATCTGTGGACCTGTCCCCCGTTCAATCGGAAAAGGGGGAATTGTCTGTGAAGAAAATGTGGAAAAGGGTAGCTGTAGGCTAGATGTAACAAAATTTGAAGGATACAAATATCTGACCTTTATTGATTGTGGACCCTCCCGATTCTGTTTGTGGAGGAAAATATTGAATGAAGGTGAGCAACAAATTATTATACAATTAAAGTCTGTTTTTTGCGAACGAGGACCTCCTGACGAATTGTTGTTGGATAACTATAGCATATTTAAATCGAAAGGTGTTACAAATTTATGCAAAGAATAGAATGTAACGTTGACTCCGCGAGCGGCATACAAGGCTAGTGGAAATGGAATTATTGAGCGTAATTACCGTAGTATCAAGGTTATCGCTACTAGATCATCAATTTCGATGACTGGTGCTGTCTATTGGTATAACAATCTGCCCACTAAACAACGTGATGTCCCTCCTGCAGAACGCATATATATATTCAAGCCAAGACTAAATTTATCGAAACGTGATATTGTTTCAGAATTATTTAATGTTATTTTTCCTGTTGGTTGTCCTGTTTGGGTAAAACCGGATCAAAGTGTACGCTGCTTTCGTCGCTGGTTGAAAGGAATTATTATTCAACAAGTTTCTAACCTCAAAGCAAAAGTTTTGATTATTGACCATGTTTCTTTGAGACATATATCACATTTACGAATGCGTAGAGAAGATGATAATATTAATGATAATGATAAACACAGTAGCCTAATGCAGATGATTATGAACCTCTGTCAGAGTTTTCTGATGATAGCAAATGTGATAATTTAGATGAAAGTATTGATGATGCAATTGTCAATGACAACAATGCCAATATAGATGTTAACGATGATGCGAAGACCTGCTTGGTTGAATGATTTTGAATAAAATAATAAATTAGAAAATTAACAGTTAAGATTTTGTTAAAATCTAGGTGTAGATTTCTTGGAAATCTAGGTGGGGTGTAAGAGTTAATTTTATTATGCCCCATTTATGTTTTAGCCTCGTTTGTAATTCATCACTTCTTGAGTTTTTAAGCAAGCAGATTTCGTTGGCTTTCGCTTGTGCAGCACGTGTCTCATTTCTGTCTTCATACTCTTCGTTTTTAATCTGTTCTTACTTATGGCTGCTGAAATTTTCTCTCGCTCCAATTGAAAACTTCTTCTGTACATATAATCTCACATTCCCAATCAAAATAAAGCAACATAATCCCGCATGCCCTATACTTTGCTCAGTTTAAGTCCATTCTAGGTGGCCCTGGCAGGATGTATATCATGATCGGTTGACAATTACCATCATCATCATCATCATCATCATGATTGATTCAATGTAGACATTTTGTAGATGCCATTGCGGGAGTGTGTCACTCTGATGCGTTCTTAGTGGAGAACTGGTTTTGAAAAGGATTGGA
This sequence comes from Haliclystus octoradiatus, assembly GCA_916610825.1. Classification (NCBI taxonomy): domain Eukaryota; kingdom Metazoa; phylum Cnidaria; class Staurozoa; order Stauromedusae; family Haliclystidae; genus Haliclystus; species Haliclystus octoradiatus. The sequence continues at coordinate 15,063,762 of OU744446.1, forward strand.
AAGCAAAGGAGGAGCTAACTTGAATTTTTGTTGGCTGATGTGATATTATTTTGCCATTGACTGGCAGCCAACCAAGTTAGTCAAGCATGTAGGAGATGAAAATAAAGTAGGCGAGTAATTGGAATGGCACTACGGAAGGCATCCATACCACTCCTGCTATTTCTGGAAGAGTGGCCTTTTTCATTTTGCTGAGACCATTGATGGCAGATGCTCTTTAGTGATATTAGCTGTGACACTGCAGATCAATTTCAACAGATTTCATGGCAGATAGGCCTCCACCGTCAGTGCGCAACGAAAACGATGCGCAACAGCTACTTGCAATTCAATTCCCTCTAAACCATTCCGTGGCATCCACCATCCTTTGTTTTTGTTCCATAGTGTAGTGGATTTTATGTACGTTACGCCGGGGCCGTGATCGGATATACCCGGTATCCCTAAGCTTAATTTTTGAAAACTTAGCGTAATCTGCTGGGATTTTTCTATAGATTTCAACTCAATGTTCGCCTATTTTGGCCTATTTTGAAAGTGACTTAGCGTGATGTAAATTGGCGTCCGAGACTCCGAGTGAGTCGATTAAGCTTTTTCATATACATTATTTAATGACGCATGGAATGAGTAACTCACCCTCGTGAAGCTGCCCTATCCGACGTAATTTCTGTGGAGAACGAAATTCATTTCTCTGCCGGGGCTCTGCACTTCCAATACATGCCATTTGTCAGTACCAAAACAGATAAACACACATCGTAAAATCTACATCTTTAACGCCATTATGATTGAGATGAGTCCCTTAGTAACATACTAGTGCGCAGGCGCAGTAACTTGATTTGTCTCCACTGCTTTATTTCACCTCATTATTGAATGGGTCTCATACTTTCCGTTTGATGATTAGCTCTGGTCTTCGCTCATACACGAATAAATCTTTCGCCTTTTACTAAAGATTTCCGTGGGTGAGGACAACAGAATGAGCCTATAGGCGAATTTTTCGTGGCCCTGCTATTAGCGGGGCACCCTTTATAATTGAAAGAAATGATTGTACCTGAAGTTGTGAGCAACATTAGCAATCCAGAATGTCGTTGACCCATTTCCTTAGAAAATAGATAGGCTGAGCCAGACTTATCTATAAGGGATGATTAGTTACTAACAGATGGCTCCAGGTTGACCATGAAATATATCTGAACAGTTGCAGTGTTATTTTGTGATGTTTGTTTACGGGCAAATGTGAAGGATGTCCGCCTTCCTCTACCAAAACCACGTGGTCTTACAAATAGAAGAGATCGTATGGCACGCAAAACAGGTGCAATTAATAAGTGGATTGACACACGCTTCAAGTTTTCAAAATGTCATTCGTTAAACATAATTATGCAAGGTTAATTTTTATTATGGAAACATCGTTATCATTTTAAAAATGAATTCTCAACGAATTATGTCACCAAAGTTGATAGCAGAAGAAGACGATAATGATGGTGATAATAAAAACGGGAAAACAACACGTTTTTATGGCTTGAAATTCTTGAAAGAAATTAACTGTAAAGGAAAGGCATCATATGAGGATGAAACAGAACGTGAATTTGGAAATTGGATGAATATTTACGCGTGTGTTTGTATAGTAATTATGTTGTCTGGTGTAGTAATTATCATTTGTGAACATTTATCAACGAGATATAAGAAAACTATTCCTATCAATAACACCTTTTATTCATCAACAGTCATCATTGGAATGAGTTTAGTTTGTGGTGGAGGTGTAGCTCTGATTGGTGGGCTGTTAGCTCCTTCTTGTTATCGATTGGTTGAGAGATTATTAGCGAAAACAGATGGATACAATATGGCACCGTCGGAAGAAGAACATGCAGTTCTTGCTTACTTAACAAAAAGTAAGACTCGAAAATCAAAACAGTATCAGAAACAGGAACAAGCTGATGTTTCCATGGTAAATATCTTACCAGTACAGCATCTGAGTCAACAGAGAAAATAGCATGCAAATACAAACATCCGAATATATTTTTTAGTCCATTAGACGTACATATATTCAGTATAATATATAAACTGTAAACAGCTCATGGTATATATTAAATATATTCATGTAACAGAATACTCTTAAACATTGACAGAATTTCGTGTACAATTGAATGATTATATTGAAGTTGCAAAATTATTTTCCTATTTCACTTTTGCTTTGATAGTGTGTGCATAATTAATACATTATAGTCTATATAGAAGTTTCTATTTTTTGTCTCTCTTGTGTCCTCCATCCTCTATCCTCCATCCGATTATTTTCTTTCGATTCGCAATTCCATAGTTAGCCTGCGTCATAGACCAAAACATTTTGAGATTTTTTTTTAGATTCTTCTGAAAAACTTTCCTGTCCCTCTTTCTCAAACTTCGCTTAATTCGAAGTATTCACGGTAGTAACGGTCAGCGGACAAATACAAATACTTATGCGTGCGATTACATCATTCTCTAACCCCTTCACGTGCCGTAGAAAATGGTGGCCATGGCGAACTGAATTTGCAATCATGTAGCCTCTAAACGACGCCTCCATTATAGAAGATCTTACTACACAATTGTCATTATTTTGTAATTTATAAAGAAATATCAAAATGCCGCTGTCTTGCCGTTATTATAAACAGCGTTATCCTGAAGTTGACGATGTTGTGGTCGTCAATGTCCGCAGCATTGCTGAAATGGGTGCTTATGTTCATCTAATGGAATATAAAAATATTGAAGGGATGATCCTGCTTAGTGAACTTTCAAGGAGACGTATTAGATCAATTAATAAATTAATTAGAGTCGGAAGGAATGAATGTGTTGTTGTTATTCGTGTTGACAAAGACAAGGGTGAGTTATATCAGTTTAGGCTAAGCTAGCTAGATTTTTATTCACAAAATTGTCCAAGTTGATTTCTAAGCTTCGTTGATTCACAAGCGGCTTGGTACACCCACGTCTTTCTAGTAATTCGCACCCTTAATTGACGCAACGAATGTCTATTATGAACGAACAGTAACTTATAAACATTTTGAAACATAAATAATGATAGTAAATTCATTGATAATTATAATAAATTCATTATCATTCATGAACACTATCGAATGATGCTGCGAGGACTCAGACTTGCATAACCCGTACACCATGGTCCAACACAAGTTAGTGAACAAAAAATTATTTTAAAACACGACTGGGTTGTACTACATGATTCACACTAACAAGTTTGACTGAACGGGTTCCTGATGGACGAGGCAACAAGTGAAACATGCGATCAAGGATCTGTTGTCATCTACTGCGTATCTGTGATGATTCGCCGTAATGTAGTGTCGAGCAGTGATAATCCGCCGTGATCTAATGTCGAGCTGCATTGTGTTTTGGCAAGGCCGATGTGTCGTACCTTCCTGCTTGTCGTTGATTCCTGACGTCAGACAGGGGTTATCTATTGACCCCTGGTAGCAGTAGCTATGTATTTAAATGCTTGAGCTCTTTCTCACGGGCTGCAGGTACCTTGATTTCATCTGTACGAGTTTAAATGATAGGATGTATGTTCTTATAAGTTAAAAGCCAGAATGTAACCCACAGATTCACAAGGAAGGACGGATTATAGCCAACTTCAAACGCTGAATGTATGAGATATCTCCGGCTTCTAAATTATTGTAAATTACTGCATCCCTCAACATAGATGACATCCTGCATTCAACGTCCAAGAAAAAGTTTTACCTCCTAGATCCTAATCTGACAATCTGACATAATTATGTATGACCAATCCTAAAGCTGCAAGTCAGTCAGAATCCAAACAGATTCAACACACACCATATAGACGTTTTCATTCATAAATAGACCTATAGAATATGCTCAAATGTATTCTAGAATGCCTTGATGTATTATCCAGGATATATTGATTTGTCAAAAAGAAGAGTATCACCTGAAGAAGTGAAAAAATGTGAAGAAAAATTCATGAAAGCTAAGACGGTATGTATCAATGTTAATTTTCCATTGTGGCATGTATTTTGAGCTTTGAAATTCTTGTTCTATCTATTCCTTAAATGTGTGCAAGATTAAATAACGGCACAATCCATAATGTTAATTCTCTTTATTATGATAAGGTAGGCCGTGTCTGCTGACATTACAGGGAGAGATGCTAAGGGCTACTATGGCCGTTAGTCGGAGCTCTTTGATACAACAGGCACGACCGTACAGTAAGATAGTAAGAGGCGAAAGAGATTGTTTACGTGTTACAGTTTACACACATATAGATTTACAGGAAATGATTAACAATAGACAAATATACGATGACACGAATACAATATAAAACCACTACAAATGTAAAAGCATACATTGTGCTAGTCGTATAGGAGGGGTAGTCCTATGCTAATATTGATTGTGTCTGACGGGTGGACTGAGAAACGTTACAGACAGGAAATTATCTAACATATTTGTGACATAACTTCTCCTCATTTGATGCCACTGTGTACCGTTTGACCATTGAAGCATATTTGACTGAAATGGAATGAATTGTTATTGTCAAATTTGTATAGGCTAGTGGACACTTCTCAGCAGAGGCGTGTGTTGTAGAAGACCTTTAGCTTTTTCTTCCGTATTCATGTTGAGGTTTGACCTATAAATCAGGAAAGTTTCAAGTCCCTTCTGAATTTGCTGTAGGATTCCAGCATCCCTCCTAGAGGTCTGCATTTGATCAGAATACCTACTGGTAATCGAATGTTTGAATAATTTTGTAATCCAAATGAAAAATAATCAGAACATTTCAGATTCGGATTTGTTAATCCAATCCGAACAAATCCGATTATTCAAAATTGGGAAAATTTCTTAGGAGTAAATATACAAAGTTTGAATTTGAATACTTTGATTTCTTGAATATATATGCATAGTGAAAGATCAAATGGTAGACTTCGGCCTAAATTAAGCCAGAAAAATATTTATATTTGATCAATATCTAAAAACGAGTAATTGTTAAAGAAGTTGTTAACGTTTTTAAGGAAATCCGATCTAACCTGAAATTGATTACAAGAAAAGCGATTCAAGCCTGACAAAAATCGTCATTGCAGACCTCTGATCTCCACTTTTGTCGTACCCTGATTGAGGTGCACATTACAGCAACCGAATTTGACAGAGATTTGGATGGCTGATGATATGAAATATGAAATAATGGTGGAATTTTCATCAATTTAGATGTGTATGAACTGAGATATTTAATAATAGTGTTGATTAACATTTTCTAACAATATACAGGTCAGCAGTATATTGCGCCACGTTGCTGAAGTTATTGGCTATCAAGAGGATGACGAATTATTAGAATTGTATGAAAAGACAGCATGGTTCTTTGACGAGAAGTACAAGGCAACAGGTGGTTCTTACGAAGCATTCAAACATGTAGTTAGGTAAGTCTGCAAGCTAATGTGTAATTTCTATTAGAAGAAACGTTTCTCAAACAATTTATTTAAATCAATAGTTTTTGGGTTGTTAAGTGATTATTGTGTATATCTCGGGTATTGGGAGACTGCTTGTTTACATGGAGAAGTATTTTCAATTTGATTTTAAATATGTTCTTCTTGTGCTTCTGCTTGGCCGATCAGTTCCCTTTAAAAGCTGCAGTATTGCAGGATGTCCGATCGACATTGACATCCAACGTTAGAAACTCTCTAAACTAAACATTTTTCACATTGTTCATCAGGGCTTGAAATAAGCGCCGGACATCGGACAATGTCCGGCATAAATTGCATTTTGACCGGCAAAGTCAGTCAGTCAATGGTCAAAGTTGTCCGTCAATCTTTTGAAATAATTCTGAGTTTTATTTAATGATTAAAATAAATCAAAAAGTAGAATAATTAATAACTTTAATAATATATAAAAGGAATGAATTCTCACATTTTAAGTATGGGTCTGCAACTCAATGCTATGTAAATTTTTAGCGTAGTCTAGCTAGTGTTGCTTCAAGGGCCTGTTAAAATAGCGTTATCTGTGCGGTTTCTTTGTTTTGTGCTCGCAAATGTTTGTTAATCACTCACACGCCCTATTCACAGTTGATTTACAGCCGCATCATTCAAAATTCTACTTCCTGTTTTAAATGTTTAAAACTTTGTGAACTGCGATAAAGGAAGTTCTGTTTATATATTCTAGAAAACTGATACCATAAATCCAAAACCAAAATCCCAGCAACAAGCTATAAATGACTCAAAAGTCTCATACCAGTACCAGTTTTTCTACTTTGTCCGTATTTCTTTGAAAGTAGTATAATGATTATGTAGGTAAGACAAGCGATCTCAAAACAATAGTTTGCATGAATAGTTTATGTAATTCAAAGCTGAAGTGATCAAATTATGCTGAATTCTTTTGTTTGTTCAAGTGTGAAAGGTCAACACGTGAGTGTGAATGTCAATAACACGTGAGCAGTTTGAATGAATACAAAGCTACTGGGAGTAAAAGACTCGACCAACACTGAGAGATTATTTACATTATAAAACTCTTTAAAACATAAAATAATTTATTTTATTTACAAACTAATGTGACAAATTTAGCAGAGCTACATATTCCATCATAGCTAGATCTTACTAGTTTTAAAATTGATTTTTCAAACAAAACAAAATCAAATCAAATCAGAACCAAAAAGCCATAAATTTCCTAGATGTTTTTTTGGAGATATGTAATCATATTATTTATAAACAAACAAAATAAAATCGATTCAAAACATTTTGAGAAATATTAACTATAATTTAAGCATAACTGAAGAACCTTTAATATACAGCGGAGGTAATTTAAAACCTTGAAAATCGAGCCCAAAAACATGGCCCTGCACCAAGAAATATGAAACCATGACAAACTTTCTTTTTGATTTAATCGAATTCTAGGCAGGCTCTTTACAACTATAATCATCAGCTAAAAGGAGAGATTAGGCATTAAGGACACACAATATATTAGACCCAAAAAAAAATTATATCAATATTTAACAATGAAAATTTGTCCGGCAAAGATCACCGTATGTCCGGCCAAAATGAGACTATGTCAGTCTACGTGTCCGGTGACCTAGCAAACGTTATTTCAAGCCCTGTTGTTCATTATTCTATCAGATTTTGAATTGATGAAAAAGTGTCTAATTTCAAATACTGTAGGCCTATTACCAAGATATTATAATAGAACCAAGGTAGTCTAACTCAGATTTGTGTCTTAAGGAGTTTTAAACAGGCCATAGTATTATCTTACTTTCGTGAAAATCAACCAAATAAAATGTATTTAACATCCTCAAGTGTTGAATAATTCAAATTTAAAAACAACATCTTTGTCCGACTTCAATAACATCCTCAAAAATCTATCTTTGATGACCCAATATCGATCATTTCCAAACATTTCGATCCCTTTTGACACAGCAGAATCAATTCGATGATCAAACCAATCTTCAAAATAATATTGCAACTTTCATATTTTTAAGTTTTCCAGACTTGAATTACGCTCAATTGAAATTAAGCTCATTATTCGAAATTTTTCTGGATTATTTGATCTTCAAATCAGGGGTCGACTTAAGATAGTCGAGCAAATACAGAGATTACTATAAAGCACCAGAATAAACATATATTTAGCATGGTAAGGGCCAAGCTGTTATAGCTTAATAACATTGCTTCTTACTTATCATTTTATTTACGGCTCTGTATTCAAGTATTGTCATCCCAACTTCGATGTATAGTGTCAAACTCGTGATGATATCGCAGCGTGTTTTAGACAAAAAAAAACGAAGTTGAAATGACAGTAAAGAGCTGTCAGTAGAATGATAAGTAAGAATCAATGTTATTCTACCTTCACAGCTAAATATATTGTACTTGCACGGCTAAATACTTCATTATAATGCTTTAGTAATCTTCGTTTTTGTGAGGCCATAAACCCACCATCGCAGCCATCATTTTGAAAGAAATGCAGGGCTTTGAGCGCTAATTGTCACTTGACAATAAATCCACGAAAAAAAGGTGTCTGCTGATTTGGAGAACATTTTGACACCTTATTGCATTGAGTTAGATGTTGAAGTGTTAAATAGTTTAATCAACGTCACCCATTTGTACATAAATAAAGTTATATTAAATATTATTAGTTTGCAATTGGTTGTGATGGAATGAAAAACTACAAAAGATTAGCAACAAGTTCTTTAAATCATTGGTTAATTGAGAAAAAAAGTTACCTTTGATTTGAAAAAGGCCTATTTTCGAAAAGGCCTAAAGCATTTGCTTATTCTGCTTACGCCTAAATCCGGCCCTGTTGGTACGGTATCACAGATATTGCAATCAACTGGATCAAATACCACTCTAATCATGAAATTTCTATTTTTTTAGTGACCCAAGTATTTTAGACGAATGTAATTTAGATGAGCAAACAAAAGAGGCTCTTATCACAAATATCAACAGACGAATGACACCACAAGCTGTTAAAGTCAGAGCTGATATCGAAGTTGCTTGTTATGGCTATGAAGGGATTGATGCTGTGAAGAAGGCATTAAAACAAGGGCTGAACTTATCAAGTGAAGAAATGCCTCTCAAGGTTTGTTTGAGTAATGTTGTAATAATGAATGTTGTGTTTATAGTTGAATGCTAGCAGCAACATCCTGAACATATTGACAAGTATCATTATCATAGGAAAATCTATCATTGCAGCAAGAATAATTGTTTATAATTATTTGAATATTCTAACACCTGTTTATTACTGTATCTTTTAATCCATCCTATTGTTTTTGAGCACTCGTGATATAACACAAATATTTGCAACGCCTAAATCTTCCCAAACCCTGCTTTCGGCTGTTCGACTTCTTCACTCAGTGTATTCATAATCTGTGAGCAGTTTGGCACAAACAGTCAGAACCTGCGAACGTAGTTCGCCGAAGTTAAGGAAAAATTCCGAAGTTTACTTTCATTTATTTCTTCTGCAATTCGAAGAAAACTAATTTTATCATCTTCATTTTTTGAATCCAAAGATCTTGCCTTCGGAAATGTTAAAAATGAACAATAATCTCAAAAAATGTTGGAATTCGACTCAGAAAGTGATATTAAACAGCGAGAAAAGTTATTGTTTTGGCCATTTTCCCGCTTCATTTCCACGTGCTAACTGAAGCGTGATCAAGAAATGCCTCCACGGCTTCCTTTTTTTTCTAATTAGCATAACAAAGAGATGAGAAATGACAATTGAAAGCTGATCAAGATGGCTGCTCAACACAAAACACGATCTCAAGAATCAGAAACTAGTGATCATTAAATGGCCTATACTTTCTGGTTGGAATAGAACAATTTACTTGAGCATACAGAGAAAATGATTGGGTTTAATTTCAATTTCTGCTTTTAATCAAACTCTCTTACTTTGATTACAAAGCATTGTTTTTTGAGAACTTTCAGCTTACAAAAATGCATTCAGCTTAGTAGATATTCTGCTTGTAAAAGAATGAAAGTTTTATAGCAATAATTACAGTCCATACATCAAGTATATGCCATTTGGTTTAGTTTATTTATATAGTTTTGGAAATTACACTTAATTTTTGTTTGAATAACTATTCTGATTGTTAATTTGAACCTTTCCTAAAATAAATTCCTATGCACAAACTGATTTTGGATATTGGAAATGGAGTACAGACTACAGTTATCAAAAAAAAATCCGAAGGTTACATGTGATTGAAGGTTGGTTCGCCGAAGGCAAAACATTTTGTGCCACCCTGTCTGTGAGGTTAATCGTAAATGAATTCTGTCTAGTGCAGTTTGGCATAGCATGCAGGTAGTTCTATGTTGATAGAAACACACAAGCTAATATGTATTTGTAAACATTTATTTGATAAACAAAGTAACAGATTTCACGCATTAGCGCTATTTCGAATGTGTCACTGCACAAATTATACGGTTGAGTTTGAAAATTCTATATTTTAAACTGTATAAACATTTCACACATTTTAATTATGAGCATGATATTTCAACTGGAACTTCATTTACAGCAATTTCAACGTGATAATCTGTCAGTCTGAAAATATAGGTACTGCTACTATATTCACAAAAGCCTCTTTATAGACTACATATTTTATTTTCTTCCATTCATCAAAGCAAACAAATAATGGTTTGAAGTTCATCTTTTGTTTTGCTAAATACAAAAAGCTTGTCTGCTGCAGAAACAGTTTTTCGCTTCCTTCCATTTAATTAAGTAAGAATCAGCGATTCATAAGCAAAGATTAGATGGGACGCGATTCCTAGGAGAATACAACTACTGTAGTGTAAGATATTAAACTCGAAAATTGATTGCGATTTGGTTGAGGTATGCGCGAAGAAAGAAGCATCTACACAGATACAGATCAGGATAACTTGTGAAGGTGTTGAAAACTGAATTTTTCTGTTTGACTCCATTTCAGATCAATCTAATTGCTCCACCTCTGTATGTGATAACAACGACAACATTAGAACGTCAAGATGGTATTGATGCAGTACAAAAAGCAATTGATGCAATTAAAGAATGCATCATTGCTGCTGAAGGTCAATTCAGTGTCAAAATGGAGGTAAACAAAGTGCCCATTTGATTTTATAAAATGCTGTTAAAATTGCATTCATTCCTCCAGGGAAACTAAAATCAGAGCTTTGAAGAAAAAATTAACGTTCATGGTAAAACATTTAGACCTGTGATTGCAACTCCCAAACTCTCCCAGCCCAACAGTCCTTTTCTTACATTGTGACGGATTAGGTATGCTATGTAATGGTTTATCTAAGAGGTCCCAGAAAAAAGCCCGAAGCCCAAAAGCGAGTCAAATAAATTATAGTTGAAAGGCGAAACAGTTTCTTGCCTGTCATTTTTGACAAATTAAACATTGACTGCTGTTTGAGCAAAAAAAATCAAAATATCCAGGAGCATAAAAGGCAAAGGTGTGTTTGTAGATATACACATATGTATTGACATATATAAGCTAATGATTTGTTTTGTTTGTTTATTTGTTTGTTTGTTCGATTTAATTCACACATAATTTGAAAAGTTAAATATATACAAAAAATAGTTAAACTATGTGAATCAGGCAAGTATTGGCTATTACAGCACTTACATAAAGCCTCATTTAGAAACATTTACAGAATTTGGATAAATCAATTAATTTCAGTTCATTTTTAAATAATTTTAAGGATTTAATAGATATAAGGGAATTTGGTAGGAAATTCCATGGCTCAATTACTCGTAATGAGAAGGAGTGGCAACGATAATCTTTTGTGTTTTGGGTTGATACGAATTTTAATTTTTACAATGTCCTCTTGTGTTGTATGGTGATGTGTCTAATTGGAACATGGTGTTCTTTGAAATGTCGACATACCCATATATGATTTTGTGGCACATACATAGGTCATAAATAATACGACGATACTCTAAAGTTGTAAATCTAATATCTTTAATCTATGATTATAATTGTTGTATGGAATTTTACATCGTTTGCAAATCAACTGCGTGAATAACTTTGATGAATAAATGCAATTATCATTGTCTTCCGTTCAGGCGAAAGTTGTTACAGATACAGATGAAGCTGAACTCACCAAACAATTACAACAACTGGAAGAAGAAAATCGTGAAATCGATGGTGACGACAGTCACGACGAAATGCCAGACGAAGATGATGACGAAGAAGAAACGCCAACAACAACAACAACTGCTGCTGAATAGAATTCTATTTTAATTATTTCGTACAATATTAATTCATCAGTTTCCCGTTGTAGTCTAGTACTAATGACTGTGTCTAGATTTGCATTGGATTCATTAGTGTTTATGATAATTACTTCTAATGATGGATTTCTATGCATGGTAAACAATTGGATTTATTGTTTTGACAATATTTGGAATACATGGTATACCAGCTGTCTAATGTTGTTAGTGTTGTTATTTGAGATAATAATTATCTGATAATAATTATTATTATAATTACAAAATTTATCAGGCTTTTGACTGGTCAAGAGCCATCAGGCTTTTGATTGGTCAAGAGCCATGATCCAATTTGAAGTATTGGAAAGAAAACATTTTGAGGTTAAACCCGTCATATCTCGAGCTCGAGATATTGATTTTGTTGGCATATTTTCTCTGATCCAGTGGAAATCAATTTCTCATTCCTTAGTACCCAAGCCCAGTGTTTATCGACTTCCTAATTTATTATTCCCAAATAATAGAACTTGAAAACTATAATGATAAAATGTAAGTAAACTAAATTTAATTAATTGTACAACTATTTAACTAATCATGTGATTGCATTTCTTGAATGTTTTTTATTAATGAAAGTCTACATTTTATCATAGTTTTCAAGTTCTATTATTTGGGAATAATAAATTAACAAGTTACAGACATGAGAATTTTCAGACTTTATCACTCTTTTCCATTGAAATTTATCAAGATATCCTAGATTTCAGATTATTTTCAAATTTTGAATTCTCATGTCTGAAGTTAATAGTAATACTTTTGAGGCTCTGATAGAGGGGTTATGATGACCCCGTCTCCCAGAGAAATTTAGTACATCTCCCTTGCTCCTAAATCAAAATCGTCATGCTTCCTGAAATTTTCCCCAACAAATTTGCCTCTGATATGTATATTGTTTTGCATCATGTTGGTTCAGATGCTGTTCATTTTAAAATCATTGTGGTGGTACATGTGTTGTGAATATGTTATCATAGTTTTTAACATTTGTTTACATGATATTATATGTAATTGGGTTTTACGTGAAACTAGAAAGAAAACAAGATTCAATAAATTATGAACGCAATATATATATTTAGCACTAAAATTTGGAAGAAATACCCTCGATTCCTTAATTTGACTGTAAAATTTGATATACCCAATATCTACTTTCTCGAATGCTGCGTTTTAATTTGAGAGACATTTCATTGTAGGTAATTCAACGAAAGAATATGTGAAACATTTCATGTCGAAGTTTCGGAATATTTTAAATCCTGGAATATTACGGCTGGTATCGCTATTAGATGTACCAATAACTCTATATTTATTATTAGTAATATACATTTCATGTAATATATTTCGAGAATATAATGTGATATGTCATTGTCACGATGTCATTGATCGTGAACATTTAAAACATTGCACATTATTATTAAACCCATATTTAAGATCGACTTTTCACCAACCTTCTCTGCAAGGTTAGCTTCTAAATGGGTTATAAATTCTCAAATATATTTTAGTGTTTGGAAGCCATTTAGTCAAAATATAAATACAATTTAAATGTAAAAAATTGAGTTCATTTAATCAAATGATTTATAGCAATGAGTGCATTTAGTTAAGGGAGATTTCATCAGGGATTTTAACTCCCACACAGCAAAAACCCAAATTCTAGGCAAGAATATAATTTTCTTAAAACAAGAAAATGTTTCTTAAAACAAGAACTATATTCTTAAATCAAGAACGAGATTCTTGAACCAAGAATGCAATTCTTGAATTGAGATTCCTATTTTTCCGGAAAGAGGAAATGCTTGAAACAAGAAATACGGAAATGATGTTTCTTAAATCAAGAATTTCGAAAAACATAAATCAAGACTTTCCTTCCAAGAAACGTTTAGTATGATACATATAGTATAGTGAAGTATAGTGAGTGCTTCGGGATAAAATTTGGTGTAAATTTAAAAGATCCTAAATAAATAATCATGATGATGACGATTAGTATAAGAAACAGGGTAAGAGAAAGCTTAATATTGAACATTTATTATTGTGACATTGCAATTCAAAAAATCAGATTCTAACGGTAGAAATATTTTGCTCAAAAAAAGTAAGGTTTTGCTTGAGTAGAATTATTTTACTCAAAACATGTCATATTTTACAAATTTCAAGATTTGCTCGAAACAAGCAATACCATTGCAATACCAAATAAGCAATAAGCAATACCATTGCTCAAACATCCACTATTATTGATTAGAAAAAGAAACATTATTGCCTCAAAAATGAGTGCAAATGTTCAAAATAAGTAACTTTTTTATTAAAGAGGGTTTTACGTATTATATTTAATATTGAAGTTTGTTCTAATCGTAATTTAATAAATATGTCGTTACTTCTATTTCAAAATGGTGTCTACTAGTTCATAATTTTGATTTCCCTAGTTATACCCCTCTGGTTATACCACCCAAAAAGTATTTTGATATATATTGGATTTCTTACTTAAAGGCCCTTAACATGTGATCCTACAATGGCGTATTGAAATTTGAGAAATAGTTAAACTTTAACTTCAAAACCACTTTTATCTATTAGATACAAGTATTTATGACTATTAGGTGAAACAATTTTTAAACATATTTTGTGATTTACCTTGTTTCATCACCCAAAAAGCATTTTTATCTATATTGAATTTTTACTGAGAGGTTCTTAAAACGTGATCCTGCTACGGTATTAAATTTTGTGAAATAGTTGAATTTTAACTTTAAAACCACTTTTATCTATTAGATACAGGTATTCAGGACTGAGGTGAAACATTTTTTAAAATATGCATATTACTTCTGAAGTGACTAATACCAATTTATAAAATCATGGAATGTGATACTGATCGCTGATTGGTTGTTGTTAATGTTCGTGTCAGGCTCCGTGAAATCGTGAAATTACAGGTTTGGAATGAAGCCCCAAAAGTAAACAATTTAGCGACAAAAACAAAATGGCGTTCGTATGAAGAAATTCTTTAAAGCGTATATCCCGGACATTGGGAGATTGCTTCTTCAGATAGAGAAAAATTTCTATTCGCACATGATTTTTGTGTGTTTTTACTTTGCGCGATCATTTCTCCTCCAAAAATGCAGTCAAAGTGACGATTTTGGGTAAATTTTGTGTCTCACACTTTTTCCTCTAACAGGAACACGTTTATTTTCAACAAGAGAGTTTACACCGGAAAAACGCTAAACATTTTACTTATTTGTCTCTAAATAAAAAACGGCTGAACCAAATGACAATCTGCTTTCGGAATGAAGTTTTCAATGTTGTTCAGCTGAATATTTAGAGCTATATTTGATCAATATTCAAGATCCTAATTCCTCCAGGTATAAAGAGATATAAGCCTCTAAAGTCAAAAGTGTTTAATTTTGTATTTTTCTCATTTAAGTGCACACTCGATTAAGTTGGTTCAGCTGTTCTTTATCTAGAGACAAATAGGTAAAATGTTTAGTGTTTTTGACACAAAATCCTAACTAGGGTTGCATTTTTGAGGGGGAAATGCTTCCGCAAAGTAAAAATACAAGAAGATCATGTACGAATAGAAAATCTAAAGAAGCAATCTCCCAATATCTGGGATATACACTTTAACTGATAGAGCGCTTAATAGCCTTTAAATTAAAATCAACAACACAAAACACAATAATTTTGAAAGAAAATCATAAATTAAACATTAATCTATATAATTCCCTTGTTCAATGTTTATGTTCGTAGTTCATACAGCAGTTTTGTTTTGTTGATAAACGCCAAAGCGGCACATTACGATACGATAAATTTCAGCGTTAACCTCATTCCATCGCGGCCTTCATTTCCGCGCGGCGCTCCAGTGAGCTCCTCACTGGAGTGCCGCGCGGAAATGAGGGCCGTGATGGAATGAGGCTAGTATCCTGTATACGAATAGCTGAATAATACTTTAAATCTTCTATAATAATAATATATTTCAGACTTAACCAATGCTCTTTGCGTTTATTTTCAATCTAATTTACTCCATTTTTATAACTTGTCGTAGCTTTTCTCAACAGGCACAGCGTGTTTCTATTGAAAATCCGCGCTCGTTCTAGTCTCTAATCTCTATAATAGATAGATAGAAAGATATTTATTTTGATCAAAATAACATTTAAGGAAAAAGTAAATTACATACAAGTTTTGGGTCAAAATGTGAAAATTGATACATGATCAGGTCATCCCGTAATCTCTAGAAGCTTGTTTGTTTGGGAGACCTTATATTTATAGAAAAATTACAAGTGGTATATCAGAAGTGTTTATTTACAAATTAAACACTAACATGCAGACGTTGAATCTGAATAATTAATAATTAGTACAATTGAAACATTAAATAAAATATAAGCTGACATGACATGGATATAAGATAGGTAGAGTACAGCAAGAAAAGATTATTTGATTGTTAGTTGCAAATGTAGCAGTCAGTAATAGTACAAGTGTCATAGTATTTGTTGATTAATGAGCTTTTCAAATTAATAGAGAATCGATGGGGGGGGGGATGTAGTTATGTTAAAATCAAATTTGAAATTATTCCATGAATGAGGAAATTTGTATGTCGTCGGGTAGGTTTGTAAACTGGAGTTTTTTGCGAAAGGCACAGCAAAGATGTTTTCTTTCCTACGATGGAATCGGTGAAAGATAAACATATTTAAAACAGAAGGAGGTGCTTCTGAAACAATTACAGAATGGAGTACAGTAAACATTTTTGAAAGATGCAGATCATGAAATTGAAGAATTCCTAGTTTCTTATAAAGAGGCTGAGCGTGAGAGCGTGGTTTCGTATTAACTATTATTCTAATACATTTCTTATGTAGTGTATTAAGATGTTTTGTAGCGGGACTATTTCCCCAAATAGCAATTGCATATTCGAAATGTGGTTTAACCATTGTATTATAAATTTGTATTTTATGATTTATCGATAGAAATTTTCGTACACGGATTAAAGAATATATAGTTTTGAGGAATTTGCTTCTTGCGTATACCTAAGAATTTTATTGATTTTGTGGTGACAATCAGAGCCACAACATTGTATTTTATGATTTTTAAGATGTACTTCAAAAGTTTTTGGTTTTTGATTTCCAAAGAAGATATAATTTGATTTATTTGGATTTAGAGATAAATGATTTGCATCAAACCAATCAGAAACATTTTTCAATTCTAGATTACAAGAAGTTTCGAGTGAAGAAGTATCATTAGAGCTAAATTGAAGTGTGGTGTCATCAGCGAATACGTTTACATCGAATTTTGTACAGGTTGGAAGATCATTTAAGTATATAAGGAATAGGAGTGGACCCAAAATACTTCCCTGGGGGACTCCACAGCTGATCGATTGAGGAGAAGATAGATGGTCATTGAAGGACAAAATTTAAGTTCGATTGTTTAGGTACTGTTGGAACCAGTTTAGTTCAATATGCGACAAACCATAATGTGCTAGTTTAGAAAGTAGAATTTTATGAGAAACAGTATCAAATGCTTTTCGCAAATCAAGAAACAAACCGATGTGGTATTTTTTGTGAGAGTTGTTAAATTTGTTGTTTAAAAAATTGAGAATGCAATCTGTAGTACTATGATGATTTTTAAAACCAAACTGAAAAATTGAGAAGAAATGTTCTTTAAAATAACTGTATAGCTGGTTGTAAACAACACGCTCAAAAATTTTGGAAATTGTTGGGATCAAAGAAATAGGACGATAGTTTGAAAAAAAATGTGGATCACCAAACTTGAAAAGTGGCAATATTTTCGCACATTTGAAAGTGTCAGGTATGTAACCCGATTGCAGTGAAGTATTTATAAGGTAGGTGAGAGGTGAAATCAAAGGCTCTTTGACCAATTTTAAACATTTGTTAGAGATTCCATCAATCGATTTGTTTTTAAAATTTGAAATAATTTTCTCGACTGAAAAAGATGAAACATGATTGAATTTGAACTTATAGCTCAAAATTTCTGGGAGGTACTTTGGAAAGTTTGTTGAAAATGAAAAAAATTGCTCTAGTTGAGGACCAATATTTGCAAAAAAAGAGTTAAAATTATTTGTAATTGTACTTTTTTCTTGAATTTTTCTTCCAGAAACAGAGAAGTAAGGAGGAAACCGATTAAATTTTTTAACATGGTCAAGCAACTAATTAGTTACTTTCCACAACTGTCGTAGATTCTGCTTTGATGCTTCATAAAAATGATCCCAGTAATTTATTTTTGCTTTTCTGATCAACTTTTTATAAATTTTAATATATAGTTACAGTGTTTTATCTTAGAATACTGGGTTTTGCAAGTAATAGACATAGCCTCACTCTATCACGGCCCTCATTTCCGCGCGGCGCTCCAGTGAGGGCCTAATAAAATTTAAGGTTAAAAAGTGTGCCAGAAACAAAAAATATGGTGTGCCCAATCACAGCGCACCTTGATGTCATGTGAGTTACAGCCAGGTGTTGGTTGGTCAGCCCATCGAAAAACAATACAACGAGGTGTGAACAGAAATTGAAATTTGCTGAATTCAGCTATTTTGAATTTCAACATTTTGTAAACAAACTGTCGAAGAAAACTCAAAACACTAAATTTACGGGATTATTTTGGATCAAATTGGAGTAACAAAAATAGAAATAACATATTACATTTATTATCGTTGGAAAATTGTAAGTACTTCCGTCGTTTTGAATCTTGATTTAAATAATCAAAATCAAAGAAATATTTAAAATTTAAGATCGATTCACCAATATACAGCATTGCTCTAATTCCGAATTCCACTTCTCCGTAAATATATAATTCAAAATTGACTATATGATAGAATAAACGATCGAAATATAACCTTTGAGAATGATTCAAGCAAGTTTGTTTACATTTTTAGTATTTTATTCACCAACCAGCGCTCGATAAAACTTCACGTGATACCAAGGTCCGCTGTGATCGGGCACACCATATTTTTGGCTTCTGGCACACTTTTTAATCTTAAATTTTATTAGGCCCTCATTGGAGCGCCGAGCGGAAATGAGGGCTGTGATGGAATGAGGCTAGGGTCGACATAGCCTAATCTATTTATGGTATCCGCATTGTCGCTTTGTTTATCAAGGTCATTACAGTCTGTCACGTTCATTCTTCATTGTCAAAAGATTGTTTACAACATTGAAAGAAAGAATAATGACGTCATTTTAGGAGAATTTAGAGTGATCATCATTTTGAGCTTTTTAATGTCGAAATAAATAGTTTAGTTATTTGATAAAATAAATAGAAAACGGTTATCCGTGTTAAGTACTCTGATACGAACACTTTGGATGCTATGAGACACTCAAGAGGCCAAAATCACTCGCTTGGTGGCTTGTGATCTTTTAAGCCTCTTTCATGTCTCATTACGCACCCAGCGTGTTCGTACCAGAGTACATGAAACTCAGCACCGTTTTGTATTAGTTAAATATAAATTCTAAGGTTACATACATGCGTTTTTATTGCGTCTTAATTAAACTACTTGAAGTCATCTTCAATTTGCCATAAATCATTTGAATACTAAATTTAAGGGCAACTACGAAGAGGAATATGCGAGAATAATTGTCTCGCCAGACCATTGCGTTCTGTTTTTGAAAAACCCAAACACCGCATTCAGGTCACGTGACGCATTAGTCGATTTGGTCTATCCGGTCAGTATTTTTAACAAATAAACAACAACAACAGTAAATAAAAAATGATTTCAAGATAAAGGATAGCGACAAAACATGAACGGACCTAGGTTTAAACAACGTTTTGCAATAGCTGAATTCCATCTTCAAGCTTAAAAGGAATAACACAACAAATTACAAAGTATTTATAGTAAACTAGCAATAAGGACCCGCTGCGCTGACTATATTTGAGTTGTACAGTGTTGGAAATGATGATTAGATCATACCTGAAATGATATTCAGAAGTATATGTTTATCCAGATTCAAGGAAAATGACTAACTTAAATTTAGTCTAGAATTATAATAGCAATTTATGAAGATGAGGCAGTAAATGGGTTTGATACGGAAAACAAAGCAAAATCAGGATTCGAACTTTGTGAATCAAACTATTATCAAGAAGTGAACTTTGCATTAATCGATGTCTAGTGTCACATCAATCGATATGAGTGTCACCTATATTGTTTGTGCGACACGGGGTGCGACATCACCGAGATATAGTATTCTATTAAAATCGTTTGATGTACTAGCTATATTCTGAAACTATGACAGGCTACATAGATGATACTGTATGCATCTTACATAATGTGACAATTATCAAAGTTCTATTGATTACCGTAAAATATAGCTGAAACGGTTCTTTGTAGAATACAACTTTTCCGTTTAAAAATATACTGATAATTCTTTGAAGCATAGATATTGCGGTTAAATCATGAATCATGAGATAGTTACGTTTTCAAATCAAATCAAAATTTCATTGTTAGTTGAAATAACAAAACTTTTTACATCCACATACATATATTCTTTTAGCGTATTTTATGTTATAACCTCCAAAATAATAAATACTATTATATTCCACAGTTATTGAAATGAGCAAATCCAGGTTAGTTGTAAGGTATTTTAAAAACATTGTGCCCTCCCTTCGAATAAAAAACAGTTCCGGTCACACGATCTTCCACGAAAATAATCGTTGGAATTGCTTACTATGTTTACTGTTAAAAATCTCTAGATAACAATTCATGTGGAATAACATACACTCAATTTGATGTAAATAGTTCGTTATCGCCCAGGATACTGATAGCATTACCTCACTGAATTGTAACACTGATTATTTGAGCAAGGAATGCCGTTGATCGTTTATCGCCAGTGGCATTGATGAGCGATGTTCCGTAGAAGGCATATCAATTATATAGGATTTATTCTGCTTATTTGTAGAAGTAGATTTGGAGACAAACAAACACGCCCAGATATAAAGAAAAAGACTTACAGAGAGACCAATATATTTCACAATTCACATTTATATATCAGTAAGATACACGGAATATGAATGATTCATTCAAATGAGGCTATATTACGTCATTTACAGTGACCAGCACATACTTCCTTCCCAAACAGACGGAGTCGGTAAGAAAACGGTGAATTTTATGTATGGTAATATATTGTATGTAGCATACTAGCTTTAGGCTGGACTTAAACTATCGAGCCTGAAAACTATTAGGAAATAATTATGCGAAAACTAATATATATATATATAAATTAATTAATGCCTGGCTTAATGTTGGAATGGATAGTCGACTGCTGATGTCAGGCGAAAGAAAGTAAATATTTTTACTATAACGTGTTCAAGTTGTAAAATATTATGTGTTGTATTCTAATGAATTATATAGGCATATATGATGTGAGTATGATTTAGTAAAACGTGATATTCTGTTCATACCATTCAATGTACAATTCAATGTTCGAAATTATAGCTTGATCATCAGATCAACTGTTAACTCTAATCGTAGTAGTAATAATGCGGTGATTGATTGATGCGTGCTCGTCTGCCAGATCGTGTCTATAGACGGATATGTTGTGGATGGATGATGATCATGTGAACTACTCAGCGACAATAATGGCGGCTGCGCAGTCGCTGTTGTCATGGTAGTTGTAGGGTCAGACATTGTCGACGAACACGCCGGCAACGCAGACGAAGTTGATGTGAGACTTGTCAACGAAAACGATGTTTGTGTCGACGACGCCGACAAAGTTAACGAAGGTGATGGTACAGATGGAAATGATAAGGAACGTGAACATGACGGTATATTAACATCAGACTCATAAACTGGCTTCAAACGATAAAATGCAACCGTATCTAAACGAGTTCCTCGGTCTACTTTAAAAAAGCTTGAATTACGATTGGGAAAAGGCCAGGGATCCGTGTAAAGGGCCTCCAACGACCGCTTGGGCCGATCAACTCTAGCCCAAACACATTTGGAAGTACTTAGTTTAGGAGGTACGTAATAAATATGTTGACTTACAACTGATGACTTAAATTTCACTCCCTAAAAATGTTCTTGGAGAGACGATAACAAATGATGTGAAGACAATAGCTTCTTATCCTCTAGACAAATACGAGGTATCAAGGGCTTCAATCCTGTTGAAAGTTCATATAGGGATATTCCATCTTCATCTGGCGAGATTCTCAATGATAGTAATGCTGAAGGTAAACCATTAAACCCAACCTGTGTCAACAGTTCTTAAGACTGTCTTTAACTTCCGGTGCATGCGTTCTACTAGACCATTTTTTTGAGGGTGATAAGCAGTAGTGCGGATCTCGAGGAACCCGATGAGCTTGGCCAATTCATGCATTAAGTTACAATCAACGTCAGAACAACGGTCCGATACTACATACAGTGGGGCTAATTAGCGGGTTACCCATTCCCTTACAAATGCCTCTGCCACGGAAGGAGCACTCATATCTAAGAGGGGAATTACTTCCATCCATCTTGTAAACCGGTCTATCATGGTAAGTAGATAACGACATGAAACATGTGGAAGGGGGAACATGATTGATATCAATATGAACAGTTTGTAAACGATCACATGGCATGTTGTATCGCATTGAAGGAGTGACAGTATTCATGGCAAATGGCATGTGATTTTATTACGCTGACAAGATGTGCATTGTGGAACCCACTCGCAAATTTCCTTCTTCAATTTTGGCGAAAAATGGCGGTCAGAAATCAATCTGAAAGAGGCGGCACGTCCATAGTGATCGATGTTATGCATATTCATAAAAATATTACGTCTCAACGGGAGAGGAACAAAGGGGCGTGGCACTGATTTTGAGGAGTCACTCCATAATGTCCCTACCGCAAAATTGACTTGTTGTAAACCTGCCTTGTCAAAATCATTTGCAGTCTGAAATTGTAGCAGATCACTCAATGCGAAACATCCTAGGGAAATTATATTAACAGAAACCGATAGAGAGTCGACAATACAACGTGAAAGATCTCTAGATGAGGTGTAAGCGACGACGTTTGAATCAACAGTAGACCGAGCACCACAGAACTAAGACGGCAGTATATTCCTGTAAAATTTCCTTTTTGTATAAAATTAGGTCCCCGTAGTTATGCAGTTTCTAAAGCAGGCCTTTATATAATTGCTTGATACATCCTTGTCATTCTAAACCTGTTTTACATTAAAACAATAGCAGCGGCACCGATCATTGGAACACCATGACAACAAAGAAAGGAACACCTGATTGATAAAAAGAACGACACTGGCGTTGTAAATATCCTATATTTTATGTAGATAAAATCGTTGCTATCTCTTCATGCAATAAAATTTAGGGTAAATTATCAGTGCAGCTCGCTGTTTGGACTACGACGATCATTTTAAGCCACAGTTTGCCACATTTCATAGATTAATAGATGCGTGAAAAGAACACATACATCCACACAGGCACGACGCACCGATCTCTATTTGTATATATAGATAATAATACAACAAGGACAATATATCATTTACTTAGGTAGTATTATATACAAACAGCTGAGACCGGATGGAGTCTTGCTGACTATTGAGGGTCGGACTAGGCTCTTTGATTGATTACATTTCAAGGATTGAGCAATCAAATTTATTGATGCATTATTCAGTACAGAAAAAACAGGTCTTGAATTTTTTACATTTTTATTGTGTGTTTGTAAGTGTAAACTGATTACCGACCCACTATGTTCGTCAATATGTTGATGTAGATGCCGGTGCTTAAAATAAATATGATAAATTAAAACATACCAGATCTTAAACATTTAGCAAATTACTTTAAGTTAAATTACCAATCACTGGTTAAATAATTTTGGACGAATTATAAAACAGACGTCAATTAACGTGCCAATTTTTTTAATATATACCATCTAAGAAAATTATCCAATGGCTTAGAGACTGACGTACATTCTCTGTTACTATTGATAACCTACGACAGCATAGACATTAGACGGGTGGCTTTATTACAATGATTTCAGTGTAATTGAATGCTAGAGCTGGAAGCACTGCCAATTTGAAAATAAACTAGCTAATCGTCGTTTTAGTAGCAGATACAAACATAATATTTTAACTTCGTCAGTCCATTTGGTTGCAATTTTTTCAGCTGCTTTTCTAAATTTTAATGTTATTGTTTAATTTTAATACTGTAGGTACATATTTTATTCTTTGGTTTTTTCTTTTAGTTGATTGAAGTTGATCGACTTCAATCAACTTTCATCATTTTCAACTTTTTTTACTTCTCAGCGCGTCTTTCATCCGAACCGAAAAAACTAATCCATGCATTGACGACCTCAAAACTATCAAATCCCAAGATCGATATCAGGCAATGTTATAAATTAAGTTTGTTTTTGATAAAAATTTAATCGGTAAATAGCCAATGCATCATTGGTTAGTCCTTTCACATAGGAAGGAGACTGGAGACGCAAAATCTTTCAAAGCAAGATTACAAAACAAAACAGCAACTTGATTGGCTGTTCAAAAACTTTGAAGTTGTTGCGGCATTTTTTGTCAAAAGTGTTTAGAAAGTTGACAAATATTGGTTTTGAAAAACCTGCTTCCATACAAATATTAATGTCCCTAATTGAATAAAGCAAAAATAACGTTTAAATGAGATATACTGACGTAATTTGAGAGTTACCATGGTAACACATTATGATAATTTATTAGTAAGGTAAACATAACAGTGTTGATCAGTTATGGGCATAAAATATACACAAATCCAAAGTTAAAAATAAAGATCATGGAAAGTTTATATGATTTTAAAATCCTTATGATGCTGATATTTATGCTGCTCCTTTATTGTCCCTCTCTATCTATGACTTCATTGTCATTCAAACTACAGAAAATTTCAGCTAATAGTAAGGTAAATTTTACAGAATTAGCAAAATGTATATTACGACATAAAGATAAAGTTAAAAGTCCTTCGTCTATCTATGTGACTCATTCTGGTATCTGCGAAGTTTTAAACACATCGACAGTGTCAAGCAGCAATCCAGATAATGCAGAAATGGCAAATTTCAGTGTTGCGGTAAGTGGATCTAGTATATCTATATATCATATAAATATATATCATCTGTCAATATGTGATGAACTCTCTTCTACCATCATTAACCATCACTGAATAAGGTTGCTCCTATGCATAGACTTACATAGACTGCTGACGAAAATACGCAACATGGGGAATAAAGATGGCTGACGCAAAGGACTTATTTTAGCGCTCTCCTCATTGACATTTTCTAATGATTTGATCAATCCTAAAAACTCTTTTGCAATGTAAACTCTAAACAATATGTTCTCACTGTCATAGAAAGATAGTTTAAACAGGATTTTCCTGCCAGCGAAGCGAGATTTGTTCATAGGATCACAATTATTTTCAAACATTTATGAATAATTTAAAATCACACCGAGAGACAAAGAAAGATAAAAATAAAAAAAAATACCATTTACCTTCAGATACGATTAAAAAATAGACACATTAACTCATGATTGATGCAACTTGAAATTGGTAGTCATAAAGAACTATTTATCAACAAAAAATCTGTTTCATTCAGAAACAAAAATTGCTCAAAACGTGGCTTAAAATTTCACGGTTTTCAAGCCTCTGTTTTGGTCCTCTGCGTCAGCCATTATGGATGCCCATGGTCGTCATGTGTTTTCCATCAAGTTTGGCAATGGAATAAGCAGTCTTTGTAAGTCTATGATCCTATGTCATAGAGGCTCTGTCATTATTGAGATATGCACATCAAAATCATCCTCTCCCTGACAGTGGCCAACATCAAACATTAATTCAAATATATTACATTTTACAAATCAATATCAAGTAGCTCATTATACGTTACATCAAGATATTTTAATTAGAACTAGGATAGTGCAACTCAAAACTGAAATTTTACGTATTTTAAAAAGGGAAAAACTTTATCCCACCTCCAAGAAAATGAACCAAATAAAATATATGCAAAAAAGCAATGTAAATCCATTAAAATTTGTTTTTTCTACCGGTAGGGACAGTAAAGTTGCGAACTAAGCGTTCTATCTGTTGCTATTTTGATCTGAGCTTTTGAGATTCCAAGCAGTAACACGGGGTAGATACGATTGTTCACTTTCCTCCGTATTGGCGGTCTTCTTGGTTAAAATTATTATTCGTAGATCGCTTCAGAGTTCCCTGGTCAACAATTGAGAGTGTTTTTTACTTCAAAGTGTAAAAGCAGCTCTACATATTTACGCCGTATTTCTGAACCATGGCATTTCCAACTTGAAGGCGAGACTGCTGTTTAGTAGGGTCTGGCTCGTGCTTTCAACACTTCACTCGTGTCTTCCGCCATTTCTCGTGTAGTGAACATGAATACAAACACGACAAAGTGTGTGGTAACCCATTTCTAAAATAAAACAATTATCAAAATCAAGTTTGTTTGCATTGCAGAATGTCGGCATTGTACAAAGACGGCAGTGATAACCCTTTGCTAAGAAATTCTTAGTTCTCATCGACTAACTGACTCTTGTGCACAAAGTTTTATAGCTATTACTCTCAAAGTGTTAACAATACAAAATAAGTCGTCAAGCAGATGCTTATAGCTTCATTAATACATTTAGAGATTAAGATTGTAATAATGTCAATTGTGGTATACAAAAGTTTTCTAGAATTCTGTTATAAAATTTTGATAAGGAAAACCATCGAAATGATGAAAAGCGCGTCCAGCCGAGAAATCAGCTGTAGATAGAATACAATTGATATTCGAGGTAAACTCCTCTTCATGGAGGTAAGATAAAGTTTTCCCTTTTAAAAATGTAGGAGTCGACACATGTAAAATCCCAGGTAAGACATCTTCCTTTATTCCATGGGATTTGTGTTAAACCATCTGGGCTCTTTCCATTGTCTCTGCAGAGGCCGGACGGCTCTAGAAGAGATGGTATTCCAGCTTTGTGGTTGAATATTTCGTTTTACGAATCAAATTTGTATTTAAATAGTTTGTTTTGTAATCTATAAAAATAACCAATCATATAGGATGTTATGCTTCGCTACGATCTTGGAGGATGCCACTGGCCTAATAAATTTTCCACAAAATCATCAAGAGCTCTCATTCTATCAGCCATCGCCACAATGAAAACAAAGGAAATAAATTTATTGGACACCATATACAAGCAAAAGATTGACGCCTTCAGACGCTACACGAATTTATATGTTACCCTCCTATTGGCAGCCAAAGAAGAGGACATTCCCCAACGAGAATTCGTTTAATGTAATGATACATTGTATAAATGATACATAATATATTGTTAATTGTGATTTTAATAGTGCTGTACATAATCGTAAGGGTTTTGAACCAATGTATATATATGTAGATGTAATTGAACGCAGGCGCAGATCCAGGAATTATTTTATGGGGGTCAAAATTAATTACGTCACTTGCCACACCCATTTTTGACCACGCCCATTTTGTATACCAAAGAAAGATTGAGCGAGAAGATTTGAGTCAGTCAAAGAATCACATAATGATAAACATACAATTACAATAAATGTTACATTGGAATGGCTATCTTGCAATAAATTTATATAATTTTATCGAATTTCTCTTCACCAGAACTAGTCTTCAATCTCCACTGTACAATTCAGGTACAATCTGCAATATTGAAAATGGCAATCCACAATTAAGGAATATTTATATGAACTTAGGGCTACTATGAATACGTACACGTATTAAAGGGGTTTAGTATAATATCCCTCAAATATGTGACAAGGCTAAATTCATTTTCGTACTGCCCCCGTTTTTTATGTCAACAGCGGGGCCGGCTTGTTTTGCTTTCTACTTTAGGTAAACTAATTTTGATGTCGGGCTATATTTAAATCAATTTCTAGAGATATAAACAGGGACATGCTGATTGCTCTATGAACACTTAGACACTCATTTTGAATTTCATTCTTAGAAAATTAAATTAAATGAAATCAAATAAAAACTACAATTACATTTATTTCAAACATAAATGAGGGTTTGTAATGGTTCATCTGACTTAGCCCTCTGTACTATGGTTGCTTTTGCAAGGTTCAGAGTTATTTATCTTCTGTTGACACATTTGAGTTCAGGTTGAAAAGCGACATATATGAACGAGTATATAAACAATATCAATATAACAGAGGTACTTACACATTGCATTCTCCAAGTTATCTACAAGTTTGTACAATTTCATATATAATTCTTGCACATATTTCTGCAAGTGGATCCATCGGCTTTCCAAATCCATCTTTCAAAAATATCTCGTTGATGATTAATGGCAATCAATTCGTAATAATTCGAGGAAAGCTTTCATAAAATAAATAAAATCTTTCTTCATGGCCATTGAAATAAACATGGTTTGTAGAGTTGCTATAATTTGTTCTGATGCTTCCACGCTGATAGTCACACGAGACAAAGACCGTTAAATAAAACTGCAGAACTATTTAGCTAAAAGAAGCGCCACGTGAAGTGCCTTTTGAAGCTGCTTTGAATTTGCGCCGCTGGGCCGCGTGAAGTTGCATGTGAAGCTGCTTTGAATTTATCCAATCAGATATCAAGGCGTGCAACTTCTGCGAACAGCTTTGCGAACATATTTTAAAAATTACGACCTTGACATACAGGCAAAATTTTCCTCAAATTTAGTGTGTCAAAATTATCACGTGGGGGTGTCAATTGTTATTTTTTCTACCAATTCGCCAATCGGTGACTCGAACGAACAAAAGAAGTGGGATAGGCGGTCAAAATAGCTCCCGGATGAGTATGGCAGTCCTGTTCTTTCCTTGGCAACACGCTGGCAACGAGTATGTCAATTGTTCAAAAGATGAGAAACAGAAACAATAGACGGAATGATAAACAATAGATTTTCTACGACCGCAAAACTGTAATCGTGACGTTGTTGTGGATCTTTTCTACTGCCGCAGCATACCGCAACACCGCTTGAATCACGTCAGTATATTACGTAATCTAATACAACTACTGAAGAAATCGTAACTCTGAACGAAATTCAATACGAATGCGATCATTACGATCATCTACAATAATTTATTACAAAATAAATACAAAAATTAAATATTGAGAATTTATACTTAAAAATGATCGAATAGAAGATAAAAAGGAAAGATAAGTTTGATAAAAATATAAAAATATATTTATTCAGAAGAACGAAACGATGACGCTATTTATAATGACGTCATCTTAAAATTTATCTAAAAAATTTAGGGGTGTCATTTGCCATACTTGCACCCCTCTGGATCCGCGCCTGATTGAACGTAAGAAAAAGGGGATTGCTCGATTGAACAACACCGTCTACAAAATATATAGGAAGTGCGTTGTACGGATTTTATTCACGAGTGTAACGTATCATAAAACGAACAAACGAATCTCTGCGAGCAAACAAGTTTTATGATACAAAACAGCCAGTGAATAAATTATGTGCAAAGCTCACCCTATGAAGTTTTCTTTTGAGCCTCAACTTTCGAGATTAATTCATTTTGGCATGGGAAAACTAATCCCAAAATGTAAACGGCTCAAAGTCAACGCCTAATGTATAGATAGCTTATCTGAAAGATGATACTATTTTGCATCAATCCACCGGATTCTTTTTGTTTAATTAGTATTATCCTCGCTGTGTGGATAATAAAATTTAAATCTCCTGCATGAAGAACGTTTTATTTTATGATTTGATAACATCAT
The DNA here is from genome assembly GCA_916610825.1 of Haliclystus octoradiatus. Lineage (NCBI taxonomy): Eukaryota > Metazoa > Cnidaria > Staurozoa > Stauromedusae > Haliclystidae > Haliclystus > Haliclystus octoradiatus. Next base: position 15,093,058 of record OU744446.1, read on the forward strand.
TTCTTTATTTCTTTATTTATTCGATATTAATTATTTGGAATTTATTTGATTCTAGGAGTTGATTATAATCAGTATATCATTATCATACGATTGTATATATCATTATTGAATTGATAAAGTAAATAAACGATATAAATAAAAGCTTAACAAGTCTAACTTGAATTATTACGTAGAGGAAATTTTGCGTACCGATTGACCTCACTGGGGCAATGCTTGAAGTGATCACAGTGAAGCATATTTATGATCTTCCAAACCTGAAAATTTGAGAGTTTGACCGCATCAATTTCCTTGAAGATGTAAATGATTTATATATCGGTTTAATGTCTATATTTGAGCACTTGAATAATGTTTACAAAGTCTCTGCAAATTTATCCCATAAATTTTTCTTTTTTGGATTTTCTCAAAAATGGATTTATAGATGTTATTTTGAATGTTCAACACATTGTCACCTTGTTATTTGACTAAACCTTTTAATTTCAGCAAATAGATCAGCAAGGCGAGTAATAATAATTACATAATAATTTCGCTCTTTTTTCGTTGATAAAAATTATTGCAGCGGTTTTATTTTTCGTGTTTTATTCACGGAGTGATATTATAATGAATTATTGTATTAAACGAAGCTCTAAAACGAATCATTGTAAGCATTGTTAATTATTTGCTCGAATCCTCATTCAGACGAAGGACTTGTGATTTACAAGGTTTTTTTTCCCAGGGTTTTCATTTTCCTGCGGTAAACATCGTATAGCGTACACTGATTGGTTATATTGTTTTTCATGTGTGAGGAAAACTACAGCATATAAAGGCACTGATTGGCTTAGGCTACTATAAATCACAAACGGGTGGAAAATATATTCACGGTTTCTTACTGACAAATATCGCTGGTTATGGAATAACAAAATGTATAAAGTTGGTGTAATTGTGAGACACGATCATTCTTCAGCTATAGTAATCCAACAAGTTGTAATAAAGTTGATTTGATTGCATTGTGATTGCAGTATATTTCGAGAGTCATGTAAAATAATGACCTTGTAAACTGTATCACACTTTGGTAGAGTAGCGTATGACAGTATAGTAACAAAATAGAGGACTATATAAGGTAACGAAAAACAAGAAAGTATTTTGTCAATGATTTTCATTTCAATGATTTCACATCTCATAAATGTGCATGGAATAGGCAGAAAATACAACTGACAAATGCTATAAACCGTTATAAATTAATAAAATATTATAGAAATCAACTAATGTACTGATGAAGATTTCACTGTAAAGCTTTTATGATGCTGGAACTAGCGCCGGCTAAATGAGGGCAACACTGCTAATTTCAGATACTCCATGGTCAGTCAATCGAACCTTATAAAACGTGAATATACTCCTCTTTAAGCCTTTTATTGGGAATGTTAGACACTCACCTTTCGGTAATTACGGCTTTGTTAAACTGGTAAATCAAGTTTTAATGCACTATGATAAATTTAAAATACTTCATCCTTTTAAACATAATTAAAATGAAATCTTCTAGTCCAGCGATAGTTCCCAAACATCTCATCAACAATGACTGTTCAATTGTTGTTCAATTGATTTGGATATTGGCTCACAATAGTATTACTAATTATTTACATCCCTCTTGTATATGGCACAAAAATAAACATATTTTTGGCAAATGATAGCAGTACTATAAGCTTCTATTTTATCTTCAACAGGCACCTCAAGAATGCAATGTTGGTGTTGCTGCCTTATACGGTAAGTAAAACATTTTTTAGCAAGAGAGTATCATATAAGGATTGTCGCCATTCGCCAGTTAATCAAAATTATATTGACGATAAATGGTGCGGATACAAAGCAATGAGTGACTAAAATCAGAATTGCCGCAATAATCCTCTTTGGAGTTTAAAAGTTATGAGGTGAGATAAACATTGTTTTCCCGCGTTTTTCACTAGCGGCTGATATTAACAATGAGAAATGTGAAACCGACAAGGGCCTCTGAAGAGGCTTCTACCAATGAAGAAGATTTATTTTTATGAAACATCCAACGAGATTTCAACATTTGGTAAAGTGGAGTATCTCGTGAGACAGTATATTAACATCATGACTTGATGTTGATCAATCAATGCAGTTGGAGATGCCAAATTATTGGGTGCAGGTCCAGAATGGTTACGAAATGCTAGGATAGTCCTCCCAGCCATTGTTAACCGCGACGAGTTATTTCCTTGGGCAGCCACATACTCTGCTTGCTGGAAGGTTTGGTTTGATCAATTCACAGTTTCCACAAAACAAATGAGTTCCGAACTGCAGAGCCAGGAATTTGCTTAAAATTTAATGGCAGTGTGTTATAACACATACATTGAATTTGCATTAAAACCAATCTTATAATGACAGCATTATCAACCAGAGTGAAGGTTAATTTCCATCCTAAGCCAGGCAAGATGCTACCGATTGTAAAAGTAATTGCAATGGTATTTATAAGGCAGATTACAATAAACAGGAAAAACATCATGATATATAACCAGTAGTAGTAGTAGTAGTATAGACAGTCACATTATAGGAATGTGCCGTCCCTCTTACGCCTTACATATTTGCTACATAAAGAACGCCACAAAACACGGTCAGACATAGCTGACAAAGAAACTTTTAAATAACACAATTCACGATACAAAACATTATGAAAAGATACTACTCTACCATAGCCCCGTCGAAGCATCTCCTTCGGTTGCCAATGAAGGATGTCATGCAGCGGTTGAGGGGCATACGTCTTTGATCTTTCGATGTGACCTAAAAAAGACATCTGACGTTGGTGAGCAATAGCAGAGGCAGAAGGGGAAAGTTTCCTAAGTTTAGCAGTAGACAGTAAGTTGGGCCAATGTACTCCTAAAGCATGCCGAAGCATGGCGTCATAAGCTGAGTCAAGTCGGGTCAATAGTGAGGTTGATAGAACCCACGTTTCAGAAGCATATAATAGAACAGGTTCTATCGTGTGTCTGAACAGTCTTAACTTAACGTCAGTGTTGACATTGGACGCCCAGAATTTATTCAGACCTCTAATGGCTGCCCAAGCCTGGCCTCTACGTTGTGTTAAATCAAAACCATATATATAACCAACCACATCACATACACGATATTAACACATTTTGTGTAATTGACAAAAGCCAAACCATTTATTGCCTAAAATCAATCACATGAGTTGTGAGTGAGTCTATCACCGTTGTCCAATATAGTTCCAATATATGATTAGATAACGATTGGCAAAGTTAGAATAAAATGATCAAAGGAAATTAATATATTGACTTGATATATCACCATAACTTGAAACTGCTATCAGACTCCAAGTAAAAGTAAGCAAAAGGGAGTGATAAGCTTTTAGATAGAATTAAGGTCAGTAAGCTTAGTGGAATTAACGAGACATAATTGAAATATAAAATTTCGCTTTTAGTTGTGATTTTGAAGGATCAAAGAAAATGGCTTTCCTGCCTGAGATAAATTTGACAAATTGACCTTAAAGGGTCAAACCGGACCGGCAGCCTTTGCATTCAACTTTTTCAAAATGGAGTCTCGCACCTTTTTTATCAACGTCATAGCATTCCTCATAAAGTCATAATGTCATTTGAGCCGTAACAACTTTTTGATTTTGTATGAATATTTGAAAAACAACATGAAAACAGGAGCAAAACAATGCGAATTGAATAAGGATAACGAAAACTATGGTAATTATGTACGACCGTGAAACAATAACATCAATCCATGCGAAACAGTCTAAAATTTTTATCAAAACATACTCAAACCACAGAGAGAAATACACGAAGGCATGGCAAAACTGATCAATAATAAAATACTCTTTTAATTAATTTTGCTGTAGAAATTGATATATTCCACGGGTCCAGAAACTACATATGATGTTTATTTCATCTCGGTCGAAGTTCCATAAATATCTAGTGTGATTGAAAATAGAAATACAAAATAAGCTGTTGATTTGAGGTTGTGAAAATGGAGCTTCGTTTTTTCTTCTTTGAAGGAATCTCGCATTGATAGGTTTGTAAACAGGAAAACAGTATCAAATCTTCACAGGTGTTCCTTTAGAAAAAATTCCTTATATCATATAATATTGGTAAATTTTGTAACGGTCTTTGAAAATCACGAAATTTAGGTAAAACTTTGTTATTGTTTATCGTCACAGCATGTGAACAGATATCCTGATGTATAAGTGAAAGCTCTTGAGTTATCGGTGGCCTTCTACATGCTCCTTCGCTTTTACCACCATGTTCTGGCTCTCCAGGAAACTTGGCATTCGTGTTATTAAAATTATCGAAGATTAGAAATAAGGTGTACGCTAGTAAGTAAAGCTCTTGTTCAAGAATGGTTCAAAAATATTTTACGACAAACACATTGTAATTGTAATTGTAATTGTAATATCACGTGCCCCCTTTGCCATACTATGGCAAGCATATCATCAACTGAGTGCAAGGCGAATTTACATTTTTTTGTTGTTGTTGTCTCATTATTTATTGTTTATACATTGTTAAGTTTATTTAATATTCATTTAATCTATTAGTCAAGTAATGGTTATACTCCAAATCTATTATCATTATTATTATTTTCATTATTATATTATCATAATTATAGTTATAAAATTATTATTATGATTATTTATTATTTTATTTTTTTTTATACTCGATATTTTCTTTTAGTTAATGTTTCTCTAGCTTCAATGTACGTTTTTAGCCACGTGTTAGCTTTACGAAGGCCAAACAGTTCTGCCTTTTCAAAGTCCTCGATTACTATAGTGTGTTCACTAGCGTTGGTACTATTAATCATCTTTTTTATAACAGTACATTTGATTATGTGTTCTATCGTTTCTAACTCTTCCTGACCAAAATGGCATACTCTAGTTTTCCCAAAATTGTTTTCTATGTCATGCATTTCCAATCGCAAATGCAACAACTCACTTGCCTCGCTTACACCAACTTCTTTTAAATAATCTTGCATTTGGTACTGTTGTTCCTTCTGGTGTCGTAATTTTTTCATCTTTGCCTCCATCTCTATACTAACTCTTTCCACATTTTCCTGGATCTTCTCCTTGACAACTCTTTTCCATTCTTGCTTATTCATCTGACTTGGGCATGCTTCGTTAACTCCAATTTCTTTTGCTATTCGCTTTGTTTCACCGTACCAACTGTCCTCTCTATCTGCTTTAATTTGTTCTTTCAGAATCTGTGTTCCTAGTCTTTCCTCGTCTGATGTTTGCAACGTGTGGAATAATATCAAACGTTGGTAAGAGATATACATCTTAATTGGCCAAATGCCAGTTTCTTTGAGAATGCCCCAATAAGGTGTGCTATCTTTTAATGTTAAAATCCTTCTTAATGCTCAACCCTGCACCCTCTCCAATCTCTTAATGTCACATTTTCTCAAATTCCACACATCCAGGTTAAATATAATAGTCGGAATTACTGTTTTTTCATACATAATTAATTGCGCATTTGTGCTATGCTTTCCAAGAGTTCTTTCGTTTCCTATTCTTTGCAATTCTTTTATAATTCCATTAATACTGAATTCAATCTGTTCTATTTGCTTTTCTGGTGTTCCATTGCTAGTTAACCAATTACCAAGGTACTTGTACTCAAATGCTCGACTTACTGTTCCTCTTGTTAATTGTATATCTGCATTTTCCTCTTTTCTCCTCCCCGCTTTTACTATTATATACTTTGTCTTATCAATATTGAAGGTGAATTTCTTTTTTTCCTCTATTAATCGCAAATTTACTCCAACATTTTTTATCATTTGCTTTGTACCTGCAGCAGCAATATCATCCACATAGATTAGTGCATTGATTGAGAAACTAGAAGATACCATTGTACTGGAAGTAAGGCCGATACTGTTTATTCTATCAGTACTAACACAACACAGTTGTGGACCATACACAGTGCTTTGTTTAACGATGTTCTGCACTTTAATGTTCGACGTTGGTCCGTGCGGTGTGCGGATGATGATATTTGCTTCCCGATTGAGATTCTTAATAGTAGTAACCTCTCTTGCCCACATACAAGCACCATGAAGTCTACTAGGCAGTCTTCCAGCCACAGCCTATCAAAGCACTTTTCTGCATCTGCAAATACTATAAATGTATTCTTGTTCATTCTTTTGTTGTTAGTTAGTATCATCGTCAGAGCTAACCAATTATCTTTTATCGATCGATTTCTTCTTCCTCCGTTTTGATAACAGGTAAACTCAACGTCATATTTTGTTTTTCCATTATACTCTTTTCGTATATCTTGCTTCGTATGCTTGTTAAAAACAAACCTTTTCTATTTTTCATTTCTGATTTGGACCCTTTGTTCTTATGTATTGATTTTATTTCCATACATCCCATTGGGATGGTATAGTATTTTCCACTGATAATTTATTAAATAGTTTTGTAAGTGATATTATCATTTCTGGTCCACCTTGCATAACCATTTCATTTCACCAACCTTCACTATCTGAAGCTTTTTTACGTTTAAGTCTATTTACAGTACTTCTTACTTCTTCTGTGGTATATATCAGTTGTGTTTGTTCTTCGCCTTTCGTTACTATACTCGTCAGTTTTTCATGGAAGCTATTTTCAGTGTCCAACTCACTTCTCAATGTTGGTCGGTCTCTGCTAAACAAATTCTGGTAAAAATTTTGATATACTTGTAATATACATAACGTGTCTTCTTGTCTGTCTCCTGTCATTCTAGACGAGGCAAAGCCATGCTTGGAAACGAGTGTTTGAATTTTACGTGAACTATTCAAAGTGTGCGCGCGCAAGGTTTCCCGGTCTGTTTTGACCCTTTAATGGAAATACAGCAGCAAAATGATCAAAGTTTGCTGTGCTTCATAATTGGTGCAAAAATGGTAGAATGCGTATTAATTGAAACACTCGCAATTACAATTTCTATTAAACAGAGGAATAATTGCGGCACATTCATTGTAGCACGGACTCCAAATCGATATTTCACAAGCGAGGCTCTGTGTTTATTATATAAAAAAATTACTACTAATGTTATGTTGCAGTCCCTTTGATTGAAATCGAAAATAGCAATCTGTGTAGTTTCGAATGTAACTGCTTTAAAGTGTTTAGAGTATAGAAAATCAAATTTTCCAATGTAAAATTAGCTTTTGATTTATTATCACTTCAAGCTTGTGCAATTATTTAATTAAATGTAAATGGATTTTAATTTTCGTCTTATTTTCAAGGTACATATCTCCGATCAAATGGTATATCTTATATTGCGGATGGAGCAACAAATTTGTTATTTATCACAAAAGTGATGGTGAAAAATCCAGGTTTTGCAAAATTGTGGAGAGTGGACAATCAAGCAGCTAGATCTGGAAAGCTAGTAATATTCAAAAAAGTATCGACATCACAATATCAAGTAATATTTGTACAGAACTATTCAGTTTCTTCAGGACTTCATGAAATTTCTATTACAGGATTCGTTGATATTGAACCTGGCTATTTTATTGGTTTTGGGAACACTGGTGCAGGAAGTATAGCGTTCTCCGGTTCAAACAATCCTGAAGACATAGTCACTGCTGTTAGTCTACCAACTGATATAGCTAAAGGAAGTATTGTCAATGTAGGAAGTCCTAGCTACAGCGGAGGAAGAATTTACTTAATTTCCATCGAGGTCGCTGATTCATTTTGTATCGAGTGATCAACGATTTCAAACAGTTATATTTCATTTACCTCATTCCAGACAGTGTATGAACGTAATATTCAAATAAAATTTGTGGAATCTCAAAGAATCAGCAAAATATTTATAAAAGAAAATTGGATTGAGATGTGTCGTGAATTGATGTTCTATTTCTATCTTTGACTCTATGACAAAACAAAAACATTAAAAATATAGCCATATAATGTCTTAATTGTTCGGATATGTTTGTACCTATTTGTTTATGTTTGTATCTGTCGCTTGTATTTGTATCTTACCTACTTACTTAACAGTCTGTAAACTTTGGATGTATTGCTGATATATGTGTTGATAAATTGGAGCGAACTTGAAAACTAGAAATGTACTTTATTCAAGAATTGAGTACTTAAATAGCAATAGTATTGCAACAATGATAACAATACTCAGAGTACTCAATACGCAATACTCTTTCAACTGCTCTGTCAATTAAAACAAACATTGAGCAAATAATTGTGTTGCCATTAGATATAACATATTTGATGTAATTTGTTGAGGATTAAAACGTTTTCTGGAGGTCTATCATAGTTTCCTTTACTATCATGCCAACAATAGTTGGTTTGATTTGCTCCTTATCTTACTCTCATTTTCCTAGAAAGAGTATAATGATACACACAACTGTAAACCTGATGCAGATCGACTGCATTTGTGATGTCATGATGCTGGTATAAGTGTTTGATGATGTGGTCTGATCTAACATTTTTTTCCTCTAAAGACAATCAACTTCCACAAGAGGGCATAATGTGCTTATTATATGCAGGTATGTGTCCCCGCTGAATCACTGGACTTATTGAATATTTAATGGGAGGTTCTTGTGAAAAAGCCACTTTCTAATAACTGAGAAATAACTGGAGATTAGATGTTTACTTCGCGGATTTTCGCGATAACACCACCATCCCTCAGAGCCATTTATTTACAAGAGTAGCGACACAACCTAGGAGCTAATCACATAATAAGTTGCAAGTGTCTCATTGAGAAGCATTTACTTGAAGTTTCATTATCAACCCTGTTATTATATTGTTTGTAATTTTCTCTTTCTATGTGTATAATATCTTAGATGGTCAGTCCTGTTAAAAAGTGTATTAACTAATACTGTTGTCAGCTTATGTACATTTATCACGTATTTCTGAATAAATTATGATGACGATGATGATGATTCTAAATATGTTATACTACTGTATAAGAAAAGTAGCTAGCAGGATCGAGATTAACCGTTAAATCTTTAATGAAAAAAAGTAAAACGATTCCGACATATTTTTGCGTGTAGCAATTAAAATGTAGAATGTTGACAACAAATCATGGTCAAACTCTCTTGTGGAAAATAAAATCGTTCCTTTTTTGGTTTCACACGAGAATCTACAAAATGCCATGCTTGAGGTCAATTTTGAGGGGGAAAGAGTTGCGCTGCGAATAGAAAAAAACAACAACATATGCGAATAGAAAAAAAAGTTATATCCAAATCCGTTTTCATGAAAAGACAAGAAATAAACTTTTTAAGGCTCCTTTAGATCCTAATTCTTCAGCAAAAGGCAAATATTTACGTTTAGTGGAAAGATTAACCTAGATTTATGACAGTCTTGGAAATAAATTAGATTTTTGATAAATAAGTCTTCACTCGACGCAGTGTTGTTATCAAAATCAAGATAAATATTATGTGGAATTAATGCATTTGTAGTCAAACAATATACTTTCTCATTCATTTAGGTTTGAAATGAGTTCCGAGTTCAGAAATGTGATTTGTGCAAATACGCGAAACAATGCCTTCGCTCGACAAAATACTTTATCAACTCTTTGCTCAAAATTGATTGATATGATATGACGAGGATATGTATTTATCATCATATGAAACTTAATGCTTGAGAAAACGTTCCAAGACCTAATGGCATCCAGGGATATGTATATCACCACAGTTCCTCTAGTGATTTAATTCAGATTATTGGCCGTGCTTGCTGTGGTTAGTTATGTAGATTCTTTATTGCAAATACTTGCTCTGCAAGTCTTGTCGATTTCAGTTGCTCATCAGAAGGATGCTGCATTGCTCCAGCTTTGTACACTCTATGACAAATTAACAATGTTTCATTTTTCTACCCTTTGCACCAATCTACACAATTAGAGGAATTGATGTAAAGTTTTAGGAACTTGGCCACGCAGTAACCACTTAGATTTTCCAATGCAGCAATGCTCATTTTTTCAAAGCCACTGTCTGTTAAATCTAATTGATCCTCATCCTCATCGGTGGAATAAGCAGTATTCACTTTATCACATGCTGCTTCATCAATTGCTTTAAAAATTGAAGATAGATTTACACTTTCTTGCAATTTGTAGGAGCTATTTGATGAAGTTTTGAAGCATTGAGAGACAGTGACTATTCTCTGGGAATTGACAAATTCAACAGCAGTAGGCACTTTTTGATTGGTTGTAAATTAATTTTCAAGGGTATCTTGACTGCATCAAAACTATTCATCGTTCAGAAGTTTGTTATGTAGGTCCATAGCTGAATGTGTTGCAATTATTACACCTTCTTGAATATGCTTCCAAATTGATTATGTTTCAGATTCAATAGCAAGTGTCCAAAAAGTCATTTCAATGGCACCTATGGCTAAATCTGAGTATGTGTAAAACTGTGTTGGTATCTTGTGCAGTCTAAATAGAACAAGCTAGCTGAATAAATCAAAGTTTAGTAATGGAAATAATTACTGTTAATTGATTATATATTGCTATATTTGAGAGAAGATCGCATTTTATGTGATCGTGCGTATGGAGTTTACACTGAAGGATTAGCTAATTACGAGGCTAGCTAAGCTCTCGTTGATGCCTCGTATCTATCATAAATTTTTCCAACGTATTTTATAAGGCTACTCACTCCAAGATTTTAGCAAATTCTTAATCTTACGGTATCTTATTGATACAAACTGCTCTTTCGCATGTGGAACAGTAAAATTCTACATTTTTATCACCTCCAGAGATTACTATCGCACTCGTATCTCTGACATGCAAAGTCTGAGCCATAATAGCCTCACATCGATTGAGGCTCACTTAAAAGATAAAATTGAATCTACCTCCTCGTCTGCAATCCAACTCTTTCAACAACCACGTGTCACTACCAGAAAAGAATCTTCCCACACAACTACATCAGTCTGTATACCTCCTGAAGCATATTGTAGGTTAAACAAACATGGACTGACAGTGATCATTGACTCACTGCTTCGTTCTGAGACATTTCCAGATGTCAAGCCATCCTGTGCTTTTATTGCTCTGGCTTGTCAACTCAATCAAATCTTGCTTTCTCTTAGACGACTTACCTATCTGCGTCCATTGCTGATGCCAGCATGATAAAAACGATAAATGCCTATTTTGTAGGGCGAAGACAGCCAAGCCCAATAAATGAGCAACCTGCTCTGCCGCTGACCAATTTTCATCAAAGGCTAACACCCATAACACCTTTGAAGGATATTTTCAATGTTTCAAACTAACATAAAGAGACTGAATGTGAACATCAATTTTGGAGGGGTAAACATTGATTATTTCTCTAATCAATTGAGAAGCCTGACAAATCACAAATACAATTATGACAGTTAATTACAATAAAAATAGATAGAGAATGAAAAGCTTACGACTACATCATGCCTAATACTGCACAACAAAATAGGATATCAACAGAAAATTTTGAGTCAAGGAGAATGTTCACCTAATACAGAAGATCAATTCAAGAAACATATTTTTATTTGTGTGGACAATCTACAAAATCATTAACCATGTTAATTATGCGATATTACTATACCTACATCGTTGCAACCCCTCCCAAAGATTTCTCGAATTCATAGCGAAATCCATAGAAAACTTCACTTTCACAAATCAATGAATCAGCAAGACCGTCCTCAGGAGCATTGCTTGACGTAATGCTTGTAACCCATGATAGGCACTTCACAACTAATAGCATCGTTGCGACTGATCCATCAGACCATAATATATGCTGCGCAACCTACATCGTTGCAACCCCTCCCAAAGATTTCTCGAATTCATAGCGAGATTCATAGAAATTTCACTTTCACAAATCAATGAATCAGCAAGACCGTTCTCAGGAGCATTGCTTGACGTAATGCTTGTAACCCATGATAGGCACTTCACAACTAATAGCATCGTTGCGACTGATCCATCAGACCATAATATATGCTGCGCAAATTACAAAATCAAACTACTAACGGCCTAAGCCTAACATGATAAAAAACAGAAAAACAAATAAACCCGACTTCAAATCCTTAAACAAAGACCTACAAGATATAGATTGGGAAAGAATCTACAGAAATGACAGACAATGACTACTACAAGCAGATGTTGTATGGAGAAAATGATTTATGACAGTTAATACAGTTTTATAAAAACATTCGCCAATCAAAGCAAAGTTGATAAAAGTCTAGAGACCACCGTGGATCACAGTAGACATCGATGATTTCAAACGAATGCGGAACAAAATATCGAAACTACCAAAAGCAGACGAAAACTCTCTCGATTTAGAATTAAAAGAAGTTAGTTACCAAACTAAAATGACAACGACTAAAAGAATATCTGGAAGAAACATCCGAATCAAAGCCTTTGAGAAATCACCCAAACCTACAGTATATTACCGGAATTAGAAAAGCAAATGCTCTACAAGAATCAAATTTGATGGATACCAATTGTCTGATAACATCCCCAAAAGCATAAATAATTAGTAAGTACTTTGCAGCCTCTAACCTGCATTGAATTGGACTGTCAACGATCTCCAAAATTACCCCTATCCTTAATCTTGATTGAAAATCCCTCACTTTCAAATACACAACATATGACGAAGTATACGCAATCATTAGCAGCATAGACAACAATAAATCATCTGGAGCTGACAATATATCTTTACCTTTCGACAAAGCAACTATCCCAAGAATCACAGACTCCTCTCACAGACCTGGAAAACACGGAATAGTCATACTATTATACAAGGAAAAACGATGCAACAAACAAAGAAAGTTATCGACCAATAACTATCCTCACATACATTTCTATAGTATTTGAATGAACTTTATCTAGCCAACTCAACACAGCCTTCACCCCACTACTTTCTTCATATATGTTCGGATTTATACAAGAGCATAGCACAGAAACAGCCCTACTGAAGCTGACCCAATTGATGATAAAAATCACTCTTGTAGTATCACTTTATTAGTTTAGTTCTAAAGCCTTCAAATTGGTAGACCATGTACACCTGATTAAACTGATGAAGGCATACGGGCTGGATTCATCAAGCTGCAAGTTATTAACCAGCTATTTGAGTGGAAGAACGAAATTAGTAAAAATGCAAAACCATCAATAGAGCCCCTCAAGGTGTTCCATTATTCAACATTATTATTCAAAATTTACGTGGCTGATTTTTCTTTTATGACATTAAACTTCTCTATAATTCGATACGCTGATGACACTATCCCATACCTTTCAACTAAAACCAAAATCACTGCTATCTATATTCAATAAATCAAGATCTAGAAAAGGTTCATCAGTGGATCAAAACAAGCAGTTTTCAGCAAAATTCATCAAAACCCAATGTATTGTAATCTCCAATAACCTAGAACCAATTGAAGACTACATCACAATTGAAACGACCTCATTACCTTGGCTTGACAAAATAAAAATTCTAGGAGCCCACATCGATACCAAATTAAACATGAAAGATCATCTTCAAAACTGAATCCGCAAGGCCAACTTGTTTCTCTACCAAACCAAACAAATTAAACGATCATTAAACTCATAACTGACTACAACGCTGTATACATCATACATGCGATATCATCTGTAAAACTGCAGTCCACTATTACTCGGCATCCATCAAACCGATAATGTAAAACTTGAACGCATCCAAAGTAAATTGCCTTAAACAACTTACTCCCTATTACAACAAGCATCACAAAGATCACCTCCAAAGCCTACTCACTAGAAGACTAATCAAGCTTGGTATCATCATTAACATAGTACTCGCAACTGAAGCTCTCCAATTATAATATTTACACTTTTCAAAATACCCAACACAAAATACAAATCAACCACACTTACTATACGAAGCTTATCTTAGATGCCATACCGCCTCAATACTATGGTCATTTGTAGCATTTGCAACAATGCTGTGGCACTTTATTTCAGATACAATACTTCAACTTCAAGCAATATTTGTAAGCAATATTATTATTATTATTATTATTATTATTATTATTATTATTATTATTATTATTATTATTATTATTATTATTATTATTATTATTATTATTATTATTATTATTATTATTATTATTATTATTATTATTATTATTATTATTATTATTATTATTATTATTATTATTATTATTATTATTATTATTATTATTATTATTATTATTATTATTATTATTATTATTATTATTATTATTATTATTATTATTATTATTATTATTATTATTATTATTATTATTATTATTATTATTATTATTATTATTATTATTATTATTATTATTATTATTATTATTATTATTATTATTATTATTATTATTATTATTATTATTATCATTATTTTTATTTTTATTACAAAGGTTACTAAGGTGATTGTTTTATCGAGTATAGTCATTTGTGAATTTCTTCTAGAGCTCTTAGTTTGTCATCGAATTGAGTCATTTAAATCGAGTATAGATAACTTTGATATTTCATGCAAACATGTATCAAAGGCTGCGTGTAAGTGCATGTTTATGCTTTAATTTATTTCCTTGTGCTTCCCTGACTTACTCCAAGCCTCACTTATTTTTATGACGATTTTGATATGTTGGTAAGTGACCACTTACGAACCATCAAATCTCAGCACAGCAAAGTAAGCAGGACTTGGAGCCAGTCTATGTGCTTCCCTGTCCTGTCGTTATTTTAAGTTCATTTAAAAGATTTGGAAATATATTAAATCAATTACAGCTTATGCTATAAATTATGAGCGAGAATAAGTTAATAATTGAATAGTTCTATCTCATGAAGTTATAAACATTTTCAATTGAAAGCTTTCATGAATAATACCCTAGAAATAAAACGATAAAAGCCCCACCATTAGCCTGCGGGTTTATTTATTCAATTGACAGCGGGTATGCAAAACTTAAATCATTCAGTTAGGACAGTAGAACTTCACTTCGGAATATGAAATATCAATCTTTACAGGTTGCCTATTTGTTGGGCGCCTTACTTTCTAGATGTGTGTTTGCATGGAAACAACAAGTATTATTATTTATTCATAAGTTACAAAATAAAATATAATGTTTTAGATAATTCTAGAGTAATAGCGAGTAAGTCTAACACTTTATTATAAAACAAAAGCTAACATGGACCAATTTGTCTCCAATATTACTATTATCATCTTGCTAATATTCATCACACAGTCCAGATTAGAGGAGTTGCTATCATTTACAATACAGAAAACGCCGACAGTTGGTAAATTGAGTATTTCAGCATCGGCAAAATGTATCGTTCAACATAAAGTAAATATTAAAAGCGGTGCAATAATATACATCTCCCCACAACATGGTATTTGTTCGATTGGAGATTCTACAGAAGGGTACGACAGCAGTGTAGATGATGAAGATATTGCTAAACTTGTTATCGCGGTAGGGATACGTGTAATACAAATATTTGTTCCTTCTATAATAACTATAATAAGTGTATCGGCTCTCCGATTCAGTTTAATTTTCGGAAGAGTATTTGATTCAAGAATATCAGTTCAGCATAACAAAACAAGAGACGTATTTCAATTCAATATCATTAATAATAACTCATAATTTCAGTTTTAACCCAGCAAACACAGAGACGTCCCTGCAACGTCAGGAGACGTCTACGAAGGTCGATGGACAGTCTCCGAGACGTCTCTTTGGACGTCTATCGACAGTGTATCAGTAGACAATTTTTTACGTCCCGGTGACGTTACCAGATCGTCTAGGAGACCTTCATGGAGACCCTCCGGTGACTAAACTCTGACGTTGATTTGCGAGATATTTGCCTCGCCTTTGGCAATATATGCCACGCATGAAGGTCACAGTTCACACTATTCTGTTTAAAAGTATTTAACATGAAAGAAAACTACAAAGTGTTGTGTTTCCAAGCGCATTCAATTTATTAAACATAAAATAAAACGTTCATAGTTGAGTTAAAATGATAGTTAAGAGATCTTTCTTACAAGTGTTTATCTTCTACCGTTCAAGTTAGTTAAAGGAATTCCTTTAATGAATGTTGATAAATTTCACGCAAATTGTCAATACAAATAATATATTCGATACGCCATTAGTAGCTAAATCCACAGGTACTTTCGTTGTGATAACCAAATCCGTAAACAATGTCTGCTAATAATATAAATCCCAGATTTTATAACCATCTTTTGTAATAATAATCTAACATCGAAGTTCTAAGTAGTTGTAGATCTTCTAGGAATACATCAGCCATTTTGTTGCAATAAAACCCAATAATATATTTCCAAATATGTTCCTCTCGTCGTGGCTGGCCATATCACTAGTGATTCAGATTAAATCTTTAACAGAAATAATAATGAATATTATTATTAATATTAAAGCATAAATATAGACAACTCAAACATCATGTAAGAAATTAAGGATTAATACAGCGTCTTTGATATATTTACCTCTGGGAAAATGACGATGTAAGGTGAAGGAACTTTGTTTATTAATTCAGCGCTGTAGATAAATAAATATATAGAAATTATAGGTCAGTAACTGGTATAGTATGATCATACAATACATGAAATATAGACAACTAAAATATGATGTTTTGAAGAATAATTAGGCAGCGTTTTGATAGATTTACCTTCGGTATAAGTTTGATGGAATGAGCGGCGAAAGGAAACATTGTTATTCGGTTTTTCAATTCAGCTGCAGATAAATAAGCTTGAATTCAAGATCATTAAAAGTATTATTATAAATGATCTTGTGACAAAAAAGAAATAAGAAAGGTGCAAATAAGTATACAAAATTGGTGTGCAAAATTAATTGCATGTAAACGAAAATTTGAAAAAATGGACAATATATTAGATGAGCTTGGCTGGTTACGTATCGATAAACTAGCTGAACTGCGCACTGTGTGCACAGCTCACCAGTCAGCGCTTGGATTAAATGGATCCACCATGGAACATTTATTTAAGAAATCGAATTCAACGTACAATACACGTAAAAAACTGTATACACTTCCACGTGTTTATACCGACCGTGGCAAGAGATCGTTCTCCTTTCGTGTTGCAGAACTACTTAATAAATATAATCAATTTGAACACTACAGTAAAATGAAATATAAAAATGAAATTAAAAACAGTCTTAAAACAACAGAAATATAACTATTATATAGCGTAATCAATCAATTTGTCAGACATCGAGAATCAACTGCATTTAACTGAGTCTTACTTTTACTTGTAATTAATTATAAAAGCCTAGAAAACATTGTATTAAGGATTCCAACGTGATGTCATTAATAAAGCATCAAAAATTGTACTTTGTAAACGAAAATTTAGTTTAGTACATTAGTAATTTTAGTAGTTTAGTAATTAGTAGTTTAGTAATTTAGTACATTAGTTAGTTTATACCGAACTATAGCAATGAGGTTGTAATATTTTACCTGGCAGTCTCATTTATTTGACAGCGACACATCGAAGAAGTAGACATTTCGCTTTCAAAAACTGTGTCTAAAACATTAATTGACATCTAATCTATAATAAAGCAAACATACGACTACCTCAGTATAAACAATCAGCAAGTATGTATTTTCAATAGCTAAACTGTATTGAATTTTCAAGAGCATCTTACCTTTAAAAATCCCGAGAGATATTGAACGATTATTTAAATTCCAACTTCATCAACACGGAAGCTCCAGAGCGGCAGTTATAAAAATGTGTTGTGAAACTTTCTGGCGCTTCTTTTCTGCAATTCAAACTGGGTGTGATATTGTTTACATACGTCTCAAATCGATCAAAAATACGTAGGTTGCCAAGCCGTAATTTTGCGACCTAGTCGGCACTTATGACGTAAACACATGAAAATAGTTTTATAAAAGTGTTTGGGACCCTGACACGACGTTGAGGGACGTTGTATAGCTGTATAATCGTGACTGACCGCTGTGAAACCTTCCAGACTCACTGGGGACGTCCCCTGACCGTCAGTGTTTGCTGGGAACGTAACGACGCATCTTAAATTCACAAGTTCTTCTCTAAATATATATATATATATATATATATAATGTAATAATAATAATGATGATATGGTATCTAACAGCAGTTGATATAGTGCTCGATGTCATTTGACAGAGCGTGAATAATAATAATAATGGAGTCAAAGACTACGCATTCATTTTCTGTAACTTAAAGTTTCTCGCTTTATGCGATCATCAGACAGATACTATTAATGAAAAATATATACCAGTTACTCTTATTTGACAATAGTGAGAAAAAATTTGAAAAAAGAGAAAAACTATTGTTATACTTACAATGGTTTTATCTTTACAATTACTAAGTTATATTGTTATGTATTGTTATTAGTTTCCTTAATTAAATGGCGCTGTTATAAGACTACGTTTTTGTTTCTTTGAAATTTGATAAATAATATTTATTTTCATGCCTACATTTTGATATGAGTTCAGATTTTTTATTTAATATGGCTTCTTTTGAGCAGATGATGTGGAATTTTTCCACTAAACATAGGTGACACTTTTTTGACATATTATTATAGGGTCTGCCGGTTGCCAGAGATGACCATTTAATCGTGTAGTCTACGTCTTTGTTTTTGAGATCCCATATATACTTTGACAATTGTGTACTTGATGATAAGTTGCTGTGTTTGAAGGTCGATATGTGCTGCGTATAACGTGTTTTAAATGTTCCTTCCGTGAGACCGATGTAGTTTTTTCCTTCTGGATTGTTCGGTGTTGAGACGTTGGCGTTGTAAATTAGACTTTTTGATTGGCATTTATTATCAAATGGGCATTTTTCTTTATTTCGACAGTTACATAAAGCGGCGTTTGTGGCATTGTTTTCATTGCTGTTAGTAATCTTTTTGTTATGGTTCTTGATTATTGTGTTCATGTTGCTAGTGCAGCTATAACTTACCTTGACGCAGTTAAAGTTGAATATTTTGTTAAGTCTGTGGGTTTTTGGGAAATGTTTTTTGATTAAATTTAAAAATGTTCGCCCAACATTTGTTTTTACGCTTTTGTTGTACGGCGGGTTGAACCAAATAGTTTTCCGGCTTCGCGTTCTTTTGTTGTTGTTTGACTGTGAAGGGCGTGGCTTGAATGACAAGTTGGTCTGGTGTCCGCTTGCCTTCAAAGCGTCTTCGTAGATAACTTTAGATTTTTCGAAAATTGAATTGTTAGTTGATAGGTCGGAGATGCGTTGGTTGATTGCGATTGGAATTTGTTTTAGTATTACAGGTGGATGATTAGATTTCGTATTAATGTAGAGAGGCTGGTCGTTCGGTTTTCTGTACGGTTGGTAAGAGTTATTAGTTAAATTGAAGGTTAGGTCCAGGTAGTCGACCGTCTTCAGATTGGTCTTTGTTGTAATTTTAAGGCCAACATCTTTGAACAATTTTGTTAACTTTTTTCGAATTTTTTCAGCCTGTGGGCCTGACTTGTTTTTGAGGACAGCTAGACCGTCATCTCGATAAAGTCCTACTTCGTTAGCGCCATATATCTCTTTTAACTTTTCTAAAATGAATAGCCCGACCAATTCACAAACCTCCGCACCGTCGTGGCTGCCCATCGTTACGTCGAATAGATTTTCGTTGCCTCTTTTTGTCCACGCCGATCCTGAGCTGAATAGCACTGACTTCCTTGCATGCATGATTATTTTTGTGTCGCTTTCCGAGATCGATGTTAAATTTTTAGCAAAATTAATGGCTTGAGTTAGTAGATTCTCCGATATTGTTGGATAAAAGTTCTCTATGTCAAACACCATAAATGTTAATCTGTGTTTATTTTCCAAGGATTTGAACCAATCTATGACAGATGACGTATTTCTCCATTGGTTTACTTTTGTCTTTTCTTTGACACTAAGGATAATTTTTTCTAAGATCTTTTTACTAACAATGCCCATTTCGCTCTTTGCCGGATTGATTAATCGGCATGTAGGGTTCTGTCGAAAATTATCTTTGTGATCTTTTATTGTGATGAAAGCTTCTTGTTGGGCTATAATGTCGGTTCTATTTTCAATTTTTAATTCTTTTGCGATATCTCTCGCCTCTCTGTTGATCTTGTTTACTGTGTTCTTATTTGCCTTCTTGTAGGTAGCAGTTACGTTGTCGTGTAGTAGCTTTTCATGTTGTTCTGTGTCGACCTCGTAGAAGTTTCTGGTTTTATCTGCCGGTATAAATGCTTTCGATGATGTCTTGATTTTGGCGATGTCTTTCTTTAACTGGCGTTGGAAGTGGTCGTTCACGTACCTAAATTGGATATTTCGTGTCATTTTCATTAAATCAGCTTCAAAACCTTCTAGCTCCGTAATTTGTGATGGGCAATTTCTTGATTTGAAACCAAAATTTTCTTTCGCTGGGCTGTCGTCTTTTTCGTTTGTTTCATTCTCCTGGAAGAAAAATGCTTTCCATCGCATCCTTTTGATAACGCTTTCTATTTTTGCAATTAGTTGAATTAGATATGTTTTTCTGGGTGGTACTGGTATATTTTTCATTGAATAGTTGAATGTTGTTTGTTCCATGGTTTTTGCAATGAGATTATAGTGCTCTACTGCAAGCAGGAGCGTTAATATAATGTAATAATAATAATGATGATATGGTATCTAACAGCAGTTGATATAGTGCTCGATGTCATTTGACAGAGCGTGAATAATAATAATAATGGAGTCAAAGACTACGCATTCATTTTCTGTAACTTAAAGTTTCTCGCTTTATGCGATCATCAGACAGATACTATTAATGAAAAATATATACCAGTTACTCTTATTTGACAATAGTGAGAAAAAATTTGAAAAAAGAGAAAAACTATTGTTATACTTACAATGGTTTTATCTTTACAATTACTAAGTTATATTGTTATGTATTGTTATTAGTTTCCTTAATTAAATGGCGCTGTTATAAGACTACGTTTTTGTTTCTTTGAAATTTGATAAATAATATTTATTTTCATGCCTACATTTTGATATGAGTTCAGATTTTTTATTTAATATGGCTTCTTTTGAGCAGATGATGTGGAATTTTTCCACTAAACATAGGTGACACTTTTTTGACATATTATTATAGGGTCTGCCGGTTGCCAGAGATGACCATTTAATCGTGTAGTCTACGTCTTTGTTTTTGAGATCCCATATATACTTTGACAATTGTGTACTTGATGATAAGTTGCTGTGTTTGAAGGTCGATATGTGCTGCGTATAACGTGTTTTAAATGTTCCTTCCGTGAGACCGATGTAGTTTTTTCCTTCTGGATTGTTCGGTGTTGAGACGTTGGCGTTGTAAATTAGACTTTTTGATTGGCATTTATTATCAAATGGGCATTTTTCTTTATTTCGACAGTTACATAAAGCGGCGTTTGTGGCATTGTTTTCATTGCTGTTAGTAATCTTTTTGTTATGGTTCTTGATTATTGTGTTCATGTTGCTAGTGCAGCTATAACTTACCTTGACGCAGTTAAAGTTGAATATTTTGTTAAGTCTGTGGGTTTTTGGGAAATGTTTTTTGATTAAATTTAAAAATGTTCGCCCAACATTTGTTTTTACGCTTTTGTTGTACGGCGGGTTGAACCAAATAGTTTTCCGGCTTCGCGTTCTTTTGTTGTTGTTTGACTGTGAAGGGCGTGGCTTGAATGACAAGTTGGTCTGGTGTCCGCTTGCCTTCAAAGCGTCTTCGTAGATAACTTTAGATTTTTCGAAAATTGAATTGTTAGTTGATAGGTCGGAGATGCGTTGGTTGATTGCGATTGGAATTTGTTTTAGTATTACAGGTGGATGATTAGATTTCGTATTAATGTAGAGAGGCTGGTCGTTCGGTTTTCTGTACGGTTGGTAAGAGTTATTAGTTAAATTGAAGGTTAGGTCCAGGTAGTCGACCGTCTTCAGATTGGTCTTTGTTGTAATTTTAAGGCCAACATCTTTGAACAATTTTGTTAACTTTTTTCGAATTTTTTCAGCCTGTGGGCCTGACTTGTTTTTGAGGACAGCTAGACCGTCATCTCGATAAAGTCCTACTTCGTTAGCGCCATATATCTCTTTTAACTTTTCTAAAATGAATAGCCCGACCAATTCGCAAACCTCCGCACCGTCGTGGCTGCCCATCGTTACGTCGAATAGATTTTCGTTGCCTCTTTTTGTCCACGCCGATCCTGAGCTGAATAGCACTGACTTCCTTGCATGCATGATTATTTTTGTGTCGCTTTCCGAGATCGATGTTAAATTTTTAGCAAAATTAATGGCTTGAGTTAGTAGATTCTCCGATATTGTTGGATAAAAGTTCTCTATGTCAAACACCATAAATGTTGATCTGTGTTTATTTTCCAAGGATTTGAACCAATCTATGACAGATGACGTATTTCTCCATTGGTTTACTTTTGTCTTTTCTTTGACACTAAGGATAATTTTTTCTAAGATCTTTTTACTAACAATGCCCATTTCGTGTTGGCCTTAAAATTACAACAAAGACCAATCTGAAGACGGTCGACTACCTGGACCTAACCTTCAATTTAACTAATAATTCTTACCAACCGTACAGAAAACCGAACGACCAGCCTCTCTACATTAATACGAAATCTAATCATCCACCTGTAATACTAAAACAAATTCCAATCGCAATCAACCAACGCATCTCCGACCTATCAACTAACAATTCAATTTTCGAAAAATCTAAAGTTATCTACGAAGACGCTTTGAAGGCAAGCGGACACCAGACCAACTTGTCATTCAAGCCACGCCCTTCACAGTCAAACAACAACAAAAGAACGCGAAGCCGGAAAACTATTTGGTTCAACTCGCCGTACAACAAAAGCGTAAAAACAAATGTTGGGCGAACATTTTTAAATTTAATCAAAAAACATTTCCCAAAAACCCACAGACTTAACAAAATATTCAACTTTAACTGCGTCAAGGTAAGTTATAGCTGCACTAGCAACATGAACACAATAATCAAGAACCATAACAAAAAGATTACTAACAGCAATGAAAACAATGCCACAAACGCCGCTTTATGTAACTGTCGAAATAAAGAAAAATGCCCATTTGATAATAAATGCCAATCAAAAAGTCTAATTTACAACGCCAACGTCTCAACACCGAACAATCCAGAAGGAAAAAACTACATCGGTCTCACGGAAGGAACATTTAAAACACGTTATACGCAGCACATATCGACCTTCAAACACAGCAACTTATCATCAAGTACACAATTGTCAAAGTATATATGGGATCTCAAAAACAAAGACGTAGACTACACGATTAAATGGTCATCTCTGGCAACCGGCAGACCCTATAATAATATGTCAAAAAAGTGTCACCTATGTTTAGTGGAAAAATTCCACATCATCTGCTCAAAAGAAGCCATATTAAATAAAAAATCTGAACTCATATCAAAATGTAGGCATGAAAATAAATATTATTTATCAAATTTCAAAGAAACAAAAACGTAGTCTTATAACAGCGCCATTTAATTAAGGAAACTAATAACAATACATAACAATATAACTTAGTAATTGTAAAGATAAAACCATTGTAAGTATAACAATAGTTTTTCTCTTTTTTCAAATTTTTTCTCACTATTGTCAAATAAGAGTAACTGGTATATATTTTTCATTAATAGTATCTGTCTGATGATCGCATAAAGCGAGAAACTTTAAGTTACAGAAAATGAATGCGTAGTCTTTGACTCCATTATTATTATTATTATATATATATATATATATATATATATATATATATAGTTGTACAAAGGATCAAACTGTCAAAACCAATAAGAGACAAAGATGAGGCAAAAGCCTTTTTCCGTTACTCAGAGTTTCACCCGTTTAATTGCGATCTTCAGACCGTACTACTAAAAATTTGAAACGCGCAATTACTCCTATCAATACATACATGAACACTGAAATATATCACTATTGTTTAATTTTAAATGGTTATTGTTAATTCTACATTGTCTATATTTTACCGGAACTGGCAGTTATAAGGTAGCTCTATTTTTTTCCGAATTTGAATATTCTCAAATAAAATCTATTTTCGTGGCTGCATTTTGATATAAGTTCTGATCTTTTGTTAATTAAGGAGGTTAGGTAATCTTGATTTGATGATATGAAAGGAAAATCATATGATTTAAACCACCTTACAGCAAAAACATACGAACTAATATTGGCAAAACACTTTTACATCTAATTAATAAAACTTTCCCTAACTCTCACAAACTACACAAATTTTCCAACAAGAACGCGATTAAAGTTAGCTACAGCTGCCCGTTTTTCTGCTATTACACTAATATTTTAAAGCAGATTTTCAGCTTTAATTTTCTTAATATTAGTCTCTTGATATTATTTTTGTCCACATTATGTCCTTCGCATAATGTATTCGATATTGTGTGCAGGTTAATCCAGCTAAGGGTTTTAAATTTGTCGCATGCAGTGTTGGGTTAATTAATAGTCGTCAAGCCTCTTCAGGTAATCTTAAGCTAAATCTGATCATTTTCCTGCAGCGTAACAGCATTATCCTCTCTCTCCAATAATAATAAATTGAATTAATCTTCCTTGTAAACATTTCTAAATAAACGTTGACTACAAAAATTTTATTTTCAAAATGTGTCATTAGCTGTGCACCGTAACGATCTGTTTTTCATCCCATTTTAATTTTTCTATTCATAAATTGACATTACGTCCTATCTTAAAAAAAATACTCACGTAATACAGCATTTGCGTAAGATAGTAAATTCTTCTGTTCCCCTATTGATGTTACTTGCGATAGCCTACAATATCACTATATACAATCCTTCGGCTTTCGCAAAGAGGTCGCTTCGTTCCCTATAGTATAGCCTGCAGTAAAAATGCCAAAGAAAATGTCAACAAAGCAAAAGAGTCATGAAAAGGAATTCGAAATGCAGATATTGCGATTGTTATTGTGAAATTTTATAAAATGTTGTGAAAATCTTGCCTTCATTTGGCCGGGGCTTTATACTAAAAACTGTAATTAACATCTTGCAAACATGGAACATTTAAGAACAATTTATTCAACCGATATCGATAACATCATCATAACTCTAAAAACGATGAAAGGTATCAACTTTTTTCAAGCAGAGTTATTGAAAATGGGGGCTATTTGTAAATTTCCTTGTTTGGAGGCATGAAATACATAAAGCAAATTGATATTGGCGAAACCTTTAAAGAACAAGATAATCTTGACGATCGTCCCAAAATGTAACAGATCAAATATGTTGATGTTTTCTTACTCTCTATCGCTCATTTGATTTGGCTTTGTCTCAAATTAGTCACTGCGATGAAACGATACGACGAGATAGAACAAAATAATGACTTTAATTATGATATTGTGAAATGTTATTATCAACGAGGGATAATTAATCGTGCTTTATATCTACCAACAGGCACCCATCTATTGCCATGGAACCATATTTGGTGAGTCGGTCGTTATTTGTGGTATCACTCTAGCATTGTAGCTCGCTGTATTATACGCCTCACCATATGACTATATTATTCATCAGCAGGGTAAAAAGATTAATTGAGGAATATAGAGGTTGTTTGTAAAGGGTTGCCAACTGAGCTAGAAAATATACATATCAGTTACATTTTATCATATTCGGCCAACGGTTTCAATATATTATGACATGACACTTGGTACACACACACACACACACACACACACACACACACACACACACACACACACACACACACACACACACACACACACACACACACACACACACACACACACAAAGAATTTTCGTAATGACGGACGTGAAATATTTCACTAGTGCGTTTTCGGAGTTTTTATATTTTAATTGTCAAAACTAGTATCAGTTACAATAGCTTGAATGATCGCTGAGCATTTCCAGTAAGTTACAGACTGTTGGTAAGTTATAATTCTACCTCTAAGGAATTAAAAAGTAGAATATGTCAAACGCTACTTCAATTGAAGCTGGATTTGATGTCGAAGGTGAAGGCAATGTTACTGGGAATCTGAGAACAAAATTCAGAAAAGATGGTAAGAACATTGAAAATTTGTACTTTCATACTTCATCTACTGAAACATGGAGATCAAGTTTACTGCCATATTATAAAAATAAGAATTTCACGACGAAACAGCAAAAGAAAAACTCAAACACAGATATGGTACAAATATACGAAGATAAACAGATGAAAAGCAAATACCTTTGTCTTGAGCTTCATAACTCTACAGGTAATGTTATCATAACTTGGACCAAAGGCATGGAGAACTTTAGATTAACACATTTCCAAGAAATTATGAAGCTAGTACAGGAAAATTTCGATTTAAACCGAATAGAAACTGGTAGCTTGACTTCAAACGATAATTGTGTAGAATTACCAGGCGCCATTTTGGATTTGGAAACATGCTCGAATTGCGAAAGAGAGGCCGATGATTCTAGTTGCCATGGCATCCGTTGCTATGACTGCAAAAAGTTAATACATTTAGAATGTTTTGAAGATAGAAATGGAGTGTCAATAACATTGGAAGAACTATCTGTACTAATGAGATTTTCAAACATAAAAATGTCATGCAAAATATGCAATAATAAATGTGAAAATGTGGAACAGTCAGACATTCTACAACGTGTAAAAACTACAGAAACAGCTATGGCATTAATTTCTAAGAAACTTGATAGATTAATGAGTTTCACAATGGAAACAAACACAGAAATCCCAACTATCAGCAATTCGAATAGACATGATATCAGCAAAAGCTATGCAGACGTTCTCAGAATACAGACACAGCAAAAGTTGCACGAAAAAGCTGTGAAAAATATTTCTGAGCAAGAAAAACGCAAGCTAAACGTGATTTTTCGTGGACTTTCACCTTGCAGTGACTTTAATACCGACAAAGAGCTCATTGATGACATCAATCTGAATGCTTTGGGAATTCACGTAGAAATTGAGTCTTGCCAACGCCTGGGAAAAGAATCAAGTAGTCGACCACAACCGTTATTAGTGAAATTAAAATCTTTTAAAGACAAAATCACCTTATTAAAGAATTCAAAATATTTGAAAGACACTTCTCTCTACAATGTGTTTGTCTCACCTGACTACACTGTTGATGAACAAAAGATGATGTCAAAATTGCGTACAGAATGTAAAACAAGGAACGGGAGTCTGAATGAGCCAGGTGACAGATGGGTCATTCGAAACTTCACCATTGTCCAACTGAAATCCCTCACATATAATGCTTCTCCATGACTTGGTATTCGGCCTTCTGTTTCATCAATCATACATTCAAAAAATCTAAAAATATTATCAATCAATGTGCAATGCCTAACGTGTCCCCGACTGACTGAATTACATACTTTTATGATTGAAAACAGAATCGATATTGCTATTTTGCAAGAAACATGGCTCCAGCCAGAATCTGTAGATATTGCCATACCTGGTTATGAAATGTTACGAAACGATAGAGATGGTAGACAAGGGGGGACAGCAGTTTACTACAAAACTAATCTTAAATTGGCCATTGATTCATCCATAACAAAACAATCATATGGAATAAATTATGAACAACTAGCAATTAAAATACAAACATCCAACATGAAGACATTTTATATCATAAATTGTTACAATCCTAAGCAAGAAAATTATTTACAAGCTATTGATCAATTACAAACTACATTGGAAATTTTATCTGAGAAAGCTTGTGACTTTATTATTGCCGGTGATTTAAATATTGACTACCTAAAAAATTCGCCATCAAAAATTTCTCTTCTTGATTTCATGTCACAATTCGACCTACATTCTCACAATACTGATCCAACACGCATTACTGAAACCACTGAAACATGTATTGACTATCTGATATCTTCTGCATCAATCAGTCAGAATATTGGCGTATGCTCTGTGACACCTGTGTGCAACTCAGATCATCTTGGATTGACGACGACAATAAATTGCAACATTGAAAGACCTGCAAAAACACTCAAAACCATTAGATCATATAAAAATTTCAACAAGGACGCATTCTGTGAAGATCTACTGAATTGTGACATGTCCAGATTTAATGCAGCTATAGTTGATGAAGATATAGATACAGCAGCAGAATTTCTACAACGAACATTACATCAAACATTAAATAAACATGCACCCATCAAAACAATTGTATCACATGCTAATTATGCACCCTGGGTAAATATCGAACTACGAAATGAACTAAAACAAAGAAACAAATTAAGATACATTGCCATGAAATCAAAACAGTCTCATGACTGGAAATTATATAAAAACCAAAGAAACCAGGTGAATTACAAGCTAAGAATAGCAAAAATTGACTATAATAAAGCTAAATTTTCAGAATGTGATGAAAATGTGACAGATATCTGGAATCAAGTGAAAAGGCTAACAACAAAGCAGAAATATAAATGCACAGCGTCAAATAAATCAGATCTAGATAAAATAAACAGATTTTTCAGTGAGGTTGGATCAACCATAAAGACAACAACACACACTACTCCAAATTATGAAAATATTGAACAATGTAACAAAGTATTTAATTTCAACTCTGCATCTGTCATTGACATTGTAAAAGCTGTTGCTATGTTACCAAACTGGAAGGCACCCGGAAACGATGAACTAAATGGTTATGTGATAAAAGCTGCACTCCCTGCAATTGCTACACCGCTTACAAGTCTTGTTAACTTATCCATCAAACTATCTGTTTTCCCTGAGAGTTTTAAATTTACTATTGTGTCTCCTATACCAAAATCATCTTCCGCAACTACACCAGACCAGCATCGTCCTTTAGCATTATTATCACTGTTATCAAAGGTCGTTGAAAGAATAATATACCTACAATTGTACCCACATATTTTACCTCTCCTCACAAAATACCAACATGGATTTCAACTTGGTCGTTCTACAATCACAGCGTTACTTAATATAACAGAAAATATTTTAAATACTATGGAACATCGTGAACTGTCCCTTCTAATTTTGCTCGATCTTTCTAAAGCTTTCGATAGCCTCCAGCATGATATATTACTGCATAAACTGAAACTCTTTGGACTATCTGATCATGCACTAGCCTGGATGAACTCGTATTTAGCAAACAGAAGACAAGTTGTAAAGGTAAATAATATTTATTCTGAAGAAATTGTATTGACATGTGGTGTACCTCAGGGATCAATTCTTGGCCCTTTGCTCTTTTTAGTTTACGTTAATGATCTACCTACTGCTATCTCTCATGGGACTGTAGGCCAATTCGCAGATGACAGCCAAATTTTATATAATTATAACCCAAAAAATCCACATTCATTGTCAACCGTACAACACAATATCATGGAAGATCTAGAATCAATAACATCATGGTTTAAATCCAACTCACTTCTAGTAAATGCAAAGAAGACCCAAATAATGGCAATTGGAGAGAGGAGAGTGAAAGCAACACCATTGCCGAATCTATTCATCGATAATCAAATTCTTACCTATGTCAGCCAAGCTAGAAATCTTGGAGTGGTATTCGATGATGAAATGACTTACAAGAGCCATATTAATCAACTAATAAAAACTGCAACTTACAGATTAAAAGCAATCTCAAAGCAACGTAAGTTCATTCCAGCAGAACTATTCAAAAAAGTCATTGAGGCAAAAATAATCATGCCCTGCTTATACGCTTTAGAAGTCTGGTCTTCTTGCACAAAAACACAAATACGGCGTGTGCAAATCAGTATCCAGAACTGGGCGGCAAAATTAATTGCTGGCAAAAGGAAATTTGAGGAGATGGGAGATCTACTAGATGAAATTGACTAGCTTCCAATCAAAGACCTTCCTGAATTACGCACTGTGTGCACAGCTCGCCAGTCAGCACTTGGATTATATGGATCCACCATGCAATATCTATTTAAGAAATCATATTCAAGGTACGATACACGTAATAAACTGTACATACTTCCACGTGTTTATACCGACCGTGGCAAGAGATCGTTCTCCTTTCGTGGTGCAGAGCTACTTAATAAATATAATCAATTTGAACACTGTAATAAAATGAAATATAAAAATGAAATTAAAAACAGTCTTAAAACAACAGAAATATAACTATTATTTAGCGTAATCAATTTGTCAGACATCAAGAATCAACTGCATTTAACTGAGTCTTACTTTTACTTGTAATTAATTATAAAAGCCTAGAAAACATTGTATTAAGTTGTTTATATGTCTTAAATATACTAATATCTATCTATCTATCTATCTATCTATCACACACACACACACACACACACACACACACACACACACACACACACACACACACACACACACACACACACACACATGGTATGTTGTCAGCTCTTCAAATTTCAACGAAAGCATTTTAAAATGTTCTACTTGCATACCATGCAGCTCCGACCATCTAGGACTTAAAATTGAATTAAACGTCACCAAACCTATACCTGAAATAAAAATTAAACAAATTCGTATGTACAAAGATTTCAATCCTCAATCCTTTTGTGATGATTTGCTATCTACTGATTGGTCAATATTTAATAATTACGTAAATGAACAAGACATTGAACAAGCCTCCTTTACTTTACAACAAATTCTTATCACTGCACTAAACAAACACGCTCCATTAAAAACTATAATCGACCATCCTCAACATGCACCCTGGGTTACTCCTACAATACGTCATCAAATGAAACACCGAAATCATCTCCGCTACGTTGCCATGACAACAAGAGATTCAAATGACTGGCTCTGTTACCATCTAGAAAGAAACAAATTGAATAAAATTTTAAAGTCAGCTCGTCATCGGTACCATCATAATAAATTCAAGATGTGTAATGGAGACCCGAAAGAAACCTGGCATCTAATTCAGAAATTAACAAAACCCTCACAACAAGCAAAATGTTCGATTGATTCAGTTGAAGAGTTAAATGCGATGAATAAGTTCTTTTGTGACGTTGGTGAGAATATTAAAAACTTATGTACACTTCAAGAAACATTACTAATCCCTCCTAAATTACCCCCAACATTTGATTTTCATCAAGTCAACAATATTGATATCATAAAAGCTGTCTCACGATTCTCAAACTGGAGTTCTCCAGGAAGTGATGGAATTAATGGTTATATCTTAAAAACGTCTTTACCTGCAACCATAACACAAATAACAACTCTAATCAACATGTCAATAGAACTATCCATTTTTCCTGCCATTTTCAAAACTGCACAAATAACACCAATTCCTAAAGTACCTGAGGCACAACAACCTGGTCAACATCGTCCTATATCTTTATTATCATTACTATCCAAATTGAGTGAACGCATTATTTATCATCAATTATACGATCACGTCAAAGAATCTCTCACAACTTCACAACATGGATACAAGCTTGGTTGTTCAACAGTAACTGCGCTACTTGAGATTTCTGATACCATACTGAAGGCAATGGATCAGCATGAATTGTCAGTTTTATTACTTTTAGATATGTCAAAAGCCTTTGATAGTATTTGTCATTCAGTATTAAGTCAAAAACTTGTGTCTTTAGGATTAAAATCTAAAGCTATGAAGTGGATTACATCTTATTTAAAAGATAGAAATCAGTTTATTAAAGTTGGTGATGTATCATCAGAAAAAATGTATCTTTCCTGTGGTGTCCCTCAGGGTTCAATTCTGGGGCCACTTCTTTTCATTATTTACGTCAACGACATCCCCGATGTCATTAAAAACTGCAAATCCTGGCAATATGCCGATGACACGCAGCTTATTCATACCTTCAATCCTAAAAACATTAATTCACATATTGAAGCCAGTGAAAAGATCAATATGGACTTGGAAAAAATTCAAAACTGGTGCCAAAACAACTTCTTATCGCTAAATGTATCAAAAACAAAAGCTATGTGTATAGGCCACAAGCAAGTAAAAACATCTAGTATCAACCCTATCATAACATTAAATAACAACACTATAGATTATGTATCATGTGCGAAGAACCTAGGAGTTACTTTTGACGATCAGCACAGCTACAGACAACACATCACAAATATTATCAAAACAGCAAGAATTCGACTACATAACATCAAAAAAGTTAAAGATGATCTACCATTAGAAATGCTGAAATCAATAATAGAATCAATGATAATTCAGCCAGCATTGTATGCATTACCTGTCTGGAGCTGCTGTTGCGAAACATTATTGAAAAAATTCCAACGTGATGTCATTAATAAAGCATCAAAAATTGTACTTTGTAAACGAAAATTTACACAAATGAACGATAACTTAGAACAATTAAATTGGTTAAATGTATTCCAGGAAGATGAAATTCGAACAACAATGTTAGCAAAAGAACTTATTACTTCGGACATTACAACTGTATACAACACTAGACGGAAAGGGGAACCACGCCTACCTCGGGTCACAACCGATCGTGGAAAACGCAGTTTCTCTTTTCGAGGGGCGAAACTCCTTCAAAAGTACTCCGCTTATAATTCTTTAAATTACAATCAATTCAAAAGTACAATTAGAAATAAATTAACAGAAGTATAATTATGTAATCCTATATTATCAAACCAATACAAAATACAAAATACAAAAATACATTATATCAATATAGAAAATATTAGTCAGACATCAAGAAGCAGCACTAGCGTAATTAAATAACCAATGTAAATAAATATAATACCTTAATCTTAAAACTGTAAACTGTTTATATGTCTTTAATAAACTGCTATCAATCAATCAATCAATCACACACACACACACACACACACACACACACACACACACACACACACACACACACACACACACACACACACACACACACACACACACACACACACACACACACACACACACACACACACACACACACACACACACACACACACACACACACACACACACACACACACACACACACACACACACACACACACACACACACACACACACACACACACACACACACACACACAGCCTAGAATTCGAAACATCAAACACCTACAAATGGTTTATCGAAATACGTTCATTTTATGAACATCAAGGTAAATATGTATCACTTAATAGTAAAAGTAAAACAGCACATTGCCTCCAAGTTTTTGATGATAAAGCGAAACGAAAAAGATATTTAAACTTCGAAATGCACGACAACACTAACAAGATCATCATAACATGGACAAGTGGGATGAAAGACTTCACGGATCAAGACTTTAAATTTATTAAACAGAGAGTGGAAGGGACAGGGAATGTACTTGAAACAGAAGGCATCAAAGAGCAAAATGTGGATAGGCAAAGTGAAAATTCATCAGAAAATGGCGCGAAAACTATACTTTGCCTTCAATGCCAAAAAAACATTGATCATTTGAGTAAAACACTGCAATGCAGTTTATGCAAACAATTAATACACCAAGAGTGTTTCACTGATTCCACAGGCAAAAGTATCAGTCATGAAGAAGTAAATATTCTTCAGAGATTTCACGGCATTGTAATACGATGCCTAACATGTGCTTGCACAAACAACAACGGTAACTCAATGTCATACATAAATACGGAACAACACAGCAAACAAATGGCAATAATGTTAAATAAAATTGAAAAGCTTACCAATGCTGATAATACAAAAATAAATCCTGTAATAACCATTAAATCTAATGAAAAGCCAAGTTTTGCAGCGGTATTAAAACTAGGGCAACAACAAAAGCTACATGAACGTGCAATCCACCATATTGGCGAGAAAGACCAATTGAAAAATAACATAATAGTTCATGGTCTACCGATTACAGACAATAAGAACGACAAAGAGGCGTTTCAATCACTTTGTAAAAAGCTTGATCCAGACAACAGGATAGAGATTGAAAACACAGAACGGATCGGAAAAGAACAGCAGTTAATAAGAATAAAATTGAAATCTACAACACAGAAGAGAGAATGCTTCATATTGTCAAAAATGCTGAGGTTGAACCCTATGTACAAAGATATTTATATAAATCCTGATTTTACGAAAGACGAACAACGTCTTTTGCACGACCTTCGAAATGAATGCCGGCAACTGAATTCAAATATTTCAGACCAAAACAAACGTTACATGGTAAGGAATTTCACAATAGTAAAACGAAATTCTTGCTTTCCTCTTTATTCAGATTCTCCCCCAATTCAGACTGATTGACTGAGCCAACCTCTACCAAATATTATCTCTAATAAAATCACCACCCTCAACAATAATTTAATTACATTAATTTCAATCAATTGCCAATGCCTCACACTTAGTAAAGTTGCTGAGCTGGAACTATATTCACAGCAACATAAAGTTGATATTATTGCTATCCAAGAAACTTGGTGTAGTGAAGGCTCAATTTGTGAAATATCAGGATATAAATGTCTTAGAAATGATCGCCATGGCAATCAAGGTGGCACTGCTATTTTCTACAAGTCAAACATAAAGGTATCTATTGATAAAAAGCTAACGATAAAATCTGTTGCAATATCATATGAACAATTAGTCATCAAAATAAATACTTCCTCGAAATCTTTTTATATTATTAACTGCTATTGTCCTCGATCAAATATATATCAATCTGCAATTTCAACACTCGAACAAACTATACAATCAATTCCAGAGCAACCATTTGTTATAGTTGGTGACCTAAATATTGATCTACTTAGATCATCAACTGAAAGTAACACAATGAAACAATTTCTAAATGAATATGACATGTTGTCCCACGTTACTGACCCAACAAGAGTTACAGAAAACACCATCAGCCAAATAGATTATGTTGTCAGCTCTTCAAATTTCAATGAAAGCATTTTAAAATGTTCTACTTGCATACCATGCAGCTCCGACCATGTAGGACTTAAAATTGAATTAAACGTCACCAAACCTATACCTGAAATAAAAATTAAACAAATTCGTATGTACAAAGATTTCAATCCTCAATCCTTTTGTGATGATTTTCTATCTACTGATTGGTCAATATTTAATAATTACGTAAATGAACAAGACATTGAACAAGCCTCCTTTACTTTACAACAAATTCTTATCACTGCACTAAACAAACACGCTCCACTAAAAACTATAATCGACCATCCTCAACATGCACCCTGGGTTACTCCTACAATACGTCATCAAATGAAACACCGAAATCATCTCCGCTACGTTGCCATGACAACAAGAGATTCAAATGACTGGCTCTGTTACCATCTAGAAAGAAACAAATTGAATAAAATTTTAAAGTCAGCTCGTCATCGGTACCATCATAATAAATTCAAGATGTGTAATGGAGACCCGAAAGAAACCTGGCATCTAATTCAGAAATTAACAAAACCCTCACAACAAGCAAAATGTTCGATTGATTCAGTTGAAGAGTTAAATGCGATGAATAAGTTCTTTTGTGACGTTGGTGAGAATATTAAAAACTTATGTAAACCTCAAGAAACATTACTAATCCCTCCTAAATTACCCCCAACATTTGATTTTCATCAAGTCAACAATATTGATATCATAAAAGCTGTCTCACGATTCTCAAACTGGAGTTCTCCAGGAAGTGATGGAATTAATGGTTATATCTTAAAAACGTCTTTACCTGCAATCATAACACAAATTACAACTCTAATCAACATGTCAATAGAACTATCCATTTTTCCTGCCATTTTCAAAACTGCACAAATAACACCAATTCCTAAAGTACCTGAGGCACAAGAACCTGGTCAACATCGTCCTATATCCTTATTATCATTACTATCCAAATTGACTGAACGCATTATTTACCATCAATTATACGATCACGTCAAAGAATCTCTCACAACTTCACAACATGGATACAAGCTTGGTTGTTCAACAGTAACTGCGCTACTTGAGATTTCTGATACCATACTGAAGGCAATGGATCAGCATGAATTGTCAGTTTTATTACTTTTAGATATGTCAAAAGCCTTTGATAGTATTTGTCATTCAGTATTAAGTCAAAAACTTGTATCTTTAGGATTAAAATCTAAAGCTATGAAGTGGATTACATCTTATTTAAAATATAGAAATCAGTTTATTAAAGTTGGTGATGTATCATCAGAAAAAATGTATCTTTCCTGTGGTGTCCCTCAGGGTTCAATTCTGGGGCCACTTCTTTTCATTATTTACGTCAACGACATCCCTGATGTCATTAAAAACTGCAAATCCTGGCAATATGCCGATGACACGCAGCTTATTCATACCTTCAATCCTAAAAACATTAATTCACATATTGAAGCCAGTGAAAAGATCAATATGGACTTGGAAAAAATTCAAAACTGGTGCCAAAACTTCTTATCGCTAAATGTATCAAAAACAAAAGCTATGTGTATAGGCCACAAGCAAGTAAAAACATCTAGTATCAACCCTATCATAACATTAAATAACAACACTATAGATTATGTATCACGTGCGAAGAACCTAGGAGTTACTTTTGACGATCAGCACAGCTACAGACAACACATCACAAACATTATCAAAACAGCAAGAATTCGACTACATAACATCAAAAAAGTTAAAGATGATCTACCATTAGAAATGCTGAAATCAATAATAGAATCAATGATAATTCAGCCAGCATTGTATGCATTACCTGTCTGGAGCTGCTGTTGCGAAACATTATTGAAAAAATTCAAACGTGATGTCATTAATAAAGCATCAAAAATTGTACTTTGTAAACGAAAATTTACACAAATGAACGATAACTTAGAACAATTAAATTGGTTAAATGTATTCCAGGAAGATGAAATTCGAACAACAATGTTAGCAAAAGAACTTATTATTTCGGACTTTACAACTGTATACAACACTAGACGGAAAGGGGAACCACGCCTACCTCGGGTCACAACCGATCGTGGAAAACGCAGTTTCTCTTTTCGAGGGGCGAAACTCCTTCAAAAGTACTCCGCTTATAATTCTTTAAATTACAATCAATTCAAAAGTACAATTAGAAATAAATTAACAGAAGTATAATTATGTAATCCTATATTATCAAACCAAAAATACAAAATACAAAAATACATTATATCAATATAGAAAATATTAGTCAGACATCAAGAAGCAGCACTAGCGTAATTAAATAACCAATGTAAATAAATATAATACCTTAATCTTAAAACTGTAAACTGTTTATATGTCTTTAATAAACTGCTATCAATCAATCAATCAATCAATCAATCAATCAATCACACACACACACACACACACACACACCACACACACACACACACACACACACACACACTACTTGAGATTTCTGATACCATACTGAAGGCAATGGATCAGCATGAATTGTCAGTTTTATTACTTTTAGATATGTCAAAAGCCTTTGATAGTATTTGTCATTCAGTATTAAGTCAAAAACTTGTGTCTTTAGGATTAAAATCTAAAGCTATGAAGTGGATTACATCTTATTTAAAAGATAGAAATCAGTTTATTAAAGTTGGTGATGTATCATCAGAAAAAATGTATCTTTCCTGTGGTGTCCCTCAGGGTTCAATTCTGGGGCCACTTCTTTTCATTATTTACGTCAACGACATCCCCGATGTCATTAAAAACTGCAAATCCTGGCAATATGCCGATGACACGCAGCTTATTCATACCTTCAATCCTACAAACATTAATTCACATATTGAAGCCAGTGAAAAGATCAATATGGACTTGGAAAAAATTCAAAACTGGTGCCAAAACAACTTCTTATCGCTAAATGTATCAAAAACAAAAGCTATGTGTATAGGCCACAAGCAAGTAAAAACATCTAGTATCAACCCTATCATAACATTAAATAACAACACTATAGATTATGTATCATGTGCGAAGAACCTAGGAGTTACTTTTGACGATCAGCACAGCTACAGACAACACATCACAAACATTATCAAAACAGCAAGAATTCGACTACATAACATCAAAAAAGTTAAAGATGATCTACCATTAGAAATGCTGAAATCAATAATAGAATCAATGATAATTCAGCCAGCATTGTATGCATTACCTGTCTGGAGCTGCTGTTGCGAAACATTATTGAAAAAATTCCAACGTGATGTCATTAATAAAGCATCAAAAATTGTACTTTGTAAACGAAAATTTACACAAATGAACGATAACTTAGAACAATTAAATTGGTTAAATGTATTCCAGGAAGATGAAATTCGAACAACAATGTTAGCAAAAGAACTTATTACTTCGGACATTACAACTGTATACAACACTAGACGGAAAGGGGAACCACGCCTACCTCGGGTCACAACCGATCGTGGAAAACGCAGTTTCTCTTTTCGAGGGGCGAAACTCCTTCAAAAGTACTCCGCTTATAATTCTTTAAATTACAATCAATTCAAAAGTACAATTAGAAATAAATTAACAGAAGTATAATTATGTAATCCTATATTATCAAACCAATACAAAATACAAAATACAAAAATACATTATATCAATATAGAAAATATTAGTCAGACATCAAGAAGCAGCACTAGCGTAATTAAATAACCAATGTAAATAAATATAATACCTTAATCTTAAAACTGTAAACTGTTTATATGTCTTTAATAAACTGCTATCAATCAATCAATCAATCAATCAATCACACACACACACACACACACACACACACACACACACACACACACACACACACACACACACACACACACACACACACACACACACACACACACACACACACACACACACACACAGAATTTTCGTAATGACGGACGTGAAATATTTCACTAGTGCGTTTTCAGAGTTTTTATATTTTAATTGTCAAAACTAGTATCAGTTACAATAGCTTGAATGATCGCTGAGCATTTCCAGTAAGTTACAGACTGTTGGTAAGTTATAATTCTACCTCTAAGGAATTAAAAAGTAGAATATGTCAAACGCTACTTCAATTGAAGCTGGATTTGATGTCGAAGGTGATGGCAATGTTACTGGGAATCTGAGAACAAAATTCAGAAAAGATGGTAAGAACATTGAAAATTTGTACTTTCATACTTCATCTACTGAAACATGGAGATCAAGTTTACTGCCGTATTATAAAAATAAGAATTTCACGACGAAACAGCAAAAGAAAAACTCAAACACAGATATGGTACAAATATACGAAGATAAACAGATGAAAAGCAAATACCTTTGTCTTGAGCTTCATAACTCTACAGGTAATGTTATCATAACTTGGACCAAAGGCATGGAGAACTTTAGATTAACACATTTCCAAGAAATTATGAAGCTAGTACAGGAAAATTTCGATTTAAACCGAATAGAAACTGGTAGCTTGACTTCAAACGATAATTGTGTAGAATTACCAGGCGCCATTTTGGATTTGGAAACATGCTCGAATTGCGAAAGAGAGGCCGATGATTCTAGTTGCCATGGCATCCGTTGCTATGACTGCAAAAAGTTAATACATTTAGAATGTTTTGAAGATAGAAATGGAGTGTCAATAACATTGGAAGAACTTTCTGTACTAATGAGATTTTCAAACATAAAAATGTCATGCAAAATATGCAATAATAAATGTGAAAATGTGGAACAGTCAGACATTCTACAACGTGTAAAAACTACAGAAACAGCTATGGCATTAATTTCTAAGAAACTTGATAGATTAATGAGTTTCACAATGGAAACAAACACAGAAATCCCAACTATCAGCAATTCGAATAGACATGATATCAACAAAAGCTATGCAGACGTTCTCAGAATACAGACACAGCAAAAGTTGCACGAAAAAGCTGTGAAAAATATTTCTGAGCAAGAAAAACGCAAGCTAAACGTGATTTTTCGTGGACTTTCACCTTGCAGTGACTTTAATACCGACAAAGAGCTCGTTGATGACATCAATCTGAATGCTTTGGGAATTCACGTAGAAATTGAGTCTTGCCAACGCCTGGGAAAAGAATCAAGTAGTCGACCACAACCGTTATTAGTAAAATTAAAATCTTTTAAAGACAAAATCACCTTATTAAAGAATTCAAAATATTTGAAAGACACTTCTCTCTACAATGTGTTTGTCTCACCTGACTACACTGTTGATGAACAAAAAATGATGTCAAAATTGCGTACAGAATGTAAAACAAGGAACGGGAGTCTGAATGAGCCAGGTGACAGATGGGTCATTCGAAACTTCACCATTGTCCAACTGAAATCCCTCACATATAATGCTTCTCCATGACTTGGTATTCGGCCTTCTGTTTCATCAATCATACATTCAAAAAATCTAAAAATATTATCAATCAATGTGCAATGCCTAACGTGTCCCCGACTGACTGAATTACATACTTTTATGATTGAAAACAGAATCGATATTGCTATTTTGCAAGAAACATGGCTCCAGCCAGAATCTGTAGATATTGCCATACCTGGTTATGAAATGTTACGAAACGATAGAGATGGTAGACAAGGGGGGACAGCAGTTTACTACAAAACTAATCTTAAATTGGCCATTGATTCATCCATAACAAAACAATCATATGGAATAAATTATGAACAACTAGCAATTAAAATACAAACATCCAACATGAAGACATTTTATATCATAAATTGTTACAATCCGAAGCAAGAAAATTATTTACAAGCTATTGATCAATTACAAACTACATTGGAAATTTTATCTGAGAAAGCTTGTCACTTTATTATTGCCGGTGATTTAAATATTGACTACCTAAAAAATTCGCCATCAAAAATTTCTCTTCTTGATTTCATGTCACAATTCGACCTACATTCTCACAATACTGATCCAACACGCATTACTGAAACCACTGAAACATGTATTGACTATCTGATATCTTCTGCATCAATCAGTCAGAATATTGGCGTATGCTCTGTGACACCTGTGTGCAACTCAGATCATCTTGGATTGACGACGACAATAAATTGCAACATTGAAACACCTGCAAAAACACTCAAAACCATTAGATCATATAAAAATTTCAACAAGGACGCATTCTGTGAAGATCTTCTGAATTGTGACATGTCCAGATTTAATGCAGCTATAGTTGATGAAGATATAGATACAGCAGCAGAATTTCTACAACGAACTTTACATCAAACATTAAATAAACATGCACCCATCAAAACAATTGTATTACATGCTAATTATGCACCCTGGGTAAATATCGAACTACGAAATGAACTAAAACAAAGAAACAAATTAAGATACATTGCCATGAAATCAAAACAGTCTCATGACTGGAAATTATATAAAAACCAAAGAAACCAGGTGAATTACAAGCTAAGAATAGCAAAAATTGACTATAATAAAGCTAAATTTTCAGAATGTGATGAAAATGTGACAGATATCTGGAATCAAGTGAAAAGGCTAACAACAAAGCAGAAATATAAATGCACAGCGTCAAATAAATCAGATCTAGATAAAATAAACAGTTTTTTCAGTGAGGTTGGATCAACCATAAAGACAACAACACACACTACTCCAAATTATGAAAATATTGAACAATGTAACAAAGTATTTAATTTCAACTCTGCATCTGTCATTGACATTGTAAAAGCTGTTGCTATGTTACCAAACTGGAAGGCACCCGGAAACGATGAACTAAATGGTTATGTGATAAAAGCTGCACTCCCTGCAATTGCTACACCGCTTACAAGTCTTGTTAACTTATCCATCAAACTATCTGTTTTCCCTGAGAGTTTTAAATTTACTATTGTGTCTCCTATACCAAAATCATCTTCCGCAACTACACCAGACCAGCATCGTCCTTTAGCATTATTATCACTGTTATCAAAGGTCGTTGAAAGAATAATATACCTACAATTGTACCCACATATTTCACCTCTCCTCACAAAATACCAACATGGATTTCAACTTGGTCGTTCTACAATCACAGCGTTACTTAATATAACAGAAAATATTTTAAATACTATGGAACATCGTGAACTGTCCCTTCTAATTTTGCTCGATCTTTCTAAAGCTTTCGATAGCCTCCAGCATGATATATTACTGCATAAACTGAAACTCTTTGGACTATCTGATCATGCACTAACCTGGATGAACTCGTATTTAGCAAACAGAAGACAAGTTGTAAAGGTAAATAATGTTTATTCTGAAGAAATTGTATTGACATGTGGTGTACCTCAGGGATCAATTCTTGGCCCTTTGCTCTTTTTAGTTTACGTTAATGATCTACCTACTGCTATATCTCATGGGACTGTAGGCCAATTCGCAGATGACAGCCAAATTTTATATAACTATAACCCAAAAAATCCCCATTCATTGTCAACCGTACAACACAATATCATGGAAGATCTAGAATCAATAACATCATGGTTTAAATCCAACTCACTTCTAGTAAATGCAAAGAAGACCCAAATAATGGCAATTGGAGAGAGAAGACTGAAAGCAACACCATTGCCGAATCTATTCATCGATAATCAAATTCTTACCTATGTCAGCCAAGCTAGAAATCTTGGAGTGGTATTCGATGATGAAATGACTTACAAGAGCCATATTAATCAACTAATAAAAACTGCAAAATACAGATTAAAAGCAATCTCAAAGCAACGTAAGTTCATTCCAGCAGAACTATTCAAAAAAGTCATTGAGGCAAAAATAATCATGCCCTGCTTATACGCTTTAGAAGTCTGGTCTTCTTGCACAAAAACACAAATACGGCGTGTGCAAATGAGTATCCAGAACTGGGCGGCGAAATTAATTGCTGGCAAAAGGAAATTTGAGGAGATGGGAGATCTACTAGATGAAATTGACTGGCTTCCAATCAAAGACCTTGCTGAATTATGCACTGTGTGCACAGCTCGCCAGTCAGCACTTGGATTGTATGGATCCACCATGCAATATCTATTTAAGAAATCCCATTCAAGGTACGATACACGTAAAAAACTGTACATACTTCCACGTGTTTATACCGACCGTGGCAAGAGATCGTTCTCCTTTCGTGGTGCAGAGCTACTTAATAAATATAATCAATTTGAACACTATAATAAAATGAAATATAAAAATGAAATTAAAAACAGTCTTAAAACAGCAGAAATATAACTATTATGTAGCGTAATCAATTTGTCAGACATCAAGAATCAACTGCATTTAACTGAGTCTTACTTTTACTTGTAATTAATTATAAAAGCCTAGAAAACATTGTATTAAGTTGTTTATATGTCTTAAATATACTAATATCTATCTATCTATCTATCTATCTATCACACACACACACACACACACACACACACACACACACACACACACACACACACACACACACACACACACACACACACACACACACACACACACACACACACACACACACACACACACACACACACACACACACACACACACACACACACACACACACACACACACACACACACACACACACACACACACACACACACACACACACACACAATGCAGACATGCATGCAGACGTTATGCAGACGTTATGCAAAAGCTATGCAGACGTTCTCA
Source organism: Haliclystus octoradiatus (assembly GCA_916610825.1). Lineage (NCBI taxonomy): Eukaryota > Metazoa > Cnidaria > Staurozoa > Stauromedusae > Haliclystidae > Haliclystus > Haliclystus octoradiatus. The sequence continues at coordinate 15,136,377 of OU744446.1, forward strand.
GAATACAGACACAGCAAAAGTTGCACGAAAAAGCTGTGAAAAATATTTCTGAGCAAGAAAAACGCAAGCTAAACGTGATTTTTCGTGGACTTTCACCTTGCAGTGACTTTAATACCGACAAAGAGCTCATTGATGACATCAATCTGAATGCTTTGGGAATTCACGTAGAAATTGAGTCTTGCCAACGCCTGGGAAAAGAATCAAGTAGTCGACCACAACCGTTATTAGTGAAATTAAAATCTTTTAAAGACAAAATCACCTTATTAAAGAATTCAAAATATTTGAAAGACACTTCTCTCTACAATGTGTTTGTCTCACCTGACTACACTGTTGATGAACAAAAGATGATGTCAAAATTGCGTACAGAATGTAAAACAAGGAACGGGAGTCTGAATGAGCCAGGTGACAGATGGGTCATTCGAAACTTCACCATTGTCCAACTGAAATCCCTCACATATAATGCTTCTCCATGACTTGGTATTCGGCCTTCTGTTTCATCAATCATACATTCAAAAAATCTAAAAATATTATCAATCAATGTGCAATGCCTAACGTGTCCCCGACTGACTGAATTACATACTTTTATGATTGAAAACAGAATCGATATTGCTATTTTGCAAGAAACATGGCTCCAGCCAGAATCTGTAGATATTGCCATACCTGGTTATGAAATGTTACGAAACGATAGAGATGGTAGACAAGGGGGGACAGCAGTTTACTACAAAACTAATCTTAAATTGGCCATTGATTCATCCATAACAAAACAATCATATGGAATAAATTATGAACAACTAGCAATTAAAATACAAACATCCAACATGAAGACATTTTATATCATAAATTGTTACAATCCGAAGCAAGAAAATTATTTACAAGCTATTGGTCAATTACAAACTACATTGGAAATTTTATCTGAGAAAGCTTCTGACTTTATTATTGCCGGTGATTTAAATATTGACTACCTAAAAAATTCGCCATCAAAAATTTCTCTTCTTGATTTCATGTCACAATTCGACCTACATTCTCACAATACTGATCCAACACGCATTACTGAAACCACTGAAACATGTATTGACTATCTGATATCTTCTGCATCAATCAGTCAGAATATTGGCGTATGCTCTGTGACACCTGTGTGCAACTCAGATCATCTTGGATTGACGACGACAATAAATTGCAACATTGAAACACCTGCAAAAACACTCAAAACCATTAGATCATATAAAAATTTCAACAAGGACGCATTCTGTGAAGATCTTCTGAATTGTGACATGTCCAGATTTAATGCAGCTATAGTTGATGAAGATATAGATACAGCAGCAGAATTTCTACAACGAACATTACATCAAACATTAAATAAACATGCACCCATCAAAACAATTGTATCACATGCTAATTATGCACCCTGGGTAAATATCGAACTACGAAATGAACTAAAACAAAGAAACAAATTAAGATACATTGCCATGAAATCAAAACAGTCTCATGACTGGAAATTATATAAAAACCAAAGAAACCAGGTGAATTACAAGCTAAGAATAGCAAAAATTGACTATAATAAAGCTAAATTTTCAGAATGTGATGAAAATGTGACAGATATCTGGAATCAAGTGAAAAGGCTAACAACAAAGCAGAAATATAAATGCACAGCGTCAAATAAATCAGATCTAGATAAAATAAACAGTTTTTTCAGTGAGGTTGGATCAACCATAAAGACAACAACACACACTACTCCAAATTATGAAAATATTGAACAATGTAACAAAGTATTTAATTTCAACTCTGCATCTGTCATTGACATTGTAAAAGCTGTTGCTATGTTACCAAACTGGAAGGCACCCGGAAACGATGAACTAAATGGTTATGTGATAAAAGCTGCACTCCCTGCAATTGCTACACCGCTTACAAGTCTTGTTAACTTATCCATCAAACTATCTGTTTTCCCTGAGAGTTTTAAATTTACTATTGTGTCTCCTATACCAAAATCATCTTCCGCAACTACACCAGACCAGCATCGTCCTTTAGCATTATTATCACTGTTATCAAAGGTCGTTGAAAGAATAATATACCTACAATTGTACCCACATATTTCACCTCTCCTCACAAAATACCAACATGGATTTCAACTTGGTCGTTCTACAATCACAGCGTTACTTAATATAACAGAAAATATTTTAAATACTATGGAACATCGTGAACTGTCCCTTCTAATTTTGCTCGATCTTTCTAAAGCTTTCGATAGCCTCCAGCATGATATATTACTGCATAAACTGAAACTCTTTGGACTATCTGATCATGCACTAGCCTGGATGAACTCGTATTTAGCAAACAGAAGACAAGTGGTAAAGGTAAATAATATTTATTCTGAAGAAATTGTATTGACATGTGGTGTACCTCAGGGATCAATTCTTGGCCCTTTGCTCTTTTTAGTTTACGTTAATGATCTACCTACTGCTATCTCTCATGGGACTGTAGGCCAATTCGCAGATGACAGCCAAATTTTATATAATTATAACCCAAAAAATCCACATTCATTGTCAACCGTACAACACAATATCATGGAAGATCTAGAATCAATAACATCATGGTTTAAATCCAACTCACTTCTAGTAAATGCAAAGAAAACCCAAATAATGGCAATTGGAGAGAGGAGAGTGAAAGCAACACCATTGCCGAATCTATTCATCGATAATCAAATTCTTACCTATGTCAGCCAAGCTAGAAATCTTGGAGTGGTATTCGATGATGAAATGACTTACAAGAGCCATATTAATCAACTAATAAAAACTGCAACTTACAGATTAAAAGCAATCTCAAAGCAACGTAAGTTCATTCCAGCAGAACTATTCAAAAAAGTCATTGAGGCAAAAATAATCATGCCCTGCTTATACGCTTTAGAAGTCTGGTCTTCTTGCACAAAAACACAAATACGGCGTGTGCAAATCAGTATCCAGAACTGGGCGGCAAAATTAATTGCTGGCAAAAGGAAATTTGAGGAGATGGGAGATCTACTAGATGAAATTGACTGGCTTCCAATCAAAGACCTTGCTGAATTACGCACTGTGTGCACAGCTCGCCAGTCAGCACTTGGATTATATGGATCCACCATGCAATATCTATTTAAGAAATCCCATTCAAGGTACGATACACGTAATAAACTGTACATACTTCCACGTGTTTATACCGACCGTGGCAAGAGATCGTTCTCCTTTCGTGGTGCAGAGCTACTTAATAAATATAATCAATTTGAACACTATAATAAAATGAAATATAAAAATGAAATTAAAAACAGTCTTAAAGCAACAGAAATATAACTATTATATAGCGTAATCAATCAATTTGTCAGACATCGAGAATCAACTGCATTTAACTGAATCTTACTTTTACTTGTAATTAATTATAAAAGCCTAGAAAACATTGTATTAAGTTGTTTATATGTCTTAAATATACTAATATCTATCTAATATCTATCTATCACACACACACACACACACACACACACACACACACACACACACACACATCATCATATAGTTATTCAGGATATGGTAAGCCATATTACGCTTGTTTTAACAGGGCTGAATACACCAGTTGACACAGTTGCATCACATCCTCAAAATATTTATTTAACCACCCTATCATTAGTGTCATATGTATGTCAGCCATAGTTGATTACTGCCAACAAAGTAATGCAGTCCTTTGATACTAGATCTGTAAATCAAAATATACAGATCATCAGTACAGATCGAGACGGATATGTGGATGAAACTATAGAACAGCTTACGTATACAACAAGTTCAATATACCAACATGAGTCATATAAGAACATATTTATCTCATCAAAATGTTTGGTGAAATGTGATAAAGCTATCTAATAAAAGTAAAGATGTAGCTATTGTGCTAGCTTCAAATAGCTTTGATCTTTAATATCATTTTAAATCAATATGCTTAACATGGATATTCTTTTCTTGTTTGCAGGTTCTTATCTCAGAGAAAATGGAATGAGTTATAAAATAGACGGATGGTCAAATATTATTTTTGTTAGTAGAATCATGATAAAAAAGCCAGGACTAGCCAAATTCTGGCGAGTGGATAATCAAGCAGCTAAAGCTGGAAAGTTATTACTGTTCAGAAAATTATCTAGCTCACAATATGAAGTAGTATATATGCAGAGCTATTTTGTTTCTGTAGGACTTCATAAAATTCCCATTACAATAAAAGTTGACGTTGAATCAGGATATTATATTGGTTGGGGAAACACTGGTACGGGTAGTATAGCATTCAGAAGCAAAAGTGGTACATAGAATACCGTTATTGTCGTTACAATGCCAAACAATTTAATGGAAGGCAGTATGGTCAATGTGGGCAGTCCAGCTTACGTAGGTGAGAGAATGTACCTAGTGTCAATTGAGGTTGCATCATGTTGAGAAACTTGCATCAACAGAAATTATGAAGCACAGTCAATGTTCCAAGTGCCTTATTAACTTTATTAGCACAATTATGTAAAAGGGACACCTGTTTATCGAAGATATCTAATGATCATTCTAGAAGATATAAATAGCGTTAGAAAATATAACTAAGTATTTGTGATGTCGTTCTAGACAGAGAACACGATTGCATCTTGTCTAAGTAGATCTAAATTTTATTGCAACATAATTTTTACAATGTATATTACAAGATCATATGATTTTAAGTTACACAATATATTGCAGCATGTATATGTTCGTTTATTCTTAGGCAACTACGTCACAGTATTATGCTTCTCGTGTTTTTCCATATTTTTGTTGAACTTTCTTCGTTGCTTGGACACCATTATCTCGTTCAAATTTATTGCTCCCAAATTATTACGATCATGTTATTCTATGTTAACTGCTTAGGCAATGGTGGAAAAACCCTGTCAAAATCACTTCGAAAATGGTCAAAATAGGACTCCATGTCCGTGTTTCCTTACAAACTCTTTCCTATTGCTCTGTTGCTGTCACTTTTGCCGTTTATGCAAAATGATTATCGAGTCGTTGAAATGATCAAGTTTTCTTAGTTTAGCACAGTATTTCATCAGAATGTATCGGGGAACGTACAAGCCTAAATATGCTACCGTGTGTAAATATGTGAAACCATTAGCTCTGATTGTTTACTTTTGTAGAGGCTCAATCAATCATCTTGAATATAAATTAACTTTTGCTGAGCATACCTTGTTCGCATATTGTTTGCGTGCAAAGCATTATGCATTTAGCGGATGTTCACACGACAAGAGAATGATGATCTAAGAGAAAATGAATTTGAAAGAGAAAAAATGCCAAGTGCTATTTAGTAGCTTTTCCATTTCCATTTCCAAAAACAAAAGACAATCACCTGTAAGAAGCTAAAGTAGATATTGACAATAGTAGTGTTTAGTACACGAAAATATTTAATGAAACTCTAGGAAGCTTTGGGGGTAACGTTGACCAAAGTAAGCATTGTCTAACAGTAGGTTTTGATATATTTAAAATGTCATCAAGTACAGAAGTAATTGTTATCATTACAGTCTTTGTTATCTATATGCTTACGTTTGAGACTATCTGTGAACTTTTGATCATCAAGCCTCTTCCCCTCTCAAGTTTAAAACGAATGCCTTCAGAACGAGTTCTGCCGTTATGTCGATTTGACGTACATGGAATCGACAACCCATCAGTTGCATTTTTATCGGTTTGTTGAAAACACAAATCCGTAAGTATTACAAATATTCATATGCTCTTGAACATTTTCGATTTGCCACTTTATTATTACATTTTACATTCTGTTGACACTCTTCTGCGTACATTCATTTTACACTCCCAATGAATTCTCAGAAAATTTATATTTGTCCAATATCCAATTTAATGCAAATTTAATGCAAAAAATGACGATGGCGATGTTGACGCGTTTTCTGTTGCCATTAGTTATCGTCTTTATGTTTAGTCACAATTATTGTCATTACCTTTTTTTTGTGTTTGTAACGTTTCATTGTGATAGATTGCATTCATCGTATTGTCTAGTATTTCAATAGTTATAATTTGTGCTGTATTATGTGGAACTTCTTCCCGTCTGTTTGTGGTGGATTTCTGTGTTAAACTTGTTGAAGTTATTTCTCGCCTAGCCATCGTCACATCAACATGTCGCTTGAGCTCAACATTCCTCGCCTTTGAGTTAAGTATTAGATAGAAACTGACTCTTAGCTTACAAGTATTTGCGTAACATGATTTTGGTGTTACTGTTATTTATTATCTTTTTTGTATAACATAAGTATTGAAGATGTTATAACTTAGTTCACGTCAACGGCTAGTCTGATGATTTTTGTCGCCTCCTAAATTAATTTGTTTAAAGGAATTTGATATACAGTCCTCTTAATATCGCCTTCGTTATAGTTCTTCCTTCAAACAGCAATTTGGGATATTTAGTAATCACAGGAACCGTTCACATTTTGATCCGTCGAAATAGTAGGTCCTTTATCAAATTTCAAAAATTGATTTATTTTATCAATTTCGCTTTATTATTCTCCGTGTTTCCTGTATGTTATTTTCGCATTTTGCAAACTCTGCTGGATTCTATTCTTTTTTAGCAAGTTTAAATTGGTAAGTAACTAAGTTTGTATTTGGTTCGATCTCCCTTCTTCTTGTATTTCATAGCAGTAAATCTTATAAATGGTGGTTCAATTCTTGTCGTATTATTCAGTTATACATTAAGCATAATTTGATTAGCCATGAGTTTTCCTTCGGAAAGGTTCTTAAAAATAACTGTCGCAGTAAATTTGCAATGCGTTGTCAATGTTTATCATGTCTTGGCTCACTGTAAGTCAGTGCAATATATCCCGCGATCAAAAATTTTATATCATCGCATTATCTCAATGTTCACATTTACTAGTGCTGTTGCTGTGCCAATGTTCACATCTTTGTCACTGTTATTCCTTAATAATCTGAAGCACACACGTCAATAATTCTAGTAGAAATAACAGAGGATGTAATGGATTGATCGGAAATGAATGGAATTTTGATGTTATCATTTTTATTTTATTTATTTATTTATTTACTTATGTTTACACAATCTGTATTTGGACAAATAAGAGAAATATTTATATATTGATGTTGTCGGCTCCAAACTCAGATCTGTGATCTGTGATCAAAGAGTTTTCTTTTCCAGATTTAAATTGGCATTGCAATTCAGAGAGGCAATGTCATTAGCATCATGGAAACATTCAATATTCTAGTTAGTTAGTTCACTATGAAATTAAATCTTTTTAAAGTAGTTTTTTTTTTTATAATTTATTTTGTTAACGTCAATTACTTATTTTCAGTTTTCAAAATGTATATAGTATGTATAAATGTTCTTGCTATGGTGAACCTGTCACTCTCTGAATTCTGTTCCCAATCCAACCTAGCACCCGTCACAATGATAATCAATGGGAATTACACATAATGAGTACATAATGGATACAAACCTGACCTCACTTACCAACTTGAGAAACCTAAATAAACCCAACTAAGAAGACACAATTATGGGATGGGCGGGAGGCGATTTGACAAACTGGTAGACGTTGAGACCACCTGCGCGCGCATGTGCCGTAACATATCAAAAGCGGTCAATGTTCTCTGATTGTGCGGCCAAGGCCTAACACGCAAGCTATCTGAACAAAATGGCGATTAGAGGCAGACGTAAAACGAAGGAACCATCTAATTTATGTAGCAGAAAATTTCACATTTTCTATATCTTCATGAACATTCAAGATTGGATTGAATTTCACAATATCATTTTAACAGGATTTGAAAAAAAAATTTAATATCAAGTCGATGGCATAACATAGCAAAAGTCTTAATGAAATAGGCCTAGCCATATACCCATATGTAAATCTTTCTTCACGACATTATTATTTATTTATTCCATGGTTCTATACACACTGTAGTGGAGAATCTACATCGCTAAAAAAGGTTAGTACGTAATGAATTACGGTTTCTCTAACTTTGAAACTTTTGACGTTATTTGACGGTGCTTGAACAAACAGCAGCTCAATATTTGGTTCGCAAAAACACGAAGTCGTACAGCTGAAAGTCTAGAAACCTATACGTTGGCAATTACAATTGCTTGGTGCTTCTAAAAATGCACCCTAATTTATCTGAAACTGGTTGCGCATTTAATATACATAATAAACTACTATGCTTCTAAGTTTAACTATAATTTCTTGACCCCTTTATTTTAATGAATTATTTAATTGCAAGATATCAAATGCACCCTTTCGGCTTTGTTGACAAAGTCTCAAAGCTGGTTTTTCACCTTCTAAACTCAAAGGTCTCTCACTAACTATATGTCACTAGATATTACTCTTAGACATGTATAGAAGTAAATTAAAAAGATTTGGTGAAAAAATATCAAGTTTATATTTAGATGAAGGTATTTAAGTTGACAAGGGGCATATTTTGTTTTTTAATCAAAAACATGGTTTTTCACTGTCTCCAACGTGAAGGTCTCTTAAATTAAAACGAGGCATACAGGTGACTATATGTCACTAGATATTACTCTTAGACATGTATAGAAGTAAATTAAAAAGATTTGATGAAAAAATATCTAGTTTATATTTAGATAAAGGTATTTGAGTTGACAAGGGGCATATTTTGGGGCTTTTCAAAAACATGGTTTTTCACTGTCTCCAACGTGAAGGTCTCTCAAATTAAAACAAGGCATACAGGTGACTATATGTCACTAGATATTACTCTTAGACATGTATAGAAGTAAATTAAAAAGATTTGGTGAAAAAATATCAAGTTTATATTTAGATAAAGGTATTTGAGTTGACAAGGGGCATATTTTGGGGCTTTTCAAAAACATGGTTTTTCACTGTCTCCAACGTAAAGGTCTCTTAAATTAAAACGAGGCATACAGGTGACTACATATCACTAGATATTACTCTTAGACATGTATAGAAGTAAATTAAAAAGATTTAGTGAAAAAATATCAAGTTTATATTTAGATAAAGGTATTTGAGTTGACAAGGGGCATATTTTGGGGCTTTTCAAAAACATGGTTTTTCACTGTCTCCAACGTGAAGGTCTCTCAAATTAAAACAAGGCATACAGGTGACTATATGTCACTAGATATTACTCTTAGACATGTATAGAAGTAAATTAAAAAGATTTGATGAAAAAATATCTAGTTTATATTTAGATAAAGGTATTTGAGTTGACAAGGGGCATATTTTGGGGCTTTTCAAAAACATGGTTTTTCACTGTCTCCAACGTGAAGGTCTCTCAAATTAAAACAAGGCATACAGGTGACTATATGTCACTAGATATTACTCTTAGACATGTATAGAAGTAAATTAAAAAGATTTGATGAAAAAATATCTAGTTTATATTTAGATAAAGGTATTTGAGTTGACAAGGGGCATATTTTGGGGCTTTTCAAAAACATGGTTTTTCACTGTCTCCAACGTGAAGGTCTCTCAAATTAAAACAAGGCATACAGGTGACTATATGTCACTAGATATTACTCTTAGACATGTATAGAAGTAAATTAAAAAGATTTGATGAAAAAATATCTAGTTTATATTTAGATAAAGGTATTTGAGTTGACAAGGGGCATATTTCGGGGCTTTTCAAAAACATGGTTTTTCACTGTCTCCAACGTAAAGGTCTCTTAAATTAAAACGAGGCATACAGGTGACTACATATCACTAGATATTACTCTTAGACATGTATAGAAGTAAATTAAAAAGTTTTGATGAAAAAATATAAAGTTCATAATGACATAAAGCTAAATGAGTTGAGAAGGGGCAGATTTTGGTGCTGTTCAAAAAGATGGTTTATCACTTATATTAAAGAAATATTTCATACTTTCCGTGAACTATGCTCTGATAGCACCACGAGAGGCACGTAAGGAGAAAACGAGAAGGCATCAGAAAATTACGAGCCGCCTCGGCAAGTAATTTTCGCCTTTGAGTTTTCTCCTGGTGACTCGAGTGGTGCTTTACAGAGCATAGTTCACGGAAAGTATGAAAATTGACTGGGAAAACTTGAAAAGGAAAGAAAATATTTCTGATCTATAATTTGAAGAATTTCGTAAAAAGCCGTGAACGCGAAGAAAGAAATGAAAGAGAGAAAGATTTATTGACTAAATGTTTGCTAATTGCCTATTTAAAAGAGCAGATTATTTAATTTATGATAACTTTTTAGAATGTTGCTAACTTTCATTTGGAGAAATGGTTTAATTGTTTGAAATTTTAGTGGTTGATTTTGTTTAGCCTATGTTTTGGTTTTGGTAGTTTATCCATATCGAAAGCTTTCCTTTCTATGCTAGGAAATTTAATTTTTATACTTTTATCTAGTGACTTGCAAAAATAATAAAAATTAGCCATAAAAGGATGAGGGGATATTAATAGGATATTAATGAAATGAAGTTATGTTATGTTTTCACAATTTTCAATACTGTAAAAGTTGGGCAAATTGTTTTTGATTGTTAATTTGTGCAAAATATTTCATTCATTTTAAACATGTTATTTTTACTGGCTCAGATATTTCTTCTGCAAGCCATTTGATTTATTTTGAACAACCGAGAAACTAAATGAAACAGCAACTCGCTGAAATTGTTTATGACTCTACAAATATTCACTGTATTTGCTTTTTACTTTTTATTACTTGCCACTCTGCCAGTTTATAATGCCATATTTAAATAATTATCGGTTGTTATATAATTATACCAATCAAATTGCAAGAATAAACCGTAGCAGATCCTTGATATGTTCTAAAATGATATAGTCATCTGTAGGCTTCGTTTTATTCTGAGAGACCTAGAAGTTGGAGAAAATGAAAAACTATAATATATTTTAATTTGAGAGGCCTACACGTTGGAAAAAGTGAAAAACCATGTTTTTGAAAAGCCCCAAAATATGCCCCTTCTCAACTCAAATACCTTTATCTAAATATAAACTTTATATTTTTTCATCAAATCTTTTTAATTTATTTCTACACATGTGTAAGAGTAATATATAGTGATATATAGTCATCTGCATGCCTCATTTTAATTTGAGAGGCCTACACGTTGGAAAAAGTGAAAAACCATGTTTTTGAAAAGCCCCAAAATATGCCTCTTGTCAACTCAAATACCTTTATTTAAAATATAAACTTGATATTTTTCACCAAATCTTTTTAATTTACTTCTATACATGTCTAAGAGTAATACCTAGTGACATATAGTTAGTGACAGACCTTTGAGTTTAGAAGGTGAAAAAACCAGCTTTGAGACTTTGTCAACAAAGCCGAAAGGGTGCATTTGATATCTTGCAATTAAATAATTCATTAAAATAAACGGGTCAAGTAATTATAGTTAAACTTAGAAGCATAGTAGTTTATTATGTATATTAAATGTGCAACCAGTTTCAGATAAATTAGGGTGCACTTTTAGAAGCACCAAGCAATTGTAATTGCCAACGTATAGGTTTCTAGACTTTCAGCTGTACGACTTCGTGTTTTTTCGAACCAAATATTGAGCTGCTGTTTGTTCAAGCACCGTCAAATAACGTCAAAAGTTTCAAAGTTAGAGAAACCGTAATTCATTACGTACTAACCTTTTTTAGCGATGTAGATTCTCGACTACAGTGTGTATAGAACCGTGGAATGAATAAATAATAATGTCGTGAAGAAAGATTTACATATGGGTAAATGGCTAGGCCTATTTCATTAACACTATGCTATGTTATGCTATATGTTATATTAACACAACATTTTGCTATGTTATGCCGTCGACTTGATATTAAAATTTTTTTCAAATCCTGTTAAAATGATATTGTGAAATTCAATCCAGTCTTGAATGTTCATGAAGATATAGAAAATGTGAAGTTTTCTGCTACATAAATTAGATGGTTCCTTCGTTTTACGTCTGCCTCTAGTCGCCATTTTGTTCAGATAACTTGCGTGTTAGGCCTTGGCCGCACAATCAGAGAACATTGACCGCTTTTGATATGTTACGGCACATGCGCGCGCAGGTGGTCTCAACGTCTACCAGTTTGTCAAATCGCGGGCGGGAGGGAATCAATTAAAGACAATAACAACCCATAAAATTTTAAAATTATAATAAAATATAACTCTTTACTATATCACTCAAAGCATTGAAGCACAAGCATGTGCGTATAATAAAGCACTGATAAATGCGTATAATAAAGCACCGATAAATGCGTATAATAAAGCACAGATAAATGCGTATAATAAAGCACATATAAATGCGTATAATAAAGCACAGATAAATGCGTATAATAAAGCACCGATAAATGCGTATAATAAAGCACAGATAAATGCGTATATTAAAGCACAGATAAATGCGTATATTAAAGCACCGATAAATGCGTATAATAAAGCACCGATAAATGCGTATAATAAAGCACAGATAAATGCGTATCATAAAGCACAGATAAATGCGTATAATGAAGCACAGATAAATGCGTATATTAAAGCACAGATAAATGCGTATAATAAAGCACCGATAAATGCGTATAATAACGCACCGATAAATGCGTATAATATAGCACAGATAAATGCGTAATTCTGATGGGTTCCCTAATGTTGGTATGTATTTTGACCTGGGAGAAAAGATCAAGTATTGTCATTTGGGCTGGTGTTTTCTTTGGTATAGTAATTAATATATATCGATCACCTTAGTATAATGTAGTTTGTTGAATTTTTTCTGTCAAACTTTCGAGAGCATTTTTTCGAGAGTTTGCCTTAGGTTGGCGATTGCTTCTGATATATAGCTACGCTAGAGGGCTTTATACATTAATGAAATACATCGGTTTACTTTTTTCTGAAATAGGTTTAACTAGAAGTTGTTAACATTGGGTTCCAAATAAAGATTTTATAAGAAAAGTGTATAATATAGTAGTCTTAAATACGTCCTTGTAATATATGGATGTACCCTCATGTTTACCGTTAAGGTTGTCCCTGAGTAACCACATTTCCTGGATACAAATAATATCAGTATTCTGTTCCAGTGCGATTATGTGGATGTTAGGTAGTTTGTCTTCTGCTGCAATGTACTTTCAACTTTTGATCGGCACTAAAGTAATATGTTTCATGTAGCTATGTAGCTGGAGGGAGTCGATGAAAGAAAAATAAGCTGCATAATTTGTTTGTATCATTGACTTCTGGATAGTTTTGTAAAATGATATTATATATCCTGGAAGCATCTCTACAGACCGAATATTTACCCAATTCTTACTGAATGCTTCAATTTTGGAATCTTTTCTTGATGCTGACCTTGTTTTACCCTGTACAAATTCAAACCCGGAAGTGATATAGCCTGGGGTTGTTACTATATTTAAGTTGGCAGTACATTTTCAAGGCTTATTTCAACCTTCTTTACCATTTAAACCACATTGACGTAAACGAGCCTTGGAGATGTGTAGCAATATTACTACCAATTAGCTCAAAATATACTTACTACCATTGGTAAGCTGAAGAATATCAGACATTCCAAAACTTTTTGTGGAGTGGAATCATATGGAGCCGTTGGATGTGGGATTGATGAAAAGTTTAATTGCACTCTTGTAGATGTCTTTTATCTCAATACAAGTGACTGCGTGTGACTGAAAACGCAAAATAGAACGTCATTCTGTCGTCATCAAAAGCTTAAGTGTTATGACGTCACAATGGTTAAATGAAGCAATCAGATTTGATTGCGTTACAAAATCTGCAGCAAGCAGGATGCAAAATGAGCTACAGCCAATTCATACCAGATGGCGCAGGATTATTACAAATGATGGTATGGATGTGTATAGTTAGAAGCATCAACTGCAATCCTACCTCTTTGGAGATTGAAATTCAAGGTGAGTAGGCGACTCCATTGTTTCGTTCCTTATCATATATTCATTAGCGAGCAACCACGATTTGCAGGGGATTGTTAACATCCTTGTAATTTACTATTTATCGATATATTAACTATATGTTTTCCAAAATATCGTGATAGAAAGTATCGTACGTTGTTATTGTTGTAAACATGTTCAATGTCTATTACTTTATTCATCTGCCTCATTGGGTATTTCTATTGTAGAGCTATTTCCCCTGATAATTATAGCTTACATCGTTTGGTAGTTTACCTTCAAGAAACAAATAATCCTTCATATAAATATTTCTTTCTGTAAATGTTTAACTAGCAATAAGGCTCCCGCGTTGCTGGGTTACTTTGAGCAGTGTTAAAATTACCCTACATATTACATTAAACATTGCATTTGAATCATTCAATAACTTCTCCACGCTCGTGCGTACAAAATACCAAAAGCCGTGAACTTTACCTCAAAAAAAAGGCCATGCGATTTCACTGAGCGGTCATGGTTGATTGGGGAGACCCACGAGGAGATCCCTCGCAAGCGATGACGTAAAGCCGCAAAAGCTGCAAAATGAAAAGATACATTTTGTTTCGATACGAAGAGTACAAAACGAAAAGGAAATAACAAGCCAAATAAAAACACAGATCATAACACGGAGATTCGAATCATACTACTTTCGAACATTTTGATAGAGAATTGGGAGAGTTATTAGGTTACATACGTTTGCAGAAACTCTCTTTTATATGTTTAGAGAAATATTCAAAATGGAAATTGGGATACCTTTGCAGCAACGTTGCATAAAATTTAATATCCGAATATTTTGTATTAGACTAATAATTAGCTTTAACAGCATGTCAAAAACTTCCAGAGAAGGGGAACAAGTGCCCAATACTTTAGGAACTACCCCTATAAAAGTCTCACATCTTGATTTCATTTTCAAGTGATACACTGATAACTTTTAAAAACATTTTATCTAGATGAAACATCTTCAATTGGTTTCAAATATTTGGAGTTTGACGATATTCGCAAAGCAAATAAAATATCAATGAAATGCCCTATTATTGATAGACATGGTGAAGGTGATAGTCGTATGTTCACTTGGAGACGTCTGGACAAAGGTAATTTGGCGTTCAATTGTTGTTAAACAAATTTATGATTGATTGTCAATTTCCTTGTTTAATCTTGTTTTGACAATAGCGGTGATCATACTCATTCATGCAATTATTTTTGCAAAGACATAATATCTTAAATCGTAATCTATTATGTATGCCATTATGTTGTTAAGAGTAGATACTTATTGGGATCTTAATATTTAGAATGAGTTGGTTTATTGCAATGCGGTAAACCCGAATATCTGCCTTGGTGTCTACAACAATGCTATACCAAAACATTTAAAAACAAAGCTCCCAAACCCATCCTGAGTTCAATATTTAACATGAAACACCATCCCATTAGAAATAGATGCATATATTTAACTTGCTTCCTATCCCCCTTTTCAATGTTCCACATTGCTTAATATTCACCCTATAAAACTGATTTCTATTCCCCATTCGCCATGTACAAAATGTTTCTCATGCATATTCCTACCTTACTTTACATCCCGTTTTTGGATGCACTATAGAGGAGAAGTGTAAAGCCAGTTCCAACTTAACACGAAATGCTCTTTCCTGTTTCAAGCGATGTCATCTTGCAATAACTTACTTCTTTAACGGAAATTGATTAATTAAACGTTGTAGTTAACCCCTGTGTCGATGATTGGGATCATAAACAGGCATGCGGTCAGCTCTATTATTCTGGAGCATGCGAAAAGAAGCCACTAGATCAAGTGTACTCTGAAACTCATGATGCAGATGTAGCAAACGCTAGGAGGTATTGCCATAAAACATGTGGAGAATGTTCTGGTCGAAGCAAAAGAGATCTGGACAATGTTTTCAAAGGTAAATATTGTAAAGAGGTTTTTTGATTTTATACACATAACGGAGGCTTTTGCTTCTTTCCTGAACTTCAGGTTTGAATGCATCTCATAGAAAATCTGGAATTTCTAACACCAAGTGACAGATTGTTGCATTGCCACTTGCATTGCTAATGCATTATATTTTTTGCGAAGAACCTACTCAAAAAACTTAATTAAATAAAAAAGATGACATCCATCGATAGCATTTTCACCTTAACCATCTTTGATCTAAATTATCCACATACCCTCGTAATCCAAGCTCCTTATCCCTCTCTTCCTTGTAAACTAAATAAGAAAATACTGTTGAAAAATAAAGGTGGATAATCATAATTGCAGATTTTATGACCACATGAGAATTTAAATTAATCACAAACTATGAAAATACAAAAATTGAAAAAGCCAATCAGAAATAGAATATGGAACAAATATATCTGAATCATTGTATCATGTAAATAGGTTAACAATATTGCTGAAGTTTGTCAAATATGCCAATATGTGTACGCGAAGGAATTTTATGGTTTAGACAGACTATTTTTATGTTATTAATTTTGGCGCCAAAAATTTGCATTATTTCAAATGAAGGTGAGAATTCTGGCTTCAAACTCTGCCTCTAATTGGACTAAGTAGTTCTAATTATAGCATTATAATTGCAATACAAAGTTGTTGACCACTGAGTAAACACTGGATAATTGTGAGCTAATTGTGTGCTAAATTGTGACACCAAAAGAATACGAAACTTTGAGGGTACTTATATATTAGGCTTGATAGGCATTTGTAAGTTTCATAAAATTATTAAAGAACACATATAAGTTCAAAATTGTATATAGCGTATCAATATAATACAATGAAAGTGTTAGCTACAATCTTACAATATCAACCATAATTTTGTTCATTTTTTACTTTTCAGAGCATTTTGCCACAGAAACTTCAGTTAAGGAGCCCTTTGTAGCCAGCAGAAATGTAACGTATTCGTCATTAGCCAACGCTAAAAGTAGTTTGAACAAACCTATCAAGCACAAAAACATCATTCGAAGACAGACATCTGATGAAGCTGATATGGGTATGTCATTTCTCAGATTCAATGATTAAATTGTCAAAATTTCAATACTTACAGCAACATTCAAAGAACAGTGATAAAATATTCCATCATTGCTATCAGAGCATAGTTCACGGAAAGTATGAACTATTTGATTTAGAACATAGCCAGCCCCGAGTTGTGACTGTTGGGTACGTTTTTTCAGAGTATTTTGTGATCTTTCAATCCACGAGGTACGAGATAGCTACGAGGAAAAATTGATATCGAGAAATTTATAATTCTCTTCTTGATATTAAAAGAATGGATGCTTGACATCGTTTTCTTACATAGTCATGGATTCCTATCTTTGAACAATATTTTCTATTTTCTTATGTGTGTTCTTCGTTATCGAAAACTGACTGGAAAAACTTGAAATGGAAAGAAAATGTTTCTTACCTGTAAATTGAAGAATTTCGTAAAAAGCCGTGAACGTGAAAAAAGAAATGAAACTATGAAAGATTTATTGACTAAATGTTTGCTAATTGCCTATTTAAAAGAGCAGATTATTGAATTTATGATAAATTTTTAGAATGTTGCTAACCTTCATTCGGAGAAATGGTTTAATTATTTGAAATTTTAGCGGTTGATTTTGTTTAGCCTATGTTTTGGTTTTGGTAGTTTATCAAAAGCTTATCTTTTTATGCCAGGAATTTAGTTTTTATACTCATATCTAGGAACTTCCAAAAATTGGCCATAAAAGGATGAGGGGATGTATTGATGAAACGAAGTTATGTTATCTTATGTTTTCACAATCATCCATAATGTAAAAGTTGGGCAAATTTTTTTTGAATTGTTAATTTTTTGCAAGATAAGTCTATACACTTTGAACATGTTTGTTTACTGGCTCAGATATTTCTCCTGCAAGCCATTTAATTTATTTTGAACAACTGAGAAACTGCATGAAACAGCTAGTCACTCAATGAAATTGTATATGACTCTACAAATATTCACTGTATTTGTTTTTTACTGTTTATTACTTGCTAGTTTATAATGCCATATTTAAAGGAGCAAAAATGACCGGCAGGCGCTACGCACTTAGGATCACGTGCACGCTTATTGTTAACACAATGTTCATTGTTGACATGAATTTTATTACAAGTTAGTCCTGCGTATAACAATTGTTTCAAAGCGAGACGGTTGAATTACGCTAAGCATAAATTCAACTTGTGCTCGCAGCAGTCGCCGGTCCATTTTGCCCCTTTAAATAATTATCGGTTGTTTGGTGTTTCCATAAATTTCTTGAAGTAGACGGGGTCAAGCTCGGCTATGGTGAAATGGCGTTATTGGCGTTAACCAATCAAATTGCAAGAATAAATCGTAGCAGATCGTTGATATGTTCTAATTAAGGATAGGCTATAGTTCCGAGAGAAAGCTAAATGACAACAGCACGTAGAAAACTCATGTCTATGGATAGTTAGTAGCTAATTGTAACTGTTGCAGCACAATCAAGCATACAATTTGCAAAATTGCCAAAACACCATGCAAAATTGACTTATTTATATGTATAGTTTCACATCATTAGGTTTGTCCTGTGATTGGATTCTTATAAAAATTTACTAGAATATTTCATATCGTAAGTTTCAAAGTCAACATTCTAAAGTGATTTAAATCAGATAGCATAGCAAGTAGACTCAAGATATGATAGTCTGATAGGTGGTTACAAAAATTTAAACAAAATCAGTGCGTGAAATTACATTGTCTGCCGATACGCAAAGGAAGGGAGATATTTGAAAAAGCAAAACGCATTAGGTACAACTATTAATCAATTGGTGCACAGTTTCCTATGAGCTATTGATATTTGACGCAGGAGAGACACGTAAGGAGAAAACGAGAAGGCATCAAAAAATTACGAGTCGCCTCGGCGAGTAGTTTTGGCTATCGAGTTTTCTCCTGAAGTGACCCTAGTGCACCAAATATCAATAGCTCATAGGAAACTCAGCGCCAATTGCACTGCATTATAACTAGCACAACTTTCACAAGCATATACACGACTTTCTTGCTCATAAATTTTTTTTAAAAACTCCTGATCAAATTGGAAATTCTCATTCATCATATTAAGCTCAAATTGTAAGATCGATTGTGTTTTCGAACCTAGCTTCGCTATGGTGATTTGGCGCCAAACTCCAAACCAATCAGATTGATCGAATCAGTTTTGATACAATTTCAATTATCTATCAGATGATATGTTATTTGATTCATTTGGTTTCGAAATGGCTGAGAAAATCGCTTGAAATCACTGCAAACACATATACACAAAGACATTTGCATTTATATATAATTATAATACTAATACGTAATATCGATTATACATATCATTCAATACTATCTTTCTTTTTCAAACAATGTAGGTTGTCTAGTATTTGGGTTTGAAGATGCAGTGGAATTCAAGTCCAAATGGAGACTGACGGGAGAGGCTTTTAAATCCCAACCAATCCATAACAAGGCTGCCATTGATCAGAAACTTGTGAGCGATGATATTGGCGCTGCAGGAGAGTTTTATATAGACACCTATCTAGTAAAACAATCACGTTTTGGAGCTGCATTTACACAAGGTACTACTTTCTATAAATTATTGCGAAATCAGCGGTATATATAGTGACTTGATTGGCTAGCGTTCGTGTTTGGACCTTGCAAACCAAAACAGCTTTCGAAGTAATTGCAAATAAACTTTTTTATTCCTCGTTGATAAAATAACATCTTTCATAAGAATATATTTCAAAATTTAGAAAGGAATTCAAGTCTTTTTTCTTCTTTGTGTCATATCGTTTGATCATATTCGATGGAGGCTTTCAAAATAGCCGAACTGATTATCTCTATTAGAATCTCCAGACCTGAGTCAAGAAGACGGGAATTGACCAGATGGCCTAACGCAGATACCTTGGAAGAGAGGCATATGTTGGCATGGGAATTTACTTGTGTATAAAACATCAGCCAATCAACAATCACAGGTGGTATCAACAACAATCAGTCTGCAATCACATTGCAGAAGCAAACAAAGAAAAAATACCAGTGCCTGGGACAAGGATATCTAAGATTAAACTTCCGATATCAAAGTTGAAAAGTTGAGAGACACTCGGGAATCTAAAAATCACTCGCTTGGTGCCTCTGATATTTTGGCACTTCACTTGTGTCTCACAACTTTTTCTCGTTTAGCAAATGTGAATACAAACATGGCAAGTGTGTGGTAACCCTTTAATAGTAAGCTTTCTAGTGCCTTTTGAAGCTGTTTACCTTTGATGATATCTTAATTAGATATTTCTATCCTTACCAAGCTTTAAACTGATATACCACATATTCTGTTTTGCAGAAGAACATCATCAAATATTTATTCTATATAATTGATAGGAAATGAAGCAATTGGAAGAGCGGAATCGCCAGCATTCAAACTAACAGGATCATTTGTAAATTATTTAATTGGCGGAGGCGGGTGCAATGGGGGTGTATATATTGAATTTATCGATATTACGACAAATGAAACTATTGGTAGAAGTCGTGGTAGATGTGAGTGGAAGTTGGGAAGAAGATGGACATATGTAGGAAATCGACTTGGCCATTTATTGAAGCTTGTCATTGTTGACGAGTCAAAAGATGATTGGGGATCAATTTCATTTGATGATTTACGCATTTGGAGAGGATGCAATACTGGATGTAAGACACACAAAGGAGCATCCTCAATATGTAGCAGACATTATGACTATGTTCCAACAAAGTTATCAATATAGGTTTCAATCGAAAACTAAATGCTCAAAAAGGTGACTTATAATGACGAAACGTCACAAAACGTGACTTGATTCACTTTTTCGAACGCTTATATTTCTCAAAATTATACTTATCCAATCCATGTAAACAATTTGCAAATGATCAAATTGCCTATTGCGTATAACCAGTTAAGAAAGAAGCATGAGTCTAATTTTGTATGAGTCGACTCTTTTGAGACTAGTGATGTCTTTATTTTGAAAAGGTTCTTTATTTGTTTCTTTGACCCGTTGATTGTGTATGATCGACATTTGCTGGAAAGGGACTTTGAAGATAAATCAAAAGCCTAGTTTAATATTAGTTAATACTACACTGATAGACATTTGAGTGTGTGTTGACATGCGTCCATTGCTATATTCATTATCATCATAATTATCATCATCATTTATTCAAGATCTGATAAGTTCACATAGAACTTGTTTTAACATGAATGATGTGCATGACTTTACAGGCACGACTGACAAAAGAATAATAAGCGAGGACATTGTTCACAAACTAAAATCATTCCTTATGATAAAATGGTAGCAGACAATATATTATGGCTGCATAAATGAGATGCGTGCAACTTTATTTTTCAGATAAGGATATTTTTTCAGATGAAACATCAAGCAAATGGAGTACAAAGTGGGATGCATTCCGTGGTCAACCTGAATTGAGATCTTTCAAAAGGAAAAGTCATTTTGTATCAAGTTTGGGAGCGGAGTAAGAATTAATTGGCATTGTATGCTATAGTATAGTGATATAGACGCGTAGCTGTGATTATGATTAAAATTGCTGATTATTATATTGTAGGATTTTTATGCAATCAGTTTTTGACTAGCCCATATCACAAACAAAAACATTCAAAAGTCTAAATTGGTCTAACTCTTTGTCAGGGAAACATTCATAGACAGATTCCAGGATAAAGGTTCGACGATCACTATAACAGTCCTGGATACAATAGAATTTCTTTAGAGACGATTACAAGGGATAATCAACATCAACTGAGCAACTGCTGGAAACAGCAACATGATAAACACTTTTCGATAATATCTGATGCTATCAAATTATATTAATTAACTTTGAGTGTGTAATAGTAATACTATAAGTTAGAAATATGGGCATAAGTAAGTAAATTCATATCAAGTACATATTTAGAAAATAGCAAAAGTACTGGTTTTTTCAAAGCTCTTGAGTAATTAATCGATTCTGCATTGATGTGACGTGACAGTGATATTTTAAATTAAAATGCTTTGTGTAGTAATTAATTACGCTTGTAAATAATGGGCCAATAATGAGCAGTTGTGCATGCCAGTCTATAAGAAAAATTCATCCCTCATCTCTCAAGTTGTAAATTTAAATATATATTTCAAATATTAAGAAATAGTATCACTTCAATATTTCTATTCATGAGTTCACACTACGCATTCCTGACATTCCTGAATTTCTATGGGGATGCAAATAACTTCGAGGCATTCCAAATTGACATGAATTCAAAATTTCAGAGTTGTGTAACTCGAATAACCAATTGCGTATATTCCTAGATTTGTTTTACTTCAAGAAATATGTTTTTCTTTCGACACCAGAATGCAGGAAAGAGCTTATTTGGATGCAATATTTAAAAAGTTTCCGTATGTTCATGCCCCAGATCCTCCTAGATGGAGGGTCCTAAGCATTCCGTACTCAACCATCATTTAGAATGATTGAGACTCAATGATATGAGATCTCTTAGAACTATGTCAATAAGTCTTTTCGTTTTGTGAGATATACGTTTAAACCCGGGGGGGGGGGGGGTACTTGAGTACATTTCAGACGGGGGTGTGCCATTTTGG
Source organism: Haliclystus octoradiatus (assembly GCA_916610825.1). Taxonomy (NCBI): domain Eukaryota; kingdom Metazoa; phylum Cnidaria; class Staurozoa; order Stauromedusae; family Haliclystidae; genus Haliclystus; species Haliclystus octoradiatus. Next base: position 15,158,792 of record OU744446.1, read on the forward strand.
TTTTTCGGTAAGCACCCTAAAATTGCAGCTTCCCTAGAAAGCTATACCCCAAAATTGCACTTCCTTAGAAAACTATACCCCAAAATTGCAGAAAGCAGGAAAATTTCCACAAGCCTGGGCGAACTTGTAAATCAACATCTGTGAAGTTATGCCCTTTTAGAAAAATACAAATATGTAAGATTAAGAAATTGGGTAGGCATTAATATTCGACAATAACATTATTTTCTGGAATTTTCTCATTAAAAAACATAGACATTGGCATTAAGCTCGAAATGTTCTTTATCGTACATTTTCTATTCAAAGGCAGGACCTAATCACTAGCGCCATGAAAATTCATATTGGCTCACTGGGCTCTGAAGTTGAGCAATGATGAATGATGATAATAATTATGGAAATCTCAAGTGAAGAAATCTTTCATTCATTAGTTGAGAAGATAGGCCCAACTGATTAACAATACACAATAGAGAATTTCAAATGAACAGCTAAATAAGTTTATTATGACTGTTCTGTTTAGTGTTGTGAATTGCTGTAATTTCAAATGAACAGCTAAATAAGTTTATTGTGACTGCTCTGTTTAGTGTTATGAATTGCTGTAATGACTGATATATGATAATTCTGGAAGTGTTGGGATTTTCATTCAATGAAGGATCATCAATTATTATCCTATCATAGGTTTGTTAATAATCAAGGAATATTTTTAGCAGGACTCAGAACAGAGAGAGGTGTGCAGGTGTAGGCCCCTGGCATCCTATTATATTATGGGATGTGACTTGACTATGCCAACATACCAACCAAAATGATAAATCACCATTACAATCTCGGTACAATCATACAATGTAGTATCTACAGTTACGATTCGATAGGCCGCAGTCAGTATCCTACCTAGAGTGGAAACTCTAACGAGCCCTTTTTATCAACGAAGTTAAATAAAATCAAACACACACACAACACTAAATGTGTGCCTGTGGCTCGTACCTGACTGGAAGTCTGGAGCTCTCCAGCCTCTCCTCTCTCTCTCTCCTCCTGGAAGGACTACAATTATGTATCCAGCATACCAAAATCCCGGTGTTGGATCATTAGCTCAAGCAGGCTATGCACCGGGCCTTGCACATCCACATCCACAATTATATGTTTGATAAATAACATTTTGCTTTCTAGAGATTCGTCAACATATACCATTGTGCATGCACAATAAATAAAGAAGGCCTACTTCACATGCCCTTATGGTTCAAACTCGTTCTCAGCTGAGAAAATAATGGAAAATGAGGCTGGTTACGTCGGGGAGTGGTGGAATTGAGGGGAAATTGGAACTTGGCAAATTACTTGAAAATCCAACATAACAATTGAAAAAAAACAGAACTTTTAATAATAGAAAAATATTGGAATAATGAAGTAAATTTTGAATTTTGCCAAATCTTGGACCCCAAAATTGCACTTCCTTAGAATAAATACCCCCAAAATTGCAGGCAAATTGTTAAAATGATACCCAAAAAAAATGGCACACCCCCGTATAGCGAGTATATGGAAGTACCCCCCCCCCCCGGGCGTTTAAAATGCTCTACAAAATATTTTTTTATATTTTTATCCAGCTACAATGGTATTTCCCAAGTTGGAAAAGCTAAACGTGACCTTTATGGAACACTGCTATCTCCTACGTTCACTCTAGATGGTTATGAAATCAGTTTCAATATGTCTGGAAACGGAAAAGTTTCATTATTGATTGATGGTGTCATCAAATATTCCATAAAACCAAAGAAAGAATTAACTACAATGACATCACAGTGTATATTTATCGATAGTAGTGATTTAGGAATGAAAGCACAGATATATGTTGAAGATTCAAGTGATGAGTATATTGTCCTTGGAAAGTTTGTAATGAGTCTTCTACCAGAGCAGAGTAAGTACTATTTCAGCTTCAAAGTGATAATATTTTTATTACATATAGGCATCATGATACTGAAAGTAAAAGATGAGGAATACATTGTGTATCTAATGCTTTATTGGAAATGTTTGATATATACTATCGGGAACAATGATATAATGGAACCCCCTATCAGAGGGAATTATCTATGTTATTGACTCTCGTCTATCAAAAACCATCTTTATTAACATTTTTCTTCTTAACAGCTTTAAAAGCCATAGCACTCCGTTTAGGATACATAAAATGTAGTTTTCGACATATAGATCTGGAGTTTAAATGAAGTCTTCAGAGTTACCTCCTAAACATTTTGGTTCACAATATTTGAGGGATCATACACAAAAGTATATCACTGATATTTTTTGAAAATGTTTACATTTAGATTGTCAACCAGTTGGATTAGAGAATAAATGGATTTCTGATGCCAGATTCATGTCTTTTGATTATTATTCCGAAAATTATCCACCTTTTCATGCACGCTTACATGGAGATTATGGATGGTGTCCATCGATGAGAAGAATAATGATCAGTTATCTACAAGTTGATCTTAGTCATCTTCATGATGTGTGTGGAATACTTGTACAAGGGGGAAAAGATGGAGTTCACCAACCTTATTATATCGCGGTATAGTACATCATGACATATCATATCCTATCTGAATAATATACTACCGCGAATCAATTTCATACACTTGGTCGCTATAATATTGTAGTGTTGTTATGAGCCCGGGGGCTTAAATCCATTTACTTTCATAACTTCCATACAGAGATGTGCCATATTTGGGGTTAGTATTTCTGTAGTATTTTTTGGCATTTTGAAACCATGCTGGTAATTTTAGAAATGGCACACCCCCTACAAAAAGTACGGTAGTAAACTTATAATGGATGGTCGACATTACTATATCAAAAATTGAATGATGCTTTTCATTATGAGCAATGTCAATTGTAGAGTTTTGCATGACATTTCTTTATAACATGTCGATTCTATAAAGGTTGAGGTAGAAAAAGAGTGATCACACATTACAGTAATTATAATCTATAAAAATAGAAAACAAACCACTACACAATAAACCTATATCATTGCTATAGTTGCTAGTACTGTAATTATTAAATGTTGATATCTGACTGTAACAGGAACTAAAAGTATTCATTATGAACATTCACTAAGATATTTACAAGTAAGCCTTCTCTGATAATCCATTTAAATGTTGGAAGGCGTTTTTAATAGTATCATAAGCTATCTATTTAAATAAATACTTATCATTGCTTCTTGTTAAGCTTAGATCGAATATTCCATTAATTCGCCAAGATACGCATATCGAGATTACAACGAGGGTTCTTTGACAGAGGTAAGGATTTGGTTATACTTCCTCAGCATCGTAAAGCCTGAACAATTAACCCAATTGACCCCTGAACTGTAATAAGTCACTATATATAAAAATGTATTATGTTTTCCCGAATTGTAAGTGCTCATGTGATTCTAGCTGTGAGTCTAATGTTTTTTATGATTAGTAGAGTCTGCGTAATATTGACAGAAAGCTTGCACTGGACTGAATCAGGAAGAGGGTTGCTAAACGAGGGAGATCTATTTTTCGTCTATTGTTCATTAGCCAATCGCTAGTGAGTTCTGTTCTGCAAAACTACAAAACTAGAACCAGATCGTGATTGGCATATGAACAACAGGCAAACAATTCCCCTGATTCAGTCCAGCTCAAATTTTCTGTCAATGTTTCGCAGTCCCTACTAATCGTAAAGAAGATTTTGGTCTGCGCGCAGGCTAATGGGAGTCACACTAAGAGCTAATAATCATTCGCATTGTTTCTTGTAAATCGCTTAGCACCGCTCGGATTATGAGAACGCTGCAACAGCCTTCTTTTAACGCCCATTTCACATACATACATATATTTTTTACTTCTAGCTGCCCTTTTAACCTCTTGCTCTATCTGTCGGGTAAATAATGATTCTATTATAGTCGTGTTTACCTTATAATAATTTGATAAAGCAAGGAGAAATCCAACTTTTGGTGTTTCCATAATTAGATGTAATCAAGTCTACACATTATAGCTAGGAAGCTAGACATCACGTTTTGCAAAAACGACTCTAGGCTCATAAGAATAACATTTTACAGCGAATTAAGACAGCACCAAATTATGAAAATGATTATTAATAAAAACAGTAACATTCATGGGGAACTGTCAGATAGGCACTGTATCATCTAATATACAACAGACATCATTATGAAAGTAAAATGTTCACCTTTTATGAACGTTCTTATAAAAGCACAGAGTACTATCATATACTCAAAACATTAAATAAATGCATTTGCGCGCAGACAGATAACATAAGACAATGCTCCATCTTGTCTTCCTTAAGATGAAACTAGTCCTAATAATATGATTAACTTTGCTTTAACTTTGAAAAAAAAATGGTTGTGAAAAATTGATAGCATGCATATATAGGAATATAATAACACGAGCATTACGTAGGCAGCATAGACTTACATAGACTGCTGACAAGAATAAGAAATACGACGAACAAAGATGGCAGACACGAAGTACTTATTCTAGCCTTCTTCTCGTTGACAGTTTCAAAACTATTTGATGTTACCTATAAACTCTTTTGCAATCATAACTCTAAACAAATTTTTTAGTGTCATTGAAATATAGTTTAAACAGGATTTCCTAGCCAGCGAAGCGAGATTCATTCGTATAGGATCACAATTATATCAAAACGTTATGAATAATTTAAAATCACACTGATAGACAAGAAAGTAATTAGAAAAATAAAACACTAATTACGTTCAAAAACTGTTAAAAGCAGGATATGTCAATTTATGGAAAATGCAACTTGAGATTGGAAGTCAGAAATAACTCTTTTATCAGAGAAAAACATTTTTCATTTAGAAAGAAACTTCTCAAAATGGTGTGGTTTTCAAGCGGATGTTTTAATCCTTTACAGCAACCATTATTTATGGATACCCATGGTCGCTACATGTTTTCTTTAGAGTCTTTTGAAGGAATCATCAGTCTATGTAAGTTTATGATAGTCGGTCACAAGGAAGATGTTAAAAATTACGAGCCTCCGCTACGCCAAAATATGCAGACGACTATACGAATAACAAGCCTGTCTACACAAAGGCTAATTATATACAGTGAACCACATTCTATCGTATCTTTGCTTCTGTAAGTAACAGTTAACAACCTGTTGCAAATGTGTAAATATAATGTTATCGAATACGATACAATATGCTTCATGTAGAGTAGTGTTTTTCCCTACATCATCATCATCATCATCATCATCATCATTTATTCAGAACCTGATAAGTTTTACAATAACTTTTTTTCACAGGACTGATTTATTATTGACTGACTGATTGATACATTACATATCTAACGAAAACAATGCCAGCACGGTTTTCAACGCTCTCTGTAATCAGTTAAATATTATACTTCTCGTTCCATGTCTCACTTTCGAGTCACGTACCTCTAAAATCATTGAACGATTGCACTAAATTTAAATGTTTACTAATTACAAAGTGAATGAACCCCAAACACAATAACAATGTGTATAACCATCTGCTCCTTGATCAAGCTTCATTTTGGTATTCTATCCAGCCCTGATGAACGCAAATTATGCAAGCTCATAAATCAACAATGGCGAACAGGCTACTGCTGACGATTTTTACGGCCTTTTTCAAGTAACTGCGATGGGAAAGAAGTATTTGTACGATAACCAACAGCTAAATACTGCCAGTTAATTTAAGCATATTAAATTTATTGTAGAATCATTTGTTCACACAAGAAAACGATATCTAATTCCCCCAGCGCCCTAACCTAATTTCAGTGGTTGCCATGATATGTCGTGAGTTGTCATTGCATAATTGGAAACCACATGGTACATAAATATTATTTAAGCTGTAAGTCATTGCAAAGAAAGCCATGTTTTATATTCATTGTCATGGACGATTGACCAGGGCAAAAAGGCGGTGGTACATCATAGGCTTCTGCTTGAAGCAGCACAACCACAATCCAGTTCTATTGAAATATTGCATCGATAAAGTACTGATTATTTATATTTATGAACATCTATTTGTAAAGTAAAGTAATCAAGACTCTATCGCCCTATCAAAAGCACTCGTACCACTCCTCTAGAAATATTGGCTCTTTTCGCTGATAGCAATGATGTTAAATACTCTATACTGATCTCAGCCGTGAAACTGCAGATCAATTTCAACAGATGTCATGGTAGATTGGCCTCTGTAGTCGATACGCAACGATGCGCTGCAGCTATCCCCAATGCAATTCCTTCTAGACCATTACACGCAGGTAGCTTCATACAAGAAGATTATCCTCATTTGATGTCTTAGATAAAGTCAATGCTGACTTGATAAAATTCTGAAGTTCGGTTGCTCTGCTATCTGAGCTAATCCTCTTCCAGAACTAATCTGTTTGTAGGACTGTTGAATCATTGTATTTCTGTTGTGAATTTATTTTAATTATTTATTTAATTATAGTTTCCCGTTAACACATATATGGATGATATTGCAGCTATTAAATTCAAGTACACAGTAAGGGCACGTTATCTGATGTTCAGAGGCATCGGAAAAGACAATGGAAAATATTGTTTAAGGATAGAAATACTTGTTCATAATGTTATACAAGGTAATTTATTGAAATATGGTAATGTAGAGGGGTTTGAGTCCCCAATGTGAGATATTAGTTGACTAAAATTTGTTCAACCTATTTGAATAATAAAATGCGAGATAATCACATTTTTCAATTTCGTACCTATATGACCAGTCAATACTATGTATTGCATAGATAAACTGTAAATGACAGCAACGTACTCTACGACGATAACGAATGCATTCGTAACTAAGTATTATTGCCATCATTATCGGGTTAGTTCCTTTAGGGGACAATACAAAACAAGGTATTAATTCTTATTAAATTTCATTGGTCATCTTTATATGCTCAAAGATGAGAATCCCTTGCCGTGGGAGATCATCATTTTCTGATCACGTTTTCTCCTTACATGCCCTCCCATGTGTTATAAAGCTATGGGGCTCATAGGAATCTATGCACCGATTGCTTTACGTTATTCTGATGTGAAGATTATTTTCAGCTACAGTTTTTGTATTGATATGTCTTCTTTAATAATTCTTTCCACAGCAAAGGACATCATGAGTCTTCCTCCGTCGTGTTTTCCTGTCCCAGTTGGTATTGAAGCTGGACTTTTAAATCCGTCACAGTTTCATGCAGAAGACACTTTGAATAGTGATACAAAGGCGCAATATGCTAGACTCAATCTTAATGGTAAGTATGACATCGATGTCATGATCTAGATGTTATCTCAATGATGTCACATCTATTATTGACATTCATTGTCTATAGAAAACCTGCCAGCTCCTAAAATGATCTGGATCAAGATTAGTTTTGCATGAGTAAGCCCTTTAGTCAGCCAGAATATTGGATGTTCAATTTCTTGTCCCGTCTTCATTCGTTTTTCATAATAGTAAACAATAAAATTCCAGTTGAAATTTGGAGCAACTCTAATGCAGGTGCTTCTATGAATTCTATTGTTGAGCTCACCCGGAAGCTCACAGGCAATGAATTTACAACTTATGTTACGACCAGAATCATCTTAATGCATATATCATGTTTGGTGTTTTTGACGAAAACCATGGATCCATGGATTCTCAAAAGTCATGGAAAACAAAGGAATCAAAGATCTGAAGCTCATATCCTAATAAGAGCCATTCATTGGTTTACCCATTGATGTGAAATAGATAGAGTATTTGCCAATGTTCTCTCAACATGGGCTGCATGCCATTTCTGACAACATTTAGCCTTATATTATGCAGGATAATGTCAAACTCTCCAACAGCCATTTAAACAGTAAGTTCGATAAACTCAATATTGTGAATAAGCTTCTTTTGCGGGGTTGTAAACAATTTTTCAATCTATCCAACCTTTCTTCCAACTTTCTGATTCAAAATTGTAATGAATATTTTACGGTAATTCACATGTTCAAAATCTGAAATAAATTTAAACTCAATAAAATTAAAAACTTTCAACATTTGACTAGATATATATTTACAATTTCTTATCATCATTATACTCTATATTCTATCCAAAATTCTATTTATATATCTATATGTTTTACCTTAGATCTGAACCATCGAGGATGGGCACCTAAAGATACTCAAGGGACAAATTGGATTGAGTTTGATCTAAGACATACAATACCTGTTTGTGGTTTTGCAACACAAGGAATGATTGAAGCAAAATCAAACAAATGTATGTACGTAACGCTAATGCTTCTTATGTATGGAATACAAAAGTCAAGCATGGAGTTGTATGAATGGCCTGTTGGAGATATAAGGGTAAGGTTGCTCATAATTATTATAAAGCTAGTTAAGACCCATTAGTTTTCAGCATGTCATCCTCTAATTGAAAACATAGGCTGCCTTCAACGAGAAAAACCGCTCATTGATACAAAAACTAAATTATTGCAACGATGAAGATTGAATTTTTAAAGCAAATTATAAAGTACTTTTTTGTTTTGTTACTATATGAATAGGGCGGTTGAGAGGAATAGGACGGTTGTTAGCTTGTACTTCTTCTATTCGTCTTTAAGTTGCCAGACTTGTTTAGATAGCTCAGTAGAGTTTACATATCTTCTCTTTCTGAAAGAGAGAGAATGTTGAGTGTACCGGTGCTTATAAAGGCTCTCTCAGTTTATCCTATATAATTTTGCTTATCGGTGTTATCTTTCGTGGTAATCTTTGCGTTGTAAACGAGGCCGCTATTGAGGCACTTATTTTCAGCACTTATTACACGCTCTGCTGTATGGCATTGAGCACTATCACATTCAGTAAAGACAAATAATAAATATGTTTTATAATTATTCATTTACTTATTCATATGCTATTTTTCAGGTATTTGAAGGAAACTTTGATTGCAACAACATTGTATACAGTGATATAGACCCTCCAATTCAAGCACGATATTTCTCATTAGCACCATTTCAATCTGAAACTGTTGATCATGGCTTAAGAGTGGAAGTGTATACATGTCACAGCACGGTAAAGGAAGGTAATACAATTGAAACATGAGAAAGCGAGCAGTTTTTGCCAAGGAAGTGCCATTTTCATAGGTAGCAATTTGGCATCGTGCTGGCAATTTTGGGGTATAAAATTCTTACTCTTGGCTAGCTGCTGCGAAATTTCCGGCTTCCATCGGTGAATGCAGACATTTTGTGCTTTGGGGTGCCCAGAACGCTGCTCTGACGTGCCCAATTGGCATAAAAACTTCTCAGCAATTCCATTTATGGCAAGTTTAGGGAATCATTTCCATTTCCAGCGAAACCTACAATTTTGGGGTGCTAGTAATATTGTAAAAATGGCACATCATGTCTTTATATAATTTTAAACTGTGTGAAGGTCAATATTATCCTAGCCCGTATAGTTCGTGCTAAGAATCATTCATGCTTAGTAAAGTAAGCTTAGATACGGGAGTTAAGCGAGTTATTTAATGATTTAAAAAGGATGTCAATATGCTGAGCATGTTTTCCGCTACATGAAAATGTCGAACAAGAAATATTTTTGAGATTTTCACATAATTGAAAATTAATTCGTTTTATATGCCAGATTTTCAAACATGGCTACCTTAAACTAGAGAAATCCTTCTTTGCTATAATGAAAATTAAAGTAATTCAAAAATTTTATTTTTCGTTGGAGAAGATTTAATACACCAATTAATCATAGGAATTCCCAGAACAAAACACTCAAAGTGAATTTCATATCCTTCTCGGTTATAGGTTTTTAAATGTTCAAATTGAGTCAAGATATACATGGAATATGGAAAACAATCCGATTACTGATCAAAATAAACATTTTCGATTGCAATAAGTATTGCTGACAGCTATTAAACTGTCACCCACAGAATGTTAACATGTTCTCAAATTTCCAAAAAAAATCTAAGAAATTTGAAGGATTCATTTTATGTCTGCAACCATTCTCTCTATTATTCAGTCGATATGAAATATATATGGAACCTGAGTATACACACCAAGCTTACGTATCCCTTATGTCTCCATCATATTTTTCTTGATCAAACTCTTGCCTTTTATTGTACAGTTCAGCCATCAATCCAATGGCAACTAACTCCCCTAAAAGGGGACAAAGATAATTTAGTGCTGGATCAATTACCATTGGCAGAGCCATCTACTTATCAATTTCGTTGTCAACAATGTATTCATTCAAATTGTGAGAACCCCATGCGGCATGGTGGTTTGATATTTGTCGGAGAAGAAGATGGTAAGATATATATTATAGGAAAATGTATCGGGACAGACATTGGGATCTAAATCGCGACAGATATCGGAGCATAAACGGGCCTATGTCAAGAAATATATCCATTTGTCTACTTTGTTGTCTGCAGTTTCTATGTCATCAATCATGTAGCATATTTTAGTTAAATTTCCTTCCACAGTCAAATCACAAATTTACTTATTGAAAGAGTCCAATCTATCGGTCTTTCCAACTTTTCACATTAGCGGATGTTTAGAACTGTATGTCTCCATCAAGATAATGCAAAGATTTGTTATCGTCTAGATCTGCTGTTTCTTGGATTACAATAGACAGCTAATGTTAATCAGCATGAATGAATCAATGTCAGCAGCTTACATTTAACAAATGAAGTACATTGTTAAGTCTTATTATATATGTACTCTAAATTAGCTCTTTAAATATAATTGGAAGTAATTTCTTTATTTTTGAAATCTCTGGGCCATTTACTATTATTGCTACTCTTTTAACCTAAACTTCCAAGCAAGAGCAGATTGGAGTTTAATTTAAATACCTATTATCATTGAAATTCAATTAAACAGAATCACCTCAGGTTTTGTTCTTGGACAAGGAAGGCGAGGTGGACAGAAACAAAAAAAGTTTTGTATACCCTATCAAAATGGGTGAAACTATGCATTTGGTGGTAAGCATTTAATATTATTCTGTTATTGTAATAACCTAATATAGCGCACATGGGCTGCCTCGGCAGGCATGCACTAGTTTTGAAGTGAATTCAAGATTGGTGTAACTAGCCCGGTAACTAGAATATTAGAAGTAATTAAGTATACATATATTGAGCTCTGTATTTAGCATTTAATTGGAAACCACATAATAATTTGCAGTAGTTTTTCCTGGAATCGCAATTAAATTATTTCGAAAACAGTCAAGCTGAAAGCCCCCCGCCCACTTTGAAAATGCCGTTTCTATATCGAAATTTAGATCACAATTAGCTTGAAATTGCTCAGCTACTTTAAAATTTTCTTACTGATTAAGCTTTTTGTTATCTGTATTTCCAGTTTAAATTAATGCTATTATTGTTTACAATCCCGGTTTCACCTGTACATCAGAGACTGTTATGAATAATATATACCCGATACTGCACTAAGTGGGGGGGATTCCTATAGAATGGTGAAGCCTATAAAAATCGCATGAATGATGTGAATGGTCATGTGAATGAAAAGGCTATTAATTTTCTATATATGTGAGCATGAACTTTGGTGTATACTTAATGGAATACTTATCCTCTTGTTTAATACTGATGTCGGTTTGTATATATATTAGAATTACTTGATTGTATAGTCATTTTGACAAACATCTGGAGGTTCGATAAATCAGGCATGGAATTATTCAGTAGCATCTTATTATGATTTTATAGATCACTTATATAGTATTACTGTAGTCAGTGAGTACTGGTTTAACATCATTATCAGAACCATATTATTGAGGATATAAATGCAACTTTCAAATTAATTATCCAACAAATGTGCTGGATTGGATTTGTCCATATAGTACGTAATAGCTGATTAGATTAATACCAAATTTCAACCATCAACATGGTATATATTTCGACAGTGATAAAGTTGTGCATAAATACTACTCTACTATGGTTCAGAGTATGGAATGAAGTTTGTCTATAAATTATGGTTTCTGTTAACATTGGTAAGAAGACTGGAAGTCCTCTATCATTGCCCTCCCTGAATGTCCATATGCGTCGTCTTAATCAGAAAATGATGCAATGATTTCACGATATAGCAGACAAATCGTGAATGATACATTATGATTTAATGCGAGAAATTCATTTTCTTTAGGCGTTTTCAACAAATATCAAGAAATCAGGGTGCTTGATATGGTTGAAAAATAACAGAAATCTGGAAAATGAAAAACGTTTTCATTGCGAACGTAACAAGACCCTTCTTCACTGCTGGAAGAAAGTAGATAAATTTGATCAAGGATTATACACAGCAGTCTTAACATTTGATTACACTATTCATGACAGCATTAATGTTAGTGTTATTACTGAAGGTAAGCATCAGTGTCGACAATTTAAAATTTCATGTTATTGGATTGTTGAAAATGAACCACTTGGACCTAGCGTCGCAGATCTAAAACGGTAGGTTTTTCGGGAATCCTAGAAATCCACATAAAAGCGTTCATAAAAAATATCTAAAATTAAGCTTTATCCCATGATTCACGGTGAAAGCCGTCTTGACATTTTGAGAACTGCAGATGTGAGCGTTATGGTTCTTGATTGGTTTGTTTCCCAATGAATTTGCGACTCCATGGAAGCATGACGAAAATACGAAACATAGAAGTGGGTTCTGATCGTAAACAGATTTGTAAATTCGTTGTTGGCGAGATCCACGATAAAATTTGACTAAAAAATGACTCAGGAAAGTATTTATCGTATTGTTATGAACAGCTTTTATTTGAATTTCAAGTTTCCCTGAACCATTTTACATCTGTGGTGCTCGGTTTAGCTGCCTCCATTCACTTGTTGTGCAATGGGAAATCTTCAAGTAATTTAAAGTTGGTGTAAACTACCTTCAAAGAGGTGCTTTAGGCCAAATCTCGCTGAGGAAAAAGGACTGCATCTAGCTTTATGACGTAAAACTGAAAACGAAATTTATTTTTTTAGTGGAGAAACGTATAGGACTGTCACGCGAAATTTTTCTTACTTTAACACAGCTCGGTAACCTGGCACGCAATTTTATTCTCGGCAAGGTTGAAGTCAAAACCATATATATATATTCAGAACATATCAAGGATCTGCTACGATTAATTCTTGCAATTTGATTGGTTAACGCCAATAACGCCATTTCACCGTAGCCGAGCTTGACCTCGTCGATTTCAAGAAATTTATGAAAATACCAAGCAACCGATAATTATTTAAATATGGCATTATAAACGGCAAGTAATTAAAAGTAAAAAGCAAATACAGTGAGTATTTGTAGAGTCATATACAATTTAATATTCTTTTGTTGTTCAAAATAAATCAAATGGCTTGCAGGAGAAATATCTGAGCCAGTAAACAAACATGTTTAAAGTGTATAGAAATATTTTGCACAGATTAACAATTTAAAGCAATTTGCATAACTTTTACTTTATTGATAATTGTGAAAACATAACATAACATAGCTTCATTTCATTAATACATCCGCTTATATTTTAATGGCCAGTTTTTGCAAGTTCCTAGATATAAGTAAAAACTAATTCCTGGCATTGAAGAATTGGAAAGAAAGCTTTCGATAAATTACCGAAACCAAAAGATATAGGCTAACAGAATCAACCGCTAAAATTTCAAATAATTAAACCATTTCTCCAAATGAAAGTTAGCAGCATTCTAAAGAGTTATCATAGCTTCAATAATCTGCTCTTTTAAATAGGCAATTGGCAAACATTTAGTCAATAAATCTTTCTATGTTTCATTTCTTTCTTCGCATTCACGGCTTTTTACGAAATTCTTCAAATTATAGGTAAGAAACATTTTCTTTCCTTTTCAAGTTTTTCCAGTCAGTTTTCCATAATGAAGAACACACATAAAAAATAGAAAATATTGTTTAAATATACGAATCCATGACTATGTAAGAAAACGATGTTAAGCATCCATTTTTTTAATTTCAAGAAGAGGAATATAAATTTCTCGATATCAATTTTTCCCTCGCAGCTTTTAGTTGATTTAAAAAAGCAAGTGTACAGCTCTCGACTTAGCTCTGATAGCACCACTCGAAGGCGAAAATTACTCGCCGAGGCGGCTCGTAATTTTCTGATGCCTTCTCGTTTTCTCCTTACGTGCCTCTCGTGGTGCTATCAGAGCATAGTTCACGGAAAGTATGAACTCTTTGTTTAATATATCTATTCATTATATTCTACAAACATTATGATGTTTAGAGTGTTTTATGGACTATGAATTAGGGCTTTAGAAAAGGCAATTGCTTTTGAGGTGACTGTCTGAGTTGATGATTTTTTGCGTGACATAAAATGACAGGAATAAAGAAACATCATCCCTTTCGACAAACCACAAGCAAACAAAATACGCATGTTTGAATCGAATTTGAGGATTACTCTACAAAGAGTTGTGCCACTGCCTTTCATCCATTAACCACAAGCACTGTTCAGTAAACGAATGATCGGGAAGAAAGTTGAACAATAATCAAAGTTGTTATAATATTTTTTATAAAATCGTGAAGGCAATTAATAAAAACAAAACTTATATAAATAGGAAGAGTAAAGGTTAATCTTTATCTCAGGTTTCTTTTTAATTCAAATATATTGCCGCAATGATAAATAATTTGACATCGAAAATGATATTGGGTAACAAAGTCCATCACTTCCCTCTTAAAACATGTGAACGTCATCCTGATTTTTTGTCATAAAGCTAGCTCCAATCTCTTTTTTTTATCAGCGAAATTTGGCTTAATTTGATGGTAATTTACACCAACAAAGAAATTCCAAATCGAAAAAAATTACTCCATTGTAATTTCAGACTCGCCAATTCATCATGTACAAAATTATCGTTTCAAAGGTTTTCCCACTTTAGGGGACAAGAGGGATCAAATGTAAAGAACATTGAACTTTTCATTATCATTTTCTGTGAAAGTAGCTGTAAAAATGTTGTAAGTTACTATATTTACTGATGCAAACATTTAATGGCCAGTTTTGACATGTAATAGACACATGCGCATATATTAAGCCATATCTAGCAATAAGCTCCCTCGGAGTTTTTCTGCGGTATTGTTTCATATTTCCCAAGAAAAACTGGGGGATCTTTTTCACTAAAATGGGTGCTGCTGGTGCTGCTATGGAGAACAATGGATTCGAGAATCACCGAGGGAGCTTCGAAGTTCTAGAAACACTAGCTATAGCTGCCTGGAACATGTAGTTGCCAGGGTAGTATCATGCGAAAGTTTCACAATGAGAGAAACTGACACATTATTTTGCCAAACCTTTATGAACATTTTGTACGTGAGACTTGACCGTGAAGTGGAGATTTCCAAGAAGTTACCTGTATTACCCTACATGATTGATATCTTTCTTCAAGGGTCTCCAGTGATAACACCAATCACACCCCAGAGAACGACTGCATGTGAATATGGTGCAAAGACATTGATAATCGAAACAATAGGCAATCCAAAACCAGAGGAAGATGGGATCACATGGTATCATGGAGATCAAAAGATCGAAGAAGACATCAGGAAATATTACACCAAAAATGAAAAACATGCATTGACAATACTGAATTATACAAGGAAAGATAGTGGAGAGTATACGGTGAAAGTGGAAAATGCTAGAGGAATATCAGAGCAGCGCTTCATCATAGACATAATCATTGGTGAGTTTTTATTAATGTATATGGTGATTTTCTAAAGTGGTTTGTTTTTCATCCGTATCTGACAGCTGAAACCACTCTTTTAATCATAATATGTATGCATGTTGGAGATTATAAAGCGAAGCTGTTGTCATACTGTTAATTCGTGTTTGATATTTTGATCACACATAGGAAGTTGTTTGAAGCAGACACACCATCATGTTTAGTGTTGTGATTGTACAAAATTTAATACTCAAAATTCGTTGAATGGACACAATTCGAGCCACCCATTGGCTAAAATTTAACACGTAATTCGATGGCATCAGTTTACAACACCGATGACGCTGATCATGCATTAGACAAATTGATCAATAAATTACTTACTTAACTTGATAATTTAACAGCCATGCAGATAAAGAAAATAATATTGACTTGAAATTTCTGGCAGACTACAAGTAAAGCACATAGGAGGCATAGAAGCTACATTTTCAAAGTGAAATCATTTTGTGTTTGGAAATATGCATAATTATTCATACTTGCGTTGCGTTGTTTTGAAGAAATGTTTTGAATGCCGTTTTAATTTAAATTTAAACTTGTGAATTCGGAACTCATTCATAATCTTATTAAATCCTGAAGTACTGCTGTAATAGGAAATGACTATAACTGTCTTAATTGTATATATATAATATTTATCTTTACTTTGATAGCAATCTTACATTTAATTCAACTTGAAGTCAGCTCTCGTTTGAAATATGTCGAGATTCAAACTTGAAATTAAAATTCACTCAGTTTTCATATTAAAAGGTTTAGAGAATTGCACGAGGTGGCTGTATAATGAACGAGAAATTGTATAATCCACGAGGCCGAATACGGCTGCTACATCAACATTGCAAGATTTCCTTCTAATGCAAAATAGAAAAGTCAAAGCCTTGTTTAAAACATATAAATATGTTGCAAAAGTGACACCACGCAGTCAAATTGTAAAATCACGGTTCCACGCAAGGAGATTTGACTTGTATGTCAGTTTCAATCCGTCTAGAGATAGCTTCTGCCTTTCAACCTTCTACAAAAATTGCAGCATTAAACGGAAGGTTTCATTCATTTTATAACAAGAAGTCTATTTTAATTTACAGTTCCTCCATTTATTTCTTCAACATCACCAATGGTTGTAGAATCAAACGAGAACGGTGAAGCACGTTTTTCAGTATTAGTTACAAATGCTCACTCGCTTCATTGGGAGCATAATGGAAAAAAACTAGCGAATAGTCACAAATATGATGTCTCAGCTCGAGAGCTAACCATTCGCAAAATCACACTGAATGACCAAGGTGTATATATGGCAGTAGCAGACGGATTAAAATGTGAAATGAGACTCAGTTACATGCTACATGTCAGTCGTAAGTATCTCAATTACATCCTAAAGGATCAAAAGATATGCAGCTTTACTGTGACCCATGTATATATGCTTTTAATTTAATGTAATTATTTCTGTTTTCCTTCATTCCTCCAAAGACACTTGTGTACACCGAGCCCAAACCATTTGTCAACAGTATAGCATTTCACGTTTATTAAAATATGTCATAGTCTTTATGCTTGTAGGATGGAAGATGAGGAATAAGGGCAACCACACACTTGCAATATATATATTCATATTTACTAAAGCGAGTGATTTTTAGCTTCCTGAGTGTTTCTCAAGTTTTTCTCGTTTAGTAATTAAGGGTTCATGCTCGGGTATCAAATTACTAGGGTTTCCAAATTAAGATTAACGAAGATTCATCACCTGAATGATCATGATATTTTAATTGAACTTGAACAAAACAACATTTCAAATTTTTTATATCAAATAGTATGATGTGACTCATCTAACCGTTAAATTAATGTTAATCGATACGACTGTACAATTGTTCTTGAACGATGGTTGAGCAGGATGAAAATTTTGATTGCATGAGCCGTGTTGTATACTTTGTGCCACAACCCCGGGGGTAACTCCCATACTGCTGCTATACGGGGACGTGCCACTTTTTTGGGTCCACATTTAAGCTTAGAAATATACATTTTGGGTAGGAAATCATAGAATATCAAACGTTTTGGGTCCCATTTCCCATTTCGATTTTCTAGAGAATTTGGGAAAAAACTGAATTTGAAAGCTGAAAACTGAAATTTGGATTTGAATTGTTACTCATAAATGGAACATCCTCGCATAGAGTCTATATGAAAGTACCCTCCCTGCAGTTTTTGGGTAGCATTTTCATGTTTTTTTATAACAATCTGGATACCTTTTGAAGGATTTTTGGGACTTTTCGGGTACTGCTCATTTTTCCAAAGTGGCACACCCCCGACAATGCGGCCCTTGGAGTTACCCCCCGGGGCCACAACTTTGCATTTGCATTTAAATTTGTCAAGTTCTTCAGCAAATTTGCTTCTATTGTTGCTATTATCATTATTATATGAATTTATTATCGCTTAAATCATGTCCAAAACTTAAATTCGATTATTTGTTTTGTTTGTTTTGGTGTTTCAAAACCATGTTTCAACCAAGGTGCTCTTCATCGTATAGGGTCTTGGTTTCAATCCCAGGCAGAAGCATTATTGGTTGATGTCAGCAAGGGCATCCGGCCATAAAGTCCACAAATTCTTCAAAACTACTGATCAATTATAAATATATTTTCTGTTACATTTCCAATGTGACAAAGAGACAGTGCTTGTCCAATTTAGATGGCTTCCTTGTTTCAGGGTTTTCTAACGTTGAAGTTATAACAATTACCTTTTTAAGCTTTTATCATCGTTTTCATTAATATCAAGATTTAGTCATTGAGCTTAAAATATCACATAACAGTACTTTATCGTAGACATTAGAAATAGACTTATAAAACGCAATTTAACACTGTATCTCTTGTTACACTACGCCCTTTTTATTGTTACGAGTTATCTTCTTACGTCAAATCTACAAACGTTACAGTTGAACTGCCCATTGAGTTGCTCATTTCAAGAAGCACAAATTGTGATGAACAAGACAAGAAATAAATATTCCCTTTTGTTTTAATCTATTATAATGACACATTGGCATTTGGTTGAATATTTTAGATCCAGCTGTAATCCACCCGTTTCCGCCAGTAGTACGTACATACGTGGGTTCCAATTTCAGCATTTCTGTACCTTATCACCTGGGCTACCCATCACCAATAATTACATGGGCAAAGATTGATGGAAATGGGATGATGCAAAGGTAAACATGATATTCCAAATTGGTTGTGCTCAATTCCCGCTTCATGCTTTAGTTAAATTTTGTTGTAAACTATTCAAAAATGTAGTTTACATTAGATGGTTCACGATCAATGTCTTCTTATGATTTTGAGAAACTGCAGCATGTGAGCTTCATTGTATTTGCTTCTTTTACTTTTCATGATTTTGTGGATCAATCAACTCTGAACCTGACGAAATCGTCGAGCAGATGCATTATAAGAGAGCTCTTAGCAATTAAAATTCACATCTGAAAATCCCAGTTGGTGGGCTCAACAATAAATTGGGATAAAACCAGAAATAGGAAAGTATTTACAGAATTTTCATGAAGACGTTCATGTGGATTTCAAGTTGCACTGGGAAACCCATAGAGGTATAAGATATAGAGCGCTAGCCACGTGACCTCCCCTGTCGCCGACTTCCGCCATTTTCTTGGAGGGAAAAACAATGGCGTCGTGACCGCTGTGGCAGCTTTGGCGGGAAAATAAATCAAACAGAAGATCAGCTGTTTTGAGTGGAGAAAATTTTACTTGTTTCGAGAATTGGTTAACACCAGTTGAATCCCCGATGGAAATTATTTTTAACTGATTATTTGAAGCATATTTATGTTTGAACAACATTTTACACGGTATTGTCGTGTGAACAAAAACTGAAATGCCCTGAAGGTAAATCAGATCACCGATAACAACTCGCAATAAATCATACTTTCAACAATTTAATTGTTCAAAATTGTCAGCAAATAGCTGTTCCCCCTAACAACCAAGAAACACTTGTCTATGCTTGATGCAACACTACCTTTTGTTGAAAATTTACGGAATAATATTCCTGTTTCTTGGTCGTGTGAGTAACATCTCCACAAAAACACTGATCAAAATTACTTGTGTTTCAAAAACTCAAAGTCTTTCCCGTAGAAAAATGAATTTATGTCACATACCAATGGTACAGTGTCTCAATTTTTCAAAAATTGAACCATGTTTCCTAAGATAGCATAAAAGTAAAAAAAAATTGGGAAAACTCCATTGACTTGTGCATTAAATGAGAAGATTTTATTTTCCAAGAAAATGGCCACCGTGGAGACATCTGCCTCCAAAGAGAAGTCACGTGGTTCGCGCTCTAGTACTTATACCTCTATGAGGAAACCTGCCGGTTGATGTAGCACTCGATCTAATATGGCCTGATGGATCAAGGTGTGATATTCTGTCAAATGGAAAAAGAACTAAATATAGATTTGGTAGAATATCAGAGTATAAAATGTGAATGTCAAGAATGTCATAAATCATAATCTTCAAAATAGTCTGTCAAAAACATCATTGATAAAAGCTGTCACAAACGAGTCCATAATATGTACCATCGACTCAATGAAATTTACTTGAAGTTATACGTTAATTAATTCAGATCCTCCTGCCTTCGGTGCCCCGAAACCTTAGGATTGGTAGGCAGCGTAGTGTCCAATATGTTGCAGATAAACATTTCACATGTTGAGTCTGTGAAACATCTGTGAGTCCGCCTGAACTAGCCTGCGTGCAGACAGACTTTTCCTTCGTATAATCCGTCTGTGATATTGCCGCCGTGTATAAGTGTTTGTACTGAATTCATATTAAACGATATTAAATAAAACTCACGTAGTTTCCTATGATTAATCAAATTTTATTTGCCAGCTCTTCATATATTTAATTATCCAATCGCAACATACTACCAAAATGTGGTAGTGGAAAGAACAATCATGGTACGCTAAATTCCGCGATAATGCACAGACGGACTATACGAAGAAAAATTATGGCTGCATGCAGTCTACCTGAATACACTGGAAGGATTATATTCCAAGTGTTGGTATTGAATGCATGTTATATAAATACTGTAGTAAATGTTTCAATTTTCAGCATTCCATACAATGACAACTCTGACCAATTGAAAGTACATGGTAATCAATTATCAATTATCGATACTAAATATGAGCATCGAGGGACATACAAAATTACGATTTTGAATGGATTATTTGAAACAAGTGCTCTTTTTGATTTGAATGTTCATGGTAAGTAAGAGATGAACCATAATTCTTGATATAAATCGATGGTTGGTAGATCTCTCATCCCTCTTACTGGTGTCAACTTTGTCAATGGTTGAGCATCTGAGTGTTGTATGCAATGTAATGTTGTATGCAATTTTTAATAACATCGAAGTATTTTTAGGTTAATCTGATCTCCAAGTAGTTACTTAGTATATTATTAAAAGATCTTGGCGTAGTTGGAGGAAAGACGTGCTCCAAACAAGTTTCAATGGCCAATTCCAAGTCTCTCTTAATGTCAAGCACTATTATAATCGGGTCTTCAATTCCAATAACCATGGATTGCGTTGAGTTGTCTTGACACTATTGCAAACCACGAGGTACAAACCCGCCAATCACGACTCGCGTTTTCTTCACATGGTTATCAATACAATTTTAATATAAAGTCAATTATACACCATTTACTATATCACATTGTTTTTTCAATTGTTAAAGTTGGATTATATACCAAACATTATTCGTTTTCTCTTTATTTATATCATTTACTTCGATAATACATACACAGGAAAATCCATGTGCTTAAATCAAGAAAAAAATTTCTTGAAATAAGTGAAATTTTGCTTGAAATAAGAATAAATGTACTTGTCCACATAGGAAGCAAATATTCCTACCCTAGAACAAATTTGCTTGTTATATTTTCTTATTTTAAGCACAAATTTACTTGAAATATTATTCTCTTTTCCAGCTTAAATTTCTTGAAATGAGCAAATTTTTGCCTAAAACAAGACCCTTTTTGCTTTCATTTCTGAAGATAGTGTGCAGTCAGAATTATTGGATTCTGGAAATAAGCATATATATGCTTGAAATAAGCAAATATTTTCTTGAAATAAGCATATATTTTCGTAAAATAAGCATATATTTTCTTGAATTAAGATAATGTTTGCTAGCGCATTTGGAACTACAAATCAAATATTCTCATCAGATTCTTGAAACAAGAACATATTTTCTTGAATTAAGATATTTTTACGATTGCTTATCAAAATGTTGCACATATAGTCTAATCAAAATATTGTCTATACAATGTTAATTATCATATTACAGCACAATATTAATTTTAGATTAGATTAAACATTTAATTTAAATCAATTACGATCTATAATAAAGTCACACTGAAACCCTGACGAGAGCCAGTGCAACAATTCAATCGTAACAGAGTAATAGTTTGGATTCATCAGCTGGTCATTGAAAAAGATCAGTCTACCATAATAATACAGAAATGTCAATAATAATTCCAGAATACAACTGCATGTATAGATAATTGTAAAATAACAATTGATGGTTTGTGAGCAGAGTGTAACATTTCTTTATCATATCAGTGTATTGATTGCTACAGTGTATTAAAGTATTGCTCGTCAATTTTGAGATCCAGGATTTTCACTCTGAAAAACAAATGCATATAACATTGATTAGATAAGTAATAACAGATTAAATCTACATTAAGTTGAAAGTGACAACTAGCAAAACACAATGAAATTAGTTGCGGGCAACGCCGGTGAAAGTTTAAGAAAAGTATGTTGTGGACAATGTGCCAATGTAGACGATATTACGTTGCTTGGTCATAAAAAAATAGAAAATTAATTACTATTGTTCTGATGATGTGTGAACAGAAGTAAAATAAAAACATGCAGATTTTATTCTAAGTTTCAAAAGAAGTAGGATACATCCTAATTTATCAAATTAAAATTGTCACGAACCCTCAGTCAATATCACATATTATATTATGATACAATGCCTTATATAGAGCAATATATCTTAAATCAGTAGCAAAAATGCAGTCAAATTCCAAAACCATTATTCTCTGCTATGTATGTTGTTGTGTATGTTTTATCAGAAAATATTGATAGCGGTTCATAGACCTTCTGGCCCATGAAGTCCTATGAGCTGCTGACAGCAGCTGCACCTAAATTACACTCTTACATCATAACTGTTTACTTAGGAACAAAAGAAACAATCATAGCAAAAACAATCTCAAGAAAGCTTGTATACATATCTATGTAAATTTATGATTAACAATGCAACATTCTATGCATTATGTTAATCATGCGATACACTATTTTTCAACAATAATAATACAGACAATGCACAATATTAACGGCAATACTCACGATACCCATCACTAGGCCTACTGACTGTTCTGGAACAGTGATGTGAGAAAATTTGAATATTTTCGCATTTGATAAAAATTTTAACCTAATAACAACAATTAAGTAGGCTGTACTTTTGATTTTAAAGGATTGGAACATAATCAAATAAATCCCTGTCAATATCATAATTTTTCAAAAAAACATTTTTCAATTCCCATGCTAGACTGTGCAGATACACACTGGTATACAAGAATAAGCAGAAAAGATATATGGATATGTTTATAAAACATTCAAATAAAATTACAGCAGTTTATTATATTCTTGAACAAAATTTGATTGATAAGAAAACTTTTCAATTTCGGATTATTATTTAGCCGTAAATATTCTACAACACAATGGAATTGCAAGCGCAATTCCGATAACTGAAATCCCCGCACATATGCAACCTGGCTTTTAAAATCTATTGACTATTTTGTAGTCATGTCTTTTTTAAACAATTTCAGGTATGCGCAAATTTGGATAACTGCAATGAAAATTGTTGACAATTTTGACTAGCATAGCGGGTTCCACTGTACTCTGTGGGATTAAAAAATGAAGTTGTTTCAAATTAGTATTTAGTAGTTCATGGTTACAGTGACCAGGAAGAAAAACACCGGCAGTCGTAACAAGATTAATTTTGATAACCTCAAATGTACACAGTTGACACAGTAGGAATGGATGTTTTTTAACAGTTTGTATGATTTCATATTATTTTTTTGACATGGAGGTAATATTACTTCCAGACGTAATATTATTTCTGTATAAAAACTTCAAGTGTTAGGTCAATTGTTACAAATGAAGAAGGAAAGCCATAATTTCACTAAATCATTGCAAAACACATGTATTGCATTGACTCTGGGTTGTTATTTCCAAACACATGTACAGTTTTCTGATAATAAAAAAGAGAATTGTTGTGAATCGAAAAGACAGACCATTAGTAATGTATGAAAATCAATTATAGGCTATTCCTATTTCGTAAAATCCAGGCAACGTAGAACATCATTCCCTGTATTTTTATCTGTAGGCCTATTATGAGACATTTAACAATAAAACAGTAATAGGCTTAACATCTATCTCAATGTAGAATTCAGGATATCTGATTTAAGCGAAAATTTGTAAAAAAAGAGAATCTGATTAGAATTCTATAGGCTATGGATACTAGACTGGTCCAAAAAACTTGAAAGTTTGAAATGTTATCGGGCCCATCGATTTTCTTGTTCAGAATGCTTTGAAAATAAGTTGTGCACAAATTTTATTGTAATTTGACATTGAGAAATGGGGTCCCAAGGCCCCTCTAGATTAATACGTAAAGCTAATGGGGAAAACGTTGATATTTTGCAAACGCAAATACGTCATCTTTGTGAAAACATGTTCTAAATTTTGCTTACATGGCTGTGGAGGTAATGATCTGAACAATCTGAATTTATTAATTTAAATGTTTGAATCTTTATCATTGCCTTAAAACTATGGGGTTGAATACGATGCATAAAAAAATGTGGCTTCCGCTGTGAAAAAGGATTAATCTATAAGTGTCTGCTGTGTGCTGTCAATCTTTCAATCTAAAAATTTTTCTGTGAAAGGTGTCGCCGTCGTTGATATCGTAGTTTGAAGAAAGTTTGTAACTCGAGAAGGTCATTCTGTTGAACGATGGCTGTTTTATAGACACAATATGTCGTTAACTTGTTATTGAAATGTTCATTCTTGCTACGGCCGCTTTACTCAGATAGCAGAAATATTACTCAGAAAGCTGTTCATTTTGTTTAACTCAGTTAAAATTTATAACAGAACTAGCTAGTAGTAGTAGTAGTAGTTTTGTTTATTAATGACATTTAAACGCCATTTGGGAAATAAAACTTCGGAAACAAAGCCTTTGACATTGTTCAACTTGATCTACGGAGGTAATTACTTGAATCTCAAAATGTTTGAAAACTTTTAAAGAGCTATATCCCTTGCTACGTGACAAAGAAATAATTCGATGTCTTCATAAATTCAAGCTTGAACATTTTACTGCTCACATGTAACTTCCGAAAATGTATTCGTAAAATTCTTCGTGGATTACTGAACTTTATCATCGTTCGACGTTTGGAACAGTTGATCGCTCGAGCTTCATCGTTCTCTGTGGCCCAAAATTTATTAGATGTTTTATAAATTCGAATATAAATTAATGAAAATATACTTATAAAACTTATAACTTATAACTATAAACTTATAAAACTTATAGAAAATGTACATAACACAAAAAAAATTCATTTATCTCGCAATATGAATATGAATATAAATAGGAATCGACATACGAATATATGCGATATCTTTGTTTGATTTCCAACGTTTTATTCAAAACTTTATTTAAACTTTATTAGATATTCTGTTTATCTAAATAATAGCGACGTAACAATAATGAATATCTCAATAACAACATCAATATGATCTGAATCTATAAAACATTCAACAGAATGACCTTCTCGAGTTACAAACTTGCGATATCAATGGCGGTGACACCTTTCACGGAAATATTTTTTAGATTGACAGATTGACAGCAGACACTTATAGATTAATCCTTTTTTACAGCAGAAGCCACGTTTTTTTATGCATCGTATTCAACCCCATAGTTTTAAGGCAATGATAAAGATTCAAACATTTAAATTAATAAATTCAGATTATTCAGATCATTACCTCCACGGCCATGTGAGCAAATTTTAGAATATGTTTTCAAAAAGATGACGTATTAGCGTTTGAAAAATATCAGCATTTTCCCCATTAACTTTACGTATTAATCTAGAGGGGCCTTGGGACCCCATTTCCCAATGTCAAATTACAATAAAATGTGTGCACAACTTATTTTCAAAGCATTCTGAACAAGAAAATCGATGGGCACGATAACATTTCAAACTTTCATGTTTTTTGGACCAGTCTAGTGGGTACATAATCTTTTGCGATTTCAGAAGCTTTGGAATCCTGAAATGGAGTGAAAGAGGGTTTTGTTATCAAATCTCTTTTTACAAAAAAAATGAGAAATGCAATTTTCAATTTCCGAAATAACTACTTGGAAGTTTAGGAATCCCGAATTACAAACGTAGTACAGTTAAATATATACCATGCCTACCTATTTTTAATTGGGTTGCATAGTCAGGCAAATGTTGACAAAACAATAGCCATGAATGTTTTTCAAATTCCCATGCAGCAAATTCCTATAGTTTGTATAAAAAAACACAACAAACAAGTTAAGATAATAAACCTATGCAGACAGTAGAATATCAAGATGCAAATCGTAGGAGAATATGTGATGTTTTGACAAGGACTATAGGTTTAGAGGCTGAGAACTCTTCAGATAGAATGTATTACAACTAATGATTACAATAAATCAGATATGTTTTGAAAAATATCAGCAACACCAATTAGGAATAGCTATTACAGAACGATTCAGTATAGCCTCAATTCAATACAGAAAATGTCTAAGCTCATATAATAATCTGCTTTGTAGCTGTAAGTGGATCACAAACTGCGCGTAAGTGCGTCACATCGTAACTTCCTTGCTTTTTCCAAGTTGAATAAAGGTATTTAATAAATTCGATTGTGTTTTCAAGATATCATGTCTAAATAAAACGATGACCAGGATATTTTATGTTTTTCAGTCTGATTGGGGAACATGGCAGATTGCAGTAAGTGGGTTACGGCTTGTAAACTCATTCTAATCTACTTGATTTTTCATATCTGTTAAATTATTTTGAATAATAATGTCCCCCTTATCATTTTAAACAACTGGTAACAAAAATGAAGCCAAATGTTAAAAGAATTTAAAAGCCCTGAAAGAAAACACTCTCAGCCTTGTAAGTGGGTCACGATGGAATTGCAATAGGCTAGAAACAAACTTGAGCCAAACATAACCTTTGCAGCACATAATTAATACTTTTTTACTGTCAGATATAAACATAAGAAAACTTTAAATGCTTGGAAAGTATAGAAATATAACAAGCATATTACATTAGCCCAATTCGAACAGTCAGGCTGAGATAGTCTGCTGATCTGAACTGATTGGTCGACAAAAATATCAGGAATCTTATGATTTTTTGAAAAGAAATTCGAAGCTGGGGTAGCTTACAAAATAGACATAACCTACTTGCCAATACCGCAGCATATCTTTAATAACGATATGTTTATTTATCTAGAAGGCCTGTTATCCTATGCTTTCGAATTAAGATGGTGGATTAGCTAGCAATGATATCTTCCAAGTTCAATAGCCTAGTATAGTATTGCAGCAGTGCCATAGCAGCAACATAAGTCTTGTTGATATAAAGAAGCAATTGAAAGAAAACAGCAAATAAACTTACCTATAACATGTCCAATTCTCAGAAAAATGGATGAGAGAGAGTACGATGTCGTAAAATACGTATTGACCATGACCGCCAAAACATTTCACCGAATCTCGCATGTTCAGAGCAAGTAGAAAAACAAACCATATTTCGTTTTGAACGGTAAAGTTAAAGAATTCGTTCCAGTGATAAGTTGTTGTGATATCGCAGTACATCATTTTATTACTTTCATCGTAGGCTAAACGTTCCTTATGTATCGGGGAAACAAATACTTGTAGTTGAATTCAGTTTGTAAAACCGTGAAAAATCGTAAACTGACTGAGCTTTTCGTTTTCACACTTTTTCAAATTGGGGTCTGGATGCAAGAACGTTCGGGATTGGCTGTAAAGAAACTTCAGGAGGTGCCGAATATCGAGCAGCCTGCATGCAGACCAAAAATACAATTCAGTGTTCCCTTTACGTCTGCGTGTAGGCTCAATACCGTCATAGCGATTTTTAGACTTCACGAATATTATAAAATGCCTATAGAAAGCTTCCCAATATTTTCCATGTCAGAGACATTGTGGAAATTATCCCGAATGGGTTCGAATAAATTATTTTGTGACGTATTGATTTGTTTATAAGAAACAGGCATTGTTTAATATAAAATCTATACACATAGCACATAATTGGAATTTCAGCTAATCATTAAATTTTATCAACATAAATCATATTATCTATTTCATATAGGCTAAACTAACAAACCACCATGAGTAATTTTGCTAAATATTGTTGAGTAGTTTTGAATTTATGAGCAAATACCATTGTCAATTATCATGTTGATATTAACAAAATCAGTACCCTTAGCATAATTGGAATTTCAGCTAATTATTGAATTTTTTCAAAATAAATCATATTTTCTATTTCACATAAGCTAAACTAACTACCATGAGTAATTTTGTCAAATAATATGGAGAAGCTTTGAATTTATTAACAATTAGCAGTGTGAATTATCGTGTTGATATTAACTAAATCGATACCCTTAACATAATTGGAATTTCAAGTAATCATTAAATTTTTTCAACAACAATCATATTATCTATTTCACATAGGCTAAACTAACTACCATAAGCAATTTCGCTGAATAATGTTGAGAATTTTTGAATTTATTAGCAAATAGCATTGTGAATTATCGTGTTGATATTAACAAAATCAGTACCTTAGCATAATTGGAATTTCAGCTAATTATTTAAATTTTTCAAAATAAATCATATTTTCTATTTCACATAAGCTAAACTAACTACCATGAGTAATTTTGTCAAATAATATTGAGAATCTTTGAATTTATTAGCAAATAGCAGTTTGAATTATCGTGTTGATATTAACTGAATTGATACCCTTACCATAATTGGAATTTCAGCTAATTATTTATTTTTTTCAACTTCAATCATATTATCTATTTCACATAGGCTAAACTAACTACCATAAGCAGTTTCGCTGAATAATGTTGAGAAGCTTTGAATTTATTAGCAATTATCATTGTGAATTATTGTGATGATATTAACAAAATCAGTACCATTACCATAGTTGGAATTTCAGCTAATTATTGAATTTTTTCAAACTAAATCATATTATCTATTTTACATAAGCTAAACTAACTGCCATGAGTAGTTTTGACAAATAATATTGAGAAGCTTTGAATTTATTAGCAAATAGCATTGTGAATTATCATGTTGATATTAACAAAATCAGTACCCTTAGCATAATTGGAATTTCAGCTAATTATTGAATTTTTTTAAATAAATCATATTTTCTATTTCACATAAGCTAAACTAACTGCCATGAGTAGTTTTGACAAATAATCTTGAGAAGCTTTGAATTTATTAGCAAATAGCATTGTGAATTATCATGTTGATATTAACAAAATCAGTACCCTTAGCATAATTGGAATTTCAGCTAATTATTGAATTTTTTTAAATAAATCATATTTTCTATTTCACATAAGCTAAACTAACTACCATGAGTAATTTTGTCAAACAATATTGAGAATTTTTGTATTTATTAGCAAATAGCATTGTGAAATATCGAGTTAATATTTACAAAATCAGTACCCTTAGCATAATTGCAATTTCAGCTAATTATTGAATATTTTCAAAATAAATCAAATTTTCTATTTCACATAAGCTAAAATAACTGCCATGAGTAATTTTGTCAAATAATATTGAGAAGCTTTGAATTTATTAGCAAATAGCAGTTTGAATTGTTGTGTTGATATTAACTGAATCGATACCCTTAACATAATTGGAATTTCAGCTAATCATTAAATTTTTTCAACATCAATCATATTATCTATTTCACCTAGGCTAAACTAACTACCATAAGCAATTTCGCTGAATAATGTTGAGAATTTTTGAATTTATTAGCAAATAGCATTGTGAATTATCGTGTTGATATTAACAAAATCAGTACCCTTACCATAATTGGAATTTCAGCTAATTATTTATTTTTTTCAAAATAAATCATATTTTCTATTTCACTTAAGCTAAACTAACTACCATGAGTAATTTTGTCAAACAATCTTGAGAAGCTTTGAATTTATTAGCAAATAACATTGTGAAATATCGAGTTAATATTTACAAAATCAGTACCCTTAGCATAATTGGAATTTCAGCTAATTATTGAATATTTTCAAAATAAATCAAATTTTCTATTTCACATAAGCTAAAATAACTGCCATGAGTAATTTTGTCAAACAATCTTGAGAAGCTTTGAATTTATTAGCAAATAGCAGTTTCAATTGTTGTGTTGATCTAAACTGAATCGATACCCTTACCATAATTGGAATTTCAGCTAATTATTTAATTTTTTCAAAATAAATCATATTATCTATTTCACCTAGGCTAAACTAACTACCATAAGCAATTTCGCTGAATAATGTTGAGAATTTTTGAATTTATTAGCAAATAGCAGTTTGAATTATCGTGTTGATATTAACTGAATTGATACCCTTACCATAATTGGAATTTCAGCTAATTATTTAATTTTTTCAAAATAAATCATATTTTCTATATCACTTAAGCTAAACTAACTACCTTGAGTAATTTTGTCAAACAATATTGAGAATTTTTGAATTTATTAGCAAATAACATTGTGAATTATCGTGTTGATATTAACAGAATCAGTACCCTTAGCATAATTGGAATTTCAGCTAATTATTTAATTTTTTCAAAATAAATCATATTTTCTATTTCACTTAAGCTAAACTAACTACCATGAGTAATTTTGTCAAACAATCTTGAGAAGCTTTGAATTTATTAGCAAATAACATTGTGAATTATCGTGTTGATATTAACAGAATCAGTACCCTTAGCATAATTGGAATTTCAGCTAATTATTTAATTTTTTCAAAATAAATCATATTTTCTATTTCACTTAAGCTAAACTAACTACCATGAGTAATTTTGTCAAACAATCTTGAGAAGCTTTGAATTTATTAGCAAATAACATTGTGAATTATCGTGTTGATATTAACAAAATCAGTACCCTTAGCATAATTGGAATTTCACCTAATTATTGAATTTTTTCAAAATAAATTATATTTTGTAATTTTTTCAAACAATATTGAGAATTTTTGAATTTATTAGTAAATAACATTATGAATTATTGTGTTGATATTAACAAAATCAGTCACCCTCAGCATAATTAGAACTTCAGCTGATCATTAAATTTTTTAACATAAGTTATATTATCTATTTCACATACGCTAACTACAATGAGTAGTTTTGTTAAATAATTTTTAAAAGTTTTGATTTTATGAGCAAAAAGCATTGTGAATTTTCGTGATGATATTTTGTGAACTATTCTGGATTGCTAGATTAATTTGGGCTAAATCTGTTATCTAAGACGTGACGTAAGATTATAGAAATTTCAATCAATTATAAAAGTTTGCTGTATATTATAATTTCTACTTCAAGATCCATTATCTAACTGTTAAACAGTGTATAATATTGAATTTATGAGCCAAGAGCACAAAACAGTATTAATTTATAGGGCTAATTCTAACAGAATTGATACTCTATACTTTTATAAATCAAATACATGACAACAAGCAAATTTAAACTAGGCTAGCAAATTTCAATAATTCAAGCAATTTTAGTCTAGCGTAGAAAAATTTTCTTGATTCAAGAAAATATATTCTTTATGAAATATTCACACCACTTATTTTCTTGTTTTAAGAAAATGTGTTGCTTAAAACAAGAATAAAAGCCTACCCTAGCAAATGGATTTTCCTGTGTACATTGTTTTAAATTTATTTCCCAAGGAAACCCATATGCTATTCCACAGCAGAAGGAGCAGAAGGTTCAAGTTGGCAAGTCAGTTGACATAAGCGTATTCTACGGAGGAAAACCATTGCCAGAGATATCATGGTATCTAGGTTCAAAGAAAGTAGCAACAGAAGGCAAGGAGTTTTATGTAGATGAGTCTTTATCAACAATGGTAATCCAAGAAGCAAAACTAGAAGATAGTGCTCATTATAAAGTAGTAGCTAAATCTACTCAAGGGCAAAGCGAGGCACTTCTTAATTTGGAAGTTATCAAAGTTGAAGGTAAATACAACGAGGGTTTAGATTTATCATAATAACCTGGGCAAAATCTAACTTATCCAGTTTGAAATTTGATGGCGTTTTATAAGATATATCTTATAATGTACAATTACATGTATATAGGTTTCACCTCAAAACTTGATAGAGTTGAGACGAAGCTCATACGACAAAATTTGGGATTAACATGAGGTGATAAGCATGAAACGGTGAAACGGAAAGGTTAGATCACACCCCAAACGAGATCGTTTGATACTTCCGTCTGTCTGCATCACTTTAATTTCGATGAAAGTCCAAATACATCAACTTTAATCAAATACAAATTCCTTGAATGTTCACTAGGCAGTTTTTTATTGTTAAGTAAAGAGGTTCAAAATAGCAACAGCCATCAGTCAAACCATGGTCAAACCAATAGGAACGTCTTGGGAATTTCTACAAGGAAAAAATTGTATCAGGTTTATAACGGTAATACAATGAAATATTCCTTGCTATGAATTACATTTTCAGAGATCATCGATGCCGCCAACACTAACCAGCTGCAATCAATGGCAAGTTTAATAGTTGGAGTGGCAATATGTATCATACTAGGAGCTTTCATCATTGTTAACAGTGTTTTCTCGTATAAACAAAGTAAAAATTCAGAAGACAATGACATGGAATTGGCAAAATCAGAAAGCGGTGAAAGTGACAGCTCCGATGAAGACAGTGAGGCAACAGATAAAACAGAAATAAGTCAAGGAGAAGACACTGATTTTGATTTCAATGATGATAATCAATTTGGAAACGAAGAACATTTATTTTCTAAACAAAGCACGTCCAATGAGTCACAATTTTGTTACGGTGATGGAAGCTCAACAACAATGAAAGCCTATCGAGAAGAAACAGAAAGAACACTAGTAGCAGTTCCAATTGGTGGCGTGGAGGAAGAGGCAGAAGATTACGAAGGAGGAAGCTCAAGTGAACCAAATGATACAGGCGACGAGGAAGCAGACACTGCAGATGATAATGATGAAGAATCAGAAAATGGAAACGAGGATCATTCCCATGGATTGGCGAAATCAGGAAGAGATTCTGATGACAGCCAAGAAAGCGATTCTGATGACAGCGAAGAAAGCTCTTCTTCATAGACATGCAAGAAAATGTTCAACAAGTAAATGATATAAAAATTTCCTATAAATTTAAATTTAATGAAAAATTTGTGATATAAATAATGCAATATTAATACTGAATATTTTGACTTGTGAATTTAGTGCTTTTATAGTGACGTATATATTAATAAAGATATATTCGAAATTCTAAAAATAGACGATTCTCTTTCTAACGCATTGTCATAAAATGCTTGTGTAGTAATGCTATCAAATGCAAGCTATATATGACCTGTTGAACAGGAAATTATATAAACCTACAAATTTTGGTGATATTCCCTATCTGATGCTTAAGTCTGAGTTTCATTTTCTTCATCTTCGTCTTCTTCGATGGCACCATAACGATTACGTGACTGGCTCTTTGAATCTGATGGACGGAATTTAACAACTTTATGTGGTCGTTTCATCGGGGAAATTCCAGAGTCACTTTCTGCTTCTGATGTAACATCGCCATCTTGTAAAGCACGGCGCACAGGGCGGATAACACGTCTCTTCAGCAGTGGACTCAATTCGTCATATTCAGCCGATGAAAACAATGCTGTGCGTTCTTCATTTTCTGTCCAATGCACAATCATACTTTCCACAGCTTCTTGGTATGCCTGAAACAACAGCAAATAATTAAATATAAACGTGGTGCCTGTAGTGACGGAGGCCGGGGTTCGATTCTTTGTCGGTGCATATATCTTGTCTGTATATGTCTGTAGATGTGTTGTTAAAATTTGGTCAAGGTGTAAATGTGCGAAAACAGAAACGTTATATTGAAAGAGACAATGCAGTGCCAATTATCAAACATTGTCAAATCAAACATCAAGTAAAATGACACGAGTACACTCTCTACAAGCATATTTTAAAATATTGTCCTTTTAGCTTCTATAAGTTATAAGTTCATAACAAACGTGCTAATGTGATGCAAATATGTATTACGAAATGCGGACATGATAATGTTGTTCAAACGGCTTTGCTACTATATAGTGTCTGATTGTGTGCTTAGATACAGAATATCAAATTTCCTGCAAATACTAAATTGACCTAATTCATAGTGTACTTTCATAGTGCAAACCATTGATATTAAATATCTCATATATAGAAGCAATCACACAGTAGGCTAAGCAATACGGCATACCTTTCTACCTTTCTCACGAATGAAGAAAGGCATTAAAAAGCGACGATCAAATCTACGCCAGCCACGGATAAAACTCATTGGAGATTTTGCTTTCCGTTCTTTATACTTGAACATAATATCATCAGCTTGAGAAGGACCAACGACTTTACCCTAAAGAAGCAACGCATATTAATATCAATGGTAAGTTTTTTTGAAGTTTTTGTTGCTTCCAATTGGCAACGTGTAATCCGAGTCTCCGAGTAATAATAATCTGAGTCTCCAAGGTTTGAAGACCGACGTGGTAGGAATCTGTTTTACTAATTTTTCAATTTTCATAATAAAGATTATCACATTAACAGAAGCAGAGCTACCAACTTCATTAGATAGAAAAGATGCAAATATTATAAAAAGGACAATGAATTACAGATAACTTTTCATGTCGTCAATCGATGACCTCTAAAATTGTGAATACTAAATTATGAAATATAAATTTGAAGTTTTAAGAAATTGTAGCGATAGATTCGTAATATGACAGATGACAATATTACTGAAAATTTGACAGAATTTCATCCAGAAAAGTCACAATACGGCAATGCTCTGTTTGTTTGCACAGCATTGCTTTATAGGTGATACTGTATCTTCAAAATAAGTTTTATAATCCTTACGCATTGTACAGTGTAAAACAGTGGTAGAGGTATAATGGTCTGATTTGAGCATAAATGCAGTAGATCCACAGGGTTACATAAATTCTAACAGCGCGGAAATTAGGGTCTGCAGAGAGACAGCAAAATTCAAAGGAAATCAAAAAATTTTGAATTTACAATTATCTCGAAAAGTACTCAGGTTGGATGATCATTGATCGACTTACATGTGTCTTTCATTATGTTCCTATGATTAAACAGTTAGAAAGGTTTGTTGGTATGTACACTTCTAATAAAATAAACACCAGATATAGAATACATTTCAGTACTCACCAGACCATGAGATTTACCAACGAATGATCTTGCTTTTGGTTTATCTGCCTGAACTTTGAAAAGCTAAAAGGCCAATAGAAAATGATGATTTTAGATAAATTCAATGACAAAAGAAGCGCATGTAAATTTAGAAAATTATTTTGGATAGACATAATGCCTCCCTTTAGTAACAACGAAAGAGATTTGAGCGCCATAATTAAAAATTAAAAATAAGTGTCAATTGCTGTACAGAACCGAGAATAATAATAATTTTATGATTAAGAAGTAGGCCCTGTTTACAAGGATGGTGTGTTACCCAGGTCTATTGTTTATGCGTACTTTTTTTAAATCAAAGCGAGAAAGTTGTCTCGCCCACCCTGAGTAACTCGCCTTTGATTGTATTATAATTTTGAACACATTATGACTGACTATATGACTTATGACCCTATAAATCTTACCTTGACCATTGGTAATGTTAAAGATCCAAGAACAACGTTTGTAAATACAGTAATAGCAAGCGTTGTAGTTATAATCATTGCTTTTGCCTTTTCATTTGACAATGGTAGATAGAGACTTTGCGCATAAGCAACAGCACCTCGCAGACCTTTGATAAGAAACATAAAATAGCTATGTTTGTTAAATGACAAATATTAATGATCAGCATCTGGACAATGGGACAAAACCAGAGCCATCTATTTACAAGAGTTGGCAGGGGACACGGGAGGGAGGCTAAAGAAATGTCGACATCGCAGATAACCTGCACAGATCTCGGTCATTTTCAGGCAAAGTTCATGTCGCCTCCGATGAATGACAGTACCTGAGAAATGACAGTAGTACATTAACCATCAGGTGATACATACATCCCCTCTCCTTTAATAAAGAAGTGTTGATTACATGGATCAAAATATTATGAGACATTAAAAAACAGCCATTTGAGGAATTACCCGTACTTAAAAGTAACTCAATCGAGAGAATTACATTCATCATCATCATCATCATCATTTATTCAGGACTTGATAAATTCACATAGAACTTTTTACTTTTTTAATAGGACTGATGATGACGATGATGAAGATAATGATGATGAGTAAAGGGATCTCAATCGAGAGAATGACATTGTGAATAGTATAGTTTTGCCCTGCACAAATAGTATAACCCTGCACAAAATATTTATTGAGTTCATGAACTGATCTGAACAATAAAGATATTACGGACACAATAGGACTAAGTCGAGTCCAAAATCCCAAGCGATCAAACAAATACAAAGTTTCCTTTCTACTTAATGGTCTGACCTAACTTAAACTATTCACATTTAATTGAAAGTCTTATTTCAGTGGGTCCATCTCCATACATGATGTATTCGTCACATTTTATTACGGTGAATTAAAATTTTTCAAGAAAATGTTTCACTTTCAATAGTGTATAGCAACATCACCAATTGGATTGATTGAAAGCATGAATTCGTGTACCCAGTCTCTATCGCATTTCACTTACCACTGAACCAAATCAAAAATAGAATCTTCAATGATACACGATTATCTTTTTGTCGACAAAAGATGAAGAATAATGAAAGTGGGAAAATGACAACAGCTCTGGCAGCCAAACAAGCAAGCTGAAAAACATAAATAACTTTCATTAGCCAATAGCAGAAAGTAAGAAACATTAGAAAGGTTTATAAATCAATTAACTTACAGAGATGTTCTGATTATAGATTCCAGCTATCAAGTAAATAGTTTAAAATTATAAAAACATATTTATATAAAACTAAATTGTATATTTCTTTAATCTTTGTTTTATCTATAGATCACGCGTACTGTACATTCAATACAAACAAGCTGCTTTGCTTCTGGAATGACGTTAATCATTAATTATTTCATATGTATAAATGTATACATTATGAATTATGAAAATCTGAAAACCTACTGAAAATCTACTGAAAACACACTGAATAGGTTACTGAATTGGGCTCTTTTTGTACCTTTCAAATTTTAAGGCACGTTTCACTAGTTTTTCAGCAGAATGAGAAAAATCTAGATTTAAGTGTCTGGTCAGTTTCAGCATGGTTTCAATCATCAGTCTCATTCCAGTAGGTTTTCAGTAGGCTTTCAGTAGATATTCAGTAGTTTCAAAATTCATAGAGATATACTTTGAGAATGTGATTGAAATAATAAAGATTCATTTAAATTATACTCACAAGGGCCAGAGAAATAAAACCAATATCAAAAACTTGAACACTGTTAGTAATAGCCATACCAAGATACACAAACACCAGAGTCTCTGTAATCGAGAAATATTTACACAATAATAATCATTTTAGAAATATCCAAACATCCAAGTTCAAACAAATTGCATAGATATCCAAATAAATCTCTGAAAATGTCTTAACAGGGTAGGAAAAATGCAGAAATTCTAGGACTCTACATGCTGGAAGGCTAGAGAAAATCCATAAGAAAATGGATATTTTATGAATTAAAGGCCAAACTTCAACAACAAAATAATTCAGAAGAAACTGCTGAAATGTTGTAGGAATCCAGAAGGCTGGACATTCTGTTGGAACCTGTCTCTAAGTATTATGAATCCCAGAATAAGTAGACACTGATACATAATTGCTTTATGTAAAATACAATGAGGGTTAGCTTTAAATGTTCATGTTGAATGTCTACTCAGCAGTCAATAACCATTATCCTAGTAAAGTAATTAAATAACCCAATGACAAACATGGCAGCCTCAGCGACATGACCACTGCAATGGCAATTTCTAGATTTAATTAATGTGTATCTAATGCATAGACCTAGACAACTTAGAATTTACTTAATAGTCTAACTGATATACATCTTCTAAAGCATGTTCTATGCTCTGTGAAAAACAGTTCAGCAGTTCATGAACAGTGGTCCTAATTTTTTATAAAAGGTTCATGAACTGTTGCTCATGAACTCCTGAACTGTTTTTCACAGGGATTAACTGAACGGTTTGATCACAGTTAGTCATAGACGAAGTTTGTCCCACTGACTCTAACCGCAGTTTGATTCTACATAACTACCAGTACAACGATATCGACAATCAATCCCATGACATTAACAAAAATTTACAAGATGAGACAACAGTGGTGCTTACTTATTGTAGTCAATTGCATTTTGTGCAAATGATTAGTCGATTGTTAAAAGGAGTAAATAAATACCTGCTATTAGCGCAATGACACGGAATACTTGCTGCACAGCAATCTGACTCAAGGGAGATAAATTGAAATGAGTGTAATGGGACATTGTAATACCACATAGGAGAATTGCCATGATTCCTGATTAGAAACAAAAAATGGATTGTTATAATGATTATGTATGTTTAATACTAGGACTATGAAATTACACCTCAACTAAGACAGTCAGTATACTGCGTACCCTTCTATAGAACCTACCCTTTAATAGTCTTGCAGATTTATGATGCTCCAGGAACGATGAGTCTGGAGATAATGCAACCTCATTTTTTTCATTTGTATTTTAACAAACTTCATTGCAGAATTTACACGATTGGCAAATAAAAGCTGTATATACAGCAGTGTTATACAGTACTGGTCTTGATACTTAAAATCAAGGCAAATATTCCTGAGAACATGACAGCATGTCACATCATGTCACAAATTACTCTGCAGTATGATCAATCAATCATTAAAAAATTTACAGTCAATATTCCAGGTCAAAAGCTTGACTTAACCATTTTTGGATGGACAAATGGTCAATAGATCTGGTGATCTTATCGCGCTGACGCGTTGTGATAAGAATATTCACAGTATGACGTTCAAGGAGGATTAGCTCAGATGGCAGAGCAACCGAACTTCAGATCAGATCATATCTGATCGACTGTGGTTCAAATCCCCCGAAGGTCAACTCAGCCTTGACTTTATCTGAAATGAGTACCATCTGAGGATGGCAGATGGAATGGTCCAGAGGGAATTGTATTGTGAGTAGGTGCAGGCGCCTTGTTGCGCATTGACAATCGAGACCTATCTGCCATGAAATCTGTTGAAATTGATCTGCAGTGTCGCGGCTGAGATCAACAAAGAGCGTTTAAAATCATTGCTCTCAGCGAAAAAAGCCACTCCTCTAGAAATAGATGAGTGGTACGGGTGCCTTCGGTAGGGCAACACTGTCTACATTACTTTTTATTTAACTTTTATTCTCCGTTTTTCATGATTTGAAATTCTCACTTTTTCAAATGCTTATTTCTCAAAAATTACTTATTCGTTTATTGAAAAAAAATAATCAAGGCACTTAGTAGCCTACAACAAGTTGAGGTAAAATTCCAATTTCCATTTTTTATGAGTCGATTCTATTATGTAGATCTTATTAGGTTAATGTTATATTATTAGGTATCAATATATATTTATTGTAGTCTTGCGCAAAACAGAAAACAAAACTAGCAAGCTTTGCATCAAACATCAACTACCAACCTGATAATTCAAGACCTTCTGATAAACCATACGGCAAATAGGCAAATATTACCACCAAACAAATTTCTAATGCATGATGGCCTCTGAGATCCATAAATTTGAGAATCTTACGTAAAGTCAAAGAAAGTAAGATCATCATTGTTGGATATTTAACATAGATATACAACAACAACAAAACAGTCATAAATGCAGTTCCTTTAGTTTGATTTGACAGTCTCATGTCAAGAAAGGTATTGTGTATTTGCATTAAAATCTGAATGAAAAAACAGAAAATGCAAATTTGATACTATCAATGTAGGGTATCACAACAGTTAGCACCTTCCGGGAACCAGACGGGCGCACATGCTCATTAAACTGGTCCAAAAAACGAAAGTTTAAAAGTTGAATTGCATCCTCGATGTTATTATATAGTAATCATAATTTCAATTTTTCAAAATTTGAGAAAATATTGGGAAATGGGCGCTAAATGCCCCTCTAAATTCATACACCACGGCAATGGGGAAAATGCTCAAAACTTTCAAAAAAATATAGTTACATCTCAGTAAAATATTTTGAATAATTTTCATGTCTATGAAGGTAACAATATCAGAAATATTACTGTTGGCATTTAGAAGTTTATTGGATAGGACCAGTCTAATGCGCATGCATCGTCATAACTTGTCATACGATTTGTTTACATATTATTGCTAGGATATTAAGCAATCCCTGTGAATATTCCGTAAAAACGTCCATGAAAATTGGGCAATTTAGTGTTCATGAACTAGTTCATGAACTGTTTATGTTCACGAACAATCCATGAATGGTCATAAAGTTCATAAAAAGTTTATATGGCTCAGTTAAGATTATGAACTCCACATTTTTCTACACATGAAATGCTTTGATTGCAATATAGTACTGAAAGGATACCAAAGCACTAACCAGTGCAAATGCGATACCGACTAATGCTGAGACAAACAGCATCAGACAAAATTTTGACAAAGCATGTACTGCAATTGAGCTCAATAAAACATCCCCAGATGCTAATTGCTGTCCTGCACTCACAAAAGTTCTAAAATATAATTATAAGAAAATACAAGTTTAATAGATGTTATATTATTAAAATTTCAGTTAGCACTACTGCATGATGCACCTTGAATAAGTAGCGCACAAAACATCCACATCAATAATCACAATAGGGCCTACTGTATAATGATTTTCAAGTGTGATAGGCCTAACATTTCTCTTTCACAGTCACATAGCAAAATAAAATGACTCCTGAGGGTTTGGAATTACCGACAGGTTCTTAGGTTCAATTCCTTGGCATGTTTACTACGGGTTGGTCTCAAGAACGACATCCAGCCATTAGCACACACCCACGCCAAAATACTAATCAATTAACCAACCATCCAAATGAGAAAAATTCTCCACATTATTATTTTGTCTGTGGGAAAACGAATCACAATAAACATATATCACTCACACTGTTAGCACAATAGAGACAGCATCATTCAATACACTTTCACCAAAGACAATAGCATATAAATCAACATCAACATTCATTGACTGGAACAATGCCAACGTACAAACAGGATCAGTTGCTGATATTAAAGAACCAAATGAAAACCTATACAATATCATTCAAAGAAAAAGTAAAAACAAAACTGATATAAACTTTTATAAATAATAATAATAATAATAATAATAATAATAATAATAATAATAATAATAATAATAATAATAATAATAATAATAATAATAATAATAATAATAATAATAATAATAATAATAAAAATAATAATAATAATAATAATAATAATAATAATAATAATAATAATAATAATAATAATAATAATAATAATAATAATAATAATAATAATAATAATAATAATAATAATAATAATAATAATAATAATAATAATAATAATAATAATAATAATAATAATAATAATAATAATAATAATAATAATAATAATAATAATAATAATAATAATAATAATAATAATAATAATAATAATAATAATAATAATAATAAAATAATAATAATAATAATAATAATAATAATAATAATAATAATAATAATAATAATAATAATAATAATAATAATAATAATAATAATAATAATAATAATAATAATAATAATAATAATAATAATAATAATAATAATAATAATAATAATAATAATAATAATAATAATAATAATAATAATAATAATAATGATAATAATAATAATAATAATAATAATAATAATAATAATAATAATAATAATAATAATAATAATAATAATAATAATAATAATAATAAAAATAATAATAATAATAATAATAATAATAATAATAAAAATAATAATAATAATAATAATAATAATATGTCTAACTTTTCTTCGTTGTTTTTTACGTAGAAGTTTTCAGTGTCACAATATAGCTTTTCTATACCTTTAAAAAATATATCTCTAAAATTATTATTAAAATTACAATTAAAAAGA
Source organism: Haliclystus octoradiatus (assembly GCA_916610825.1). Lineage (NCBI taxonomy): Eukaryota > Metazoa > Cnidaria > Staurozoa > Stauromedusae > Haliclystidae > Haliclystus > Haliclystus octoradiatus. The sequence continues at coordinate 15,200,786 of OU744446.1, forward strand.
AGGTGCATCTCATCGTCCAGGCTGTTATTTTTACAAAATTTACATGTCCTTTCTTCGTACGGGATATTGAAATATCTGCCAGTCTGGACTCCTAACCTATGAGAGCTAATTCTAAGGTGAGTGATAGCTATCCTTGCCTTTCGGTCCGGGAGCAGCAGATAATTTTCAAACTCAAATTTCGTTTTAATATTTTTGTAAAAGTCTAATTGATGTGACAAGCTTGGAATAGTTTTATTTAATTTAGATTGTTCAAAGTTATTTGCATAATTGCTTTCAATTTGATTTTTTATTGCAGTGATTAGTTTTGTTTTGTTACATCTTAGGGATATGTCTTTACTAAGTAGCAGAGGTAAATTAATGTCAACTTCGGCAAGATGTTTTTGTACACTTTTAAGCCATGAACTTGACGAATTGTCCAATAATTGCTCTCCGAATGCTTTGTAAATTAAACTATCACTTTCTGAAGTTATTATTCTGAGTAAATATTTTACCATGTTTAATTTTACATCCATTAACAGTGGAGGGAAACCAAATTCACCTCTAACAGCAGTGCTATTACTGTTTCGCTTTACATTTAGTATCTGGCACATAATCTTTCGTTGTAATGTTTCGATGGGATTGTTTTCCTCTTGTGTTATTGTATCACCCCAAATATCACTGCCGTAGAGAATGACTGGTTTTATTATACTGTTATATAACGTTCTGTGAATTCCGACATAACTGGCTGACGACTGCCCCAAAAACCTCCGAGTCATTGTCCATGCCTTTTCTGCCTTCAAACAAAGTTGTTTTATGCCAAATGCCTGCCTGCAAGAACTATTGAAAGAAAAGCCTAGATATCTATAATTTTCCACTGTTTCTAAAACATTGTTATTGATAGAAAATGTGCAATTTTTTACATTAAATTGTTTGCAAAATACAACACATTTTGATTTCTCATAGTTTATTTTCAGTTTCCAGTTGTCGCAATACTGCAGAGTTTTATCAAGGCATTTTTGAAGTCCCTCTTTGCTTTGTGAAAGTAAAACAATGTCATCAGCGAACATGAGAGAATTCAATGGTGTGTCAACAAGAAAAACTGGATCTGTCAATGGACATGTCATGGAGTTTGCGAGATCATTAATGTACAGATTGAACAAGTTTGGGCTTAGAATACAACCCTGGCGGACTCCAATACTCGGAGAGATAGTTTTTGTTAGATGGTTGTTGTAATAATAATAATAATAATAATAATAATAATAATAATAATAATAATAATAATAATAATAATAATAATAATAATAATAATAATAATAATAATAATAATAATAATAATAATAATAATAATAATAATAATAATAATAATAATAATAATAATAATAATAATAATAATAATAATAATAATAATAATGATAATAATAATAATAATAATAATAATAATGATAATAATAATAATAATAATAATAATAATAATAATAATAATAATAATAATAATAATAATAATAATAATAATAATATATGGCGAAAGAGTCAAAGAATACACATTCTTTACTGTTACTCAAGTTTCACGCTTTTCACAGCGATCTTCAGACAGATTTTTTACTCAATGAAAAATATACATGATATCTACGTTCTATGATAAACTCTCCGTAATGCTGCTTTCTATTGTTTAATTAATACAATGCTATTGTTATTGCTATTGTTAATACAAGTGGTAGAAAAATGTGATGGTTTCCTTTATTCTCAGTAAATGATTATTTAGTTATGTTTTTGATTTATTAAAATTGGACAGGTAATATTTATTTTCGTGACAACATTTAGATATTAATTCAGTTTTTTTGTTTATTATTGGTTCTTTTGCGCATATAATATGATATTTTTCCAAGAGGCATAAATGGCATTTTTTGAGATGTTGTTGTATGCTTTTGCATTAGCGATGGCTGACCATTCGATTTTGTATGTGATGTTTTTGTCTTTTAAATCCCAAACGTGTTTGGATAGTTGTGTGCTAGTGTTGTATTTTCTGTGTTTGAGTGTTGCCTTGTGTTGCGTGTAGCGTTGTTTGAACGTGCCTTCCGTCAACCCAATGTAGCTCTGTCCTTCTTGGTCAAATGGAGTAGTGACGTTTGCTTTATAGATAATACTTTTCATTTGGCATTTGTTGTTGAAAGGGCATAAGTTTTTGTATCTACAGTTGCATTGGTTGGTGTTAGTTGTGGTGTTTGTTGTCGAATTGATTATTTTATTGTTATGGCTCTTTAGGATTGAATTCATGTTATTTGTGCAACTATAGCTGACTTTGATTGTGTTGAGATTGAAAATCTTGTTTAATTTGTTCGATTTTGGGAAGTGTTTTTTTATTAAGTTAAGGAACGTACGACCGATGTTAGTTTTCACGCTCTTGTTGTAGGGTGGATTGAACCATATGGCTTTTCTTGATCGGCATTTTCTATTGTTGTTTAATGGTGTTTCTCGTGGATTGTATTTTAGGTGCGTATCGTGTCCGCTTTTTCTCAAAGCGTCAGCGTATGGTTCTTTACTGTTCTCGAATATTGTGGAGTTAGTGGATAAATCAGATAGTCTTTGATTAATAGCTGTTGGTATTTGTTTTAGTATATTTGGCGGGTGGTTGGAGTTGATGTTAATGTATAATGGTTGGTCGTTAGGCTTTCGATATGGCTGGTATGTGTCAGTGTTCAAGTTAAATGTTAGGTCTAAGAAGTCAATTACCTTTAAGTTTGATTTTGTCGTTATATTTAGTCCAATGTCTTTGAATTGTTTGATTATTTTCTTTCGGAGTCTTTCTGCCTGTGTGCCTGATTTATTCTTCAGGATTGCGATACCGTCGTCTCTGTAGAGCCCTACGTTCCCGTTCCCTAAAATGTTGCTTATTTTTTGTAAGATGAATAATCCGACCAGTTCACACACCTCAGCGCCGTCATAGCTGCCCATAGTGACATCAAATAGGCTGTTGCTGTTCTTTTTCACCCATACTGAGTCGTTATTAAATAGTACTGATTTCCTGGAGTGCATTATGATTTTTTCGTCTATTTCGGAAATTTGTGTGAGGTTTCTCGCGAAATTGATAGATTCTTTGAGGAGTTTTTCGGATATAGAAGGGTAAAAATTTTCTATATCGAAAACTAGAAAAGATAATTTGTGTTTGTCTTTTAAATTTTCAAACCATTTGATTACGGAGAAAGAATTTTTCCATTGGTTGGCATTTGATTTTGATTTGATGTCGATTAAAATTTTTTCGATTATTTTTTTGCTTACAATTCCGACCTCACTTTTTGCAGGGTTAATTAGTCGGCAGGTAGGGTTATGTTGAAAGTTGTCCTTATGGTCTTTGATGGTGATAAAAGCCTTTTGCTGGGCGATTCTCTCCGTTCGCTTGTCAATCCTTAGTTCTTTCGTAATCTCTTTTGCCTCTCTGTTGATCTTGTTCACTGTAGCTTCATTAGTTACCTGTTCATAAATATTACCTGTCCAATTTTAATAAATCAAAAACATAACTAAATAATCATTTACTGAGAATAAAGGAAACCATCACATTTTTCTACCACTTGTATTAACAATAGCAATCACAATAGCATTGTATTAATTAAACAATAGAAAGCAGCATTACGGAGAGTTTATCATAGAACGTAGATATCATGTATATTTTTCATTGAGTAAAAAATCTGTCTGAAGATCGCTGTGAAAAGCGTGAAACTTGAGTAACAGTAAAGAATGTGTATTCTTTGACTCTTTCGCCATATATTATTATTATTTACCGCTCTATCAAATGAAGACATAGAGCCCTATATTATCTGCTATTAGATAAACATAAATTTTATTATTACATTGCTCCTAACACTTAGTAGAGCACTATCATCTTAACGCAGGGAAACATGGAGAAAGCCACATTCACTTACTCTATGAAAAATATACCAATACCGCCTAGGAAAACATACGTAATGCAGCTAATCGATAAAATTGAAAGTGTAATTAAAAGAATGCGCTGGAAAGCGTTTTTCTTCCAGGGGAGCGACAAAAAAAAATTAGATAATTTAAAAGATGACCACTATGGATTTAAGACTAGAAATTGTCCGCCGCAGATTCCAGAATTGGAAAGTTTTGAATCCGATTTAATGAAATTGACAACAAATATCCAATTCAGGCCAATAAATGACAAATTCCAACGCCAACTTAGACAAGATATCAACGCAATCAAAACATCTTCGAAAGCGTTCGTCCCTGCTGACAAAACAAGAAATTATTACAAACTTGACAAAAGCCAACATGATAAATTACTACACAATAATATCACATCCACTTACAAGAAAACTAATGAAGCTACAGTGAACAAGATCAACAGAGAGGCAAAAGAGATTACGAAAGAACTAAGGATTGACAAGCGAACGGAGAGAATCGCCCAGCAAAAGGCTTTTATCACCATCAAAGACCATAAGGACAACTTTCAACATAACCCTACCTGCCGACTAACTAACCCTGCAAAAAGTGAGGTCGGAATTGTAAGCAAAAAAATAATCGAAAAAATTGTAATCGACATCAAATCAAAATCAAATGCCAACCAATGGAAAAATTCTTTCTCCGTAATCAAATGGTTTGAAAATTTAAAAGACAAACACAAATTATCTTTTCTAGTTTTCGATATAGAAAATTTTTACCCTTCTATATCCGAAAAACTCCTCAAAGAATCTATCAATTTCGCGAGAAACCTCACACAAATTTCCGAAATAGACGAAAAAATCATAATGCACTCCAGGAAATCAGTACTATTTAATAACGACTCAGTATGGGTGAAAAAGAACAGCAACAGCCTATTTGATGTCACTATGGGCAGCTATGACGGCGCTGAGGTGTGTGAACTGGTCGGATTATTCATCTTACAAAAAATAAGCAACATTTTAGGGAACGGGAACGTAGGGCTCTACAGAGACGACGGTATCGCAATCCTGAAGAATAAATCAGGCACACAGGCAGAAAGACTCCGAAAGAAAATAATCAAACAATTCAAAGACATTGGACTAAATATAACGACAAAATCAAACTTAAAGGTAATTGACTTCTTAGACCTAACATTTAACTTGAACACTGACACATACCAGCCATATCGAAAGCCTAACGACCAACCATTATACATTAACATCAACTCCAACCACCCGCCAAATATACTAAAACAAATACCAACAGCTATTAATCAAAGACTATCTGATTTATCCACTAACTCCACAATATTCGAGAACAGTAAAGAACCATACGCTGACGCTTTGAGAAAAAGCGGACACGATACGCACCTAAAATACAATCCACGAGAAACACCATTAAACAACAATAGAAAATGCCGATCAAGAAAAGCCATATGGTTCAATCCACCCTACAACAAGAGCGTGAAAACTAACATCGGTCGTACGTTCCTTAACTTAATAAAAAAACACTTCCCAAAATCGAACAAATTAAACAAGATTTTCAATCTCAACACAATCAAAGTCAGCTATAGTTGCACAAATAACATGAATTCAATCCTAAAGAGCCATAACAATAAAATAATCAATTCGACAACAAACACCACAACTAACACCAACCAATGCAACTGTAGATACAAAAACTTATGCCCTTTCAACAACAAATGCCAAATGAAAAGTATTATCTATAAAGCAAACGTCACTACTCCATTTGACCAAGAAGGACAGAGCTACATTGGGTTGACGGAAGGCACGTTCAAACAACGCTACACGCAACACAAGGCAACACTCAAACACAGAAAATACAACACTAGCACACAACTATCCAAACACGTTTGGGATTTAAAAGACAAAAACATCACATACAAAATCGAATGGTCAGCCATCGCTAATGCAAAAGCATACAACAACATCTCAAAAAATGCCATTTATGCCTCTTGGAAAAATATCATATTATATGCGCAAAAGAACCAATAATAAACAAAAAAACTGAATTAATATCTAAATGTCGTCACGAAAATAAATATTACCTGTCCAATTTTAATAAATCAAAAACATAACTAAATAATCATTTACTGAGAATAAAGGAAACCATCACATTTTTCTACCACTTGTATTAACAATAGCAATAACAATAGCATTGTATTAATTAAACAATAGAAAGCAGCATTACGGAGAGTTTATCATAGAACGTAGATATCATGTATATTTTTCATTGAGTAAAAAATCTGTCTGAAGATCGCTGTGAAAAGCGTGAAACTTGAGTAACAGTAAAGAATGTGTATTCTTTGACTCTTTCGCCATATATTATTATTATTTACCGCTCTGTCAAATGAAGACATAGAGCCCTATATTATCTGCTATTAGATAAACATAAATTTTATTATTATTTTATTAATAATAATAATAATAATAATAATAATAATAATAATAATAATAATAATAATAATAATAATAATAATAATAATAATAATAATAATAATAATAATAATAATAATAATAATAATAATAATAATAATAATAATAATAATAATAATAATAATAATAATAATAATAATAATAATAATAAATAATAATAATAATAATAGTAATAATAATAATAATAATAATAATAATAATAATAATAATAATAATAATAATAATAATAATAATAATAATAATAATAATAATAATAATAATAATAATAATAATAATAATAATAATAATAATAATAATAATAATAATAATAATAATAATAATAATAATAATAATAATAATAATAATAATAATAATAATAATAATAATAATAATAATAATAATAATAATAATAATAATAATAATAATAATAATAATAATAATAATAATAATAATAATAATAATAATAATAATAATATTAATAATAATGCATTCATATAGCATCATTTCTTGAATAATCCAATGGCGGTTTACCATTTTAAGGGATGTAAAATGATCATACATAATATACAGCTAAGGAAAACAATGTGGGAGGAATGCGGATCATCATGTAAGGCAATATATCTTAAGGTATTTATGATAAGTTGAAATATGATATTTTATTGGCAGTAGAACTTAATTACACCTTTCTATAATGTTGCAATCTATCAAAAATGAAAACTTATTCTTATTACTATCAATGCATTAAATATCGCATTGCAGTTCTAATATATAGGCCTACTATAATTATAACTTATAGCTTGAGTAGCAGTAAAGAATGTGTATTGTTTGACTCTTTCGCCATATATTATCATTATTTACTGCTCTGTCAAATGAAGACATAGAGCCCTATATTATCTGCTATTAGATAAACATCAATATTATTATTACTATAATTATTAGTTATATTAGTACGATAATACATATTTCGTAAGTCAGACCTCTGAGATGTCATTAATATTGCATATCCTAATTATCAACACGTCAGGTGGCAGTCAATAAATTAATGACCAATTTCATAAAGTAGGCCTACATATTCTATGTAGGCTTACCATGTTACTTCTTAGAAGCTGCAAGCATTACAAGTAGATTTGTTGATGTATAAAAATATTTTCAAATTTCAGTATTAACTGTAGGTGCAAAAGTGATGCAAAGACACATCCTATAGCTCTCAACATGTCAGCAATAACAATAATTAAACAAAAACAACAAGCCAAAGTGATGCATAACTGAAATAGTGTTTTGATTAAGCTGTATAAGATGTGTTAATTGTGCATTGTTTTCATTAAAACATTGGAATTACAATTGGTGTGCCAATGATAATGAGTCTCAACTAAACTCAAGGCTCAATGCACAATACTCATCCATACAAAAATTGACATAAATGCCTGAAATTGCTCAGAGGACATTGTTCATCATAACAAGTTAAGACAGGATCAAATTGTAGTATTATTAGATTATAGATTAGATGATGGATGTCAATCAGCACAATTGTCGATTTAGACAGTTAAAGTTGCCCAATATCTCCTTTTGGTGATGCAGACAAGTGGGACATAAAAGCAACGTGGAACAATATGTTAGGAAAAATATGAGAGTTTGTATGGGAATGGTTAGCGAGAGCCAGCTGGAACGATGAGGTTAATATTTTAATTGAGGCGGTATCGCCCTACAGAAGACTTCCCGCACGACTACAGTCAAACCTGTTATAACGATCACCTCTATACAGCGACCACCTGTCTACAGTGGTCACTCTTTCAATGTCTAAAATAATATTTTCTATTGAATCAAACCTATATATAGAGGTCACCTGTCTATAGTGGTCAATTTATCTACCTCTTTTAGCTGGCCGTTATATACAGGTTTCACTGTACCTAATTTCTAGAGGAGTGGCTCATTTTGCTAAGGGCATTGATCGCAAATGCTCTTTACTGATTTCTGTCACATCTGCAGATAGGCTGCTCGATTTCATGGCAGATAGGTTTTTATTGTCAATGCACAGAGATATGCAGCAGCTACTCATAATGTAATTCCTTCTGGACAATTCCATCCACCATCAGACTATGGTACTCATGTGATGTTTAGATAAAGTAAAGGCTGAGTTGACCTTTGAAGGATTCACAATCGATCTGACTGATTTGATCAGATCCAAAGTCCAATTGCTTTGACATCTGAGCTAATCATCCATGGGGTTACTAACCAAGAGGATATAAAGTATGTAAATCTGACACTATAATATCAATTATATGAAAATCAATGAGTACAGAGTCTACAATCTCATTTCTCATATCTAACAAATTTCATATGTACCATCCAAATGTGATGCAATTTTAAGTGCAGGCAATGTGAATAGAAGTAGTTAGAACAAGAGATTCATAGAAACCGGATTTAGAGTAACTTACGATTCAATGAGGTTTAAAGGATAAACAACACCAAGCTGCAATAAACGAAATCACAGTTAATTGATAAAACACTTACTACGTACAGTATTTGATAGTTTCAATATTTTTTTCAACAATTCGATATTTGGTAAATTGAATAACAAGCCGTGTGCTTGCCTCGCAGCAATTCACTTCAAATTGCAATTGTGTTGTGTTCATCTGAATAGAGCAATATTAAATAATTATTACTCAAATATACTTACTCTGCCTAGACCAAACATTGAAAATCCAATTATAACTGCTGATATTGTTGTCCCTAGCAACGCATATGTTAGAATAGGACCCATGTTACTGAAAAAGTCACCCTGTGGAATAAAAATGATAAATTTCAATGACTCCATTGACACAATTCTGATTTACAAATATATTTCTACATGCTCAAGAGAAAATGGACACAAATTAATGAAATAATACCACACTAAAAATTGATTAGTAAATGGATAACGTGCTTGCAATGCAATCAACAATAGCACTAGACTTGAAATCATAAATGTACAAGGCATTTGAACTGTAGCCTGCACAGCATCATCAAATAGCCTTACAATAGATCATGTTTCAGTATAGCGTATTGAATGCTATAGCTTAACAACCTTTTCAGTGGGACTAGATTAGAGTTAGTGTTGAATTAACGTGCACATCAGCATACAATGAACTGATGAACTTGTTGTAGCTACAGTCAAACTTTCTTGATATTCCCTCATTATTTGGTGCAACTATAAAGTGGGACATCAGATGAGGTGAATAATAAGAGTTTGTATGGGAGTCCTATAAGCGTTTGCAGTTTGGTCTTCTTGAAAAATCCACTTGTGCAAAATGAGTCTTGAATTGAACTCGAAATGGTATGATTACTTCTACAAATAAGTATTGTTTAGCCCCCTGGAGAACAATATATATATGAGAAACTCTGAAGTAGCTTAGTTCAATTTGATGGAAGTGAAAGGAGTTATTAAGGACAAACTTGATTACACAGAAACATTGCTAGTCTACAATGACTTACCTTTTGCAATGTGTAACCTGATTCAAATATAATTGGAGGAAGTAAAATGATGAAGAATGTGTCTGGCTGGAAATCTTTGACATACTAAAAGCGAAGAACAAAATAGTGTCTATCAAGAAAATCTACACTTCTCTGTGCTAGTCTCGCAAGAAAGTTAGTTGGTATTGTTATGATGTGTCATGTCTAAGTAAAAAGTTACACTATTTCGTTCAGTGAGATAATTATGAATGATATTATATGTATGATCCTGGGAAGGCTACCAGCGAGAAACGTTTATCTGACAGTAAATAGGCAGGGTCTGATAATTTAGCAATCTTGGAATCTTGTATTCAAGAAGGTTAGAGAAATTCAGAAAAAAAAGATATTTTGAATGATTTATTGGCAAAACGTCAACAAAAGAATTCAGAAGAAAATGTTGAAGTGCCTAGAGCTACGACTTCAGGAGGCTGAACCTTTTGTTGGATCCTGTAAATAGGAAAGTGTCCCATTGTATATATGTTTCTATATGGTGACTGATATAAATATCAGTTGAATACATTTGGATGTATTCTGTGGAATTAGAGACCCAGGAGTGGCATGTAGCAGCATAAACAAAAATTGATACTAGTAATTATTGGTACTAGTAATTATTAGAGTAATAATTACAGGAAAAGAAAAATGTCAATTGGATTGAAACTAACCTCCCAATTATCAAGGTTGATTCCAGTCGGTTCAATGATATATTTAATGATAATACCAAGACAAGCACCTGAAAAATATAGGAAATTATGTTGTTAGAATATTGAACTGTTATCATTAGGCTACAAATGAATTCTTTTTACCGGTATAGAGGTTTGCAATTATATCCAATACTATCCAATATATCTAATAAATCCAATACTCTGTAAAACCAATTTAATTTAGAAGTAAATTCAGTAGAACTAACTTTTATACCTACTACTCACTGAGATTAATTCTGATTGGTTTGCTCACATACATAGGCGTAGGAGCTGGGGGGCAGGGAGGGCAGGGCAGAAAAATTTGGGCACTTTTTCGGGAAAATCAACAAATTACAAGTTTTTTGTGTTACAGTGAAAGTGTCCAGGAAATTTACTGTGTATTAATAAAATTCAACACTTCACAAAAACAGTTTTATGAACAGGAGTATACTCATGCATTGTAAGCCTACTGGCAAGTCTTCTTCTTATCATGTTCCAATCTAATATCTATAATTTTATGCAATAATAATGGCTGCTATATCGCTAAATTATTTTGAAGATTCCACCCCACCCGTTTTGCAATATAAGAAATCCAGAACTCAGCTACACGCTTTATATATTAATGTCTAAAAAGATTAAGACTGTGAAAGACCACTATTTAAGAGCGATTACTATTGGTTCACTATTTGCCATAAAATAGGCGTGTCTCGCTCTTTCAAATCAAATGTATAACCCAATGGTGCATATAAAAGCGTATTTTACGGTGCCTAAAATGTCTAAACAGTCTCAGGAAATAAAAGTAAATGCCTAAAATAGGACGGCCTACTTGACGAACCAGGTATGACTAAAACGGTCCACTACAGGGAGAAATGAACATTATTATTTATACCGTAAAGCTAAGCTGCAGGAGGAATGGAAAAGCTGATAAGGGCTTTTTGAACTCAATAAAAAATTATATAATCATATAATTGCTTAAAATGAATGTAAAATGAATATGTTTCTATTATGTACCGGTAATGACGGTATTAAGAAATTTGTGGTGCTGAAGGAGGCCTATGATGTTTGTGATTGTATCCTGTGATATATCTTCTGCAATTTTGCATGTGAGTTACCTCTTATAACAACATTTTACGTAAAATTTTTTTCGGGCAAAACCGTTTTTGCCCCCCTGATTGCAAATGTGCCCCTACGCCTAAGGTCACACAGCTGTTCACAATTTTTTTAATAGACAATGCTTTACAAAACGTGATAGACATTGATTACTATTGTTGATGATTCACATGTTACATATTTCTATCTTGCAATTAGGTTTATTTGTAGGCCTACAATAAGCTACTATGAATCGATGTCTACTAAAGCAATTACCCTTGTTGTCTACCATCTTGAATAGTCAATTCGGTCAACTTCATTGACGAATCGACGTTAGAAAACTCGGTATTGATGTGTAGTTGCTAAATAGTACATGGCTTCCCAATGATTGTAGTGTAAGAGATAAACTTCTCGAACCCTCTCACAGAAGATTTTCAGTAGACTTGTTGTTTGTAAGACTTATTAAATGACATTATCATTCATTAGTTGTGCTATGCGTATAGATTTAACAGTATCGGTCAATTTCTACAAGATTTATTTTAAAAGCATTCAAAGGAAAACAATTGTATGAACTCCAGCTTTGACAAAATCAGTAGAATTACTAGGCCTATAGTTAATAGCCTATCATTAAAAAAACAAAGTTCAAGGCTACAAAGGGTACTCTAGCTATATCCTCAAAGTATGACAGTACATATCAAAATCCAAATCCAATATCATTTTAATGACATGAAACCTACCAAATATCATTACTGCCAATGACTCTGGAATGAAGCTTACTTTAGTTGACACAAGAATTGAAACAATAATGACACAGAGTGCTGTTAAAACATAAAAACAATGAAACTCAGGAATATTTATATTTGCTAAATCACATTATTAGATATTATCCAATAGTAATAAAACAGTACTTGATGTATTTATGTATGTATTTATGCATGTAAATAAATAAATGAGTCATAAAAGAGACATGTCCTGTTCTCGATACTCCGAGTTTCATGCCATATGGCGATCATCAGGCAAGTCTAAATTTTATAAATGTTACACATAATTGGGTTTATAATGTTAGCTATTGTTTAATTGTTAGCTATGGGAGGATTAGCTCAGATGGCAGAGCAACCGAACTTCAGATCGGATCATATCTGATCAACTGTGGTTCAAATCCCCCTAATCATTGCTCATTGACAATCAACATCTATCTGCCATGAAGTCTGTTGAAATTGATCTGCAGTGTCGCGGCTGAGATCAACAAAGAGCGTTTAAAATCATTGCTCTCAGCAAAAAAAGCCACTCATCTAGAAATAGAGGAGTGGTATGGGTGCCTTCGGTAGGGCGACACCGTCTACATTACTTTATTATTTTATTGTTTAATTATTGTCGGTTACTTTAAAGTTTTTAAGGAAAAATTTGTTTTCGTATCTAACATTTACTAATGAGTTCCGATCTTTTGTTTAGCAGGTTATTTTTGTTGTAACTAATTATATAAAACTTTTTCAATATACAATGGTTGCATTTCTTTGAATACTACTGTAAGCCCTACTTTTACCCCAAAACTGACCATTTAATTGTCAAACGACTTTTTCTTTTAAACACCATATGTTCTTGAAAGTTCGGTGCCATATTTATATTTTTCTGATTTAATTTAATTCTATTTTCTGATTTAATTTCTGATTTTTATTCATATGTGTGCATGCATGTATGTAAACTACTGTTATCAATAGAAACCCTAAGGCTAAGTTTACACGAGAGCAAAAACCCGGGTTTCCAAAATAACCGACACCGCTTTTGTAAATAATAGTAATACATTTTAAATACATGTTAATCACGATTTTATCTTGTAAAAACAGATTCATTGAATAGTTTTACTAAACTATAGTATTTTATCCGGATGAAAGCGGACTTTTGTAAACCCGCGTTTTCCATAAATCTCTGTTTAGACGACAGAAAGATCCGGGTTTTGGAAAGTCTGGCTTGAGAAACCCGGGTTTCCTATCCTTACTTTCAAAAGTCCTGATAGATTCGCTAAGCGGACTAATTTCCTCTCGGGTTTCCTGTTTATGTCTAGACGCAAGGGCGATCCAGACTAAAATTCACCCGGGTTTCGTAAATCCACTTGTCGTGTAAACGCAGCCTAAATGTCAGTTGACAGAAGTGTAAATAGCCTATAAATAAATAAGACGACAGACTTCATGTTTTGGTAGTGTTACTTAACGTTTCACACTTTATATGATCCTCAGACAGTAAGCCTGCTTAACAACGTTATTGGATTTCTTGCATTATTTTTGTTACTGTAAATCATAATAAAACGCTTGGAAACTAAACAATTGGTTACAAACACAAGCATATTGATCAGCAATTTAAGTAGTCTTAATTTGACTTTCAGTAAATTTTATTGTAAATCTACTTTCCAAAATTCAAATTTAAAGGCATTTCGTAAAATTAACCGGCAACCTTTGTAATCTTCTAAATGGTGAATTGATGCAATGATTCACTGCATCACTTTTGGCTTTTAGAAGTGGCATTCACTTTTCAACCCGCAAGGGCCTATGGTCAATTTTACGCCTGTAAAATTTTGATCTTTCTACATTTTTATTCAAAAATATTATAGAAAAATTACTTACCCAAAACTACAAGCACCGAAAAGAATGTCATGCTAGTTTGCCTAATTTTATCAGCAGTGTCATTTTCTTTAACAGCTGGCTTGAGTGTTGTATTAGCATGGAAATTTTCATCATTCTTCAACAACATTTCAGAACTGGAATAATGAAAAGTAAGCCTATTAATTTTTTAATAAATTCTGTCTAGCAATTTAATCAACTGATAAAGTATAAAAAAATAGAACAAGTCAAGATAAATACATAAATTTATCTCAATCATTGAATACAAGTTCATCAATACAAATATAATTTACGTGCTTATGATGCTACAATGATTATGGTCATCTCGTAAGTTAAAATTCCATCAAACTCTAATTACGAGATGACAGTGACTGTGAAATTTAGACTAGCCAGAACTGCCTCATAACATTGAGATGCTAAACTGTGACGTATCTACTTCTAAATTGATGCTATTCCATTTGTGTGTCTGTAATGTGTACAACGGCGGGGATTAGGGAAGCCATTTTAGATCCAAACAATGCATGACTTATATCATTGGATTTGTCTTAACCCGGAGGCGTCCTTCCAATGCTTTATTTCTTCGATTGGCCAAGTTTTGACGGAAAAATAACCAAAAACTGCTTTTTCATTTGTTTGCAATGACGCGCTATTCTTCAAAGGAGCTGCTTAATCAAACAGTTCCATACATGATAAACACTCTATTGTCTAGAAACATTGAAGCAGAACTTTTGTTATTTCTGTAAAACGGCACTTTCACATTATAATCATAGCTGGATGTGTAACAAAAGCGGCAGTGAAAACGCAATAATATAAAATTAAATGTAAACAAACTCTTCATTCTTCAGTTGCAAATATCATCAATTTAGAAATTGATCTATGAAGTTTGTTCCGATAACTAAATAAGGCCTACAGGAATGAAGATGTGTTTGCAGTCAACAACATAAAAAGTCAATTAAAACGCGGCCTGCATCACAAATAAGAATTGAACGAGTTGAAACTTGAAAATCTAAACAAGTCCGGCAATTCATTACCTCCTCAGCCTCAGCAGTGAAACGAAATAAATTAGAAACAAAGCGTTTGTGTTTAATCACGGTATTCAAAATTGTGATCTAATTATCAATGGTAATTCGCAAGATTACAAAATTCTACAATATATACATAGCATAAACTTGAAAATACAAGCCCCAAAGTGTATCTCTGGCTCTACATCGCCAGGGGGCGGGGTGTCACTTGGAAAAAGTGAAGTATCCAAATAGTTCTGGAAACTTGAAAAAGCTAGCCCAGAAGTTCTAAAAACCTAGAAAAAGTATTTCAACTTTTTTATTTTTCTTTCAATGTTCTTCAGACAGATTCCAAATTTATTTTTTCAAAAATCTCTAGCAATTTAAAAATGGACCCAAAAAATATCCAAAATCTGAAACTTTCTATAAACTACTTTTCTCAGCTGGAATATGGACCGCTCAAAATTGGCACGTCTCCAAATTCTCTTCATATGAGAGTTACCCCCCGGTTACAAGGAACTATAGAGAGCGTGTAGCAAATTACAGACGGAACACTGCAAGTTCTAATGCAAGAACAAGTAGACTAAACGCTAACAGTAGAGCCTGTTGCAGCTACAGTGAAACTCCAAATACGAGGGAAAGAAGATCACAAGAAAATGGCAATCCGGTAGCAAATATACGAGACTCTCAAACAACAAATACGAGGGATCCACCCAAGCAGATCTATTAATTTTCCATCAATTTTCTATCTTTAGTAAGGGTATAAATACTACATTATTTTGCTGAAATTACACTCATTGAGTGTAACTTAGTGACTAGTTTCCTGAAAAAGCACGCAGCACGCACGCACACAAGCACACAAGTTACAGACACTGTCACAATGTCACATTGCAAATGACACACAACTCACCTCACATCATTTGCTGCTTGCCAACTCAATGAGATCCCTACAAAACATAGCACCAGCAAAGTTGAATAGGAAGACATTCTTCCGGCCATACCTATGGAAAAAGAATTGACTTTAATTGAAAACAGGGTATAATTCAGCTAGTTCTTGAAGTGAAGTACACGTAACAGCCATACATAAGACTGCAGGTCTAACTATAAGGTCAAGAAAATGGAAAAGTATCTGTCAAGACTATACTTGAGTTCCACAGTTACAGAATATTTATGCACTACTACATAACCATTCAGATTATTAACTTATCATTATTATTAACATGACATGTTTGTTTGACAAAGAGTTTCGATAAATGTGTGTTGCGCGATAAAGTAGGCTACAAATATATACAGTACAAAGAAAATGCGAAAGTATCTGTCAAGACTATACTTGAGTTCCACAGTTAGGCTATAGAGTTATATCGTATAAGTTAAGTGTTATTAAGATTAGATTGCATGATGATGTAAATTGTAACAATGTATGTGTGATCTTGGGATCAGGATATCATATAGGCCTAATAATGTGTATTTAGTAGATTAATGTTTAATGAGGGAAATAAGTGAATGTGATCTTGAAATTAGGATGGCATGTAGTAATATGGTTTAATGTAGGCCTATAGATAATAAATGTGTATATGAGATAGATAGTTAATATATGTATTATTTAATAGTTATATAATGTAGGCTATGTGGATAAATATTATTATTATGTGGGCAAATCGGCAATATGTTATTGCAATGGTAGGCTAAGAAAGGCAATTTGGTTGTATTGCAATATGTGCCACTGTTGGCTTCCTTATGCATTTATTATTGTATTGTTTGTCTAAGTAGCCTATGTTGATTGTGTACTAGATGATGTGATATTGTGATTATGAGTCATTACCTATTGTTTCTGCATTGTAACAGTAATATTGAAAATATAGTTTATGTGAATGTAAAACAGAGTTTTTGTGAATATAAAAGAGAGTCTCAAGAAGTCATTCGTTGAGTACAGTCAATAAAAGTTTACTAAGAAAAAGTGTGTCTCTTCTGCCTCCCTCCCCTAATTGTCTTACAAGAATATTTATGCACTACTTCATAATCATTCAGATTATTAACTTATCATTATTATAAATATGACATGTTTGTTTGACAAACAGTTTCGATAAATGTGTGTTGAGTGATAAAGTACAAATATATAGCCTACAGTATTAGCATAGGGCCTACAGTTAAACTTGGCAAATAGGCCTGTCCAATTTATTAATGTCCCAGACTTTCTTAATAGCCTATCCCTACATATGAGAAACTGCCTTCTATTTTCCATTCTACATACAAACCCTTATGGTGAATATTATGCAAGTTTGACTGTAGTTGCACAGTGCAAATAATTTATCAAATTTATTTTGAAACTATTTCCGTTGGATATAGGTAGAACACAGACTCTACCGGGCTACCGGTCTCCTGCAGAAGCTTCTAGCTTGTTATGAAGGCTAATTGGTTTTTGTTTTAGTTTGATTAGTCTCATCACTCATGCTGTTTTAAGGATAGAAGTGCCTCTCCCCTTTCACTCATGTCCAGTCATGGCCCTGGCCCCATCTGAGTTATATTAATGACCAATCATGTATAGGCTATGTCAGGCTAACAAATGACTTGGCCAATGATGATTTATTGGTATGATATTATGTTATTTAGCATTTTTACATTTGAGTATGTTAGACAATTAATGTTTTTTTAATCAAACTGAGCTTAGCAGTTTCTATTAAACAAAACGCAAACGAGATAAATTAATGGTACCCTACCACCACAGATTATATAACAACTAATAAAAAGTTGCTATAATCTGTGCCTCCCACTGAGGTGCTCAGTGCAGCACTAGGCCATCAGTGAGCTATAATCTAATTCAAGAAACCGCAGCATAGCAAGCATGCCAGAGTCAGCAGAGATATCTTCAAGGTGCAAAAAACATATTGAAAAACACACCAAGACCAAATCATACTAAATGTATATCGATGAAAAAATTTCCTTGTGAAACTTTACCAATAATATGAAAAACATAGCAGCTCATTTAGGTAACACTTGTAAGAAAATGACCCTCATAATTAATCAGAATAAATAAATTTCAGCTCACGTCTGTTGACAATGACAAAATATGTTGTAGGCTACAATGTAAGAAAAAGAGTGAAATATATGTAACAAGAACTGAAGGTATTTAGAGGGAGGAAAGCTTCAGTTTATGTATCGACCAGCCTAATTAAAACATTACCTTGACGTTATATGGTCATATATGGACCAGCAAAATTCAATTATTTTTCGAGTAGTAAACAAAGGGTAACCAAACAAAGTCGTCAGCAGCAAGCATCCGGTGATAAAGGTTGTTTTGAAAATGGCATGTGCACAGCCTTGAAAGACAATGATAAAATGATACCGTTTAAAACAAGATCAAATAATATTACTTAATGTTAATATCTACTGTGCACTTCTTCATTTGTGAGACCTATTTTGAGCAATGTTGCAAAGCGTTCTCCATTCTCCAGTGGTGATATCCGGTTTTCTGTTGTTTGTGATTTCAAATAAGTAGCGGGTTAGAGCATGGGGTCTAGGAGGGAGACAATCCCTTGAAAATCCTCGATTTGATGTACTTATCTGACCTATGATCTGACCACGATATTGCCTGCGATATTGCACTGCCGAATTTGCTGCTGCTGGCGAAGACAGGAAGATAATTCAGATTGGAAAATGGCAACACTTAACGGTGGAGAACGATGTAGGATAGAAAATGACTGAATGCTGGAATGGTTACAATTTGTCCTTAAACTGCATTGCAGCCGGTAAGTTTAAAGATAAAGCTACATGTTCTGTAATAATTCAGCAAAATCTAATTTTATCACAATCATTTGAAAATCTAAACAAGTGTAATTTAGTAAAACTTGAATTAGCCTACTAATAAAATGAGTGCTATAAAAAACTCCACAATAATATATGTAGGCCTACGGATAAATACATAGTTCTATTCTATCCAAATCCGTTGTATCCCGTGTTAAAGCTTCATAGGTATTATGACGCAATACTAAGACGGTTTGTTCTGAACGATAACTTGCTTTATTGAAGAAGATAAAATGTAAAGTAATTTCCCAGCAGACAAACCAGCGTCGGATCAACGTAAGATTAAGGTTGGGTACAACGTGTTAGAATTATATTAAGACAATCAACACAACTTGACTAAATGATAATCTTTTAGTATAATAAGGAATACCACGAACTGCTTTCATGTGAGATATATCATGAGTGAGGGTTATACAAAATGAACAAGATTAATATAGGGCGTTACATATATCTTATACGCATGCGTATAAGAACGAAGACATTTACTAACAATCATTGATTATAATGTTCAACACTCCCACTCAATGATTGGCCGTAAATAGATATTATGTATATGTATGAATGTATGAATTATCATTTACTTATTAAATATCGTAGATTTCAACTACTTGCATCCTATCCCGACATAGTTAAAATTTTTCTTTTGATAATGGCTTTGTCATTGCATCTGCCACCATTAATTCTGTTGGACAAAAAATAACATTAAGTAATCCATCTTTAATCTTTTCTCTTATAAAATGGTACCTGATGTCTATATGTTTACTTCTAGAATGTGCAGATGGGTTTTTACTTAGTACAATTGCCCCTTGGTTATCTTCTCTAATGTCAGTAGGGGCTAACTGTGGAAATCCTATATCATTAAGTAGGCACCTTAACCATAGCGCTTCCTGTGCTGCCATTGTCAATGCAATATATTCTGCTTCTGTTGATGATAGGGCTACGACACGTTAAATTTACTTCTCCAGCTTACACAGCCACCTCCAACAATGAACAAGTATCCTGATGTGGATTTCCGATTACTCAAATTTCCCGCCCAATCTGAATCGCTGTATGCAGTTATGTCAATGTTATCAATTTTCCCATTAAATTTTAAACCGTAGTTTAGTGTTCCTTTGATGTACCGAAATACTCGCTTGATCCCGACCCAATGTTTTTTGCTTGGATTTGCCAGATGTTGACTTAGTTGACTAACAGCTATGCATAAATCAGGCCGAGTCGCAACGGCAGCGTATACAAGACTGCCAATTGCTGCTGAGTATAATTTCTTATCACAAGGTTCATCATCATCACCATTGCTAGATGTAGGTTGCTGTGAGTAGTCTAAAGGAGTTGATACTGCTTTGCAATCGTACATGTTAAAATATTTGAGAATTTTTTCTAGATATTGTTTTTGATTTATATATAATAGCTTATTATTGTAGCCACGCTTTATTTCCATTCCTAAGCAATAGTGTACCGCTCCTTCATCAACCATTTCAAATGCCGCGCTCAATTTAGCTTTCTCTGCAATAAGAAGATCAGTGTCACTTGATGCAATAATTGGATCATCGACATATAATGCAATAATAATTTGATTCTTCTTTCCATTTTGTGTCGTAGATTTAACATAGACACATAAATCTGTCTTACTTTGGCTGTAGTCATTCTGTGTTAAATAAGTATGAATTTCTTGATTCCAGCATCGGGCTGATTGTTTTAAACCATAAACACTCTTGTTTAATTTACATACATAATCTGGTTTATTTTGGTCTACATATCCTTCTGGTTGCTCCATATATATATCGTTGTCTAAAGTCCCATTTAAGAAAGCAGTTTTAACATCCATTTGATGGATAGACATGTTAAGAGCGTTAGCAATACTAAAGATAACTCTTATAGATGTGTATTTTGCTACAGGTGCATATACTTCATTGTAATCTAAACCCCATTGTTGCGTATAACCTTTTGCGACAAGCCTTGCTTTGAATTTGTTGACTATTCCGTCAGCGTCTAATTTCTTTTTGGAAACCCATTTAGCTCCTACAATATTTTTATCATTTGGAAGAGGAGTCAATACCCACGTCTTATATTTAATTAATGCTTGATATTCATTATTTGTTGCTTCTTGCCATTTATCTGCCTCTATACTGCTGAGTGCGTCCTGAAAAGATTTAGGATTATCATCGGCTATATTTACTATTTCATCATTTAAATCATTTAAATTTTCCCACCAGTTACCATAAATCATATCAGGATTTGTTTGTGATTTACGTTTTTGTCTCGCAGTTCTAGTGTTCGTCGAATCCATTATACCGTTATGTTCATTATTAATTACGTTGGTATCGGCATTAGCAATTATATCTTTGTTAAATGAATTTCTATTGTCTATAATGTTCTCAAAGAGCGGTGTATCTGAAGGATTAGTAATATTAAAAGAACTTTCCATAAATAATACATCCCTGCTACGAATAAATTTATGAGATAAAATGTCATATAATTTGTAACCTTCACATCCTTGTGAGTATCCAACTAGAATACATTTTCTTGCTTTTGAATCTAATTTCTTGCGACAGTCCTTTGCAACGTGTGAGTAGACATTGCACCCAAATACTTTAAGGTTTGATACATTTGGTTTAACTCCATGCCATGCTTCAAAGGGTGTACAGTTTTCTAAAGCTGAAGTCGGGCTACGATTATGTAAATATACGGCTGTATTTATTGCCTCTGCCCAAAAACTTTGAGGCAAATGAGCGTGGTGTAACATTGATACTGCAGCTTACTACTATTGTTCTATTAAACCTTTCGGCAACCCCGTTTTGCTGTGGGTTCCTAGGAGTAGTTTCTTTTTGTTTTATCCCCTTAGATATACAATAGTTTTTAAATTCCTGGGAAATGTATTCCCCTCCATTATCTGATTTTAATTGCTTCACTTTTCTTCCAGTTAATGTTTCTACATTGGCAACGAATTCCTTGAATTTAGATAAGGCTTCATCTTTATGCTTAATAAAATATACTGATGAATATCTCGATTTGTCGTCGATAAATGATATAAAATATTTTGACCCGGCTTTTGACATAGTGTTCATTGGCCCACATAAATCTGAGTGTATTTCATCTAAGGTTTCATGCGCACGTTGATTCACTTTATTTTTAAATGAAATTTTATGCATTTTTCCTAAAGTGCATGCGTCACAGATATTTTTAATGTGGTCGCCAGATCTACCGTCCATGCCGTCTACTAATTTATTTTTATTCAGTTTATTAACATAGTCATAACATAAATGACCGAATCGCTCATGCCATAATTTTAAAGACTTACAATCAACATCTTTTACAAATAGTGCATCGCTAGTAACCTCTTTAATTATTGTTGGATTCGCATTAATTTTAAATAGGTCCCTGTGCTGTTTTCCAACTAATAGGGAATTTCCATTTATGACAAAGAAACAACTATCCTTTTGAAAGATTACGTCTACTCCTTTTGCAGTTAACGATCTAACAGAAATAAGGTTCCTTTTTAATAAGGGTACAAATAAAACCTCATTTAATTTAAGTGTAATTGGTTTCTTACCATTATAACCACCCACTTATTTTGTTCCTTTTCCAAAAGCAAATATGGCATTATTATTTCCCATCAAAACTTTAACAGGCGTGTTAAATGCTTGATAATTTGAGAAATTGTTAGCGTTGTGACATTTCCAATTCCGTTTATTGGTGTTGCTGTTGTAATTATTATTAGCATCATGCCTTGATATCAGTGCATCTTGTTGTTGTTGTTCGTCAATGCCTTTAACAATTACGGGCGCTGTTTTTTCGGCGTTCTTTCTTTCTGCTCCTTTTGCCTCTTCGTGTAATAGTCGAGCTTTAACATTATCCCATTTTAAGTTTGTTTTATCCACATTTTCTAATGCGGTAATTAAATTCTCGTATGTATCTGGTAGACTTCCCAATAAAGTTATGATAAAAAAATCGTCCTCGTCTATTGGTGCCCCAACGGCTTCCAACTTTTCCTGGATCTCCTTCATTTTTGTTATATGTTGAAGCATATTGTCCTTATCCGACATCCTCATGCTGAAGAATTGCCTTCTGTAAAACAATTTCTGTGATAACGATTTTCTTTCAAAATGTTTTTGTAGATTTTCCCATGCTGCCTTTGCCGTACTTGCAGAACGTACGTGCAAAAGCTGAGAATGATCAATCGATAGGCATATCGTAGCAAGTGCACGGTCACATTTCTTTCGGAAACTTGCTACTGCTGTACTATCGGAAGTGTTAGGAACTTCCTCTTCTCCTTGTACTATCCCCCACATGTCTTTTGCCATCAATAGCATTTTCATGTAAAATTTCCCTTGGTGGTAATTTTCACCCGTAAACTTCTCAACTTTGAGGTCTTGATCGCCACCACCCATAATAAATAATTATGTGACGGAGGTATGATAAAAAAAATCAATAATAAGAAAAGGAATAAACTTATATATATTCGATACTATGTAGATTGCTCTGGGCCCATAACCTGTTAGAATTATATTAAGACAATCAACACAACTTGACTAAATGATAATCTTTTAGTATAATAAGGAATACCACGAACTGCTTTCATGTGAGATATATCATGAGTGAGGGTTATACAAAATGAACAAGATTAATATAGGGCGTTACATATATCTTATACGCATGCGTATAAGAACAAAGACATTTACTAACAATCATTGATTATAATGTTCAACACAACGATGGTCCAATGTTGGATAAGCAAAAGAGCTTCCTTGTATATGAAAGGTGGACCGACCGACTTATCCGAGGTTGGAATTGGGTAGATATCCGACCCCCAGTATGCAGATAATGGCAGCTGCGCACCCAATTTGTATTTTGGAGCTAAAGATGGCGCACCTGGGAAAAATTTTTTTGACCCCAGCATATAATATAACAAATTACACATGACCTAAAATAATCATCATGTCACCCTGCTCCTAAAGTTACTGGACAGGGTAAAATTTAAACGAAGATAAAAAATTAAAGGCTATGAATAACGTGGAGGTTACAGTAAGTACTATTTAAATTTTATGTCAATAATGTCAATGATCATTTTACAACTTTCATAATAACATACAGTACGACTATAAACCTATAAAAAACCAACTTGTCAAAAAAACTCTTTTTAAATTTTTATTGGAACATAATCCAGAAGCATATTGACGAATTGAGCCTAAGATTTTTTTAAATTTATGAACAAGTTTATAACATTTTGATGCTCAAATTGTACATTTGAGTCCACAAAGTTTAAAAACAAATGGAGCTGAACTCATTTTAAATGTTTACATTAAAAAAGAGTGTAAACTAATAGACATAACCGATGACTGATGTTACTCAAAACACCTCTATACGTAGCGAGATCTTCTAGTCATTTGCATTTACACATGTGCGGCTTCTATCAACAATATTTGTGTGAAAATAAAACTTTTCAATATCTCACCAGGGCTATACATACTGTGTTTCACAGCATAAAAACCTATCATTAACATGTTACAGCTTTTGTTGTTGTATACCGCTTTGTTATTAAATTAGACACATCGTGAAATATTAGCAAACATTCAAGTTGATAATACACATTGAAAATATTTATTTCACCTTAAACGAATTATTGACATGTTTGACAATTTCTTTTCACTAAAGTAATTATCCAAGCATTTAAAAACCTAAATCTGTACTGATTTCGACTCCCTAAATTCATGACTTTATATTCATGCACACAAACTATCAACACAATTCCGGGTCATTCCATGTGAAATCGGCACTTTCTCGCCACCCCCTCGTCAAATTTAACAAAAACATATGTGCAAGTACAACTCGATGAGCTGAGTTCAGAAATGTAACTTTTATCGAAAAATTTGCAACAGTGTCAATTTTATAGCACTTTAAAGTTTCCGAAAATGGTGTGAAAATCGTATTTTGTGCTTCATTTAAAACGGTGATATCTTCGCCATTTCTGATTATAAATTAAAGAATTAAAACGTCTGCAATACTTGAATAATTAATCTTTTCAAATATCGTAGTTTTAATTCCGTAGAATCTATTTTAACTATCTAAAAAGTCAAAATAAAACTTCGAAAGAACATACCTGAAAAACCTATTAATTCATTCCGATGAAAAATACATAAAAAGTTGTGTTCTGTGTAGTAGATTATCGCTGTGTAGGTCATTCTGATGCGAGATTGCGATCCGCCCTGCTTTTTTACATTTTGTGTTCAAAAAGCAATATTTTCGTTTTCAGCTGGAGTCTTTCCGAGTTGATCAAATCGATGTCACAAGAACGCTAAGTGACTGATTCACACCTTTCGGTTTGCTCTGCTCGAATTATTTTTAGATCGCTCAACTCACAGTTCGCAAGTTATTGATGATTAATTCAATGACCATTTGTCTATTTATACCTCATTCATAAACGTATGTGATTTATTCATTTGCCGGTCTATTGAATCTTTCAAACTTTTCTATATTTCAATTTTTTACGGCTTTTATGAAATGACTATTAAACGGACAACACAAAAAGAACATTGAACAGTTATTATATAAAAAGCGATTTATTTCAAGAGATTGCTAATATTATTGTTGTCATAACGTTTTAGAAATTTACGTACTTTTTTACAAGGCATTTAACAAAAAATGTGTACTATGAATATTTACAATACAGTACAATAAAATGTATATTACTTAATAAACTTCTGTAATATCAACAGTATAGCCTACTGATTATAGTTATATTATTGTTTCATGAATTTTAATTAATTGAACTATGAAATAAACTTATTATTGATATTATGTATTGTAATTGGTATTAAATAATTTTGTAACCTTTGTGACATCTGCCTCAGACAGAGTATATGTCCTACCAGTTGCCGTGGTTGGATCTATGGGGCAGATAATGTTTGCTATGTTTACTTTTATCACATCGGGAATGCTTGGATACAGAAATGAGCCTGATGGACCAGGAGATGTCAAACAACTCACCGTTGCATCATCATTTTCTTCGTCGATGTAGAGGACACAACCGATGTACCATTTTGAAAAATAATGTAATGCAATAAAACCATGCACGTTTTCAATTGTGAGATCATTGTCATCATGCGCTTGGACACTTTCTAAACTTTCCAAATATACAGTTCTTGATACAGTTGCAGATGATATATCTTTTACTTCCATAGAAGAAATTGACAGAGGGATAAAGCAATGAAGGCTGCGGGTTCCAACAATGGTTTTGGCAATTTTAAAACGATCTGACAAATCTTTTTCTTCGTCTGCCCATTCGTCTTTTGTAAAAAATGAAAACTTGATATCTGGCATGGTTTTAATACCAAAATCAAACAGTTGACGAGCTGTCATAATTTGGTCGTTGAGGGGGCGTTGAAGACTAGCTCTTGCTGCAAGTCTCTTCAAAGCCCCTCCAACGCCATCGCAAGGCCCTTTTCCGTGAGAAGTAGCAAAAAAATGCCACTCCCCATCAACATTGAAATCAGATTTGTGATAGGCTAAATTATAAAAATTTTTACAATTTTTATATTGGCCTGCGCAGCCATCCGAAAAATATAACATTTTTGAAGGCAATTTTCCAAAGAAATCTTCTAAAAATTTAATAAGCCTTTTTTGATACATGTGGACTGCAACAGTGTCATGCGTCAAGCAATCTGACACTGCTACAAAATCCACATGCATCAATTTATTCAAGTTATTTTTGTAGTAACAAACGCATGGGTGCAAGGTGGCCTGAGAATTATTCCAATGAAATCCTTGGACTTCATCCTGGATAACAAAGGAATAATTCTCAGCAAAATCGCACACCACTAAAATTTCGCCAACGATTAGGTTTTCTTTTCGCAATTTACAAAACGCGTTCTGCTTTTTGGCAATAAATGAATGCCGTTTTAGAGAAACTAATTTTGTTAAGAAATAATTTAAAAAATCATCTACAGACATGTTTTCTCGAATCAAATTACAGCGATCAGTAGAAGTCCATTGTTGAAACTCAACATTCTCCACTGCTTTATCCGCATAATGCTTCTCAATAATATCGTGTAGTAAATCTACTCCCGGGCAATCCTTGCATTTGCCTAAGTAGCAATCATCCGTTTCTGTCGAACATATAATCAGTTTTATACAATCATGATAATCATCAATGTTATAATTAATTTCTCCTAATGTATACTTTAGTCCTTTCAGTCCGACACCATCTATCATTAATATAACATTTTGGTGGATACTACACACACAAACAGAGTGTGTACCACTTGCACCTGCAAGTATGCACTCTTTGGGTCTTAATTGTGCAAATTTAGAAAAAGAAATCTTTACCGTGGGATTTTCGACTGTAAACAATTCATATATTTCTTGTAAGTTGCACAAGACGAGATGTTTCTGTCTGGTTTCTTTAACACCATTAATATTCACTGAGACGCAGTCTTTCTTGCCTGGCATTGTACGCGATACTTCTTCACTTCGATAAAAACTTTCAACCATCGAGACAATTTCAGACGAAAATTCACTTGCTCTTGCCTTTGGTACGGACAGGATGCCATTTTCCTTTGCCAGCGTTTTTGCTACCGTAGCCATGTGCTTTGTTGCACCAAATGCAACAATTTGAGAAATTTTCCATGATTTTGGTAGTGCCGTTAGAATTCGAATCTAAAAATATAGAACAGTATGTTATTGGCATAAAGGTAAATGAAATAGATACAATATTACATTCAACAAAAGTATTTCTGAAACTAAATACGACCCAATAAGTGAGTTGGTAAAAAATATGCCATATTTTCAATTAATCGAGACAAATTGCAATCTACCATAGTCTGATTTTACTACTAATTATAAATAAGGCTTACGTGTGTAATTGTGTTATGAAGATTGGCTGTTATTGCTAATATTATCATCAGAGGAAAATAAATACCACATACTGTCAAACGTACATACCTTTTCACTCTTTGAAATGGACTCAGCAAATCTACTCTTCAGTTGCTCTAGCACTTCAATCCCGTCAGTATAATTGAAGTCTGAGTTACTGGTTTCTTCGCTGGTAATTTTATGACTCGTATGCTCCTGAAATTTTTCTGTCAGCTGGTTGTGTAATCGCTGCAGTTTGTCCTTGGCATATCGTTTTGATTCTCTGAGTCTTTTTCGCTGGACAGGTGACACGCCCAAACCACTCTCGATTGATTCATTGAAGTCTTCAAAGTTTTGGGAGCCATCCTCAGTGTCATCAACGTAATCATCATCATTATCATAATTACTGCTACTTTTTAAATGTTCTTCATTGTTTGATGTTTCACTGTTTGACTCTTCACTTTCTGTACCTGATGTTTCAGTCGGTTTTGATAGCTTTCCCAAGCATGTATAGCAAACGCTCTTACCAATTGTAACACCATGAGATGCGTAATTTTCGGTAACCATAGAAACACGCTTTGAAATTGCCTTTCTGTGGCAATTAAACGGGTCACAGCATCGTAAATTGTTATGTTTTTTATTCAAACTTAATAATCTTGATTTGGCTTCCATTATGAAAACATATATATAGCGGCATATAATATAATCATTTACTGAATTTCAACCAACGACAACTTACTTAACACATCAGCGTAAGCATCGAATGTCACTCTATTTATTCCCACGTGAAAATCAATCATGCAGTTAGACAACATCGGCATGGAAATGAATACAACTAATTAATATTATATGACTAGACAATCAGAAATCAGTCTCTATTCAAGCGTCTATAAATATGCCAGCCTTAAATTGTTTGCAATTTCGGAAGCGGATAGAATTTATGCAGCATCTATCTTGTTTCTCACAGCATCAACCAAATTGTCAAACCGAACCAGGCTAGCCAATTTCCGTCCTTGACCTTTAATACAATACAATATATTTTAAGTAAATCTCAATCAAGTAACAAATATCAAAGTTCATTTTTAATTTATTTACTTTTTTACGTGTACGGTGTTTTTACAAAAATGTTTAACTTTTGATTACAAAGTTGCTGGCGGCATATTTGACATATATATTTTGGTTTATCAATCTATACAAATTCATGTTTATTAAAGTTGGTGTGAACTACAAGCCTTGCGATTTATATTTGAGACAAAGGCGCAATGGGCGTAACAAACATGCATTATATGATTTGTTTAGAATCCGGTCTGACGATGCTTGCTTGACGTTTGTCACGACTTTTGTTTCTGATTATTCATGTGTAGCGGAAATTTATTGAATTGATTGTTAGCCGATGAAATTTATGCCCTGATTACGACGACTAATTATTAATATCTATTTTATTATCGTTGCCGGCGACAGACACAGACAGACAAAATAAAACAGACTCCTGCACATATTTTAGTTCCGTCCGTGTTTCACTAAAACATGTTTTTGATTATTTTTAATAATGAAAGCCATTAATCTTTGATACCTTCTCCCCGAATGTCTATGCAAAGACAACAATATCATGAAATATTGTGTGATTGGCCCCAAAAAAACTGCTAAAATGATCATTAATGAAGAACAGAGGCCATTTGAAAAGGCCTCATCGTTCGAAAAGTAACATTATTTACTTCTTATATCCATGTTATTAAACAAGTCATATTTAAAACTCGCTATATAATTTTTTTACACAATTTTAACATGGGGAATAAAGTCGTAAAATCCCCTATTAATTATCGGCGAAACTAGAAGTTAGTTATTCTTTTCCTTTTGCAATGGTGGTTTGATTTGTAACATTATAAATGATCGTATGTGCAGAAAGAGAAAAGCATGGGCATTAGAATCCTATAGTCACGCGCTTCATAGAATCCTATAGTCACGCGCTTCATAGATATTCTAAAAATTAACTGTTCCAGAAATTGTCATAAATCCTTACAGTCTTTTTATGACCCCGTACTAAATAGTCATTAAAGAAATTGAATTGCAAATGTTTACACTCGCTGTGCAATGGTCAATTTATTTAATCAGAAGGTAAGACATCGATTTCTAGCTGTATTTTCATGTTAATTTTTCATATTAAAAGTCACGGGATTAATAGCTGAAGCAGACATGAAATTATATCGATATTTTATCTCAAAATTGGCATAAATTTACTCAAAATAGGTGACAAATTTACTGCTCAAACGCCATTTGGCGCGATGCTCACGCTACGATATCAAGAATCTGTATTTCTTAAAAAAGAATTTTTAATTAACGTTAACAATTGTTTGTCTCTACAATACAGACAAGGTAATATAAATGGTAAATAGATTTTATTGATACAATGTTTATTTATTGATCTAAACAAGAACCAATATCAAAATAATATATATAACAGCACTAAAATGTTGTAATCTTGGAAAAACATATTTCTTATTAATAACATAAATCTAAATTTTAAAGCAAAAAGGGACATCTTGTAGTTTCATTTGCTAATCGATCAACAACTTTACTGACAGCATGAGTTGATCTATTTCTTGAATCTTTAAAAATATTATTACGGTGTGGGCGCAATCCAAAGCTGGTGTCTCTATGTGTATATAGTGATCCAATATTCAAGATGGCTTCTTGACAAGCAATAGGATGAGGTAAACACCAGTCAACAATGGAACGCATCAAAAGAACATCGTTAGATTGCCCACCTGCTTGCTTTTGACATTTAATAACGCTGTAGAAACCTTCTACAATAGCTTCACAGCCACCACAAGCTAAAGCAGCATCAATTACAATGGACATTTCTCGTCCTAAAGATTCATAAACCTCTTTATTAGTGTAAAACATCGAAATTAGTCTCTCTTCACATAACCGACCTTCTAAAATTTTATTTGATTGAAACTGCAGCTGGAACCATAGATCCAAAGAACAGGGCTGTTTTTTCAAAGATAATTTTTTAAGTGGGCTGTCACCAGAAGCTTTAAGAGGATTCCCTTGTCAATAAATATACTGCTACCAGTATTTGCAAGGTTTTGCCAAACAATTTTTACAAGAGTGCTTTTAAATTTAGTATATGCAATGAAACTGCTATGGGGTATCAAATTTAAGTTCAGGATCATTTTCAACCTCAACTTTGACATGTGGTAGATCGCAGATATATTCGAAAAATTCATCAAACTCTTCAAAACCATACGACTCCCAGCTAACACGCTTATTCCTTGGAATGGAAAGCTTACCATTAACACAGGAAAAGTTGATGAGCTGACCAACCATATGTTCCAAGTCAAAGGCTTTACTCATTATTTTCACTTTGTCAGGAATAATTTCATCATATCTTTTTTGAAGATCTATTTTCAATTCTGAAACTACTTCTGCCAAGTCTGTGAGGCAATCCTGCGGTGATCTTGCACTCCAGGTGTATATGGCTTTTTTGTGCCATCTGGTTGGTCTTCCATCCTCTTATCTGTGATTTCCCAACCAGATACTACTTCATAATCTTTGAAATTACATTCATCGATTTCGTCGTTGCTTAGTCCTTCCCAGTGCTTTGATAAAATAGGTAAATAGCAAGGTGACATATCCTCTCCACTAATGCCACTCTCGATGCTATTTTGAATTGATGACAAGCAACTTTGGAGGCGAGGAAACCAAGGTACAATTTTCCATGGCATATTATTTACTGCTTGGCTATTGACCATCAAGAGGACGGCTGGCTTCGTGACATCCAATAAACCACAAATGTCGATAGCATAGTCTTGACCGCGCACCTAGGAATATAATGAAGATATATATAAATCATGCATGCAAACGGTTACAATTATGTCATTGGGAAAGTCTACTCTAGTAAGAAATATGGTCTACATTTAAAATCTATAAATCTTCCATTAAAATTTTGCACTTATTGATGATCCTATAGTCTGATTTCTAATCATTAGCATATGCGGAATGCATTCCAATAACAAAGAGCAAATATAAATGGGAATAAATTACTAACCTGATATATGGTTTCATCACAGTCATCGCCCTCGTCTTGTCTGTTTTTGATGTATTTCTCCATTAGTGCTTCATAGCTAATATATATTTTTTCCCATTGTTCGAATGATGAACTTGTGAAGCGGGTTGTAGCATACGTAACTGTGTCTAATGCCTTCAAGCCAAGGGATTTTGCAAGGCCTTTGTACTCAACATAACCACGACCTCTTCCAAACATGATGTGAAGCCTATTTGACCGTTTGATGATTCTTTTGAAGAATCTGGAGCATGGATGAGTTTCACGTAATTTGACCATCACCAAGTCCATCCAGTGAGATACATCCCAAGGTGTAAGAACAAAAGACGTTTCCAGTTCAGCTAAAACCTCATCATCTTGCTGTTGTTGGTCAACTTGCTAGTCCTCCACAGTACGTGGAAGTAATTGATTTGATAGCTCCTTCATAAATGTTCTACACTGATATTGGCCATCTGCGTGAAAAGCTGGAAAAATAAAGTTAAAATAAATGAAGATGAAGATAAAAACTAAAAAATTAATATTAAAATTAAAACCATATAATAGGTAGCCTGTTTAATTATGTTTAATTGTCTGTATGTGCAAAATCAAAATTGAGTGATCATCGGTCAGAAGAGAAGGTATGCCAATTACATATTAAGGCTTATTAGTAATTAGTTACTACCATAGAGGTATAGCTCTATGGTTACTACATACCTCTCATAAACTGAATATCAGCATCTCCTAATCCCATCTTGCTCTTTAAGACTTTAATTATTTGCTCTGCCAGATCTTTTCCACCGCCTCCTTCAAGATCATTTGTTGATGATGTTGTGTAGACCATAGGTGCATCAAGAGGTACTGCAATACGTCTTCCATTGCATGGAATAATGATCATGATAGCATGGTTTGTGTCACGATGAGGAGTAGACTTGTCTTCTGCCATGGAAAAGTGAGGACGAAGACCTGTAGATTCCAATGGCTGATGTAAGTAGTCTTTGGTCTTCTTTATTACATAAGCATAAGCAGCATGTATGATTTCTGGGAATAGATTTCTGTAAGATATAATAATACATTAAAATAGAATAATAGTAAATTATGCTAGTCATCACAGTTGCTGTTTTCACATTGAATTCTCAAATCAGACTTAATTTAGCCCCATAGTTGAATTGAATATACATAATATCCTGAAATTGAACATGAAATAGCCAACTTTTCCACGCATTATTCACAATGAACTGTTTATGAAAAATGGATGATTTTATGTTCATGA
Source organism: Haliclystus octoradiatus (assembly GCA_916610825.1). Classification (NCBI taxonomy): domain Eukaryota; kingdom Metazoa; phylum Cnidaria; class Staurozoa; order Stauromedusae; family Haliclystidae; genus Haliclystus; species Haliclystus octoradiatus. The sequence continues at coordinate 15,233,970 of OU744446.1, forward strand.
ACCTTTGTACCTATGCATTGCAGAAGCCATTTCACACAGTAGGCCTACATAGTACATACCAGTCAATAAATTTCTAGGTCACATTTCTATGACAATGCTTAATTATACAGGTTTATTAGGGAGTGCAGAACATTTGAATAATTTAAGATAGATGTATACCTTCCATGGCCAATGTCTCCAGCATCGGCTCCACATGATGAAAGTAGAGCCACTACTGACTCAAAATATTGACCTGCTGTCTTCACTTTACAGACTTCAATAGCAGCACTTACTAGATTGCTGTTTATTTGACAGGCCCTTTGCACTTTTTTCTTTTCTTTCAGGGCAAACTGCTTTGCTTTGAAATGGGTTTGTCCACCAGCACGAATTGAGCTTCATCCAATATGCTCCTGCACCGTACGTTTGAAGCTGTACCATTCTTGATTACCACCAGAGATGAACTGCTGTGTCCTGTTTGAATCATACACAAGACCACTACTCCAAGACTGTGCAGAAGATACTCGAAAGATAGAAAAACAATGGAAGAATATGAATAAAGAATATATGATTTGAATTTGCGCAGCACCATGGGAATATTATTTCAATAGAGACTTACGGTTGTTTAGCTATTTGGAATCTGTGGCATGGGATACATTGGATTCTACACCCTTCCTCCAAAATCTGAATGTTTATGTCTTCATGAACTAACTCTGTAAGATTGCAGGCTAATTCAATGCCACCGATGTCACAACTGCTTTTTGAAAGTGTTTCTACATCCCAACGTTGGTTTCTCCGTTTTCCAATGGCGACATCTTGTAGCAGCAGCATAATGCGGTTGATGTCACTTTTAATCTCTACAAGGGGTGTTACTTCTGAGATTGCTTCAATCTGAACATAGTCATCCAGTGTCCTTTGACAAGGTTTGGTTGGCTGTACACTAGCCTCACTACTCTCTCTTTGATTTGTGTTGTTGGTATCCTCAAGGGTATCTTCACCATTGGATTCATCATCAAGGTCAATGTGTTGTACTGGTGTACCAGCTATCTCTTCAGATTCATTCTCATTTGACATCGGCAATTGAACTGTTGTATCGGATTCAATCACATCTCTTGTACTGACGCTTGCACTGCCCTGTACAGCTGCTACATTACCGCTACGTTTTGATGAATCTGGTTGAGATCCAATTTCCTTTAATTTGGCTTGAGCAAGTTGGTTGTCTATTGCTAAAACATTGGAATCAGCATCAGACGCAGGAAGGTTTGCATGCACGGCAGACCAGTGGCGGTCTTTGTAAGAAGGAGTACCACGTGTTAGTATACTGCTAAGCTGTATTCACCAATGTGGTAGGCCTATAATTATGTTAAACACTTCCGTTGCTCATCTTCAAATGATTCCAATGATAATAATTACAGTGTTATACATTTTGGATAAACATAATTGAGCATATTAATTATGCGAGAGTTGATTTGAATAAAAAACAATGAAAATGATATTATAGTAAGCTATTTCTCAGAATCCTAACACTGACAATTTTGTGATAATAAATGAATACAGTAATGGTTTATATCATGGGCCAAGCCTCTACTTACCATCATTTACACTAAAAATACAATTGTTGAACTGTAGCCAAATCATTCAACATCGTCTTGGTAGTAAAGGTGATCTGTATATCCATCAGCAAGTGAACATGTCGATTTAGATCATTGACAAGAAAGCATTTATAGGAAAACATTTGAATGAAAAAAAACCATTACAACACAGTTACAATATAGTTTGTCTGGACTTGATATAAATAGCCATGTGCTCTGTCTCACGTGGGTTGGCGTTGGCGTCAGCATAGCCGGCTTTCACAAACAAGGAAGCAAATTGATGGAAGCACAATGAATTAGCAGATGCAAATATAATTGTTTGTAATCAATGAGCTGACATTCTCATAATTATTTTATAGTAGAATGTATAATTTATATTGTACATTGTGTTGAAAATGCATTGCTTTTTCTAGGAATTGTTTTGTCTGTTGACAAGTACTTAATTTGTAATGTATTGGTGTAATTTAATATGTTCACACAAAAAAGAAGGCGGGACAATGAACAGGACCTCGATTATCTCTGATATACTCAAAAGGTGTTATGAGACATTTTTTAAATGCAACAGTAACTGACGAGGGCAAACTGGCAGAGCAATGATATGTATTATGGCAGAATGTTGTGTTAGTATTAATGATGCAGTGTAGCTGTTGATAACATTTGGTGAATGATTGATTGACATAAAGTACCGATGGGTGTCTTTTGCTTCGAAGAACGTAAACGCTGGCTCCTGGATTCAGGAAAATGTTAGTTGGTTGAGAAACAAAGGCAGGTCCATTTCGTTGTTGTGTTTTCATTAGTCGCTCAGCACGATCAAGATGGAGTAATTTGATTTCATTGCTTTTAAAGAAAGTAATAGTTAACAATGATAGATTGTTATTGGTAGTTTGAATGTGTTTTAATGAGGAAATAATTGCCAAGGGTGTGCCGGATAACCGATCCGATCGGATGTCCAGCCGGATATTTGACGTTTTGCCTTATCCGATGGTCTGGCCGGTGCAAGGTCTTGGTCCAGCCTATTTTACTGGATATTTCATAAAATAATTGTTTATTTTTTTATTTTGAGACAGTAAAGACAAATGAAAACATAGGTCAATGTATTCTATTTTGGGCCGTAGTAAATATTTCACAACAAAGCATGTCACTTGAATGTTAATAATATATTTTTGACCTATTCAACAATTGTCCACTCCAGTTTATTTGATTTCGAAAGCTATTAACCATTATCAATTATATTCAGGTTAATCAATATCACACATAACCATTTGATTGAAATTTGTCATTTATTTCGATTACCTTAAAACAGATAAAGGTGGGAGGCGGCGTAGATAAATTTAAGCATATACATTTGATAAACAACATGATATGCACAGTGCAATGAAATATAAAGACAAAGCATATTAATTATTAAGCGATTACACAATTGACAGCTATTTAACTCATTTAATACACGAAACAGTAACGATAATAAAGTAGACGGTTGTACCATTTTTCACATGGAATCAGGAATCTAATGTTACATGAAATGCAATCTATAAAAATTATTTTTTAAATTTTCTACTGTTATGATGGATAAAGAGCAATTGTTCCCTCTTGCTCGCAATAGTCGAGGTCGTCTTTCTTCAAATATATTGCCATATTCAGAGTACATGCGCTCTGAGATCACTGAGGATGCTGACGTGCTCAAATATTTCCTGGGCATCTTTTGTTATGTTGGCAAACTTTTAGCTTCCATCCACCACTTCAGACAAGATGGACAAAGTTTCTTTTCGACCATTGGGAATCTCAAGTAGGTATTTATTTCCAGCTTCACCGTACTCCCATCTGCGCCAACCTCTTGACAATCCACAATGAAGAAAATAATACAAACAATGTACAGTAACAGTTTGTAGAATACAAGCGATGTAACAGTTTGTACGGACTTATTTTAAATTAGTAGTTCTGATTAGCCTAACCAAATATCCACTTCCACTTCGTCAATGGCTTCATACATTTCTCAAGTTATTGTATGATTGTGAATCATAGTAGTGCATGTTCTGTGTTTGCAGTACAGGCAGAACAACATTATTATTCATTGTAAATCAATTTGAAAATAAATACCTTACCTTGAATTGAGATGTAGCTCCATCTGAGAAAATGTTCAAGTTTTTAATACTAGGATATTAAGTAGTCAAATTGTAATACAGCTAATTTACCATTCACAATCTGAAATTTTGTTTTTCATATTGGCAGCTTGTACAGTTGCCATTTTCTCGTCATACAAGTATATTTAGTATCATCACATACAATCTGCTTCACACAGCCTTGCAACTCTGTATCCAACGTAGTGTATGATACTTGTGTGACACTAATAATAAACTTACATTTTCATGATAAGAGCAAACACATACGTTATGTGAAATATCCTCAAATGGTAATACTTGCACTGTTTGAAGATCGCAGAATTTACTTGGACCAATTTATAAATCAGCATTCGAATCTCTGAACATGCGATGTGCTTCTTTCAATGACATAAGAATAACTCTCTTTTGTATACGATATGTCTTCACATTGTTTCCATCCACTGACTTTGGCCGTACAACGACGTGGTCGTTAAACCCAGGTGCCTGCCATGAAACATCATTGCTTAGATGATGCCGGATTACAGAATTTACCGATGGACAATTTAAAGTACTAATGGACTCTTTTTTCAAACGAAGTAGTAATGCCAACACTTTCCGCTAAACTTTCGATTACACAGCGACATTTTCTAGGCAAAACAAGTAAGGTTGACATTGCCTTTTGACAGCTTTTTCCTTTGCTTGAGAAATTTTATATGCTTCTTTTGCATTACCATTTGTAGAAGCAGTAGATTTTCTATGCTTTCTCATTCTTATTTTGGCTTTTATTCTTACTGCTACAATATCATCCATCATTTGTGGTGCAGCATTTCCTGTCCCTTGACTGTCTTTTTATAGAGGTTGGTATTTCCCCGTTCTCTGGTGCCATCATTGGTAATGGTAATGATGTTGGTTGGCCAGTGGTGGAATCGTTTTGAGACTCCAACCGTTTATCTTTATAGATGGAAATAGTATGCACCATGCTTTGTTAATTATTTGTGTTTTATAGCTAACTGAGAAGTGGTCTACAAGTGATGGTAGGTTCTGCTTCGTAGCGTCAATCTGCAATTGGTTAACTGTTTTTAGGTAAGACGTGGTTAGGTCCTTATGTTTGGCTAGGTAGTCTTTCTTTATTTTATCCGATAGTGCGCCTGATGGTTTAGCAACACGTATCTCTTCATATCAGAGCAGAATATCCCAAAATTTAGCTTAAGAATTTCTAACAAAATCATTTCCAGATGGTTGACAAAATTTCGGAACTGGTTTGATTTGATATGGTGTTGAATGTCTTTTGGTGGTTCACAAAGGTCAATACCATCTTGTGGTAGAGATAGAAGCTTTAAGACGGTTAGGAAGAATGCAATAATGATCTGGTTTGTTGGCGTTGGGTTACCCGTGTTAATCAATGTTTTTATCAAGAAGTCGTCCGTAAGTAGTTTTTCTCTTGTCTGTGACTCGTTCGGTAGTGGACACGTTGTGTCTATTTCCATTGGTTCAGATGTATCCATTGGGGTGAGAGTTGGTGTTGGAAGCATAATTGTTGTTATCGTTGCGATTGGTGGAGGTGGTGGTGGTTGTCTGTTTGTTTTCTTTTTAAATAATGTGTACTGTAAGATGTGATAACTATGTTAGCAATCATGATTTCAAAATCAGATGCAATAATTATTGCATACTGACCTCAATCATGTAACTTCCGTCAACGAAAAGATCAATTTTGCATTTGAACCTGCCCAATGTTAAGACCAAAAGGTATAGAAACTGTAGCACATTGTAAGGCTAGGATGAACTTAGTACGATGACATGATGTTTTGTTTTGATTGTATCCACAAAACGACAGAAATAGGATGACCAAGTTTCATTGTCTTGTCCAATTTGTTGCAATTCTGTTTGGAGATCTTGCATCAAATTCATCGTTTCTGCTCGGCCTAAAAAGTTGAAAATATTATGATTTTATTTATCCCTTAAAAGAGATTGCATTGACTATTGTAGAATAGGCTGTGCTTCTGTTGTTGCTAGTTTGTAACAGCTCATGGTGGGCAGCATGATATTTTATAAAAAAATTTATTTTATACCTTCAGTGTTGATGTTGTTTTCTGATTCGAGAAACGTGACGGCATCATCAATGTTGCTAATTCTTAATTTCATGCGTCTACATGCTCCATCTATCCACAGGGATTGATTAAGGTTCGCAGAAGTAGCAAAACATGGAAGAAACTGAGTTGTTGATTAACTTTAAGGAGGCTTTCATAGAGTCAAACATGAGCAGTTATGGCAGGCGCATTGAATGATAATGTTGCATCCAGATGATAACTGGACTCACGATATTCATGCATGAGAATTTCTTGAACTGAATGTGGGTGATAGTCGTAATAAATAGTTTTAAAGTGTTTTTGAAACGTGTAATGTACTAGTGTTGGTGATCACCATACTGATGGGTCACATGATTGTGTTCATTACCTGAACTGGTTGAAACTGGCGCCAAGTGTTGAACGTTTCACGTTGCAAGACACGAAGTAAATGATTAGATTGGGTAAACATTTTCTTTCGACATAATTTCCGCTTGGTGGTTGCTGATCGTTTGCCAGGTGTATTCGTGGATGCATTTTGATAAGTGACATTCCTATCAACAAATTTGTGTTAGAGCAAATTCCAGATTTGTTATGTTAGTGGCATTTCCTGTTAAGTTTCTTTTGCAGCCTTGCTCCTGAAGTATCTGAGATGGATGTAAAATATTGGTAATTTGTGAAATAAATGAAAAATAATTGTTTTACGTTTTTGTGATTTATTTTCATTGGATGTAGGTCTTGTTGTGGTTGTAGATTCTGTTGGAAGATCAGAAATGGAAGATACGTGATGATTTTTAAAACGTCCTTCCAACCTTTCATCTTTTGTAGCTCTGAAGTTGACGTCTCTACGGTCGTTTGCATAAGCTTCATACTTGATCTACTATGCAGCCATTTTGCGGACATCTACAACTTGGGCATTTAATGACGCTCTCAATGCAAGGAATGATGTTGGATTATAGGTTTCACTATCACATGCAGTATAATTTACCCTTTGGCCAAGGTACTGTCTTTTAGGTATGACATGTCCTGATGCTGGAGCAATGTCTGTTAGGTGGAATGCTTGCATTAAATTCATGAATTTATCTGAATACGGATTTTCCTGAATCATCTCCTCGTATTAAACAGAAGAAGGATTCTTCTGGACACAGCATTTTATATTACCATGCTTATATTTCAATTTCATGCACCTGAAGCTGCCTAATAGAGAGATGTGGTAATTGTAGATAAATTGAATGAAATGTTGGATGGATGAAATAGATATTGAATTTTCACCTTGCTCACAATGATGAAACTGTATTCAATTGGCGATATTCCAAATTGTCAACTAGTACAACTCCAGTAGCTTGCAAAGATGGCAGTCCATCATTTGTTAGTCCCTTGGCTTCAGCCACAATCCTGTGCTTGGTGGTTCTGTGATCTTCTTCAGAAAGTGTCAGACCGCCATGGATCGTCCTTTGGTTCCTAGTATCCTGTCCGGACTCACATGAAGTGGATCAACGTCTTGAGTCTCGAGATGGGCTCCTGGTTTGGATGTTGCGTCTTGACTCTTCATTTGATGAGTGATCTCTGTTAGGGCCAGGGCTGGTACAGCTTTTCCTCTGCCTTGACTGTCGTTTTGTAGATGTTGGCTTTTCCGGTTCTCTGGTGCCATCATTGGTGTTGGTAATGATGTTGGTTGGCCGGTGGTAGAATCTTTTTGATACTCCAACCTAACCAATATGTTTAGCTTTGTGTGATTCGATTTAAAGTTTCTCATTATAGATGGAAATAGTATGCACCATGCTTTGCTAATTATTTGTGTTAGTACTACTTTGTCGCCGATTGGTCTTTCTGGGTGCATATAGCTAACTGAGAAATGGTCTGATGGTAGGTTCTGCTCCGTAGCGTCAATCTGCAATTGGTTAACTTTTTTTAGGTAAGAAGTGGTTATGTCATTTAGTTTGGCTAGGTAGTCTTTCTTCATTATATCCGATAGTGTGCCTGATGGTTTAGCAACACGTATCTATTCATATCGGAGAAGAATGTCCTTGGTTTGACACTCTTTCAGAAAGTTTAACTGAAGAATTTCTGGCAAGATCATTATCATTTCCAGATAGTCAACAAAATTTCGGAACTGGTTTGATTTGATATGTTGGTCCACAAGGGTTAATACCATCTTGTGGTAGAGATAAATGTTTCAAAACGGTAAGAAAGAATGCAATAATGGTCTTGTTGGTTGGCGTTGGGTTACCCGTGTCATTCAAAGTTTTTCTTTATAGATGGAAATAGTATGCACCATGCTTTGCTAATTATTTGTGTTAGTACTACTTTGTCGCCGATTGGTCTTTCTGGGTGCAGATAGCTAACTGAGAAATGGTCTGATGGTACGTTCTGCTTCGTAGCGTCAATCTGCAGTTGGTTAACTTTTTTTAGGTAAGAAGTGATTATGTCATTTAGTTTGGTTAGGTAGTCTTTCTTCATTATATCTGATAGTGTCCCTGATGGCTTAGCAACACGTATCTATTCATATCGGAGAAGTATGTCCTTGGTTTGACACTCTTTCAGAAACTTTAACTGAAGAATTTCTGGCAAGATCATTATCATTTCCAGATAGTCAACAAAATTTCGGAACTGGTTTGATTTGATATGTTGGTCCACAAGGGTTAATACCATCTTGTGGTAGAGATAAATGTTTCAAAACGGTAAGAAAGAATGCAATAATGGTCTTGTTGGTTGGCGTTGGGTTACCCGTGTCAATCAAAGTTTTTCTTTATAGATGGAAATAGTATGCACCATGCTTTGCTAATTATTTGTGTTAGTACTACTTTGTCGCCGATTGGTCTTTCCGGGTGCAGATAGCTAACTGAGAAATGGTCTGATGGTAGGTTCTGCTTCGTAGCGTCAATCTGCAGTTGGTTAACTTTTTTTAGGTAAGAAGTGGTTATGTCATTTAGTTTGGTTAGGTAGTCTTTCTTCATTATATCTGATAGTGTCCCTGATGGCTTAGCAACACGTATCTATTCATATCGGAGAAGTATGTCCTTGGTTTGACACTCTTTCAGAAACTTTAACTGAAGAATTTCTGGCAAGATCATTATCATTTCCAGATAGTCAACAAAATTTCGGAACTGGTTTGATTTGATATGTTGGTCCACAAGGGTTAATACCATCTTGTGGTAGAGATAAATGTTTCAAAACGGTAAGAAAGAATGCAATAATGGTCTTGTTGATTGGCGTTGGGTCACCCGTGTCAATCAAAGTTTTTCTTTATAGATGGAAATAGTATGCACCATGCTTTGCTAATTATTTGTGTTAGTACTACTTTGTCGCCGATTGGTCTTTCTGGGTGCAGATAGCTAACTGAGAAATGGTCTGATGGTAGGTTCTGCTTCGTAGCGTCAATCTGCAGTTGGTTAACTTTTTTTAGGTAAGAAGTGGTTATGTCATTTAGTTTGGTTAGGTAGTCTTTCTTCATTATATCTGATAGTGTCCCTGATGGCTTAGCAACACGTATCTATTCATATTGGAGAAGTATGTCCTTGGTTTGACACTCTTTCAGAAACTTTAAGTGAAGAATTTCTGGCAAGACCATTATCATTTCCAGATAGTCAACAAAATTTCGGAACTGGTTTGATTTGATATGTTGGTCCACAAGGGTTAATACCATCTTGTGGTAGAGATAAATGTTTCAAAACGGTAAGAAAGAATGCAATAATGGTCTTGTCGATTGGCGTTGGGTCACCCGTGTCAATCAAAGTTTTTCTTTATAGATGGAAATAGTATGCACCATGCTTTGCTAATTATTTGTGTTAGTACTACTTTGTCGCCGATTGGTCTTTCTGGGTGCAGATAGCTAACTGAGAAATGGTCTGATGGTAGGTTCTGCTTCGTAGCGTCAATCTGCAGTTGGTTAACTTTTTTTAGGTAAGAAGTGGTTATGTCATTTAGTTTGGTTAGGTAGTCTTTCTTCATTATATCTGATAGTGTCCCTGATGGCTTAGCAACACGTATCTATTCATATTGGAGAAGTATGTCCTTGGTTTGACACTCTTTCAGAAACTTTAAGTGAAGAATTTCTGGCAAGACCATTATCATTTCCAGATAGTCAACAAAATTTCGGAACTGGTTTGATTTGATATGTTGGTCCACAAGGGTTAATACCATCTTGTGGTAGAGATAAATGTTTCAAAACGGTAAGAAAGAATGCAATAATGGTCTTGTTGGTTGGCGTTGAGTTACCCGTGTCAATCAAAGTTTTTCTTTATAGATGGAAATAGTATGCACCATGCTTTGCTAATTATTTGTGTTAGTACTACTTTGTCGCCGATTGGTCTTTCTGGGTGCAGATAGCTAACTGAGAAATGGTCTGATGGTACGTTCTGCTTCGTAGCGTCAATCTGCAGTTGGTTAACTTTTTTTAGGTAAGAAGTGGTTATGTCATTTAGTTTGGTTAGGTAGTCTTTCTTCATTATATCTGATAGTGTCCCTGATGGCTTAGCAACACGTATCTATTCATATCGGAGAAGTATGTCCTTGGTTTGACACTCTTTCAGAAACTTTAACTGAAGAATTTCTGGCAAGATCATTATCATTTCCAGATAGTCAACAAAATTTCGGAACTGGTTTGATTTGATATGTTGGTCCACAAGGGTTAATACCATCTTGTGGTAGAGATAAATGTTTCAAAACGGTAAGAAAGAATGCAATAATGGTCTTGTTGATTGGCGTTGGGTCACCCGTGTCAATCAAAGTTTTTCTTTATAGATGGAAATAGTATGCACCATGCTTTGCTAATTATTTGTGTTAGTACTACTTTGTCGCCGATTGGTCTTTCTGGGTGCAGATAGCTAACTGAGAAATGGTCTGATGGTAGGTTCTGCTTCGTAGCGTCAATCTGCAGTTGGTTAACTTTTTTTAGGTAAGAAGTGGTTATGTCATTTAGTTTGGTTAGGTAGTCTTTCTTCATTATATCTGATAGTGTCCCTGATGGCTTAGCAACACGTATCTATTCATATCGGAGAAGTATGTCCTTGGTTTGACACTCTTTCAGAAACTTTAAGTGAAGAATTTCTGGCAAGACCATTATCATTTCCAGATAGTCAACAAAATTTCGGAACTGGTTTGATTTGATATGTTGGTCCACAAGGGTTAATACCATCTTGTGGTAGAGATAAATGTTTCAAAACGGTAAGAAAGAATGCAATAATGGTCTTGTTGGTTGGCGTTGGGTTACCCGTGTCAATCAAAGTTTTTCTTTATAGATGGAAATAGTATGCACCATGCTTTGCTAATTATTTGTGTTAGTACTACTTTGTCGCCGATTGGTCTTTCTGGGTGCAGATAGCTAACTGAGAAATGGTCTGATGGTAGGTTCTGCTTCGTAGCGTCAATCTGCAGTTGGTTAACTTTTTTTAGGTAAGAAGTGGTTATGTCATTTAGTTTGGTTAGGTAGTCTTTATTCATTATATCTGATAGTGTCCCTGATGGCTTAGCAACACGTATCTATTCATATCGGAGAAGAATGTCCTTGGTTTGACACTCTTTCAGAAACTTTAACTGAAGAATTTCTGGCAAGATCATTATCATTTCCAGATAGTCAACAAAATTTCGGAACTGGTTTGATTTGATATGGTGGTCCACAAGGGTTAATACCATCTTGTGGTAGAGATAGAAATTTCAAAACGGTAAAATAGAATGCAATAATGGTCTTGTTGGTTTGCGTTGGGTTACCCTTGTCAATCAATGTTTTTTATCAAGAAGTCGTCCGTAAGTAGTTTTTCTCTTGTCTGTGGTGTGTTTGGTAGTGGACACGGTGTGTCTATTTCCATTGCTTCAGATGTATCCATTGGGGTGACAGGTAGTGTTGGCAGCATATTTGTTGTGATCGTTGCGGTTAATGGTGGTAGTGGTGGTGGTTGTTTGTTCGGTTTTGTTAGTATTGATACTGGTTTAGCCATGGTTGTTTGCCGAGGTAAATACCTTTACCATGATTTTATCGCATCAGCCAAGGTGTTAATCATAATAGGTTTGGTTGCTGGTGTCGTTGTTGATGCGATTGAGGTGATGGTGTGGTTGATGGTGGTTGATGTTGTTGCTGATGTACACATATCCCTATCAGGTACTTCCTGAAGTAGAGTATTCCCTTCCTCGTCATCTTGTGTGAAATTCATAGTGTTAATGGTTGAGTTTGCCACTCGGTTATAATGATAATATGATATGTATTTGAAACGATTTAACTGATTTTTTCAGTGACGATTGTTTGTGCTCAAAGTTGATTAGAGATAATGAATGCAATGAATAGTTAATTATAATTTCATGTTTCACTTTATTTACGAGATTAATAATGATAACATGTTAACGATATTAAATAATTACATTTCATATACAAAGAATTAATGTTCATACGACCTGGCTGTTCAGTGTCTTTGATCTGTTTTGCGATGTAGATATAACGTCCACGATTATCCTCCACGATTTAATGTACAACGATAATGTTCTTTGAAACTGCGATAATATAACGGTGATTATCTAACTGATTATAATTTGTATTGTAACTAATTTTGAACTATTTGGGTTGGCCTTTAGACGATGCCAACACCAAGAAAATGTCATTATAAAAATTAAATAAAAAATATACAAAACTCGCACAACCAATATTAACTTAAATATTAACTTTAATATTGGTTGGCATTCAAGCGAGCCTTGAATTAAACGAGGCCGAAATTATTAAAGCTATTTTCAACAATATGATTGGTATGTGGATTTTGTGATGTCAAGTAGGTATAATAAAATACAGTGTAATTGGAATTGCAATCAATAGTACTACATGATTGACAAGTTTACAGAATGAATGGTATAATAAGGTTTGTCAAATAGTCTATGAGTACTCCTATACTCAGGACTGTCCTTGTGCACCTTTAAAAAATGTTCACCCATAAAAAATGAGTGTCGGTGAAAAGCAGCTTGGATGATTCTCCAGGATACATCTCTTTAACATATCTATATGTAATAAAATGATGATGATGTGAGGTGTATACTTATGTTTGAAGACGGTAAAGAGACTCGTAGCACACTACTTACTCATAATGGAAGGAATACATTTGAATCTTAGATAAATCTAAAATCGCCATTCCGACAAATTGTGAAAGTGAATAACATTGGTACCCTCTTCAACAGATTATTACTTAAAGCATGTGTGTTTTATCAAGCATCTTGCTATTTTGCCGATTGATATTTCAACACACTCTGTTGTCGTTGTAGTTCTTCCCTTTTTCTTCCTTCGCAATGAAGACTGCCTCTAAAACGTAATGTATCCTTTTAACCTTCTTGAATTTCATTTCAATTGCTATTTGTAGACTAGGTTTAGTTAACAATGTAATACATGGTTGTTAACTTGAACATCTCTTGATGGGAATTTGAAAATATTGGAGACTACTTTGTAGCCTCGTTAATATCATTGTCCTGTTGTAGAAAAATGTATTGATGTAAACGGGTCGGGATTTCAACTGAATTGAAATAGTTGAATTCGATAGAAATTGGTACCGTACTGAAAAGTTGGATTGTGATATTAACATTAGCGATATTGATAGATTACAATGTACTTTACTTCAAATAATTCTTGCGTGTCTTTAATTGAATGTCAAATTCAATTTCACTCAAATGACTACACTTTGGTTGCGACAAGAAGTGAACATTTTTATATTATATAATGTTTGTTGAACAAACACCACAGATGATTAATAGTAATTGGTAATTAAGAGTAATTAAGATGACAGTAATAACAAAACTTTCAATATTTCCTTATTGCATTCATGTTATGTTGTGATATTGCCTTTACGGCTTGCATTCTATTTGATTTAATTATTAAATCTAATTTGCAATTTTTATTTACTTACAGATAACATACATTGTGTCCACATTATCACGCTACACTCGACGAGCCTGTCACATAGACTGTCAATAAAAGAACTACTTGCATCCTTGAAGATTTTCAGTTTTACACCATTTATACAAGGCTACCCTTTGTGGCTGCTCAAAGTATTGTATTATAAGTGATGTTTCCATTGCTGATTACACAGGCATTACAACTGATGATAGTGGATTATACAATAGAAAGCTAGTCCATCAACTGAACACATTCTAGCACATATCATGTGAAAATACTGAAAAGAGCATTGCTCAAGCGAAAGAAAATATAGCAATTTCATCATTGGATGGCAAAATAGTCATTGCATGTTACCAAGACAATGTGTTTGAAAAAGTATCAAGTAGATGGGTACATCCAGTCAATAAATGGGACATGAGGGTATCGGTTATTGAGGAGCTACCAGCAGAGCTACCAGCGCATAGATGGCTCTGGTTGCAGGCCTTCATAAACAATTTAATTGTAAACGATTAAAGATGACAATCTACATTCAACATTAATCAATATCGAAATAAATACCTTTTCCATGCAGTCATGAAAGGGGATTATGAATATTACGTTGAAATGGAAGTAATGCAGAATTTAATTTACGCAACAACAGACAAGTACCGTAGCATGTATTCCTAGATATTAATGAGCAATCTAAAAGTATGTTAAAGAAGGACGCAAACAGCGTTTGAAAAACAAAGAAATTTCAAATCAAATTATAAATACCTGCAACATGCAGTGACTATACTTAATTTGTTCACATTGCCAAGATATCTTATGCTGTAGTGTAGCTAAACATTGATAAATATAATTGATTCACCAATTAGTAAATCATTGGATGAACAATTAAACAAATTAAGGTGTATTACTAAATTAATGTGAGAGTTTTATTCAGTATACTACAAAATCTATGACAATATAATCTCAAACTCAAGTTTGTGCACACTGGTAGCTTTGTGGTAGGAGGAGCGCACAATGTGCAGGAGACAAGGTTTTTATTCCTTGTTGTTCCACATATTATATATATTAGTATTATTATTAATAGATATTAACCAATAGCAATAAAACAGTGCTTGATGTCAGTTGACATAGCTGTAAATATAAATAAATAAGTCAAAGAATAAACATTTCGGTACTGTAACTTAAAGTTGCACACTTTATGCGATCATTAGACAGTTAAAATTATTTAGAATTATTACAATTAGAATTATTGATTAGTTTTAACTGTCTGATGATCGCATAAAGCGTAAACTTTAAGTTACAGTACCAAAATGTGTAGTCTTTGACTAACTGATTTATTTATTGATTGATTTATTAGTATTAGTATTAATTGAAATCTAACATTGAAAAGGTAGCCACGCTGGTCAACCATGCTGGCCGGTGGGTGTAAAGTACCGACCCGCCGACTCGCCGACCACACAGACCAGATTGATTTAATCTAGAACTTCCGGGTTAACATGACGAATACTTCACGGCGTTGTACAGAATATATTGTGTGAACTTTTGATTCATATATACGATATTTATTATTTCTCCAATAAATATGACCGATAAATGTGATAAGCTTCATATTTAATGACCCTCAAAGCATCATGAAAGCATGAATAGGCTAGAATTAAAACTTCCAAGCCATACTGTATATGATTTTGATGGGAATGTATACATTCTAGATTAAATCAAGCTGGTCTGTGTGGTCGGCGGGTCGGTATTTTACACCCACCGCATGCTGGCATATTATTAGAAGACATGTTTTCTCTGGTTTTCCCGCGTTTTTCGTATCAACAAAAATAACCTCGATTCGTTTTGGCCTCTTTCTCCATTCTTGGTACTGCCGCCATTTTGAATTGTTCTCAAAATTTGTAAAAACGTGAACTGAATTTCACAAGAAAGTGATCTTTTTTGTAAAACTCTGTACAATGTCTACTGAGTTCTACTGCCGATATTACGTTGGACATAAAGGAAAATTCGGCCATGAGTTCTTAGAATTTGAATTTCGTCCTGATGGTAGGTATCTGATTACTCATGATTGATTGACGATTGAATGTCTAGTTAACACTATCTGAAATTCCTCCTGAAAGTTGACTCATTAATAATATTCAAGCCTACGGTTGAGATTAAATTTATTTAGAACTATTATACGTTGCTTAAAGTGACTATCTTCACATATCTAGTCGAACATGTCAACCTGACGTGAATAAGACAGTGGCGTAATATCTGGAAATTATTCCTTCGTGAATATCTGAAAAATGCCTTAAAAATGGTGTTAATGACCCAAATGTCGCTGAGGAAAAGAAATGGACTGAATTTTGCTTTATGACGACAAATTTACAAGTGATGTGGCTTGTCTGACAGATTTTCGATTGGATTAATCACGTAATGTTAAGTTTGAGATGGCATAGACCCTGACAGCATTGCTTCGCAAATGCGCGGATGATATTTTGTATTTTAAAGAAGGTTTAGTTCCAAGTCAAGCTTAATCAGAGACTCCAACTCTCATGCATTTGGCGTGAGTCTCACTCTTTTTAATTCCCTCTCACGGTCTCACTCCAAACTTATGAATTCTCACACCATTCTCACACCATCTTTTCTGTATATTGTGCTGTGTTACCAGAATAAATACCTGAATAATAAACTTATTACAATGCTGTACATATAATTCAATGTAGGCCTAAAATGTGTTTTATTCATCCAAAATCGTGAAAATGCTCACTTTTTACGTTTTTCCATTATCTTTTGACCCAAAACTGTCTTGTTTTTCTAGAATTTGAACTTCTTTTGTCTAGACTAGGTTGGAGTCTCTGGATAAATGCGCGGGGAATATATTCCCCGTGCACAACAAAAAATGCAGTCAGGGCATAGACTCCATAAAGCGGCTAAATCGAAAATCTATTTTGTTTTTCCACCGGCATTAAGGCAACCGAAATTTGATTTATAGTTTATCGTCAACTTTTTTTGAAATTTGGGGACGCTTTTTTTCGTTTTTCGTTATTCATTATTTTTTTTTATAGAAAATGAAAATTCGAACAAATCTAATAATTAATTTTTAAGTAGGTATTTTGCGTTTTAGTATATACATGTCACTTCAAAACGTCTGATTTGAGGTTATCAATAGAACACTTGCGATCAAAAGCAAGATGGTCATAAATATCAAGACAACAAGAATTTATTCATTTAAACACAAACATAATCTCCTGAGAAGGTATTTACTGGCAAGTTAACATGTCAAAGTAAATGTTGCAACGCTCCAACTTTTTCATCTTTATTTAAATGTCCTATTTTAAATATTAATAATTAAATAATTGTAAATAATGAAATTTTCTGATTCGAAGGGAAAATTTGACGCGGGCACTGTTGAGAAACTAAAAATCAAATTTCGTTGGCCCAAACTAAGGCATGAAGGAACATGTAACTTCGAAGAAACTGAAAATCATAATATTTTTTATTCAAAGTGCCCGCTATACTGATTGTATCGTGATAGTAGGAGTACATAACAAAACTCCTGCTGATTTAATGATTTTAAAGTTAATAAATTCGAAGAAACTGAAAATCATAATACTTTTCATTCAAAGCGCCCGCTATATATTGATTGTATCTTCAATCTTGATAATATTATCAATCTATCACATATCGAAAATTATCTTGTGACCACATTTACAAATGGCAAGCTAAAATAGTATTTAGTATTATTATGTTTTATGGATATGTCACATCTAAACTGAAAATGGAGTTTCCAACTTCTGAATATGATTTCTAAAATATGACGTCATATTCGAACGTAGTTCTGCAATTTGATTGGTTGGTCCGTGTGTTTGGTAATACAAGGTAAACATTTTTTCAAAAATTCCTCTCAAAATGTGTCGATCAGGGTCCGACAAAAGAATTTACCTTCCGGGAACCTGAGTTTTTTCTCAAATTTCTTCGGAAAATTTTTCCCGGAAATAGCGTTTTTTAGTCATTTTTGCGTAAATTTTTCAACTTGTTTCAAAAGCCCGTCTCAGAGTCATAGGTATGGAAATTTTCATAAATGTATAATTTATCTTTATACCTATAAATGCGAAAGTATGCCTGTGCTCCATGGTAATGTTTTCTGCTGTATTCTCAGTCGGTTTTCAAGTAAGATATAATAATAAGTAAGTTACGTATCATTAAAATCGCCGTTTTTTAGTTGTAGTTTGGATGGGCTTCGATTTTGTTATTACCCTCTTCTGATTCGTATAACTAAAGAAATATACTGTTTGAAATGCATTACAACTGATCAAACTTCGTTGTTTGTCAAGTTCCAAGAACACATCTTCAATCAGCAAATTATAGTTTACAACGGAAAGATAATTATAAAACTGTGATCGTAATAACCGAAATATCTCATCGTTAACAAAGACAAAGACTCTGCTGAAGACTTTTACTTAACATGTACTCCGTACTTTCATTTGATTCTATTTCGATACAATGATACACAAACGCAATTATCGAACTGTTCAAAATATGTTCGATGCTCGAAGTTGAAGCCAACGCAAATAGTTGTGAATATTAAATCGCTAATTTACTCCACTATAGACAACAGTTGTGAATTGCCGAATATCCTGCTACACAGACATGTTCATGTTCTCAAACTGTAGACACTATGAGCATGATTAGACTTCATTTTGTTTCGAAACAAAACTAGACATGTATATATAAAGTTACCGAAATACTTGAATAATGTTTAATGCAAATTCCAATTCAAATATTCAAGAATAATAATTTAATGTAGGCCTACAGACAACAAAAGCCGTGAAGATGCCGAAGTTATAGAAGTCACGTCAACTCAAAGACAAATACGATAGATGAACAAATATAACCACGATTTTCAAACAGAACGCAGAATAATTTTGATTGTGATAAGGATGATTGTGAAGGCGAGAGGGAATAAAATACTTCCGCGTTTACGAGTTTACGAGATCACATCAATTAGTCATTCATTCAATTCGAATGTTGTGACGCCTGACGTACTTCACACATTGTTGTGAAACAAAGCGAGTGTGTAATGAGACACTTACGTTGAAAATGGAACTGTTTATTATGTTGATGAATAAATAGACATAGTTATATTAAATAAATTATATTAATTTGAAAACTTCGGATAACTGACGAAATCTTCCAACCTTCGGAATTTAATTTACAAAACTTGAACGGGAAAAGTTCAAATTCTTCGGAAAACTTCGGAATTTGCCCACACCTTCCGGGAACCTGGCTCCCAGGTTCCCGGACTTTGTCGGACCCTGGTGTCGATAAAACTTTGTCAGCTTCTCAATGCTGAAGAAGAATAGGAAACTGCAATGTATTAGTAAAGAAATAATATCAACAGAGCTATCTCTATTTAAGAAAAACTATTGTTTCGAAATTGGAACTTATCCGAGGTACATTTTAGTAAGTGGAAACATTGAATTTAAATTGAATTTTAAATCATTAATTCAAGATTTGAGCGACCTTCCACAATATAAACAAACTTGATTATGAAAATTGGTTTACTTTAGAAAAGGAGTAGCACACACTTTAATAGATCTACCACTTCTTTAATATCAGATCTCTATCATTTTTGTACGACATTATTATTCGATTTCTAATTCACAATCTTGAACTATAGCAAACCAAGCGGATAGTGAAAGGCTTGAGTAAGAGTGGAATTTATATTTTTATTATTTATAGTACATGACTCAAAAATTTCTAAAAGATGATCACTTTGTTCAAGAAATGCTTACACAAAATGTGATGATCTGCAAATTAACAAGACAGATTGATAAGTCCTCAGATTTAACTCAGCTTGATAAACTTTGATACATTTTTCGCGGAACGACGGAACAAGTATAAATATTTTGCACAGCTGGATCCAAACAAATGAAAGTACACAGTTGATCTATAAAATGCAAATTGAATTTGGACTGCACACACCTTCTTAAGAGACCTAGAAATTGACATTATCAATGACTGCGAAGTGTCAAGGACAGCTTCAGGAGAGATATATAGAGTGAGACCAATGAATACACCAAATTCTTTCTTTTGTAACTTGATATTAATTTTCGTAACATAAAACATAAATTATCGAAACTATATAAATCTTCTTGTATGCATTGTAATCCTATTACTTTCTATCTTCACATCATTACAATTATTTGTCTTAGCCTACATTTATACTAAATTATATCTCTACTAGAAAAAGAGGCTGCCTCTGCCTTCGACCCAATGTTGTTACTGTTGATAAGCTAGAATGCTAGAATGTCTTCAGTTGGCAGAATGCAGCTGGCAGTTGTTCTAGTGTGAATTCCAAAATCAAATAGCTTCAGGCGAAGTAAGACCATATGTAATTTTTTTGTTGTAATGTTTTTGTATTCATTGAAATTAAAGTGCTCAAAACAAGTATTCATAATCGTACTTATCTAAAAATCTAAAATATGTGACTGAATAATGAATGTCGTAATCACAACTATTAGTTTCATTAGTACAGTATTTACACCACAGGATCAAATAATTTTTTAAAACAGGATGCAGTGTTTAAAATATTGTACTGTATCATTTCAATTATTTTTGAAATAAACAGTAGGCTATGATTACCTTGTTGTTGTTAATAATTAATACTTTAGATAGATATATTTAATAGGGTGGGGCATTTGGGGGATGTGTTTACAATTCAAATAAAACGGTTTGAATCCTAACATTGCTGAATCATAATCACAAAAGAAGAAAGTAGTTTTCGTTATCATCATCCCAAATTATTTAGTTTGTGCTTATACACTTGAACACTTCCACAGTTCATTGTGCCTACACAGCTTCGCTCTGTCTTGGTTGCGGTGGCTTTGATGATGGCTTTTATGTAAAAGTTGATTATTCCCTTTTACGCCGAATTTAGTTGAAGACTTGAAGTTTCAAAATTAAATATAGCCTATGTTCAGACCACAAAAGAGAGCTATTGAATGATGTATGATATTCAGGAATTCCTTGCATGGTTTTTGAGATTAGCGCGTACAAAGTTTTGCAGCTCAAGTACCGTAGTAGAGATTAGGTGCATTTCCAAGCAATTAATTTTTTAATAATTACTTTGTATTGTGGCCACAGTATTATGGCAGGGATTTTTGTTAATATCCAAGGACAAACAAATCAGGATCTCTATTGATTGACGCCAGGAGAGGCATCGAGTAATATGTTTAAAAAATTATTTACAAATGATATCTCACAAGCGAGGCTCTGCAAGCATCGCCCAAATTAATTAAATTATAATACAGTAATTTATTACCGGTAGGCCTATAATTATTTTATTTATTTCAGGCTTACTGCGCTATGCTAACAATTCAAACTACAAGAATGATGTTATCATCAGAAAAGAGGTAAGGAATTATAGTCATAAGTGGTCCAGTGTGTGTTTTGTCTTTTCTTCTCACATAATTCCGCATAATCTCTCTTTTTCATAAGTCGGCATTAATACTTGAGCCAAGTTTGGATTAATTTTCAAGTTTTAAACTATTCCCCTTTTTGACTCATGGTTACGAAGTATCCTTGAGTCTATGCTATGCGAGTTAATTGTTTTTCATCATCATCTTCTTGTTGCATAGACGGAAGTTGATCGCATCATGCAATGCGCGTAAACAATACTGGAGAGTCAAAAGGCGGAAGAGAAATAGCCTGCTTCCAGACTATAACACTTCTTAATAAAAAAATGTAAGGAAATTGTAAACTTTGTAAACTTGTACACTTTCCTTAAGAAACATAAGAGAAAGGTCATGTTGAAGTATTTACTATCCAATATCAGCGATAAACATGAAAGTAGCGCATTGCTATTATCTAGGCCTACTTTGTCGACCTCTAAATAATATACTATTGTTTTATTTTCTGTACTTCGTGTTAAAATAATTCACAAACATTTTTTCAGGACTACGGTGGTGTTTACTGTAGGCGTATCGATCTTTTTAAATGTTTTAATTCTGCTGCAACAACAATAACAAGGTGATACTTCGAAGGGAAATTTCACGTCATTTACTTTACGTCATAACATTTGCGCTAGTATAATTAGTGAGAAATGAATATTCTTCTGGTAATAGTTTGCATGGTTATTTGTTGTTTACATTCTGTAAAATTGTTTATTAAAATGTTTTAATTCTGCTGCAACATCAGCTTTAGGTGACACAACTTCCCACGTCATTTACAGGTCACATCTGTATTATGAGTAGTGAAAACACATCATGCCTCGGTTTGGTCTAGAGGTGAAACATCCGTACCAAACGTATGGGGTCTGAGTTCAACTGTAATGATCTGCTTAATTATTTTTTCCTTCTTTTTTAATTGACTTATGGTTTGGATATTCTTTTTTTCTGATTGTTTTACTCTACTTTCTTTTTACTTTTTTCAACTATTATTTTTATTTTTCTATTCTTGATATCTATCTCATATTTTTATTTTATTTTATTAATCTAATTTATACAAATTTAATTGGATGGATGGAGCTTTATTTCAACCCAGGAAGCATTACATTGTGCAATTTCTAACATTGTTGATGTCACCTCTTAAGCTTGGTTTGATTAATTTTCTTTTGCTTTGCTTTGTTTTGTTTTAATTTATTTGATTTGAGTAGATTTTTATTTTATACTATTTTATTGAATTTCATTTTTTTTGTTTGATCTGATTTGATATCATTCGATTGGATTGATTTTACTTTATTGAATTTGATTTGATTTTTCTTTGATGATTTGATTTCGTTTGATTTGATTTGATATTCTATTGAATTTGATTTCATTCGATTTCTTTTGATTATTATAACATTCACCTTGAGTCTGAGGATAGTTGAGCTATTTTTCACAAATCGCTTGACATACTATCATAGCCTTGGTTCTTACTAAGTCAAATGATGGAAAATAACATAGACAAATGTAGTCAAAACATTGGCTGGATGCAAGGGAGACAGAAACAAGGCAATCGCTACAAAATATAAATTTAATGTAGGCCTATCTTCAACGAGAACCAAAAGCAAGAGAGGGCAAATACAAACATGCGCTACAACTTATACAATAATCTATGTATGACAAATAATACCACTGACACAATAACCTAATTACCCAATTACAATACACTAATTACATACAATCACATGATAAATCAATTAGCAACAACTTTACAAGACCTACAACACATGATGCTATAAACAGCACTATACAATTTCACACTACAACATATTAATAGAACAAGCAACCTGTATCCAGACCACATGACTTACTTTCAAACCAATTGATTGAGACAAATGGATTATGTTTTGATTGTTGTGATGGTTTACGAATGTCCTTTTTGACCTAGCCGCGTCTTGACCTTAGATGTGGGCTGGTTTACCAGTTAACTGATTATGACATAGACAACCAGTTATCAACAAAATAATAAAAAATTTCGATACCACATGATTTGCTAACCTTTTCAACTTGATACAATACAAGCTGCCTAATTCATTAAATGTGGGATGATAATTATTACCAAAATATTTGCTAATCAAAGATAAGCATAAATTCATTTATAACTGGATTCTATTCTGTAAATAATCCTTGTTTGTCTAGAGCATTTAAAAATATCTATGTGTAGATTCTCCATTGTATATTGTCAAGTCTATTGTTCTGTTGTTTGTGTTCAATTAACCAAAACTTAACTGGTTATCATTCAGGGTTGATTAGTGCTTGAAAACCGGCTCACTGCTACTTGACTAACAGTGGAAGAAGAAAATAGAAATAGTTATTTATTTGCCAAGTTAGCAATATATATTACACACTTAATGCATTGTGCCGATCCGCCAAAGGAAATAAGTGAGTTTTATATCCCCGAGGTCCTCCAAGGAACTTAAGGGAAATAAAACTCACCATCTCCCGTGTCATTCATACACAATGAAGAATTCCTTTGCTGGCTACCAGCGCCTGGAAATAACAACTTATTTCACGCTCTCAGAGGGAAATAATCGATCAATTTATGTCACATGACCAGCAGGGGTGTCAATCACTGAGATTTTTGTAATTAGTTACCGTTATTACAATTACTTTGAACAACCACTGTATAATTACAATTATCACTACTGTGTTGCAAAAAGTGATTAATTACAATTACAAGTTACTCAATTTTGAAAAGCAATTACGACCGGTATTGAAAATTCATAAATTCATTATTCGATACACAGTGTAGCCTAAGTGCTTTCTCAGAGGAAACTAGAATATTGTGATTAATGTTTGATAATATATTTTACCTATGATGTAGGCAAATGTACACAAAGCTGTAATGGAAGAATTGAAAAGAATCATTGAGGATAGCGAGGTTTGTAATGGATATCCTTTTGTCTCACTTATTCTTCAATCTCGAGGTCTTCAAAGATGACTACACATACACAGCTAGTTATTTGAAATATTAGGCCTAGTTGTTCTGTGATCTTGTTGCCTTTACAGAGGTTGCAATTGTCATTCTATGATGAAACAACATAGTCCCTCTACGCACGTATTGTAATAAAGCAATTGGCGCACATTGCACAACTTTTACAAGCTTTTACAGTGTTTTTGAAAACTTCTGATCAGATTGGTAATTCTTATTCATGATATCAAGTTCAAATTGTAAGATCGATTATGTTTTCTAACCTAGTTTTGCTATGATGATTTTGCGTCCAACTTTAAACCAATTAGATTGATGGAATCATTTTCATTATAATTCATAACTGATAGGGACATTAAAATTGAGAAACTTTGGATATCAAACATACATTTTGTTGATAAACATGTCTGCTAAACCAATGTTGTAAATGTTATATTTATTTTTCACCTGTCTTGATTTGTTAGGTATTGAAAGAGGATGATTCGCTGTGGCCTCCACCCAACAAAATTGGACGACAGGTATATACATGTCAAGAATTGTCAAGTTATTCAAGTCACCAAAAATTCAACCATTTAGGCTATCATAATATAATTCAAGCAGTTGGCTACTAATGTTGCTGGTTCAGTTCATGTGTACAGGCTCAATAGGATACACCAAGGGTCCAACAAAGTCCGGAAACTTGAAAGCCTAGTTTGCAAAAGGCTACCAAAATTCAGAAGAAAAATTAAAATGCTTGGCATAAAGCTGAAATAAAGTTTCGATTTTACGTTTTTATGTCAGTAAAAGTACTCAAACGTTTAGATAAACGATAAAAGATATCTCAAAATTTAAGGTTTGCGGAAGATAAAACATTTTGTCAAACCCTGAAGACACCCGGCTGTGAAAAACAATTTCAGAAGTTCATGAACAGTTCATGAACGTTTAGTGGCCCCAATTTTCATTAACTGTTCATGAACTCCTGAACTGTTTTTGCCTGCACACACTTAGATTATATTATAGTGTAACATCTGCAAAAAGTCATTTAAAATTAAAGTGAAGATTTAGGGAAGCTTTCGTCGCTATGTTGACGTCAGAAAAGTTTGAAATAGAACTGCTCCACAATATCAATCTTCCTTGCAATTAGGTCTGAATTTTGATCATATTGTCTATCCATTGAAAAGCATTGCATGCTCTGAGTTGGAATTGAGGATTTTATATCACTAAAGTTCTGAATGTTCTTAATTTCTACTAACAGTGGTTTACAGAAATTTTGATTTTAGCAAATTTAATTGCCGGTGTTTTATACTGTCTTTTTATCAACAGGAACTCGAAATCGTACTTGGCGATGAACATGTCTCTTTCACAACATCTAAAATTGGATCATTGATTGATGTTAATAGTTGCAAGTAAGCTTTATATGTGTGAAAGACTTCCCCTGCGAAAATATTAGTTGAGTTCATGAACAGTTCATGAACACTTTATGAGCGAAATTTTATGTTGCCCAATTTTGATGAACTAATTTCACAGGGGTTATAAGGACCATATAAGGATGGTGGTTGGAATGTTCCAGGGGAATTGCATTATGAGTAGCTGAAAACACGTCATTGCCCATTGAAAATCAATCAAGGCCTATCTGTCATGAAATCTGTTAAAATTAATTTGCAGTGCCGCAATTGCAATCAATAAAGAGTGTTTAACAACATTGTTCTCAGCGATAAGAGCCACTTATCTAGCAATAGAGGAGTGGTATGGGTGCCTTCAATACTGTCTATGTTACTTACTTAGCTTATTCGTCAGAGATCATAGTTGGGAGCTCAGCAGTACTGTCCTAGGTATTCTTGGAACTGGAAGAATTATAAATTGATGAGTATGTCTAATACAACTAATAATTGGCTTTGATTTATTTGTAGGGATCCTGAAGGTCTGAAATGTTTCTACTACCTTGTACAAGATTTGAAATGTTTGGTATTTTCATTGATTGGTCTGCATTTCAAAATCAAGCCAATTTAAATTGACTTGTTCCTGCTTTCAACATTTTTAACCTAGCAGCTAAACATGGTCTAGCAGATATCTGCCCTTTATCGTAATTGTATGTTGTATATTATCAAACATCAACTCTTATATCTTGCTAATATGCTATCTTGCTATGTGTTCAATGGTTGGAATAGTTTATAATACTGTGAATAATATTACTTGTAAACAGTTGATCACGATAGCTATGAAAAATATATTCTATTAGCATGTATTCATTCTTTGATTGCATTTTCGTTTCTGGTAGTATCTTATCACTATGAAACTTGGATATACTGAACCGCTAATGGAAATCTACTGAAAACGTACTGAAATGGTATTGGATAATGAAACCATACTGAAATTCACCTCTTAAATCTAGATTATTCTCATTCTACTGAAAAACTACTGAAACACACATTATGTTTTGAAAGCTACTGTGCAATTGAATTTTGATTCCATGAATTTCTTTGTCTTTTGCTATACAGTATAATAAAGTTTGTTTGCATTCTATTAGACCATCAGCCACACATCTATACGTAAAATTCTATTGAAATTTACAGTCAGCAATTTATCATTGAATTGAATTGCCTTGAATGTGTAAATAGCTTGTATTGGTATACTCATACTGTATGAGGAATCTACCTCATGAAATTATTGTAATACATGCTTTAACCAATGAGTTAGATGTCAACAGTAAAATCAATACATTTTCTCCTCCCGTTTTCAAAACATTCAAATTACCAGTAAATGAGTTTAGAAGTTAATGTTTCCTCAGGAGTTACTTTATGCAAGTTTTTACATCATCACGATTTCAGGATTTCAATCGGATTATAAACTCGATCGATTTGATTGACATTTCGTTTGTTACATGTACGCCATTTTTGTTATGTTTTTAGCCTCAATCGCGTACTAATGTCGTTCGAATTCTTTTCGAGAAAAAACTTCAAGAGAGATAGGCGGGAATATAACACAGTGACAGCTGTAATTATCTATATTTTAGTTGGATTTTGCATGTGCGGCAACGAGATGTCTATGCCAGTGGTTGCTCCAAGAATAAACCACACTGCTAGTGTAAGTATTAATTTGGATCCAATTCATTTTCTACTAGCTATGCCTTGTAACTAAGGTCTGATGTTTATCTTGGAACCTAACTGAAACTAGACCTACTTTGGTATTATTATGCGTAAGGCTGACAATTAATCATTGACGCCAATTTCTATATCAATTTTAACTGTTCATTCGTGAATGCGAAAGGTTTGCTGGTGCCTTGTCTTGATTTTGTTATATCGCCGCTCCGAAGTAATACTTTGGCCTACAAACCAAAATGGTCCAGACAATTGCCAATTTGCCATTGCTTTCTGATTTTAATTTATAGTTTACAGGCTAGTCCGTATAATCTTGAAAATATTTCTTTAATAACTAAACCAACACCGCCGTGGAGCTGTTTAAGATAGATATGGAAATGATTAATGTCTATTGTTTAGCTTGTCTACTCACCGGATTACCAGAACAGTAAAGCCACTCAGATAACCAGCCGGTCAATTTTCAGCTGCCCACATGCCTTGCGTTATTATATCATCACGATGATTACCAGATAGCGAAGAAGGTAAAATCTTAGAATCAGGGCCGTCCTGATAGATATCAGTTAAGAGAGTGTTGAGTCACAAAACATATGACTTCACCGAGTTCGGAACAAGATATGTAACCCTAAATGGGATGCAAATTGTGCTCGGTATAAGGGCGGAATGGAATCTGCCATATTATGTTTTATCAGGAATGTTTAAATGAGCAACATTGACTGACGGTCGCTACAAGCTCAACTCGACTTAAGCTTAGCATAGATTCAACGATCAACATCAGTCATGTCTTAGGCATGACTTTAAATTTCAAGTTTCAGCATGGTTAATAAATAATACAAACAACAAATACACATGTGACTCTAAGTGCGTGGAGCCCACTGGTCATTTTTGCCCCTTGGAATTGTGCATCTGATCTAATGGCATCATGCAAACTGCTTGCCGAATGCATTGATGGATAATTTTTAGGGCCATTCATTCAGGAGATCCCCTTTGCCCAAATGTTGTCTCATCAGTCTCGATAAACACAAAGATGTTGATGATAATTGTCTCTATTTAAAAATAAGTGCAACATGTGGAAAATGATAAATTGTAGCTTCCTAGTAGACAGCATCTCTTCTACTATCGCTCACTATAAGTCAATCCTTAATTTTCATATTTAATTATGCAAAAGAATGTAAAGCGCAAATATAAGTCAACCCAAAATCACAAAACACACTGATATTAAAAATGTTTGTGACAAAGATCCAATATAGCGGTGTCTGTAGACTGTGTACGTGCGTACCTGCTTACTTTTCATTATATTGTCATGCATTTCTCACATTTTACCGCAATTTCAGAAATTGTGAAGTTGATGTAAGGTTGTCTTTTCAACACTCCAAAATCATCACAATTCACAATTTATTTCGAATTTCAAATTCGTTCTAGCAATTTAAACTAACTGAAATGACGTTGAAGGCCTTATTTCTGTCGGTTTTCGAAAGATGATAATGAATTTAGATTCGTTGATTTTAGTACCATAACCTCACTTGGTTTCAATAGTTAAGACTATATTGCTACTGTATTATTATGCTTTTATGCTTAATGACCTTTATTGTATAAGAAGAATTTGATCGCAAATATTCAAGCTGTGTCCACGCATTCCACGTGTTTATAAACGGGAAACAACACCCCTGAATATGGCATCATCGTCCCCCAATTATTTGAGAGTTTTGAATTATTATCGTTGATTCTGAAATTGTAACTATAATTGTATGACACTGCCGGTAGGACACTTTTTACGTCATAGTTTTAAGAAAGACTATATCACACTATTTTTGCGTTCAGTTCGAATTTGATTAGGCAGATAGGGTCAAGTTTCCATACGAAAATGATAAAAGTTAATTTAAACAAATCTACTTACACAAAAATCAATGTCTCACGAATACGATCAGAATATCAGATCAACTGTTCATGCAGTCTAGACTCGTCCTTTATAGCGCTATGTGTGACGATAGATGGCGTGAATGTTGCACAGCTTCAACCTCCTTTTTGGAATCAGAGTAAAATGTGAAACTTTATGAAAAATTTATGTGAAAGGGCTTTAAATTAGATTCCAAAGCATGTTCAAAGCAATTCCGGAAAGTTTAATTTCTGAAATCAAATCCAATTTCGGAATGTTCAAATCCAATCCCTGAAGTTCATTTTGGAAATCAAATCCAATTTCGGAATGTTTAAATCAAATTTCAGAAGCTCAAATCCAATTTAAGTTAGTTCACCATACTGCTTCCCTTGTGAAGAATTCCATTAGTATAATGAACAGTCATGAACGTTAAACTGCTCTTTCATAAACTGAAGTTTTTTAACACCAAGGCTATAGCATCCTTCTCAGGACTTTTGAAATTTCGGTTGATGATCCCATGTTTTGAAAACGGACTTTTCAAAACCCAGGCATTTTTGTCGACTAAATAGAATGTTTTTGAAACCCAGTTCTAAATTAGTCCTTTTCCGTTTCTCGGCAATACCGCCTATAAATATTGCTAACCACTCATCCTCATTTTTAGGATAAAATACCACAGTTTGAGAAAGATGTTCAATAAATCATGATTCATGATAATCATAAATGATAAAATCATGAACTATCTGGATTTAATTCGTAGACTTCATGTTTAGAAGATTAATGTTACCTTAAATTCACATTAAATTCAATTGAATATGAATAATAAAATTTGATTTGAACTTATTTTAAATTTAAAAAATTAGGCAGATTGATCTGGAGCTGCAGATTTGAGAAAATATAAAAATCCGATTTCAGTGTAAAATTTATCAGAAATGTTGAAGTTACAGCATTTTATTTAGACAAAATATGGAAGTATAGCCTAGTGAATACTGACTAGTCTATCTAAACTTTTAAGAAGTGGAGATTTCTTATTCAACCACATTTTTAAACATCTGAATTGTGACATCACCATCACATGTACTGTTTTAATTTTTCGCAATTCATTTTAAATAATCACAAGGGGTATTCCAATGGCGATAAACTTTTGAGATTTACAAAGACCGTTAAAACATTCCCTAGATAGACCTAGGGTATATGATATTAAGTAATAATAAATTTTGTTAAAATCCAAAATAACTACCGGTACGAACAATAGTGAAGTCTCAGAGGGAGTCATCAAAAGTGAAATGTGACATTCAATTTATGTAAACTTTCGAACTAAAGTAAGTTAAGTACGTTATTTTGGATAAGAGAAACATAATGAAGATAATTGTGCTGTATTTGAAACTGTCTTCAGTCAGTTTAAACGATCTACTAAATTGTCAGGTTGATTTTGTCTTGTTCGGTGTTAGTTTTCTTAGATAAATCAATCGAAGTAAAACTGTTTCAAATTCAATTTTGCATCCTAGCTTTTATGTTCTCGATCACATATTCACATAGTAAACAACACATTCCATTCCAGAATATGATAAAATAATAAAACCAAATTACGTAACTTATATAGCTGCCTAATTGTGATTTTAATTTCTTCCTTTAAATATTTTACCATAAAAGAAACATCAGGTCAGAATAATGAAAGAAAAGAAAGCACACGCATGACAGCTTTTGTCAAGTCTTTGTTTGAATTGAGGATGCACAAATTCATAAAACGTGCAATGCTCCTTCGTCAGCATTCTCCCTTTAAATGTATGATTAATAGTATATGATATTCTGATTACTATTGTTTCTATTTATATTGTTGATATTAATTTGAATAGATGTCATTATCAAAGAGATGTTAACTCAACACTTATTGTTACAGAATAGTGAAGCATTCAAAGCAGTGAAAGCTAGGCTATTGTTTCTGTGTCAAGAAAGTAATCAGTAATTGCTAGGCAACCAAACATAGTAATCAGTTACCGTTACCAAAAATAGTAATTAGAAATTTGCTATTGATTGCAGGTCAAATTTACTGAAAAAGTAATTGATTACTTTACTTAACAATTACATACAGTCCTGACAAGAGAACCTCTGATGTCTAGTCTACCACTAATAGCACACAATAGTTGTTCTAGCCGACATACATAGATTTAGCCTACTCTTATTTATTTCAGGTTATTTTCCTTCATGGGCTTGGCGATACTGGGTATGTTCTAAATACATAAGCTATTAATGTAAATTAGCTAATGATAATAGTCAGATGATTAGACAGTCATATTTGCAAATATGACAATTTATTACAGTCGGCTCTCTGACTATTATTATTATTATCGAAGTGTCTATTTGACCGGCAGTCGCAGCCATTATGGATTCAACTGCGCGTGCGCCGACAGTCAATTACTTCATTCACTCGATCACGTGTTTCACTCGTCCCAGTATTAGGATTAGGGTTAGATTCAAGTCACGTGATAACCACGCGGTCGAGATTAAATTCATTTCTGTTTCATCAGCTCTCGTCGGTTGGCGTAGCTCATTCGGATTGAGTCTGTCTAGAGTGCAGGTTATGCTGGTTCGAGTCCAGGTCGATCCAAATTTTTAATTTATTCTCATTATTTATATTCCAAAATGTTTGTAAGTTACTGTTTGTTCATTATACGCATGCGTTGGTATCCATAATGGCTGCAACTGCCGGTCAAATAGTCACAGCGTATTATTAATATTATTATTAATAATAATAAATATTATCCAATAGCAGTAAAACAGTGCTCAATGTCTGTTGACAGAGCTGTAAATATAAATAGAGGAGTCAAAGACTACACATTTTGTTACTGTAACTTGAAGTGTCACGCTTTATTGCGATCATCAGACAGTTAAAACTAGATAATAAAAAACATACATGGTACCTCTGATATAAACTTACATAAATCGCAGCTATTGTTAAATGGAATAAAGCCTATTGTATCGCAATGTGCGTGTTTTCTTTGTGATCGTTTCCTATGCGGCATTTAATTGTTACAGGTTATGTTTTAGTCGATTTATAATTAGTAAAATAAAATTTATTCTCGTGCCTACATTTTGAAATTAACTCAGATCTTTTGTTAAGTAATGCTATTTTGGAACAAATGATATGATATTTTTCTGCCAGGCATAGGTGGCATCTTTTCGTTATATTATTGTATGGCTTTGCTCTCGATAGAGCTGTCCATTCGATGTTGTAGTCGGTGGCTTTGTCCTTCTGTTCCCAAATATATTTTGATAGTTGCGTGTTGTGTGTGTGTTTATCATGCCGGAATGTGCTTGTGTGCTGTGTGTAGCGTGTCTTGAAAGAATTTTCCGTTAGACCGATGTAATTTTTACCCTCTTGGTCTTCCAGGGTAGTCACTTTGGCGTTGTAGATTAATCCTTCCATAAGGCATCTATTGTTTAATGGACAATTTTCCTTTGTGCGGCAGTTGCATAATTGCGCATTTTCTGTTACTTCCATTTCTGTATTTGTTAAATTCTTGTTGTGGTTAGTAATGATTGTTTTCATATTGGAAGTACAACTGTAACTTACTTTTAGCGTGTTTTGATTGAAAATCTTGTGTAGCTTGCTTGTCTTCTGAAAGTGCTTTTTGACTAGGTTGAGGAATGTTCGGCCAATGTTGCTTTTCACACTTTTGTTGAACAGTGTAAAACCAAGAGGGTAAAAATTACATTGGTCTAACGGAAAACTCTTTCAAGACACGCTACACACAGCACACAAGCACATTCCGGCATGATAAACATACACACAACACGCAACTATCAAAATATATTTGGGAACAGAAGGACAAAGCCACCGACTACAACATCGAATGGACAGCTCTATCGAGAGCAAAGCCATACAATGATATAACGAAAAGATGCCAGCTATGCCTGGCAGAAAAATATCATATCATTTGTTCCAAAAAAGCATTACTTAACAAAAGATCTGAGTTAATTTCAAAATGTAGGCACGAGAATAAATTTTATTTTACTAATTATAAATCGACTAAAACATAACCTGTAACAATCAAATGCCGCATAGAAAACGATCACAAAGAAAACACGCACATTGCGATACAATAGGCTTTATCCCATTTAACAATAGCTGCGATTTATGTAAGTTTATATCAGTTTATATTATTATTATTATTATTATTATTATTATTATTATTATTATTATTATTATTATTATTATTATTATTATTATTATTATTATTATTATTATTATTATTATTATTATTATTATTATTATTATTATTATTATTATTATTATTATTATTATTATTATTATTATTATTATTATTATTATTATTATTATTATTATTATTATTATTATTATTATTATTATTATTATTATTATTATTATTATTATTATTATTATTATTATTATTATTATTATTATTATTATTATTATTATTATTATTATTATTATTATTATTATTATTATTATTATTATTATTATTATTATTATTATTATTATTATTATTATTATTATTATTATTATTATTATTATTATTATTATTATTATTATTATTATTATTATTATTATTATTATTATTATTATTATTATTATTATTATTATTATTATTATTATTATTATTATTATTATTATTATTATTATTATTATTATTATTATTATTATTATTATTATTATTATTATTATTATTATTATTATTATTATTATTATTATTATTATTATTATTATTATTATTATTATTATTATTATTATTATTATTATTATTATTATTATTATTATTATTATTATTATTATTATTATTATTATTATTATTATTATTATTATTATTATTATTATTATTATTATTATTATTATTATTATTATTATTATTATTATTATTATTATTATTATTATTATTATTATTATTATTATTATTATTATTACAGTATTTAAATCTTCTCCTAAGGAAGGCTTACTTAAAGCAAGAACAGCTGCGGGAGACATTTTCTGAAGTCTTCTGGGAGCCTCATACAACCCAAGTGTTTATAGCCTATAGGCCTAACCCATATTGCACAAGAAAGTATTTAATACTTGATTTATAAAATAGAAATAACTTTATAGTTTAAACTTTTCAACAAACCTTCCTTATGCATTAGAGGTATGCATCGGATCTGATTAGGCATTAGTAATCCGAATGTACACACAAAATCTTAATCCGATCTGACTGCTGTTTTTGTTGAAAAAATCCGACAATTTCGGATCTTATATTTTCAAATTCGATCCAATCCGACATAATCTGAATCCGACCATTGAAAATGGTGGAAATTTTTATTGTGGGAAAAGTACAAAGTGTGTGCATAAATCACTCGTGAATATGTAGCTTATCACGATAAAAGAAGATAAGGTATTTGTTTATTTAAAATTAATTTTAAATATGGCTGTTTCCAATTATAAAGCAACCTTTCTTGGATAAACTTATCTTTAAATCTTTAAAATCAAATGCTCTTTTTGACGATATAAAATACAAAACAAACACGCAGATGCAACCAATATTTCACAGTAACATCTTTTGCATGTTTGAAACTTTGAATGGTCTATGGGACTCCCCCTAATTACCATAACAAAGAAAATCTCAAGTTACGAACCATTAATTCTATTTCAGACTCTGTTGCTATGACAATTAATTGATCGAACAGACGTGATGAAACATGAAGCGCGTTGAATGAATTATGCATTACATGAATTCTGTAAACTAATGTCAGAGCGATCTGAGCGAACAAACTGTTGTATTTATGTATTCAAAATCTTTCAAAATCCTATGCAAATATATTTAACTTGAATTTGATGTTTTCAACACATTTCTTGCAGTTGTGGAAAATTTTTTTTTTGTGTTTTCATCGTCTACTTGAACGGTAGCAATAGAACAAAACATTCCGATTAATAATCAATTCGAATCGAATAGTGAATTTGTCAAAAGTAGTCGATTACCGTTTTGACTTGATTCTCATCTATGAAGTGCCAAAAGGCTCACTACTACTTCTTGTTCGGCGCGGTACTTGTTTATGAGATCGCTGTACTTGTTTATGAGATCGCGTTACTTGTTCGGAGATCCCGTTACTTCTTTCAGAATTCGCGCTACTTGTTTTGAGATCGCCCTACATGTTCGGACATCCTGTCACTTGTTAAGAGATCCCGTCACTTGTGAAATTTTAAGATAATTATAGCCGTGACAAGTGCGGTTGACCGTGATTTTTTTCAAAATCTGAATCTAGATCGCAGATCCTAAGGCTTTGGTAAAAATATAACACGGGGAATAATGTACCAAAAATATTAATTTACAATAGCTTGTGTAATCATTTTTGTTTAATGGTTATAATTCATTAAAGGTCATGTTTGTACGTTTGTTGCATATTTCAATAACGAATAATGTATTATTATTTAGTATAATCTAATAATTTATAAATGACAGTCGACAATTTCTAGAACTACAATATTGTATTTAGATTCGATGGAATGAAAGTTTGAATGACTTTCGAATTTACTCAGTATCTGCATACAAGTCTTACAATTGTAAAAACTTGTCTTATAACTTTAGCGAATAATACTCCGAAACGACACAAAAACTTCAAGTAAACAAAATGATTGAAAGGAGAGTTTGTACAGGAAATGGAAAATATTCTAGATTGAGTGATTGTCATATACCAGTTAATTAATATAAGTCAAAGATAAAGATAAAATCAAAACTTCATTATATTTCCACTATGTTTATTTGGGGTGTATTTCCAAATTATCCTGATAAGTTTTATATCACTTTATTTCACAGGACTGATTAGGAATACACATAAAATAATTGTTAAGATATAATATGATTTTGATTTGTATGTTTAAATGTATTAATAATAAACATGAACTTTCACTATTACAATATTTAATAAAATATACAGTGTGTAGAATTTACAATTATAACAGTATAAAATGATTTGACAAAAACTATAACTATGACTCTCTGATGATAGTAACGCGATCTCCAAAATAAGTGACGGGAACTCCAGACAAGTAACGCGATCTCCGAAATAAGTGACGGGAACGTCAGACAAGTAACGCGATCTCGTTAAACAAGTGCCGATCCCAAGCAAGAAGTAGCAGTGAGCCTTTTGGCGATACGTATGGCGAAAAGGCTCACTACTGCTTGTGCGCGGTACTTGTATGCGATCGCGTCGCGTCATCGCGTCTGTGCGTTTATCGATTATTTAGCATGATACGTTTAGCTGTTTCTGTTTTCACTGATTGCATTTACATTTAATTAGGACTGACTGACAATTGTTGAATCGAATACGTGTACTCACAAACAATAATCTAAATGTAATATGCTATTGTACTAGTATATACTAATTTTATTGCGATGAAATATTATGCGGTCTACTAGTACAGAGCCAAATTAGTTTCATATGGCGTTGCTGTATAGAAAAAAGAAATCAATTGATCAAAATGTCGAAATTGAGTAGAATTATTTATTCTTTTCGTTTGTCACTGATATGAATAACTTTAATTTTAATTTACTATATATGGGGGTAATATGCGGGAAGTAAAAATCAGCTACGTGCAGTGTACTGTTGTAGCTAGGTTGTCCTTAAAATATTTGTACTCGTTATGAGACTTATATTAATTAACTGGTATATGACAATCACTCAATCTAGAATATTTTCCATTTCCTGTACAAACTCTCCTTTCAATCATTTTGTTTACTTGAAGTTTTTGTGTCGTTTCGGAGTATTATTCACTAAAGTTATAAGACAAGTTTTTATAATTGTAAGACTTGTATGCAGATACTGAGTAAATTCGAAAGTCATTCAAACTTTCATTCCATCGAATCTAAATACAATATTGTAGTTTTAGAAATTGTCGACTATACTAAATAATAATACATTATTCGTTATTGAAATATGCAACAAACGTACAAACATGACCTTTAATGAATTATAACCGTTAAACAAAAATGATTACACAAGCTATTGTAAATTAATATTTTTGGTACATTATTCCCCGTGTTATCTTTTTACCAAAAGCCTTACGATCTGCGATCTAGATTTTGAAAAAAATCACGGTCAACCGCACTTGTCACGGCTAAAATTATCTTAAAAATTCACAAGTGACGGGATCTCTAAACAACTGACGGGATGTCCGAACATGTAGGGCGATCTCAAAAACAAGTAACGGGATCTCCAAACAAGTAGCGCGAATTCTGAAAGAAGTAACGGGATCTCCGAACAAGTAACGCGATCTCATAAACAAGTACCGCGATCTCATAAACAAGTACCGCGCCGAACAAGAAGTAGTAGCGAGCCTTTTGGCACTTCATACTCATCCCTACTTAAACAATAAAGATATACAGCAAGGAATATGATTGCAGTAGAATAAATTTTATGAACTACGAACCATAAATTTATTTAATAAATGAATATTATGACATGATTATCAAACAATAACAAAATCCGACCCGAATTTTGCAAGGAGAAGAACGGTCCGGTCCGATCCTATTCGAAGAAAAAAAAGTAATCTGAATCCGATAAAAATCGGATTGTGCATGTATGATGACGAATATCGTATCAGCAAGGCCATACATTACCACAAATGCGGTGCAATATGGTCGTAATTTATTACTAATGTTATCCAATATAAGAAAAGCTTGGATCGTCAAACCTTGATTCGAAGCAATGTTCTTGTTCATCCGGGCTACCGTTCATCATAGCTGAATCATGACTTTCAAATTCAATTTTAATCACAAGTTAAGGGATTTTTGTGTGGCCCTTTTTTTACAGCATTTCAATATTCGGGTTTAATTAGAGTTTCGCTCGTTTTTTTTTATAACTATAAATATTGTATTAGTCCACATCGACAATTAAAACTTGCATTCAATCTAAATGTTGTAATTCTGTCTTAGTCATTCATGGTGTGAAGCTCTACGAGAGATCTCTGCACCCTACGTGAAATATCTATGCCCTACTGCGTAAGTCTTAATATTGCTACTGTATATAATTATTTCATTGTTTTTTATTTAATATTTACATTGGTTGTGCCACAGTGTAACCCGCTTATGTGCAATTCGGATAAGTGAAATTCCCGCTTATCTGCAACATAGCTTTGAAACCCGTTAAGCAAATTTCTGGTCAAGTCCTTGGTAAACAATTTCGGATAACTGCAAATTCGGAGAATTGCAATGAAAACCGTTGACAATTTTGACTTGCACTTCAGAGTTGTGAATGAAAGCTTACTTCTTATCCAATTTATAAAGTTTGATCGTTAAAAGTTGTTGAAGGTTGAAAAGTCAAAACATTCACTTACATTTCTTCTTAGCATTTTTCCGGCACTAACTTTTTAATACACCAGTTCAAAATGTAGTACTTTTATTATCAATATCAACATTTGTTGAGCTGTCCCTCTATTGTTTTTTTGTAGAAGCAGTTGCAAATCTATTATTTTTAATTTTTTCAGTCAATTGGCTTCAACCTGCTTTCTAAATTTTATTGCTATTGTTTTAATTTTAGTTTCACAATCCTTAGGAAAAGAAAAGTAGTTAAGACATTCGCATTCACACATACAGACACTGTTGCTATTATATATGAGATGATAAGGACAATGGTCCTACCCTCTTTGTTGTTGTTGGTCCATCTATTTGATGATGATCAGGATATTTTTGTCCTGCACATCCTAATGTTATCTTGTTTCATTCATTTGAAAATTTGATCTAGGGATTATTCAAAACTGGCCTTCTTCATCTTGCTCTTCTTAATCTATGTATGCTCTGACAACTAATGTAAATTTAGCACTCTTCATATAACTTCCATGTTTGATTAATGTTCTATAAAAATGTCTGTTCGCGTGGACCCAAACTGGAGACCCTGCATGCTAAGTTTAAAACCCATTGAATCCGCTACAACTTTTTTGCTGATATTTTCTTCCATTTTTTTTTATGTCCAGACCCACTTTGAAAGTTACATTGAATGGAGGAATGCCTATGCCTGCATGGTAATTATACAATTTATACTATCTATATCAATATTTTGCTCTTACTTTTATAGAACCAAATATTTTATAAGGATTTAAATCCGCTGATTCGCAAAAAAGATGTCAAGAGTATGATCCCAGTAGTTCATTTCTAACATATGAAAACTGTGTTGTGGAAACAAAAAGAAACGCCCTTTTTATTGGAGATAAATATGTGAGATGTTAAGCATTTTTTTTTATGTAAACCCTCTTATGGAAATTTACAGGTTCCTGGTATATTAAAAAAGTAAAACACAAAATTGTCAGTTTAACTTTTTAAAGGGAAATGATTGCGCAAAGCAAAATTACGAGTGACCGGAACAACATGTACAAATGGAATGTTCCTCTATCTAAAGAAGCAATCTCCGAATATCCGAGTTATACTCCTTAATGAAAGTCTTCATAGAAATAAGACTTTTCACAAGTATTGTCATATTCGCTAGGGCAACATTGATTTTATCAACTGTTGGCAGCCTTGAAAAGTGGCTAGCATAATGATGGATACGACAAATTGATTTTCGTAATTACATAAACATAATACTTCAAAGATATACCCATTTCATGAAGATTTCATGCATTAAATAAGTTGATGAACTATTTATGGAAATGTAAGCAATTTCATTTTGATGGACCAGAAGAGTCTGGACCCTGATGCAGCATGATCTTCAACTTTCGGTCGGACCCAGATCTGTGCTTGAACACGTCAAATATTCAACCCGATCTTAAACAGGCTTCAAATTAATCCAGAGAACTACAAACACTCGTACATGAAGTTCCCAAAGAATAAAATGATAATAATAAGATTATACACTATACTATATATACTAAATTATTTAACGAATAATATGGGGTACCGGTAGTGGGATATTTTTGTAATCATTCGCGAACCAGGCTTTGGACTCAGCTCCTTCACTTTTTTAGGAAATGCCTTTTCAGAAATATGTTTATTTTTATGTTTTCCAGGTTTGATATATTCAGTTTAAGTTTTGATGGTAACATGGATGAAGCTGGCATCAAAAAATCAGTTGCCACATGTAATTACAGCTCATTTTGTATCAGTGTTTTGTAACTTTTTTTTTCTTCAAATATTAACATGTTTCAGAAGTACCCCTGCAAAAAGTTGATTAGGTTCATGAACTGCTCATGAACACCTTGTATGGTAAACATTTCATGGACTTTTTCATAATCTGCATATGAACTATTCATGTTAACAATTGTTCATGAAAATTGGGCCATTTAATATTCATGAATTGTTTTCAAAGCGTCACACCCTATATAAGTATTGCTTCCCCTATGAAAAAAATTTCATGACTTCATGAACCGGTTCATGAACTCTTTGTGACTGTTCATCAACTGTTCATCAACTGTTTATGAACCAACAAAAAAATGTTCATGAACTGTTCATGAACTCATGGATTATTTTTACAGGGGTTAAAATAACTTGATAGCTTTTCTGCTTTTGGTTCATTTGATCATCATCAGTAGGTTACATTATTAATACTTTTAAGGTTTTCCTTCGTATTTAAAGGCCTAATATTGAATGAAGTTTAGATAATTCAACAATATTTGAATCAAGCATTGCACGCTTGCTTGAAAGATCTGTTTCTTTGCAATTTGAGTCTGTCAGATTTTTGTTAAATATTTAACCTAGCGTATGATGTTAAATTCAAGTACAAATATTTTCAATTTGTTTCTTCCCTTATTTTTGTCAGTAAATGAGCTTATCGACAAAGAAGTACAATCTGGAATTTCATCTGATAGAATCATTATTGGTAAGACTACTAAAATGATATGTTTGTCACTACGAGATGACTCAAATAGTAAATTATGTATTGAATTGACTGATTGCAACAAAAGCCAACTGCTCTAGAACTGTATATTGTACATTTATTTATTATTGCATACAACAGCCCTTCTATTTATGCGTTGCTTTTCTGATTGTAGCCTATAGCATCTCATCTCTGGCAGTAAAATCTAGTCATAGAGCAATTGCCGCTCCTGAAAGACTTCAAGGACAGATCGAATACTTCTGTCTCCCAGCATCCCAATTCTTGGTATCAGAGCCCCCCATTCACAACACTGCCGTGCAATAACCCTTTGTGAAATAATAGTTATTTTATTATTTTTTAACGTGTTCAGCTCAAAAATTGTAATGGTTAGATTACTTTTCTCCTATAAATCTTCACATCTTCGTCATATTTTGTCTTTCTCAAAATCACAGATGCAGAGTTGTACTTTTTCGTAAGATGACTCAAATTTGAATGATAGTACAGTATTTTACAATTTTCACATTACGACTTTGAAATATCCCTTCCAAATCTAGATCCCAACATTTTGCTTAAGATGTAAATTTGATATTACTGTCTTTAGCATTTTCAATTTTCAAGACTTCGATGCTGTCCCAGTTGAATTCTCTTGGACTGAACTGAAGCTGGATGTTGTTTTAAGGAAGATATTTATTGCTTCTTTTGGTGCATCGTGGGGAAAAATCCGGGAAGATATTAGGATAAACTTAGGATTCAGGAAGATAAAATATTTTTCTCTGACCATGATCATGTAATGTAATCTTTAGTTCAAAACAGTACGACGGTTCAAAACATGAAATGTAGGGATGAAGCATCATGTCTAATTACCAGGGGTTTTTATGAGTTATTAAAGGTTTTTTATGTTTATGAAATTTTAGGCGGTTTCTCACAGGGTGCAGCTATTGCTGCTTATACTGTTTTAACAACTCCAAAGAAACTTGGTGGTGCTATAATATTGAGTGGATTTCTACCTATGCATGATAAGATTACACCGGTAAGACATTCAAGAAGAGTTGTTATTCTGTTGTCTCTGTTCCCAACATTTCCAAAGATTATTACCCATATGTTTGGCCTAAACACTAATAGCTAAAGGCGATTATCTTTTCTTTAAACTGACAATACCGTTAAGTTTTATCAATTATAACTGAACTATTCAGCAGAATGTTTGCTAAACAACTTCAGCATATCATTCGCATAACAACTGCCAGATATTCAATTTTCAAATTTTTTGGCAAAGAAAAATGGGTTTGCCCTGAAGGACTCCATATATGTGCTTGTACCAACTTTGAAGAGTATGGCTTTATAATAAGCTTTAAAAGCCCTTTAACTTCATCATAGTATTGTTTATCAAGGTACTAACTAATCTTTACATGTGTACAAAGGTACATACATGATTCTGGATGTCTCTATGGAAAAGTGAGCCATCATTTGTTCAGAATATTTTTTAAAGTTTTGAAAAGTATATTTATGGTAAATGGTGGCCAATCCCCGGTCAAAACATATCGACTTTCCCTTAAAATTTTTTATTTTTTTCTGTAGAATACAACGAATAAGGATACACCCATTTTTCAAGGACATGGTAAGTTAGATGGGTGTTATTCTGATAGATTACTTGGAGGATTTTGTTTTTTATTTAGTCATTGATTTCAAAACTATTCATTATCATTATTTATAATAATATTAATAACAGTCTTGAAAAATAACAAATGATTTGTGTTATTTTAAATATTTGCCTGCAGTATTATAATGGTCAAAACAATCTAATAAATATTTTTGTAATGTGGCTGTGATTGTAAACCGTATGCAACTCTTCTCCTATTAGAGAACCTATAGAGATTTGGAGATATCTATTGTCTGGAGGCACAACATAACATTGAAGTTTACATTGACGATTTCGTTCGGATTAGGTCCTGACTACTTGCTGTAACCAAATATAGCTCTGCTACAGTCTATAAATTCTAATTATTTCTTGTTTTGCTAGGATATACATATATTTGTAGAAGGTGTTGTTCATTAAGATCACTACAATTAACAAAATCATTACATAAAACGTTGAAAAATGTTCTCCTTTAGGAGTGTCCTCTACTTTTGCTCCCTATTTGAGGGTAGCACAGAATATCATGACTGGCTGAGGGCACCTCTTTTCGGCTCGTATATAATATCAAATCAATTTCATACTTCTGTGTTTTGCTTTGACGTGTAGGGGACATAGACCCTGTTGTTGAATACAAATATGGTAAACTTACTCATGAAGTACTAAAGAAATTTAATACCAAATCTACCTTCAATACATATTCTGGATTACAGCATGGCTCATCAGAACAGGTAAAATAGAAATATTTAATGTCCCCTTCATGGGTGTCCTCCTTGATTGGTTCTTCTCCTCCTTCAGGTAGAATAATCTCCCTTTGATTTTCTCAATGAAGATTTTATGCCCCCTTTCCGTTGGGAAATATCACAGAAAAATCTCTTAGGAAGATTATAGTGCCATTCTTATAGGTTATAATTTTAAGGTTTTTGTAGTCAAATCCGTGTTCGCTTCGGATTTTAGTTTTGGTGTGCCAGTAAGAATATTAGTCTCAGCTAAAGTTGCTGCTTAACTATTATTTGCAGCTGTAGTAGATTGATCAAATGTGTCAACGTATTTCTAGACAAAATAAAACTTTATGCTTCATTCGGAATTTGAATTATAAATCAATTACTGGAAAGTGATATGTCTAAACCAGCATGTGATTCTGATGACTAATTCAATGCTGGCTCATCTGGGCTTGTGTAACACAAGTTGTGACAAATTGTTACTCTAGATTAGATTCTATACATGTCTGTCTCTGTCCATGTTCTCATCAAATATCCTCCTTAGGCTGCCTGTACTAGTGATTGGTATTGTGTAACATCTGAGAAGTTTACTATTTGAATCCTTGAACATGTCCTATAAATGCCATGTGGTACTGAATGATCAATAGCAGAAATAGAATGGGAAATGTTCAAGTAGCTGTTGGGTCATTCCATGGAAAATACACAGTTTGGCCCTAAACCCTCTCCAATTTTGTTGAAATTTATTATATAAGCAAAACTTTGTTGGATGAAGTTGCAAAATACAAATTATACATCAAAATTCCAAACGGTAACGATTTTATGATTCCTCAAACTTTTGTGAAACGTGTGAAAATTTCCAATAATTGATCAAATGGGTAAAGTTTGATTGACCATATCTTTGTCATTTCTGTTTCGAATTATGACATTTATGTTGTATTCAATGCTCAGATACGTAGTTTGATTAGATATTGCAAATGCATATGTTTAGTTTTAACGTAGGTGATATACTGTTGCAAATAAAAGTTTATATGAGAATAAAAACAAAACCCGTATTTTGATTTTGATAAAATGATATTAAAGTATGTAGTTTCAATAGCTTTATTTAAATTTTTCATTCTCGTTGTCGGTAAAGGGAAATCGCAAACACTATCCTAAAATTAGTGCTGCATGAGTCTTATTAGCACCTTTAACAAAAGCTCAAAGGCGTGAAAAGTGAATGGTGATAGATGAAAGGTGTGAAAATTGTCTATAATTGGAAATTATTGTGTGAAATGACTTATCCAGTAGCCTGCACTATATTCATGATAGCGTTTGCAATATCCCTGTACTGACAACGAGAATGAGAAACGTAGAAAAAGGTACTGAAACTATATATTTCGATACATAAATATTTTACATACAATC
This sequence comes from Haliclystus octoradiatus, assembly GCA_916610825.1. Classification (NCBI taxonomy): domain Eukaryota; kingdom Metazoa; phylum Cnidaria; class Staurozoa; order Stauromedusae; family Haliclystidae; genus Haliclystus; species Haliclystus octoradiatus. The sequence continues at coordinate 15,278,443 of OU744446.1, forward strand.
AAAATCCGATTTTCTTTTTATACACATTTAAACGTTTATTTGCAACAGTATATCATGTAGGGTAAAATCAATGCCAATGTGTGATTTCCCATGGAATGAACGCCTTGCGTTAGACCATTCCAATCAAAGGCCTTTAATTAACCAATGATATAGCTCGCTGCGGAACCTTCCCCTGCTTAAAAATTAGTTGAGTTCAGGTACTGTTCATGAACTGTTTTCCCAAGGGTTATTATTTTATATTTGCACTGTTTTTCAGGAAATGAATGATGTTAAAGAATTTTTAGCCAAAGCATTACCAATGAAAGATATGTTATGAGGAATATTCAGATTTTATCTTAATTAATACTGGCATTATTCATTTATATGAACATTACATGTTTAATGTGCATTCATTATACCTTGTAATTCAAAGTATTATTGTCTGTAGTTTTACCATGGTTGGGTTACATATAACCATCATAACTATATTGCATTATCATATATGGTCCATTTAAATTTATATATTTTATTTGAACATTTCATACTATTTATTTTTTATTGCAACACTTAGATAATTCAAGAGTCTAAATTGAAAGACTATAGTCCCTGCGATAAAGTTTGTTGACAAATGTTAGCAATGTTTATGAAATTTACAATTCAGATTTATTGAATTCAATCCAATACTGTTCATGACCATCTTATAAATAGTTCATGAACAGTTTGTGAACTGTTCCATTAACTTCAAATGGCCCAATTCTCTTGAAATGTTCATGAAAATTGAGCCTTTTAACGTTCATGAACTGTTCATGAACTGTTTGCAAGTTGGTAATGAACAGTATTGATCTGAATACAATACAACTAAATTGTACATTTCACTAACATTGCTACAATATAAAAGTCATGAACTGTTCAGGAGTTGTGGAATACTTCATGAGCAGTTCATAAACTAGGCTAATTTTTTCACATGTTTTATAATGAATTCGATGGTAGATTACATAAGTACTATTTGTTTAAGAGATGCTTATGATGTCATCCTGTTCATCTCAGTCTCCTTGCGTATCTTCCATGGGATTGAACAATGATCTTTGTGCTTTGGCTTAGGAGACTCTGAGTGGTTGTGATGTGTCATTTTTAATCAATCACGCAAACCTGCATTCATGATTAGTCCCTTCAATAGCACCTTAATAATTACCCCCTCTCCCGTTCTATATAACACAGACCCGAGAGAAACAAATTATTGTTACTAACCGCAGAACCAGCTATAAGTAGGAAAAGCTTTGAATGATAATTTATGATCAGCGCTAAGTTGGACTTTAAGGATGTGGGACAATCTAGGAAAATAGGAATCTTTAACTTGGAAGAATAAGTATGGTACTTCACTCAGAAAAATTAATACCCAGAATATTTAACAGAAATAGTAAGTCTACTCTATGAAATTTGTGTCCCGGATTCTGGATTCGCAACTTCTTGCTCCTTCTCCCTCATTTCAAGGGCAGGAGGGGCGATAATCCCCTTCCTTGACTGTTTAAAACAAAAGACCATGTTGATAATTTATTCACAAATTAAATAATAACTCATGATTTCTATTTTAAAACCTGTATTCTTCTATAAACATTATTTGTTCTATTCTTCGAGCACTCTATTGATGTTTTTCCACCAATAAAGGTATTACTGTTTTTACAATAATAACATTTACCTTAAATATGTCAATCTGCTTCGTATTATCAATGATTTCATATTAACCGAGTTATATTTTCCGCGGGAGTTTTAGAAAGAGGCTTAATAATCATGTGTTCTAAATGCCGCAAATCCTAGTGCTAGTTGATTGATTCGATTATATCGTTTATTAAGGTTAGGTTAGGCCCAGCGTATTTCACCAAGCATCATAAAAATGCGTTATACTGTAGCCAAGAAAAGAAAGTCATCTGCACCTATTCAGTCTAAACTGAAAGTGATAAAAAAATGCAAAGTCGTTGTATCAATGCTGTCAAGTGGGGTAAGTGAAAAACATTGAAAAGAGAGAAAAGTGGAGACCGTGGAGTGGGTTCAGTGTGAGTCGGTTGTGTATATATGTTGGCCAGCTAGATATAGATGCTGCTTCTCAATTGAGCCAGCTCTATATAGTGTGCTAGTCGTACTCTAGTAGGGTTTGTCTAACCAATGGGTAATAGTATGGCCTATGTTACAATGTTACATCACTTAACAGTCACAATTGTTGCCATCGATACCATATTGGAATCCTTGGATTTGGAACGCTGGATATTTACGCCAAAATTACGCCACGCCAAGTCAGCATTCAAGAATACGCCAAAATGCCCAAATTTAGTTGAAAACTATAAAAAATCATCAAATTTCCACACCAAAGAAATCAAATTGGCGTAAAATCAACTTAGTTCTATGAAGGATATATCCAACGTAACATACATGGATTCTACTATGGCATCGATAGGCCTATGCATTAATTATGGGAGCAGATTTCTAGCAATTTATGCGGTGGGAAGTTTTCGGTACATAGCTTATGATCGATATCAAATGGATTTCCTCGGACTAAGCTGGCGGAGTTCAGCCCATGTGCACCACTCCTGGACGTTGGACGAAAGGGTTGTTGTGACGTCCACCTGACCGCCTGATCTGATACCTCAGGCCAGTTAATATCTTTTTCAAGTGTTAATGAGGCACTACAAGGGTGTTAGGTTCCCAAGTTCCCTTGAAAATATAGCATTTGTTCCATGTTCCCATTTGATTATTGGCTTCCCATTTGAAACATGTTTCCTAAAGTTTTTGTCTGAAAGCATCTTAAGTACTAAAGTAATACAACTTTCACCCTAACTTGCTCAAAAACTTTCTGACTGTTTCATTTGTTCTTATAATGGCAATAATTGTTGAACATGATAGAATTACTAAACTATTTTTGGAGCGCTGTAATTGTTGAAAAGGGTATCAAGAGTCTTCAGGAGTAGGCTACAGTGTTTGCGCGTATATGAAAAGAAATTTTATCATTAGCATTGATCAGAACCTGATTTAGAAAGGAAATCTTTCCCTAATTATACTTCAGTGACAATGAGGATAGCATGAAACCTCATTTCTTAAGAAGAGGACGCCATGCTAGCACACGCCTAGCAAGTTCAAAAATTGTATTGAAACATAAATTTCAACTAATTTGGTTCTCATAGGCATATGATGCCCCTTGAAATACCTGTTAGTGGCTGCTAAGGTTCCGATGTTGAATTATTACTGCGAGGGCAGCGATCGATTTTTTTCCTCCAGTAAAGCAGAAATTTCAACTAGCTTTACGCTATAGATGGCTTTTATGTGAATGCAAAATGTTATTTGTAGTTGGAGGTAGTGCGAGCGTAGCGAACCAAGATTTTTTGAATTAAAGCCGTATCTCCAGCATATTAATTTATTAATTCAATTTTGTTGCGGAGTTTTTTTATCCACATCATATTGATTTATTTTATCCAACCAACTATATCATTTTTAAAATAATAGGAAATTTAATACTTTGATGCTCCCTACCCTCAAGATAATTTTTCAAGTCTCCTGAGCTGCCCAGCAATGACTTTGACAGAGGCTTATTAAATTACTAAGGTTTGAGACGACTAAGCAATTGAAATGAGATTCTTATTTGTAAAGCCTATTAAAGATGTCAATAAAGTATTACATATAATATAATTGTTTTGATAACTTAACAACATCTCATCCAAATTATCGTTTCATGACTTGATTTCCTAAGTTTGAAATCAAAAATTACATATTTTCAAAATGGCGTCAATGCTTGTGTTTATTTCACAGTCATTTAAATTCTAGGCTATGCTGCGATCAGCTGTAGCTCAAACATGGTACAAGCGTGTCTTTTGTTGAAGCAGGCAGAACTCAATCTTACAGATTTTTACGGCAGGTTTTAAGCCCAGTTTACACAAGCAGATCTCCTGTGACACTTTCCCTCGCGATTCATGATATGCGACTGTGTATGTAGCGAAATATGACCCATTTTTCTGTGAAACATCTATGCGATCGAAGTCTAGTCAGCTAGACATTTTGTGACACATTAAATAAGTCACAAGAATTGTTATTGTGTAAACTGGGCTTTAAACGCGGAATATGGAAAACACGGAGAGATTTACGGAAGAGTTGAAATAGAGGTTTCTAATGTGTTTTTGAGTATCACAATGAGACTACGGTTTGGCGATCTGCCGCCTTTCCTGCCATTTATCTACCGCTCGCAGCGGAAAAACACAACTGTGGTGAATAAACTGAACAAAAACATGCACGTAAATCCGATCAAGGGGGGACAATATTTGGTGCTTCGATCTTTAATCAGTTTGAGTTATGTTATTGTTCTATTTGATGATAAAAACGTTTATAATTGTGTACATTATTGTTATGAAATTCTATTGTTTACTAATAGGAGGCTGCTGCTAATAATTGTTAGGGAGGCTATTTAATCATGCCTCTCAGCAGCTGCACATGTTTATTTGTTTTATTAGTCTTTTGTGTTTAATAAAATGTTTCTTTTGTGATAATAATCGCCACCAGCGTCGCTATTGTCCTGCTCGAGATGTAACATGCAATAAATGTAACAAAAAAGGACACTTTTCAAAAGTTTGTATGTCTAAAACTGCTATAAATGATTCAAATTCAGCTGCAATACAATCAACCATGTTTGCCAAAGGGCAATTCCATCGTGATGGAGTTTCATTTTACAGACATTTTTCTCTTCGTTTTGGTATCAATAGTTGTGTAAAGGGGGGTATTTTGGGCTTAATATAACCGTAACGAAGGCTTTTCAAACCGAGAAATGTTTTTATCTTGAAATAATAAACAAACTTTCCAATTTTTTTGATTTTCTGTCGTGATGGAGTTTCCTGAAGGATTTGCGATTTCCAATTTAATTCTTGTTTTCTTAATTTCCTGTGAAGTTCGCGCTCAATTTTTCTCAAACTTCATATCAACAGCAAGATGAAATATTTCAGTTTCGGGATATGTTGATACAAATTACATATTTTACCTGGATAATTCAAAATAATGTCTCATTTGTCGTGATGGAGTTTCATGTGTCGCGTGATGGAGTTTCTTCTGTCATAGGTCATCGTAATGGAGTTTCACAAAAGTATACAACACACAGCCAGTGTGCATGTAATTTGACAGTATCTCCTTGTTAAGAATCTTGATGTGCTTAAAGGTGATGTGACGAAACGATGTTCTTTTTCGTGCTTTAGTTAGCAAGATTTTTTATATTACAATTTGGAAAACTCTTTATTTTCATTGGCAGAAATAATTGTCGCTCGGCGCAAGTTGTGTACAACACTATCGTGACGGGGCGTCTCAAATTTGACAGTTGAAGAATGTAACACATACTTGGCATCAGCCCTCATACTGTGTTTCTTAGCTTTCTACTTCAGATTGTATTACCAAAAAACAAGTGATTTTGAAGAGACAGCGAAGCGAATAACAGCAAATAATTCAATCATTGCAATTTTGTCTATGATATGATTATATTCAAATTTCAATGTAAACTTAAAGAATAATATTTAAAGCAATTACAGCACTGTATAAAAAAGAAAAGCTATGACATCTAGTACAATATAACATATTTTATTTATTTATGAATTGTCTACTTCGAAATGATATCATCGAAATTATACGTTGAACGATGTCCTGTTGGCACTGGTGGATTGATCTTTTTTATGATGGCACTAGGAGCGTAGCTGATAATATCATCAACTGCAGGCCATTTCCAAGAATTTTCTGATTTTACCATGACTTTTACTATTGTATCTGCTGATTTAATGTCTACCACTTCACCTGGGTAAAACTGGCCATCGTATGAAACAACACACCAATCTGAGACTGAAAGCTGGTGAAAATTGTTATGTTCGTTAGTATGTTCATCGCCACTGAACTCACTGTCGTCATCGTCACTGGGCTCACTGTCATCATCATTATTGCTATCGTTTTCAGTTTCGATTTTTTCCGAAGTATTTTGTAAGTCATTATTTTTCTTAATGCAAACAGTTTTGAAAGTGCAAGAGCTTGATGTTTCTGCAACTTCTACATGGTTCTCATCGATTGGTTTGTAACAGTGTAACTTTTGTGTGTTTGGAACTGTGACAACGGTCAGCCATAAATTTTTAAGATATTCCTCACGAGAGGCTACTTCAGAATTATCAATAAATTTTACATGAATTTTGTCAATGCAACATTGCCTGGCAATTTCTACATAATCATTGACATTATTGACGTTAACAGACCGCGTCCTAACTTTTCGCCACACTGACCTTTTAATGGTCCCACCAATGCCATCTACCACACCTTTGCCATGAGATGTGGCAAAAAAGTTCCAAAATAGAATATCAAATTCATTGGCTATTTTCCAATCATAAAGATTGGAAAAAAGGTAGCATTGCTTAAATTGGGACGCGGCCCCATCACTAAATATGTTTATTTCTTTAATGTTATCATAAGAATTATTTAGAAATTTAAATAAATATTCCATAAATACATATACACTGAATTTATTGTGAGACAAATAATCAGAAATAATAACAAGAATTTTAGTTTTCTTTTGTCCCTCTCTACTATCTATCCAAGCATGTGCCGTAAAAATTGTAACCTGCTTATGGGTCCAATGTGCAGATTGGATCTCATCCTGTGCAACAATTGAGGCATTTTCGGCAAAATCTACCTGCAAAACTACCTTCTCCCCGTCACATTGCTCAATTTTTTGTTTCATAAAAGATGCTTGTTTTCTTTTCACAAAAGTATGACGGAGGAAGGACTGCGATTTTGCTACTAAAAGATTGAACAATTCCTCAATTGTTGCACTTATGTTGACCTTTTCGTACACCGGCTTTTTATGGTGAATACTTTTCTGTTTCTGCCATTGCTGACATGTCATACCAATTGATTGCACATCATCGGATGGCTTAAAGTCATTTAATTTGTCCTTGCATTGTGAGCATTTTCTCAACATACATGTTTCGGACGTAGAATCACATGCGAGTTGGTCAACGAATGAATGAAACTCCGACTTGAGGCTAGTATGCTTTGATAACGTAATTAACAATGTCCTAACGTTTTCATGGTAAATGCACACGCATACATTATGAGGTAGCTTATCGAATGGTTTCACAAATGCTGGACGCAGCTCAATAAATTTCGATTTTCCGACAGGATGTTCCGCATTAGTTTCCAAAAAAATCTGATGTGCCTCAATTAATGACATCAACATATATCGGGTTTGGACATATTGTTTTTCAATGGTCTTACCGTCAGGGCCATATTTACGAATTAAAGTACGATCTTTTCTACCAGGTGCTTGCCAAGTAATATCATTATCTTCGTAAAACTCTTTAATCTTCTTCACAGTTGCGTCATTGATTGCCACTTTGTGCCTAGGCTTGGCTGGGGGAGTCACAGGCAAACCCATTTTTTCTGCCAGCTGCGTTACCACATATAGTCGTTTTCGTGGCGACCTTGGCAATTTGACAGAAATTCGGTTAACGGCTCTAGATAATGCCTGGGTTGATCTGTACGGTGTTTCAGTAATACTCTTTTCTTGCGTGGCTAATTCTGCATTTCGAGCTGCTGCCTTTCGATCACGATGTAAACGAACCTTTGCTCTTTTCGCCTGTTTCTGAGTTTCAATTTCTTCAGGACTTGAATTCTCTAAGATAGCCTTTTCACGTTTCCGCTGTCTCTCTCTATCCTTCTCAAGGTGTAGCTTATAAAGTTCTGGATTTTGCTTGAGTTTTGCTCTCCGTTTAGCTTGACGGTCCTTTGCAGAGACAGGTGCCATTATGTAAGATATATCAGTTGACTTGGTGTATCTTGAATTGATTGCTGTTCGATGTGTACTATAAATGATCACGTTTAGCGTCGCTGAAGGATTTTATAAGAAAATCAAGGAAGTATCAATCAGGTTGGAAACCAATTATTACAATGATTCATGTTCCTATGTACGTAGTAAAAATATTTCACTATTGAGTTGTCCTATATCGGCGGTGGGCGTGCACAGTTCAAAGAAGTAGCATGGAAATACTTACCTACATCGAAAACCCACATTCGATATCTATCGGTCAAAGTGAGCCTCACCCCCGGCCAGACAGAGTTCAGGATACACCGGGAGTGTAATTGAAAAAATGTCACAATCATGGTTCATGTCCAGTCACTGCCCCGGGGTCACTGCTTATATGATGAATGCGTCATCTTGCACATAACACTTGATTGAAAAAGACAAAAACGATATCGAATAGTATTATGAATTACAGTATATATGAATTATAAATCATTGATTTATCACAAAACAGGGCATCGATGATCTACACTATTGCATGTATTACATTGTACCATTACAATATTTCGACGTTAACGCCTTTGACACGGGTGGAGGAATTCCATCATGTCAGTAGAAATTGACAATCCAATGGCGTAGTAATGAGAAAATGATACATGCTGTCATCATTAATGTAGTACTGCTTGGTTGATTCATTCATCTCATAGCATACTCAATTCTAAATTGAACCACTTCTATATACATGTATTTAAATGGTTTCACTTTAACACAAATAGTATTGTACTAATAAATTAGATCGATTTCTATTAAAACATCTCATCTTTATCTCAATTGATGGTAACTATTATTCTTACAATACAGTTAAGATGAAGAACAAATTTACTGATATTAAATCTGATAAATCCAGCGGTTCAGTACCAACAAGATTGTACCTAATACCACGCTAAATTGACACTCTACACAAAATAGAAATAATGTGACATACGATAAAAATCAAAGTCGTGAGGAAGGGTTGTTGCACTCCATTCATTTATTAGGATAAAATTTGAAAAATCTCAAATACTGAATAATGTGCTACTGCATAACGCTGGTTGACTCATGGTTTTGATATGGTTTCTGACGAAAATTCATGTTATGCCGTAAATAGTTTCGGCGGTGCTTCCTTGTAGTTATTTGTGAAATAAGAGGTGACTTACATGTATAGGCACCGCGTTGTAACACCTGTCATCAACCTGTCAAGCACACGGCACGTAAGCGTCACTTGGGAAGTGATGTAATCAAGTGAATTCCTCAGCACGCAACTGCGTAGTGGATTTCGTGATGGAGTTTCAAGAAAGAAAATAGTTTTTTCTTGCTACTCGGCTCTGATCAGCAGGAATAAATTTTATGAGCATGCGCAGAATCGATTACTTCAAAGGCTTACCGAAGAAATTTTTCAACCGTTGATCATGCGAGCTCCGATATAAACAATTGTCATATTTCTCGTGATGGAGTTTCAAGCGTAGTACGAAGGAGTCTTACATTTGAATTAGCATTCGATATTTGGAATTATCACTCTATCAAGGTATGAAGAAATGTTCAAATTTAATGTATAGAGTGATGATTTGGAAATTGTTTGAGACGGTCAGCAATGGCAGCAAAAAATATTTCTCTTTAGTCACGCGTTTTTCACAATATTATTTTGACGCGTTGAGTTTGAAAACAAGGTTTACCCCTTAAATTACAAAAAATGTTGAATTTTTCTTACAAAATCTATAACTTTAAACGTCAGAGAATTCAAAAATGTAAACATAGTAGACTAAACTTGAATTTTAATTTTTTGACCCGAAGTTACATTTTCATGGAATTGCCCCAAAGTTGGACAAAACACTACAGTGGAACGATCCATTACTATAGAGGGTATAACTACCAAAGCATTACTAGATACAGGCAGCTGAGAGAACTTTATTTGCTCTACACTTGTCAAACAACTAAAGCTAATGGAAAGGCCAAAGAATTCTACGGTATACATGGCTTCGACTGTATTAAATTTGAAGGTTGAAAATTTTGTCACTGTAAATTCTGTCACTGTAGAAGGAGAACTTTATACTAACATTAATTTATCAGTTCTACCAGGACTCTGTTCTCAAATTATATTAGGAACTGAGTTTCTCAAACAGTATGAAACAGTAAACTTCAAATTTGTTGGTGATAGAGCTCCTCTTAATGTTTGTGCACTTACTGCTATTTCTACAAATCCACCTAAGCTATTTGCTAATCTTACAAAAGATTGTGAACCAATTGCAATTAAATCAAGAAAATTCACATCAGATAATCAAATTTTTATCTCTGCTGAAATACAGAGCATGCCCAGAGAAGGTATAATAGAGCCCAGCAACTCTCCCTGGAGAGCACAAGTGCTTGTCACTACTAATGAGTGTCATTAAATACTGTTAGTAGTAGACTACTCTCAAACTATCAATAAATTTACACAGCTTGATGCCTACCCTCTACCCAAAATCGACGAACTAGTTAATGATGTTGCCAAGTATGAAGTCTTCACAACCATCGACATTAAGTCTGCATCCTACTAAATACTTTTTCATGAGGATGATAAAATTTATACAGCCTTTGAAGCAGATGGAAGTCTTTATCAATTTTGCAGGATTCCTTTTGGAGTTACAAACGGCGTCGCTTGTTTTCAGCGCATCATAACCAATTGATAAAAGAGCACGAGATAAAAGATACTTTTGCATATCTAGACCATATTACTGTATGTGGTATTTCTCAAGAAGCCCACGATGAGAACCTTAAGAAATTCTTATCTGTCGCACAAAAACACAACTTAACTATTAATGATACCAAAAGCAAATCTTCATGTTCTTCAATAAATCTACTTGACTATTCAATATCAAAACCGAAATAAAGCCTGATCCAGAACGCCTGGAGCCACTAAACAAATTACCCTTACCTTCGTCCATGCGTGAACTTCAAAGAGTTCTTGGTCTTTTCTCATACTACTCGCAATGGATTCCAAGATTTTCTAGTAGTATCCGTCCACTCAGCCAGAGCATTGCATTTCCATTAAGTTCTGAATCAGAAGAAGTCTTCAAAGAGCTAAAATCAATCATCAAAGATGCTGCACTTCATTCAATAGATGATCAAACTCCTTTCGTTGTTGAAACAGATGCATCTGATTATGCCATTGGAGCCACGCTTAATCAAGGGGGAAAGCATGTTGCCTTCTTCTCAAGAACGTTAACAATAAGTGAACAAGGACATTCGTCAATCGAAAAAGAAGCTTACGCCATCGTCAAATCTATTCGGAAATGGCGCCATTACCTGTCTGGACGACATTTCACACTGTTAACAGATCAACAATCTGTAGCTTTTATGCTTAATTATCAGCAGAGTGGAAAAATCAAGATTGATAAGATCCAAAGACGGCGGATTGAACTTTCTTTATTCAAATTTGACATTGTATATATACCAGGGACAGAAAATACTCCTGCAGATACTCTCTCGCGAATAAGATGCTCAGCAACATATTCAACCACGTCATTACAGGACTTACATAATAGTCTGTGTCACCCAGGTATAACACGGATGGTTCATTTTATTAGGAGCAGAAACCTTCCTTACTCTGTTGAAGATGTAAAACGCCTAACTGCATCGTACCCTATTTGCTGTCAATGTAAACCAAGATTCTTTAAGCCTTATGAGGCCGGTTTGATAAAATCAACTAAGCCATTTGAAAGAATAAACATCGACTTTAAAGGACCTTTGCCATCATCAACAAGAAATAAATATATCCTGACTATTATTGATGAATATTCAAGATTTCCATTTGCTTATCCATGCTTATCCTGATGTTACTGCTGGAACAGTAATCACTTGTCTTCAGCAATTATTTTCCATATTCGGAATGCCGATGTTTATACATTCTGATAGAGGATCATCACTATTATCCGAGGAACTGAAAATATTTCTGCGTGCACACGGTATCTCCTCAATTCAAACCACTCCCTACAACCCACAAGGAAATGGACAGTGTGAGAGGTACAGGGATGTTAAAGTTACTTTTTAAAAGTAGCTAGTTACAGTTACCGTTACTTGGGCGAGAAAGTAACTAGTTACTATCAGACGTTACTTTTCAGAAAAAGTAACGATTACAAGTTACAAGTTACTTTCAATTCGAAAGTAACTAGTTACAGTTACTTTTCCGTTACTTTTTCTAAATAAGTCCAAAAATATCCAACAGAAGCAATGAGACATATATGAAGTATTCAAATAATGTTTCTGTATTTTAATTTGTTAATTAATCAAATGTTCTTGTTTACAATATAAATACGAAAACAGAAACGCGACGACTATTTCACAGCGACATCTTTTGCGTGTTTGAATGGTCTAGGCGATCGTCCTAATTTTCATAACAAAGAAAATCTCAAGTACGCGCCATTAGTTCTATTTCAGGCTTGGTTGCTATGACAATTAATTGATCGAACAGACATGAAACGCTCGTTGAATCACTTGAATATCATAAACTCGGAAAAACAGATTGTATAACAGAATGTTACTTCCCTGAATGTAATTTTCTTGACATCCAAATTTATAACAGGATTTTCTGCAGTTGTTGGGAACTTTTTGTCTGTGTTTTTATTGTTCTTGGATGGTAACAATGAGAACAAAAGATTTTGACTAATTAAAACACAATAGCGATCGAGAAGCTGCTAACTTTCAGCACTCTTTTGTGAAAAAAGTAACGGAAGAAACCGAAAATGCAGTGAAAAAGTAAAGAGTAATTGTTACTTTATTTCTAATCCTAAATGTAACTAGTTACAAGTAGTAGTTACTTGTACAGAAAAGTAACTAGCTACAAGTAGAAGTTACTAAAAAGTAACGATTATAAGTAACGTCTTACTTTTGTAATCGTTGCTAACATCCCTGGAGAGGTATAATGGGATTATATGGAAAGCTATCAGTCTATCACTCAAGTCTAAAGAGCTGTCCACATGTAAAGGGGAGACCATTTTACCTGACGCTTTGCACTCCATCCTGTCACTATTATGTACTGCCACCAATGTGACACCACGTGAACGATTTTTTCTACATCAGCGACGTTCCACATCTGGTTGTTCATTGCCATCGTGGCTAACCAGTGGTGGTCCAGTGTTACTACGCCGACATGTGAAACAGAGTAAATATGACCCAAGTGTTGATGAAGTTGAGCTACTCGATGTGAATACAAACTATGCCCATGTTCGCCATCAAGATGGTAGAGAAAGTACTGTATCTGTCCGCCACCTTGCTCCAAGAGGTGATATAAGTGATATAACAGATAATGTTAAAGACAGACCAGATAATCATATTATTCAAGAAACGGAAAGTGGGAATGGCAAATCATCTGAGTTAAAAAAAAGTAATGTAGACGGTGTCGCCCTACCGAAGGCACCCGTACCACTCCTCTATTTCTAGAAGAGTGGCTTTTTTCGCTGAGAGCAATGATTTTAAACGCTCTTTGTTGATCTCAGCTGCGACACTGCAGATCAATTTCAACAGATTTCATGGCAGATAGGTCTTGATTGTCAATGTGCAACGATGCGCCGCAGCTACTCACAATGCAATTCCCTCTGGGCCATTCCATCCACCATCCTCAGATGGTACTCATTTGATGTTTAAGATAAAGTCAAGGCTGAGTTGACCTTAGGGGGATTTGAACCACAGTCGATCAGATATGATCGATCTGAAGTTCTGTTGCTCTGCCATCTGAGCTAATAATCTGAGTTGGACAACGTAAGCCCAATAGAAAATGATACCAACAGCCTAGATAATTGGAGTGAATTCAGTGATGAGAACACTACTCAATTTCTTCGTCGCTCTACTAGAATTAGAAATCCTGTCGAACGATTGAATCTTTAAAGTAAACAAAATATAAGCAGATATATATATATATATATATATATTGTGTTAATTGAAAGCCCGGGTGAATGTTATGAAATTCTATTGTTAGGCCTTTTAATAGGAGGCTACTGCTCATAATTGTTAGAGAGGCTATTTAATCATGCCTCTCAGCAGCTGCACATGTTTATTTGTTTTATTAGGGAGTGCCTGAAACCCAGACCCAGACTCAGACCCAGACCAGAGGCCTAAAACCCAGACTCAGGCTCAGACCGGATTGATTTTGAAGTCTACTTTTCGTAGTGTAAACAGGAGAATCGCTTCTTAAATTTGACTCAAATCGATATAGAGAAACATTATATTATCATTTGTTGGTAAAATTTATTGTGATTAACGCAACAGGTTGATAGCAATGCAGTTCGGATTTCGGTCAAAGGAACCTATATATTCGTTTATCTCAGGTATTATGAGTTGTAGCAGTTCGTCCAAGTGTGTTCTTGTTTAACATTTTCAAATTGATGTTGCTTAGTATTTTGAAGTAATCAAAGATTGGGTCTACTCATAGCATTTCATGTTTTCGTTTGGTCGCCATTTTTGCAACTTTAATCCGACCCAGCGTCCGGTCTGAGATTTGTTGATTTTATGAATTATAGATCGAATAAAGGCAATTTTGTGTTCTGAAACTATTCATTTTGTTCTGTTCTCTGCATTCTCAATGTTGTGTTTTTGTCAATAGTCTACTGAAGTCTTATATATGTCATTTTATTTTGGTCTGGGTTTTCGTCGACAATGACGTCGCCGCGTTTTGAATGTTCGTATGAGTCATTGTCAACTTTAGCCTGTTCCAGCGTCCGGTCTGAGATTTGTTACCTTAATCCATTTGAGGAACTGTAGTTCAAATAAAGGCAATTTTGCGTTTTCAAATTATTCATTTTGTTCTGTTCTCCGCATTCTAGATGTTGTGTTCTTGCCAATAATCTACTAAAGTCTGATTTATGTCATTTTATTTTGGTCTGGGTTTTGAATGTTCGTATGAGTCGTTGTCAACTTTAACCCGATCCAGCGCCCGGTCTGAGATTTGTTACCTTTATTAATTTAAGGAACTGTAGATCGAATAAAGGCAATTTTGCGTTCTGAAACTATTCATTTTGTTCTGTTCTCCGCATTCTCAGTGTTGTGTTTTTGTCAATAGTCTACTGAAGTCTTTTATATGTCATTTTATCTTGGTCTGGGTTTTTGTCGACAATGACGTCGCCGCGTTTTGAATGTTCGTAAAGTCGCTCGCTGTCAACTTTAACCCGTTTATAAACTTAATCGATGACCTAAATTCTAAAGACCCTAATACATTCTGGAGAGAAATGAAAACAATTTTCCAAAAATTAAAGCAATTCACATCATTTACACCATTTTCACCGCGTTACAAGATTGCAGGTAGAAAAGTGTATCATAAATATGATATCAAAATCAGCAGGAATGGATCTACCACTCAGTCTATTGAAAGATGCTGCTGCTACCGTCATATCAGTACGAATTGCACATATATCATAAACAAGTCTGTGACGCCTGAACCTGATAAACTAGCTAAGTTCGTTTCTCAGTGTCAGTTCATTTCATTGATCATTAGTGGCTATTGGCTAGTTCATCAAACTGATCTCATACATATAGCTTGTAATGATATATATGTCTTACATCAGCCTCTGAATATATATCGAACATAACAATTATATGGAAGTTAATAGCAACATAGTCAAAGCACGAAGTCTGAATGAAATGAGTCACCTCCCATATTGCAGGTTATCCATGAGAATATGCTAATTGCAAATTAATATAAAATCCTCTCTGTGCCCAAGCCTATCATATTTTAATAATTTTATAGATATCCTAAATTTATTATTAGATATTACCCAAAGGCAGAAACCGGATGTCATTTTACATAGCTAAATAATAATAATAATAATCAAGGACTATAAATTCATAATTTTTACTAACAGTTTCATGCTTAAGCAATCATCAGGCAAAAAATTAAAACATTGCACTCCTGGACCTTGTCCTGTTACTTGCGTTTCTTGTTATACGATATGAATAGATTCATGCATACTTTTCTGAAGTAAATACTAGGCTAAGCCCCTTAGAAATTCAAAATAACATTCATACAACATGGCATTCTCAATGATTATGACAGGGCTCAGACAGTCCAATATCAGTTTAACATATTTGTTTGATGACTGCATGCGTAAGCATGAAACTGTGAGTCACAATTATGAAAATGTAGTCTTAACTCCTTTTATTATATCCTAAATTTATTTATTTTTTCGTCCAAAGGCAAGTGATGAAGATGAAGATGATAAAGTCCTAGGCAAATCCCTGCCAGCAAAAACTACATCGGTCCAACGGAAGGTACATTTAAACAACACTACACACGGCACAAATTATCGTTTTCAATTAAAAATATTGAAATAGCACCGAACTATCCAAGTTTTGCGCCTTTGGAAAGCACATTAGAACCACCTTCAGAACTGCAGAGGCACCAAAAGTTAGTGCAAGATGCAGTTGACACTGGGGAGATGGATAGAGCCAGCCAATCAACAAGGTGGGTGTAAAGTACCCGGAACTGGCAATCTCCCACCTGAGGGTTTACACATGCCAACCCTAAGCAAAGTATTGCTTTCTATCATGAATGAACTTCTTGCAAGGAAACAACCACCCAATGAAGAACGCAGGCTCTATAATCATCTCTACACCAAAGCAAGGAAGTCATACACCACAAAATCAAAGAGGATTTTTTTCAACTGCATGATTTTGAAGCGCATACGAAAAAGCCTAGAACACATTATGGTTTTGAATATCTAGTTTGCAGTTTGAGAAATTGGACAAATGCCTATCACAAGCGCAGACAGCTTGCTTGTATAATAGCGGCAAGAAACTTGTCAACAATCTGGGACAGCGATGCAACAGATCAGATGCAATAGAATCACAACTGTTCAGGTCAACTGCAGAAAACATGCTTCTATATAGTGCAGAAGCATGGACAATAACAAACATGCTAGAAGAGCAGGTGGAATCTAGCCACCGAGCACTACACCACTACTGCCCTATAATACATCATCCAAATATTATAAAAGAACAAACACATATATAAAAAATTAAACATTACAGAAGCAACACTGAGACCATTAAAACAAGAAGAGAGAGATTAATTGATCATGCGCTAAGACAATTCTACACCTCTGCCACTTGTTTTACAGCATAGACCAACTGAGCCATATAGAATTGGCGGTGCATTACTCAAGACATTCTTTGCACAAGTGCTATATGATAGAAGAGAACACTAGAAGTAGTGATGGGTCCGATTCATCAATTAATCAATTATTTTTTCGTGAATCGATTATGAAATTGTGAATCGATAAATCGTAATAAAAGCTTATTGTTTCTTTAGGGTCTTTTTGTACAATAAAATAGTTTATTATTTATATTGTGTTCTGTTCTTTGTAAATGTAGATCTTATTTATTGAAAATAAAGCTTCTTTGAAATATTTCTTCGCAATAAAGCGTTCTTTGAATAGGTCGTTTAATGTTTGTTTACATCGCGAAGCATTGTAATTCAACTCCGTTAATTATTTGCCACGCCATTTGACACCATTTTGGATATTGTCTATTGTTATCATGAAGAGGTCAGCACCTTTCCAGCGTTAAAAACATGTCCGAAAACACGTGGGGATAGGAAAAGTTTATTTTAATTCAAACCATTCAAAGTTATGCTCTTAACTCTAAACATAAACGCATTTTATTTTGGAATAATTAATTTGATCCAATATTTGCATGTTATTCTATTTTTTTCAATGAAGAAGATGGCATCGAAATCAAAATAATACTAGCGCTTTATACGAAAAACAAAAACACACGACTGAAAAAATACATATTGAAATACAAAATAACACAATGAAATTCTCACAAACATATTTGATATGAGTTCATTTTACTGATATCATAGTGAAAACGCCATTGATGCAAACCTTATGATGAATAATTTCCGAAGAAATGAAATACAAAAGTCGTAAAACTTCTTTCAAACTTTCAGTCACTGATGACGTAAAAATCTCGGAAAACAATAGAACTATTGTTTTATTACGATTAATCGATTCTGAATCGATTCTTCTCTTCGATTCATCGATCCCCAAAAAAACTGGATCGACCCATCACTAACTAGAAGTAACATATACACAAAATATATTTTGAACAGATTTGTGATGCGTCATATTGAAGATGATAGTAATCTTCGTATTTGAGAGGAGTTAGACCCAAGCTAAATACCCTACAAATGGTATCATCTCTATCTGATGTGGACAGTAGCAGTCGCAGATATAATACAGTTAAAACACTTTATGTAGTTTTCATTCACTTCGTAAAATACAATATTGATTAGATACAACCACATGAACTATCAAATAAACACATTTGCGTGGATACGAAGGACTGAACAGCAGTCACATTGATATACATCAAACTGAAATTACAATGGAAAGTTGTTTTTACTATCAAAGTTACTTACAGATAAAATAACTTTTATGAGCCAATGATGAATCAAACCTTGGTCTACCTCAGGACCTGCGGTCGCTCTACCATTGAACTACCGGCCCAAACAGTAGCCTATATATTCTTTTTTATGCAAAACAGAACATATTATTCAAAATATCAAAGCCTGTTGAAACTAAATCTGGACAATAACGATTCCAGAATACGTCTCATTATTTATTATTAGTTATTTATTATTATATTTAATATTTTAGTCATTTGGATCAAAGAAAAAGTTAGTCCAATCTGCACATGACTCAAGCAGTGATGACAGTGACAATGAGACCCATCATAAAATTGAGAATCATGGAAATCTATCAAGCTACGAACGCACTCGTCTTGAGAATATCTCAAAAAATCAAGACATGCTTAAGAAACTTGAACTTGGCCAGGTAACCCATATAAGCTAGTAATATATATAGTGTTTCAAATGTATACGCTACAGCCCTGCGTCAGATCAGATTTAGCATTTCAGATTTAGTCAGAATGTTTAGAAATTTTCAATCTGAATCTGATCTGATAGAATCCGGATCCGAGTTATGTATAATCTCCTATGATCATAATAATGTCAAAAACAATAAAATAGTTATAAAATTTTCATAAGAAATAGCTCAGATAATTCAGCTTATACTAATATCAAGGATATTAAAAATCCAATCTGGACCGAATATATCCTGGAAAAATTATATACAAAATTAAAAATCCAATCCAAATCTGAAATAAATCAGATTGGATCGGATTCGCAGACCTCTAGCATATACTATTGTTGAAATTATTAGTAGTTCATCTTCTTATCGCAAGTCTTTATGAGCATTGCCATGACCTTATGGTTCATTCCCTGGCTGAATCGCTATTGATTGGCATCTGGCCATACGATACACACACCCTTAAAAATGAAGTACTGATCAGTTAACCAGCCACCATGTCAGTGAAAATAGCACCAAGATTACCTGGCTTCTAGATAGAGGAGAATAATCTAACAACAAAAAGTCATAAACACAATCCCGTGAAATTCTTCAAGATGACATTGACCAAACACCCAATCAATAGTTCAGCTGTACCATCTAGATACATTTTACTTCCAGGAGCAGGGAAAGACACCTCTTCCAAGACAAGGCAAATCACACATATCTCTCTTAATAATTTGAAAAAAAAACTAAAATATGAACTAAAATATTGCTAGATCTGCAATTTTTGTTACCTGAAAGTGTTCTTAGAGAACTATGTGACTTGCCTTTTCGAAACAAGTAGAACATGATTCTCCATACCCAGAATTGGTTAATTTCCTCAATGTTTTATCAACTGTTCGCCACTAATCAGGAGGTATCTTTTTTTCATCAAATCTAAATTACATTTAGTCATAGCTGACATAAGAATATCAAAAAGTAATCTTTGACATTAATGACCTTACTTGCAAAATGATACTACAAACCTGTCCCTCACAGTCAAGTATTCAATGGTTTTGTACATCGCTTTTTGAGATTACCCTTTGATGTCTCGGCGCTAGCAATCAATAATTCGTGGAGTGGTCAAACCATGCATGCTATTTTTATCATGATAAGTACGTGACCCTGTATACAGCAAAACAATTGATGAAGAAGGTACATTTATATGCTCTAGTGAAATTAATGTTCTCTTATACTTATTTATTTTCTATTTTCTATCAAGCTGTTTTCCATTGCAAATCAAACAAGTACCAGAACAAAGAGAAGGTGAGCAATACATCCTGGTTATCATCTAGTGCAATGGTTAGAGCATTGGATCATCACCCGCAGAGTCCTTGGTTCAATCCCTGTCAGGAGCTCTATTGTTTGTGGCGTGAGGAAGGACATCATATCATCAAACGCACCCATGTTTCAATAAATAAAATACTAAACTATTACCTTAAACGGTAAAAAGTTTCAAACTTACTCTGTTTGTGGAAAAATGATAAATCCAACAATAAAACTGCTCTTCATTGTCATAAGAATGTTCTGCCCAAGGATTAGTCATATGTTATCGTTAAATGTTTTGTTAATAATCTTTTTCAGGCAAATGAAAGAGAGAGAGAACAGGTTTTACATCGTATTTATAGTTAGATATTATTTACATGATCTATTGAAATTTGGGGCTCTATATACAACTATAACACACTAAACAATACATGAAACATTATGACGGAAGGGATGGTCTAAAGCGGTACTAATTACGGATACAAAACAAAACAAATATGAAATAATAATTACTGTTATACAAAGAAAACAATGGAACAAAGAATAGAAAGTAAAATGTTCTATCAGAATGGTCATAGATATTTTAAATTTTATTGTCCAGCAGGTGTTGATAATGAAAATAATGTTTCATGTATTGTTTAGTGTGTTATAGTTGTATATAGAGCCCCAAATTTCAATAGATCATGTAAATAATTTCTAACTATAAATATGATGTCAAACCTGTTCTCTCTCTCTTTCACTTGCCTGACGATGATTTAAGAATAAATCGAAACCGTTGCAGATTATCGTGTGTTTTATTTGTCGCTACTAAGTATAATGAAGTCGAAATTAAGAACCTCTCAATTTATACAATAATCTTTTATTTGTGAAAAAACCAATGCCAACTAAAATGATAATTGTGTTTGCTGCTTGTTTTATCAAAAGCAACAACTGTTGCACTGTATGTATTATGAGGGATATAAGACCATTTTGTATTTTCTTAAGCTGTATTACCATCATCGTTATTGACATAAATAATGGCCTTATAATGGATACGGCAATTGGCAATCGCTTTCTTTTTGTCGAAGGAAAACATTTTCTAATCAATGACATCCAAGCCTATCTACGTCCGTCCAGTGTCCAAATATCTGTATTCATATTTAAATATAATGTTATTCAATCCTAAAGATGTATTCCTATCTTCATAGGCTGCACACGTCATTCACAACTATATCTATATACCCCTTGAAATTTTTGGCTTGTATGCCTCTTGGAGCACATGTGACGGTTCGAAATTAATGATTGGAACATATGAAATGTGCACATCTTTCAGCAGATCCCTCCCACTGCAAAATACAATGCAGGAGGTCATGAACAGTTCATGAACTTTGAATGGCCCAATTTCCACAAGATTTTTCATGAACTGTTCGTGAACTCATGTACTGTTTTCATAGGGGTTGTTATTAAAACAGTTCATGAACTGTTCATGAACTTTTGGGCAATTTCACGTTCATGAACCAGTTCATGAACTCTTTGTGACTGTTCATGAACTGTTCATGAACCAACAAAAAAAATGTTCATGAACTGTTCATGAATTGTTCATGAACTGTTCATGAACTCATGGATTTTTTTCGCAGGGGTATACCTTGATATTGTGTGATTTGTGTCTGTAAAGCCTCTTTCAAATATAATAAATGAAACGAATTAACAACAGTTATAAAAATTAAATCCATTATTAATATCAGAAGTTTGCTATTTTATTATCTTATTTTAACCAATTTAACTTCCCTATAGTAGGCCTACCAAACCCTACATCAGAAAAGACTGGAGTACCGGTTCCAGGAGACGTTCAGAAAGGCAACTAAACATGCCTGCCAAAAGCCTTGAAGAAACAAAATCAGAAGTATTGACCTATGCAGCAGAACATCGTGAGGTAATTATCAGTTCGAAGATATTATGTTTTCATAAATTTATCTGAGAAAATAAATGATTCCAAATGCAAGAATGACAATAACAAAGAAATGCCTTTGGTTGAACCCTTTTGATTAAACCTTGACACCATCATAATTTTATTTTTGTTTCTACCCTGTGAGGGCTTCAAAACTGTATCAACAGTCACTTCCCAATGCTGTCTCTAAATGCCAACCACGGTACATCAAAATGTATTGAGTTTTCCAATTTACAACCATTGGGACATTTACATAACCTTTACATAGATGGAAAACAACTTGATATTTATAAATATTTTGGATTCACATTCCTTAAATTATGATAGCAGATTTTTGGTATAAAAGAACTATGCAAAAAGGTGAAAAGGCCTAGAATATGAGCAGCAGGCGCTCATTGAGGGGATCCCCCAAGAATCACTTTGCTATCCACTCTATGCTATAAAATTCGTTGTTAAACCAACATTGCTCTATGCTTCGGATATTTGGGAAGAGGCTATTACCAGCAAAGATGACTATACTCTGTTCACTGGGAAGCAAAATAATGAGTCAAATGTTGAGTGTTAAGGCTAATACCAACACCCTAGTAGTAACAGGCGGTCTAGATGTTGCACAATTGCAAATCACTGTCTTGATGTAGTTGTTACTGCTAATCAACTCCTGTCCAAGCACAGTTATCCATATACTCTTTTCTGAACAAGGGCTTGATAATTTCCCAACTTCTTCGCTAGGACTCTTTCCTGTTGACATATATCTCCCAAAGTGAATCTGAAAATGCTATGAACATATAGATGTAATAGGCCTACTAATAAATGTTAAACGAATAATTTTAAATGTGAATATGTAAAAACCGCTACAATCACTAGCAAACAAAACTATATTAAAATCAATGAATGAGTGGAACTGGTTTTCAACATGACCAAAATGTAGCTGATCAGCATGCGTTCTACCTAGTTGAAACACCCTCATCTAAAGGAGTCTATAAACTAAGCTTTACAAAAAGTTAGACTGTTATAAAAATAGACTGCATTATCTTACTTAAAAAGCGACTAAGGACTGAGAAAGCAACAGGAAACTGAACGCACAGAGGCTTTGCATTTATAGGTATAATGAAATATTTTGCTCAAAGCTGTATATTTTGTAATTAGCATATTTGCTGAGAGTCATATCTCATCTTCAGCAACCTATTGCGAAAGTACACTAAATTTTATTGTTTATATTACAATAATGAATTCAATTGATCAGATGAGTTATTTTGATAGAGTTAAGTAGGCTACTTCCTATTCAAATAGAGTTTCAGATGATGTTTATTTGTTAGTAACAGTTTTTTCTTGGTTCTAAGGAACTTGAAGAGCGTATTCCTGCTTGCCTACCACTAAAAGACACCATCCAAACAGAAAATTTCCCCCTTGAAGATAAATGCTTGCAGTGGTCTTCGTTGACTAAAATGGTAGGTGTACACACAGCTCTATTATTAGCTTAATAGTTAATCTGACTATTCCAGTTAATTATTATCAGAACATACTAGATTTGCTACGAATAATTCTTTCAATCTGATTGGTTAACGCCAATAACGCCACATCCCCATATCTCAGCTGGACCTTGTCAATTTCCAAAAATTTATGAAAATGGCAAACAGCCAATGCATTTTAATCACAACAAAAGCAATAACAAAATCATTGTTTAGCAAGTAACAAAAAGCAAATGTATTTGATTTTTGCAATTATCAGATGAAATTGTAGTGAGGAGTTTTGTGCATTTTCTCAGCGTATCTGTTTAAAAGATATCACAATTCGTGCAAAAGAAATGTCTGAGCCAGCAAGCAAACTTGTTTACTGTTTTTGGAATATTTGCCAAATTAGTGATTCAAACACCAATTTCCTCAACGTCTTATGAGTTGATATTTATGGAAATGTGAGCAGCTCATTTTGTTTCACATCTCCTTTTCATATAGTGACCAGTTTTCATACGTATGGCTGATAGCAAACACTAAATTTCCTGCATAGAAAGGAAGACACGAGAGCAAAAACCCAGGTTTTCAAAAGTTTTTTAAAAGTCCACTTTCAAAAAGGTCAGATAGGGTATCAGTTTACACAAGGCTAGATTTATCTATTTTGTCTAAATAAAACGCTGTAACTCCACTATTTCTCATCGTTTTTTTGTTGAAATTGGATTTTTATACTTCTTCGATGTTGTAGCTCCAGATCAATATGTTTTTTCATTTAAGTCATTCAAAATGACTTTTGTTATTCATATCTAATTAAATTCCACATGAATTGACACCGCTTTTGTAAATAATACATTTTAAATACATGTTATTCACAATTTTGTCTTGTATAAACAGATTAATTGAATAGTTTTACTAAACTTTAGTAGTGTATCCTAAAACAGAGCCAAGTGGTTGCCAATATTTACATGCCGTATCGTCGCGAAATGAAAGTGGACTTTTGTAAACCAGGGTTTTCCATAAATCTCTGTTTAGACGACAGAAAGACCCGGGTTTTGCAAAGTCTGGCTTGAAAACCCGGATTTCCTATCATTACTTTCAAAAGTCCAAGTCCTGATAGAGTTTCTAAGCAAACTAAATTCCTTTCGGGTTTCCTGTTTACGTCTAGACGCAAGGGCGATCCAGACTAAAATTTACCCGGGCTTCGTAAATCTGCTTGTCGTGTAAACGCAGCCTTAAGCCCTGTGCAAAGACGCCTGCATTTACGCAACTTTTAAATCCTTCAATAATCCTTGTCGTTTAGCCACGCTTTCGATTTTGTCTGATGTGTTGCATCGTGTATTTATTTGTCGCATAGTGTTTGATGGCCATCAAACATTTTCAAAGTTTTCCAAGGATTTTTGTTATCGAACGTCTTCGTTATTCTTTTAGAACCATTTTGTTCGAAATGTATCGAACTTTTTCGATGTTGTTGCTTCTCCAGGGCTTCTTTTTAAGCTCAATCTGAGTTTTTCTAGGGAAGTCTTGAGAAAATCTCCTCCGTTTAGCCGCTCTTGAAAAGACTGCTTCAGAACACGGAAAACACACGTCAGACAAAAACAAAGTTGTTGCGCAAAAGTTGCCAACGTTTGCCCAGAGCTTTAGGCTTTCAATTAGCAAAGAAAACATAAACAGGAGACGCTATTAAGTAATCAAACCATTTCTCCAAATGAAGTTAGCAACTTATACCACAAAATTTTATCTTAAAAATTCAATGACGATGCTGGATTTCGGGTTGAATATGACAAATAGATTTGATATCAATTTTGAGACAAAAAGCTTTGGGCTTCCAGCAGCTATGCTTAGCAAAATTATATCTTTGCTGATGTGATAAATATGTGCTAGAAAGTGTTAAAATGAATAGTATATCTCTTTTTGGAATATGTTATACTATAAGAAAAGTAGCTAGCAGGATCAGGATGAACAGTTAAATATTTAATATAAAAATTGAAACAATTTCGTTTTGCCTAGCAATTAAAATGTAGAATTCTGATCAAAATCAATGTCAAGCTCTCTTGTGGTATATAATATGGTTCCTTTTTTGGTTTCAAAAGGTTGGTCACAAAATCTCCAAAATACCATGTTCAAAGCCAATTTTGACAGGGAAAAAATTGGTGCTATGTAAAAGCCGAACAGTGACATATACAAATAGAAAATAAAGATCTATCCAAATCCGCTCTGTTCCCAAAGGGGATGTATACACTTTAAATATTTAAGTTTATTTCATTTTCTATTGAGAAATAATAGAATATTTTCACTTGTAGAAATCAGAAGTGTCACCAATCACTGTACTCAGTTCTGATTCAATGTCAAGGTAAATCTTACATAGTTATAACAAAAGTTCTGTTCCTAAACTGTTCATGAAATACATACGGCATGATAAATATTCACCTTTTCAATTCCAAAACCATTTTTAAATGATCATAGTTTGAACGTGAAATGGTGTATAATGTTTCAAATTCTCCTTGATAAATCAGTTCTAAACAATTAATGAAATGTATTTGTATTTTTGTTTGAAATCTAGCTATTTTGCTTGCACATTTGTTGTTACGGTAGTCTCATGAACCGTAGATATAGTAGCTAACCATAGAAGATGCATGAATCCTTCATGAACTATTCGAAAAATTTATGAAATAATTATGAGTTCCTAGAAAACATTGGGGAAATTAGAGATATTTTGACTATACCTGATCACTTTCTACATTCCCATTCACGGGAGGACAAACTCAGATGGCAGAGAAACCTAACTTCAGATCGGATGATATCAAAATGGTCCAGAGAGAATGCATTGTGAATTGATGCGGCGCATTGTTGCGCATTGACAAGTAAGGCCTGTCTGCCGTGAAATCTGGTAAAATTTATCTGCAGTGTGACAGTGTTGCAGCTGATATCAATAAAGAGCATTTAGCATCATTGCTCTCAGCGAAAAGAGCCACTCCTATAGAATTAGAGGAGTGGTACGGGTGTCTTCGGCAGGGCGATACCGTCTCAATTGCTTTTACTTATTTACATGACTGTCTTTGTGAGTCTATGCTTTATAGGCTTCTTCAAAATTTAAAAGAATGCGAGATCCATCTATATTATACTAGAGTTCTGAAACTTCCAAAGTCTTCTTTGTCACGTTTTACTTAAATGTTTCCCAAACTTTGCCTGCGAAACAAAATCTCATCTTTAAAATTATATTACAATACCTCCAACTACAGGGAAGAGAAGCTGAGTTTTACGGACATGATCCAGCCAGTATGCAGAGTCTGCCAAAAGGTTAAGCCTCTGGTGGCATTTCAATATGTTCTTCTGAATCTTTTGTTAAAGTTTGACCGATGGATCATAATAATATCAATTCTCTTCTGTACTTTCTCTAGCCTATTGCAATCTAGGATTGATTCCAGGATTCCTTTTGATTATGTGATATGTTAGCACTTTCTTACTATTCTACTTAACTTGCTTAACTAAAAATATTATGGTATCTAATTAATTTTTGGGAAAAAAACACTGCAGCCTTTGATGAGCTAATTTCCACTTTTTGTAAGGAAGATCTAACAGTATAGTATACAACAAATATTTTCTACATTTGTTGATCTGAAATTGGTTATTGTGTTTATAAAATAAGTTTAGAGTATTTTTGGATAATTTGGATAGTTTAAAAGTTAATATAAAAATATAAAAAGAGTTTGATCTGACATGAATTATAAAGACAGCTTATTATATGCTTAATTGGTAGCTTTCAAATTTTAAGGAAGTTTCAAACAGTAGAGCCAAAGTTTCCTTCTGTTGATTTTTTTTTAAATTTTCGTAATATAATTTACATGTTCAGCAGTTCATTTTTGGGAATAAAAAAGGAGGTTGCCCAGATATATTTTGGGGCTATGGGGCTTTGAAGTCCCCATATGTATGCTTCAATAATAATAACTCATGACATTTGAATTAAAAATATACTTCAAAGGTGTTGATGAAAAAATATTGTGGGTGCCCAGATCATGTTTTGAATTATTGCAAAAAATGTGCTCCAACATAAAAGTTTACACTGCTCAGATGTTGCCATTGCAACACCGGGAAAATTTAAAACTGTTGCCACACCGACATGTGATATAAATAGACTTTGAGATCTTTTCCATTATGTATTAAAGGGTCAAACAAGACCGGCAGCCTTTATATGGAATTTTTTGAAATCTGATCTCGTAGCTTTTTTATTTACGTCATGTTATTTCAGTGAGTTGATGATATTTGAGCCGTGAATTCTGAAATGAATCTTTCAATATTTTAACTTTTTTTTGAAATACACAAGCAAAGCAATAAGAGTTGAATATAAAGATGATGACAATGAGGGTTTCAAATACGACAGATATATATGTCCTCAAAATCATCATTCCAAGCGAACAAGTCTGAAATTTTATCAGAATAGTTCTTACCAAAAACATTGTGGTTCGAAACGCAGACAAACAAACAACTGGGCAACCGTCAGTAAATAAATTCAGCTGGACTCAATTTTGTAGCAAACCATAATATCCAAACACCCAGAAATCACATATGATGTTTATTTTGTTTCGATCGAAGTTCAGTAATGTCAGTGTAATTGACATACAGAAATATTAGCCGTTGATTTGATGTTGTCAAAATGAAGCTAGATTCGAAATGTTTCTTCTTTGCAAGAAATATCACATTTATAGATTTGTAAACAAAAAAACAGTATCAAATGCGCACAACTATCTACATTATGCTTTCTTTCAACAAAATGCTTTATTCCATATTACATCTTTGGTAAACGGTATTAGCAAATCACAAAACACTTTGTAGTTTTCTGACATCGAAACACTCCTCATGATATATTCCAGTTACCGGATTTCATCGCAATGAAAACTCAAAAGCAGAGTTGGTGATGTCACAACTGGTGTTTGAATATGAGGTTTTTAAAAAAATGTGTTTTTTTCAAAACAATTATCGCCGGTCAATAATGCCCCTTTAACAACCAAGTTGCCTATAATTGGCCTTTCTATTTTAATTATAGAGCACATAGTTATTTATGTTTCAAAATGGTGTCTATTGTTCCAAACCTCCTCAAGTTGCGTTTCAGTAGTGTAAAGAATTTGGTGAATTTCAGCATAGTTTCTGTTTCAATACCCAATACCATTTCAGTAGCAATTCAGTATATCAAAGATTGTAGATATATTCGTATACCACTGTTTATATTAGTTATACGTTGTTTTACTTTTGATTTTAAATAATTTATTCTCCTCTTAGTTTACGTGAACGGTTCCGGCCATTGCAACTTAAAGAAAATGATGTATCAAAAGTTCTTCCAGTGAGGGTGTCAACACTTGCTATTCATCCATCTGAAGAAAAGATCTTAGTTGCTGCTGGCGATAAACGTGGGACAATGGGAATATGGGATGTGGTATGCGCAAAACATGATGTTTGGGATATATTTGCTCTCATATTAGACACCTATTTCACTATACGCAGGTGACCTATTATTATTTGAGATGGTAAGGCCCTACTGAAAGCATACGTACCACTCCTCTTTTTCTAGAAGAGTGGCTCTTTTTGCTGGGATCAATGATGTTAAGTGCTCATTATTGATCTCAACCACAGCACTGCAGATCAACTTCAACAAATTCCATGGCAGATAGGCTTAGATTGTCAATGCACAACTATGTGCCGCAGCTAATCACAATGAATTTCCCTTAGGACCATTCTATCAGCCATTTCTGGTACCCATTTGATGTTTTAGCTAAAGTGAAAAAAAGTTCATGAGTTGATGAGCATGAATTTGCTCAAAAGTTCATAAACAGTTCTTCAGCTTTTAAGCAATTTCACGCTCATGAATCCTTCATAAACTATTCATAAAATTAATGAAATAATTACGAGTTCCTAGAAAACAAATGGGGGAAAATAGAGATATTTTTACTATACCTGATCACTTTCTGCATTCCCATTCACGAGATGACTAGCTTAGATGGCAGAGCAGTCGAGCTTCAGTACTTGGCTGTTCATGAACTGTTCATGATCCTACAAAAAATGTCCATGAACTGTTTATGAACTGTTTATGGAGTTCATGAATTGTTCATGAACTGTGCATGAACTGTTCATGAACTCATGATTATTTTGACAGGCTACGTTATTCGATCTGAAGTTCAGTTGACCTCCCATCTGAGATAATCCTCCTTCAACAGGTGACCTATTTACAGGGTTTATTGATAAAGTACCATTTTAGACATTTCTGGAGTAACCACTACAGACAGTTGACTGTTGTATAGAGGCGGCCGTTATAACAGGTTTGATTTTAGTCTTGTTTCATCTTTATAGGACAGCACTGACAATGACGTATGTTTGTTTAAAGCATTCAAAACATTGATTAGTCATATTATGTTCTTGCCTTCTGATAACACCAAGATTTTAGCAAGCAGCTATGATGGTTCAATACGTTGTTGTGATATCAACAACTTGTCGTTTAACGAGGTAAGTAGTGGTTTACTCAATTTAGTAACAAAGCAATTATTCAGTCCATATTGAAATCCTCAAACCATGCAATCTACATTGAAGCCAAACTCAGCAATACTCCTGACTGACTACATTGAGCACATTACGATGCAACTGCTTTTACCAATGATTCCCTCTATTATATTGCTGTTATTTGAATTGTTACAGTGCTAATATGCTTCATATAAACGCGGTGGATATAGTTCGGACTGCCAGAAAAGCTGTTTTCAAAAGATAAGATAATGTTCCGTGTGTCCTTTGCACATGCGCATGTTGAATATAGATAGTAAACATGGCTGCGTCGATCAATTCGATTTATATCATCATAAGAATTTGTAAAAGAATTCATAGCACCGTAGATTGGATCGACTGTTTGGAATAAAGATACTACAGAAACGATAATCAACATTTTATTCTGTGTTTGATTTATCAATGCTTCTGATCATCCCACCAACTCTAGTAGCCAGCGACCCAGCGTTTTCAATATTTGAGTGTTGTGACATTTATTTTGCGCTCTTGAAG
This sequence comes from Haliclystus octoradiatus, assembly GCA_916610825.1. Taxonomy (NCBI): domain Eukaryota; kingdom Metazoa; phylum Cnidaria; class Staurozoa; order Stauromedusae; family Haliclystidae; genus Haliclystus; species Haliclystus octoradiatus. The sequence goes on from OU744446.1 coordinate 15,308,791, forward strand.
TTTTATGTAACAGTATTTTATAACATGTTAACTTTGGTGATTTGTAATGATGTTGGACAACTACTTGTTCGTTATCTCCCTATCCTGTAACTGAACCTACCGTATATGCCTACTAATTCTGATTTTGTCGTATACCAATGCCAAAGCAGGGTTCTCTTTTCTCGTAAGTTTGGGAGAACGCTATGGTCGTGTGGCAAGTGACATATAGCGTCTGTGAATCTTTTAAATAAAGTGTTTTCAAACTCTAGCTCTTTCATTTCAAGTTCTTTTATATTCTGTTATTAAATTGACGTACAGAATTATTATTAACGTGATCAAGGAACAGGACTGTCCGTCGCCATTGCATTTGAACGAAGGTGAGAAAAAAGCAAACAAAAAATATGTATACGCAAAAGACGAACGGAACATTATCTCTAGTGCTCAGGATTCTGGATACCAGAACATTATCCATTTCGTAATACAAATATGAAATTAAATGCCGAGTATGAAATAGATGTACGGGTATGTCTTGTACTGAGGCTTATTGAGGGTTAGCAATCAACACATTTTATGTTGAATGTTACTATTCCAATCAATAGATGCTGACTCTGCCTATTATTCCTATATGATGATGATGATGGTGATCTTTATTTAGGGAAGGTGAACACCAATGCGTCATTTGTTCATTTACCCTGTTGGTCTCTTGAAACACATTATTTATTTGCAATGTTACAGTATTTACTCTATTCACTCTATCTAAAATACTTTATAATAAAAAATACTTTGGTATGAAAGATAGCGACAAAATATCACAATTAAATTTATTCCGACGTTTATTCCCAAATTATGTCAACATCTCCATTGGTGATCGTGGGGGGTCTGCCATCGTAAAGCACTTACAGGGAAACTGACCACATGGTTTCGGTTATTCTGAAATGTGATTCCAAATTTGGCTGTTTGGTTCATGAAAATGTTGGCAATTCCCCTGTGAAAGTCCATGAATTCATGCTGAAATGTGATTCCAAATTTGGCTGTTTGGTTCATGAAAATGTTGGCAATTCCCCTGTGAAAGTCCATGAATTCATGAACAGTTCATTGACAGTTCATGGACAATCATGATGAGTTCATGAGTGGTTTATGGACTGGTTCATGTGAAATTGCCTGAAAGTTCATGAACAGTTCATGGATTTTTGTGGGATTTCACGTTCATGAATTCATGAGCTTTTTTGCAGGGGTTAGGAAGCTGAAACTGACTCCCGACTTTCAACGGGATTCAATTAAAGTCGCGACTTGATTGTTTCCCTTTGTCACAGCATTTTATTGTTTTTATATCTGTAGACTTCCGTTATTTCTCTCTTCGTAAATAATTGCCACAGAATGTTAAATTTATATCCTACACATTTTACCTATATCTATCTTTTAGTTCTTTACATATTTCTTTTTAACCTTCATTAATTACAATATAAATTATATAATACAAATATTGAATTATGGGTCCCTTAGAATAATACTAAAGATATCTATTTTTGAAAATTGTAAGTTTTATTCCTTATATTCACAGCTATATTTTTCGTAGCCCCAATCCTTTTGTGGATTGTCGAGATGTCCATAGCTTTTTCAACATAAAGTTGTATAATGTTTCTTTTGTATGCTTCTTCGTGTACTTTGAGTGTGTGTATCACTAGGTATCTATCTATATACAGTGAATTGGTGTTAGATTAGTGCATCATCGAAGTGGCAGGAAAGGTCATGAAGAGCTGATAGAAGTGAAGTTACTAAGCACAGAAACCAAAAAACAAGCTTTAGAAAGGCAAACTTCATGGATACAAGAATCAAAACAAGGAATTAATAAAAATAAATTATAAATAATTTAGTGTATAAATTGTTTTTAATCGCCCAATTCAATTTTATTTCAGATATATTCTGCTGCAGAGTCGTCATATTTTCAACCAATCTATGGTTTCTCACTTCCTTGTGATAGTTCAAACACGTTTCTCGCTACTGAATATAATGGAAATATTTTAGTTCTGGACAACCGAGATAGGTGAGAAAAGACAACATGCTCTATCCAATTCCAGAGAACATTTGTTGTACTTGATTGAACATCATATACAAGAAAACATGCATCACTTTTTCACTTGTGTGTACTCACTTTAATCAATTAACAATTATACAAATAACAAACTCAGGGTAGAATTTTACAGTCTTTCTAAACAGATAACAAATTAATGGATAATATAATAAATTATAATGCTTATTAAACTTATCGCCAGTGGATGAATTATACTTACTTGGTATAGATGCTTGGTTGGTGGAAGTCATTTGAGTGGTTGTCTGTACATTCACCTTGAGAACCCTATCCTGCCCTAACCAAGTACCAGTCACACTGATTAACAGTGGAAATAGATAATAAAGACCTCATATAGTATTATCAACAAGAGGTCATGTGGGATTCATATATGATCGTACACGTACAATCTCTAGATACCATTTCACGCTACATTTTCCAAGTAGTAATTCATTATCTAAATGATGTTTGATATTGAGTTGATAATTAATTGCTGTAGTAGCCACCCTGAAAGGCTTGTCATCTGGTGCCTGGCTTGAGTGCTTGATTCTAACTAGCATAAAATTAACATTTTAGGTACATGATAAAAATAATGAGTTTTAGTTATCCGCATTTGCGTAGGTATGGCACTTGCATAATGCTTCATGAGAAATACAAGAGCTTTTATAGGGGCAAAAATGATTGGTGGGCTCTACGCGCTTAGAGTCATTTGCGTGCTGGCCGTTCATTTTGTTTCTGTGTCCTGAACCATGGAGAAACTTAAAATTTGAAGCCATGCAGAAGCCATAACTGACATCATGCTGAAATTGATCGTTGAATTTACGCTAAGCTTTATTCAAGTTGAGCTCGTAGCGACCGCCAGTCAATGTTGATTCTTGAATAAATAAATAAATAAAATGGGTAAAAAGAAACAGATCATATAGCAATACATCGAAAAACGCAACCATTGTCTATTAGAAATAAATTATCATTAGCTGCAACAAAAATAGCCTGCTAAACAATAGATCTGAACGCATTAATAATGTAGACATCAAAATGAATCCTACCTCAAAAGCTTGAAATTATCCAACAAATATTAAACAATGGCTAACATTATGAATTCAATTAAATGTAAAGTTCTATCATGCAGTGCGTCGATATGTATACGATAAATGATAAAGATCTGCCTGGTGAAGGCCATATGGCGTGAAACTCGAAGTAACAATAATTTTTATGACTCTTTTTTTACTCATTCTCACTAATTTATTGTACTGCTTATACGAACAAACTAACCAAGCATGTATGAAACAGAAGTACAGTAGTCTGCTACTGAAGTATTGCATCTTATAATATCACTTGTTTTTATTTTTGCAGAACTTTTATTTATGTTTTAGTTCATGTAGTACATATAATATCGACCAACGACCACTCAAGTATGTCGATTGTCATCCAACTTCAACACATCTCTTTGTGACATGCTCAAACAGGTATTTAAGTTTTACCCATTATTACTACTATTGTTATTATTTAGATTTCTTATGAATTGCTCCAATATATTTTTATAATTTCCCGTTCTGATTGAAGCCAATATATAAATAGGCCATTGCCTAAGTAATTCACAGTGAAATAAGATGTTGTGTATTGCTAGGTCTTGGAATACCGAAACCTCTCCACCATGAACTCCACCAGAGACAATTGATATTAATTCATGCAGACTGGTGCTACTTCACAAACAATTTAGAAACAGTGTTTCAATCCAAATCTCTAAACTTCAAAACTGCTTTTGAAAACTTTTCTAACCACCAAGAGAAACATTCAAGCCCTTAAGCTAGTAAGACATTACCCTGTTTCTGAATTATCAATTACAACCAACGTTGATACTGTAATATATGTACTTTCTTTATACATATATATATACCAGATTTACTTGACATTACCAAGATTTATACACAGTAGAATTTTGGGTAATGGAAAGTGCACAATGCCTTATAATCCACAACTCACTGAAAATGAATGTGGCACTACGGATTCTGAAAATCTGAAAACCTACTAAAAACATACTGAAAACTTACTTAGTAGAGGCTATAGGCACTTTGATCAGTAGCTTTCAAATTTTAAGATGAGTTTCAGTAGATTAAGATTGAATCTGGATTTGAGTGTCTGGTGAATTTAAATATGGTTTTACCGTAGTACCTATTCCCGTTTCAGTATGTTTTCAGTAAGTCTCACGGGAGGTGATAAAACCTTGCGTGAGTATGATTAATTATTTACCACTCTGGCACATGACGGAAAATAACAAAAGAGTGAGTTTATTCTATAGAGACAAACATAGGATTATCTGCTTTTTGTGCACAATATACTACCTTTGATAAGTAACAAATAATAGAAATGTTTTAATTTATTTATTACCAAGTATCGTTTCTACGTGGGATTCAAGGAATATAAAAGGTAGTGAATCTGCCTTATCAACTATAACATTACCAAAGATTGCCAATTCAGCCCCATTTTCACCTTTGAGGGGTGACAAAATCGCAGTTGCGTCAATGAATGATGAGATTAATATCTACGATATCAATCAATCTGGATCAATGATACAAAAGCCATCATTGACTATTAGTCACAACAATTGGACTGGTCGATGGTTAACAAAATTTAGATGTATGTGGGATCCAAGAGGGAGTGGTAGTTTTGTCATTGGAAGTATGGCTAAACCTAGACAGGTAAGATGGCCACAGGCAAGATAGGTAAAGTAAATAATCAATATTCAATTTCATTATTGCGATAAATTAGCTGTTACCTGGCAGATGAAACCTGGCCTTGAAATGGCTGTAATTGAAACATCGTCATTTATCTAGCTTCTGTTTACATTCCACATTGCACCAAACTCATGAAATCCGTTATTCATTTATTCTGAAGTTTCTAATCACCTTGCCCCTTTTCTAGGTCTTGAAGAAAATTGCAAACAGAACTTGCCAAATATTATTAGTTATCGTGGCATGTCCAAACTTGAACATAACATAACATAACATTTGTATTTGTTTTCTATTTTTACAGGTTGATATTTATTATGGTTATGGAGATGGTGGTCTCATAAGGCATTTACGAAGTGAAAATTTTGCTAGCGTTGCATCCGTTAATGTATTTCATCCTACACTCGAGCACTTAATAGTTGGTGCTAATTCAAGTGGAAAAATGTTTGTATGGCGATGATGTAACAATCTATCAATAAGCAATTATGAAATCTAAACAAGATCTATTGGATTGCTTTTATGGTATGGTTTTTTGGGACATTATCGTGTATCCATTGTAGACGGTGTTGTTCCTCGTACGTTTAATTACATTTACACACCTAGAATTAATTACTTTACGATTATGTACAACACTATTAAGATCACATTTAAAACTGTCTTTAAAAGCCTATTTTTCTGTTGCCTGTTGGAGGATAGCGCAGAACATCATGTAACATCAGAACATTATCATGGTATTGTTTCAATTTGGGAAGACTGGCATGCATTTGTTGAGATATATGATTCTCACTTCATTAACACTTGTCTAACGATGGTTAGCATTATTACGAACAATGCAAGATAACTAGCAGACATATTGTTTCTTTGCTTTTGAGTTTATATGTTCTGCCAATGCCTCAAGGAAAAACATGATTAGTACCAATTTCACCAATTTGTCATCGAAAATGCTCTATCGTAATATCCAGCTTTTTCATATCTCTAATCATAACCTTCAATAAGGTAATGAAGTTTATAATTCAAGAATCATCCTTTCTGTTTGTTGATGAAGTTTCGCCATCACAAACATTCAAGTCATCAGTTTAGAATCACATATTGTTTGAAAGAACGCTTTCTTGACATTGAAATGGTTATTTACTCAAAATGTTGTCAATGTAGAAATTGTAGATGAACATTCTGCCTAATAAAAGATGATGTCATCTTTTAACTTTATTTGAACGAATTTGTAATTTTATTATTTACCTATGTATAATATAATCACTTTATTGGTGGCAAAGCATATGTTGATGGCATTTCATCGATTACGCTCGATAGCGCTCATCAGACGGCTCTATTCGTGATGAAAGAAACCGTCTGATGAGCGCTATCGCGCGAACCTCTGAGTAACACGCCGAGTCTTTGACTTTATTTCTATATATAATATATATATATATATATATATATGTTTTCGCTATTTCGTCTGATGATATTTGTGATATTCTACTGTATATGCCTGGTTTTTCTAATATTCAAAACTTTTTTATATTACTTTATAATTAATTATATTTTTGTAAATATTATTCATTTGCGCTATACATTTGACACAAACATCATTGGAAATCATATGTTAGATAATACAGTTAAGTTACATTTAAAAAAAATAAACAACAAACATTGGAGGTTTTTATTTATTCCTTTAGTTATACCAATGGTTGTACCAGTTCCCTATATGCGTTACAAATCAGGGGTGGCCCCATAGGACAAAGGGGGTTGGAAAATTTTTCAACTTTCAAATGTTTGATTTCAATAACCACTGTCTAAAGCCCAAGCCAAATCACTTTTTATTTCGCCAACATTCATATGATTTTGTTGAATGCAATTAAATTCAGACTTCTGTGAACTGTACATTTCTTGCCTCGTGTGCTTGGATGGCGGGAGGTGAATGCCGTAGATACACAGGCTTGTTGGAGATCAGACCTGTCCCCATCAAACCTTCGTTAAGGTGGACTGTGTTCTGAACTTCGAATTTGATGTAACGAGACATTGCTGTAGCTGCGCATAGAGGGGCAACGCCTCTCCCAATATGTATGAAGGAGACTTTTCGATACGGGTCGGTTTCAGATGTCTTTTGGTGGATCCACAGAGAAGCTGGTACTGCCAGGTTGTGAAATGCGAAATCAGTAACTTACAGGTGTATTTGAGGATCAAACGACCGAAGGTTGGCGACAGTAATTTCTGCTGATCGTGATAACTCAAAATACGCTAGTTTACTTGCAGCCCAAAGCATAGTATTGTAGGTCTGTTGTGGATCCTGTGAATTAAATATTATTTTCAAGTGAGCATTAGTGATTGGTAGATGCTCGCGGGTTTTTTGTGTCTTTGTTATGCCTCTGCATACTAGTTGCAGTTTGAGGCAGTTGATAAGGGGGTCAGGAAAACCGTTTTCAATTTGCAAGTTCCGTACCGCAAACAAGTAAACTTCAACTGAGCTGAACTGTATTAACTTGGACAGATGAGTCGCAAACAAGCGAAGTGTTTCCTCGTTGGCTGGACGTGTGTGAATCACACTCCTTGTTCAGTCAAATTCAATGTGTCGGCGTTGAGATGAGGAGTATATCCTCCTTGTGGCGGATAAGTCGCTTTCATTGTAAATAAGGTCTAAGAGAAGTGTTTATTTTCTCGATCAGACGATTTGTAATTCTGTCAATTTTCGATTAGCAGAGTCTGTTTCAGTACACATTATTATAAAACGCATCATTATATAGTTTGCACTAACTTTCATGAATTATGTTATTTTCTGCTAATCTAACACTTCTCTCATAATATATAGCTCATATTTGATCATCATAGAACGATGAGCCAGGAAACGGTTCCAAAAATGTAAGTTTGGTAAATATTTCTGTTTGCTTTATAGCAGGTTTGAACTACCCTTACCCTTACCCTTCGCTCTTTTCGTCGAAAAAGAATCATAAATGTGTCATCAATATTCGTTGTCATTTATTAATCAATTATTCAGATATCTCTGTTAACAGCTGAAAGTTGGTTAATCTGGCCGCGAAAATGTTACGTTTCTCAACCCTTGTAATTTTTCTTCCATTGAAACATGCCAGAAACAATCTGCAGTAAGCAGTTAAGCCTTAGCGAAAATGTTACGTCTTTCAACAATTGTAATTTTTCTCCCATGAAGCACGCCAGAAACAATCTCGAATAGGCAACTATGTCTATGCATTTAAGTAATTACTGAAATTACATATCCAACACGAAGTTAGATGCATTTGAAAACTGCAGAAACGTGTTAACCTCGTGTTATTGGAAGATTTATTTAATTTATATGTTCAGTAAATTACTCGTCGTTGTTGCTGGTGTGTTTAATGTCTTGTTTATTTCTGTGGGAGAAATATAACAAGGGTTGAAAGACGTATCATTTTCCCTGCTAGATCAACCATCTTTTAGCGATGAACACTATTACTTTATATGGTAGTATCGCTTTGTTTAGTTGCTGGATATGAAAAACTATGAAACTCAACCTACTCTCAGTCTTACTACATTTTAATGTATTGTCTGGCCTATATGGAAATTTATAGGTTGCCGTGTAAAACGTGAACAGTGTCACAGTTCTGTTGAAAAACTACAGGAACTAAATCAAATGCAACATGAAGAATTCAACGGTATAATTTGTTTGAGGTCCAAATCATTTGTAACTTTATTATACATTGAAATACTGCAGTAGAAATTCATGTCAAATTTATTGCAAATGTGATATTTCATATGATATTGATATGTGTTTTCAATAGTCTCAATGAAACTAGAATTTAGTAAGAAATCACTATAGGAATTCACTTGCACTTCGATTTCCCTGTAGGTTTATTTCCCTGGTTTATTTGACCTATTAGACCGGATCATCAAGTAAAGATATATTATATTATATATAAGTAAATGGTAAGATACAAGCCCCGGGATCCGAGCTAATTTTAATAAACAAATGTAGAAAAATTGGCCAGCATATTGGCTCTATTTTGCGGTAGTTCACTTGATATTTTTCGTGAGTCACGTGGTGTAAATTATTTTTGCTGATAGTATAGTGCTATCTTTGGTACCAGTTTCAAAATAAATTCTTATCGTCAACGTCTGTCTTGAGTTAGATTTGAAAGATTTCAAATGAATTATTTTCTCGATATCATCTGTGACTAGTTTACTTAAAACAAAATCGAAAATTAAAAACAAAGAGTAATTTTTTGAAATTGAAAAACTTCACTTCACCAAAAAAAACATATAAACACTTGTCCAAATATACCAACTTATTCATGACATCCACTACAGCTTTTTAACAGGTACCAAATGAGTTATTTGATAATTATTTTAAGAAAACATTGTTAAACCTGGTTTTGTATTTGTGGAAATGCATTGACCCTGGAATGTATTGTTGAGCAACACCCAACACGATGCCTGGAAGGACAAAGCCCCATCTCAAGTTGAATTATTCATCTGTTATAATTTTTTAATTTTTCTAATTTCGCTTTCCATGCAAATACTGTTCCATCCAAATGTTCATATTTTTTTTGTCTCTCGCTGTGTGATATGAAATTATTGATGCATCGTAAAATTCAGTGCTAATTGTGATAGTATGAGAAAATCTTACACCTTACAGGAGCATCTTACTTTTATACTGTCTTCTATATACAGTGTAAACTGCTAAAGAATCAATTGTAGCAAAAAAATAATAAATAAATAAATAAATAGTCTATATGTGAGAGACATACGATAATTGACATAACAAAGAAGAATATATAGCACAAATAACAGGTGATTTCAATTTAAGACTAATACTGTACATAACCGATCTCAATTAGCTATATCTTACATTCGATAAAAATTGGAGGAAATAGTATTTTCTTTGAAAGATTATTGTTGGAATTTGTATAAGAACAGCATGGGCATGATAAAGATTACTAATTCTGATAAAGCGTGTCTGTAATAATTCATGAATTAGTATAATTATAATTATTTTTATTTGACAAGATGTCATATATATATGCACGTCAATATTTCCAAGCACATGATAAGAATCTCCTCATATATCATATCAGTAGTAGATCTCTTCTTAGTGATCTTTCCATCTCATCTATGTGTCTTTGTTTTTCGTAACTTCACGTCAGAGTTTGAATTGCCTGATACTTTTATGCATCTTGTAAAGTGTAAAGAAAAAAAGGAAATGTGAGTGGTTTTATTGATTATATTGATAGGTTTTGTATTATAGAATTAAAACAAGGATGAGGCAAAAGGCGTTTATCTCATCTTCGTTTCAATTCTATATTCTACTCTGTTTTTAACAAACATTGAGCAATCTCACATACATGTATTTACCTCATATTATATTATAGGTTTTATATTATGAAATTGACATTCCCGTAGGGAACTTTTTATAATTATCTGCCAGACAATACATGTCTTGACAGCAAACGATACCTATAAATGCGAATGTCTTTGTGTATGTGTGTTTGCGGTGGTTTTCACAATTTTCTACGCCATTTCAAAACCAAATGAATCAAATAGCATATCATCTGATAGATAATTGCAAATGAAATAGTTGTACCTAACGGGTTTGTTTTTTCGAATTTTCCCTTTGCTTTGTGTATCGAAAGAAAATGTCATTTCACGCACTGATTTTGTTTTGCTCTTTGGACCAGCCTTTGTTTTTGTTTCGCTACGACTTTCTTCGTTTCGTCACGTTTCTATTGCTTGGAATTAAAATTCAGGGTGTTCTCCAATTTCGTTTAATGTCAAATGTAGTTTTAATTCAGCCAAACTTAAGCCAGAGAGGCGTGTAAGATATGGATAGTAACAGATCTAAATAATGAATAATTCACAGGTGCGCAGAGAATTAATAATCAGTCGTATACAGGATTATATCCAGCACTTTGAAAAACCGTGTTTGAAAAAGTTGTTAATTTTACTGTAACCACCGCGCAACCAAGTAGCAACCGCGCAGAATCAGTCTAGATTTAGCAAGATGGCTGACGATTGCGCCATAGTGTATTACTACATATGATATATTAATAGATATTAGCGACTGACAAGTACTTGTTTCTAGCCATTAGCCTTTACCAGCACTGCTCAGTGAACAAGGGACTGACTTCGGTATTATAGCTATTATGGTATTAATAGATATAGACATAATTTATAATATTAATATACAAATCGTATTCTACTAAACAAGATTTCTAGTAACGTTTAACTGTTCTTGCGAGAAAAACTTTCATGTTTTGGTTTCAATCGACTGCATAACAAATGCGAATTCCTAAAAGTCTATCAGATTGTCTATCAATTGATCGCTAATCTGTCAACGATACTAAATAAAAAGATATGATGCGATTCTTTTTATTTTGACAATAAATTTTTCAAAAGAATATCATTTTGAAAACATGATTAATCATATATTGCTATGTATTATAGGCTACTAACTATGTACAATCTGACATGCAAATTATAATGCAGATTGTAATCAAGACGAAACGTTTTGTCAAGATTAAGTACTAGCTAGAATTTTAACAGCCAATCTATAATCAAACGCACATGCATGGACATCCATATGGTTATAGGGTATAGCAAGATTGTCTTAATTTTGAAAATGTTTTGATCAAAAGAAGACACTGATCAGAGGTTTTAATTCTCTGTATTTGGTAGTGAATTACTTGCGTTGTCATTTAATATAAAATGAAAGAAAACAAAACAAAATAATACAAAGTAATAATAAAGAATGCACATTCTTTACTGTTACTCAAATTTCATTCTAAAATATCACGAAGGTTTTCTACGATCTGATTGGTCGAAAGAGCGTGCATGAAATCCTAGGGTAAAACATGGCTCCAAAAAACCGGGAAAAACCGCAAGCTTCAAAAAGTTTGATCTGTGATAAAATACAGAATTTATAACTTTTTGATAACAATCCAATAAATATCTCAATAATGGCTACGATTTACAAAACGACATTTAGCTCAAGATGTTTTTATTTATTGAAAAGCGTGGTAAATGAGTTATTGGTCGTGTAACATGCAAAATAAAAACACAGAATGAAAGACAATTATAGGCTACGCTGTTTCAAGGTAAATCTAAAATTTAAATAACAATTACTGCATTAATTTGCTAAAGAACTATTGTACCACTTATATTACAGACGTTCTTGTATATGTCTTTTTTATTCGACAAAATCTATTCTTGTTGTGGAATTCTCTTGTGGGATATGCTTGGTTTATGAATTGAAATTGAATTTTAAATTGTGAATTCATGAATTGAAAATTCGCCGTCGAATGAGATTCCGACATTTGTTTTATTTTAGAAAAGGGTTACCACATGCTTGCAAATGTTTGTATTCATATTTACTAAACGAGAAAATGTTGGGAGACACGAGTGAAGCGCTAAAAAATCACGAGCTCCGAGCGAGTGATTTTTAGCTTCCCGAGTGTCTCCCAACATTTTCGAGTTTAGTAAATATGAATACAAACATTTGCAAGCATGTGGTAACCCTTTTCTAAAATAAAACAAATGTCGGAATCTCATTCGACGGCGAATTTTCAATTCATGAATTCACAATTTAAAATTCAATTTCAATTCATAAACCAAGCATAAAGAGAATCCCACAACAAGATAGATTTTGTCGAATAAAAAAAGACATATACAAGAACGTATGTAATATAAGTGGTACAATAGTTCATTAGCAAATTAATGCAGTAATTGTTATTTAAATTTTAGGTTTACCTTGAAACAGCGTAGCCTATAATTGTCTTTTATTCTGTGTTTTTATTTTGCATGTTACACGACTCATTTACCACGCTTTTCAATAAATAAAAACATCTTGAGCTAAATGTCGTTTTGTAAATCGTAGCCATTATTGAGATATTTATTGGATTGTTATCAAAAGGTTATAAATTCTGTATTTTATCACAGATCAAACTTTTTGAAGCTTGCGGTTTTTCCCGGTTTTCGGAGCCATGTTTTACCCTAGGATTTCATGCACGCTCTTTCGACCAATCAGATCGCAGAAAACCTTCGTGATATTTTAGAATCAGATTTTAACATTATGCATGATTGCAATGTCAAGCAGCAAAGAAAGACGAAACAAATAATTAAATTTCACAGATGTAATACTGAAAAAATAGAATGAATACAATAGATCAGTTCATCTAATAAAATTCAGAATTATTCAAAGTTGACCTAATTTCTTTTTTGTGATTATACTTTAAAACTTGTTCTTGTATAGTTTTTCATATATATGTTGGCAACTAGAGACGTTCTCCATGCTCATTCCGATGATGATGAAACATTGTCATACCCATACAAATGATTTTCTCCTAAGGAAGATAACATAAATGTTAGTAGTAATTGGTCACTGTCTATATGGACATTTTCTTGATAGATTATTCTACTTGAAACTTGATTGGCTTATCCTAGCATATATGCTAATTACTTTATACAGTGTATCCGATAAGGAGAGCATTGGTTAAAGTGGAAATAAACCCCCAGACTATCTTTACATATGTAATAGAACCCGACGTGAAAGAAACAATGGCGTAGTTTTTTTTCTATCTGGAAATTATTTCTTGGTGAAAAACGCCTTCAAAGTGGTGTTTTGACCCAAATGTCACTGAGTAAAAAAAAGGGATTGGATCTAGCTTTATGACGACAAAGTCACATAGTCGTGCGATTTTTCTAATAGACTTTAGATCAGATTAATCACGCGATGTTACGTTTGAGATGGCGTAGCTCTGTAACGGCAATCCATTTTTCTCTCCCACAAAACTGAGGTAAGGAAGAACATCTAAACTCAAGAGTAGCAAAATTCCAGATGATTTGATGATTTTAAAGTTCACGAATTTGGAGAAAATAAAAATCAGAAAATGTTTCATTCGTAGCGCGCGTTATACAGATTATATTTTGACATATCATTCTCACACATATTTAACACACATCAAAAGATTCTCTAGTGACCACAATAGCTAGCTAAGTAGAATTTATTGTTGTAAGCATATGTCTGAACTGAAAATGGAGTATTCTTTGAGGGTAAAAATCAAAATGTATGGTGGGAAACGCTATTAACCGTTGGTTTATAGTCCTCTTTTCACAGAAGCGAAATCTGTCCATCTGATATATCGTCTCTGTAGAAAGGTATTATGTGCAAAGTAGCTTCTGCCACTGTATTACTGCATCCTATAAACTACGGATTGTGACATGATGCTAACATGTTCTACTTTCTAGCAAAAAGAATGAATACTAGCTAGTATGGTAAAAAAATTGGTGGCGTATGTATAATCAGGAACGAGACTTCACATTGCAAAACCCTAATTTTGTTAATCAGATAACGTTGATGGAGAGGGTAACAATTTATGCAATGAAGATATACCACAAAACAGAAAAATGATAGAATATGCATTACTGTAGTTCTAGTATACGGCTGTAGACTTGAATAAGAACGTCCAAGTCCTCATATCATTTTTGTACTATTTTCCGAAAAGCGAACCGGCGCAGAGCGTTCTCAACGGCTTGCAAGATATTTTATAGAATTTACAGTGTAATGTACTGGAAAATTTTCGATGGTTTTATAACAATTGAATGCTTGGTGAATGAGTGATGAACACTTTGTTAGACTATTGAGTATAATATATCTATCTACAGTCGTATATAAACTATACGATTACATGGTTTAAGTTTTACTAGACAAACATCAATTTCAAACTTAAACTTTGAAATGATAATTGAAAAACATTATTTAATAATTTCGTAATACTTAAATAAATCCGAAAATTTACAATTAATACTTTGCAGTACCATCTATCTCGAGGAAAAGTCGTCTGTGCATGACTGTGCAAATCGAGTCAGGCTACATTCACACCTAGATCATGAAAAGGATATCTTGTAGAAAAATTTACTCAAGAACAACTTGCAGATAGAGTTATAAATAGCTATAACTTATATAGTGTAGGATGAAGCTACTTCGAAGGGCACGTGTCTACTAATTAAGATTTGAGAAGTGCTGCGGTCACCCAGAATACGTAACTAGTAGTTTTTGTTTGTTTGTTTGTTTATTAATGACATTTAAACGGTAAAGTACAAGCGTAATACGTTTACATTAATTTGAATGGTATTCGTAAAAGCAACCGATTCTTGATGTCGTAATAATACGTAAGAATACGTAACTAATATGTGTCACTAGACTAGTCACAAAGGAACGCTCGCACCGCCTGACATTTGTGTTAATCCGCAATCTATATCACATTCATTCGCGCTTAATGACGCTACGAGAAATTATTTCGACTGAGCGTTTCAATAGATTTTATTCTGCTCCTGAAATCACAAATTGTATCTTTTTTACGTAATTCGCGAGTTTTTATGTTTGTTCATGGCTCAGCCTTGTCAGAAATCTTTTTTGTGTGACTTCTCGGAGCTAGGTCACCTCAAAGAAAACGTCGCGTGATCAGCCCACTCTTAAGTCTGTTAGACAAACCGCAAGACTTGTGACTTTGTCGTCATAAAGCTAGATCCAATCCCTTTTTCTTCTCAGCGACATTTGGGTCAAAACACCACTTTGAAGGCGTTTTTCACCAAGAAATAATTTCCAGATCGAAAAAAAAATTACGCCATTGTTTTTTTCACGTCGAGTTCTACTACATATGTAAAGATAGTCTGGGTGTTTAGTTCCCACTTTAAAGAGTGAACCTAATCATTTTATAAATGTGAATTAATCAATACTGTAATACATTCACTTTATAGCTATTGTTCACAGAAGTGATTGAAATTTGAAATACATGTATCTATATTCACTACATGTTTATGATACACATTATTTCAATTTATATACTCACTTTCTGGTTTTCATTAGATCAAATTTGGTATTGTTTCAAGGTATTGTTGAATTTTTATTTATAAAAATTGATTAATTATTAAAACTTTACCTGTGTCGGTGTATAGGCCACCAAGTTCATGCTTTACCAATTTTCTGTACATCATGCATGACATGCGTGGCACAATGCATATGCATATAAGATTCCAATCTGGAATTATCTAATCAATTGAAGATAGGCATTGTGAATCAAACTTCAATAGTCACAACTAGATGTGTATACTCCTACTAACCTCATATGATTGTCATCACATCATCCAATAAAAATCTATTGAACCCATTATATATATAGAAGTAATAAATAACACTTAATTACTTATAGATATTTTATATGTAAGCTAAAGGTTACATTAGCTGATGCTACATCGAATCTACTGTGAAAATCTTAATGATTTTGTGACTTACATTTGATAAGATGACTTGATTTCCTCCAATGAGCATTGCAACATCTAATATAGCAAAATCAATATAAAGGCTACCTGATCGATGATTGTGACATATTTTGATACATGCTGAATTCATAATAATGTATTAATTGATTTACTCACGAGCATGGTTTCCAATTCAATTGTACCAGTTTTCAACATCAGCATCCGTTTATTCTATTTAACTGTATCAATAGAATGAATCGATTCATGGCACCCAGGAGTCTATTTATCATGTTTTCATAGAAAATATCAAAACTGAAGATCAAAAGTTATAGTAATTACCTGTGCAACATAGACAATATGAATGTTCTTCTTTTCTCAGTAATTTTCTGTTATTCACGTCTTAATTTCTCTTAGTCCGACCTAGATTGTTTCCTAACAGTTTGAAATATATCAAATATATATTATAGACCTAATATATATTTCAATAGTATTTTATATATTATTAATTTGTTTTTCTACGAAAGACTTCGGCTCATACCTTATTTCGTTGTAAACTTTATCAACAATAGATTCTTTTAGTTCAGCAGCATCTTCAGTATAAATACTAATACTATTCATAGTTTTTCTAGTCAGCATTGGTCTGCTTAATTACCAATATAAAAACCATTTAGTTAATTAATTTGTTACTGTTATAAAACTGACTTGGCAAAAGAAAAAATTCTTAAGCTAAACATATCAACAAAAAAACTATGAGTGAATTTGAAGAGTTGTTATAAAAACACAAAAGCAAAACCTGGTTCTGGTTTTCGCTGCCTTTTTGATTGAATTCCTAGAAATCTTTACAAGTTTTTCACATGACTTTGACATGCAAAATATTTTCACAGGACTTTCACACAGTGAAAAACCATTGTATGGCTTCACATGATCTTCACAGGACTTTAACTGCTAGAGGTTTCAGTGTCAAAACTTTCAAAGGACTTTAACTGGTAAAGATTTCAGTGTCAAAACTTTCATCTGATTTTCACAGGCAGATTTTATCTTCACAGGTTTTGTACAGAATTTTATCTTGTTTTTCGATTCATAGTGTTGGCTTCTTTAGAAAGCAAAAATGACAAGATAATATTCAGATATATTGCGTTGTACCTAGCCAAGGCATTGATTAATTTTCGATAATTTGTTCAAAAATGTATTTTATGCTTTTATGCTATTATATAGTGATTGATCAGAAATTATTCTTGAAAAATTATTTGGAATAGAACGTTATCAAATTTGTAAACAAACCCACGTTATGGAAATTAAATTACAATGTTGTAAAATATTTTCTGATAAGAATTTAATTCAGACAAACCCCCGAAAATCTTGTACCTTACAACTTTATGACACTCAGGTTAGTAATGTTAGTTGGATATTTTTTGGCAGGTATAGCTACAACTTCCACGTGCTTTGGGACCGGCTTTGGGATCAACTGAATAGTACCTAATTCTATAAATGAAATTATATTTTATAAATGCGTTCTACTTTTCACTTCAAACCTTTCCCCTTCTGCTTCTTTTTCAACAGCAAAAAATGAAATAGAATATGTCCTCAACTAAATCACGGCTTCGATCAGATTATGTAGGCTACATAGATTTCTTCATAAATTCATTTTGAACAGTTTATCCAGACGATTCATATCTCAATATAACCATGCATTTGCATGCAACTCGAGACCTAGTATTTTCAAATCGTCTTAAGAAGCGGTGATTGCGGTAGAGTAGACCCAGAATCCATCACAGTTTCTTAATCAGGCTCACGCAATACTTTTGTAACTCTAGCACTTTGTTGCCATCGTTTTGTATAGATATCTTGTAATAATAGTTGATCCCTCACTCGAAGAGCAGTTCATACTTTGGAATTGCGATCGTGGTATAAAGTTTGGTCTTTTCTATATCTTTCGGGACTTTCACTTTCTGTGCTTCAATACCAATGTATTCAACATGTTTAATAAATTATCCAAGGATGATTCCCCTGTCGAATTGGAAGGTGACGGTTTGAGAAAGTCCAGTGATCTTACATCTTGTTGAAGGTTTTAATCGTAGTAATTCCGTTCAAGTTAAGATGATAAATAATCAGTAAAGATGTTAATTAAAAAATGTTAAGCTCCAGCCAGATGGAGCCAACATTTGCCAGCTTTTTCACAACATTAATGTTGTGAAAATGCTGGCTTCATTTGGCCACCCCAGCCAGCATTTTTCCAGCATTTTCACAACATTGCTTCAAAGTTTTATCAAATGTTGTAAAAATGTTGGCCTCATTTGGCCGGGGCTATATGTAAAGGTCCAATCACAAACTGGATCCTATCAACTGCGGTATGTTGTATATGATAGATATCAAGTAATTTACACAAATTGAGAACACATCTGTTGTAGTTCAAATGTAATCTATTCTAATCTTACTCCTGCTTCAGGATTCCATATATTCTTTGTGTGCCACATTATCGAACGCTTCTACGAGTAAGTAGCTTTTTATTGATTGATTGCCAGAAATTTAAAGTGGATAACAAATTCTTGCACGTAAATCGAAGAAGGAAAAAGCCATCCTGCAAAGTTTTATAATGATTTATAATCCAGAAGTTAGCGTAATAATTTGGACCAAGGGGAACATCTCTATATCCAATATAGATATAGATCCTGATTAGACTAATCTACGCGGGGATGCATCAATTCGTTATGATTTTATACTAATTTTTCAGTAGGTATTTGTTTCAAGATAAAGTTAAAGTGGCAGATATTTGCTGCATTTTGGGTATCCTCAACTTTGCTACGGACTTTTTTATTGCGCTTTGAATTCCATTTCTACTTTGATTTTCTGAATTTAAATATCCTAAAATGTATCTATAATTAATTCTGAATAACTGATATGGATTTGGCTTCTTTTGTCATGGTAGACGTTAAGACTACATACTAACTCAACACGAGGTCGAATTGTTCGACTACTTGAGTTGTTGTTTAAGCTATAATAAAGGGTTATCAAGGTATAATTTAGCCTCATTCCGTAACGGCCCTCAACTCCACCTAGACGATACGATGAGGGCCTAATAAAATTCCATCCATCCACCGGTAAATTAGATGTTCTTTATCGGTGCTTCTCGTGATTAACACTGTCGAGTCTCAATATGATTTTGGAATAAAATAAATTGTACAAACGCTGTTCAATTTTAGCCGCGGCACCCACAAAAGCTTATTATCGAAGACACCTCACATCTCGCCTCGTTGAACAGTCTAGCTCTATCCATGATTTGCCGTCTTAAATCACATATTCCTCGTATATATACTGCTCAATTTCGTTTGTGTGGAATTAAAGCGGAATTATCCTTTCTATTTTTCCTCTTTCATGCTTGAAATTTGATTAATTTAATAAATGTTCCGGAATGAAAGTTTGTTGTTTATTTGCAAAACCAAAATTTGAAACCATAAACTTAAAACAACTTCTTTTGTTTTCTTGAAGTATAAGAACCAATCATCATTGAGGTTATGCCTACCACGGAGTGTTCTGCTCTGTGATTGGCCAGGTAGATTTTTCCTGCCTCAGCCATTTTGAACGCATCACTTTGCTAGCTGAATTTTATTAGGTCATCATAGGAGCGTCTGCGTAGAGTTGAGGGCCGTTATGGAATGAGGCTAGGTATAATTGGTGTCAAAGGCATAACATTGAATATCGGGTTAAAAGCGGAAAAGTGGATGCTATTTTTCAAGCCGCAAGTAGTGTAGTGAATCAGAGAATATACGAATGACCGCGCACTAAATTTTATGTCAGTAAATAAGCCTGCTTGGTTGTTATCTGTTTTCAATTTGCTGCTCAGCCAATCTCACTTTCCTCTCAATTAGCTATTTTTGCACTTAATTAACCTTTTCTGCATTATATTAAAAATTCCACTACTGTTCTCACCCAATCAAAATTTTCACCTAGTTATTAAAGGATTTGAGGAGAAAACAGAATGAAAGTACTTGAAGAAACTAACTGCTTTTTGAGATGATCGTTCAAGTATCAATTTCTCAAAATCAATCCATCAGCCACCTCAAATCAATTTGTTTGCATAGAATGAGGGATTTTACTATGAATAGTTAGCTCTATTTTCTTGCCTTACTTATATTTTTTCATCATAAATCGGGATGGACTCTTTGAAGATTTTTTTTGTTTGTGCAAACATGTTTATAAAATTCTGAAAAGAAGGTCTTTTGTGTAGTAAACCATATCTAGAAAGAGCAAAAAAAAACTTCAATTAGGGTTCAATAGTTAAAATATACCTGCAAGTAATCACATTTTCATAATTTCAGAACTTGATTTCACTTGTTTTAAGATCACTTTATAAAGAAGTGGTTGATATTTGAAAGAATTGAAGTTCATTAATCATGTATAAGATAATTACAAAGGTAATTACGATTGTTCTAAATTGCAGTTAAAAAATCTGAACTACAATATCCAATTTATTAAATATTAAACATATTAGTAATTCATTTTGGTTATCATATATGACGTATATAGATATTGAGAAATTGATTGCCTTAAAGTAAAACATTGTTGACCGTTGCATAACTTTGACAAACATAATTTACCATATTATGTTTCAAAGCCACTTTAAAATTGCTCACAGTTGCAGCTATACTAACAGTAGTGGAAAAGTCGAGATCTTACTAACAGGTAAGTTACTATGAAGTTTCTGAATTCTTGTTCTTAATACTATTATATTATTACTAATCTAAATACTATTATTAATCGTTTGAAACGATTTATAGACATAGTAATGATTTGCAAGACATTGATTCATCAATACAGATACATACTGGAAACAAGAATAAGGCAAAGCTTTCTCTGTCAAAATACAAATACACGTAGATACGTAATTATTTTCAACGACGCTATAGATATATATTCTTCATTTGAGAAATTTTAGAGTCAAAATTTTAAAACATTTGTACGTAAATAAGAAGATATTTTTCAGCCATGTGGATATGTGTTTACATTCTTTCTTCAAGCAATAATGTGCTAGTCTTTAGAACGTATTGTCAATAGTGTTTTAATCACAAAAGTTGTCTGTGTACTGTAATATGTGTTAAAACGTATGGTTATGGATTTATTTTATTACTACTCAAAAGTTATCAGCCGCATAATTAGAATAGAGCTTTTTCATAGGTTCCCATTGAGTCTCTCGAGAATTATTTCGAGCTTTTTCACACCGGCCATGTTGATGTGGCATAACAATACATCACAGCGTCACTGTATTTTTGAAAGATACCACCACGGTTATCAATCTTTTCTTTCAATAATTCTCGATGGACTCATTGGGAGCCTGTGGAAGAGAACTATACGGTTATAGCTTATCTGCATAGTAGTCAGCTGCAAAAACAAATTGGCTGCATGAAACATATATTTGCTAATTCACATAACCTTAGCCTCCATATCAGCTATGAATGATATGAACTGTCTAAACTCATTCCACAAAACGACATATTGAAATGACAAATAAGCCCGCAATTACGTTATTTAAGATCTTGAAAATTCAAATTATGTCTTCGGTCTTATGAATGGGGGAGTGCGCGTTTTGTTGTCCTCAATGGTTTGTTATATAATCATGCACAAGTTTATGCGGGTTTTGTAATCTGATAGAGAAATTCGTCTACTTGCCGGTTGTTTCTCATTCTTTCAAAAAGATCACTAAATTAATTTAATTTTAACCAAGAAATAATCGAGCTCAGATAAATTAAAATTCAGAGCATTTAATCTATAACTCTATTATATGCCACACGTTGTAATTTTTCTGAAAGTTGCTACTGGCGATCGGAGTATAGGTCTATGTGCCTTAATGAAATATGTAATAATCTTAATAGCAATATTTGCTCAATTGCATTTGTTCCCGCCTAAAATATTTTACCTTTGTCATAAAAACTTCTTATTTTACCTGCTTTGCATACTATATGCGTATTATCAGCCATGTGAAAAAGATTACAGCTTATCAGCGATGAATAAATGATGATGCTGTTGAAGATGATGAATTGGTATCTCTATGTAGTAGAAACCACATTTGCAGCTTGTGAAACTGTCTAACTCATCTACAATTCTATTCCTATTTATTAATTTATAATGTAAATTTTAAAAATGTTTGAACGACCAATAGTATACTGTTAAATTTGTTAACATTGACAAGCTAACGAGGTAAAAGTTCAAATTTCAATACAACTAAAATACAAAGATTCAATTATCCTTAAATCATTATGATCCTTATATCTTTTATTACTTTTTTATAAATTAGCAACTGGCAATTAGGAAAAACAACTCCAACGGTGAATAATTTATGTGCTATAAACATTACTTCAATATCATATGATATGATGGAAATTACTTGACGAATGTTTGTAGTAGCTATAAAACAAAACAATGATCTTGTTTTTACACTGAGAACAGCATTACATCTAGAAAATACTGGTGAAATACTCAGAGCAGCTGCTAGCTTCAATAGGGCTAATCAGAATTTGGGATAATTTATAAGGTGTCCTTGGAGGGGGAAAATTCTTCTATCCGTTGACGAGTTTTACCAGCTTCAGTATAATCTATTTAATGATAAAGTTAAACAAAGAAGAAGATAAATAACCTTAATTTTATTACACAGTCTTGCAAGCATATGTGGCAGAAATGCTTTGAATTTGAAAATGTATAGTATTAATTAATTCTCTTGGAGTTTTGCACACATAAAGAAAGTTCTAAATCTTCGAATAATGACAATGGAAATACGATACATCCTCATATATCTATTTAGACCGCCGGCTCTCATACAAAAAGTGCTTAAAAACGACTGTTCGATGTGCAAACATTCAAACTACCTGAATGTTTGTAAATAACCACTTTGAAGTACACAAATTTCAATTCCGAAGAGATCCTGCGATATTTTCATCATTTTTATACGATAATTTGATTTGAAAGTTAATCTTTCCTCTTCGTGAAAAGCAGCCATTATGCGCGAAAAGCGACTGGGAACAATAGATTTTCGCGCGTTTTCCATAGCACGAGGCGATTTCATGCCATGAAGCCGAAACTGCTAGGTTTGTTTACAAATTGAAACAGATCAATTTAGCGATATAACCTTCACTATCATTAATATTTACCGAATTTCCTTGTTCGTTGAAGCTCTTAAAATGTTAACAAGCTGTCAAAATTATTTAAAGTGCTAAATCAATCAAACTCGTCGCACAAAAAAGACAACGAATACTGTAAGAATAGGCTTCGATTTAGAACTGCATTTATCAATATTTCTCAGTGGTTATCAATTTAATTAAAATACTCATTACTTGATTATCTGCTACGCAAAAAAGTGTCATGTTTAGATGAAAAAAGAACAAAAATGTTTAAAAATCTATTTATAAAGTAACATGCTGATATTAAACTACATATCTGGTCCCTCATAATAATGCCCTTTGATGATTGCTAAAGAAGACAGTTGTTTTGATAAAATATAAACCTTGACAAATATTTTAATTGACAAATTATCAAATAACACTTACCCATAACGACAAAAAGATAACAAACCAAATATATAAACTCAATTAGTGTTGAGTTCATCGTTGTCACAATCACCTTCATTGCTTATTCCTCTAGTAATGAAATCATCCAGAAAGCCATTTTACTCTGATAGATCCGTCATCGTTTGCATCCCAGCCATGGTTGAGGGAACAACGTTGATTTACTATTGATTTGGTTGCATGAAGCCAACTATATGCTTGACAATTGCAGCATTTAGTATGGAGATAAAGAGCGTCTTGATTTGGGGTTAGCAATTCTTCTGGAAATTTAAAGATCTGGAAATTGCACTTCTGAATGGGAAATATTGATGCAAAAGGGCATTGTTGAAAACTGCTTTTTCTACAGTTTGCATTTGAAAGTGATTGATTCATAATAGTAATACCTTAAATCATTGACAGCTGTATCTTCTTCATCCCCACCGTACATGGCGCTATCATACCAACCCATTGTACCAGGGCAAGGCCGAAACTAGTTATCCATCCAAGTAGGGGGGAGGTAGCCTGCTCGCAGACTCACTGTCAAAATGTAAATTTGGTAAACAGTACAGTCTGCTAACTCGAGGACAAAACCTTGCCTTTGCTGATTCAGCACGGGGTGTGGAAGGGTGTAAAAACTATTGTCCTACAATGGCCGTGATTCGACGCCAAGATTTTCTGGTAACGAATCATCGAAGAGTATTTCAAAGAGAGGTTTGGTGGGCTAGACTGCAATAACTCCCCTTCCTTGTTATTTTTCAGAAAACTTCATGCCTTTCGAAATCAATTGGAACATTTGCGATAAACTTCAATGCCAAGAATTGAGAATTATTATCATTTCCAAGACGTGTTGGAACCATTAACTGTCGTAACTGCATCAATTATTTTTAGTTATATCTCTGATTAGTCTCATAAATATATGAAATGTTTTGGAAAGCGTTTTTATTCAAAAACTATTACAAGCGGAGAGGCGCGACACGAAAACAACATGGCAAGGAAAATTAATTCAAAAAACAACAAACACTTTAGTTCAGCCGCAGTATTAATGGCCATAGAAAGGAAGCTATTGTTGAGCCACTGTTTTCGTCGTCTTCTTATTTTCATTATGATTACTCTATATTTGCTTCGTTCGTTCGACAAAATAAGTCTATCACGCGACTCGGCTAGTTCAAATTCGTAGCGGCTCGAGTTTAATTCCGATGAAGCATGAATTAATGCAGTAGACCATTTGATCATTACTGATGTTAAAGTCGAATTTCAGATTTATTGAAAACCAGATATCTTCCCTAAAATTAATTGTGAAATAATAACTGTAAATGAGTTTCAAGTAAATTAATAATAATATGGTTGGAGTCTTTGGTCTTTTTCTGGGCTTGACTTTCGTGGCCAAGCATTCTTAGCGAAAGCGAGGCAGCCAATTTCCAAGCCCCGTGCTGAATCAGCAAAGGCAAGCTTATAGTAAAGGTTATATCTCAAAATTGATCTGTTTCAATTTGCGAACAAACCTAGCAGCTTCAGCTTCAATGCATGATATCGCCTCGTGCAATGGAAAGCGCGCGAAAACCTATTGTTTCCAGTCGCTTTTCATGCATAATGGCTGCTTTTCATGAAGACGACATAATAACTTTCAATTCAAATTTCGTATCAAAATGATCAAAAATATACCGAGATCTCTTCGGAATCGAAATCAGTGTACTTCAAAGTGGTTATTTACAAAAATTCACGGAGTTTGAAGGGTTGTACATTGAATAGTAATTTTTTCGCATGAGAGCCGGCGGTCTAATCATGCCAAATGAAATCATTTCTGACATAGGGATGTAACAGGGTACAGAGCAAAATGGGACACTCGATAAGAATAGTTATAATTTTTTTGCACCCTATATATCTATTATACAAAGCATAACAATGTAGACGCCTGCACAAAGCAGAATATATTGAAATTTTATAATCAATATTCTTTGTTTTAATATTTTTGTTTCTGCCATACGCCAAAAAAGCCTATTGGCGTATGGGCCCTGAATAAATGATGGTGATGATGATGATAGACCTAATATTTAACATATAATGTTATTACAATGTATATTAGTCTTCAAGTATTTTAGTTTTTAGGAGTTTTGAAGAAATATTTATATATAAAGCCATATAGTTATTAAAAACAACCGTATCACAGAAAAGAGTGCGATATATATAATACTTTCACCATTAGAGAAATACGTGATATAGAAACGGAATCTACAAAATAGCATAAGCAAAAGTAACTAACAAGCAAACATCTATATCATTAAAATTCCGATTTATTCTGTAATCGTATTCCAAGATTAATTACTTTCACGAAAATGATTAACGCTTTTGGTTTCAATACAGCTTTATACATGATGTGTATACATCTACTTTTAAATTTACGCTATTTCCATTTGTATGTGTGTATGTATGTGAGGCGGGGATTCACGATGCCGTTTTAGATGCAATATACTTTAAACACATACCAATGGATTCGTCATTAATTAGAACCGTACTTGGCCGGCATTAGTTTTTAAATAAATACGTCTAAGTTAAGTTATACCAATGACAACTGTTACCTGTTAACTGCTTTCAGTCCTTTGAAAACAAGTTATGTATTAAAAATTTAAAACTTAAAGGTTTCTGAATAAATGATGTTGACGGTGCCTGTAACTTGCGAGCGTGCGTACTGCGTGTATTTACAGGAAGTACGCCAAAATCTATCACCTTTTTGACTACGACCATAGAGTTAGAAGACATGAGCGCTAACCATGTGACCATCTATTATTTTGTAATGTCGCCACTCAAGTTTTACCGCCGTCATCTTGTTGGTGGTGTACATTCTGAATAGGTAATACATATCGAAGTAATTTTTGGACGTTATTACTTATTTTGATTAAATTATTATGATTTTTTCTGTGATAAAATAAAGTAATGAAGTCAAAAAGCCATGTGATGTGAAATAAAACATAATGGAGTCTCGAATACTTTGTTTATTATGGTTTATATAGCGATAAAGAACTGAAAAATGTTAACAAACACTTGGTAAACTAACTATAATAATGTGCAATATTCGCATAGTACGAGCCTAGTTGTCTACATTTGAGGATTTTATCATACTACTGATGGTTAAATATGGTCAGGCGATTTAAAAGTGACCTGTTACTACATTGAGATTTATTTACAACACAATCAATGTACAGATCTCTGTAATGCTTAAGGCGAATAGAAAAAAACGTGCCAACGATTTGTGAAATTAATTGCGCCTCGTGGCATTGTTCTCCAGGACTCACTGGCTCCGAATGATTCACATCTCGAAAGAATTGCTTTGGTGTATCTTCTATGAATGTAAAATTGAAATAGCAGATGAGCCCGAGTGTTAAGTTTTTCGACGACATGAGGTGATTATATTTTTGAGATGTGCAGAGCAAAGTTGATCTGAGTACCTTCTCTGCTCTCACAACAATATCGTACACAGAATCACTAGGAATCACTAACCCTCCTCTATTCTTAACGTCAAGCAGATTTGATTGACTTCTGGTACTGGTTTGTTCAGTTAAAAGCAAGCAGCATTCTGGACATGTCATGTGTCCTTTTAGCTGTCTTACAATGTATCCTGCTACGTAAAATAAAATGTTTTCCTTGAAAGAACTTAACTTCAACAATGTATTGATGGCATCAGCATCTTTATCTTCATCGTATACGTTAATTTGTTCATCTCTGCTATGTTTATATGACCACTTTGGAAGAAACACAGAGCTTGTAGAATTATTATCTAATGCATTAGCATTAGCAGACGAGGTAACTGACTGTTTGACAATTAACTTTTTTATTGATGATTTGAATTGCACCACAGTTAGGTTATTGTTGAACCCTCCCATGCTCCTGATCTTTGAGAACAATGTTTCCACTGGATCTTGCGATAATTTGAATGTTAGCAAGTACTGGAAAGGATCAATAAACGATTTAGTGATATTTTTGACAAATGGAGCGCTGACCTAAATTTCACAATGAAACCAAGAACAAATGTCCTGCGTCTCGATGTATGAAGGGGTGCCCCATCCACAGTATTTAAACTTAGCAAATAATCACAGAAATTTTCCAAAATAGGCTGTCTCTGCTTATAATTTTCCATTGTGATTGGGGCCTTATTCCTCCTGCCAAATTTTGATCTAGAATTCAAGATGTCAAACCCTTGATCAATCTGAAATAACAAGATTACATAACTGTTGTTATAAACTAAACATGTCAGGTACTATATATGAGCTAATATATAGGGATTATGCAGGCTTTCAAATGTCTGATGAATTCGATTGTAGGGCCAGCATCCTGAAAGTAGACACCAGTTTGAAGTAGGTACTCTAATGCATCAGCTACTGAAGTACTTGAGATCTGAGCAGCCAGTTCAACCTTCATATTTTTTCTGCCACTGTATGTGCTGTAGCGTATTACCGAGCCGTATACCCTCTTTGTACTGGTAATCGTTCAACTTTGCAATAAAATCCCATTTGATTTGTTTTCCATTTTTGTCTTTCACGACTTTCCAGTCTGCCAAGCCATTTCTAGCAAGTTTCAGAATATGGCATGCATCGAGCGATACAAATACGTCAGATTTATCTTCTGGATGTGCAAAGCATGGCTTATCTGGCAAGGATATTATATCATATCCTAGTCTCTTAGCCATAGAGATGTTAGAAGAGACCCCGTCAAATGTAACATTAATAATTCTGATTTTGTTCTCTGCCGCTAATGCTAATACTGATTGGATCATGTTTGAAAGCACAGTTGAATTTATTTTATCTACAAAGAAATAAGCAATTGGATATTACCAAGATCCACAGAATGAGACAAGTAGGAACACTAAGGCTTCAGAGGCCAACTTTTCTTCATCTTCCCCAATTATTGTGCCCCCATAATCACAATAGCCAGTAAATTCATCCCCTGCATTGTATGAAACAGCAATCCTTTCGTATATCAGGTACTGTTTGCAAAAGTAGTAAAACATTCCCCAGTATCCCACGTTCTCCATTAACTGACATCAACCAATTTCTCATAGATGACGGATGTGGTAAAATCAATATTTCTCTACAAAATTCGTAAGCTTGTGGGGGAATAATAATGTAGAGTCATGGCAAATTGTTTCAATTGATCAGAATAGCGTACTCCAGTCTTTATTTTCATCTTTATTTTTCAATTCATTAGAGAACAGTTCTAACTGTAATCCACTGAAGCATTTCGATAAAAGTTCCGCACGATCTGCTTCTAACAGTTTATTTTGTTCGTGTGGCAAAATTATATCAGACATATTTTTGATTTTTTTTTATTGCCGCTGGATTTGGCGTTGAAGAGTCTTGACTTTACGTTTCAATTCTATCACAACTTGTGGAGAAATACGTTTATTGTTTTCATCTGAAAGTAGGAATACAATACAATTAGGAATAATTCAGTAATATTGATGTAGTAATAGTAGTCACTGTTGATAAGGATTTCTTAAACTGATTGGCATGTCAGATTTAGCGAAGTCCTTATTTTTTTGACAATAATATGTAGGCCTGACATGAACGTAGAAACACTATATTTCTTGGTCGCTTATCAAAGGTAATTGGTCATCTAAGACAGGTGGATGTTGTCGAAGGTTCATGTTCCCCAAATTTTTGTTGTTGTTGTTTATATTATGTATAACTTCAACGTATTGCTGTATTAATGCATTAATAATGATGTAAAAGTGAAACATTTAACTGACCACGTTTGTTGTCTGCATATTGATGATCGCCCTTGGGGAATGCAGTATCTTCTTCATGAATGGCGTTGTCAGGGACTAGATTGTTTTCAGAAATTTGGTCTTCAAAGATGTTCATATGAGATGATCTATTAAGAACTCTTCTGGTTGAGACTTTCACCTGAAATGCAACAAACGGTTGTACTACTTTATTTACAACATCAATATTTTTTTATGTGGGCAATATTATAAGCAGTGTGTGTGTGTGTGTGTGTGTGTGTGTGTGTGTGTGTGTGTGTGTGTGTGTGTGTGTGTGTGTGTGTGTGTGTGTGTGTGTGTGTGTGTGTGTGTGTGTGTGTGTGTGTGTGTGTGTGTGTGTGTGTGTGTGTGTGTGTGTGTGTGTGTATAATTTAATTTCGATTCGTAACCAAAATGAGCAAATGCTCGTTTATACATTGATACGAATTTAAAAGTAAGTTATTAATTATAATATTGTAAATTAGTAGAAATAATGATAAGGATAATAGTATTAATAATATAATATAATTTTTTTAATTTTTTATTTTTAGTGCATGTTTTATACATAAATGTAAATGCTTTGGATGG
The DNA here is from genome assembly GCA_916610825.1 of Haliclystus octoradiatus. Classification (NCBI taxonomy): domain Eukaryota; kingdom Metazoa; phylum Cnidaria; class Staurozoa; order Stauromedusae; family Haliclystidae; genus Haliclystus; species Haliclystus octoradiatus. Next base: position 15,338,659 of record OU744446.1, read on the forward strand.
GCAGGAAAAACGGTAGGTATAGAAATTTCTTTTAGCCTTTTATTTCATAGCCTGGTCGTTTCATGTAAGATGAGGGAAAAAGTGTTGACTGCATAACCTGGAATTTGGACTAGCCTTCCATTTTTCTCTTTTTATGGCATTAACCCAATCATCTCTAAGATTTTTGTTGTTAGGAAAGCTGAAAGCAAATCAAGGCCTCAATACTTTGCATTGTATTTATGGTGAACAAGATTACGCTATGGATGTATAAATTAATTTGATTGACCTTACCGATGGTATTGTATTTCTTTGGGTGTATCTTTAGAATTGTTGGTAAAACCAAATGCTACACAATGATGACCCATTGTCCACAATATTTATGACTAATACTAGCTTAAAGATCCTAGCTTAAAGATAAATCATTTCACTGCTTTGTTTCATGATGGACCACAGGAATGTCAAATCACTGAGCAAAAACCAGTGCTTCAAAGCGCGAGAAATTTGACTTTAAATTTTAATCGGAAACTCATAATAGTGCTAAGAGAGTCGAGAAAGAGTCAAAACAACAACAAATAGGGTCCTCAGATACTCAATTTTATTTATAAACTGCATATAAATGGACACAGTGCTATAGGCGCTATATAAATCAACATTATTATTATTATTAAATGGACGTGATTTCATTTCTATACTTATTTTCGATGGCAATTGGTTCTTCTACTTTGCAATTTCTCACAGCTGAACATGTGCGGTGTGCAGGCTGGGCGAATACTTTCCCTCCGCTATCAACTATGTTTTATAAATTTGGTGGCGATATTTACAGATCTTTAAGTTAAAACTAAATAGTTAAGTTACTATATGATTGCTTCATAGAAATGTTGTCCATGATTCTCCCAATAACAGTATCACAATTCATGTAGTATATCACATCAATGATAAATTGTACGAGAAAAATATTTCACGTATAATCGATGTCATTTCTCACATCGAGAATTGTTGAAATCACAAAAGTTATAACCAAGCTCTGAACTAGCTTATTCAGTATCAAGTAATTCCAAGGTATGGTTTACATATACTTGAAATACATCAATAAATCACAACATGACTTGACTTGTTTTGGTTGTTTTCGCAATGCTTGCGTTTACGCGGGAAAGGAGCAACACTAGGCTGCCCATGAATGGCGACATCGAGAACAATAGGCCGTCACGTGGTTAGCGCTCTATGTCTTCTAACTCTATGACTACGACCTTTGCTTACGAATTTTAGCGTCTCGATGTTATGAAAAAAGTTCTGACTTGGCTAAATTTGGCAGTTGCTGTCATGTCGTAATTGACGGGACTTTATTCCAGACTAAAATCCAGACTTAATTAATTTATTAAGACATTTAAAAGCAAAACCGCATAGCTAAGAGTTTTCCATGAATTGTTGAACTTGATTTGACAGGAAAACAGATGGATCACACGAAAACGCAATTATTAGTAGTGGTTAGAAAGTCCTGAAATATTTATCCAAGTCTGTATCAATATCATCAATGTGATACTTGCATTGCTTTGAAGTTACTAAAAATAAGTTTTCAATTTTTAATTTGAAATTGGTATATATGTTTAATGCTGTATATAAAACGGTAATATCATAAAACGTTATAGCTGTCATTAATATCATTATTTAGCGGTCGAATAAGGAATATTTAATGATTCAGAATATAGCCATATTATATATTAATCAAGTCTGGTGTAATAAACCCATCTAGTCCCCGACAATCTGCCAAATTTAGCCAAGCCAGAATAGAGATAATTTGCGTATTCTCAGAATCGGGCTCAGAATGAACTTCAAACATAAACAAACAAAAACACATATATTTATATGAAAGTGAAAATAGTTAGATGCTTTGTTTTGTGACTGCAAAGATAATTTGTGTATAGTCAGAATGAACTTCAAATTACGTAAACAAACAAAAACACATATATCTATATGAAAATGAAAATAATTAGATGTGTTATCATCTGATCTTTAGTTGGAAATTATACAATCAGGAATTATTATTGGAAAATAGTTTGGAATAGAACGTTATTAAATTTATAAACAAACCCGCATTATGGAAATTAAATACAAAGATATACAAAAGAAATAAAACAATTGCAAATACCAGCTTCTACTTCATCTTCATCAGTAACATCTGCTCCTCAATAACAACAAAAAATGTAAAATATATAAGAACGTACATGACTGTAATTAAAGAAATAAGATGTAAAGAAATAAAATATAGTTTCCAATTATTCTATATTTTTTCAGAAGTGAATTGAATAATCAAACTGTAAATAATTGTTGACATTTTTCTATGGAGTACCGGTGTTCTTAGGTGAAAAAGAATTTAATTTAGACAAAACCCCGATCAATTGTTACCTTGCAACTGTATGACACTCTGGTTAGTTGTGTTTCTTGGATTTTTTTGGGGGAATAAACTAAAATAGTAATGGATTTGTAAAATAATTCCTATGCATTCCATTTTTAACCTCTAAACTTTCTGCTTCTTTCAACAGCAAACAATAAAATAGAATATTTTCTCAATTGAATTACCGGTTACGCCTCTCAATTACACTACACGCTTGCTAAGCGGTAAGCTTCAATCGTTTTTGCCGAGTCAAAATGACTCCACATTGGAAACGGGATGAAACGCGCTCGGATGTGAATGACTGCAGCATAGTGTATTCAGTAGATTCGGATAGCCTTGACCTCCAGTGTTTAGTTTAACAAATTTAGCCTTAAAAGTGAGCAGAAATGGCGCCATGATTACTGTTTTATATTGACGTCCGCTGGATAACAGAGCAGTTATCGCCTTTACTGTAATCACTAACTAATACGGTATGATTTTGAATCTGATTGCGCAATACTTACCCGGAATGATTCCTAACCGGTATAGTGTAATCTTAGCCTCAGTCCATTGGGCTAGTCGAGACTGCAGTTAGGGTCCATTATTGACAATTCAACAGCGTTGGACTGCGTGGGCAAACGATCCAACTTTTTTTTGTTTGACAACATCCAAAAGAGTCGAAATGACAACATTGGATCGTTTGCTCGGAAGTATGAAACAAGAAAGATACCGAGCATGTTAATAATATGCATGAAAAAATGACTCGTTTCTGATTTGATAAGAGTCTTTGAAAAGAGTCAAAAGGCTTTTCACAATATGCTCAGCATACTTCATGTTAAGACTATACATGAAAAAATGACTCATTTCTGATTGGGTAAGATACAAGCAATTTTTCCCGAATAGTTTTGAAAACATTGCAAAATAACGAAAGCGATGAAGAAAGCGAAATCTAAGGTTCATAGGTAGAGAGAACAACAATTGGTCAGAAAAAGTAACAGCAATAAAATTTAGAAAATCAAAAAGCAACAGGAAGGAAAACCTTCCCTGTAATAGTCTCACAGATAATTCTGAACTGCAGCCTTACTGACAAAATTAAAAATATTATGAGTTAGAAACATGAAAAAGCCTGAAAAAGTATGTTTAACGTTTATGTTGCACTTTTAATTATATTTAAAATTAATTATACAATACAGTGTATATCAAGAAATGTTAGTCCTGGAATAAATAAATCGCGAATCCGACTTCTTCGGTCAGTTCATTGGTGCTGTCATCTTCTTTGGATTTTTTTATGTATATAACATTGATAAAGGTTTACCACACACTTGCCAATGTTTGTATTCATATTTACTAAACGAGAAAATGTTGGGAGACATTCAAGGTTTACTTTGAAACAGAGTAGCCTATAATTGTCTTTCATTCTGTGTTTTTATTTTGCATGCTGCACGACGAATAACTCATTTACGACGCTTTTCAATAAATATAAAGATCTTCAGCTAAATATAATTTTGTAAATCGTTGCCAAAATTGAGATATTTATTGGATTGTTATCGGAAAGTTATAATTTCTGTATTTTATTACAGATCAAACTTTTAAAGCTAGCGGTTTTTCCCGGTTTTCGGAGCCACGTTTTACCCTAGGATTTCATGCACGCTCTTTCGACCAATCAGATCGCAGAAAACCTTCGTGATATTTTAAAAATGATTATCATACGATTTCTTGCTCAATTCTGAAATAATATACATTCCTGTATTATTCAAAACGATAAAATTTCAAAATCGCTTTAAAAAATCCACTTGTGCAAATTAATCCCCAATTAAACTCAAAATCGCCAGTGATGGTATGATTAACTCTACTTATGTTTTGCTATTGTATTGGGCAGTAATAATAATAATAATAATAATAATAATAATAATAATAATAATAATAATAATAATAATAATAATAATAATAATAATAATAATAATAATAATAATAATAATAATAATAATAATAATAATAATAATAATAATAATAATAATAATAATAATAATAATAATAATAATAATAATAATAATAATAATAATAATAATAATAATAATAATAATAATAATAATAATAATAATAATAATAATAATAATAATAATAATAATAATAATAATAATAATAATAATAATAATAATAATAATAATCATAATGATAATAATAATATAATGTAATAATAATAATGATGATATGGTATCTAACAGCAGTTGATATAGTGCTCGATGTCATTTGACAGAGCGTGAATAATAATAATAATAATAATAATAATAATAATAATAATAATAATAATAATAATAATAATAATAATAATAATAATAATAATAATAATAATAATAATAATAATAATAATAATAATAATAATAATAATAATAATAATAATAATAATAATAATAATAATAATAATAATAATAATAATAATAATAATAATAATAATAATGATAAAAATAATAATAATAATAATAATAATAATAATAATAATAATAATAATAATAATAATAATAATAATAATAATAATAATAATAATAATAATAATAATAATAATAATAATAATAATAATAATAATAATAATAATAATAATGCGATAATGATATTTGGTGGCGATATTTACAGATCTTTAAGTTAAAACTAAATAGTTAAGTTACTATATGACGCTTAGCTCTGTTCTTGATATTTTAACGAAAAGTCAAGTTTTCACTTTTACCGCGAATTTAGTTGAAGTTTCAAAACTTAATATAGCCTATGTTCAGACCGAGAAAGAGAGCTTTCGAATGACGTATGATGTTTGAGATTAGCCCGTACAAATTTTGCAGACCATTCTTAAAAATTAGTAAAGAAGGGAAGTAGAAACTTTAGTTCACAAACCGTCTACACAAACAAACACGTATTTAATTTGATGCACCCTTAAGGCCGGGTTGTTAACTTGCGATTTCATCGCAGTTCAACAAGAATTATTATCTTCTGCCAGATTGTATAGACAATTATAACTAGATAGAAATGTGTACACTATTAAGTTATTGTTGTTTGTCGTAGAGCGCATTGACTTTTATGAGCTAAAAACATCTTTTTACGTCACTTGTTGCTAAATGAGCGTCAAAATGATGCAGCTGGTACAGAAAAAGCTTTTCATATGTTGATTTTTATGTATAAAGAAAACTTTATTACGTCTGTATTTAGTGTAATTTTATTTTCAAAACAGTTATTGAGACCTTTTTAATTTTTTGACTAATGGTTGATGTCAAAGACTGAATTAAAGATATGAAAGAACAACAGCATAAAATGCAAAAATATTTTCTTTTCTTTTAGTTACAAAAAGCATCGCTCGTTGATACTGGATTAAAAGAATTTGGAATTGGGTGACATAGCTATTAAAGTTATTTCAGAGAAAATTTTTAATAGCAATGGCTAGACAATCGCATGGTCTTCTTCTTCTGTCGACATTAGCTATATTCACAAAGGAAATCTCCGCAACAGATTTCATTTACAATGGAAGGTTGTTTCTTGCTGTAAGAATTTCAAACTTTACACCCGTCTATATATCGACAGATAATAATGTTTATCTGTGTCGTGAACGATGTGTAAAATCAGTTGATTTTCAATGTATCGCCGTCAGTTTTACGAAGAATCTGGACAACAGCACAATCTGTAACTTGTTCGACACGACAAATGCAATATCATCGATTGTGCCAGACGTTTCATCCACCGTTATTCTATTAATTCCGGTAAGTAAACTTTAATCTATTTCTCTAATAATCAAAAATGGCCAATGTATACATTTATTTTCACTGGATGCACAAAATCTTCCAAACATTTTATAACAGATAGTAGTATTTTATCGAAGGCAAATAAAAATCTCTAAAATAATATTCTCTACGAACTATAGTTTCATATAAACTCACTTAAAATATTTGAATTATCTACATTTTTGATGGGTTGCGTTTCAGTCGCGTATAATTAGATTATTTTCATTATTTGTAAAAAATATCAAAAGTTATATCTCTATATTTTTAGGCTTGTCTATTTAATGCTATACGTGTTACTTTTAAGTGAGAGGGTTTATACTAATAGTCTAAGTCTCCTCACTCTGTAATGAAAACTTCTTGCTATGCTAAGGGTTCTGAATCTCAACATCTAATTATACTTATAAATTAAATATAATTAATGCAGGAATAATAATGCAATATTGATAAATTAAGAAATTGATGGGTATGAGTCAATGCAAGGGTTAATCAAACGTAATAAATCGATGTAAACCGCTATATTTTCATTTTTTTAAAGTTGCATAGTATTTACGATTACTTTTCATTTTCGATCTGGAAGTTACGTTTTATTTAGATAAACCAGCTATTTTTTTTATAGGAAGACGTAGTTAGAATAAATAATCACTTTGATAATCTAATTGATAAAATGACCCAATAATTTATCAGCAATTCAAGTCGGAGATGTACTTTCAAGCTATGATAAAACATAGATAGAAAATTAATAGACACTGTATATAGACAAAAATTGCATAGTTGCCAATATTCCAGAAAATTCTCTACTTAAAATTATTATACACTTTTGCTAGTATCTGGCGATTTCCATTGGGCAGATGTTTATGAACAATAGAAAGAATATTTCTCGAATTGACAATATTTCTCTAAAATTGACATTTGACTGACTAAGATGATAAATAGGAAATCAACCTTTCAAAATCTAGTATGCAAATCTAGCTTTACTTTGTTTTGGTCATGACAACACTTTTAGTACAAATATATCTGTAAATTGAATGATTATCATGCCATTGGTTTTGGTGCTATCTTCATCATAGGTAATCAGATATCGCGAAATCATTCATAAAGAAGCTTTCCACAAAATGCTAGTTACGTCATAATTGATTTTGTTTTACAAACCGAGAAGTTTCTAATTGACGAATCAGAGAGGATTCAATTCTTTTGTGATATTTAAGCATTGCCGATAATCATTATACTCAAAATATCAACAAATAAAGGCGGCAACTATTTATCATTATTTCTATGGTAAACAATTCAATGCTCTCCGTTAATACCATAGAATATTTCAATCTCTATAATGTGAATTGTTTCTTATTTTTCTGTTGCTAATTAAATCTCAAGTAGCAACAGTGTTTCGGCTTTCTCAGTTGTTAACAACAGTCAATCAGCGGTAAAGGTAGACAATTATCTTTAAAAAATAGCAATCAGTGACAATTTGTTGAAATCCATATTACGATCCTGTCATTCATATTGGCTTGGTTTAGATCTATATGAAGGTACTGTTGATAGCCATGATAGGTAAATAATTATTCATGATTAGTGCACACAGTAGCGCCAATGTAATTTCAATGTAGCATAATTGTTTAGATTTTTTGACTAAATGTTTTTGACTAAAGTCTTTTGGGAACGGCAGAGCAGGTAATCAACATTGCAGTCACATAGAAACCCCGTTTCGAGTATTTATCAATTTTTTCTCGGTTTATCAAAGTTGCAACTTAAATATCATTTCATCGATTCCATAAATTTGATTGAATTCCACAACTAATGGACGCCAATTGGTGTAGCTGTTAATTTTTGTACACACTCGTTTCAAATCCAGCGCCAATTGAACACAAATTAGCATGGTCTTACTTTTTGTTTAATGTCGATCAATAATCTATTCCTATAAGTTGTTACTAAGAACTCATGTTATCACTGTAACTGGCTTTAATGAGTTACAGTAAAATCCAGCAAAAACGGTTCCTACTTTAACGGTATTCTGTCAATAGCAGCAAGCCAATAATATCCGATACCGAATAATTTACGAGCAAACTTTGCTAAATATTTACCGCATAACAACGGATTCTGCCAGAACCGGTAAAATAGTTTGCATACCATTATTGTCGGATTCAACGGTATATGTATTTGAGATTAAATTATGCTAAAACTTTAATCTAGCAGATCGCATCTGTGTTTGGCTATGTTGTGCTTAATATATTATGAAAATGTTTATGCCAGTCAGGCGTCATATGCAATCAAACATAAGTTGGTCAAGATATGACTTTGACCCCCATCACATTTCACTTCACCCAACAATAAAACAGATCAATCTTGTATCAACGTGGGCTATGACCAACCTTTAAAGAGTTCTATTTTTCCACCATAGATTCAATTTCAATTTTTTTTATTTTGCTCTGTAAGTATGTGACTCGAGCGGTTTTAATTTGAAGGATGAATTTCAATGGATTGTCTATAAAATTTGTCTCGTCAGATTCATCAATACAATTCAGCCCTGCCATGACCAGTAGGTTTTTGTTCTATGGAAAGTCTTCACCTATTATCATAATTGTCTTACAGTAGGACAGAGAGATGGAGATCTATGGATTTGTGGGACAAAAGTAAAATACTAATGTGCATGGATCTATAAATAAATAAGTGTATCAGCAAGATCAATGATTGGGTTCGGGAAAATACTAAATACTGTAAATTTAACGTTTAGACAGGTAGATACATCTTACAATTATAAAAAATGATTTAAATTTTTAATGAAAAAGAATTTATTGGCAACATATTTTTATGTTATTCATCACAACGTTTCAACAATATCCTAACGCCATCATCTGGTTGTCTTTCAAAATAATTTACATGGCGATATCTATACATGATTACAACGTTTTAAATTTGTGAATTCCAATCAAAGAAAAATCATTGAAAGAATGGAATCTAAATCACAACAGAAATATTAAATTAGAATTTCATCGTGATAAAATTAAATTGAAAATATTGTCCAGGTTCTACTATGGCAATAGACACTAGTTTGTAATCCATACGATGCATTGCAAATTATAAATACGTACAGACGAAATGAAATTATTTAAAAACCAACTGATCAAATTTGTATGAAAGAGTAAGAAAATCATCATCTCATCTTGTTATAAAGCTGTTCACTGAGTATAGAGACCTAAAAGATATTATTAAACATGAATTGCAACTCAACTTATGTTTTGATACAATTAGAACATATAGATATATTCTGCATTCCTTTCATAGGTATTGAATGAATGAAATTTATTCTTTGAATAAAGGGGCCCACTCACATACATGATTTTCAGTGGGGCTCTATGATAATGGAATAGTATAAGAAGATAATGTAAACGGGGTTAACATAGCTACTAAAAACTAAATAGACTAATACTAAAAACTGTAAGAATAATAGATAACTAAACAATATTAACCACCGGTACATAATATTAAGTTTTTATTAGGCAAAATTCATTATAGCAATATTAAAGCTTTTTAATAACACCGAACGGATATCTTCTGGAATGCAGTTCCATCCCTTGAGATGGATTTGAAAAATTATGTTTTTTTTCCAGATGTTTTACCCTTTATTGATAAAGATTGTTCTTTGATCGTGTGTCATGGCATGCATAAATGATTTTTTTCGAAATATAGGGACCAATTTAGTAAACTATTTATTACCTTGTACATGAACATCATTCGTTGCAGGTATCGTCTTTCTGCCTTTCTGCCATTGACTTCCAGTCAAGGCCATTAATTACTTAGTTGACGAGAAATGCATGGGTCTATCTAGTACGATCTTGGCAGCAATATTTTGGATTAGCTGAAATTTTCTCATTAATTGAGTATTGTGTCTATTTCCCCATACATTATCATTGTAATCTAGGATTGGTATAATCATTGTTTTTACACATAATTCGCATGTATCCATGGGTAATAAATGTTTGATGCGTTTCAATATTCCGATGCGTTTGAATGCCGTTTTGCAGGTGAATTGTATGTGCTATTTCCAAGAAAGGGTTTCGTGAAGAACAACTCCTTGATATTTGAATGATATCACTTTTCCTAATTCTTGATTGTTGATAGTTAAATTAATTAACGTTTCCAAATGACTTGAGCTTGTTCGATCCTCCAATAAGCATTACTTTTGATTTATCTAAGTTTAATGCTAATTTATGGTGTGCAAGCCATTTAGCGACTCTGTAGAGGTCTTTCACTTAAATTTTTTTCTAATTGTATAGATGAGTTCAAGGAACTGTAGAATGCAGTATCATCTGCAAATGTAGTTACTTTTGTATTTGCTAAACATTTTGGTAACTCATTCATGTATATAGAAAACAATATGGGACCTTAAATAGACCCCTGAGGGACTCCTACTGGCACCTTTGTGGACTTGATTTTGATTGACCAATTACTGTTACTTGTTTTTGTTGATGACATATAAGAATGAAACCATGGAAATGATGTACTTGTAACGCCATTCGATTTTAGTTGATGTAACCATCATTTGTGTTGCCTACCGTATCAAATCTCTTCTTCTTCAAGTCAATAAATACAACGCCATTTATTCTTTAACCAACTGTCGTAAATAAATGCTTTTCATGAGTAATCAGATATATTCTGTATTGAACATCTATGAAACATTTGATGAGACATTTCTTGACTTCAATTATCTATATGAATTATCTAGTGAATTATGACGACGAGCATCATTTCAGATTGCTTTGTTTCTAACATCATCATCATCGACATTGGCGGAAACGGCGGATATTGGCGGAATGGTCCTTGCAACGGCAGATAAATTTATCGACATTTACAAAAACCTATTCAATCAAATTATTCAATCTTGCCTCTTTGCAATTTCTTTGAAAGAGTCTTTTATTTTACCCCTTCTTAAATCTGGTGACAAGTTAAACTCAATTAATTACAGAGTAATAAACCTCACTACTAATCTTGGTAACTTGTTCTGTCTTATCCTCAATTAGAGGCACAGACAATTTCTTGACGAAAATGATATAATTCATGAAGCACAGAGTAGCTTTCATAAAAATATACGAACGGCAGATCATTTGTTCTGCCTAAAAACCCTTATTTCAAAGTGCACAAAAAATATTAAAAAGCATTTTACATGTTTCATTGATTTAAAAAAGCGTTGGACACTGTTTGGCATCCTGGCCTTTTAATGAAGCTAAAGCAATTAAAAATCGATCGCATTTTTTATAAAATAATTGATAACTTATATGTTTATTACAAAACACATATCATTTACAACAACATCTGATTAAGCAAATGTCGCCCAGTGTTGGCGTTCGCCAAGGGTGTATCCTTCGTCCTAATCTTTTTAATATTCATATCAACGATTTTGCAAAATCTTTAACATGTCAATCAACACATCCAGTTTTTCTTGCTGATAAGCCATTGGATTGTCTAATGTTTTCCGACGATATTGTTTTATTTTCTCAAACTGAAGAGGGTCTCCAACAATGCATGGAGAAAGCATATCTTTCAAATCAAAATACATGATCTTCTCAAAAAATCTGTTGATAAGCAACATTTCCATAAATAATATCCCCATCGAAATGGTCGGAAAATGCAAATAGGTAGGTTTTTCGTTTCATTAAGCAGCTTTTGCACAAAAGCCGAAAAAGCATGGGCAGTAACACAGCTCTCTATGGGGCGGTCGTCAACCAGATATGTCGCAATTCACAAAACAATGTTTACTAACATGATAAAACTCATAATTCTTTATGCTAGTGCTGTTTGGGGGTGATTCTGTTACTCACATTGAAAATAACAAAATAGAAACTGTACAGCGAGATATTACAAGGAAAATATTGGATGTTAGATAGAATTCCAATAAGATAGCTGTTAGAGCGGAATTGGGGATCATCCCTCTGCAGATTGATGTAAAAGTTAATATGATCAAATCATTTGTTAGAATGATTAATTCCAAAAAAGTAGCTTACCGTACAAGGCATTTGGTGAACAAATCATCAACAGTTCACCAAATTCATGGCTGGGAAAAGTTACAAATCATTTGTCTTAAATAGGAATCAATTTACAACTTTTGATCTCTAAAGAAACAAATCAAAAAAATCTTATCAAATAAAGCTAATCAACTCTATAAATGATCAATTAAATAAAGCATACACAATCGACTTTGAGCAATCTAATCTAAACACTAACACTCCAGGCCAATCGAGCCAATTGAAATTCTATACAAAACAATCAAACATAAATTTGAATTTGAAAATTATTTACTACTTCCACACAAAAGTCTAGGATAGCAATAATATCCACTCTTTAATTGTATTATAAATAATAACTGAAGGGTAGCGTTTTTTTAATAAAATAGAAAAGTTGTATAACAACTTTCAGGTATTCTCGGATACAGAGAAGTTGGAACTGGAACTGTTTTTGTCCAAAACAGAGTTACAAACAAAGAAATTGTTGGTAAGATTTCTTCATGAATTTTTTGCAGATGCGCTATAATGATTTACAATAGTGATGATCACATTATGTACATTTTGGTATAACATAACACATGTTTAGATAATTTCATAACTTTATAGTGAATGAATATTATCATAATATGTTGTTATTTAGAAGCGACACGGATAAATAAGTTCTTATAACAACTCTGCTAAATCAAAAAGTACATATCTACAAATATTGAATAACAACATTAGTAATAAAAAATAATACTTGCCACAAAGCTGTATCTATGTAAACTGGTATATTGGTATTAAATCAAAACAAACAAACAAAAAACATCATCATCATCATCATCACCATCATCCTTTCAATTAGGAATGTCTAGAGATGTATGGCTACCTAATCTCTAAAAAATCTTTTTTTTTTGCCTTGAAATCTGCACCAACAGTTTGCAGCAGTGTTTAGTTATGTAGTTTACCAGATCAATTGTAAAATTACATTTTTCATAATTAATTTCTCATACATCTTGTAATCTACAATAAATTAATAACTGTATATAATCCGTAATGATGACTACATATATAAATTATTCAAGCATTTATACCTCTACCAGACACCTGTATGAAGTAACACTGGTATTATAATAAACAAACAAACACACATCATCATCATCATAGTTGAAGAAGCATATACAAACTTTAAACAGATTGACACCAATGAACCGTTAAATTTATTGTTTACCAAAGCATCATTCAAAATCACAAGAACACATGGGAATTTATCTCGAAGTTATTAAAATAGCGACTTTCTGAAAGCAAAGTTGATGATATTATCTAGTATGTAGTCATGTAAATAATTTTATTTAATATGTATAAAAAAGACTGCATCTTACAAACCTGTCACACATTCTGTATTTAATTTGGATATATTGACAATTAACGAAACAAACAAAAATCATCATTTATTGAAAAACCTCATAAGTTTTATATTCACTTTGTTACACAGGACTGATATGTTACATCAAAATATTTTAAATGAGACATCTTCATATTGTTTTGGATTATTTTCTATTTGTAGAGTGAATGTTCACTAGAAGATACAAGTAAGTATGATGACATATTTCTATTAGCAATAAACACAGAATTGAGTCAATCATATCTTCAAATCAACATTTTTTTAACTGCATGAATGAAACTATTCTTCTTATGCTGTCCGAAAGTAAAATGGTTTGAAGGAACTTTGAGTGATTCTGTGTATCTGGAATTGTTTCATTTACAAACTATAACAAGCCGGCCATTGACTAAAAGTGTAATATAATAGTAGATGATGGCTGTTGAGTCATGTGAAAAATATTGCAGGATAAATCATGCTTATGACTATCAGAAGACCAAAATCCCTTTAGTGATATGTTAACTTCCAGGATCTCGCTATATGTTCGATGTTGCTAACGACTCATCTTCAAGTTTTATAACGATCACAAAATATACCTGGCAAATATTCCTAACAAACACGCCAACATTTCATAAGATGTATTGCACCAATCAAATTGATAGGAATGCAGCCAATGTTGTGAAAACTTGTTGATAAATCCATTACTAGATTCGGAAAGGCATGGATTTTATGCGTCCAATATCTTGTTATTGAGGGCAATCGGGAAAACACAACATTATCAAATAATATTCTGTTCTAAAATTATATAGAAAAAGGCTGAATCTTGCTGGTGTTCATAATGCTGAATATGTTTAATAAGTAAGCTGAGTGTATTATCTCCAAAGAGATCTAGTGCCTGTCTAGTGCCTGTGTTATTTTTGAACTATAAAATAATCATCTGCAAGGAGTTCTTCTTTAGACCATAATATTTACTCGATTTGTTTTCGCGTTCGAAGCTCATCTTTTTTTATCCTTCAGAGCCTTCGATATTCTAGTCGGATGGAATCCTTGATATAATGCTTTATGCTTTTGAGTATAATATGAACGCATTTTCTATTGCCATTTCTTTTTGCGAAAACATAACAGGCTCGATCAACCAATCACAATTTGGAGTTGGTTCGATTTTCAAATCTCAAAATATTTATAAATTCTATTTTCGAATAAAATTCACTGCAGCTTGATGGCATTAAAAACATAAGGCATAATGATCTCTCAAGGATTGTGCAAAAACATATTCATAATTATGAATAAAGAATATGCATGAAGGCAAATTCGGTCATAGAATATTGTTAGTGTAAGGTTTTCTCAATGGGAACTGAAATATAGGCAAAGCACAATGCATAATCGGAATGCTCTTCGATGCAGTGATATTGATTATCGACCCAGCGTGCCATATAATGGACACTAAGGATGATAAATTGTATGTAGATAATGATCAAAAGTTCAATAGATAAAGAACCATCGAGCAATTGCTAATCACCATAGATGTTATATTTTTTCTCGTAATTAAGGAGATGGTATGTTGTCATTGCACTATATAAATGTAATTCAACAATATTCCGATATTCCAAGATAACAAAGTCTTTTTATGTTTTTCAATATCCAGCAAGTAGTGGCTGGACCGATTGGCAGGTTGATGCTTCATGCAACGCTACATGTGGTGTCTCAGTGAGAGCAAAAAACCGAAGCTGTGTGGTGCCTTTCGGTCTATCGAACTGTGCAGTAAACCCCTGTCCTGGGGAAGCAGCTGGATATGACGATTGCACGGTGCCACCTTGCCCTCGTAAGTGTGTTTAATCTATGTTAAACTTACTTTATAAAGTCTATTGCAATTATTTCCTTTTTGAAAGAATCAGGCAATAAGATGCCATGTCAAAATGTGATGCCTTTTTTTCCTACGATCAAGTAGTTGAGATTATATTTCCTACCTAATGCACCTGTAGCACTCCTTTATATTTAGAGGAGTGCATATTTCGCAGAGAGCAATAAGGTGCAAAGATGCACTGCAGCTAATCACAGTGTCACTTCCCCTTGATCAATTCTTTGATATTCTTGATAACGGCGAGGCTAAGTTGGCATTCGCGGGATTTGAGCCACATCCGCTCAGCTGTTATCAGATCTGAAGTTCGGTTGCTCTGCCATTTGATCTAATCCCCCCTTATTTGATACGCTTGATGATAGACATAACCGTACAATAATATGCCTCGTTTAAAGTTTACATTTTCAAAATTGAAGGATTCTATATTTTCACAAAATCGAGAGAGAAAGAGAAAGGCAAATCACAAATGTTTAGTCGAGTCAATTAATGCCACATTTAAAACATTAAATTGAGTATAAAAAGGTAGTAACTGAACTTCAACGTATAGAAGTCGATAATATCTTCCGGTATTACCTGTGTATATTATAATTGGAGAATATGAAATTATGTTGGCATTAGAATTTAAAAAGGATATTTATAAATCTCTTCCATATTTTCTCCAATTCTATCTTAACTATTATATTCCAGTCCAAATATTCATAATGCAATTTGGGATGACATTAGATTATGCAACTTGTTTATGAACACAGCTCTTAGGCTGGAATTATATTAACGAACCGAATTGATTTCGAAACAGGAACATAACCGACTATTATTTAGTTCAGACTTGAACTATCCAGACGAACCAAAAGCGCCAAATGTAAAAAAACTAGCTAATTTCATGTGATAGGGAGTCGTTTTCTTCAAGAAATTCTAGCTAACAAAGCTTATTCTTGCATTATAATTCACTATCACAGAAATTTTACCAAGTTTGGCAGGTTTCCCAGCGTTTTGTTAGAGGTAATCATATGGCTTTGAGCTCAATTCAGGATTAATTTGCATCATTATTTAAAGAATATATAAAAGTGTAACACGAACAATAGACATTTGGCCGGAGCAGTGTTTTTCGTGCTTCTATCTGAAAATATTTTGAATTTTATCTGTCATGTTGTAATTCAGAATTGTCTGCCCGGACTGGCTTTACCTTTGTTTGCTTCTCTAAATTTCTATTGTCAGGCTGTTCAATTTGAGTTCCATTGTATTCTCTACCAATCAAAGCTAGATTTCACTAGTTGCATTTATTTCGTTACTTTGCATCGTTTTTGGTTTTGCACTGTTTTCAAAACATTTCGAGAATGATAACTTTTTCCTTGCCAATCAGAATCGAGTAGTTTTTTCATGTATATTATTACACGGGAAATTGTTTTGATTCCGCTTGAATGGTTCATATGGAATTAGAATTCCAATTAGAAATAACGTATTACAAGCCCTCAGGTTTTGTTTTGCACCCGAGGCCAGTCAGTCTTTGGTTTCCTCAAAGAGAAAGAGAAAAAATGATATCGAAGAACAGGAAGTAGCCCTTGACAAAGCAGATGTGTTAAGCAAAGGATTCTTCAATACAATAGTAATTTCTTCACAAAAGAAAGAGAACATACGCAACGCAGTTTATTTCCACAAAACTTTTCATTTAATGTAACTTATCTTTCCGTTTGTAATCGCAATATATGAGAAGTTTATCTCATTCTAAGCTGTAGAAATTACAACCTTGCCTATTGTGAGGCCTATATATTGATATCTAAGAAGTGAATTAGAAATTTGGAAAGTGCCCCCTGGAGAAAGAACTCAACGATAATGAAATCCATTGTGTGAGTTGAATGAATCTATTTGGGTATTATAATTATCAATAATATATTAGCTGTCCCACTGCTAGTGCCGATGGATATATTGTGATAGACTAATTGAAATGTTTTGAAACATGATTTTGATAATCTCCAATCTCCGTAGCCTAGTTCCACAAGGCCCATTATTCCATTACTCTGCATCTGGGCTCTGTGTAGCCTGCTCACAGACTCACTGTGAAAATGTAAACTTGGTAAACAGTAGAGTCTAATAACTCGAGGACAAAAGCTTGCCTTTGCTGAATCAGCACGGGGTGTGGAAATTGGCTACCTCGCTTTCGCTACGAATGCTTGCCCACGAAAGTCAAGCCAAGAAAAAGACCAACGACTCCAACCATATTAATATTAAATTTACTTTAAATTCATTTACAGTTAGTATTTCACAATTAATTTTAGGGAAGATATCTAGTTTTCAATAAATATGAAATTCGAATTTAACATCAGTAATGATCAATTGGTCTACTGCGTTAATTCATGCTTCATCGGAATTAAACTCAAGCCGCTACGAATTTGAATTAGCTGCGTGATAGACTTATTTTGTCGAACGAACGAAGCTACTATAGAGTAATCATAATGAAAATAAGAAGACGACGAAAAACAGTGGCTCAACAATAGCTTCCTTTCTATAGCTATTAAATACGCGGCTGAACTAAAGTGTTTGTTGTTTGTTGAATTAATTTTCCTTGCTATGTTGTTTTCGTGTCGCGCCTCTCCGCTTGTAATAGCTTTTAAATAAAAACGCTGTCCGAAACATTTCACACATTTATGAGACTAATCAGAGATATAACTAAAAATAATTGATGCAATTACGACAGTTAATGGTTCCAACACGTCTGGGAAATGATATTAATTCTCAATTCTGGGCATTGAGGTTTATCGCAAATGTTCCAAACGATTTCGAAGGGCATGAAGTTTTCTGAAAAATGACAATGAAGGGGAGTTATTGCAGCCTAGCCCACCAAGTCTCTCTTTGAAATGCTCTTCGCTGATTCGTCACCAGAAAATCTTGGCGTCGAATCACAGCCCTTGTAGGACAATATAGTTTTTACACTTTTCTACGCCCCGTGCTGCTTCAGCAAAGGCAAGCTTTTGACCTCGAGTTAGCAGACTCTACTGTTTACCAAATTTACATTTTGACAGTGGGTCTGCGAGCAGGCTAGGCTCTGTGAAATTTTAGCCAATGAAATGATGCGCTAGCAACGTTGTGTCATATATATTATAAACAGAATACAATAGACCACTGGAGACACATAGGTGTAATCTACATGTGAAACGATGTGCCCCGTGAGGTGCGAATCATTTTCAACGCCTTTTCAATTCAAAAAGACGTTACGAATTATTTCACGAGCTACAAAATAATTCAATCACCACCACCTATGGTTGCACATGCTAAGCTGTGGTTGGTCATTCTGATTTTTTGTAATGAGCACATCACCTCATTCTCTGAGACGGCCGTTGTTAAAGTGGAGTACAGGGGCATATAGCACAGGTCTACAATTTCCTAGTCAGCCATGTCCAATCATATACATAAACAATCCAAGCTAGTAACTTTCCAAAAAGGATGTTTTGTCACTGGTGTCACAACTATAGAAAAAAACTTGAAAATAATTTTTGATTTACACATCTTCCTTCCACTACGGAGGACACTTTAATTCTTCTTCTTATATTTTTCTCTGTTGTTTATTATTAGAAATGTTGCAAATGTGGAGCAGAATTCAAATGTGTAACGATTTTATTTCCATTTTTGTTACTTTCAGCTCCAATTGACGGAGGGTGGAGCTCATGGCAAAACTCAGGCATCTGCTCAGTAACTTGTGGTACTGGTATTACAACAGAAACTCGTCAGTGCAATAATCCCTCACCTCAACGTGATGGTAATGACTGTAGTGGAGATACAAGTAAAGATGTTCCTTGTTCAGAACCGGCATGCATAGCATTACCAGGTACATTATCTTGAAAATATAATGTGTTTGATGGCACATATTGAACAATCCATAATCCGGGATATGCATCAAAGTTTTGGCCGATTGAAAATATTTAAAATTCCATTTCTACTTTTAAAACTGATTGTGGAAAAGTATGTCATTATGATGTAGATGAATTTAACAGCAAACTACAATTGTATAACGCTGTTATTCTTTTTATTTTACATTCAGCTCCAATTGACGGAGCATGGGGCCCTTGGCAAAACCCTGGCACATGTTCAATAACTTGTGGCAATGGTACTGTAACAGAAACTCGTCAGTGCAATAATCCTTCACCTCAACACGGTGGTATTGACTGTAGTGGAGTTACAAGTCAAGATGTTCCTTGTTCAGAACCGCCATGCGCAACTTTTCAAGGTAAATTATCTTGAAAATATAATGTGTTTGATGGAATACAATCCACAATTTTCTGCAATTTTCGATGAAGAGCAAACTAATAATTTCACGTACAGTTATCACTATATAATAGAGTAAACAGCAGTTAAGGTTTTAAGTTAAATGATTTAATAGCTATTGACAACAAAAGTTTCAAAAGGAGGTAGTTAACAAAAATGCGTCCCTTTCTCAAGATGTGTTTTATCTGATCTTCCAAATACACAAAACACAAAAAGCAGATGAAACATAACAAGGGTGAATGAATATATTTGTCTGCAGCATCAATCATCTTAAGCATGTCAAGGTGCTATGCAAAGGCAATAAGACACACAACGTTAAGAATATATCCATTTAAAATTTGTTTAACACTATTGAGTTCTATAGCCATTTCATCTTACGCCTATCATCTCGTTTGGAATTTAATAATCAGTAAATGATTACTGCACGGCAGCCAGTTCCCTGATATAACATGCGGGATAATTGTGTAAAAACATATTTTTACTATTTTGAAAGGAATTTAACTGAAATAATTTTACTGATCAGATCGATATTCTCCTATAACTTTTCATGTCTTCGTCGTATTTTGCCTATCTTCGAATCACAGATCCAGACTAATACTTTCGAACGACTTTTGATTATTTCGAACGCTATGGTCTCGTTTCTCATTTCTCCTGTTCTGCAAGCTTTTGTGTTATTGCCGGACTTATGGTTTTGTCTCAGAATAGCTAATATGACAAAACAGATGACACAAAGAAAAAAGAATGTTTTGAGTTTTTATATTCTTAAATATGCTTCACGGACGATGCTATCATAATTCAATTTTTACTTAAAATTATATGGAAATACTGGGTAGTTTTATCTTCAACTTGATGTCAAAATTGTTTTGGCTTTCGTGGTCCCAACACAGGAGATAGCCAATCAAATAATTAGAACACCATTCGAAAATGTCTTTAGTCTTACAAGTATTACACAATAGACAATGCCGATAGATTATCCTCCCCTAAATTTCATTATCAGAGAGTAGAACCTATGAAGAAGTTAATCTTCAACTTAAATGCCAGATGTTGAATTATTTTCATTTATCACATTCAAACATTTGTAGCTGCTATAGATGGAGAATGGAGCAATTGGAATGAATGGTCTACATGCACACTGAGCTGTGGTAGTGGAGTGCAGAATAGAATTCGACAGTGCAATAACCCTTCAGCTAAATATGGCGGTCTACATTGCCAAGGTTTACAAGCACAAACACAAAATTGTAATACAGATGGCTGTCCTGGTGGTGGTGGCTCTAGTGGTGGAAGTACAGGTGCTGCTACAGATGAAGATGGAGAACCTTTATCACGTAAATACTATTTGAAGAATCTAAATAAGATGAAATATGTAAATCTTTTACATCAATATTCGTTGAAAATCAATCTTAATGAATGTTATTCAAAATTCAAAAATCGATCGATTGACTAACGAAACAGTTACTTTCATTTCGAGCCACAATTGACTATCGAGCTAGATGACCTATAAATGATTTTCATTATAGAAGTTTCATTGAATTGTTTATATAATCCCTTTAACTACAAGTTCAAAGGTAACCAAATCAAAATAACCAAACAAGAACCAAAAATAGATCCGATAATTGGTCTGAAAATCAGGCATTAAAAGATCTGGCACGGTAGGACTTTAAATTGAAATCTGGCTGATATATAGCATTCTTCCGATTATCTTAGGGATCTTTGGCATATTAAATGGA
The DNA here is from genome assembly GCA_916610825.1 of Haliclystus octoradiatus. Lineage (NCBI taxonomy): Eukaryota > Metazoa > Cnidaria > Staurozoa > Stauromedusae > Haliclystidae > Haliclystus > Haliclystus octoradiatus. Next base: position 15,359,968 of record OU744446.1, read on the forward strand.
TCAAAAATCAGTAGCAAAATTGTTAATGAAAACTTTGTAGGTGACACAAGAACCTTGAAATTTGCTCGTAAATGAAAAGCCAATGTAATTGATTATTATGAGTAATTAAGTCATATATTTTGACTCAATATATAAGGCATGTTGATGACGTTAATATGGAATAGATTCATTCTACAGATGATTTCAACAAGCAATATATATTTTCAATTCTAATGTTATGTAAGAATGGAAAATCGTTTTATAGTTGCATCTTCGTCATTGTCTTATCTTTAACTCGTTTGTCGACGAAGTAATAGCGACATGAAAAATTAATCTCTCAAACATTATATTCTTTAAAATCTCGATCAAAAGCTAAACAATAAGAAGAACTACTTTGAATATTCAAACAAATCTGCTGAAAATGGAAACTCATTTTCCTATCATTCACAAGGGAAAGTTACATGTAAACGTTTGATCCAGCAAAGGCATATGACGTACTTCAGCTATAATAGCACCAAAAATGTGCTTGCTTGAAAAAAAATTGAGGACTACTCTACTCACTGAATTAATTTTATGGCATTTATTTTGATAAGAAACTTGACGATGTGTCGAACACCAACAGCCCGTCAACTAATTACAAACTTTTATGATTGCTTAAAGCTCTGTTATTTATATTAACCCAGAAGCGCCTCGATGGTTGTTTGATATCATATAACAATTTTGATAATTTCATTTGAATGCGGATAATTGATTTGCACTTCAATAGGTGTAGGTAGGTACAGATAATTCTGTTTTCTAAATATCAGGGATTTATATCCAATCAATTTATATAATAATATCCACAAACATTTATAATTTTCTTTAATTATTCAAATCTTAATTTTTCGGGTAATTAACGATTAATAAAATCATTCGCGTTAGGTTTACTGGATTGATACCTATGAGTTCTGTTAAACAACAAACAAGAATTTATTACCCATCGGGATTACCCAACGAGATTCTCCGACTCAATGTACGAAGTTAGAGTTTGTTGTTTGATAGTTAAGGAGCGAGAGTGATTTAATTATTTTATTCCTTGATTTAAGAAAATATTGTAGTTCCGAGTGGGGAATACACATGGTTCAAACGTCAACATTTAAAAAATTACAACATCTAAAATAAAGAAGATGTATACCGTATTCTAGTTGTAGTTGTAGCCTGTAGAGACTTTGATTCCCTTGTGAATATGTGTTTGGGTATGATTCGTCCCAGAACCATGGAATATATATGTAAAAAATAGTTGCTTTCTGTTAGATTTTCTAACTTCTAAAATATACTACTCACAATAGTTTGTTTGCATAGTATTTTATGAAATTTGGCGAAAGGTGGGGAATCTACCAACCAATAAACCAATCATTCTATTAAGACTAACAATTTTCTAACTTTGAAGACTAAGACAGAGTTAACCTACAAATATGTACAATCTGAAATAATACATGCAAAGGTATTCAGCATTTTGATAGAGGAATACGAGTTTCATTGATTAAATTGTTTATAGTTTTAATGACATTGTTTTTAATATTAATTATGTTAATGATTTATAGTTAACTACGAAAGTGCAATCGCGTATTGCACCAGCTTGGCTACTGCAAGTTCTGCTTCAGAACTATTAGCAATTGATGGTGTTCCGGCCTGGATAGACTGCGCGGTAGCTTACGTATGTATATAAAACTTGTCTTGGTTCTTATACCCTATTCTTTCAATCTGCAAAATGATTATGATTGGTAGCTTTGATCATAATTCAAGAAATTTCATGGACGAGGGAGGGGAGGGGAGGGGGGATACCAATCTGAATTTAGAAATAAGCCCTTCTAACTATTTTTATTCTCAAATTTATACCTTAAATATCTTTGTACCTTAAATGACAGCTCCGTGGGTTATAATAACTTTTTTGTTGATTGAAAAACAATGCCCAAAATATTTTGAAAGTTCTGAAATATGATCTACGCCAAATATTTCAAGAGTCTATGTAATGGTAAGCTACTCATAATAACTGGCATATCCCCTTTCACTCCCCTTAAGCAAGCATATGGAGTTATCCCGGGTATTTTACTACCAAGTCTCCACCCTCCCATAGTAGCTAATGTATAGGAGTCTTCTACATTATTACCCTCTTACCTTCTCCATAGCACATATAAATATTATTTGAATGATAATTTCGCATTGTTTTGTTATATCCTTACTTGTTTAGAATGCTGGGTGTGGATGTTCTCCTTCACAAGGTGCGATCGTCTACAAATCATCTGGAGCTGCATCCTATTTTTGCATGGCAAAAACAGAAAGTTATGGGGCAATATGTGCATAAATTAATAACCATAATTGTAAATAATAACTTAAAATATTATCTATAAATTTTCATTAGCTCATTGATAAATTTTAGATCAACGTACCACACCAAAAGTCAGTGACAGCCGCAAATTTGATTACGTATCTATTGAATAGGAAACAACGCCGAGGCAGAAGCATTTCCCCTGCACAGAGTTTCACGCTTTATTGCAATTCAACGCGTGGAACTCTGAATAGCGGATAAAGCTTTACCTCGTCGGTTTTTTAGATTCTATATTACAATCTGTTTTATTTAACATTGAAAGCACTTTCATACACATATGTTTTGTCTAAAAGAGTAAAATTTTCACGTGAATATCGACCATGAAATTGTTGTCGTATAGCTGGCTCTGATATAACGACATTGAGTCCCAGCGAACACGACGACGGTCAAACTGGAACTGATTTAATAAATCGACATTACACATACATATTACAGGATTCACATAGGGTGACGATGATAATTACACATAGAATACAAGTTCACATATACAAGAGATAACAGCTTGACGATTACAAATTACATTACACAACAATTGAAACACGTATTTGTGATTTCCGCATATTCTTGACTACAGTGATGCTATCTGGCTTGACAATTGATAAACAACCATATCAAATGATAAAATATTTATAAAAATCAACTTGAATTATATATCCGATATTAACAGTATGATGGTATAAATATTTATATATCTCAACTACGATGAACACATAAAATGTATATATTATAATTATGTATTCATATGAATATTCAGAGCAAGATTTTTCAAGGATTTCAGCATATCGTCCTGTATAATCCCCCAGCATATTCACATACGAAGTTGCTAATTTGGAAAATTTCATGGGACACTTAATAAACAGCTTATTGATACTCCAACGGTTGTTGTTATAAATTACAAGACATGTAATATGTATATAGGTAGATAAAGCAATTTAGCAATTGTAAATAGAGATTGCGAAGAACTTGCAATTAGTCATATCAACAATTACATTCACACGATTCATGCTGCTGCTGCTGCTGTGAAGCATGCGTCATTTATCTATATTTATCTAAAATCCTACTCTTACCGCTTTGTTTAACCTAGCATCTGTGTAATCATGTCCCTCAACATTTCTGAATTTTGACCAGATTAACATGAATACTTTAATCAGTAACTTTGAAGGATGATCAAACTGAAACGTTACAGTCATTAATGATTCTCGCACAAAATTAAAATTATTGCATATAGAAAGTTTGATAACGATGTCATAAGTACTGATCAGGTATTTGCATTGCTGATCAAATTAATGTAAAGGATATATTCACTTTTAGGCGCACTTTATAGCGTCTCCCTGGTGGCACCACCATACTACTTAACCTCGCCCAAACCAAAAAATGTTGATATTAAAAGATGGAGCACGATGTGACTAGTGCTGATAAAGTCATGAAAGAGATATTGAAGTTCCACTACTGTCTCCCTGACTCCCATCCACTTAATCTCGATCCAAATATCCACATTTTTACATCAAAATATTCATATCTCTTTAATCTTGAGTAGTATATCACAGCAATGGATGTACCATAAGAGCAGTTCTAATGATAGTGCACATTGTTCAATTTTGGACGACCTGGAAAACCTCACAGCTTCTTTGTACACAAATGAGGTATAACACTCTCGGATAAAATTATTTATACTTGGTTTTCAATCTTGGATAAAAGAAGTTTGAATTTTGTAACATTAACTAAGCAAGTGCATAGAATTTGAGAAAAGATAATGCAACTTTGATATTCGTTAAATGAATCCCCTAAGGAATTTTTTCTTCTACAAAATTTACTATGTAATCATGTGATGAACAGTGTAAAATAAAGTTGTGACACTATCGCTCTACCGAACGCACCCATGAAGTTCCCTTATTTTTAGAAAAGTGGCCCTTCTCGCTAAGTGCAATGAAGTTAAATGCTCCTTAATGATATGTGTCAAAACACTGTAGATCAGTTTCAACAGATTTATTGGCAAAATATGCCTTGATTGTCAATGTACAACGAGACTCCGCAGCGCATTATCTTCCATACGCCATCAAGAGCATCCATAGCCATCAAGAGTTGAACTAGGTATAGACGAGGCTCGACATGAGATCAAGGTGGATCGCAAGTCAGTCACATGTTGCACTCGATCACGTAGTTATGGTTAGGGTTTGGGTCAGATCACGTGAAAACAACCCGGTCGAGTATAATTTAGTTTCTGTTTCATCAGCTTTCATCTGCATAGCGCAGTGTTAGTGCGTCTGACTATTGTGCAGTTCATACAGGTTCAAGTCCAGGTCATTCCAAACATTAAGATATTTTCATTATTTATGTTCAAAAGGGTTTACAAGTTGCTTTTGATGGCTAGGTCATCCTTAGATGATAATCATTCCATCAGATATGATGAGATATGAAGCTCGATTGCTCTGCCATATAAGCAAACCCCCAAAATTATTGAACAGAGTAGTACTTTTAAGTCCAACAGAAGTACCATGTAGATTTTTCTTTGTTCAACGGGCATTAAATGTAAATCATGCAAAATGGAGTTGCTTGATTGCACCTACTAATGCCCATTAAAAATCGATCTGCAGCAGCAGTTCAAACCCTCTGTGGTCTATATATCAGTGAAGATGGAAGGTTGTAGAGAAAATAGTTTCAAAATCAAGTCATGATGAAATGAGAGCATGACTAGCTAGTAGTTAAACTGATTTTCTTTTTAGATGATTATCTTTTAATCTCACTGATGTTCTGAATTTGAAAACAATTGAAGTTGACTCCAATGTTACGTTCATGTGACGTCCTTGTGACTACTGTATCACACACCAGGGTGCCACGTGATGTAAATCGAACAATCAAAAATCGGAACTTAAATTGAAGCGTTTATGAAAATTAAATATTAAATAATATGTTAAGATAAGATGTACTAGTAAAAACTGAAGGTAAAGGAAATAAAACTTAATTTTATTTAACCGCTGCATGTGTCTTGCAACAGCAAGCTGAGACATTACCATTTCTCAAGTTACAGTCACAAAGTCTCCTACATATGGGACTATAGGACTCTAATATTACTACATAAAATTAATTGAGGGATACGTGATGGAGAAATCAGAATTCTGAAGCGGGCACAAACGCTTTGAAAATTAAACATATTTTCGGTCCTTAATTTAATAATGAATCAAAATATGCTTTTAATTACTTATCTTGAAACTGAAATACAAACATTTCACTTCTTTTGAAAGTGTTACTTTAATAAATAATTTGTGGGAACATTGGTAGAACAATTTGTTTTGAAATCAGAGCATCGTAGGCCAACATTTTAAAATGACGTCGGCATTCGACTTAAGCTTCCGCTGAATGAAGACTAATCTTGTCTAATCTATCATTGTTCAACTAATTAGCACCACAAAGATCACTATGCATTTTCTAGGTTCGACAAAATAAGTTCGAAACTGATTTTTTCTTTTCAAATAGTGAGATGTGGGTCTAATACAAAGTATAACCAAACAAGTTTCATACATTTTCATAATTCTTAAAGATAACATATCATAAGTTCATAAATACGTCTATTTTCTATCCGTTTTGAACGTGATCCTCTGAGTCATTCCATATTATCACATCTCTAATAGCACACTATGATCATTAATTAATTATAATAAGAAAAGTCAAAGAAAAAATTCTAAAATTTTCATTCAAATTAATGAACAACGTTTCGATCGCATCATGCAAGCATTTTCAAGTTAAAGTGTAGCATTTATTATAGGACTATTTATGGGCTAATTTAGTACAATGTACAAAGGATAATAATGCAATAATAAAAAATATAAATACAAATAAAATTGACAAGAAATATCTCTTTATGCATTATAGGAACTTTAATGAATCCTTTTGTTTATTAAGCGACGATGTAATTTTTGAGATGAATACCATCTCTTTTATTAAACAGTCAAATTTTGTTTTACCACGAGACAAAACTTTAAAAAATGGTAAAATTTCATAGTTTTTTGTGTCAAAGTTATGGGCATCTCTTAAATGTTTTCCATCAGCCGTAAAACGATGGTAATTAACGCGTAGATGTAGGTGCTGGCGTGTGTAGCCAACATAGTCAGCATCGCACTGACCACACTTAAAATGGGAAACAAAGCTTTTTTAGCTCCGAAAGATGGGGCAGAGAATGCCAAAGCTCCGAAGTCACCCATGTTAGAAAGCATAAGAAGGTCAAATTCTAGCAGACAATATTCGAGTGAGACAAGATAATTTTGTTTAGAAAATCTGCTCAAGTTTTATACTTTTTAAATTGAAGGAATTATAAGTTACATCTTATCAGAGCTTGGGAAATGTTTAACTATTTGTTCTAATTAGTTATCTGGAAGTTTTATCGCAAAATGTCTAGTACACGACCTACACCATCTAGTTGTATACAGAGCCATCTATTTACAAAAGTTGGGAAACTCTTGCCATTTTTGTTTTTGGCCTGGACCCGAGCATGTTTTTATCAGCAGTGCGCATGTGCAAGAGAATGTTGTGTTTTTTTCAGCCATTTTGGAAATGTGAGAAATGGTTTGCGATCGTTTAAAGACCATAAAATGACCAGCAGCCTTTGTATATTTTTGTCTTTGAAATCTGGACCCAGATTTCAATCACTCGTTTTCAAGATACACGGCCCACCTTTGTGTCTCCTTTGTGCACACACGCGATTTTGCAAAACATTTCGTAAAACGAGCATGGAAACATTCTGCCAAGTTATTTATCAACGAACTGGTTTAGAAAGTTACAAAAGCAATAGAGGTATACGTCGTAAGGGATTTCGACGCTTGAATAAATGTGTCCCACAAAAATCAATTCACTTGCTACTAGCATCATACGAATTGAGGAAGGATGACAGAGTTGAAAGCTACAACTGAACTCGACTGATTCAAAATTTCATGTTGGTGTTTACGTGATATAAGAATATTAGGGATTGAAAGAACAGGAAGAGATTTGTTAGCATTCAAAATCGAAATTTATCGCCGAAACAAAATGAAATTATAACACCAGGTGAATTCGATTTTTAATACGGATACTTTGATCATTGACTCAAAATTATATTTGTAAACATGTTACACGTAGGCTTCGTCTAAAAATAGTTAGTTTCATACCTATGTATGTTTTATATTGCATTGTTTTTCTGCAGTATTTATGCACGTAAATTGTAAAATTTAGAATCACATGAATTTATTTAGTGTTGATTTGAAAATACATTTTATCCAAGTTCTTTTGATTTGCGACTTTGCGTCAAACTTCTCAGACAGATAATCGGACTGTGTGACTCCCAGTCCGCTATTTATTTTTGAACCGTATACATTTGTTGGATATCTATAGCCATAAACTTTGCATTTTGGCTAGTAAGAATTGAGATTTATCCAAAACTGAAATTGATAAACCAGACTATTTTCTGTCTTGTCTTTCCGTAGCAACAGCCACGAGGACAATCCTCTGACATGAGCGCTAACGTCACTTTCCAGAGGATTCGCCTCGTTTCTTGTAATCAAAACAACAAAACAAAGCAAAGGCTGCTGGTCATTCGAAACTCTTTAACAAGAGCAATATAATCATTTCTTAGATTTCATTCTCCATATTTAATTTGCTGCACTCTCAAAATAAGAATAAAAATTTTCTTCAACGTATACTTTGTTATCAATCTCATCAGCGTGTTGCTCGAGAGTATATCAGATCAATGCTATTGGAATTGCTAAATGGACAAGGAGTTTGTGGAGTGTGGACTACATCTCTTACACTCTTACGCTTGTTTTTTGCAGTCAAAGACAACTTTTTTCTAGTCCTTGTCCGCAGTTGGAATAGTAAACAATACTTTTATTTCGATTACTATTTAGTCTATTAACACAACAATTAATAATTTAATAGCCTATATTTGTTTTCACTGATAAAAGTTGTATTTTTCCGCGCACTTCGCATAAATCAGGAAACCTGGTGCCAAAAGAACAAGAACCCTGGTGCCGAAAGTACGAAAATGGCGTCTAAAAGATCACGTGAATGGCATCTGCCCAATAGGAGACGATAGCGGCACATGAAAGCGTGTCCCAACTCTTAGATAGTGTTTTATGATGAAAAGGATCTACTTCACCATGCATTCGATCGCTTAATGAAATAAATCTTAGTCAGAATTATTTTGAATAATTTTTATTTAATTCTTATCGGTTTTATAATATCTTGAGATGAAATAGGTTGTTAACTTGTTATTGATTGGTATATCAACTCAGAGAACCCGTATATATTTAATACATGTTATTCGAAGATTATGCCTCTCTTAATTGTTTATTGGATTATCATTCTGATAAGAGAGTACGTAACAGAGTAAACAGATAGAAATAGACATAACAGCTCTTCTATGATCGAGTATGATTTTATGCAAAATTTTCTCTTTCTACTCTTGTAATACAAGTCTGTTCAGATTGATTTCCACTGGCTCCGCTACTCCAAACTATTGAAGCGCTTTTGAATGCGTCTTATTTTTTCATCATTGAACGAAATTGAAAAATATTTTTGAATGCTACGAGATAATTACAATTATTATTTATCATAAATCAAAAATAGACTTTATTATAATTCATTCTCGTTTACATTTTCTGAATGACCGAATATGATTAGTTTTTCACCTATTACGTTCTATAGCGTCACAGCAGTAAACACACGAATTCGTCAGGACAAATGATAAAGTCGTGAATCGGGGCGTCAGTACGTCATGTGTGGTCGGTTGGATTGGTTGGTGATCCAGGACTCCATACGACCTAGAAAAAATTTTAATATCTTGTTCCTTTCTCCAAAATGTTAAGAAGAAAAACCTGCATTTCTTCTCGTTGTAACTAATTGCTTTTCATCGATAAATCAAGGGAAAGTAGCACAAAAAGTAATGAAATCAGATCTGCGATTGGTCGAGGACGGTTAACGACCTTGGAAAAATCCTACAATGTTTATATTTAGTAATTTATCAGCTTTAGTTAATATTTTTCACAATTAAATGTTTTTGTTTTCATAAATTTTTTTGTCTCTATAACTCATAATTATATGGCCTACACTTCCTTTTCACAGATCAGCCCCGAATTGTATCACCCAAAGCAACATCAGGTATCACGAAACAAAGGGCACGACGAAGACCCGCGGATCCTGAATCCGGTTTTCATGTTATTGACAAAAGAAAAAGTTTTCAGATGAAACAAGGAAACAATTGATATTACATTTTTTGATCAATTGTTACGGATAAAGAGAGATAAGACTTAAGACAGTTAAATTTTAACTTACAAAAAATTAATTAATAACTCTGAAAGCATCTAGATTTTGTTTATTGGCTGAACATTTCAATGGTAAGTGGTGCTATTATTTTATTCATGTATTCATTGGCCAAACTTTGTTTTCATAAACCTCATTCTTGTTTTGTTGTTATGTTTACATAATGTAACGATGATGGTATAAATGAACGATTATTATGAAGATTAATTCACAAAGTAATATATGTGATAAATCCTTATCAATGATTACGTTTTTGTATAAAATTATTTGTAGCGGTAAATGATCTAACATTTGACGAAGATTGTTCAATTATGAATTATAAGAAAAAATAAATATATTGTTCGCTAAGCCTATTTATATGGCCCTCAATGAAAAATACCACGGTAACTTTACTCAGAGTCATAACTGAAGGCCTTTCAGAATCTAAATCAAATAATTAATAATCGACGAGGTATTGTGATATTCTCCGTTTTGATTATCAAACGTTTATTAAAGTGCCTATGAAATGAAAAAATGAGTATTTAGATTTTTACAGATTATGAATCTGCATGTTCAATTTAGTACCATCGCGATAATTTTTTTTGAAAATTCGATGCTCAAGGTATATTTTTGGCATCGCAAAGGTTCTGCATTTTGGATGAATTTTGGGACAGGCACCTGGGCACTAATTTAGTGGCTGTGACGTCAAGAGTTGTACACGCGACTTTCACTGCAATCTCTCAAACCACAAACACCGGCTCTTATTGCTTCTTTCTTTTGCTTGAAAAACAACATCTGATTTTGATCAAGCAGAGCTTAATTCTGGTTTAGAATGTATTTTTTCAAGCCATGAAGAGACAATCTCCTTTCAACTTCAACACGGCCTTGACAAGGTGAAGTAATTGCTCTGGACGTCCGAACTAGTTCTGAGAAACGCCATTACGAAGAGGGTCAAGAAAAGTTAGATGGTCGGTCTATTTTGCACATTTGAAGGCAAGGTTGGAGGGAATAAAAGGTTTTTGTGATTGGTAAATGGTTATAATGAATGATGTATAAACGAAGACAATATTAGGTAGCTTAGCTGATCATTTTCTGCATAACGTTAAGCCTGATAGTCTAGACCAACCTAAATATCCTTTTCGAAACCGAATTGCATGTGTAGTCTATTGAATATTTCACCATTGCATTATACTTTTTCTGGATTTGTAGACTTATGTTAGATCAATTTTATCACATTTCATTGTAAGTTTGAGTGAATTATGTGCATGCATTTATCATAATACATCAAGAATTCCAGATCCACCAAGTTTCTGAATATCTGAATACCTGGCTGCAGCAATGAAAAACTGTAAACATTGTTAGCAATAAATCGTCAAAAATATAATCTCTCCGTCCTTCGAATATAAAGTCTCACAGATAATTTTTCCTTCTGGAATTCTAGAACGTTTTGAAATTGTTCCAAATTTTGGCCTAAAGAACATAAAAACATATTTACTCTAGCCTGCTGGATACTAGGATTGCAGTTGCAGGATTCCCAGTTCTGTTTGACCCAGGGTGTACATGGCCCAATGAATATTTCTCCCTTCTTTGAAGCAATATATGGGGCAGTTTTGATGCTGATTGTAAATCATCTCGCAATCTAAACACACATGCATGGTGATACATGTTATAGCAGATTCTGATTGAGGGGGGCATATTAAGTTTTAAACCTTGGTGACTTGTTGATTTGAGCAAATAATTAAAAATGATCGGCATTACTAGTAATATGGTTTTGATTGTTAGGTGTGTCTGTTAAATGTCATGTTGACTGATTTTGTTCATGTCAATTGATTTTGAGATAAATGACAGCGATAAAAGAGACAGGATTGGCAATATTTCGTTATCTTTATTACAACATCGTCATTGAAGAGAGACTAGAGTGATGATGAAAATTTGCACATTTTGGCAATCATGTCTCTTTTATCGCTGTCATATATCTCAAACTTAATAAGAATTTATTAGTCAATTGATTTGTAATCTAAAATATAATTTATTTTTTAGTAGACTGAGGTATTAAGTCCTATTATATGAGTTATGACTTATGCCCCTAGTCCCAAAGAGTGCCTGAATATCATCCTCTCCTTATTCTAATACTCACATTTTCACAGTTAGTAATTTATTTAAAGTCCAAGTTTTATGCAACAAAACAATTTAGTCATCAATAAACTGGCAATTTATCTTTCAAAAAGTGTTACATAGATAATCAAGATGCGTACACACTTGACACATCCCCTCTCACATGTAGGCCTACGCAGCTGTGCGCTTTTGGTATGACCCCTCCCCTCAACTGAGTACGTAATTTATGGATGGCTTGGCCCCTTATTGATAATTTGGCTGTTTTGTTTGCATTTAGGATTGGGTCTACAATTGGCTATCTTGCTTCACTGGTGGGATTTGATTGTTTCTCTACTAATGTTGTTCTTGCCTGGATTTCGATCATTCTGCTGCTACCATCTATCTATGTACTTTATTTATGTGAATTCTATTTTATTATTATCTCAATCCTACTGGTTGTTTTTAACTTCTTAGTTTTGTAGATTTTTATCATGATCAGATATTATAGACCCATAGTAGAATTTCATATAAATTTCATATTGCCTGGCAAGTAATTATGATAACATAATAAATTATAAATTTAAAAATTGTATACATGTAAGATCACAAAGTTGTCAGGAAATAATATCCATGCCATCTGTCTGTAATTCCGTAGTATTATCAGCCTATATGCATGCACAAATTACATTGTTGAGAACATATCTGTTCGTGTTAGACGGTGGTAGGCACTGACAGGGCTGTCCCAAGGCTGTTTCATACATGTATCTCGCTATTACTATTTTACTTGATAAAAGGGCATGAATTGTAGGAAAAGTTGTTACATTAAGACGTCTTCTGTAAGCGAGTAAACTAAGGACTCAGATAACATTTTCAAATAAATATCTTGGAACCAGAAACTAAGTGGAATGAGAATGAATAGAGCTTAACTACGATGTTGGCGCTTTGCGAAGGTACAAAATCACAACAAGATAAACCTACGAAGATTGCCCACAATCTTTTCAATTTTCGTGTTATTGAAAAAGTATGCATCTAGATAACTACCGAACCACTTCTGCTTGAACAATTTACCATAGCTGGAGCACCTGATACGCAATACTTGCACTATGTTTGCAAATATACACGAGATAAACAACAAAATCACTCCCGACATGACTGCTGCTTGTGCTGTAAGTGCGTTTCTGATCTGTGTGCAACTATTGACGTCACACGCCTCATTTGCATAATCTTACGCGTAAAAAGTGTCTCCTAAAATTTTGTGGAAATGCTGACTTTTGGCATTAAAAAGGGTAGGTTATAGCTGCTTGCTTGCAAGAAAAACTATATCATCGGAATCAGCGTGAAAATCTCTACATGATTCTGTAAAAACCTCAAAACCCATTTTTTCATTTCATAGGCACTTTAGTAATAACGGAATTACTATCTTAAATATTGTGCAGTGTTTTGAGAGTTTACTGTTCCGCAGTACGGTAGTACTCTAAATTGGACTAATTAGACAAATTGACAAGTTTGACTAATCTAATTATGAACACCTTGGGATTAAATTTTTTTAATTAAATTGAAAATCAGTATTGTCTGATGTAAATACTTTAATCCTGTGAATTGGAAACACCAGCAGATATCTTCCCGACATTTTACGAACCACCAAAACAATAGCAATGAGTATATTTTACTGGCTGCTCTTTTGATCGAGTATTCACTGACTGTTACATTTGCAGGCTCGAGGATTACCATCTTGATGTTGACGCTTTAGCACAGCCTTCTTCAGATGAATGTCGACGAGCAAAGAAGTAAATCTATGGTGGCAAATTTGTGAAATATTGAGTGTTGATTTTTGCTTACATTTAACGCCGCATCTAAATAAGCATGAATTCGTACCAAAAAACATGTTTCCCGCACATAAATCACTGAATGCTGCACCAGTATATTTCAGCACTTAAATAAGCATTTCCTCATCTAATCGAATTATTCCACACTTAAATATGCAATTTTCTATTGAGTATTTCATAGCACTATAATAAAACAAAATCGCATCTAATACCACTATTCCGCATCGAAATTTGTGACATTTGACGCCGCATCTAAATAAGCCTAATTCGCACCAAAAAAGTTAAATAGCTCACAAGTAACTAACTCAGTTTACCACCAGCATTTTTAAACTTAAACATGTAGTTAACCTGTAATTACTTCATAGCACCTAAATCAAGATCAAATCAAAACGCGCCTAAGTAATTTCTTAATTCTGCACCGATTTATATGATGCCGCTTTTATTGGATCGGTCACAAATAAAACGTCGGACAAAAATGTAGTAATATAGCTACTTTTATACGCAATACGGTATTGATACATTTAAGTCCCATGAATGACACGTTGAAAACTTGAAATCTGTTAATAACAATAACAACAGTAAATAAACAATGAATTGATCAAGGGCATATATATAATATCCAAAAATTATGGCGAAAGAACGACAGATGTTCAGATCAATATCAGAATTGCATTGAAAATATGTAATTAATGTTAAATATTAAATAATTAATGTTATGTATTTAAAATCGTATTTAAATTAGCAATAAAAATTTAAAGCAACAAAAAATATATTTTGTAAATGTCATTATTAAGAGGCATTGCAGGGATTTCAAACATATCATTGGCGATTCATAACTGCTCGAGCTTGAGCAGGTATACCTCGTTTTCTCTCTATATATAAATGCAAGGCTTTTTCCTGCAGAGGAACAACACACCCATGAAAATGCAAATGAATTGCCATGCCCAAACTGTGCTTACATATAGGAATTCTTTTTGGTAAACGGGACAGTTGCACCTCGCCTGTTCCCAGTGGTCAGTGTTTATTGTAACTTTCCATACAGAGAAATTTTGTTCCACGAACTGCTGGAAATCTGCCCAATTGCTTAGCTCCTGCTTAACTTTGTAATTGTAGATTTCTCCAGCAGTCAAATTCACCATCCACTCTAGGAGGATCTCTTCCGATAGATTACCGCCCCTTTTTCCATTTATAGGCGTCCGTCCAGATTTTGAGAGATTTTGAAAGTTGTTTCGCGAAAACTTTGCAATTTGTGTCGTTAGGGTCCAGTTCTATTGACCAACAACGAAATATTCCTGAGCAACCATGGAGAAATTGGCCGACGGGTATGCGTTCCGTAACTGTTCCTTCTTTCTTTATCAACGCATTAGTTGCTTCAAGGCAGTTATTGGTGCTGGGTATACCTGTTGCTCTCCTTCAGACCAATTTGGCTGCACTGCTAGCCATTGATGTCAAAAATAGGCAAGAAAGTTCGTTACTCTCACGTAGATGTCCATTTCAAGATGAAGAGGGCAGATACAGATTAGAAGACCTCTTCAGAGTTACAGAGCTGTAGCTTTCCAATATCGTTTCTCAATGACAATTTAACTTCATTTTATAAGGCAACGTATGACCCGTGCCGTGTCGTTCATGGGCCCGTATCATATAGAACCAGCACATCATTCGCTTTCGATCGCAAATATAGCCCTGCGGATTTAAAGGAGTTCATGATTATACTCTAATTACGTCAAAATATCAAAAGCAAAATTTACAGATTACCGTCTAGCCCCGGTAATTCCATTGTCCTAGTGCAGTCGAAATCGTAGTAATAATTTGACAATGATATGATCTGGGATAGTTAGGTTTCACGGAAACCGGTAGACTGTACTAAATAGTGGTAAGATCGTAAGCTCAAGTATGCTTCATCTTCTATGCAGAGTATATCACAACAGTATATCTCTACGCCGATTTTAAGGCCTTTAGAAATCATTTTTTAATCAATTTTCACTACCGCGGAGATCTACTAAGAAAGATGAGTTGTATATACTTGCAGAATTTGAGAAAGCAATTAGAATCTCAACAAGGAAGTCTCCGGAGAAGACAAATGTCTTGTGGCATTGACATTGAAATCCATTGCATTAAATTATGCACGTATGCAAGGACCATCACCACCAAAAGCACTCTTACGAGCACATAATTCTCTTAAAAAGAAATCAAACATCATTGTTACAAAACCCGATAAAGGAAACGACGTGGTTATAATGGACAAAGACCAATTTCGATCTTACTGATAAATTTCAACCGTACAAAGAACAAAAACGAAAACGAGGACGTCCTGCTCTTCACAATTATCCTTTATTAGAAAGTGAGAAACAAATAACTAAGATTTTAAATAAAATATTACCAAAAACTGTATCCGATATTCATTTTCCAAAAGGCTCAAGATTACCACATCTTTATGGGCTTCCAAAGACTCACAAACCTGTTTTACAAATGAGACCGGTATTATCTGCTATTGATAGTTATAATTTCAAGCTAGGAAAATGGCTAGATGATAAATTGAAACCGTTATCAATGAATGATTTTATGATTAATGATGTGTTTGCCTTTAAAGAAATGGTTAGCCGAAAACGTATGGAAAAAGATGATATCCTTGTTTCATTCGATGTTTCTGCACTGCTTACTAATGTTCCACTTGATGAAACAAATGATTTGTTAGTTGGAAAAGCTTTTCTAGATAATTGGTTTAACTAAACATATAATATGAAATTAGAAAAGAGTGAATTGAAGGAGTTACTTGAAGTTGCTACCAAATATCAATTGTTTCCGTTTAATGATGACCTATATGAGCAGATCGACGGAGTGGCAATGGGTTCTCCATTAGGACCTTTGTTAGCAAATGTTTTTATTTTCCATATTGAACATTATATGGCTATAAATACGCTTATACCAGACTTTGATTACCTTTATGTTGGTTGATGATACCATCGCTATTGTAAAAGGAAACAGCGTTGCCAAACAATTGCTTACAAACCTGAATATAATACATCCATCCATAGATTTCACAATGAAAGTTGAACTTGATAATAAATTATCGTTCGTTGGTATTTGCCTTATAAATTCATCAGGAACAATTTTAACCACAATTCACCAAAAATCTACTAATCAGGTCTTTTTATACATTTTAAAATCCATGTAGATATGAGATACAAAACGGGTTTTTTAAAAACTATGGCTAATCATACCAAAAAACTATTCAAAAGTCTATTTTTATCAATATCAAATATCCAAGTTCACTTTTAAATTCTATTTTATGTAGTTTTAATTTTAATACTGTTAATATTGATAATGTTGTAAATAATTCTGAATCTGATATATATATATATGATATTATCTTTTGAAGAGCAAAATTAAGTAAGATAATTAAGTTAGATTTATATCGTTTAAAGTGTATATCCCGGATATTGGGAGATTGTTTCTTTAGATAGAGAAACATTTTCTATCAGTACATGGTTCTTGTATTTTTACTTTGCGCAAGCATTTCCTCCTCGAATATGCAATCAAAGTTACGTTTTTGTGTCTCACTGTTTTTCCTCTAACAGGAACCCACTTATTTTCCACAAGAGAGTTTATACCGGAAAAAACACTAAACATTTTACTTATTTGTCTCTAAATAAAAAACCGTTAAACCAAATGACAATCTGCCTTCGGAATGAAATTTTCAACGTTCAGCTGAAGATTTAGAGCTATATTTGATCAAAGAACCATTTACACTGCAGCAAAACAGGCACGGTACTCGTCAATTAACACCCGAGGTGTTAACAAGAATGCGGCCCGTGCTGGTTTTTTTCAGGGTTTACACAGCTTATTAAAAACTGTTTTCAAGATCGCCCGTGCCTATTTTTAAGCGGGCCGAGATTGAAAACTTAAAAACTGAATTATAGGTTTCTCATTATTTAATGATTTTATCGGTGAAATTCGATAAATTGAGATTCAATCAAGGTAAATAACTTGTCAGGATTCCGTTGAACTGAAAATCACTATGTTTTTTATCAATTATAATATTTATATTTTTGTAACATTCTTATCTCAATTAAGCAAAATTCATATACATTTGAGTTAGTCTTTCACCTCCTGGACATGCTACCACGCTAGAGCAGTATTTCTGTAACAAAATGCACATCTAAATTTACGCTCCGCACTCGTGGTTACAATTTGCATAATTAAATCTTATACTACAGAAACTTCATTAATTTTCTACAGAAATACGAAACAAAATATGCTTAATATGCTTATCTAACTTATTAATCTTTAGTCTGTTACTGATTTTATTAGAAAACCTCAGAATTCCACTGTAAAGAGACGCAACTTCTGCGATGACGTCATAATTACTGCAAAAAGGCACGGTGCCCACTTTCTGAGCGGGCCGAGACTACCTCGAGAAATGATCTAGGCCCGATCAAAATAGTAGGCACGGTGCCGCTTTTTAATGTCTGAAAAAGCCGTTTAGACAGTGTTTTAGCTTGGCCCGTGCCCAAAACCACTTGACACCTTCACACCCTTGATGTGTTAATTGACGAGTACCGTGCCTATTTTGCTGCAGTGTAAATGATGTCTGTGAAGTTAGACGCATATTCGTCTGGACGAATATTCAAATAGACCTATATTGGAGCGCGTTAAATAACGCTTCGCACAAATGATGTGAGCACAACAGACTTATTAATGGAAGATTTACGAAGTTAAGGAACCATATAAACTACAAAAAGTATATAATACGATAAAGGCAATATGAATTATTTTGAAGAAATTAATTATCAAAACATACAGAATCGCACCAAAAAATTGAATTACTCATTTGAACGCAGATAAACGCATGACTGATCGAATTAATCACGGATGTTTAGACAAAGACATGGATTAACATTGTTTAGTATTGGAAATCAAACAGACGAATATTCAAATTATCACGGGTTTGATCTAAACTTTGGACGAATATTCAAATTATCACGGGTGAGATCTAAACTTTGGACGAATATTCAAATTAACAGTGTTTCGTATGGAATAGAAAAACAGACGCATATTCAAATTATCGCGGGTTTGGTCTAAACTTTGGACGAATATTCAAATTAACAGTGTTTCGTATGGAATATAAAAATAGACGCATATTCAATTTATCACGGGTTTGATCTAAACTCTGGACAAATATTCAAATATACAGTGTTTCGTATGGAATATAAAAACAGACGCATATTCAAATTATCACGGGTTTGATCTAAACTTCGGACGAATATTCAAATTAACAGTGTTTCGTATGGAATAGAAAAACATACGCATATTCAAATTATCACGGGTTTGATCTAAACTTTGGACGAATATTCAAATGAACAGTGTTTCGTATGGAATATAAAAACAGACGCATATTCAAATTATCACGGGTTTGATCTAAACTTTGGATGAATATTCAAATAAACAGTGTTTTGCATGGAATAGAAAAACAGACGCATATTCAACTTATCACGGGTTTGATCTAAACTTTGGACAAATATTCAGATTATCACGTAGGTGATCTAAACTTTGGACGAATATTCAAATTAACAGTGTTTCGTATGGAATATAAATACAGACGCACATGAAGACTGATCTTGTGACAATGTGCTCTGGGTATTAGAACAAGATGGCGGATTTACTATGAAGGCGTGTTATCTCTTGTTGATTTATTCTTGACATAAATCTAACAGGTTATCGGCCCAGCTCACTGTTGAAGCTCTGCATTATAATTGAAAGTTATTATATTGAAATGCTGAGTTGTTAATTATTGGTTACTTATTAATATTGTTCAAGTTAAATTGGTGTAAGGAATCTCTTCACTTCCAGGAGAAAATGAAAAGAATTGTTAACATCATGGATGAGAAGTGGTCAATTGATAAGTTGAATTCAACGAATTGGATGACATAAAAGTTTCAAATGAAGCACTGTTTGCTCTCTAAGGGTATTTGGGGATTTGTAGATGGCACAGAAACAGTAGCAGAACCTGGTTCAGCAGAAGATCAGCTAAAATTCAAACAAAAATGTCAAAAGGCCTCTGCTCTCATTGTTATGTCAATAACAACCAATCAATTGTATTTGATAACATCTTTTGAAGAACCAAAACCTGCATGGGATGTTCTTTGCAATCATTTTGAGAGAGAAAGCCACGCAAACAAGTTGTTTTTAAAGAAAAAATATTTCAGAGCGGAAATGGAAGATTCTTCTTCTATGGAAGATCAATTGAAGATGATGCAAGGAATAGTGGACAAACTTAGAGCCATTGGGTCACCTATTTCTGAGGAAGATCAATTCAAGTGGTCACATTATTGTGAAGTCTTCCACAAAATCATTCTACTATTGTGACTGCTCTAGATGCACGTGTTGATGACATTAGTTTGGATTTTGTACAGCAAGCATTATTACACGAAGAAACCAAGCACAACGAATTGATGATATCAAATCATAGTATTGCTAAGAATGACTCAGTTTTATTAAATAGAAGGGGAAATGGACTGAGTAACGTAAAATGTTATGGTTGTGACCAATATGGTCATTACAGGCAAAGCCGTCCTCGCAAAAGTAGAAGGAAATCCAATTATAAGAAGCATCATGTAAACCTCTGCAATAATTAAAGTGAGTCTGATTCTGACTCTGACCATGGTAGACGATCTACTCTAAGTGCATTTGTTGCAGGCCATCAATTAAATGTTGAAAAAGAAAGCAATTGGATAGTTGATTCAGGAGCAACAAGTCATATGACATTTCAGAAGAAGCTGTGATGAATTTCAGAGAGTTGGATGTAATGCAGTTTGTTACATTGGGTGACGGTGGGAGTGTGGAAGTCTTGGGCATTGGAGATACTGGTTGTGAGATCATGATCTCAAAAGGCAAATTCAAGTCAGCTGTGTTTCATGATGTATTACTGGTACCTCAATTAATAAGTAATCTGTTCTCTGTGAAAGCTGCTACTGAACGTGGTAGCTTTTTACAATTTGGTCACAGTAAATGCTGGATTAAAGATTAGGATGGAATTTTATGTGGTGTTGGTACCAGAAATGGAAAGTTGTACCAATTGATATGTAGGAGTACCTCAAATAATGCAGCAGCTACTGCCACTACAAAGGTTGATGCGAATTTATGGCATCAACGTCTTGGACACCTGAATGAGCAACAGCTAAAACTCATGGTCAGAGAAGGTTTGGTAGAGGGTATGGATCTAAAGGAAGATTCTAGAACATCATTCTGTGAAAGTTGCGTTGAAGGAAATATGCAACGGAAGCCATATAAAGCAAAGCATGAAATAAAGTCAACTAAAAAACTTCAGCTTGTCCACACCGACGTATGTGGACCCATGGAAACACAATCAATTGATGGACACAAATATTTCGTAACATTTATTGATGACTTCAGTCGCTGTTCTGCTGTCTACTTTATTCGACATCGATCAGAGGTATTACAAAAATTTAAAGAATTAAAGACTCTAGTGACAAAAGAATCTGGTGAAGAAATTGACAAGATGAGATTTGACAATAGTGGGGAATATGTTTCACAAGATTTTAAAGATTTTCCCAAATCAGAAGGGATCGTTGCCGAGCCAACTGTACCTTACACCTCAGCAAAATGGTGTTGTAGAAAGAATGAACAGAAGGCTGGTGGAATCTGCGAGAACTATGATTGCACATGCGGATCTGCCAAATATGTTCTGGGCAGAGGCCATTGCAACAGCTGCATATTTAAGAAATCGCACATGCTCATCATCATTCGAACGTAACATCACACCGTTTGAGAAATGGCGTGGTTACAAGCCCAATATTTGTCATTTAAAAGTGTTTGGTTGTACTGCCTATGCACACATTACATATGCTCTCCGAAAGAAGCTTGACAAAAAGGCTAAGAAAATGCGATTTGTTGGATATTGTAACAGCAGCAAAATATATTGTTTATTTGATGAATCCAAACGAAACGTTGTGCTGAAGAAAGATGTAGTTTTCAATGAAAAGGAATTCACTGTCATCAGAAAGAAGCAAGAAGTGAATGAAAATACCGAAATCACATCTGGTAGTTCTGAAGATATTCAAGAAGCAAATGATGTTAGCAACTCATCTCCAAGCATTGATGATGATGGTGGCACCAAAGTTAGTAGACCGATGAGAGAATCAAGACAACCAGTTCGTTTTGGCTATGAAGAATATGCTGATCTAACGGAGCTCACACACCAAGCATCTCATGTGGCTTTGAATGTATCAGATGTTATAGAGCCTCAGAGTATTAGAGAAGCAATGAAGCAAAGTGAAGAAGCAATAGAATGAAATACTGCATGTGAATCAGAATAAAAATCCCTCGTAGACATGGAAACATGGGATCTTGTCAAGCTACCACTTGGGAAGAAACCTATTGGCTGTAAATGGATGTTTAAAGTAAAACACAAAAGTAATGGAGACGTTGAACGTTTCAAGGCCAGATTAGTCGCAAAGGGTTATGCACAACGTCATGGAACAGATTTTGGAGAGACATATGCACCTGTTCTTCGTCTAGACACAATGAGAACATTGCTGGCTTTTGCAACAAAGAAGGGATTGCTCGTTCATCAGATGGATGTCGTCACAGCATTCTTGAATGGCAAACTAGAAGATGAAATGTACATGTGTCAGCCTGAGGGGTTCACTGCTGATGGGAAGAAGGATCTAGTTTGTAAGTTAAACAAATAAATTTATGGTCTTAAGCAATCCCCTAGATGCTGGAACAAGACATTTCATGACTTTATGGAGCAGCATGGATATATCAAATCTACTGCAGACCCATGTCTCTACTACAAATCAGATAGTAATCTATCAATCGTTGCTGTTTATGTTGACGATCTGATTATTATTACGGACAATGCAGAAGAGATGACAGAAGCAAAGAATGCACTAGCTGCAAGGTTCAAAATGAAAGATATTGGTGAAATACATTACTGCCTTGGCTTGACGATCGAAAGGGATGAGAAATGGGAAACTTTAAAACTTCATCAAAAACAGCACATCTTGAAACTGATCAATACATCTGGTTTAACTAATGCGTACATTGCGGCAACTCCGGCTGATATCAATGTGAAACTTGTAAAAGATGATAGTGTCAGCAAGGAAGTAGATGCAACAATTTATCAATCGCTGGTTGGGAGTTTGCTGTATATATCAATTGCTTCGCGTCCAGATATCGCACAGGCAGTGGGAGTAGCTTCTAGATTCTCATCAAGACCCACTGAATCTCATTTAACCGCAGTAAAGCGTATTTTGAGCTATCTCAAAGGAACGGTAGACTTGGCACTGACATTCAATTCCTTAAAAGATGAAAACCTAGTTGGTTATTCTGATGCTGATTGGGCAGGTGATCTTGATAACAGAAATTCGACTACTGGCACTCTCTTTTTGATGTCAGGTGCAGTTATCTCTCGGAGAAGCAGAAGACAACCATGTGTCAGTCTATCAACTAATGAAGCGGAGTATGTTTCTCTAAGTTAGCTTCTCAAGATGCAACTTGGTTCAGATATCTAATAAAAGATTTGATGACAACAGATGAAGAGCCAACAACGATAATGGAAGATAATCAAGGAGCAATGGCACTGGCGTCCAATCCTGTTTGGAACGGTAGAACAAAACACATTGACATTCGATTAAATTATGTCCGAGAAGCAATTGAAAGAGGTCTTATCAAACTGCAATACGCCCAACACACAGGAAAATCCATTTGCTAGGGTAGGCTTTTATTCTTGTTTTAAGCAACACATTTTCTTAAAACAAGAAAATAAGTGGTGTGAATATTTCATAAAGAATATATTTTCTTGAATCAAGAAAATTTTTCTACGCTAGACTAAAATTGCTTGAATTATTGAAATTTGCTAGCCTAGTTTAAATTTGCTTGCTGTGATGTATTTGATTTATAAAAATATAGAGTATCAATTTTGTTAAAATTAGCCCTATAAATTCATACTGTTTTGTGCTCTTGGCTCATAAATTCAATGTTCTACACTGTTTAACAGTTAGATAATGGGTCTTGAAGTAGAAGTTATAATATACAGCAAACTTTTATAATTGATTGAAGTTTCTATTATCTTACGTCTTAGATAACAGATTTAGCCCAAATTAATCTAGCAATCCAGAATAGTTCACAAAATATCATCACGAAGATTCACAATGCTTTTTGCTCATAAAATCAAAACTTTTCAAAATTATTTAACAAAACTACTCATTGTAGTTAGCCTATGTGAAATAGATAATATAACTTATGTTAAAAAATTTAATGATCAGCTGAAGTTCTAATTATGCTGAGGGTACTGATTTTGTTAATATCAACACGATAATTCACAACGTTATTTGCTAATAAATTCAAAAATTCTCAATATTGTTTGACAAAATTACTCATGGTAGTTAGTTTAGCTTAAGTGAAATAGAAAAAATGATTTATTTTGAAAAAATTCAATAATTAGGTGAAGTTCCAATTATGCCAAGGGTACTGATTTTGTTAATATCAACGCGATAATTCACAATGTTATTTGCTAATAAATTCAAAAATCCTCAATATTGTTTGACAAAATTACTCATGGTAGTTAGTTTAGCTTAAGTGAAATAGAAATTATGATTTATTTTGAAAAAATTAAGTAATTAGTTGAAATTCCAATTATGCTAAGGGTACTGATTTTGTTAATATCAACATGATAATTCACAATGCTATTTGCTAATAAATATAAAAATTCTCAACATTATTCAGCGAAATTGCTTATGGTAGTTAGTTTAGCCTAGATGAAATAGATAATATGATTGAATTTGAAAAAATTTAATGATTAGCTGAAATTCCAATTATGTTAAGGGTATCGATTCAGTTAATATCAACACAACAATTCAAACTGCTATTTGCTAATAAATTCAAAGCTTCTCAATATTATTTGACAAAATTACTCATGGCAGTTAGTTTAGCTTATGTGAAATAGAAAATGTGATTTATTTTGAAAATATTCAATAATTAGCTGAAATTCCAATTATGCTAAGGGTACTGATTTTGTAAATATCAACACGATAATTCACAATGCTATTTGCTAATAAATTCAAAAATTCTCAATATTGTTTCACAAAACTACTCATGGTATATAGTTTAGCTTATGTGAAATAGAAAATATGATTTATTTAAAAAAATTCAATAATTAGTTGAAATTCCAATTATGCTAAGGGTACTGATTTTGTTAATATCAACATGATAATTCATAATGCTATCTGCTAATAAATTCAAACTTCTCAAGATTATTTGTCAAAACTACTCATGGTAGTTAGTTTAGCTTATGTGAAATAGATAATATGATTTATTTTGAAAAATTCAATAATTAGCTGGAATTCCAATTATGGTAAGGGTACTGATTATGTTAATATCATCACGATAATTCACAATGCTAATTGCTAATAAATTCAAAGATTCTCAACATTATTCAGCGAAACTGCTTATGGTAGTTAGTTTAGCCTAGGTGAAATAGATAATATGATTGATGTTGAAAAAATTTAATGATTAGCTGAAATTCCAATTATGTTAAGGGTATCAATTCAGTTAATATCAACACGATAATTCAAACTGCTATTTGCTAATAAATTCAAAGCTTCTCAATATTATTTGACAAAATTACTCATGGTAGTTAGTTTAGCTTATGTGAAATAGAAAATATGATTTATTTTGAAAATATTCACTAATTAGCTGAAATTCCAATTATGCTAAGGGTACTGATTTTGTAAATATCAACATGATACTTCACAATGCTATTTGCTAATAAATTCAAAAATCCTCAATATTGTTTGACAAAATTACTCATGGCAGTTAGTTTAGCTTATGTGAAATAGAAAATATGATTTATTTAAAAAAATTCAATAATTAGCTGAAATTCCAATTATGCTAAGGGTACTGATTTTGTTAATATCAACATGATAATTCATAATGCTATTTGCTAATAAATTCAAAATTCTCTAGATTATTTGTCAAAGCTACTCATGGTAGTTAGTTTAGCTTATGTGAAATAGATAATATGATTTATTTTGAAAGAATTCAATAATTAGCTGGAATTCCAATTATGGTAAGGGTACTGATTTTGTTAATATCATCACGATAATTCACAATGCTAATTGCTAATACATTCAAAGCTTCTCAACATTATTCAGCGAAACTGCTTATGGTAGTTAGTTTAGCCTATGTGAAATAAATTATATGGTTGATGTTGAAAAAATTTAATGATTAGCTGAAATTCCAATTATGTTAAGGGTATCAAATCAATTCAGTTAATATCAACACGATAATTCAAACTGTTATTTGCTAATAAATTCAAAGCTTCTCAATATTATTTGACAAAATTACTCATGGTAGTTAGTTTAGCTTATGTGAAATAGAAAATATGATTTATTTTGAAAATATTCACTAATTAGCTGAAATTCCAATTATGCTAAGGGTACTGATTTTGTAAATATCAACATGATACTTCACAATGCTATTTGCTAATAAATTCAAAAATCCTCAATATTGTTTGACAAAATTACTCATGGCAGTTAGTTTAGCTTATGTGAAATAGAAAATATGATTTATTTAAAAAAATTCAATAATTAGCTGAAATTCCAATTATGCTAAGGGTACTGATTTTGTTAATATCAACATGATAATTCATAATGCTATTTGCTAATAAATTCAAAGCTTCTCAATATTATTTGACAAAATTACTCATGGCAGTTAGTTTAGCTTATGTGAAATAGAAAATGTGATTTATTTTGAAAATATTCAATAATTAGCTGAAATTCCAATTATGCTAAGGGTACTGATTTTGTAAATATCAACACGATAATTCACAATGCTATTTGCTAATAAATTCAAAAATTCTCAATATTGTTTCACAAAACTACTCATGGTATATAGTTTAGCTTATGTGAAATAGAAAATATGATTTATTTAAAAAAATTCAATAATTAGTTGAAATTCCAATTATGCTAAGGGTACTGATTTTGTTAATATCAACATGATAATTCATAATGCTATCTGCTAATAAATTCAAACTTCTCAAGATTATTTGTCAAAACTACTCATGGTAGTTAGTTTAGCTTATGTGAAATAGATAATATGATTTATTTTGAAAAATTCAATAATTAGCTGGAATTCCAATTATGGTAAGGGTACTGATTATGTTAATATCATCACGATAATTCACAATGCTAATTGCTAATAAATTCAAAGATTCTCAACATTATTCAGCGAAACTGCTTATGGTAGTTAGTTTAGCCTAGGTGAAATAGATAATATGATTGATGTTGAAAAAATTTAATGATTAGCTGAAATTCCAATTATGTTAAGGGTATCAATTCAGTTAATATCAACACGATAATTCAAACTGCTATTTGCTAATAAATTCAAAGCTTCTCAATATTATTTGACAAAATTACTCATGGTAGTTAGTTTAGCTTATGTGAAATAGAAAATATGATTTATTTTGAAAATATTCACTAATTAGCTGAAATTCCAATTATGCTAAGGGTACTGATTTTGTAAATATCAACATGATACTTCACAATGCTATTTGCTAATAAATTCAAAAATCCTCAATATTGTTTGACAAAATTACTCATGGCAGTTAGTTTAGCTTATGTGAAATAGAAAATATGATTTATTTAAAAAAATTCAATAATTAGCTGAAATTCCAATTATGCTAAGGGTACTGATTTTGTTAATATCAACATGATAATTCATAATGCTATTTGCTAATAAATTCAAACTTCTCTAGATTATTTGTCAAAGCTACTCATGGTAGTTAGTTTAGCTTATGTGAAATAGATAATATGATTTATTTTGAAAGAATTCAATAATTAGCTGGAATTCCAATTATGGTAAGGGTACTGATTTTGTTAATATCATCACGATAATTCACAATGCTAATTGCTAATACATTCAAAGCTTCTCAACATTATTCAGCGAAACTGCTTATGGTAGTTAGTTTAGCCTATGTGAAATAAATTATATGGTTGATGTTGAAAAAATTTAATGATTAGCTGAAATTCCAATTATGTTAAGGGTATCAAATCAATTCAGTTAATATCAACACGATAATTCAAACTGTTATTTGCTAATAAATTCAAAGCTTCTCAATATTATTTGACAAAATTACTCATGGTAGTTAGTTTAGCTTATGTGAAATAGAAAATATGATTTATTTTGAAAATATTCACTAATTAGCTGAAATTCCAATTATGCTAAGGGTACTGATTTTGTAAATATCAACATGATACTTCACAATGCTATTTGCTAATAAATTCAAAAATCCTCAATATTGTTTGACAAAATTACTCATGGCAGTTAGTTTAGCTTATGTGAAATAGAAAATATGATTTATTTAAAAAAATTCAATAATTAGCTGAAATTCCAATTATGCTAAGGGTACTGATTTTGTTAATATCAACATGATAATTCATAATGCTATTTGCTAATAAATTCAAACTTCTCTAGATTATTTGTCAAAGCTACTCATGGTAGTTAGTTTAGCTTATGTGAAATAGATAATATGATTTATTTTGAAAGAATTCAATAATTAGCTGGAATTCCAATTATGGTAAGGGTACTGATTTTGTTAATATCATCACGATAATTCACAATGCTAATTGCTAATACATTCAAAGCTTCTCAACATTATTCAGCGAAACTGCTTATGGTAGTTAGTTTAGCCTATGTGAAATAAATTATATGGTTGATGTTGAAAAAATTTAATGATTAGCTGAAATTCCAATTATGTTAAGGGTATCAAATCAATTCAGTTAATATCAACACGATAATTCAAACTGTTATTTGCTAATAAATTCAAAGCTTCTCAATATTATTTGACAAAATTACTCATGGTAGTTAGTTTAGCTTATGTGAAATAGAAAATATGATTTATTTTGAAAAAATTAAACAATTAGCTGAAATTCCAATTATGCTAAGGGTACTGATTTTGTTAATATCAAAAAGATAATTCACAATGCTATTTGCTAATAAATTCAAAATTTCTCAACATTATTCAGCGAAATTGCTTATGGTAGTTAGTTTAGCCTAGGTGAAATAGATTATATGGTTGATGTTGAAAAAATTTAATGATTACTTGAAATTCCAATTATGTTAAGGGTATCGATTTAGTTAATATCAACACGATAATTCACACTGCTAATTGCTAATAAATTCAAAGCTTCTCCATATTATTTGTCAAAATTACTCATGGTAGTTATTTTAGCTTATATGAAATAGAAAATATGATTTATTTTGAAAAAATTCAATAATTAGCTGAAATTCCAATTATGCTAAGGGTACTGATTTTGTTAATATCAACATGATAATTCACAATGGTATTTGCTCATAAATTCAAAACTACTCAACAATATTTAGCAAAATTACTCATGGTAGTTAGTTAGTTTAGCCTATATGAAATAGATAATATGATTTATGTTGATAAAATTTAATGATTAGCTGAAATTCCAATTTTGTGCTATGTGTATAGATTTTATATTAAACAATGCCTGTTTCTTATAAACAAATCAATACGTCACAAAATAATTTATTCGAACCCATTCGGGATATTTTCTACAATGTCTCTGACATGGAAAATATTGGGAAGCTTTCTATAGGCACTTTATAATATTCGTAAAGTCTAAAAATCGCTATGACGCTATTGAGCCTACACGCAGACGTAAAGGGAACACTGAATAGTATTTTTGGTCTGCATGCAGGCTGCTCGATAGTCGGCAGCTCCTGAAGTTTCTTTACAGCCAATCCCGAGCGTTCTTGCATCCAGACCCCAATTTGAAAAAGTGTGAAAACGAAAAGCTCAGTCAGTTTACGAATTTTACTGTTTTACCATGGTTTTACAAACTGAATTCAACTACAAGTATTTGTTTCCCCGATACATAAGGAACGTTTAGCCTACGATGAAAGTAATAAAATGATGTACTGCGATATCACAACAACTTATCACTGGAACGAATTCTTTAACTTTACCGTTCAAAACGAAATATGGTTTGTTTTTCTACTTGCTCTGAACATGCGAGATTCGGTGAAATGTTTTGGCGGTCATGGTCAATACGTATTTTACGACATCGTACTCTCTCTCATCCATTTTTCTGAGAATTGGACATGTTATAGGTAAGTTTATTTGCTGTTTTCTTTCAATTGCTTCTTTATATCAACAAGACTTATGTTGCTGCTATGGCACTGCTGCAATACTATACTAGGCTATTGAACTTGGAAGATATCATTGCTAGCTAATCCACCATCTTAATTCGAAAGCATAGGATAACAGGCCTTCTAGATAAATAAACATATCGTTATTAAAGATATGCTGCGGTATTGGCAAGTAGGTTATGTCTATTTTGTAAGCTACCCCAGCTTCGAATTTCTTTTCAAAAAATCATAAGATTCCTGATATTTTTGTCGACCAATCAGTTCAGATCAGCAGACTAACTCAGCCTGACTGTTCGAATTGGGCTAATCTAATATGCTTGTTATATTTCTATACTTTCCAAGCATTTAAAGTTTTCTTATGTTTATATCTGACAGTAAAAAAGTATTAATTACGTGCTGCAAAGGTTATCTTTGGCTCAAGTTTGTTTCTAGCCTAGGGCAATTCCATCGTGACCCACTTACAAGGTTGAGAGTGTTTTCTTTCAGGGCTTTAAAATTATTTTAACATTTGGCTTCATTTTTGTTACCAGTTGTTTAAAATGATAAGGGGGACATTATTATTCAAAATAATTTAACAGATATGAAAAATCAAGTAGATTAGAATGAGTTTACAAGCCGTAACCCACTTACTGCAATCTGCCATGTTCCCCAATCAGACTGAGAAACATAAAATATCCTGGTCATTGTTTTATTTAGATATGATATCTTGAAAACACAATCGAATTTATTAAATGCCTTTATTCAACTTAGAAAAAGCAAGGAAGTTACGATGTGACCCACTTACGCGCAGTTTGTGATCCACTTAGAGCTACAAAGCAGATTATTATATGAGCTTCGACATTTTCTGTATTGAATTGAGGCTATACTGAATCTTTCTGTAATAGCTATTCCTAATTGGTGTTGCTGATATTTTTCAAAACATATCTGATTTATTGTAATCATTAGTTGTAATACATTCTATCCGAAGAGTTCTCAGCCTCTAAACCTATATAGTCCTTGTCAAAACATCACATATTCTCCTACGATTTGCATCTTGATATTCTACTGTCTGCATAGGTTTATTATCTTAACTTGTTTGTTGTGTTTTTCTATACAAACTATAGGAATTTGCTGGATGGGAATTTGAAAAACATTCATGGCTATTGTTTTGTCACCATTTGCCTGACTATTCAACCCAATTAAAAATAGGTAGGCATGGTATATATTTAACTGTACTACGTTTGTAATTCAGGATTCCTAAACTTCCAAGTAGTTATTTCGGAAATTGAAAATTGCGTTTCTCATTTTTTTCGTAAAAAGAGATTTACGCGTTCAACCCTCTTTCACTCCATTTCAGGATTCCAAAGTTACTGAAATCGCAAAAGATTAAGTACCCATTAGACTGGTCCAAAAAACATGAAAGTTTGAAATGTTATCAGGCCCATCAATTTTCTTGTTCAGAATGCGTGCACACATTTTATTGTAATTTGACATTGGGAAATGGGGTCCCAAGGCCCCTCTAGATAAATACGTAAAGTTGATGGGGAAAACGCTGATATTTTTCAAACGCTAATACGTCATCTTTGTGAAAACATATTCTAAAATTTGCTCACATGGCCGTGGAGGTAATGATCTGAATAATCTGAATTTATTAATTTAAATGTTTGAATCTTTATCATTGCCTTAAAACTATGGGGTTGAATACGATGCATAAAAAACGTGGCTTCTGCTGTAAAAAAGGATTAATCTATAAGTGTCTGCTGTCAATCTGTCAATCTAAAAATATTTCCGTGAAAGGTGTCACCGCCGTTGATATCGTAGTTTGAAGAAAGTTTGTAACTCGAGAAGGTCATTCTGTTGAACGGTGACTGTTTTATAGATTCAGATCATATTGATGTTGTTATTGAGATATTCATTATTGTTACGGTCGCTATTATTTAGATAAACAAAATATGGAATAAAGTTTAAATAAAGTTTCGAATAAAACGTTGGAAATCAAACAAAGATATCGCATATATTCGTATGTCGATTCCTATATATATTCATATTCATATTCATTAATTTATATTCGAATTTATAAAACATCTAATAAATTTTGGGCCACGGAGAACGGTGAAGCACGAGCGATCAACTGTTCCAAACGTACAACGATGATAAAGTTCAGTAATCCACGTAGAATTTTACGAATACATTTTCGGAAGTCACATGTGAGCAGTTACATGTTCAAGCTTGAATTTATGAAGACATCGAATTATTTCTTTGTCACGTAGCAAGGGATATAGCTCTTTAAAAGTTTTCAAACATTTTGAGATTCAAGTAATTTCCTCCGTAGATCAAGTTGAACAATGTCAAAGGCTTTGTTTCCGAAGTTTTATTTCCCAAATGGTAGCT
The DNA here is from genome assembly GCA_916610825.1 of Haliclystus octoradiatus. Lineage (NCBI taxonomy): Eukaryota > Metazoa > Cnidaria > Staurozoa > Stauromedusae > Haliclystidae > Haliclystus > Haliclystus octoradiatus. The sequence continues at coordinate 15,392,068 of OU744446.1, forward strand.
AGTTCTGTAATAAATTTTAACTGAGTTAAACAAAATGAACAGCTTTCTGAGTAATATTTCTGCTATCTGAGTAAAGCGGCGGTAGCAAGAATGAACATTTTAATAACAAGTTAACGACATATTGTGTCTATAAAACAGCCACCATTCAACATAATGACCTTCTCGAGTTACAAACTTTCTTCAAACTACGATATCAAAATATGCGTTTGCAAAATATCAACGTTTTCCCCATTAGCTTTACGTATTAATTTAGAGGGGCCTTGGGACCCCATTTCTCAATGTCAAATTACAATAAAATTTATGCACAACTTATTTTCAAAGCATTCTGAACAAGAAAATCGATGGGCCCGATAACATTTCAAACTTTCATGTTTTTTTGACCAGTCTAGTACCCATAGCCTATAGAATTCTAATCAGATTCTCTTTTTTTACAAATTTTCGCTTAAATCAGATATCCTGAATTCTACGTTGAGATAGATGTTAATCCTATTAATGTTTTATTGTTAAATGTCTCATAATAGACCTACAGATAAAAAGACAGGGAATGATGTTCTACGTTGCCTGGATTTTACGAAATAGGAGTATAATTGATTTTCATAACTTAGTAATAATCTGTCTTTTCGATTCACAACAATTCTCTTTTTTATTATCAGAAAACTCTACATGTTTGGAAATTACAACCCAGAGTCAATGCAATACATATGTTTTGCAATGATTTAGTGAAATGAATGAAAAATTTATGGCTTTCCTTCTTCATTTGTAACAATTGACCTAACCTTTTCAGTTACATCTCTGTATTTACGGATTTTTGCCGTGTTTGTTATGAATGAAAATGAGATATTTCCTCTTTATGAAAAGAAAATTTAATCTTCAAGATTACTTTCACAATTTGTTAATCCATAATCCACAGTTAATATCAGTGAATTGTCAATGTAACACTTGAGGCTTTTTATACAGAAATAATATTACGTCTGGAAGTAATATTACCTCCATGTCAAAAAAATAATATGAAATCATACAAACTGTTAAAAAACATCCATTCCTACTGTGTCAACTGTGTACATTTGAGGTTATCAAAATTAAGCTTGTTACGACTGCCGGTGTTTTTCTTCCTGGTCACTGTAACCATGAACTACTAAATACTAATTTGAAGCAAATTCATCTGTTAATCCCACAGAGTACAGTGGAACCCGCTGTGCTAGTCAAAATTGTCAACAATTGTCATTGCAGTTATCCAAATTTGCACATACCTGAAATTGTTTAAAAAAGACATGACTACAAAATAGTCAATAGAAATAAAAGCCAGGTTGCATATGTGCGGGGATTTCAGTTATCGGAATTGCGCTTGCAATTCCATTGTGTTGTAGAATATTTACGGCTAATAATCATAATAATCCGACATTGAAAAGTTTTCTTATCAATCAAATTTTGTTCAAGAATATAATACACTGCTGTAATTTTATTTGAATGTTTTTTATTAAACATATCCATATATCTTTTCTGCTTATTCTTGTATACCAGTGTGTATCTGCACAGTCTAGCATGGGAATTGAAAAATGTTTTTTTGAATAATTATGATATTGACAGGGATTTATTTGATTATTTTCCAATCCTTTAAAATCAAAACTACAGCCTACTTAATTGTTGTTTTTAGTTTAAAATTTTTATCAAATGCGAAAATATTCAAATTTTCTCACATCACTGTTCCAGAACAGTCAGTAGGCCTAATGTTGGGTATCATGAGTATTGCCGTTAATATTGTGCATTGTCTGTATTATTATTGTTGAAAAATAGTGTATCGCATGATTAACATAATGCATAGAATGTTGCATTGTTTATCATAAATTTACATAGATATGTATACAAGCTTTCTTGAGATTGTTTTTGCTATGATTGTTTTTTTTGTTCCTAAGTAAACAGTTATGATGTGAGAGTGTAATTTAGGTGCAGCTGCTGTCAGCAGCTCATAGGACTTCATGGGCCAGAAGGTCTATGAACCGCTATCAATATTTTCTGATAAAACATACACAGCAACATACATAGCAGAGAATAATGGTTTTGGAATTTGACTGCATTTTTGCTACTGATTTAAGCTTGTCAATATATTGCTCTATATAAGGCATTGTATCATAATATAATATGTGATATTGACTGAGGGTTTGTGACAATTTTAATTTGATAAATTAGGATCTATCCTACTTCTTTTGAAACTTAGAATAAAATCTGCATGTTTTTATTTTACTTCTGTTCACACATCATCAGAACAATAGTAATTAATTTTCTATTTTTTTATGACCAAGCAAAGTAATATCGTCTACATTGGCACATTGTCCACAACATACTTTTTTTAAACTTTCACCGGCGTTGCCGGCAACTGACTTCACTGTGTTTTGCTAGTTGTCACTTTCATCTTAATGTAGCTTTAATCTTTTATTACTTATCTGATCAGTGTTATATGCATTTGTTTTTCAGAGTGAAAATCCTGGATCTCAAAATTGACGAGCAATACTTTAATACACTGTAGCAATCAATACACTGATATGATAAAGAAATGTTACACTCTGCTCACAAACCATCAAACATTACATGTGGTTGAATATTGATGATTTTACTTGCTGGATGTAATAACACAAAAAGCAGATGAAATTTACTTACAAGCTATACAACAACTTTTCTCTTAAACATTTGGATCTTCTGCTGTTATTTTACAATTATCTATACATGCAGTTGTATTCTGGAATTATTATTGACGTTTGGGTATTATTATGATGGACTGATCTTTTTCAATAACCAGCTGATGAATCCAAACTATTACTCTGTTACGATTGAATTGTTGCACTGGCTCTCGTCAGGGTTCCATTGTGACTTTATTATAGATCGTAACTGATTTAAATTAAATGTTTAATCTAATGTAAAATTAATATTGTGCTGTAATATGATGATTAACATTGTATAGACAATATTTTGATTAGACTATATGTGCAACATTTTGATAAGTAATCGTAAAAATATCTTAATTCAAGAAAATATGTTCTTGTTTCAAGAATCTGATGAGAATATTTGATTTGTAGTTCCAAATGCGCTAGCAAATATTATTTTAATTCAAGAAAATATATGCTTATTTTACGAAAATATATGCTTATTTCAAGAAAATGTTTGCTTATTTCAAGCATATATATATGCTTATTTCAAGAATCCAACAATTCTGACTGCACACTATCTTCAGAAATGAAAGCAAAAAGGGTCTTGTTTTAAGCAAAAATTTGCTCATTTCAAGAAATTTAAGCTGGAAAAGAGAATAATATGTCAAGCAAATTTGTGCTTAAAATAAGAAAATATAACAAGCAAATTTGTTCTAGGGTAGGAATATTTGCTTCCTATGTGGACAAGTACATTTATTCTTATTTCAAGCAAAATTTCACTTATTTGCAGAAATTTTTTTCTTGATTGAAGCACATGGATTTTCCTGTGTAGGCTATAGACTACATACGTTCCCATTTTGTAATCACTTACTGAAGGGTATTTTATCATAATTATTCTATGCTGATTATAGCAAATGTATACAGAAAATACAATTGTTTTATTTGTGTTGAAGAAATAGATTATCTACAATTAAAGTGGCTTCTACACGTAAGTCGAGAAAGAACTACTGTGTATCAAGCTTGCAAGTTAAAAATAAATTATCATGAATTTCAATGACTGGAAATCATCATGTTTTAAATTTTTTCCTATTTATGCATATTGTTAAAAACGAAACAGTGCAAATAATCTTAATAATAAGAAATATAGCAAATAAAACAAGGATATTTATAATATAACAGCTGTAAATTAATATACCATAAAATAGGTTCCCAATGAGTCCTTCGAGAATTTATTTAACTAAAATATTGATAACCATTCCTGTATTTTTAAAAGGCTGTGACACCTTGATTTATTGTTGTGCAACAGCAACATGGGTGATGTGGAAAAGCTCTATAGGTGTTTTGTATATGATATAGATCAACCGCAGTCAAAACATTTATTTTTTCATTTCCAGCTATATATTTTATCAAACGTCATCCTATGAAATCGCTATTTTATTCCTTCATCTCCTCGATTTTCTATAAGGTTGGTCCTTTCTTAGACGTTCTATCTGCCATTATTGGTATACACGTATCAAGTTCATGCTCTTCATGACAGTGGCTAACCCCAGTGTTATTTCAAATCTATATTACCGAACAGTATTATAAAGTACCTCAGTTGTGTTATACAGCGTCATCTTCTCGGTCATGTTGTTAATACATCAGTTACATTGATAATGTATCAACTACTACTTACTCTGTAATCCCGAAAGATTCGATATCGATACATGACAATAATCTACTTTACTTCAAAATCAAATGAGATAATGCAATATTCAAAGAATACAGCACCACAATGACTATGCTTATTGGTATTTGCTAAAATATTATTCTATTTTGTTTTGGCTTCCTGACAAAATAGCAAGCAAATCGTAAATTGTGTAGACCGTTTTAAACTCTTTATAGGTGATATATTTGTTCAAATATGGTCAAAAGTTAGATCCCAATTCTTCATATGATGCCCCATTTTATGATCATTTCTTCTATATGGAAATTTTTTTGAAAAGTAGGAAAGGGAGGGCTATGCCGATGCATTCAATGGCGTCATCACACTCATTGCCAAGATAAACTTTCAAATCTATTTATAAACTACCATTCAGTTACGGACAGTTGCCAATTAAAATTTATTTCCAGTAAGTTCAAGGGGATAACAAACTGATAAAATAACTATTTCTAATTCATGGAAGGAGTGGCACTTAAGTAAATATTTGAGTTTAATCCTCAAACTAATCTACAGCGATCATTATGGAATTGATGCTAAAACACTTGCTGAAGCCTACAATAGTATTGTTTTCAATTAAATGCTATCTGTTAGGATTACACCATTGTAGTCATAGTAACGTATTCTGCTTGTGATTGTAGAATTATCTGTTGATTTTTAATAAATGGCACTGTTTTATTAGATTAGGCAGTGTATTAGTAAATCTTCGGCGTGGTAACAATTAAGCCATGTATCTGAGGGCAATTTGAATGACTCAAATATATGTGACGGATAATGTACACGCGGGAGGCAAATCAGAATAATGTATAAATTGTATCTCATTTAACAACATTTCTTAATTGTACAAAATTACTATTAGTTACTTTATCATGTTTTTGATTATTATTTATTTTATCTAGAAAAAATGTAATTGAGACTTTTGAATACTTTTTAGCGATGACCTTTGCTAAAAATCTTCATATAAAATGTTTTAAGTTTTAGCAATAAACATTTTTCACGCGATCTTAATGATTCCCCTGAGGATTAATTGAAGACAAGATTGATATCAATGTTGATGTATTTTGAAAAGATCGTGACTCCCGGATGTATTGTTATACAACACCGATGAGGCCGATTTGAAAAGATTGTATAAGCCTATTCAGCTACTTATATTGCTTATTCACTCTATCAACAAAGTAAGTGATACATTATTCATTTTGATACCCGTTTTTAGATCTACTTGCTTCTCTGTGCACGTGAAAAATGTTCTAAAAACTTTTTCCCTATACAGCGATGACATAGTATAGGTTATAGACTGTGTAATTTTCAACTTTGTGATCACTTACCGAATGGTATTTTACCAATTCGGTGCTGATTTTAACAATTATATACAGAAAATACGATTTTGTTGTTTTGGCGTAAGTGTATTATCTACACTTAAAGTGACTGCTACACGCAAGTCGAAAAAGAGTTACTGCAAATCAAACCTGTAAGTGAAAAAAAAATTGTCATGAATTTCATTGACACAATATTCATTATGTTTCAGATTTTTTCCTATTCATATTGTTCATAACTACGTTCCGCAATTAATCTTCAAAAGAAAGGAAATAGAGCAAGTAGAAAAGGATATTTGTAATATAACAGCTGCCAATTAATATGCCATCAACTAAATATATCATAGCTTTTTTACATGTTCCCAATGACTCCCTCGAGAATTATTTAAGTAAAAGATTGATAACCCTGATTAGGTGTATTTTGAAAAGGTTGTAACGCCGGGATTTATTGTTATTATTTCGTGACCCCAGGATTTATAGTTATTATTTTGTTTCAAGTATATTAGAGCTGGTCAAAAAATCATCATATAGACATACTGATAACGGTAAAATTGTCCTTATTATATTAATTTATTTTCAAAGCCTGCTAAAGTATGTCCAAGTTATTATCTATCAATTGCTTTAAGATTCTGTTGATAAAGTTGCTTTTAATTATATACCAATATTCGGCGATATTAAATTGTACGTATTTGCCAATCATCATACTTCAAGAATGTAAGAAAAATAAGTAAAGATTCAAAACAATTGAGCAATTTGTTTATGTTCATTTCTAAATTCCATTACATCCTGAACGTAGTGAATTCCGAAAATCATAATTAATCTTAATCAAGTGCCAGTGGCAGGGGTCAATCCAATGTTTGAATGTCGTGATTTATGAAAATACAACGCGATCAGAAAACAACACGATATAAAGTACTGAGGAGCGCGAAAGAGGTTCAGAAACGTGTAAGTATTCTAATAAATAGTCGTCTACTTAATATGATGTTAACCACGTTGATATGCACGGTTAAAACTTTTGAGTTCTAATTGAAAATAACAAGCAAAATTTAATAGTGCGAGCCTAGAAGAGAAAGATATGTAGTCGAATAGGCCAGTCCTGTAAAATTCAAATTTAAAACGTAACATCACCACGAGCAAAGGTAAGCTATGATCCTATTTTATTTTTCTCTCTCAAATATCTAAATGTTTGATTTCAAATCATTTCGTGTAACCATGGCTACAAAACGGCCAATTTTGACAGCTGAAAGAGTGAGCGTCATATTCAGACAAACTGCGAAAAATAACAATTGCTCTCTTCTGACAAGGTCATGTGGTCCAATTAATGAAGATAAAGCTAGTATTTTCCATCCAATTTAAACATATACAGATAAATACATATTGATGCAAATGTATTTATCATTATGATTTCTTTCTTGTATTCATATTCTTCTAGTCTTGATTCGTTCCAGCTATTTTTTATTACAAGTCTCCAAAGAGAATACATTATTTCGTAAACTTAAGGATTTTTCTAATCGAAAGCACAACTTTGAAATACACAAATGCCAGCCTATACATAATTTTGAAATACAAATTTGCCGATTATCATTATCTTGCTTTTTCAACATTGTGGAAAAGAAATTAAGGTCTATTCATAAAGGGTTACCACACACTTGCCATGTTTGTATTCATACCTACTAAACGAGAAAATGTTGGGAGACACGAGTGAAGCGCTAAAAAATCACGAGCTCCGAGCGAGTGATTTTTAGCTTCCTGAGTGTCTCCCAACTTTTTCGAGTTTAGTAAGTATGAATACAAACATTTGCAAGCGTGTGGTAACCCTTTTCTAAAATAAAACAAGCGTCGGAATTTCATTCGAGGGCAGATTCTCAATTCACGAATTCACAATTTAAAATTCAATTTCAATTCATAAACCAAGCAAAGGAAATCCCACAACAAGATATATATTGTTGAATAAAGAAAGACACATCCAAGAACTTCTGTAATATAAATTGTACATAGTTCTCTAGAAATTGATGTACTAATTGTTATCTAAATTTAAGGTTTACCTTGAAACAGCGTAGCCTATAATTGTATCTCATTCTGTGCTTTTATTTTGCATGCTGCACGGCGAACAACTCATTTACCACGCTCTTCAATAAATATAAAGATCTTCAGCTAAATGTCGTTTTGTAAATCGTAGCCATTATTGAGATATTTATTGGGTTGTATCAAAAAGTTATAGTTTCTGTATTTTATCACAGATCAAACTTTTTGAAGCTAGCGGTTTTTCCCGGTTTTCGGAGCCATGTTTTACCCTAGGATTTCATGCACGCTCTTTCGACCAATCAGATCGCAGAAAACCTTCGTGATATTTTAGAAAGTCATTTGCTCTCGTGGAATGCTGTATCTTACGTACATGCAGTAGAATGCGATTTGAAATAAATAAAAATTATCAATATTATTAATGCAAGGCACGGCAAACCCAACATGCAGGAACTTTAAAAATATACGATCAATAAACGTTCAAATGAAGCAAGTCTTTTTTCAAAAAATGATATCTTCGAAGTATGCTGATAATAGTAGCCAGTTAAGATAATAATAATAATTATATATTTTCATTCCAATATAATGTGATCGACAGTAATCTCATGCGCAATTGCTTGTTCATTTGAGGGACACGAGGACTTTGCAAAACATGTGTACACTGCGTCACGGAGTGGAAGCATTGTCTTGGAAGAAAGGTATAAGAAGAACAACATCAAATATAAAGAATGTTACTGTTTTTTGTTAGGTCTAAGAGGTTTCGTTCGTTGGCACTGGATCTAGAGAAGGTAGTACTGAGTGACGTAGCTATTATCGCCTTCACATTCCATTGGAAGATATTTTTCGCAAGAGCAATGGCTGGGCAGTTAATCAGTCTTCTTCTTCTTCTGTGGACATTTTCTATAGTCACAACGGAAATCTTTGCTACAGATTTAAGTTTCAAAGGCAGGATATTTGTTTCTAAAAAAATTTCAAGCTTTCCACCCGTCTATACATCAACAGATAATAATGTTTATCTGTGTCGTGAACGATGTGCAAAATCAGTTGATTTTCAATGTGTTGCAATCAGTTTTACCAGGATTCTGGACAATAGCACAGTCTGTAGCTTATTCGATAGTACAAATGCTGTATCATCGATTGTGCCAGACATTTCATCAACCATTATTCTATTAATCCCGGTGAGTACACTTCAATCATCTATTCTATATTCAGACATTGTATACATTTCCCGGATACATTTGCAATATGTTTCTCTCTACTTTTCATTTTACAGCAAGCACAGATCCATCACAAAGCACCGTGAACCTATTTTCCGTCCATTTTTTTAATGTAATAGTTTAGCTATAATCAGTATATCCATATCATTTTGATAACACATGTCTCAAATGAAATGACCAATCAGAATACTGATACAATGTCATTTCCTTCATCGCAAGAGGTGTCAAAGATTCAAATATGCATTTCATAATCCCATGTTTCACATATGTTGGAACTATCATGCTTGTGCTACTTTTGGTTTGCCCCCTCTGGAAATTCGATTTGCTGTTTCTAACAACAATTATACGCTCTAACACTAAATACTTTTACGAGAAGAATGGCATCACGTTATTACAACGAGAGTCAGTCTATAGTATTCACTACATATTAAACTGGATGTGATATTATCCAAGCAGTTATTATGCTAATTCAACTGTTTTTGTTCACGACGAGAGTCTCTTCTGCACCGTAAGCAACTTTTCTAACAGAGTAGACCTATCCATTGCTTATGACTAACCAACACAAAAGTGAATTCAAGAATAGAGATCCACCAAAAATTATTAAGCTCTGTTGGGATTGCTCATCCTCTGTGTCGACATGTGGTTTGAGCTGATATAATTGGAGGCAAAGCTATAATCAATTGTCTGTAATTTTGATACTCAATAAGTTTCATCTATTTTGACATGATTCCATGAAATATCGTATAGAGCTAATATAATTAAAAAAAAGTTGAACAAATACAAGGAATTTCGAAAGAATGATAATTCAAAGAATAAGGAAGGCACTATTTGATCATGTTGTAAAACTGGATCTATAAAAAGCTAACGATTGTTGATATCACAATGCACCGGGTTATCAATTACATTTTTTTTTACAAGAACATGCTTCCGTAATCCTCATATATGTAAGGTTATAGTTTAACAAAATGTGTGCTGTGAATAAGATATAATCTATGGAATATTCTCTAAACCGAAGTATGACAACTCGCATCATTTACATTTTGTTCTCATTTACGAAAATATTCAATGTAGAATATTTATAATGCTTTTTGTAATAATAATATATGGCGAAAGAGTCAAAGAATACACATTATTTACTGTTACTCAAGTTTCACGCTTTTCACAGCGATCTTCAGACAGATTTTTTACTCAATGAAAAATATACATGATATCTACGTTCTATGATAAACTCTCCGTAATGCTGCTTTCTATTGTTTAATTAATACAATGCTATTGTTATTGCTATTGTTGATACAAGTGGTAGAAAAATGTGATGGTTTCCTTTATTCTCAGTAAATGATTATTTATTATGTTTTTGATTTAATAAAATTGGACAGGTCATATTTATTTTCGTGACGACATTTAGATATTAATTCAGATTTTTTGTTTATTATTGTTTCTTTTGCGCATATAATATGATATTTTTCTAAGAGGCATAAATGGCATTTTTTCGAGATGTTGTTGTATGCTTTTGCATTAGCGATGGCTGACCATTCGATATTGTATGTGATGTTTTTGTCTTACAAATGTCAAATCTGAATTAATATCTAACGTAGTGCCTATAATGGGGCCACTTTACAGTGCGCATGTCTTGAAAAATAACGCGTGCGATTGCTCTAAGTCTCTCACATGTTGGTAATACAAAATGGCGTCATCTGTTATTATTATGAACAAGAGGAGGAAATATTTGTTTTAAATTTATATGCATGCTTAGATTATTTGAAAGAGTTAGGAAAGTATCGCAATTCAAAAGAAATAAATCATTTAACATAATTATACACTCGTGTTGGGTTTATTCCGAGTGGTTACATATTATTGACTGTTTACTTTAAAAGCGTAGGTCATTGTGGCGTTGTCGAAGAAATGCTCAATTACCCAGCTTATTTTCCGTTCTCGGTTTGATATGTCAGCTTGAAAACTTTGATATACAGTTATAAAATATTCAAATGTTTTATTATTCGACATAAACATTGTCCATAGCATGTTATACAGAATTTAAGTTAAACTATTTACAAAAGCATGGACGGGTAGATTTATGTAAAATATCAAAACGGCTTATTATTAAAATATTTCATATTGAGTCTCTATACTGAAAAGTATAAATTCTGTAAATTTATTATGATCTTTAACATGGAAACGGTAATCTCAAAAACAACAACAAACAAACACCGAGTGTGAATATCATTTCTTGCATCGCGGAGATGTGTGAAATGCCGTGACGACATGGCTAAAACAATGGCGAGCACGAAGGATAATGCCAGTTCATTGTAGGAAAATGCCTCGGAGGGGAATTTTACTCACATTTAGATCTAAAAATAAATAAAAACTGGCCAATCATAGATTTCCCTACCAGGAACTAACTGGGTTGATGACTTCCTTTCACTATACTCAACGTTATCTTGATATTTTGCTCGCGATTCAACACGCGATATTTTACTTGGCCATACAAACCCTTGTTGATGAGTTTAAAAATTGACGATGTTTGACAAGCTTGGAGGGGAATTTCTTAGAAGGTAACTAAAATCTAACACCATTTCTATGTTTCGTTTCATGTCAAGATAACAGAATTGGCTGGGTTGGGATGATTGATAATGCTTATTTATTATAAATAGTCTATTTTGCTTCAAAATGTTAGTATTTTTGCGTGATTTGTGTGATTTTGACGCGCCCGCAAATACGCGATGGCTCGATTATTGGCACTACGAATGTCGTCACGAAAATAAATATTACCTGTCCAATTTTAATAAATCAAAAACATAATAAATAATCATTTACTGAGAAAAAGGAAACCATCACATTTTTCTACCACTTGTATCAACAATAGCAATAACAATAGCATTGTATTAATTAAACAATAGAAAGCATCATTACGGAGAGTTTATCATAGAACGTAGATATCATGTATATTTTTCATTGAGTAAGAAATCTGTCTGAAGAACGCTGTGAAAAGCGTGAAACTTGAGTAACAGTAAAGAATGTGTATTCTTTGACTCTTTCGCCATATATTATTATTATTTACCGCTCTGTCAAATGAAGACATAGAGCTCTATATTATCTGCTATTAGATAAACATAAATTTTATTAATGCTTTTTGTATTTATTAATCATCGTAGATTGAATGTTCACTACAAGATACAAGTGAGTACGCAAATAATATTTCATTAGGGAGGTACCATCAACACAGACCAACGAGATTCCCATTTAAAGAGGTGGTCTATCTTTCTTATGCTTTCTGTCATTTGAAAGGAATATAATTGATCATTATGCTGATGTAATGATAATTTTGAACGAATTCAAACTATTATATTATATATTAAATGACCCCCTAACTAATCATATACTGATATGTTGATATGCTTTTATAATATACTGAGGGAATGATCCATTTCGCTTCCGACGTTGACTTTTTAAAGGCGATTTAACGAATATGCAGACACTATAGAAAATGTGATGCGTAAAAGATCTGTTTAGCTTCGGCATAATTAGTTTTTAGCTCTGATTTTACAAAATTATAACGTTGAAATTTTATGCAGATTCAGATAGCGGATGTTAAATGAGAAAATGGGTGAACATGATTTTTTCAATCTGCATAAAGTTGTCCCAAAGGATTAGATATGTCTAACTTGGGTGATCGATTATTTTAATTAATCTAGATCGAATGGTGATACACTTTTTTATTTCTGAATTTTACGTTTTCAAATAAAATATCGCATTCCAAAGAGTGTTCAAAGTTTTGAAAAAAAATGACAACTGAAAATATAGCACAATCTAAGCTAAATATTTTTCATACTATTTTCAATCTTCAGCAAGCAGTGGTTGGACCAGTTGGCAGATTATTCCGACATGTAGCGCTACATGTGGAGTCGCAGTCAAAACAAAATCCCGAATGTGTGATATACCTTCAGATTCATTGAACTGTTCAGTAAACCCCTGTATCGGAGAAGCAGCTGGATATGAAGATTGCGATGTCCTAACTTGCCCTAGTAAGTATGATTGATTGATTTAATTGACTGAAGTATGCTTAATGTTTCTCCAGATATCTCAATTTAAATTCTAAAATATCATGAAGGTTTTCTGCGATCTGATTGGTCGAAAGAGCGTGCATGAAATCCTAGGGTAAAACATGGCTCCGAAAACCGGGAAAAACCGCAAGCTTCAAAAAGTTTGATCTGTGATAAAATTCAGAATTATAACTTTTTGATAACAATCCAATCAATATCTCAACAATGGCTACGATTTACAAAACGACATTTAGCTCAAGATGTTTTTATTTATTGAAAAGCGTGGTAAATGATTTATTGGTCGTGTAACATGCAAAATAAAAACACAGAATGAAAGACAATTATAGGCTACGCTAATTCAAGGTAAACCTAAATTTAAATAACAATTAGTGAATTAATTTGCTAAAGAACTATTGTACCACATATATTACAGACGTTCTTGTATATGCCTTTCTTTATTCGACAAAATCTATCTTGTTTTTGGATTCTCTTCATGCTTGGTTTATGAATTGAAATTGAATTTTAAATTGTGAATTCGTGAATTGAGAATTCGCCCTCGAATGAGATCCCGACGTTTGTTTTATTTTAGAAAAGGGTTTATGAATTGAAATTGAATTTTAAATTGTGAATTCGTGAATTGAGAATTCGCCCTCGAATGAGATCCCGACGTTTGTTTTATTTTAGAAAAGGGTTACCACACGCTTGAAAATGGAAAACTCGAAAAAGTTGGGAGACACTGGGGAAGCTAAAAATCACTCGCTCGGAGCTCGTGATTTTTTAGCGCTTCACTCGTGTCTCCCAACTTTTTCTCGTTTAGTAAATATGAATACAAACATGGCAAGTGTGCGGTAACCCTTTATTCATAAAACTTCTAATGCCCAATTGAAGCACTTGTACTAAAACTAAAAGAACTTCTACGTATTTGTGAATTCGTGGCTATTCAAAATAGAACCCTTTTGACCTCACGCTTTTATAATCATGATCATGATCCTCGAGGACCTGCAATGGAGGCATAATGATTATACATAGATAGCCAAACGAACAAGAATATCGTTTATCGATGCAATTCCACATTCCTAAATATTTTATTAAGGAAATATTTTTGAAAATTTGAGATCAGGAATATGTATTCTTGGAATGTTCTCAGAGGAAATTTCTTACTTTGTTTTATGTGAATACTGTTCTATTGAAGTAAAATGTATGTGTTTTATTCACGGGTCTTTTTAATAGCCCGTAGAGAGATTGTGTTCCATAAAAATATCACTGGCATATCCTATGGTATGAAGACTCATGATTTCTCACTTGGACATTGAAAAAGATTTTCACAAAGCTCTTCGATATCTTCTAGAATTCTATCACAAGTATAATATAGAGTATTCCAGTCTGAAATTTCATAATGCTCTTCAGGATGACACTAGATTAGGTAAAATTTTCATGAACAAAGCTCTTACGCTGCGATTATAGTATCGAGCCGAATTGAATCCAAAACAGGTACGAAACCGAATAGCATTTAATTCGGACTCGGGGTTATTCAGACTAACCGATGGTTCACATGAACAAAACCTACCAAATTTCACTTGATAGGTAGTAGTTTTCTAAATATGAAAGCAAACAACGATTATTCTTGAATTCTAATTCACTAGCATAGTAATTAAGTTGCATTCTAGTTTGACTAACAATAGTTCTAATATTGAATAAAACATGCAATATTCGGAAAGGCTGCCATACGTTTTGTAAAGCTAGTCATAGTTTCGAGTTCAATTGGGAGATACTTTTGAGGAATGAATTTTTAATACAGGACGGTGTGTAAATTAATCCGGGAAATTAATCAAGAATTTGAAGAGGAACCGTATAATAACCATGTAATAATATAAAATGAAAATATACAAAGGAAACGATTGGGGCGAGGTCGGAATCGGGGTTCATTTTCAAAATCAATAAGTGGAAGTGTAAAGTGTAAGATAAACAATAGACCTATTAACTGTTTCAGGTTCTTTCTTGTTTCTACCTTATAACATTTTGAATTTGTCCTTCATGTTGCAATTCATAACTACCTGTCCAAACAGTGTTTACATTCTGCTGCTTTTCAAAGTTTTCATAATTATATTGCTATATGCTATTTAGTTTTGATTATTATGGAAGCAAAATTATATTCGTTAATTATGGAAGCAAAATCTGAAAATAAAATCCTGCCTGCTCAAAACCAAATGATTCGTTTTTTTATATTAAATAATAAATTATAGAAATACTTTTGTGCAATGCCTTGATTAATTCTAAACTCTATAATTTTAGACTGTAGACAGATAATCTATTCGTACTTTGAATATTTTTCGAATTAGTCGAACGCCAACGTCATTTTGAAAATTCTTGCAAATTAATTTGTTTTTAAGCCCTGCGATAGATTATTCATTTCAAAACAGATTGTTTGCTCAGTGTCCTCACAAATTATATATCAAAATAGCCTTTTTAAAAGTGAAATGTTTTATATCTTGATTTTGAGAAAAGTAATGAACGGCAATTTGTTTTATTAATAAATTAAATTAAGACCTCAAGTCTCTTTAATTTCATAGCGTTTGTGCCGCGCTATATGTATTGCTGATATCAACTACACTACATGAAATATGTCTACGTTTCTTTGATTTCAAAACATATTTTGTCTGGCCTAGTTATACTGGTAATTCAATGTAATTCAGTATTTCGTATTGTTTTAATTATCATAAAACTGATTCAGCTTCAAGTTTCACTTGTTCAAACAATTTACACACAGCTTTTAAATTCAAAGCAAAATATTTTTGTTCTGGAGAATTCAATTTGAAGTCGATTTGGCTGCCCGCTAGATTATCGACCTATGAAATTTTTCAAAATCTCTGAATTTTTTAATGTAATGATATCAAATAAATTATCAGATGAAGTATATTATTTTAAAACAACGTCATAGACCCATACTTTTCATACAACAAATTTGTTACTGTACACGGTTATCTCGACACAAATGTTTGCATAATTTCCCGACAACGGATTATCCGTATTATATCGCCAGTAAGACGTACATAAGTCGCGGACAGACACAGAAATATCGAAATATCGAAATATCGAATTATAGAAATATTGTGATATATAAACAGGCAGTATTATTATCATAAGTAGATATAAACAGACAGTATTATTAATATAAGTAGATATAAACAGACAGTATTATTAATATAAGTAGATAAGTAGATAGTGATATATAAACAGACAGTATTATGTATATAAGTGATATAAGTGATATAAGTGATATAAGTGATTGTGATTGTGATATATAAACAGACAGTATTATGTATATAAGTGATAGCAGTTGTTCCATAGCTAGTGACGAGCGATGCATCATTTGTGGTATATAGACTAGCAAAATGTTTCAAACAAGGTTTCGGAAAACTTAAATTTTCTTGTAAGCCTTCTTCAATCAGACAATAACAATCCAACATTGAATTTCCAGAAATGAATATCTTTTCATCGTGTTTCGACTATAGCAAACTCACTTAGAAATAATTTCTGACTTGCACATCTTCCATAAATTCATATATAACGTTTTTACAATGTAATAAATAATACTAATAATGACATTGCATAGCGTCAATCTTCAAATTGATGATTGAAAGTGGAAAGTCCCGGCAAAAAGAACGTCCCTTTAGAAGAAATCTCCCAAAACCAAAACAGTCTAGACATATATAGATTATAATGATAAGCTCAAATAGGTTATACTTATAAACGAGCATTACAAAAGCTCCAATATAGGGCTATTTCAAATAGCTTTTACGTATAGTTCATCGTTATCTAGATGATGACTCTACTTCTCAAACTGAGGGCAGCCTCGATGATTGTCCAACTTTGGACTAACAATGGCATGAAATCTCTTAAAGGGACTATGCAGACCGGCGGTCTTCTTTATTGAAAAGTGAGTTCACTTTTCAATACCCGTTTTCATGTTAGAAGTCTTCTTCAACATGCTGTTCAATGTTTATGAAAAAAGAAGAGCTGCATGACGCCATCTTGCCTCGCGTATTTTTCCACGGCACTGACTAGTTTTCTTGAATTAATATAGTTGTGATCTAATTTAATATTTCATGGTATGTCCACATATTGTAAACATTATTTATCGACGCAATCAAATGGAAAGACAGGAGAGACGTGATAGAAAGTAAAGATCAGAAATATCTGGAGCGGAAAGAGGACCTCAGCTCAAAGCTATGGAAATATGTCCGTGCAAATGCTATGACAGTATGCGTGTGTCTGAAATTTTAAAAAGGAAACTACAAATTCTGCGAGTCTTTCAGGCTCTCAATTTGCTTTGGTCTTTTTGAAAATTATTTATTATCTGGATAATGTAATCAAGGTAATTTTATGCATGCTTCGTAGATTAATCGGCTATTCTATTTGGAATTGTAATCACATTTCCAAAAGATGTTACCTACATAGGCAACTTCTATGTATATTGATCAACATTATGAATAATGTCAAACTGTCAATCGTTAGCATATAGTACAAGTTACTTGACTTGTTGAACTTGCTTTTGACTTGGTCTTTTTGAAATTGTTGAATAATTGATAAAAACATGTTTATGTTTTTGTGCTGACTCATTTTATTGTCGTATTTTTTCTGACTTCAAAGTTATGGTATAGCCTGCACAACCATCAATTTTGGTAGGCCCTTATTTAATGCAATTTGTGTATTATTTATTGATTCCTGTCCTTCAGAGTTTTCTAGCAAAATCGAAATTTGCTATGAAATAGGAATAAATGTTTAGGTCAGTTCTGTTTGTTGTGCTATCATCGGATTCCTC
Source organism: Haliclystus octoradiatus (assembly GCA_916610825.1). Taxonomy (NCBI): domain Eukaryota; kingdom Metazoa; phylum Cnidaria; class Staurozoa; order Stauromedusae; family Haliclystidae; genus Haliclystus; species Haliclystus octoradiatus. The sequence goes on from OU744446.1 coordinate 15,409,823, forward strand.
GCAGCTTTCAATCCAGCCTACCAAAATGCGAAGTCGATGTAGTGACGTACAATCAAATTTGCACCCCAAAAAAAATCCGTAAGGGCTGCCGGTCTGCATAGTACATTTAATCTCATTAGCCATTAACCCTCTTTAGTTTCCAGAATAGCCTCAGTGATAGCATCAAACTTCTCTCGTAAGTGAACCAAGAAATTCGTCTGATATATAACATGATTATAAGCAGACAGGTATACCGTCTGATGATCGTGAAATAAACACGTGAAACTCGGAGTTACGGAAAGGCTTCGCCTCATCATTGACTCAATTTTATATTATGCTCTGTTTTAACAAACATTGAGAACTTTCATATATGTGTTTTACCTCATATTACATTAGTATAATTCCAATTCTGTGTATCAAATTGGATACTATTACTATTGTGGAGGACGTCGCTATGATATTAATGCTTTTATACAATAATTTATCACCAAATCACAATTTTGTAACGCTCTTACTTGCCTTATGGCAACTTTCAGCTCCAATTGACGGTGATTGGAGCCTTTGGCAGACCCCTGGCTCATGTTCAGTAACTTGTGGCACTGGTACTGTAACAGAAACTCGTCAGTGTAATAATCCCTCTCCTCAACACGGTGGTAACAGTTGTAGTGGTGCTGCAAATAGAGATGTCTCTTGTTCAGGACCACCATGCACAACTGTACCAGGTAAATTATCTTGAAAGTATTGTTTTTATAGCATAGATTGAATATTTAGAATAATGTGATCTTCATCATGATCTTATAAATGCCTAAATGTAACATTTCTAATTATATATTATAGTATCCTGTATAATAAAATTCAGATTGAATATTGTGGAACGTGTCCAGTCTTTTTTCTGAATCAATACTATCGGTGTAAATTCCAAATAGCTCTTGAAGAATCATGAACCTTCATCTCTGGATCACGAAATTTCCATAAAAACATAATAATTCCAACTATAATTATAAAATATAGCATCATATATCCGTGCCTGGTATTGCTTCTCTAATTTGCATTTCCAGCTGACAATCTATGCATCAAAGTATTGACCTATCGCAAATAATTTTAAATTCCAATTCTATGTATCAAATTGGATACTGCTACTATTGTGGAGGGCAAGTATGTCGCTATGACATAAACGCTTTATACAATAATTTATCAGCATATCACAATTTTGTAACGCTCTTATTTGCCTTCCGGGATACTTTCAGCTCCAATTGACGGTGATTGGAGCCTTTGGCAGACTCCTGGCTCATGTTCAGTAACTTGTGGCACTGGTACTGTAACAGAAACTCGTCAGTGTAATAATCCCTCTCCTCAACACGGTGGTAACAGTTGTAGTGGTGCTGCAAATAGAGATGTCTCTTGTTCAGGACCACCATGCACAACTGTACCAGGTAAATTATCTTGAAAGAATTGTTTTTATAGCATAGATTGAATATTTAGAATAATGTGATCTTCATCATGATCTTATAAATGCCTAAATGTAACATTTCTAATTATATATTATAGTATCCTGTATAATAAAATTCGGATTGAATATTGTGGAACGTGTCCAGTCTTTTTTCTGAATCAATACTATCGGTGTAAATTCCAAATAGCTCTTGAAGAATCATGAACCTTCATCTCTGGATCACAAAATTTCCATAAAAACATAATAATTCCAACTATAATTATAAAATATAGCATCATATATCCGTGCCTGGTATTGCTTCTCTAATTTGCATTTCCAGCTGACAATCTATGCATCAAAGTATTGACCTATCGCAAATAATTTTAAATTCCAATTCTATGTATCAAATTGGATATTGTTACTATTGTGGAGGGCAAGCATGTCGCTATGATATAAACGCTTTATACAATCATTTATCAGCATATCACAATTTTGTAACGCTCTTATTTGCCTTCCGGGATACTTTCAGCTCCAATTGACGGTGATTGGAGCCTTTGGCAGATCCCTGGCTCATGTTCAGTAACTTGTGGCACTGGTACTGTAACAGAAACTCGTCAGTGTAATAATCCCTCTCCTCAACACGGTGGTAACAGTTGTAGTGGTGCTGCAAATAGAGATGTCTCTTGTTCAGGACCACCATGCACAACTGTACCAGGTAAATTATCTTGAAAGAATTGTTTTTATAGCATAGATTGAATATTTAGAATAATGTGATCTTCATCATGATCTTATAAATGCCTAAATGTAACATTTCTAATTATATATTATAGTATCCTGTATAATAAAATTCGGATTGAATATTGTGGAAGGTGTCCAGTCTTTTTTCTGAATCAATACTATCGGTGTAAATTCCAAATAGCTCTTGAAGAATCATGAACCTTCATCTCTGGATCACGAAATTTCCATAAAAACATAATAATTCCAACTATAATTATAAAATATAGCATCATATATCCGTGCCTGGTATTGCTTCTCTAATTTGCATTTCCAGCTGACAATCTATGCATCAAAGTATTGACCTATCGCAAATAATTTTAAATTCCAATTCTATGTATCAAATTGGATATTGTTACTATTGTGCAGGGCAAGTATGTCGCTATGATATAAACGCTTTATACAATAATTTATCAGCATATCACAATTTTGTAACGCTCTTATTTGCCTTCCGGGATACTTTCAGCTCCAATTGACGGTGATTGGAGCCTTTGGCAGACCCCTGGCTCATGTTCAGTAACTTGTGGCACTGGTACTGTAACAGAAACTCGTCAGTGTAATAATCCCTCTCCTCAACACGGTGGTAACAGTTGTAGTGGTGCTGCAAATAGAGATGTCTCTTGTTCAGGACAACCATGCACAACTGTACCAGGTAAATTATCTTGAAAGAATTGTTTTTATAGCATAGATTGAATATTTAGAATAATGTGATCTTCATCATGATCTTATAAATGCCTAAATGTAACATTTCTAATTATATATTATAGTATCCTGTATAATAAAATTCGGATTGAATATTGTGGAACGTGTCCAGTCTTTTTTCTGAATCAATACTATCGGTGTAAATTCCAAATAGCTCTTGAAGAATCATGAACCTTCATCTCTGGATCACGAAATTTCCATAAAAACATAATAATTCCAACTATAATTATAAAATATAGCATCATATATCCGTGCCTGGTATTGCTTCTCTAATTTGCATTTCCAGCTGACAATCTATGCGTCAAAGTATTGACCTATCGCAAATAATTTTAAATTCCAATTCTATGTATCAAATTGGATACTGCTACTATTGTGGAGGGCAAGTATGTCGCTATGACATAAACGCTTTATACAATAATTTATCAGCATATCACAATTTTGTAACGCTCTTATTTGCCTTCCGGGATACTTTCAGCTCCAATTGACGGTGATTGGAGCCTTTGGCAGACCCCTGGCTCATGTTCAGTAACTTGTGGCACTGGTACTGTAACAGAAACTCGTCAGTGTAATAATCCCTCTCCTCAACACGGTGGTAACAGTTGTAGTGGTGCTGCAAATAGAGATGTCTCTTGTTCAGGACAACCATGCACAACTGTACCAGGTAAATTATCTTGAAAGAATTGTTTTTATAGCATAGATTGAATATTTAGAATAATGTGATCTTCATCATGATCTTATAAATGCCTAAATGTAACATTTCTAATTATATATTATAGTATCCTGTATAATAAAATTCGGATTGAATATTGTGGAAGGTGTCCAGTCTTTTTTCTGAATCAATACTATCGGTGTAAATTCCAAATAGCTCTTGAAGAATCATGAACCTTCATCTCTGGATCACGAAATTTCCATAAAAACATAATAATTCCAACTATAATTATAAAATATAGCATCATATATCCGTGCCTGGTATTGCTTCTCTAATTTGCATTTCCAGCTGACAATCTATGCATCAAAGTATTGACCTATCGCAAATAATTTTAAATTCCAATTCTATGTATCAAATTGGATATTGTTACTATTGTGGAGGGCATGTATGATATAAACGCTTTATACAATAATTTATCAGCAAATCACAATTTTGTAACGCTCTTATTTGCCTTCTGGGATACTTTCAGCTCCAATTGACGGTGAATGGAGCCTTTGGCAGATCCCTGGCGCATGCTCAGTAACTTGTGGCACTGGTACTGTAACAGAAACTCGTCAGTGTAATAATCCCTCTCCTCAACGCGGTGGTAATAGTTGTAGTGGTGCTGCAAGTAGGAATGAGAATTGTTTAGAACTGCCATGCACAACACCAACAGGTATATATCTTAGATAAATAGTTCACACCTTCAGTGAACTATGTTCTGATAGCACCACGAGCCTCACGAAGGGAGAAAATGGATGGCATCATAAAATTACAAGCCGCATAAGCGAGTAAATTTTGCCTCTGAGTTTTCACCTTGACTGACCGGAGCGGTGCTATCTGAGCATAACTCAATGAAAGTGTGAACTTTTTGGTTTAGAAAATAACCTGCCCAGATTTCTGTCTGTTTGCTACGCTTTTTCAGAGCATTTGTTAATCTTACAATGCATGATCAATTATGAAATTCTCCTATTTTTGTGACGTCACAAACAGAAATATGATTGGAGAGCTGTACATTTGCATTGAATTTTTGAATCAATGTGAAGCTGCGAGGAAAAAATTGATGTCGAGAATTTTTCGTGAAATTAAACTCATAGATACTTGACATCGCTTTCTCACATAATCATGGATTTGTATTTAAAAGTATTCTTTATTTTCTTGCATGTTTAATTTAATATGGCAAACTGAATTGGAATAGGAAAGGAAATGTGTCTTACCTATAATTTGAAGAATTTCATAAGAAGCCGTGAAAAATTTGACACAAAGAAAGATTTATTGACTGGATGATTGCTAATTGCCTATTTGTTACGCGTTGCATAGGATATAACGGAGCAGATTATTGAATTTATGATAACTTTTTATAATGTTGCTAACTTTAACTTTGAGGAATTTTTTAAATATTTGAAATTTTAGCGGTTGATTTTGTTACTTTTTGGTTTTGGTAGTTTATTGAGAACTTTCCTTTCTATGCAAGGAATTTGGTTTTTATGCCTATAGCTAGGAACTAGCCAAAATTTGCTATTAAAGGATAATGTGATGTGTTAATGAAGTGAAATTATGTTATGTTATTTTTCCACAGTTATCAACTCAGTAGAAGTTAGACAAATTGTTTTCGAATTGTTAATTTGTGCAAAATATGTCGATACATTTTGAATATGTTTGTTTACTGCTCGAATATTTAGCCATTTGATTTAATTTGAACAACTGAGAAAATGTAGAAAATCGTAACTCAATAAAATTATATATGACTACGCAGATATTCACTATATTTGCTTTTTATTTCTTGCTAGTTGATGCCATGTTTCATTAATTATCAGTTGTTTGTTACTGTATTTTCATAACATTTTGGAAATCAACCATTTGAAGCTCTGTTAAGGGGAAATGGCGTTATTGGCATTAACCAAGCAAATTGCAAGAAATGAATCTTAGAGGACCATTCTATGTTCTAAATCTATAAAGCATCTTAAAAAATATGTTTTCTGATATCAAAGGAACATTTCAATGTTCTGAGATTTTCGACGAAGAAAAATATCTGAGAGATGATTCAAATGGCTTAGAGAGTTTTATTATTAAATACATTTTTGTTTGAAAACTATTGGCATTAATGGAGACTTGAACATAAACTGTTTAGATGTCTAGATTCAGATGAATACTTGAAAAACATGAGCACCAATTTCTCCTTCATCAAGATTTTACTTCTGAACTGAGGAGATCACCCTAACGTTTTTCAACCTATTGAAAAACATGTTATGTGTAGAAAACCCTCAGTAATAGTAAGCCAGTGTTAGCTGAAAGACAATTTTTTATTGCAATTTTGGTGCGTAAGGCCAATGAGCAATCAAATGACTTCACTTATAGTTATAACAATAGCAAACAGCTAATAAGGTATTAATTTGAATGTTTTTCTTTTTTGAGCAACACATTTTCTCAAAACAAGAAAATAAATCGTGTGAACATGTCAGAAAGTATAGATTTTCTTAAATCAAGAATATTCTGCTAAGCTAGACTAAAACTGCTCGATTTATTGAAAACATCGAGCAACTTCTGAATCAAGATTATTTTCCTACCCTAGTTTAAATTTACTTCTCATCACGTTTTTTGATTTATAAAAATATAGAATGTACCTTCTGAAAAAATTTGCCCTTTAAATCCATACTTAGTGTGCTCAATTAAATCAAATTACACGTGGTAGTTAGTTTAGAATTATAAATTGATTATATTATTTAGGTTTGAAAAATTTAACGATTTGCTGCTATTCTGATGATGCTATGTGTAACGGTTTTGTAAATATCAACACAATCATTCACAATTTTTTGATCATTACATCAAAACTTCTCAACATTATTTAGCGTAATTACTCAAGGTAGTTAGTTTAGCATGTATTAGATAAATAATATGGTTTTTGTTAAGAAAATTGAATGATTAGCTGAAATTCTAATTAGGCTATGGGTATATAGATTTTGCTATTTGAGCTGATAATTTATAATGACTTTTCTCATAAAATCAACACTTCACACATTTATCTAACATAATTACTCATGATGTAGATTATTTGAAATAGTTAATCTAATATATGTTGAAAAATTTTATGATTAGCTGAAATTCCGATTTTTGTATGTATAGGGATTTTGTTAACATCATCATCATCACTTAATTAATATTATCACTGCAGTGACAAGAAATATTTCAAAAGAAGGTTGCTAGTAAAACTATTTCACTTTCTCAAGATGTTTTTATTTGATCTTCCAATTCTATGATCAAGATAAAGTAGGCAGAAGAAACAAAATAATCATAACAAAGGGTGAATGGATATTTTTGTCTGAAGTATCAATTATCTCAAGAATGTTGAGGTGCTGCATCAAGGTAGTGAGACACACATCGTCGAAATCGAAAATACACGATTTATATAGAGTCTTTCAAATCTATTTTCCAATATAGCAACAACACAACCTGAGTGCTTGTATGTTGGATAAGATCGGGAATATAGTTTATCCCAAGTGTTTAAATGTAAATAAGAAGGTTACAAGCTGCTGGTTCTCTTTGTTTGATTATTTTATATGGATAAAGATAATTTTCTCCGTGATCCTCAAAAGTTTCGTTTAATGAATTAAAGACAACTTCATGAAATTTCATTATCAGAGAATACAAACGAGTAGCTTATATTGATTAAAAAATAAAATATACAACAACAGTACAAGGTACCCACAAGTTAATCTTCTACTTGAATGTCAGAGATTGAATTATTTCCATTTATCACTTTTACACATTTGTAGCTGTAATAGACGGAGATTGGAATACTTGGAACGATTGGTCTATATGCACATTGGGCTGCGGTAGTGGAGTGCAGAGTAGAAGCCGAGAGTGCAATAATCCTTTACCTGAGAACGGGGGTCAATATTGTCAAGGTTTACAATCAGAAACACAAAATTGCAACACAGATGGTTGTCCTGGTGATTATGGCTTTAGTAGCGGAAGTGCAAGTGTTGCTACAGACGGAAGTGGAAACCCCTTATTACGTGAGTGCTATTTTGAATAACATATACGATGAAATATATAAATCTTCCACATCAACATTCTTTCGATGTTACCCAAATATCCAAAGTCGTTAAACTCACAAATGAATCAACTTATATTTCGTTTTCCTATCAATGGTTTTCCTCATAGAAGTTTCATTACATTGTTTAGCTATATATAAACCCTGTACCTACACCATGAAACATAACAAACCAAACTAACCAACCAAGAACCAAAAACAAATCGGATAATTGGGATCCGTTGGGGGTTATAAGTGGATAATAAATCATAGAAACAATCAGGAGAAGTATTGTTAATAACTTGTATAAGTGACAGGAGTATCTTAATATTTTCCTGTCAATTAAATGCCAATGTAACTGCTTATTATAAGTATAGTATTAAGTCATAAGAAGACTACTTAGGCTAGAAAATAAGAAGAACTGTCTTCCAATATTCTAATGAAAATACAGACTATGAAAAGCAATTCTTCTATCACCAATTGAAAAATTGCCAGTGAACTTTTGAATCGGCCAGCAGTGACATAGGACGCTTCAACTATGATAGCAAGTAAAACTTGCATATTTGAATTTAAATTTGGGGATTTCTATTTTCTCAGTGATATTGAGCCTATTTACACAATCCTATGGCAGTTTACATCAAGAAGGAATTCCAGATTGAAATAAGATTAATGCTATTGTAATTTTAATTACATAATGTATTATATGATAGTTTTAAATGTTTTCCCCATTTTTAATTGATATGTTTGAGTTGTATGTTATTTGGCCTTATCGGAATGTATGAAAGGGCTATAATTACTTTTTTTTTCTCCTTCTGATAAAGAAACAAAATTAATGTACCAATAGTGCAGCTGAATTAATTTGATTTAGTTCATTTTGGTATGAAATTTCACCAGGTGTCGAATACAAAGAACACATCAACTAATTAGAAATATTTATTATTGCTCAAAGTTCTGTTATTTTAGTTAACACAGCAGTACCTCATTATTATAAATCAATTTCAATTATTTATTTCAAATGCAGATATTAGATTTGTACACTAGCTGCAGCCAAGTCCAGACAAAAACGTTTTTTCAAGATACCTTGATTCATAACAAATAAATTATTCATAATTGAAGCCATCGAATCAAATTTTATCTTTTATATCTTCTAAACAATATTCATATAGAAATAGCTTCTACTGTAGTACACTAAATGATAATCAGCCTCATTACGAGATAGCTGCTAATAGACCATCCTCTTTTTGAGGTAAACTCTCTTGTATACATATGAAAGCCAATGTAAAGCGTTCGATTAATAAGATATTCAATATGATGTATATATAATACTACCTATTAAAGACCAACGGCTAGGTAAGCTAGCTAAGTTAGACGTACCCGTCAAAATATTTAATTAATAATTTACGCACGGAGTTGTAGACTTTGCATGACAGATACACGGGACAGGACTAGAAAGGATAAGATAGAGGAAAAAGATAGCTATTTGACATAATTTGACACAATTTTTCTTCTCTTGTTAATGATTTTCAACATTTCAATGGTAATAATATTGTATGATAATGGTTATGATAATGGTGTTTAAAACTACAAGGTATGGAATGATAAATGGATTAATTAATATTTAAGCTAAGTGAGTTAATAGTGACGGATGATAATGACAAAGAGAATGATAATTGATAATGACAACCAAATATATATATATATATTTACATACCGTGTGTCAGCTGATTGCTTCTAGTCACACCGCACTTCTCTATACAACTAGTTTCACACGTGTGATATAATGGATTATCAGATGTCAATCACGTTTGGTGCCTACGTACAAGAGTGACCGACATAGAATTAATTGACTACTATGTAGCCTCCCCAATATACTTGCAGTAATTATTAAACAACAGTCAAATTATAGATACAAAGAAAGATACTCAGCTAAGTTGCTTTCAAAGGACATAAATTGGAAATCGGTCTTACTAATCATATGAAACTTGTGTGTGACAAGATTCCATAGAACTGCGGCATTTTCATTTCACAGTCATGAAGACCGAACAAGAAAAGGCCGCAAAATTGGAAAAATAAGTTTATTTTTTCAATTTCTTCGCTTATACGTTGAAAAAACCTTATAAGGAAAAATCAGTTGGTGAAAACTTGGATTTATCTGACTGTTTGCAACCAACGAAAAAAAAGTCTGTGTCATGTTGCATGTCAAAAATCTTAGTAAATAATGAAAAATTAGCAAAGTTTTGACCTGTGCATTTTTGTGATAACAGGTGCACAGTTTCTATGTGATAACATGAAAAAAGTCGATATAATTTTAGAGGATAAGTAAAATTATGGACAAAATTACATACGGAGACGATAAAACCAATAGTTCAACTTCAACTTTAACTTTAACTTGTTTTAGCTACTTCTTACTGTTTACCTCGTGGTTGTTTTCCGTGGATTTATTTTCGCGTTTGTTGGCATTTTCAAACTAACTAAGCTTTACTGAATTTACTTCGACTCGTTTTGTTTATACGAAGGGAATTCTTTTTATTACTCCCAAGAAGACTGTTCTTTTATAAAAAGTATTATTAAGTAACTATAAATTAAACTACTTTTTGTTTTGATCATTGATTATAAAAATTTATAGACGGAGTATTTCAGTAGTAAGTTTCATGTGATTTCTATCATTTAGTTGGCACTTTGAAAACACGTAAAATGCCATCATCCACTGGAAATGTATAGATTACTAACCAGTTTCCTTGCTGTGGTTATCTTCGATCAGTAGAACTATATCGCTAATTTCATATTTTGTTGTTTTTTTGTCCATTTCTGGAGTTTTTGAAGTAAATGTAGATACTCTTTTCTACATCTTTGCCAAAAATAGTTCTGCTAAGTATCGAGTCAGCCTCCATCTTCTTCTCGCATAATTTTCTGTTTCGCAGAATAAAATAGGTGGAAATGCAAGTACTTGTGTTTGCATTAATAAATTACCAGGATATAGATGGTTCAATGTCGAGTGCACCATAAGAAGACAGTGTGATCGGTCTACTGTTTAAAATAGACTCGATTTCCGTTAGTAGGTTATAAAGGCGGATTGTCGTCTCTTAATGTTCCAATAACTGCTGTTAATGGTTTTCTGATCGACGTGATAAAACGCTATACAATACACCACTCATGTGGCTAGCTGTTGGAGGTTGAAAAATGCAACTTTATCTGGTCTCCTTTCAAGAAATTTGTGATTTTCTGCTAATTCAATTCCAGTAATGCTTCGCGGAGTTCGTTGTCTCCACCGATAACGTTGGTACAGTAGTCACTGAATATCTCATCTGGTTTCCCTCTACAATTGATAAAGGGTCTAAGCGTATCAATAAAACCGTTGGTGTCGAGTGAATTAGATAACTTGAAATGAATAGCTCTCGAGCTCATGAATGTAAACAAGCAACCCTTATTTTTTCATTTTTTCTTCCATTTCTCACTAATTATGGTCCATAATAATCGATTACCGTGATATTAAAGGAGGTTAATCTGCTTTGAGTCTTTCAGATGAAACGTCTGACATAATTCTATTTAATCTAGGAGAGTTCTTCTTCCGAAAAAGAAAGCAAATTCTAACCAAACGTTTACCGAGCTGACGAGCATTTGTAATCCAGTAGCTTTGTCGTACCTCTGCTAGCAAATGTTCTTAGCCGCAATGACCGTTTTTTACATGATAATGGCGTAAAATGACATGTAACACATGATGATATTTGTGTAAGATGATTAAATGTTTACTTGGAAAACTAATAGGAGCATGATAAACTTGTCGACTGACTCGGAGGATATCATCAATTAAAGCTGGTTTCAGATTAATAATAGTAACTGTGACTCATTTTAGACTTCTTCTGCACTTGATTGATCTCTGCTGAATAAGCTTTTTCTCTGTACGTAACGAATGATTGCATGTTCGGCTTGTAGTAGATCTTCTATTTCCAAGCTGCTTTGGGTGGCTGCTTCTTGTTCTTTATAAATTAGATGTACTTATTTAACCATGGAATCATCTTGATAAGTTTATTCCAATTTGAGAATTTCTCAATAAATTTGTCTAGTAATGTTTTTTGGTTAAATTGTGCTGCTGACATAGAAATGTTGTGGCTATTCACTTCAGGATCATCAATATTCAGTCCTGAATACGTGGAATTTGTAGGCCAATCATTTCGTTCCTTTCATATAAAATGTTGTCCCCTTGATCCGAATGCTAGGTATCACATCTGTTATTGATTCACCGCGAGACACTGAGTCAGCAGGATTTTTGTGCAGATGGTACATATCTCCATAGTTCGATTTACGGTAATTATATGATTCATTCTTGGTCCTCTATTGTTCATTATATTTGTAAATTACTTGGCCATGGTATGCAATTTATGATGACAACTATGTATGCCTACGATTGTGCTATTGTTGCAACTTCAAAGATTGAAACGTAGGTTTTACAACACCTAAGAGAAGATATATTCAAAAGATGTACAATGGTGTGAGGGAAAAAATGGTGGTTAACGTAGAAAACTCAAAAGGAATAATAGTAGCCACAGCACAAAACTATGTTAACTTGATAACTCGGGACATATTGAGTTTTATACTAGAAAATTGTACTAAAAAAAAATGTTAAACTTTTAGGTTTGTTAATTGACCAAAATTTATCTTCGCTCGAAAGAAAGCTCGCGGTAGATTTGTAGTAAATGTACCTAGGTATCAGATGCAAAAAGAATTTTGAAAATCGATTAAAACAGAATTTACAGGTTTGTGTTTCTAGATGACCAACTTAATTTTGACAAAAGGGCCTGGGACTAGTTCACGTACGCACTTTTTCAGAATTTTTTTCTTGGAATTGGGTCTAAGTTAGTAACTGATTGAATCTAGATCATTTCCAGTCCCGTTATGTACCAGTTGAAAAAGGTCACTTTTGGCGTAAAAGATTTGACGACTATGCTAGCAACATCTATCATTAGATACAACAAAGACCTTTTAAAATGCTTACATATTACCCCCATTTTGACTACAGCTCATTAATATGAGGTAAAAGCCCGCATTTCTTCATTCATACTTCAAAGACCTCAAAAACAAGAACCTCGGGTAATTTCAAACAGTAAGTATACGTCTTTATTTGGTCCTCTCTTTGGAACATGTCCTTGGATGCCTTTAGAAGACAGGATAAATTATAGGATATCTACATTTGTTTTTAAATCACTGCACAACTTACATCGTCCTTATACTATAAACAAATGTTTACCTATACAAAAGGAAGACACCATCACACAACCCGTAATTTTGTCAATAATAAACTTGTGGTACCAAAGTGTAAATTAAAGCTTTCCGAAAACGAATTTCAATTTGTGGAGCCAAAGTTTACGATAAACTTCCAAAAATATCACAGACTGCTCGAATATAGAATTTTTCATAGGCAAAACATTTTAAATTATTTTAGACAACATGATAATATAGAATTGTAAATAGAATATAAATAGAAATTTTATTTGCAAATTAGCTAGTTCTTTAAACGCTCTTTCTTTTAATGTATATATATATCATCCTATTTATATTACCTTTATTTTACTTATACCTTAACACATTGCAAGTATAAAATATTTTCATTATGTCGAGGACACCAAGTTAGACATGCCTTTTGGCTTCTTGTATAAAACCTCATTATATAAAGGTTACATACATACAAGATTACATAGTTCGCTCATTTCTCATGCGCGGTTACCTACGAATGGAAAAAATCTTCTGCTCTCTTTGGCGATGTACTTTAAAACTGTGGTTGAATCTGTCAAGTAGAAAGTTTTGGAAATTTTAAGATCAATTTCTTTTAGCATTAATGCACCAATTCTTGCTACAGTTATTGTTCCTTGAAGCTCTAGTCTTGGTACATTCACATAGGTTTTGTGTGCAATTCTATATTTTCCAATCCAAAATGAACACATTACATCTCTTTCTGCATTTTCAGATCGTATATATGATGATGTTCCATATGCGTATTCAGAAGCATCGGAAAAATGATGGAGTTGAATAGATTGATGATCATTAAATTTAAAATGTAGCTTTATTTTTTAGAAACTGAACTTGTTGAGGTTTTCACGGCACATTTTCATTCCATTGTAATTTTGTTGTCCATGATCAATGTAGCAAGTGTTTTGCTTGTAATTATTTGATAATAATGGTGCTGCTACGCCTAAAGGATCATACATAGAGAGCTTATCTTTGATAATATGCTTCTTTTGGTTGCTTCGAAACCATATGATTTTCTTGGAAATCCGAACTCTTATCGTAATGTTGATGTGTCCTCGTTTCGGACCCTTACTTGATGAAATATTGCTTTAACATATTCTACTAAAGTTGTTTTCTCGTGACGAAACTGCGACCATACCAATAATACTGCTTGTAAAAACAGAACCATTCATCAAATTACTGTTCAGAAAAAATCCTTTATAGCTTGACGATGCATAAAGAACAACTCTAATCTTGCCTTTGTTTGGATTTGATACTCCATGGTGCGGTAGAGACCAAACTTTCCTTTGTTCCTGTTAGTCGAGATTGGACAATCTTCAAGCATAATCATCATCTTATATGTATTCTCTGATCATAGATTTAAATTCATTGAAGCATAGAGAATCTGATAGAAATCGTCTTCTCAATGATGATAGTCTTGATAGTGCGGGTTTTTTGTTTTTTGGCAATTTACTATTTTTATGCCATAGTACCAGTATCATAATGACCATATTAAAGATGCAAGGAATTTTTATCTTCTAGAGATGGTGGTTTATCTGACAATATTCCTTTGCTTTTGATATTCCAAATGTTTTAACGAGTTTATGCAGGTCTTCATTTTTTTCATCTATAACATTAACTGTATAAGGTACAATTTGTGAATAATTGTGTACATCAGATGATCAAAATAAACACTAACCAAGTGTTGTATTGACTGCTATAGGCTGCGGCTGCTGATCGTTGCCTGATCTTATTTCATGATGAATCAATGCTTTTGGGCGATTAGTTCCTATATTCAGACCTACTTCACCGACATTAATAGGCCTTGCAAGTTTGATATCGCTCAAATGTTCATATTTCGATATTGCAACTTTATTTGGTAAACAGGGCAAGGGAATGTTCAAATTATCGAGTTACCAACAAATCATTTAGATTTAACCTCCAAAGACTTGGAAGTAAAGGAGACTTGATATGAGCTCTTGTTCAGGCTACTCCCTTCAACTGTTTATATGCAGAGTTAATGTTGGGCACCGCATAATCAACACCACATAATGGTTTTTGCTACGTTACTATTACATAATATGATAGATGAACCTTTGTCTAGCAAAGCATACGTATTCATTGATTTACCATTCGTTGATGCTAAATTTACAGCTACCACTTGTACCGTGGCACTAGTACTATGAATAGTATTCACAGCTGTAGAAACAACAGGATTTATTGCATCATTTCGAGATATAACTGGTGCTTTTGATGGATTATTTGAATAGGTATGATTTTGAAGATGTAATAGCGTGTCGTGCATACCTTTACATGTATTGCATTTATATACACTTTCGCATCCATTTGCATTATGTCCTTTTCCTAAGAAATTGTAGCATAGCTTTGCTTCTTTCACAAATGCTTGTCGTTCTTGTGTCCACTTTTGAATAAATTCGTCATAGCTTCTCACTCTGTGATTTTTGTTACTATACAGACACTGCAGGATATATGTTGTTGATCTATAGATGTTCTTATTGTTTCGTTGATTGTACTGTTTGAGCCGTTGTGACTTTACATTTGTTGGTATTATCTGCTTTATTAATACATCCAAATATAGGGTTGTTCATTGCATCTGCATGCTCCACTGGATCACTTTGGCATCGCTTGCATGACATTGACTTCCTATCGTGATGTTATTTATAAACACAGCAATATAATTTTGTACGGATGGCCATAATTTTTCTGTAATTTGGACTGTTCTTTTGCATAGCAACAATTGTATAGATGGTATAATTTTTCATCATCGTTCATGGATTTACAGCTTATCATCTGTTCAAAGCTTTTTAAAAACGATTATAATGAATAGCATTCCCAGAGAAATCTGGCGTCTTTATCGGTGGTAGGCTGATTTAATTAATAATGCTTTAAATGTATCATTTGGAAATTCATCTGTTCTCATTTGTGTTGTAATATTGTCATGGAGCATTTGGTCTTCATCGAAATTAGTAACAATTCACAGTTCATTTAAATGCTCCCCGAAATGCTCTATCCATTCTTGGAATTTACTTTTACTATATATTACGCTGATGTCTGCCTCATTTGAGATTCATGATTTTCTTCTTTTGATGCAACATTTTCTTCTAAATCCGGCACTTTGCCATCTTTTGTGCTTTCGCAATATTTTAATTCTAGCTCTGCTTGTTTCAGTTTCAATTCTGCTGCATTCGTTTTTTTATTGAGTGTTAATTGAGATTTGTTTTCAGCTAATGTAGCTTCTTGATAACCTAGCTTTTGTTTAGCGTTCCCCTGTAGTTTTTCTAGTTCCAAAGCGTACAATGCTTCTATACGTTTGGATTTGTTGGATTGTCTTGATTTTTTTGACCTATTCTCAAAGTTATTTGATTGTACTTTTGATTTATCCCCAGGGGAAACTGATTGCATTTTCCTGGCATGCTTGACTGATTTCTTTACGTATGGTAAAGCCTTTGATTAATATTGAAAGTTACGCAACCTCAAACGTTTTAAACTTTCATGTACCCACCAAAATATTTGATTAACAATTTGCGCACGAGTTGTAGATCTTACTTGACAGATAAAAGAGACAGGACTAGACAGGTTAAGATACAGGAAGAGAGACAGATCTTTGATATAACTTGTTACTCCGATTTTTCTTCTTTTGTTAAGGATTTTCAACTTTTCAATGGTAATAGTATTGTAATGGCTATGATAATGGCGTTTAAAACTACAAGGTAATAGAATGATAGGTGGAGTAATTAATATTTAAGCCAAGTAAATTACCATTCTAAAATATCACGAAGGTTTTCTGCGATCTGATTGGTCGAAAGAGCGTTTATGAAATCCTATGGTAAAACATGGCTCCGAAAACCGGGAAAAACCGGAAGCTTCAAAATGTTTGATCTGTGATAAAATACAGAATTTATAACTTTTTGATAACAATCCAGTAAATATCTCAATAATGGTTACGATTTACAAAACGACATTTAGCTCAAGATGTTTTTATTTATTGAAAAGCGTGTTGAATGAGTTATTGGTCGTGTAACATGCAAAATAAAGACACAGAATGAAAGACAATTATAGGCTACGCTGTTTCAAGGTAAACCTAAAATTTAAATAACAGTTATGCAATTTAAATAACAATTAGTTAAAGATTAAAAGTTAAGTCCATTTACTAACAAACTACTTCACAGGAAAGACCATCACCATATTTACGGAAACCAGCAGATCATTACTACACCAACTGTCACACTTTGATACCAATCACAGCTTTAAGCAGCTCGTTTAAAATCTTGCAGCAAAATCTCATCTGTCTCTTTTGCGACGAACAATCAAAGAAGAAGGATTAAGCCAATTGTGTAGCAATACCAATTACTTTATATCACCAGTTTTTACCAACAGTTACTACTAGTTACTGATTAAAGAAGAAAACAAACAGGTAATCATTAACATTTGATTACAAGTAAAATCACTGACTTTTGGATATTGAACACCATTACTGGAACGACCATCTTGGTCACCAGAACATACAAAGAAACCAACTGCTAGCCTGTCAATGGTCAACAAAGAAAGAAAAGGTGCTACTAATTATTTTAAGAATAATCATTTAGAAATAATGAAATATGTTTGCATTTTGATCTGATACTTGCAACGGAAACAACTCCCATTTGTCAAGGAATTTAGTTTTGGCATTTCCCTTTGCGATTCGCTCCTCTGATGATCCAAACGTGGTGAAATATATAAGGGCAATGTCGTTTCGCTCGCCCTGGTCTGCCACGCAGCGTATCAGATCTCTCTAATTATTTTGCCCTTTATTTGGCAGTGTTGCCATATGGCAACATAAAGTTTGATGGCCTCTCCTATCTCAACCTCTTTATCAATTTATAAATCCCATGGTTCATTACAAGCCTACACCTTCCTTCAATTTTATGTAGGAGTTTTGTTTTGTTGAGAGAACAGTGAAAAAAAGGACAATATTTTGATTTTGTTTAATTTTCAAATAAAGTTGTAGGTGCCATTACATGGTTTTTGAGTACATATAATTGGATTATTGAAGAAAGCTTAAGGTATGTTGTAATTTTCATGTATTTAGATGATTAATTGCAGTATTTTGAGCTATGGCTGCCTGTATTTTATATTGGCATTCAAATTTTACAGCTTTCTGATTAATTTGTTGCCATATTAACACAGGTCATCATTTCTCTTGAGATATGTGAGTTTTATTTGTGCTGAAGGACTTATATTTCCTATTTTTATCTGCATAGTCGTTAAATAGACCAAACGGTGTAACAGGTTTATCCATACCATCGATACTTTTGCTTTTATTTTGTAATTCAGATTGTCTAGAAGTTGAAAATCTCCCCACTTTAGGCATACATGTGAATGGATTCCTTATATTATGGCATTATCTGACCGCTGTAAATCTAACTGTAGTCTAGATTCTCTTTTTGATAGCTTGATAACTGTGATGTTATTTTCTTATTTCCCTACGACCTTTTTTACATTTTCAATTATTTTGTTTTGACAGTGATGGATACTAACAAAAAAAATTATTCAGCCTTGAGGATGCACTAGATGCTGTAGTGGATGGTTTTGAGTCTGACATGTCTCAATTCAGTTCAGACGAGGAAGAAGATATGCCACAACGCCCTGACCCTGTGTCAACTTGGGACGAAGAAGATGACATTGAGTTTGAGATGCGCAAGTACATCTCAGAATGCATAGAAATGGAAAATGCCGAGGAGGATGCAGAAGAGGGTATAGAGGAAGAGGATTCAGCAGATGCTACTAATGACATTCCAGACCCAAACCAAGAACATAAACACCGTTGGAGGAAAAGAGATATTCCACAATCTTCTCAAGAATTCGAGATGGAAGATGACAATCTCCCTGAAAAAATGTTCCCTATCGATTTTTTCAGACTGTTTTGTACAGTAAACTTGATAGACATGATAATTTACCAAACTAATTTATATTGTATGCAATCGACTGGACAATCACTAGCAACAGATTTAGAGGAGATTGAAAAGTTCATCGGAATGCATATTATGATGGGTATATTAATTTGCCAGGATATACTCACTACTGGTCAAATGAGCTACGGTATCCCAGCATTGCTGATGTCATGCCACGAAAACGTTTTGAAAAGTTGCGAAGATATTTTCACTTTGCTGACAATTCGTCATACAATTCAGCTATACACAGGAAATTATTTAAAATACAGTCTGTCCAACAATCACTGAACGAACAATTCGTGAAAATAAAACCAGATGAAATTCACTCTGTAGATGAGCAAATAATTCCTGCGAAAACTAAACATAGTGGCATTCGTCAATATAATCCCAAAAAGCCTATAAAATGGGGGTTCAAAAATTTGGTCAGAGAAGGTGCGTCAGGTTTTATGTACCAGTTTTACATTTATACTGGTAAGGACACTGAACAACCAGGACCTTCTTCTGCAAGTGATAATAACCTTCAGAAATCTGTGCAGGTTGTAACAACACTATGTTCAGCCTTTCCAGAAGGAAAATACCACAAGGTTTACTTTGATAATTGGTTCACTACTTTAGATTTATTACAATACTTGAAAAAACACTCAATTTTTGGATGTGGCACTATGCGTTGTAACCTACTAAAAGACTGCAACTTGGAAACTATCAAGTCACTGAAGAAGGAAGGTCGTGGCTCGTTGGATTACAAATCTGATTTGAACTCCGGAATAATTATCATGAAATGGCTCGACAATAATGCGGTTCATATTGCTTCAAATTTTGTAGGGGTGAACCCTATCTGTGATATTGAGCGATGGTGCACAAAGGAAAAGAAAAGAAGGAACATACCATGTCCAAATATCATCAAGATGTACAATTCCGGTATGGGAGGTGTTGATTTGGCAGATATGCTCATATCATTATATCGCATCAAATATAAATCTAGGAGATGGTACGTGAAGATATTCTGGCATTGTATTGACATGGCCAAAGTAAACGCGTGGATCCTCTACAGACGTCACGCAAACAAACATTTTATACCCCAAAACGATCAATCGCCACTTTTAAAATTCTCAATGAGCATCGCCAAATCCCTGATATCTGAGAACAAAGGAGGAAAGCCACAAAGGTCAACAGGACGTCCATCAAAGAGAAAGAGTTTAGAGATAACAGAAAAGAGAGAAAAAAAGCCATCGACACCAACACCAGATAGCAGTGAGCGATTCGATGGGGTTGGACATTGGCCAGAATGCTGAAGTGATCACAAAGGGAGGTACAGACAATGAAAAAATGGATTCACCAGAATCTACTGCAAAAAATGCAATATTGGTCTCTGCCTAACTGGAGAAAAAAACTGTTTCTTTGAATTTCACTCCAAAATATAACTTAAAGTATTTATATTATTACGTAAATTGAACTAATTTTTACCTTTACGTAGTTACTGTTTTATCAATAATAGTTGATTTTGTGGACATAAAATATATAATCAAGCTTGTTTCAATACATATTATTATATCTTTGCAAACTATACAATAAAATTACATTGTAAAAAATTACCGTGTTTTATACCAGTTTCCTGGCAATGTTGCCATATGGCAACAAATTCTGACGCACGCTATTTTTAGAATTTTAATTTTTTTCTATAATATCAATGTTGATAGGCAATTGAGAGGTTTGATGCAAAAAATTATTTTTATAAGTGATATTTCATAATGTGCCAAATAAAGGGTAGCTGTTTATGGATTTCATGGGAACAGGAATTGCTCTTACTGTTCTTCTCTACAATATTACGACGGTAATGATACACCAAGTTAGTTTTACCTATAAACTAATGTTATTTCCACAACAAACGGAAGCAGACTACACCATCCAAAAAGCATGGTTTGATTTTCAGAACAAGCAGCATTTTAGATCATAGATTCATTCTTCGTATTCAATCAAGGTTTTAGCTCTCTCCCCCCGCCCAGAGCACACCACAGTCAGGGTCATTTTATTCACAAAAGGTTTTTATATTTTAATCTAATGAAGAGGACATTTAAAAAATGTAATTGAAATTGTTACACATAATGGTTGCTATGTTTACTATTCGAGCAAGGATATTCCAATTATATATCCCAGACGATCATTAAGCTCAGGTATTCAGGCAGAAGTGTATGAATGGCCTTTCTTTATGAGGATTAGATATGTTATAGTTATTTGAGATGTCATTTGGCACGTGTGCACAGCATATTGATCCAGTATAGCAGTTTCTCATACCTTAATTTGAAGTGGTCAGTCTGCTAATGTAACTAATTCTATTGTTATATATGGATAGCCTGATAATCTTTAACCTACCTGTTCAGATGTAGACATGTGTCATGGTTACCGATAAATTATGGTCCCATGAATTACTGTTGTTCATTTCAGGTGGTCACACAGCTCAGGTAATACATATTCACGCATGCTTGTACTGCTGTTAAGTTTCAATTCATTCCGAATTATTTTTTGCTGATCTGCTGTATTGGTTCTCAAAACAAAGATCTTTTAGATGTAAATTGGTCTTATTGTTATGAAACTAGAGAGTGATAGGCTATTCTTTAATGGCAGATTCAAGTGCAGTGGATTGCAGTAGGTTCCCTTTTGCTCAAGGTAAATTCACAGCAGATGAATCATACTTGCAGGAAGTAATATCAGCAAAGACACAATATTAGTTGTTGTCTAGTATAGCATTATTGACAAATTGAAATCATGCAAATTCATATTAGAGTTATTATCTAGGCTATCTTAAAACTGATGTAGTTATCAATATTGTCTTCTAGGCAATGTTTTTTTAATGTTCTTTTTTTCTTCGTATCATTTATAAATTGTGTTGATAATTCAAATATATATTATAGTGAAAGATAGTGATATAACTATCATTATTTTAACAAAGATATTTTTACTGAGAGTAACCAAGTTAATAGTATTGATAATAGTATTTAATTCAATCATATTCTATTATTAATATTATATTATAACATATTTGTTTTTTGTTACATTATATTTTATTATAGTATATACTTATAAAGTATATGGTATAGTGACATCCATTGGTATAGGCCATTGTCCGTGTGGTATGAAATTGTCATTTTTGGATTTCAATATTAAAACTAATAATGATCAAATATAACCAGTAAATAATATGAAATCAATAATCTTAAAATCAATAGAGTAATCTATCACAAACTATTTAGAACAGACCCAAGTAATGACACACATAGCCACATTTATTTTAAATACACCATAGCGACATCTGGAGGCTTTGCAGTTGACACCTCCTGAAAATTGAAAATTCGCAACATTAATTGACACTAACCAAGAATAATTTACATCAAAAGAACCCCAAACTGTCCCAATAAGGATGTCGAGAGTTGATAAATAGAATAAGTAGAATTAAAACACAATATTTCAGACTTGTTCGAGTTGAATGATGATTTGAGGGACACATATATATACGTCGTATTTGAACCCCTGATTGTCATCATATTTATATTCAACTCATATTACTTTGCTTGTGTATTTAAAAAAATCTTACAATAATTAGAAGCTGCGTTTCAGAATTCACGGCTCTAATATCATCAACTCACTGAAGTAGCATGACGTAAATAAAAAATCTACGAAATCAGACTTCAAAAAATTCCATACAAAGGCTGCTGGTCTTGTTTGAACCTTTAAGTTTTACTTTTCAATCATTGCTTGAAAATCGTGGAAGTTAAGCCAAATAAAATCCAATTTGTTGGTGTAAATTTTATTCCTTGCACGAAAAAAGCAGCATTTTACAAAAAGTGCTATTACATTTTACTGTATTCAACAATATGATTGTGATTTTTGAAAAAACTGAAACTTTCAAAAATAAATTTGACACAAATGGATCTATAGTATTTGAGTGTTGTTGCGTATGATTTGGTTTCAAATAGATTTGTGTCTGTTTTCTTGTCGACAAAATTTGATTTAGCTCTTATAATCCATCGATATTGTTGTGATACATTTCATGTTTTATATACACGGCAAAACTTTTGATAGGTAAAACAAGGTAAAACAAGGATCCAGGAATATTTTAGATTTACTTACTGTAATTATGTACTATTAAAGGGGTATAGTATTATTATTGTGAGCTACGCTCCTAAATCCAAAAACACCATGGAGTCATTCATTTCACATAAATCCAATCATCATAATCAATAATGATTCAAGACCATTTGAATCTTAAACGACTACATTTCTAAATATCTTTAACACAAAAGTCAACAAAACTATGCTATACGAGCACATCCGTTAGGAAGTTACATAATTCCAAGAAACTCTAAATGATTCTAAGAAACTATACAGTGAAACCAAATCGCTTGGGTGGCGACGACTTCCGTCCAATTCTTGTTAACTTACTTAAATTACTTATATTTAAATTGTCAACAATGTTCTCGTTATCCGTTGTTGGATCCACAACATCATCCCCCCCTTGAGAGGTTACTCTCAAGTCATTGGATGGTAAGAATTTTTCAAATAGGTGCAATTTCTGAACTGGTCGATTCAGTTCCCCCTTTGATGTCTGCAGTCGTACTGTTCTGATTAAACCATCATTTTCACGTATTACTTGTTGAACCCGACCCATAGGCCACGTAGAGCGTCGTGTGTTATCCTCTGAAATTAAACAAACATCATTGACTTCCAACTCCGGCGTTTTCTTTTGCCATTTACTTCGACGTTGTAGATTTGGTAAGTATTCCAGAGACCATCTTTTCCAAAAATGAGTAAGTAACGTCTGCAAATACTTATATCTCTTTGAAAGAGTAACATCTTTATTAAGATGTTCGGGAAGGGTCCCAAGCGATCGTCCCAAAGCCAAATGAGCAGGGGTAATTGGTAAAACATCTCTACAATCGGTACATTGATACGTCAATGGCCTCTGATTCACTGCTGATTCAATATCGGTTAAAACAGTATACATTTCACAATAGTTCAATAGAGCCTTTGAAAGAACCTTTCTCAGAGGTGTCTTTAACGAACGATTTAACCGTTCCCAAAATCCGCCACGAAAGGGGCTACGTTCAGTAATAAATTCCCATTTAATACCGTGACTCAAACAAAATCGTTCAATTAAAGTGGAATCAAGGTTTTTCCAGAGATCTGCTTCAAATTTCATGTTACTGACCACACGTGATGCTTTTTGAAAGGTTTTTGCATTATCACTAACTACTAAATCACATAGTCCTCTCCCATTTGTCATCCGACGAAAGGCAGCAAGAAATTCCTCTGTTTCCATATTATTTGTTAATTCTAAATGGATCATCCGGCTGAGAGCACAGGTGAATATGCAAATGTAACATTTAGTAAAAACTGTCCCAGTTCGTATGTATAATGGGCCTGTAAAGTCCAAACCAACTTTCGAAAATGCAGGAGCAGGCTGAACTCTTAGTGTTGGTAAATCTCCCATTTTCTGTTCCAACGGTGATGTACTTGAATGTTTACATATTAGACATCGATGAATTGTCTTGATAACCTGCCTTCTGCCATGTATAATCCAAAATTTTGTGCGAATATTACACAAAGTAGTCTCAATAGGTGAATGATGCCCTTTAAGATGATACATCATAATGAGTTTATCAAGGATGATATTATTAATTGGTAAAATAATCTGATGTTTAGTCTCCTCTGGAAGAAGAGAATTTCTCATTCGACCCCCAACAACAATCAATTTCTTATTTTCACAAAACATAGGATCGAGAGACAATAAAGAGCTATCGCCATTTAACTGGTTACCATCTTGCAATAGTTTGTATTCGGTAGGGAAATGAGCCTGTTGGACACACCTCAGTAAATGTAATTCACTGACATTTAGATCTTCAATAGTCAATTTTCCATCAACATTTCTTGGGACAATCTTCCTCCATTTCAAGATATGACCAATAATACGAACCAATTTATCATAACGCTCAAAATTGTTAAATAAATGCTCAGATTCTACAAATGATACAACTGTATGACATTTTGTTTTTGCTTCAATTTCAACGTCTGGAAAATTAGTTTCAATCAAAGAGCAAGGCCAATGTTCCTTTGATAACTCAAGCCATTCAGGGCCATGCCAGTAGAATTTACTATTCTTTAAGCTTGATACTTCCATGCCACGCGATAGAAAATCAGCAGGGTTGTCGCAACTCTTCACATGATGCCAATGCTTGTTACCAACTAAATCATGGACTTCTTGTACACGGTTAGCCACAAATGTTTTCCAATGTGGACTTGGCTTTTTCAACCAATTTAATGCAATTTCAGAATCCGACCAAAGTTCGATAGACGTAAATACAATGCTCAATGCATCACAAACATAATTAACTAAATTTGCAGCACAGTGTACTGCAAGCAGCTCCAAACGAGGTAACGATTTCTGTTTCAATGGAGCAACACGAGACTTGGCAATTAATAAATCTACTTTTACATGTCCATTCAAATCTTCACTGCGTTTATAAATTGTAGCCCCATATGCCTTTTCCGAAGCATCCGCGAATGCATGTAGCTCTATTGATTTGTATTTTTCATCACATATAACAAATCTAGGTATACGAATATCATTCAAACTAAGCAGTTCCTCCTCCCATTGATGAAACATATCAACAATCTCTCCGTCCAGTGCTTCATCCCATGTCGATTCCATTTTCCATAATGATTGAACCATAATTTTTGCACGAATAATAAAAGGTGCAAAAAATCCAAATACATCAAAAATCTGACATACCTTCTTTAAGATTGTTCGTTTTGTAACATTAATGGTTACATTCGTAATGAATGGATTTAAACGAAATAAAAAATGATCTTCCTGAACATCCCATCCAATACCAAGTGCTTTCGTAGTGTCATCTACATTATAATCAAAATCAACCATCAAGCTTGTTAATCGTTTCTCTACCGGAATAGCTTCCATAATTTGTTTGGAATTTGATATAAACTTTGTCATTTCCCAACCACCAAGATCGCACATGTCAATGAGTTCAAATAGTAATTTGGTAACTTGTTCTACAGATTTACCTCCTCCACAATAATCATCCACATAAATATCTTGAGTAGCTGCTACACTTGCCAGTGGGAAGCATTCTTTGATCTTATCTTTTGCAGCATGGTGAAGTAATGAGCTAATTGCTAAGTATGGTGAAGGTTTTACTCCAAACATCAAGCTTGTCATTACGTAACGAATAGGATCACGGGTGAGATCACAATCTCGCCAAAGATATTGCGGAAATTGATAATGTTCAGGGTTCATCGATGTCTGGCAGAACATCTTCTTAATATCTCCCATTAATGCAATCTCATGAAATCGAAATCTTAAAAGCACTTTTATCAAATCTGGCTGTAATGCTGGACCAGATAACAAACAATCATTCAAAGAAATGCTATTGATATCTTTTGCACTTGCATTGAAAACTACTGTAGTTTTAGTTGTCAAACTATCAAGTTTCTCAACCGGATGATGTGGTACGAAATATTGAGATCCTTCGTCAAACCTCTCCTTCTCTTCTGAAGTCACTGGACGAGCAAATCCCAATCGATCATAATCGTTCATACAATTTCGATAGGCTTTCTTTTTTTCTTTATCTTTCTCCAGACGCCTTTCAATTGACAATAGTTGTTTCCTTGCATTTTGATAATTATTACATGGTATATGTCCATCATCTCGAAATGGTAACGATACAGGATAATGACTATTGTCGTAACGAATAGATTTCTCAAATATTGAAACAGCTGTTCGTTCGTCTAAAGTATACTGTTTATTAGTGTCCTTAATTCCTATTGCTTCGAGATTCCAAAAATTTTCCACCTCTTTCTCTAGTTTGGTACGCGGTTTACAATCTACAAATAAACACGATGATTTTGATTTCTTCCCAACAAAGGGATTTGAGCCAATTAAAACGTAACCAAATATAGTTCGCAATGCTCCAGGTAGAGAATCATCAGTTGGATGGCGTATTATTTCCCCACATACTAATTGCAAAAAGAAATCGATACCAATTAAAACATCCACTTCACATTCGTTATAGGGCAATTCATCTGCAATGCAGATATTCATTAAGTGAGTACAACGTTCCAAATCAATCTCAACAGCATCTAGTGGAGCACAAATTTTTCCAGGTTTAACAATAGCATTGATATGAACTTTTATACTAGAATTATTCACAGGAGAAAGTCCAAAGTCAACACGACCAGTTTTTAAATGAGACACTCTCTCATCAAATCCTGTAATTTCAATTAACTCTGTTTTGCATATATCTAATTCGATTCTCCTAGCTGCTTTTTCTGTAACAAATGTCTCTTTACACATTGAATCAAATGCTACTCTAACTTTAGATGATTTTCCTCCATTGGTCATTAATGCAACTGCAGATGGCATAATCTTTGACGTAAATACAGTTCTTCCTTTAGTAGATAAACAACGACTTTTAGAAGTATTTGCTTGGATAACACGTTCCGACTCTTCAGGTCGACTATCAAAATGTAGCAATTCATGATGAGATTTACCACAATCATTTGTTGTGCATTTTGTCTTTCTAGTACATTCCATCCATCTATGATGAGGAGCTAAACATAAGTAGCACAATCCTTTTGCTTTAGTAAAATACCACTTGTCCTTTATATCTAATTTTGCAAATAGAAAACAATTTTCCAAATCATGATTAGTCATCTCACAATGAATACATTTTGATCTTGCACCTCCTCTATTTCGACTTGTTTCCGTTGTAAGTGCTTGAGCAGAATATACCTTTGCATCTTTTTGATCGTCAGGTGGTTGTCTAATAACTCTTGTTACAGCTTTCTCTTGGTTCCAGTCAACCGTTTCTCTTGAACGTACCTCTCTTGAAAACCAATCACAAAATCTTTTCCAAGTTGGGAATTCTTTACTTCATATTTTGTGATTATTTCCTTTTCCCATTCTGTCTTCAAATCAGCTGGCAGCTTTGATTCCAGTATGGGAATTATTAATGCATGTAAAGGGTTGTCAATCTTATCTGCGTATGATTCTAATAAATGCATTTTCCCTGAAATTAAATCAAAGTTCGTCCTCAATTGCTTGGAATCCGAGCTGATTGATAATTGTTGTACATCAATAATGGACTTCACTATAGACCTGACAATCTGCCTAGGCTGTCCATAACGTGTTTTTACATGTTCCAATGCAGCATTATACGTTTCAACTAAAGAAGAAAATCCATCTAGACATCTAGAAGAAGTAACCTTCAATGATTGTCGAAGATACCGATACTTGTAAAAGAGGGACACCTTCGGGTTACTATGCACCACCGCATCAAATGATTCCCACAAATACGGTAAATGATTAATGTCTCCGTGGAATTAAGGGGCTAAAATACCATTTGGTAGACCACCTGCTCTCTTCTCTTCTTCTTCTTCTTGACATATTTTTGACACTTCTTTTCTATGTTCAAACACAATTTCACTTAAGTTAGCGTGTTGATCAATGATACATTTTATCTCAGTGGCATCCAAATATATTCGTTTATCGCCAATTAAACCATTTATCTTTTCTTCGGATCGTTCCAACGACTTAATCCCTTCTTTTAATGCCACGTGGTTCCCTTTGCCTTTTAATCCAAATCTGACTCTTTCTATTTTCTTCTTCAGATCATCAAAGAGCCAATTGAAACGGTCGACGATTAATTTGGGATCTTCTCCGACAGTACTGTCTAGGCTGAGAGGGCTAGATGATCTTTGTCTCTCAGATAACGCATTACCAGATGAAAGTTCACTAATAGCTTTTAACAGTCTCTCTTCACGTATTGCATTTTCTTGCTGCAATCTATCTTCACGTTTTGCATTTTCATGCTGCTGTTGCTGCATCATTTGCATCATCATTTGCATCATCGATGACGTTTCAGGATTTATAGCTACGCTATTACTGGCATTAATTGCATCAGTTTCATCAATTGCATCATCATTGTCACTTTCATCAGAAGGTTGAGCTTCTGCTATACGCTTAATTAGTTCTGCCCTTGTACCAGCATCAGATAAACCAAGTTCAATACATGCTGCTTTCAACTCTTCTAATTTCAGTTGTTTCAAATTTCTTTCGATTATGGGTGGCATATTAGCAAATTATTTCAATAAATCAATTCAAGCTAAATGCTATTGTACAATGTTCAACGTCAGTATTGTGTTGTTCAATCAGAACATCAATCACAATCTGCAGTACGTACGATTGTACCTCAATCTAAATCCACCAAGAGGGCTTTCCAAATAAGCAAAATAACATCAATAATATACATCAGTATAGCCAGGGATTCAAATAATATTGTGAGCTACGCTCCTAAATCCAAAAACACCATGGAGTCATTCATTTCACATAAATCCAATCATCATAATCAATAATAATTCAAGACCATTTGAATCTTAAACGACTACATTTCTAAATATCTTTAACAAAAAAGTCAACAAAACTATGCTATACGAGCACATCCGTTAGGAAGTTACATAATTCCAAGAAACTCTAAATGATTCTAAGAAACTATACAGTGAAACCAAATCGCTTGGATGGCGACGACTTCCGTCCAATTCTTGTTAACTTACTTAAATTACTTATATTTAAATTGTCAACAATGTTCTCGTTATCCGTTGTTGAATCCACAACAATTATATCAGAGTGAGGAATTTATATTGATTGGAAGAATGTTAAACATTATTAGAAGTACTTAGTTCTGGTATTGGCAGTGAGTGACTTCTTGGTCAAGAAATTCACAAGGCTAACTTCATCTTAACTGTAATTAAAAGCATAATATTTGACTAAAAAAATCTAATCAAATAAGTATTATAATAAAAGCGGTAGCATCAGGTTTCCTGTATAGTTCAAAATGTAATAATTTGGAAAAGTATGATTTTTCTTCTGTTTAAGTTATTTAAATTTGAAAAGTCTATAAATTGCTATTATAATTCTAAATTGAGCGTTAATCATGTTCCTTGAATCTGAATAATCCTTCGTCCTTAAATCATGTAGATTGAGACCTATGCTTCTGAATATCATTTCAGATATGATATAATCTTCATTTCAAAAACTGTACAACCCAAATATACCCAGCACAGCGTGTCCTTGCTGCTAGTATTCAATACACATTATCTTGCTTCCGAAATCATATAACAACGATTTTGCAATAAATAGAAATTAAGTATTTAAATAGAAGAATACTAATATAATTGATGAAATTGTTCACAGTGTTTTAATGACATAGTTTTTAATAATAATTATATTAATGTTTTATAGTTGACTATGAAAGTGCAATCACGCATTGCTTCAACTTGGCTACTGCAAGTGCTGCTTCAGAACAATTAGCAATTGAAGGTTATCCGTACTGGATAGACTGCCCGATATCTTACGTATGTATATTTATTGTATTCTCATGGTTCTTATACTTTTCTTGCAATTTACGAAATGATAATGGCTTGCAGCTATTGGCTATAACTCCGGAAATTTCATTGAAGGGGGAGTGATGATGAGGGGGTACAGATTAATTTGAATTCAGAAATTTCCCTTCAAATATTTTTATTCCAAAATTGATATCTAAAATATAGTTAGTTCAAGCTAAAATGTACTTCATAAATATTTAAAATTGACAACTTTGTGGGTTACGTCAACTTTTTTTTTGATCGAAAAAAACAATGCTCAAAATTGTCTAAGAGTTTGACGTATGGTATACACCAAATATTTCCAGAGTCCATGAAGTACTACCCTCAATGATTGTCATGTAACCTTACACCAAGCATATGGAGTTTTCCCCCGGTGATTTACTACCATGTAAGCCTCAATACTTAGTAGCTGATGTATAGGTGTGGGTTCAACTTGAGCATTAGGATACATTATTACCCTCTTACCTGCTCCATAGCACATATAAATATTATTTTAATGATAATTTCGTATTGTTTTGTTATATCCTTACTTGTTTAGAATGCTGAGTGTGGATGTTCTCCTTCACAAGGTGCGATCGTCTACAAATCATCTGGAGCTGCATCCTATTTCTGCATGGCAAAAACAGAAAGTTATGGGGCAATATGTGCATAAATTAATAACCATAATTGTAAATAATAACTTAAAATATTATCTATAACTTTTCATTAGCTCATTGATAAATTTTAGTTCAACGTATCACACCAAAAGTCAGTGACAGCCGCAAATTTGATTACCTATCTGTTCTATAGGAAACAACGCCGAGGCAGAAGCATTTCCCCTGCACAGAGTCATCGGTTTTTTAGATTCTATATCACAATCTGTTTTATTTAACATTGAACGCACTTTCATACACATATGTTTTGTCTAAAAGAGTAAAATTTTCATGTGAATATCGACCATGAAATTGTTGTCGTATGCTGGCTCTGATATAACGACATTGAGTCCCAGCGAACACGACGACGGTCAAACTGGAACTGATTTATTAATCGATATTACACATAGATATTACAGAATTCACATAGGGTGACGATGATAATTACACATAGAATACAAGTTCACATATACAAGAGATAACAGCTTGACGATTACAAATTACATTACACAACAATTGAAACACGTATTTGTGATTTCCGCATATTCTTGACTACAGTGATGCTATCTGGCTTGACAATTGATAAACAACCATATCAAATGATAAAATATTTATAAAAATCAGTTTGAATTATATATCCGATATTAACAGTATGATGGTATAAATATTTATATATCTCAACTACGATGAACACATAAAATGTATATATTATAATTATGTATTCATATGAATATTCAGAGCAAGATTTTTCAAGGATTTCAGCATATCGTCCTGTATAATCCCCGAGCATATTCACATACGAAGTTGCTATTTTGGAAAATTTCATGGGACACTCAATAAACAGCTTATTGATACTCGAACGGTTTTCGTTATAAATTACAAGACATGTAATATGTATATAGGTAGATAAAGCAATTTAGCTATTGTAAATAGAGATTGCGAAGAACTTGCAATTAGTCATATCAACAATTACATTCACACGATTCATGCTGCTGCTGCTGTGAAGCATGCGTCATTTATCTATATTTATCTAAAATCTAACTCTTACCGCTTTGTTTAACCTAGCATCTGTGTAATCATGTCCCTCAACATTTCTGAATTTTGACCAGATTAACATGAATACTTTAATCAGTAACTTTGAAGGATGATCAAACTGAAACGTTACAGTCATTAATGATTCTCGCACAAAATTAAAATTATTGCATATAGAAAGTTTGATAACGATGTCATAAGTACTGATCAGGTATTTGCATTGCTGATCAAATTAATGTAAAGGATATATTCACTTTTAGGCGCACTTTATAGCGTCTCCCTGGTGGCACCACCATACCACTTATCCTCGCCCAAACCAAAAAATGTTGATATTAAAAGATGGAGCACGATGTGACTAGTGCTGATAAGGACATGAAAGAGATATTGAAGTTCCACTACTGTCTCCCTGACTCCCATCCACTTAATCTCGATCCAAATATCCACATTTTTACATCAAAATATTCATATGTCTTTGATCTTGAGTAGTATATCACAGCAATGGAATGGATGTACCATGAAAGCAGTTGTAATGATACAGCACATTGCTCAATTTTGGACAAGCTGGAAAAATTCACAGTTTCTTTGTACACAAATGAGGTAAAACACTCTTGGATAAAATTATTTATACTTGGTTTTCAATCTTGGATAAAAGAAGTTTGAATTTTGTAACATTAACTAAGCAAGTGCAAGATTTTGAGAAAAGAGAATACAACTTTGATATTCATTAAATGAATCCCCTAAGGAGTTTCTTCTACAAATTTACTATGTAATCAGGTGATGAACATTGTAAAATATAGTTGCGACGCTATCGCTCTACCGAACGCACCCATACCGTTTCCTTATTTTTAGAAAAGTGGCTCTTTTCGCTAAGAGCAATGGTGTTAAATGCTCCTTAATGATATGTGCCAAAACACTGTAGATCAGTTTCAACAGATTTATTGGCAAAATATGCTTTGATTGTCAATATACAACGAGACGCCGCAGCGCATTATTGTCTGTAAGCCTGCAAGCGCATCCAGAGCCATCAAGAGT
Organism: Haliclystus octoradiatus; assembly: GCA_916610825.1. Taxonomy (NCBI): domain Eukaryota; kingdom Metazoa; phylum Cnidaria; class Staurozoa; order Stauromedusae; family Haliclystidae; genus Haliclystus; species Haliclystus octoradiatus. Next base: position 15,442,749 of record OU744446.1, read on the forward strand.
GGAACTATAGCTAGACGAGGCTCGACAATAGATCAAGGTGGATCGCAATTCAGTCACGTGTTGCACTCGATCACTTAGTTATGGTGAGGGTTTGGGTCACATCACGTGAAAACAACCCGGTCGAGTATAATTTAGTTTCTGTTTCATCAGCTTTTATCGGCATAGCGCAGTGTTAGTGCGTCTGACTATTGTGCAGTTAATGCAGGTTCAAGTCAAGGTCATTCCAAATATTAAGATATTTTCATTATTTATGTTCCAAAGGGTTTACAAGTTGCTTTTGATGGCTAGGCCATCCTTAGATAATACTCATTCGATTTCGACCCACATTCGATCAGATATGATGAGATATGAAACTCGATTGCTCTGCCATATAAGCAAACCCTCAAAAATATTGAACAGAGTAGTACTTTTAAGTCCGATAGAAGTATCATGTAGATTTTTCTTTGTTCAACGGGCATCAAATGTAAATCATGCAAAAAAGGAGCTTCTTGATCGCACCTGCTCACGCCCATTAATACTCTATCAGCAGCAGCAGTTCGAACCCTCTGTGGTCTATATACCAGTGAAGATGGAAGGCTGTAGAGAAGATGGTTTCAAAATCATGTCATGATGAAATGAGAGCATGACTAACTAGTAGTTAAACTGATTTTCTTTATAGATGATTATCTTTTCATCTTGCTGATGTTATTAAAATGAAAACAATTGAAGTTGACTCAAATGTTCTCGTGGTAAAACAAAATTTGACTGTTTAATAAAAGAGATGGTATTCATCTCAAAAATTACATCGTCGCTTAATACACAAAAGGATTCCTTAAAGTCCCTAGTGCTTAAATACATTTTTCTTGTCAATTTTATTTGTACTTATATTATGTATTATTGTATTATTATCCCTTGTACATTGTATTAAATTAGCCCATAAATAGTCCTATAATAAATGCTACACTTTAACTTCAAAATGCTTGTACGGTGCGATCGAAACCTTGTTCATTAATTTGAATGATAATTTAAAGTTTTTTCGCTGACTATTGTTATTATATTAATTAATGATCATAGTGTGCTATTAGAAGTGTGATAATGTGTAATTAGTCACAGGATCACGTTCGAAACGGATGGAAAGTAGACCTGTTTATGAATTTACGATATGTTATGTTTAAGAATTATGAAATTATATGAAACTTGTTTGGTTATACTTTGCATTAGACCTACATCACTATTTGAAAAAGAAAAAATCAGTTTCGAACTATTTTTGTCGAACCTACAAAATGTATGACAAAGATGGCAGTCGACCCCAGTCGACGCGGAAGGCAGAATGAAAATATAAAGCTTTGTCTATGGAATTCAAGCTTTACAGTGATCTTTGTGGTGTTAATTAGTTGAACAATGATAGATTAGACAAGATTAGTCTGCATACAGCGGAGGCTTTAGTCGAATGCCGACGTCATTTTAAAATATTGGCCTACGATGCTTTGATTTCAAAACAGATTGTTCTACCAATGTTCCCACAAGTTATATATTAAAGTAACCCTTTCAAAAGAAGTGAAATGTTTGCATTTCAGTTTCAAGAGAAGTAATTAAAAGCATATTTTTATTCATTAATAAATTAAGGACCTAAAATCTGTTTAATTTTCAAAGCGTTTGTGCCCGCTTCAGAATTGTGATATTTCCACCACATGTCCCTCAATTACTTTTATGTGGTAATATTAGAGTCCTATAGTCCCATATGTAGGAGACTTGGCGACTGTAACTTGAGAAATTGTAATGTCTCAGCTTGATGTGGCAAGACACATGCAGCACCCTGTTGTATGATACAGTAGTCACAAGGACATCACAGGAACATAGACAAAACTTTAAAAATGGTAAAATGTCATACGTTTTAACGATGGTCATTAACGCGTTCATGTAGGTGCCGACGTGTGTAGCCAACATAGTCAGCATCGCACTGACCACACTTAAAATGGGAAACAAAGCATTTTTCAGCTCCGAAAGACAGGGCAGAGAATGCCAAAGCTCCTAAGTCACCCAGGTTAGAAAGATAAGAAGGTCAAATTCTAGCAGACAATATTCGTGCGAGACAAGATGATTTTGTTTAGACAATCTGCTGATGTTTAGATTTTTAAATCAAGGGAATTATAATTTACATCTTATCAGAGCGTGGGAAATGTTTAATTAATTGTTCTATTTAGTTATCTGGAAGTTTTATCGTAAAATGTCAAGTACAGGACCTACACCATCTAGTTGTATACGATATCGTTAATGTTTGAAATCTAAAGCGAAAATTTTCTTCTGTCATACTCATTTAGTTTAATGTAACCTGTATTATCTTTGTAATAAATCGCTATAATACATTCGATTTTGGCATTATGTCACATCTTGCTGTCAATATTTCTAGGCGTACTATTTATACAAATTTAACGATGTTGAATGAAATACAAGACGATTGTGAATAAGTTACTTGTTTTGATAGAAGAAACAAAACATCCCATTTTGCTGTCAGACGCATAATGTTTGCATATTCATTTAGAATTTATTGAAAGGGACGCGAGATTTATTTAGTGGAATATTTTTAGCACTATTATGTTTATTAGTTCCAAAGATGTAAATAAATACCATACCTGATGGTAATATCTAAATTAACAGATAGTGTTTTATGATGAAAAGGATCTACTTTACCATGCATTCGATCGCTTAATGATATAAATTGTAGTCAGAATTATTTTGAATAATTTTTATTTAACTCTTATCGGTTTTATAATATCTTGCGATGAAACAGGTTGCTAACTTGTTATTGATTGGTATATCAACTCAGAGAACCCGTATATATTTAATACATGTTATTCGAAGATTATGCCTCTCTTAATTGTTTTTCGGATTATCATTCTGATAAGAGAGTACGTAACAGAGTAAACAGATAGAAATAGACATAACAGCTCTTCTATGATCGAGTATGATTTTATGCAAAATTTTCGCTTTATACTCTTGTAATACAAGCCTGTTCAGATTGATTTCCACTGGCTCCGCTACTCCAAACTATTGAATTGTTTTTGAATGCGTCTTATTTTTTCATCATTGAATGAAATTGAAAAATATTTTTGAATGCTAGGAGATAATTACAATTATTATTTATCACAAATCAAAAATATGATTCATTATAGTTCATTCTCGTTTACATTTTCTGAATGACAGAATATGATTAGTTTTTCACCTATTACGTTCTATAGAATCACAGCAGTAAACACACGAATTCGTCAGCACAAATGATAAAGTCGTGAATCAGGGCGTCAGTACGTAATTTGTGGTCGGTTGGATTGGTTACTGATCCAGGACTCTTTACGACATAGAAAAAAATTTTAATATCTTGTTCCTTTCTCCAAAATGCTAGAAAGAAAAACCTGCAATTCTTCTCGTTGTAACTAATTGCTTTTCATCGAGAAAACAAGGGAAAGTATCACAAAAAGTAATGAAGTCAGATCTGCGACTGGTCGAGGACGCTTAACGACATTGGGAAAATCCTACAATGTGTATATTTAGTAATTTATCAGCTTTAGTTAATATTTTTTACAATAATTTGATTGTAATTTTTTACAAGTTTTTGTTTTCATCAATTTTTTGTCTCTATAATTCATAATTATATGGCCTACATTTCCTTTTCTAAGATCAGCCCCGAATTGTATCACACAAGGCAACATAAAGTATGACGAAACAGAGGCCACGACGAAGACCCGTGGATCCTGAATCTGGTTTTCATGTTATTGACAAAAGAAAAAGTTTTCAGATGAAACAAGGAAACAATTGATATTACATTTTTTGATCAATTGTTACGGATAAAGAGAGATAAGACTTAAGACAGTTAAATTTTAACTTACAAAAAATTAATTAATAACTCTGAAAGTATCTAGATTTTGTTTATTGGCTGAACATTTCAATGGTAAGTGGTGCTACTATTTTATTCATGTATTCATTGGCCAAACTTTGTTTTCATAAACCTCATTCTTGTTTTGTTGTTATGTTTACATAATGTAACGATGATGGTATAAATGAACGATTATTATGAAGATTAATTCACAAAGTAATATATGTGATAAATCCTTATCAATGATTACGTTTTTGTATAAAATTATTTGTAGCGGTAAATGATCTAACATTTGACGAAGATTGTTCAATTATGAATTATAAGAAAAAATAAATATATTGTTCGCTAAGCCTATTTATATGGCCCTCAATGAAAAATACCACGGTAACTTTACTCAGAGTCATAACTGAAGGCCTTTCAGAATCTAAATCAAATAATTAATAATCGACGAGGTATTGTGATATTCTCCGTTTTGATTATCAAACGTTTATTAAAGTGCCTATGAAATGAAAAAATGAGTATTTAGATTTTACAGATTATGAATCTGCATGTTCAATTTAGTACCATCGCGATAATTTTTTTTGAAAATTCGATGCCTAAGGTATATTTTTGGCATCGCAAAGGTGCTGCATTTTGGATGAATTTTGGGACAGGCACCTGGGCACTAATTTAGTGGCTGTGACGTCAAGAGTTGTACACGCGACTTTCACTGCAATCTCTCAAACCACAAACACAGGCTCTTATTGCTTCTTTCTTTTGCTTGAAAAACAACATCTGATTTTGATCAAGCAGAGCTTAATTCTGGTTTAGAATGTATTTTTTCAAGCCATGAAGAGACAATCTCCTTTCAACTTCAACACAGCCTTGACAAGGTGAAATAATTGCTCTGGACGTCCAAACTAGTTCTGAGAAACGCCATTACGAAGAGGGTCAAGAAAAGTTAGATGGTCGGTCTATTTTGCACATTTGAAGGCAAGGTTGGAGGGAATAAAAGGTTTTTGTGATTGGTAAGTGGTTATAATGAATGATGTATAAACGAAGACAATATTAGGTAGCTTAGCTGATCATTTTCTGCATAAAGTTAAGTCTGATAGTCTATACCAACCTAAATATCCTTTTCGAAACCGAATTGCATGTGTAGTCTATTGAATATTTCACCATTGAATTCTACTTTTTTCTCGATTTGTAGACTTATGTTAGATCAATTTTATCACATTTCATTGTAAGTTTGAGTGAATTATGTGCAAGAAATATTTCCTGGCATATAGAATGCAGTCTTCCTAAGGTTAGAAGTCAAAATAATGCTGATGTTCGATGGAAATCCTTCAAAACTTCAATATATTAACCAGCCAGCACAGTTACTACAGTGCTGCAATAAAAACAACTGTACCGTGTTGTAGACGGTAATTGAGATATCGTAACGGCAGACAACAGGTACAGAAGGAATGCCAACGAAACGTAAATGTAGTAAACAATTATCCAATAGACAATTAATATCAGTTGAAACAAAAATATTCTCAAACAAAATCAAATTACATTTATTGACTAACAACTATAAGGAATACACTGATGTCTTTACATTAAATTCAACAAATTTCTGGAGCATGCTTGTATTGATCTTTTACACAATTCTCAGAGATGCTGCATGTTTCTGCACGACAGATGGATATGTGGGTCTCTCACATGGGAAACATTTTGCAGGCGCTGCGCTGCCAGCATGCATTTATCATAATACATCAAAAATTCCAGATGCACCAAGTTTCTGAATAGCTGGATACCTGGCTGCAACAATGAAAAACAGTAAACACTGTTAACAATAAACCGTCAGAAATATAATCTCTCCTTCCTTCGAATATAAAGCCTCACAGATAATTTTTCCTTCTGGAACTCTAGAACGTTTTGAAATTTTTCCAAATTTTGTCCTAAGAACATAAAAAACATATTTACTCTAGCCTTCTGAAAACTAGGATTGTAGTTGCAGGATTCCCAGTTCTGTTTGACCCTGCCGAGAATTAGGAGGATTAGCTCAGATGGCAGAGCAACCGAACTTCAGATCGGATCATATCTGATCGACCGTGGTTCAAATCCCTCTAAGGTCAACTCAGCCTTGACTTTATCTGAAACATCAAATGAGTACCATCTGAGGATGGCGGATGGAATGGAACTAAGTGGACTGAGAATGAGCAGAGCTTAACTACGATGTTGGCGCTTTGCGAAGGTACAAAATCACAACAAGATAAACCTACGAAGATTGCCCACAATCTTTTCATTTTTCGTGTTATTGAAAAAGTATGCATCTAGATAACTACCGAACCACTTCTGCTTGAACAATTTACCTTAGCTGGATCACCTGATACGCAATACTTGCACTATGTTTGCAAATATACACGAGATAAACAACAAAATCACTCCCGCCATGACTGCTTCTTGCGCTGTAAGTGCGTTTCTGATCTGTGTACACCTCTTGACGTCACACGCCTCATTTGCATAATCTTACGCGTAAAAAGTGTCTCCTAAAATTTTGTGGAAATGCCGACTTTTGGCATTAAAAAGGGTAGGTTATAGCTGCTTGTTTGCAATAAAAACTATATCATCGGAATCAGCGTGAAAATTTCCACATGATTATGTAAAAACCTCAAAACCAATTTTTTCACTTCATAGGCACTTTAATAATAACGGAATTACTATGTTAAATAGTGTGCAGTATTTTGAGAGTTTAATGTTCCGCAGTACGGTAGTACTCTAAATTGGACTAATTTGACATATTGACAAGTTTGACTAATCTAATCATGAACACCTTCGGATTAATTTTTTAATTAAATTCAAAATCAGCATTGTCTGATGTAAATACCTTAATCCTGTGATTTGGAAACACCAGCAGATATCTTCCCGACATTTTACGAACCACCAAAACAATAGCAACGAGTATATTTTACTGGCTGCTCTTTTGATCGAGCATTCACTGACTGTTACTTTTGCAGGCTCGAGGATTAAAAGCTTGATGTTGACGCTTTAGCACAGCCTTGTTCAGATGAATGTCGACGAGCAAAGAAGTAAATCTATGGTGGCAAATAGGTGAAATATTGAGTGTTGATTTTTTACATTTAACGCCGCATCTAAATAAACATGAATTCGTACCAAAAAACATGTTTCCCGCACATAAATCACTGAATGCTGCACCAGTATATTTCAGCACTTAAATAAGCATTTCCTCACCTAATCGAATTATTCCGCACTTAAATATGCAATTTTCTAGTGAGTATTTCATAGCACTATAATAAAACAAAATCGCATCTAATACCACTATTCCGCATCGAAATTTTTGACATTTGACGCCGCAATTTACTAAGCCTAATTCGCACCAAAAAAGTTAAATAGCGCACCAGTAACTAACTCAGTTTACAGCGTTTTTTAGACTTAAACATGTAGTTAACCTGTAATTATTTCATAACACCTAAATCAAGATCAAATCAAAACGCGCCTAAGTTATTTCCTAATTCTTCACCGATTTATATGATGCCGCTTTTATTGGATCGGTCACAAATGAAACGTCGGCCAAAAATGTAGTAATATAGCTACTTTTATACGCAATACAGTATTGATACATTTAAGTCCCATGAATGACACGTTGAAAACTTGAAATCTGTTAATAACAATAATAACAATAAATAAACAATGTATAGATCAAGGACATATATAGAATATCCAAAAATTATGGCGAAAGAACGACATATGTTCAGATCAATATCAGAATTGCATTGAAAATATGTAATTAATGTTAAATATTAAATAATTAATGTTATGTATTGAAAATCGTATTTAAATTAGCAATAAAAATTTATAGCAACAAAAAATATATTTTGTAATTGCCATCATTAAGAGGCATTGCAGGGATTTCAAACGCATCATTGCCGATTCAGAGCTGCTCGAGCTTGAGCAGGTCTACCTCGTTTTCTCTATATATATAAGGGCAAGGCTTTTGCCTGGAGAGGAACAACACACCCATGACAATGCAAACGAATTGCCATGCCCAAACTGTGCTTACATAGGAATTCTTTTTGGTAAACGGGACAGTTGCATCTCGCCTGTTCCCAGTGGTCAGTGTTAATTGTAACTTTCCATACAGAGAAATTTTGTTCCACGAACTGCTGGAAATCTGCCCAATTGCTTAGTTCCTGCTTAACTTTGTAATTGTATATTTCCCCAGCAGACAAATCATCATCGCGGTTAGTGCTGGCGATGTAGCAGTCAAATTCACCATCGACTCTAGGAGGATCGCTTCCGATAGATTACCGCCCCTTCACCCATTTATAGGCGTCCGTCCAAATTTTGAGAGATTTTGAAGGTTGTTTCGTGAAAACTTTACAATTTGTGTCGTTAGGGTCCCTTTCTATTGACCAACAACGAAATATTCCTGAGCAAACATGGAGAAATTTGCTGACGGGTATGCGTTTCGTAAGTGTTTCTTCTTTCTTTATCAACGCATTAGCTACTTCAAGGGAGTTATTGGTGCTGGGTATCCCTGTTGATGCTCCTTCAGACCAATTTGGCTGCACTGCTAGCCATTGATGTCAAAAATAGGCAAGAAAGTTCGTTACTCTCACGTAGATGTCCATTTCAAGATGAACAGGGCAGATGCAGAATTGAAGACCTCTTCAGAGTTACAGAGCTGTAGCTTTCCAATATTGTTTCTCAATGACAATTTAGCTTCATTTGGCAAGGCAACGTATGACCTTTGTCGTTCAGTGGCCCGTATCATATGGGGAACAAGCACATAATTCGCTTGCGATTGCAAATATAGCCCTGTGGATTTAAAGGGTTTATGACTATACTCTAATTTCGTCAAAATATCAAAAGAAAAATTTACAGATTACCGTCTAGCCCCGATAATGCCATTGTCTTGTGCAGTCGAAATCGTAATAATAATTTGACAATGAATTTATCTGGGATAGTTGGGTTTCACGGAAACCGGTAGACTGTACTAAATAGTGGTACGATCGAAAGCTCAAGTAAGCTCCATCTTCTATGCAGAGTATATCACAACAGTATATCTCTACGCCGCTTTTAAGGCCTTTAGAAATCATTTTTTAATCAATTTTCACTACCGCGGAGATCTACTAAGAAAGATGAGATGGATATACTTGCAGAATTTGAGAAAGAAAATAGAATTGTAACAAGGAAAGTCTCCGGAGAAGACAAATGTCTTGTGGCATTGACATTGAAATCCATTGCATTAAATTATGCACGTATGCAAGGACCATCACCACCAAAGCACTCTTACGAGCACTTGATTCTCTTAAAAGAAGTCAAACATCATTGTTACAAAACCCGATAAAGGAAACGGCGTGGTTATAATCGACAAAGACCAATTACTACAAACTTCTAAAGAAGTCATATATCGATCTTACTGATAAATTTCAACCGTACAAAGAACAAAAACGAAATCGAGGACGTCCTGCTCTTCACAATCATCCTTTATTAGAACGTGAGAAACAAATAACTAAGATTTTAAATAAAATATAACCAAAAACTGTATCCGATAATCTTTTCCCAAAAGGCTCAAGATTACCACATCTTTATGGGCTTCCAAAGACTCACAAACCTGTTTCACAAATGAGACCGGTATTATTTGCTATACATAGGTATAATTTCAAGCTAGGAAAATGGCTAGATGATAAATTGAAACCGTTATCAATGAAAGATTTAATGATTAATGATGTGTTTGCATATAAAGAAATGGTTAGTGGAAAACGTATGGAAAACGATGATATCCTTGTTTCATTCGATGTTTCTGCACTGTTTACTAATGTTCCACTTGATGAAACAAATGATTTGTTAGTTGAAAAAGCTTTTCTAGATAGTTGAACTTGATAATAAATTATCGTTCGTTGGTATTTTCCTTATAAATTCACCAGGAACAATTTTAACAACAGTTCACCAAAAATCTACTAATCAGGTCTTTTTATACATTTTAAAATCCATGTAGATATGAGATACAAAACGGGTTTTTTAAAAACTATGGCTAATCATGCCAAAAAACTATTCAAAAGTCTATTTTTATCAATATCAAATATCCAAGGTCACTTTTAAATTCTATTTTATGTAGTTTTAATTTTAATACTGTTAATATTGATAATGTCTTCGTAAAGGTTTACTTGACATGAATTTCATGATGGTATTTGCGATAAAAAACACACAATAATTGGCGCAACAGTTTCGATTTAATCTAAAATCATCTTCAGGCAATATATTAAACAACGCAATATATTAAACAACGACCAGAAGAAATACAGAAAATGGAAGAACAATACCAAAGAGCATTTTGCCGCTGTTAAACTATTTTTGATTGTAACTGTTATTTCACCGTGTTTGTATCGTATATTCGTAATTAGTTCTTGTGCTAAAATATCTCTCCTGTAATTATTGTTTGCCATTGTTAAAAAGTATAATACCATTCCGATAAATTCAATAGATAAATTAATTAGATTTTTATATAAATATTCATGTAACTTTTTAACTCTCTCTTTTCACATTGCCTGAAGATGATTTTAGATTAAATCGAAACTGTTGCGCCAATTATTGTGTGTTTTTTATCGCAAATACCATCATGAAATATTGATAATGTTGTAAATAATTCTGAATCTGATATATATATATAATATTACCTTTTAAAGATCAAAATTAAGTAAGATAATTAAGTTCGATTTAAATCGTTTAAAGCGTATAACCCGGATATTGGGAGATTGTTTCTTTAGATAGAGAAACATTTTCTATCAGCACATGGTCTTCTTGTATTTTTACTTTGTACAAGCATTTCCTCCTCAAAAATGCAATTAAATTTACGTTTTTGTTTCTCACTGTTTTTCCTCGAACAGGAACCACTTATTTTCTACAAGAGAGTTTACACAAGAAAAAACACTAAACATTTTACTTATTTGTCTCTAAATAAAAAACCACTAAACCAAATGACAATCTGTGTGATGTCTCAATATAATATGACCATTGATCATGTTTACGCTAGATACAAGGTGTTAGTTAACACATATATAACATCTCCCCCTTTTGGGAGTTTTGATTAAGAAACTAAAGATTTTTATCGATATGGGAATTTTAAGAATTCATTAAAATTGTACTGGTAATAAACGAACAAAAGCATGAATGAAAAATAAAGTAGAATTAACATAAAGAAGGTATATTGAATTTGAATGTCAACTACTAATAATGTTTTAGTATGGCAATATCATACTATCGTGGTATCAAAGCTGTAAACAGAACTATAGATACACACAACAACAAAAAAGTCATTCAACGTCAATAACAAATCATAATTATTATTAAGAAGTTAACTGTACCGATTTGGTACAACAGGAGTACGATGACTTCGTCTTGGTATTTGGATGTCTGATGAAATTGTTGCAGTTGGAGGAATATCTAATGTTGAATCAATACGTAAAAACTTTCGATTTCTGACCCACATTCGACCACTTGGCATTTGAATACGATATTTACGATGTGGCAAAGTTTCAATAATTGTTCCCACATGTGTCCATAGTTTAGAAGATGGGTCCTGTATTCGGACCTTGTTGCCAATAGCCAGTGTTGGTAGATCCTTTGCATGTTTATTATATTTAGATATTACAATGTCCATTTGCTTATTGTGGGCGTCAACTAATGCTGCAAGGGCTTGCCATTTAGGAGCGAATGCAGACTTATGAGCAGGAATAAGTGAACGTAATGGGAAACCATACAAGATTTCAGCAGGAGAATAACCATCAAATTTGGGAGTGTTACGCCACTCTAACAGGCCGGCATAATAATGATCTTCATTAAATTTGGCATTCTCAAAGGATTTTATTATTAAACTCTTCATAGCTTTTACCCCTGCCTCCGCGTGACCATTACTTTGAGGATAATGAGGTGAAGACGGATCGTAGGTAACATTCCAGTCTTTCAAAAATTTAGTAAATTCATGCGAACTATACTGAGGTCCATTGTCTGACCGCAAACGCACAGGTATACCAGTGTCAGAAAAGATCTTTTTAAAGTCTTTGATAATAAGATTAGAGGTTGGATCGGTTTTACCGTAACGGCAAACTACAGGCCAACCAGACAATCGATCAACGTAAACCATAAAATGATGACCAGAATGACTAAATAAATCAGAACTTACATCTTCAAAAGGACGATAAGGCATATAGCTAGGAATCAATGTTTCTTTTTGTTGACTCGGTAAATGAGATTGGCAAATTGCACATGATTCAACTAAATTTGTAATATCAGATGACATACCTGGCCAATAAACAGCATTGCGAGCACGTCGTTTGGTACGAACAACACCTTGATGAGAATCATGCAGGCGATGTAAAACTTCTTTTCGCATAGTTTTAGGAATTAAAAGCTGATGACCTCGTAGAATAAGTTGATCATTGATTGACAGCTCTTCACGTAGTTTCCAATAGTGACGAATAATTTGATGAAGTTTGTCACGCTGATTTGGAAAACCTTTTAAAATAATTTCTTTTAACATAATATATTCATCATCAATAGAGGCAGCATTCTGTAATTTTAAAAGCATAGCATCTTGAGGTTGATGACATTCTGACGTAATAGAAGCTGCATTGATACAAACAATAGAATTAATATGTTGCGTAATATCTTCTGCCAGTTGATCCTCATCTGTAGGATTTTTAACAGGTGCACGAGACAAAGCATCAGGTATTAAATGATCCTTACCTCGTTTCCATGTAGCAATGAGAGAGTAAGGCGCCAATTGTTCTTTTAGCCGTTGCAGGCGGGAATTTTCAACAGCTGCCAAAGTAAAGTCGTTAATAACTGGAACTAAAGGTTTATGATCCGTAATGACAATAAATTTATGTAATCCAAGTAAATATAACTTGCATTTAATAACAGCCCATGTAACGGCTAATAATTCCAGCTCAATAGTGGCATAGCGTGACTCAGCATCAGATAAATACCTTGATCCACAATCAACTAAGTGCCATTGATTATCATCATGCAATTGTAATAAACTCCAACCTAAACCGTAGGTACGGGAGGCATCAGTATGCAGTTCTGTTGGTAAATTAATATCAAACTGCTTGAGGACTGGAGGTGAAACTAGTGTCTTCTTGACACTGTCAAATGCATTTTGGTGAAGTTCAGTCCATATAAATTCGTTACGAATAGATAATAAATGCCGTAATGGCTCTGAACAATGAGCAACTTCTTTAGAGAAGTGTCCTAATTGATTAACCATTCCCATAAACGAACGTAGCTCAGAAATATTGGTAGGAGCTGGAAAGTCAGTAATCGCTTCAACTCGTCTGGGTGTAGCACTAATACCATCTTTGCTTAGAATAAATCCCACATAATCGACACTTTCTTGTCCAAATATAAATTTATTAGGATTTAAAGTAATACATTGTTGTCGGCACCGCTCTAAAACATTACGTACATTTGTAAGATGTGCTTCAAAAGAGTCATTATAAATTAAAATATCATCAACAACTTTTTCTAAATTAGGTAAGTTGGCCAATGCTTCGTCACCACGACGACAATACTCGTCGCCGGCACATACAAGACCCATAACGGCACGTTTATATTGGTATCGTCCCCAGGGTGTTAAAAAAGTAGTTAATGGACAGCTAACGTCATCTAAGGGTACCTGCCAATAACCAGAAGCTGCGTCTAACGTAGTAAATATCTTAGCTGTATGAGGTACGTTTGATACAGCATCCCATGGACTTTTGAAAGGGTGAACAGGACGACGGACATGTTGGTTGAGTTTAGTAAAATCAACACACAGACGTAATTTACCATTTGGTTTCTGTACTACAACTAGTGGGCTAACAAAGTCTGTTGGATGATCATCGGCAAGTTGTATAATACCCTTAGCTACCATACTGTCAAGTGTGCTTTTGACCTCAGCTTGCCAAGCAAAGGGAATTTTTCTAGGTGTAGAAAGTGCATATGGTGTAACATCATCTTTTAAATAAATGTGCATCGGTGGACCAGCCATTGGCTTAAGTTGATCAGTATCATTAAATACATCAGAAAATTCATCTAGTAGTTGAGAACGTATATTTTCAGATAAATTGTGAGGCTTGTGAGAAGAAACATGAGGAGTTTCTTGTACAACGGTGCGTAATATAGATGCCATAGGGGCGGGGAAAGTAGCAGGTATTATGCCAAGCTCAATTAGATTTTGAGTCGGAATAAGAAAGTCTGAGACCCCTTTACAAATATATATTTTCATCTTAGTGCTATATGTAGCTAGAATACCACGGCAATGTAAAACGCCAAGAACTTCTAAAGGTGAACCATTAGTAGCAGATAATTTGTCTGAGGTGTGGTTTAAACGAGACAAAGGAATATTATTGTCCGTCAATAGAGTGTCACTTGCAACACAAACTTCAGCGCCAGTATCAGGAATACCGCTAACAGTTATTTGCTTGCGATGTGTCAATGATAATGCTAGAGAGATGTGTTGACATTTTGATGTAACGTTAGGTGTGGTATGTGAAACAGCATTTAGCTTCACACTTTCAATTATGTGTGAAACATCATTTGTAACGTTGTTAATGTCCACTTTATCTGAACGACACACAGGTCTTATATGACCTTTCTTGTTACAATTATGACAAGTTTTATCCTTAGCCCAGCAAGATTGTGGATCATGATCATGATTGGATTTACCACAATTTTTGCAGGGGACAGTGTTAGATTTCGTATCTGAAGCTTTTTTACGAAGCTTATTATGAACATTAGTTACACGAGCAACCTGAGCCGTTCTAGAGACCTCTTCGTTTCGTGCATTTTCTTCGGATTCACATAATTTTTTGATAATATGAATAGATACGCCCTCATCGAGAGCACGACATTTTCGTCTGATTTCAGAGTCATAAAGTCCTTCTATAATGAAGTCCCCCAATGAGCGATCGTGACAATGGGGACAGGGGTCCGTAAGATGAAATAATTTCAGTTTTTCACGATAGAATGCACAAAACGGTTCATTCTCACCTTGTGAATAATGCATAAATGCTGCACGACGTATCCGCAGATTATCTTTTTGCTTAAAATATCCATCTAATTTAAGTAATAATGTGTCTGTAGTAATAGTTCTTTGATCTACATTTAATACCAATCGGACAGTGTCAAGTGTTTCTTGAGTCATACGAGAAATCAGAAATGAAACTTGCTGTTGGCTAGGGCAACGAGTAAGGCCCGTAAATAATAAATAGTTATCTATTTGATGTCTCCAGTCCACAAACTGA
Organism: Haliclystus octoradiatus; assembly: GCA_916610825.1. Lineage (NCBI taxonomy): Eukaryota > Metazoa > Cnidaria > Staurozoa > Stauromedusae > Haliclystidae > Haliclystus > Haliclystus octoradiatus. The sequence goes on from OU744446.1 coordinate 15,457,872, forward strand.
CCATATGTAAGGTTATCAGACAATTTATCTGGAGGTGGGTAAGCGCTCGATAGGCGTAACCCGGAAGCCGAGTTTTCAATATTACTCACTGGCACACTTTCAACAACAAGAGAATCGTCGTCGCTCGCATTAGGCAAAACAGATGCCACGGTTTCAGTAGTCGTATTAAGGCCAGTAAGTTGTTCCATAAATGCAGATAACGATCTCTCCATACGTTTTTCGAACGAATCCATACGGGCAGCGAGATTGACATTATCGTCAAAAACGGGCGGCTCAACATCAGCATTGCCCTTCTTTCGTGCCTTCGATTTTGGAGTTTTATTAGCCATAACGTTTAATGTAAACGATATACGATAAACAGAATGATAATAAATAACATATCAAACTAAACAAGATAAACAATGGTAAGTTCAAAAATATCAACTGCGCCATGTGATGTCTCAATATAATATGACCATTGATCATGTTTACGCTAGATACAAGGTGTTAGTTAACACATATATAACAATCTGCTTTCGGAATGAAATTTTCAACACTCAGCTGAAGAGTTAGAGCTATTAGTACAGTCATTATAATAAATGAACTCACACAAATTGCAACAGAAACATTTTTCACAAATGCTAGGGTCAATTTTATGCTCAACAACATATCAAAAATTTTCCAAAATTGGAGTACGTAAAATGCCCTAATTTCGCAATTTATCTACTAGCATTTCCAGTATAGAATGAAAACGAGGCTGATCAGTTTTATGCATATGCATGGTTCAATTTTGGGAAATACTAACACACATGGTATCCCCACATCATTTACCTCATTTGGAAGTATTTGAATTTTTTTTATAGTAACTAAATATCAAGTTACCAAAGCGAGGCCATGTATAAAAACAAGCATATTAACACAACAGAGATGGGTATAGACATAACAAAATGATTTGGTAATGTGTTTAAATATTAGATTAAGCATATAAATAAAGTGTTTATCTTAATTATCAATTAAACCATACTTAGTTAATATATATATATATATATACAAGTATAAAATTAATTCCAGGCATTTGCCTCAATTTTGACAGACTTGAGATAGCATGTGGGAAGATTCAGCCTGTAGAAAAACAATACAAAACGAAATTCAATACTAATTTCAAATAATTTTGTCTCAATATAATTTTGAGAGACCTACAAATTGCAAAAATTTTAAAAAGGGTTTTTTCGAAATATCGAACTAACCCCCTCTCTTAGCCCGTCATGCCAACTTCAATGGCTATAATATTTATTGTTTTCTAAATTTGATTCAATATTTGTCTGAAAACAATACTAGTTGTACCTAGTGCTCTGGAGATCTCTTTATAATTCGAGAGACCGATAGTTACAGAAAGGGTAGGTATAAACCAGCTTTTTAAAAATCTCGAAATCTGTAAAATCGAACTTCGAAGTTCTGTCGGCTTCAACCATGGCTTCAACGAAGACCGAGGCTGACGAAATTACTGTGTACTTTGTACCACAGCTGATCACAGCGCCGAATTTAGATGACCGCGTGGTAAACACAAGAATTTACTCCATTTTGAAAATATGTAAGCATTTGCTTTTATATTAAGAAAATCCAGTCATAACACGATAATTGGGATGAAATGTAGTTTAGTTAACAAAACAATTCTATATTATGTAATAATTTATTAATATCTTTAATAAATCAGAATCTCGTTTCGTTTAGTTTCGTTTCGTTTCGTTTCGCAAACCTTAATAAGCCTCTCTGATCTATTGTTGAGCAGTGATTCTTTAGCGCATGTAATTTTGTATTTCTCAACTAAAATATTGTATGATTTACAAAAGCCGTATTAATTCACGTGCAATTTATTTAGATACGAAGAACAAAGGTCAGTTTGACTTTTGAATGATTTAAATAAAAAGAGCATATCGATCTGGAGATACAGAGTCGATGAAGTATAAAATCTAATTTCAACGAAAAACCGATAATAACCGAAATACTAGTCTGCGTTACAGACCGTAGCCTGAGCGCAGACCCAAATCTTTTTTTTATGATTAGTATGGTCTGCGTAATATGGACAGAAAGCTTGCGCTGGACTGAATTAGGGGGAGTGGCAGAAACGTGAGAAATCTATTGTTTGTCTATTGCTCATCAGCCAATCGCTAGCGAGTTCTCCAAAACTAGAACCACAACATGATTGGTTGATAAATATAAGTTTTTGACGCATTCCTTTTCAAGTATGCTCAAGCAAGCCGAATAATAAAACGTTGTTCTTCTTCGATAAAATCATCTTTGCTTGTGTTCGTTTCAGTTTTGTACGAGGGAGACCTCAGACTTTTTAATTCAATACAGACTTTTTGCAATAATATTTGTAGTAAAATGAACATAGTGTATTGACAAAAACGATTTCTTGTTAATTTACCTTTCACGGAGGACGGGACATGCATTTTTACATGCAGCATCGGCCAACAAAGACTTGATATCAGCATGCTGAAATTCATTAGATTGTGTTTGTGTTCGTCGTAAAAGCCAATTTGTCATGGGTAATATCAAAAGCACATATTAGATATAGAACGATTTAATCTCTGGATCTTTTTCGCTGTGCCATGGCAATGGATTACAAAAATATTTCTTTACCAAAGACTAATTCTCATCATCGTTTTTAATACCGATGTCAATTTTCGAGTTTTTTTGTCAAAAACAAATGCATTAAAAACATTGGACAACTTAGATCACTTTATATTGAACAGAAATAGTATGTTGAATTAAGTTAGTATTGATCATTTGAACGTGGTTATGAATCAACTCATTTTATTTCGTAAATAATAAGTGTCAATTTTGATTGTGAAAAGTTTTATTATTTACGAATATCGGACTTGCAGAAATGCTGTTTGTGACGCCGTCTGTAGTTGAACAACGCTGAACAGCAGGAGCTAAAGTGTAATGACGTTCCGCCACTCCCTCAAACTTCCGCCCAGCGCAAGCTTTCTGTCGATATTACGCAGACCCTACTAATCATAAAAAAAAGATTTGGGTCTGCGCGCAGGCTATACAGACCGCGACTCATTAACAAAAGAATAGAAATGTCCTGCTTACTTTTATTTCCCGAATTTTGATGGTTGGTCACTTACCAACATATCAAAATCGTCATCAATTGATTGAGACTTGGAGCAAGTCGACCGAAATACTAAGTTACAGCGTTTACTTAGACAAAATAGATAAATCTGGGCTACATATAGCCTTGCGTAAACTGATCACCGGTGGGTGGAGAGTTAAATGTCCCTCGCATTAAAACGAGCAATAAAACTCACTGTTTATCTCAGTCATCCTCAGACATGTATCAAAGTCAATTAAATAACTAAATGAAAATGTACCAAGTCCATAATTTGTAACGGCCATATTTAAAGTGCGATTTCACCACTTTTCAAATTTTGAAAAAGCCGGTTACTATCTTTCTCCAACTTGTTGGTCCCTGTCAAATGAGAAAGACGAGTGCGGATGATTTGATATCACTATCTATAGTTCTTAGATGTATTGTGGCAACTCGATGTATATCTATCTTAAATATTGTTCCGCTTGTATAATCTCATACATAAGCCACAATTCGGCTCAGAGCGGTCGGTTGGCTAACTCTGATTAATTTTTGGACTTTAGAAAGGCTACAATATTGACATTCGACGAGATAATAACGACAATCTCATCCATTTTAATTGCGAGCACTTCACTGACAGAACGAAATAAATAAATGGTCTAATTTAGAGCTAGGATCTGTCATCAAACGTGCCAAGAATGTCATGTGTAACGTTACATATCTCCTATACATTCTATGCAATGTCAGGGAATAAATTTATCACAATAATGACATTTACAAGTTTGCATGCACAAACTCACTACGTGGTTTTGAGTATGTGTCCTAACATTTTTAACATGTTGTGACGTGCTTACAAAATACAAATAATTTCTTAGAATTCGAATTGCGGACACAACTAAATTTAAAAAGGCCGGTTTAAAAGTTTAAATATAAACTAGAGGAGAAGATTGGAAACACATGGGAAACCTGCTTCTTCAAAGTCGTTGAATCAAACTTAGGTCGACCTAGAAGGCTATTACATATATAGAGTTAAATATAAGTTGCATATCTCTAAATGCATGACATAGATATTTTTTCGATCTGGAAATTATTTCAAAAAGTCTGGAAGAAACTTTGAAGGCATTTTACACCAAGAAATCAGTTCCATATCAAAACAAAATTTACGCGGGCATTATTTTTATCACGTCGGGCTCTACTGCATGTGTAAAGATAGTCCGGGGGTTTACTCCATTAGTAAGTGAAAAAATTACTAAATTACATGACGTCTCACAATGTCAAATAATAAAGTAAGCAATATGGTAAATTAGTAGATTTGTTTAGTGCATTTTATTATTGTTCTGTCCAAAATCTATAGAACATATAATACGACAGGAGACACAAGAAAATACGCGTAAGCATTTGCCTCACTTTAACGTCTTTATTCGTTATTAATGCATTCAAATTATTTCTTAAGGTTTCTCTAAACAAAGCAAATATAAAGCAAACACATGATTAATTAATAGTAAATACATATGATTAGAGATATTATTATTTGAAATACAAATTATTTATAGTTTTGATTTACCTTCATGTAATTATCCGTCATTTATCTTTTATTATTTCAGTTTATTTGTCATATAGACATTGCTTCTTATCACGAAGACTTACTAAATATACTGTCTAAGTCTAATATCATAATAGTGCTATTTTATCAAATTTCGGCAGATCATCTAACCAATTACACGAACATCTAAACGTAACTATGACGACCTGCGTTAATCACAACGTAGCCTCGTTCAAACTAAATTGATATCATTTTCGGCCGCAACATGTACTTCCCATCTTCTCCGTTCATGCAGATTGAGTTTGTTTTTTTAGGCCAAAGGCTAAAATCTTTTACACTACATTATCATGAAACCTTTCAAATTATATCCGGTATACATCTAATAGCACATCTATATCTATATGGTGATATCAAGCAAGGCCGAAAATAGCGTGGGGGAGTAGGGGTGTGTGACACAGTTTGGAAAAACAGCTTCTTGCTTGTTAGAATCGCGAAAACATATACAATGCATTTTTAATGGCATTTGGCTAACAATAGAATTCCACTGAATATAAGTAAGTTACAAGCAAATCCTTCAAAATCTTCCAAACTCAATCGTTCATCGTCACGGAGAAAATAATTCAAGCGAAACTAACACAATGTAGTATTTAGTAATTAATAATACTAATATTTACAACGTCATTAAACTAATCAAACTTAGTTGTAACTTAGGCACACAGGAGTGTATTGCACAGCGTTGTGAAATTAACACGTATATGATTAATAAAACAGAGCTACAAAAGTTTTCTTGATGTTTGGTCGTTTGTCTTATTTCGTCCTTAAAGTTCTAGCTATAATACAATCTTTCATTGCGCGGTCATAAAGTTCAATAAATAAAGTTATTTATTGAATCATTGTTTTTAATGTTAAACGGACTTACATGGTTATAATCCAGCGAAAACTCAGTATTTAGTTTGTGATTTTTATGGCTAATAAGAACCCAACGAAAGCGGACTTGGAAGCAGAAGTAATTCAACTCAGACAATAACTAGCTAACTCCTCGAAAGATCCAATGCTGTTAATCTTATAATCGGTCACTGACCAGCAAACCAAAATGCAAGAAGCGATGATGGCTCAACAGCAAAAAATGCAATAGGCGTTGGCGGAAGCAGTGAAGTCACAGAGTGAGTCACTTACTAATACTTTCCAGACCATGAATATGCCGAAATCAATGCCGAAACTTAAAAGTCCTGAAGGCATGAAATTGATAGATTTTCGTGACTGGGAAATCAGATTTAATGATTACTCGGCTGCTGCGACGTTACACCAAGAATGTGATTTAAATGCATGCCTATGTCTATTGAGATCAACACTCAACGAAGAGTGGACAAAAATGTGGACCCAAGAAATTATCAAAATGAAAGATACGGATGATTTTGCTGACATTATTAAGGCATTAAAATATTGTCTGAGAATTAAGCACCACCCACTTGTAGACCGACGCGTTTTTATTCAACGTGATCAACAACATGGGGAAGGCGTTAACAATTATTACGCCACACTGCGAGAAATTGGTGAAAGCTGTGGATAATCCACAGAGGATTGTCCAAACCATGCAATTCATCGTGAAGAAAGATTAAGGGATCGTGTTATATCAGGCCTAATGGAATCAGGAATGAGACAAAGGGTACAAGCTACTTTAGACATTTGCCAAAACTACGAGACAAGTCGTAATGTTGATGATCAATTGACAGAAAAAATCGTGTTCGCCAACACAGCGATGTCCGCCTACAAAAAACAAAAGTTTCAAAAACAATCGAAACAGTTTCTAGCCGCGAAAAATACTGAAACGAAAAATATGACAAATGACGCATGTGGCCGATGTGGAACTAAACATGAGAAAGGAGATTGCCCTGCCATCAATTTAGAGTGTCACAAATGCAAGAAAAAGGGTCATTTGCTGAAATTTTGCTTTACAAAATCACAAGTATCGCAAAACTGTATTGAAATTGCTCACATAAGTAGCCATCAGGAAATTTTAATTGCGCTACAAACCACCCACAGGAATCACAGCAAGCAAGGTAATTGGCTATTTGATACTGGGACAGGATGTGACGCAATGGGACCCCAAGAACTTCACAAATTAATGGAGGCTAAAATGATGTTGACTTTGAGCCTGAAAATTAACATTTAATGGGACAAAATGGTGTCCCTCTAGAGTCCCATGTGAAAGTTATTATGGAAATATTTCGTGAAACTCATAAGTACAAGTGCAAAGTACACATTTTGAATGAAGTAACTCATCCTTTATTAAGCAGAGCAGGTTGTATTGTTCTCAAATTTATTCCTGAAGAATTGCCCAAGGTCCCGTTACAAGCATTATTCCTGGGACCCCCAAGGTCTCCTAAAGTAGCCCGCATAGTGCCGACTTCGAAAGAGTCAAGCCAGGACCAACTAGAGAAAAAATTATCAGCAGACTTTTCAGATGTATTCACTTCTGATGGCCCTTTCCCGCCCATGTCTGAACCTCCAATGGTCATTGAACTAACAGAAGATGCTATTTTCAAAATATTAAAAAGCAAACCAAATTCCTCTCCATTGGCAAGAGCCAGTTAAAAAGCAATTACATCAAATTATGCAAAAGGAATAATTGAAGATGTCCCTCTAGAGGAAAAGCCAGATTGGTCCCATCTCATGGTCATTGTTTCACAGAAAGGGTGTACTGAACCTAAAATAATGGTTGACTTCATCAAGCTAAATTGGTTTTTCAAACGCTCGGGGTACATGATGAAAACCCCTAAAGAAGAAGTTTTACAAATCCCATCCGGGATGGGCGTGTTTACCACCCTAGGTGCACGTCATGGTTACTGGCAGGTAACCTTAGACGAAAATAATAAAACGCTCATAACATTTATAACCCCTTGGAGCCCAAAAAGGGTTTGAGAAATGCCATGAATCTCATATCAGCAGGAGATGAACATAATCGCCGAGGCGATAAGCCCTCAAAGGCATAGAAAATGTGAAAAAATTGTTGAAGATGATATCAAATTTTCATTAATTAATTTCATCATTAATTCATAAACAATAAAATTCATCATTAATTTTTGTATTAATCATCCAACATAGCAAATAGGGACAGTATATACTGACGTCATTATTTCGAAGCAAAAAATACTTGCGGAAAGAATACACAACAGGGGTACTGTTATACTGTACACTGACACTATGCGGTTGATGTAGGATCATTTAGGATTACATGTTTTTATCAAATCTAAATGCTGTAAAAGGTTGTTTTGAGATCGTTAATATATTTTACAGTTATCATGATCTTCAAGAAGTAAGTTCCATTTTGTAATTGATCTATGAAATTAGAAATTAATAACGGATATTTATCTTGGCGGGTGGTAAATAAATTTTGTTGCTTCGTGTATTTCTTGATGACTGCACCCAGAACTCTAGGCATCTGTATTTCAATGTGTCTAATAACTATATTATACATAGTAATATTTAACATAGTAACAGTAATAGTATTGGTAGAAACTTGTTAGTTTATCATTTTGACGAGAAAAATACCCATTTCAGCTCATTTTTAATATTAGTTACTTTTCATCCGATAAATCAAAATATTGTTGCCAAAATGTCTGCTAAAAGGCATCCGCAAAAAAAGAATTTCCAAAGATGTCCCATTATCACCCTGGAGAGCTGTGCTTCGACCTTCATCGTCATCCCCTTTGGACTAAGGTAAAAATTGCATTCCAGGGTTAAAAGGTGACAACGCCCTTTTTCGTCGGGCAGAAAGCTTTGCATCCCCTCGACTTGTAAAGTTAGTTTCGACCTTGATATCAAGTCATGGGCACGCTTCGTTCTCATTTGACAGATCTGCAAGTCGGAGAAAGATAACCACCTTTTTTTCAAAATTTGAAAGGTGTTGAAATCACACTCAGGTAAACCTAGAAGGCAGTTACTAAATGTAGACTTGATATTTTTCATCTACTAGTGTACTTTCTTAATTGACATCGATACATGTCTAAGTATGATACTAAGTTAAACAGGAACAGGTACGAATATAAAATGTTACTCGGTGTAGAGAGGTAATCTCCAAATAATATATTTTATAATATATATTCCAAATAATTTATAAGCAATGTATCTGAGGGCAACTTTAATTGTTAAAAGATAAATGACTTATATGTACGCGGATGTTGATCCAAATCAGGTAACAAAAGTTATTATCAGTTAGTTTATCATGTATTTGATATGTATTTGGTTGTTTTGAAAATCAGTAATTAAATGCATTTAACGACAATCCGCATGGCCCTTGCAAAAAGTTTTATGTAAATGATTTTTAGATTTAACAATAAGCCTATTCTGCTCTTCTCTAAGCAAAACGTTAACTTGAGTTGCTTACTCATTGTATCCACAATGAAACTGATACATTATTCATTTTATTACCCGTCGTAAGACCTATACTTGGTTTTCTGTGGATGTGAGAAATGTTCTGAAAACCATTTTGAAATACTGCGACGGACTATAGCATAGAATATAGACTGTAAACGTTCAAGTTTGTGTTGATCACTTACGGAAGAGTATTTTATCATATTCGATTCTAACAATTGTATACAGAAAATACGATTGTGTTGTTCTACTGGATTGAATAGAACATCTACACTTAAAGTGACTGCTACACACAAGTCGAAAGAGAACTACTGAATATCAAACCTGTAAGTTAAAAATAAATTATCATGAATTGCATTGACTAAACATTCATTATGTTTCAGTTTTTTTCCTAATTATGCATATTTTTTTCAAAACCAAGTACTGCAAATAATCTTAATAAAAAGAAATATAGCAAGAAAAACACGGATAGTTTTGCTGATAGATCGATCTGCTGCATATTTGTATACCTATGCCATAAAATAATTAGAATTAGCTGTAATTATTTCAAGCTTAATTTCTGATCATGTTGCGATTAAATCGCGAGTTGTCTATAGCATCGCCGCTCCGTATCTTTACAGGCTTTAAATAAATTAATGTATACTAAGGATATATTTGACAGTTAGGTGTATGTGGATAGGATGATTTTTACACTAGCTCTAATAACATATAGCTTGAAACAGAAAAACGAAACCTTTTGATGGAGTTTGCTTCAAGATACAAAACATCTATAAGTGGATAAAATGTGTTCCAACTATTACCTATCGACTTCTTCAAACTTCTGTTAATAAAGTTACTTTTTATTATATACAAATTTTTGGCAATATTACAGCAATTTTTCATTTCTTGATCATATTTCAAGAATCAAATAAAAATATGTAAAAGATTAAAAACAATAGCTCAATTCTTTTATTTTCAATTCTAAATTCATTTACATTTTCAATGTAGAGAATTCTGAAAATCATAATTCATCTTAAATTGTGAGTATCTATATACCATGCCCGTCAGTTGCAGGTGCCGATCCAGTGTTTAAACGTCATTATTTTTGATAATTTAACGCGATCAGATATCAAATGAATCTAAAGTACTAAGGAAGAGGAAAGAGATTCAGAAACGTGTAAGGACTTTGTATAAATCGTCTTTTACTTACCATTAATGTTCCTCACCTTGTTATGCCTCGTTTAATCCTTCACATTTTAATTTAATATAGAAAACAAAAATGATTTGTGTGAGAATAGAAAAACAAAAAAATTTGGGTGAATAGGCCTGTCCACCAAAAGTTAAATTTTAGACATAATAATATGATGAGCAAAGGTAATAAAAGAAATCGAGCAAGTATAACAACAATATTCATACCATAACAATTGCAAATTAAGATACCTATGCAATAAAAAAATTATAATCTTATGCAATTATTTTAACCTTAATTTCCTACCATGTTCTTTCTTAACTAACGAGTTGCCTATAGTATCGCAGCTACATATTTTTACAGGCTTTAAATAAATTAATATACTAAAGTTATATTTTACAGTATTCAGGATGATGTTTTGTCTAGCTCTAATAACATATAACTGCAGAAACAGAAAAATAAAATCTTCTGACAGAGTTTGCTCTATGATACAAAACATGTAAGTGGATAAAATGTTTTCAAACTAATATATACCAATTGCTTTAAATTCTGTTAATAAAGTAGATTTTAATTATATGCTAACTTTTGGCAATATTATAATATACGCATTTTTCAATCATCATACTTCAAGAAGAAAATAAAAATAACTAAGAGATTCAAAACAACTGATCAAATTGTTTATTTTCATTTCTAAATTCCATCACATTTTCGACGTAGTGAATTCTGAAAATCATTAGCCATCTTTATACTATGTGAGTATCTGTAGTGCTATATCCGACAGTGGCAGGTGCCGATCCAGTGTTTAAATGTCATAATTTTTGAAAACACTACGCGATCAAAATCAACACAATGTAAAATTGTAAGAACGAAAAAGAGATTCAGAAACGTATGATGCTTCTATATAAATAGTTTCTATTTACTGCATGATGTTCCCCTCCTTGTAAGGCCTCGTTCAAGTATTAAACTTTTATTTTAAAATAACGAACAGAAACTGTTTTTTCTCTCAATCATATAAACAAATCATCTAGATACTTGATTTCAAACTATTTTGTGTAACCATGGTTACGACATGGCCAATTTTGACAGCTGATAAAGTTAGCATCATTTCCAGGGAAAGTGGGAGATATAATCAACTACTGTCCCCTGACAAGGAAATGGTTAAAGAAGTTCTAATGATGTTTTTACGGAATTCCAACATGATTAGGATTTCGAAAAACCCGTAACATGCAATAAATTAGACACGCATGGTTCTGCAGTATTTCAATGTTATAGTTACAAATAATTGATTTCAAATAACTGCATGGCTGATTTCCTGTCGGCGAAAATTGATTTAGCTGTTATATTATTTTGATATAGTTGTCAGACAGTTCACGTTTTCAGTACACGGCAAACAAAAAATTGGCTATGTGGAATATATATATGTAGTCATTAAATGAACTAACTTTATAGTAAAGCTATAATAACTTCAGCCTGAGCTTTACAGTTTTTATTGAAGTGAGCTTACGTAAACAGCTGTAGGAAAAAAGTAACAATAAGAAGTTGATTTTTCTTGATACTGCCAGACGATTTGTAGTCTAATTTTTGACATCAGAGTTCATTCTACCCAATGCAAATATTAATACTGTCCATAAAACGTCATGTGATATCAGAATAATTTCAATTAATTTTATTACTGACAGACAGGCCTGGAACTACAAGTCTCAATCGCTCTTTTCATCACTAACATAGATGAAAATGTGATATTGCCCTTTCGGTCCATTGATCCAATATTGAGACAGTATCATGTATATTTCCAATAAGTAATCTGTTAAGTAAACTCTTGAAAGTTGGCCATCATACATGCAGCTAAAATATTTACATCCTTAAATCTCTTGCAACCTTTCTGTCAGGGATAGGCTAAGACATCAAACTCTTCAAAATTGACATAAACAAGACACAAAACACGCCAGAAACCATATCGACGAGACAACTATAGACTAGAAGTAATATTCTGAGTTTAGGAAGTAAATAGATCTCCAAAAAAACACATTTATATGCATTTACCTACTGCCGAAAAGATTATGGGTCCAATCTTTCAACCAGTACCACCAAACACATCATGCACGTGATAACAAAATCGGTTAAACCGAATTTGTTTATTGAACGAAGTCGGAAGTTTGAAGTTTGAAGTTTGAAGTGTGAAGTCGGAAATGTTAAGATTGCAATTTAGAAGTAAAGCTACTAGCCCGACAGTCGCTAGATTGAAATGACCCAATCATATATTCATGCATCATGAGGTTCGATGGGGGTCGATGGTATCTGACTAGTTGGATGTAATAATGAGAGGGGTCTTAACCGTAGCCCTCCTCGGTCTTCGTAATTTACTTCTGCTTCAATCAACAAATTAAATAAAACTCCTAAAGTTCTACTTATAAATTTGCCGATTTAAATAGCATTTCCCAATTTATTACCCTGCAATTCTTTTTAAAATACAGCTTTTTCGTATTGATTCACTCAAATATGTGAAAATTTATCTGTGATTGTGGTTTTGTGACCTTTCTCGAAAACGTTATTGTTTTCCTGAACATTTATCATCTTTGATTGTATATACGGGAGGTTGCAATTTTCGGGGCATTCATTTTTTCAAGTTTTCCCGGATTGTAAATGAAGTACTGCATATCATAAATTACATTCAGAAAATGCAGAAAAAAGTCTACAGAAGTAGTAAAATTTTTGACCTAATCTTTCTAGCCTCCGTAAGCAGCCATGATCGATACCACGTTATTCCTCCTTCATCGTAGCATCGCCACATATGCTCTTTGATGCAGAGTGGCTGTAAACGCTAATATCATTATGAATGTCATGAGATGCAGAATGGCAAAAAAAGTTAATTTATCAAAATATTTTACCATAATGATCAGTTTGTAACTAATACAATGCCAATCAGTCTATGTGCAGTTCACTTTGAATGTGCAATTGGTACCCTGTAAAGTTTTCCATATCAAGAACCAAAATAAAATAGCTAGGTAATAACAAGATTTTATAATAGAACCAAGATAGGCTAACTCAGATTAGTGTTTTTAAAGAGTTTTGAGCAAGCCATAATATTATCTTACCTTTGTGAAAATCAACCAAATAAAATGTATTTAACATCATTCAAATTTAAAAACAACGTCTTCGCTCGATATCAATAACATCCTCAAAAATGTTTGTTGACCCAATAATGATCAAAACGATGGAAATGTTTTCGCATCAAAACGAGATGATCTTAAAATAGGATGCCAATTCCCAGTGATGCTGCTGTGGCAGAAGTTATCAAAATGTTTGGAAATGATCAATATTAGATTCAAAGATAGATTTTTGAGGATGTTATTGAAGTCGGACAAAGATGTTGTTTTTAAATTTGAATTATTCAACACTTGAGGATGTTAAATACATTTTATTTGGTTGATTTTCACGAAAGTAAGATAATACTATGGCCTGTTTAAACCTCTTTAAAACACAAATCTGAGTTAGACTATCTAGGTTCTATTATAATATCTTGGTAATAGCAGGTGCGTGGATATAAAAACTGATTATTGATTTTTTTTTCAGAGCTGGTTTCCCGGGGGGTAACTCCCACTCTTCAGGGACAGGGAGGTGCCACTTTAGAAAATGGTGACGTACCCAAAAAGTTCCAAAAATTCTGTTGATGCTACCCAAAAAGTTCCAGCAGGTTGATTGATTTTAAGTAAATACACAAAAATGATGCAAATTTGTTTTCAAATTCCCTGAAAAAGTGAAAAATAGGATACCCAAAAGTTCCAAAATTTGAAATGTCATGCCCAAAAAATTTTTTCCCAGCTGGAATATGGACCCCAAAAAAGTGCCACGTCCCCGAATAGCCGTCATATGGGAGTTACCCCCCCGGGGCCGGAATCCACGACCGAATAACATGAATTCAATTAAAGGTCAGCGCAAGGGTGGCAGACAATTCCCTAATGATATTTAGTTTCTTGAATGTCATTTAGCATCCAGAATGAATGTAAAAGTCACAGTGCAAAGCACGTCACTACCAAATTTCAGGAGTTGTAAATATGTATAGGATCAATAAAAGTCCATATGAGGCAGGTCATTCTGTAAAAAATGATAACATGATGAGTATAATGATTTCACATTTCATTTCAATATAATTTGATTGACATCTACATCATATGCAATTGTTAGCTCATTCAAGTGACATGAGGACTTTACAGAACATGTGTACACTGCCTCGAGGAGTGGAATCATTGTCTTCTCAAGAAGAAAGGTAAGAAGAGCAACATGAACTATAAAAATCTTACTGTTATTTTGTTAGGTCTAAAAGGCTAAAGGAAATTAGTCCTGAGTGACGTAATATAAAGGTCTTCATATTTCATTGGAAACATTTTTCGCGGAATCAATGGCTAAACAATCAAACTGTCGTATGTTTCTTCTGTGGACATTGGCTATATTCACAATGGAAATCTCTGCAACAAATTTTATTTTCAAAGGCAGGATATTTTTTACTAAAACAGTTTCAATCATTCAACCCGTCTATACATCAACAGATAACAATGTTTATCTGTGTCGTGAACGATGCGTAAAATCTGTTGATTTTCAATGTATCGCCATCAGTTTTACAAAGAATCTGGACAACATCACTATCTGTAACTTGTTCGACACGACAAATGCAATATCATCGATGGTTCAAGACATTTCATCGACTGTTATTCTATTAATTCCGGTGAGTACACTTTAAGCATCGATGTTTGCATCAAAATATATTTTTAAATATATTATTGTCTGCCTCTTATGTAATAGCAAGCAAAGATCTATCAGAAACAACTGTGAAGCTATTTTTTCCGGCAATTTATGGAGTATAATATTTTTAGATTTTTATCAGTGTATCTATATATCATTTTGATAACACGTGACTAAACTGAAACAGTCAATCAGAATACTGATACAATGCCTTCATCGCTAAATGCTCCAAGATTCAAATAATGTATTTCATAATCCGAATTCAAATATGGTTTATGTTGCTTTGGGACGGGCCCTTTGAAAAACGGTATTCCCTATTTCTCACAATCATTGTATGTTCTATCCCTAGCTACTTGCACTGCAGGAATGATGACGTTACTAGAAGGAGAGTCAGTCAATATTATTCATTACATACTAAGCTAGATGCATTTGATATTATCCGAGTGGATATTATGCGAGTTCAACTGTATTAATTTTGTATCACCATGGCTCACGATTAACCAATAAAATGTCAATTTCATACTAGGGATCCACAAAGAATTATGTAGTTCTGTTCAGATTTCTCAGCCTTTGTATCGACAAGTGGCTTGAGTTGTTTCAATTGATGGCAAAGTTTCAAACGATTGTCTGCAATGTTTATCTTCTATCAGTTTCATTTATGGGGGCATGTAGGAACATATTAGGGCCCTATTACATACAGTAAACTTTTGCTGAATAGAAAGTTTACTCCTTTCGCTATTGATAATAGTCTCACAGTAGGCCATAGAAATCGCAAAGATCTATTGATTCCGGGGTTCAAGAGGGATACATCAATGTGCATGGGTTTTATGAGGAAGTAACTTAAATATTCTATATCAATATCAGGAATTTCAGTATTCACATTTCGTGACAAAACTAAGCAAGTGACCATAAAAGTCTACATATGTCTGTATGGCGTGCGTGCGATCCAGTTCTCCTCTGTTTGAGTCGTCACGGTTTTAAGTAAGAAATGTGGCTTTTATTTTAATCACTGTTTTGCTGTTATGGCTCCGATTTCAACTTTCTTTTTTACCTTCTGTTTTGTATAACGAAAGGAAATATACTCTTGCAATTGGCGATGATTGTACGACTTTTATTGTCGATGTCAAGTTCCACTTGTTCATTTGTTATACAAATTTATCCAGCAATACCGGTGATTTATTGCAATAGTATTATATACTACCAGAGTTTTAACAGACATAGTAAGCATTTGAGGAAATTTTACAATCAATGAAAGTTTCACATTCAACTAACGTTCAAAACCTACAGTTCTGAATTATGAATTTCAGATGGGACATATGATCAATAGAAAGTTAAGCAATTGAAAGGAACTTTAAGCAATAATTGTTCAAAGAATATGGAGGCTACGTCATCTTAACCAATAATTCTTGTTTTCTGCTTTTCGTATCGAAATAAAAATGTATCTTTCAATTTTGCGACTCCATGCCGTACCGCCATTGTCTGTAAAGGTTCTCACCTCGCATCATCGACTTTTGCCATTACGCGATCTCGCTTTTACTCGAGTAGGATCTGTCCATCAATCAACTAATTACAGCTCAGTCAAATTGCACGTGCTCCTGCAGAAGTCTCTTTTCTTATCTGAAAAATTTGTTTTCGATTAGACATTTTACTACGGTAATCTACATTTTACTTTGGGCATTTTTGACTATCATGTTATTAACTTGGATTTTGTTGTCTTTTTAAAACCGAAAAAAGCAGAGTCATGCTGATTTATAACTTGAATTTTCCGTTCTGGACAAACTGTGAACAGGTGCTATATGATTTATTTGGCATTTAATGGCTTGAGATGGATATTATAGCAGTGTTCAAAATAGATGGATGATTAGATGGCCTACTTGTTATTTCTTTTTGTTTTCACAATACGGCTGACTACGCTGACTATTTATTTGCATTTGAATGCAACACCGTTATGGGCAATATAAAAATGAAATAATTGATTAATAATAATAATAATAATAATAATAATAATAATAATAATAATAATAATAATAATAATAATAATAATAATAATAATAATAATAATAATAATAATAATAATAATAATAATAATAATAATAATAATAATAATAATAATAATAATAATAATAATAATAATAATAATAATAATAATAATAATAATAATAATAATAATAATAATAATAATAATAATAATAATAATAATAATAATAATAATAATAATAATAATAATAATAATAATAATAATAATAATAATAATAATAATAATAATAATAATAATAAGGTATGTCGCAGTCAAGTGTTACACAAATCAAGACACGCACATTATTTTAAGTAGAAGATAAAGCCATTTTCGTAGGTTAAATTTAAATCTTAACCTAAAATTTCTTAGCACACTCACAAGCAAATAATTGTAAATATATTATTGTTATTCTCAACAATGATTAGTTAAAATATCGTTAAGATGATTGAAAAGTCCTCCTTCATGCGTCTTCTATGAATTAGCATATTTGTGTGAGGGAACTCATTCCATTTTATTCTCTGCTATTGCCGGAAGTGTTGTTTCCTCTTTTAATTGATTGGTACGAAATCAAACATCTTTTCCAGTCAAAGGATTTCTTGAGAATATCTCAATCAAATACCTACATTTTGTCTGACAGATATGAATGAATCTATTTTTCTTTGGTAGTCTTTACACTGATTGTTCTTTATTGTATCTGAACATATCACAATATGTCGAAACATGCACTTCGTTGCACTTCTGTAGGTCTTTACCAAACTCACAATGACAACAAATGTATGTCTTACTTGCTCCAAAATATCCCAGCAAAGTGGGTCACTCATTTCTATAGCAATGATATAACTATAACTAGAACATATCAAGGGTCTGCTACGATTCATTCTTACAAGTTGATTGGTTAACGCCAATAACGCCATTTCACCATAGCCGAGCTTGACCCCGTCGTTTTCAAGAAATTTATGAAAATACCAAACAACAGATAATTTTTTAAATATGGCATTATAAATTGGCAGGTAATAAAAAGTAAAAAGCAAATACAGTGAATATTTATAGAGCCATATACAATTTCATTGAGTTACTGTTTCATGCAGTTTCTCAGTTGTTCAAACTAAATCAAATGGCTTGCAGGAGAAATATTTAACAGTTTTAAAGTGTAAAAAATTATTTTGCACAAATTAACAATTCAAAAACAATTTGCCTAACTTTCTTAACTTTTACAGTATTGATAATTGTAAAAACATAACATAACATATTATAGCAACATATTAGATAATCAGTTAGCTAAAAAGTTACCATAAATTCAATAATCTGCTCTTTTAAATAGGCAATTAGCAAACATTTAGTCAATAAATCTTTCTTGGTGTCATTTCTTTCTTCGCGTTCACGGCTTTTTACGAAATCTTCAAATTATAGGTAAGAAACATTTTCTTTCCTTTTCTAGTTTTTCCGGTCAGTTTTCCATAATGAACAACACACATTAGAACATAAAAAATATTTTTTAAAGATAAGAATCAATGACTATGTAAGAAAACGATGTTAAGCATCCATTGTTTTAATTCCAAGAAGAGAAATCCGAGAGAAATATAAATTTCTCGATATTCATTTTCCTCCCAGCTTTTAGTTGATTTATTTAAAAAGGCAAGTGTACAGCTCTCGACTCAACTTTCTTCCTGTGACGTCACGAAAATAGGAGAATTACATACTTGATCATGGATTGTAAAGATCAGAAAATGCTCTGAAAACACGTCCCCAACAGTCACAAATCGGGGCTGGCTATGTTCTAAACCAAATAGTTCATACTTTCCGTGAACAATGCTCTGATAGCACCACTCAAGTCACTTCTGGAGAAAACTCGAAGGCGAAAATTATCTGATTCCTTCTCGTTTTCTCCTTACGTGCCTCTCGTGGTGCTATCAGAGCATAGTTCACGGAAAGTATGAACTATTTGTTTATTAGACATTTCGCAATAGACATATGATAAATGTAACATGACATGTAGTCTTGTACCTTTAGTTGATAAAATATTGATAGTAAGTGTGTTATCTTGACTATACGATTCTTATATACTCATAGGAGAAATTAAGAAAGTACTGTCTGTGATCATGTTGTAAAACTCATCAATAAAAAGCTAACGACTGTATTTATCACATTGTGTCGTATTTCAAGGTATTGTTTCATACGGTTCATGCTGACAAATGATACAAATTAGGATATAGTTAAGCAAAATGCTGTAAATAAGAGATGTTTTTTCTTAACCAGATCGAATGTTGAACATCTAAGAGTTATCTGTTATTCGAGTAATGTATTTCTTGAATTCTATTCTATTAAATGTTTACTACAAGTCAAATTATGACAACTTGCATCATTTAGATGACTTTTATAGGAAAAAATATTAATAGAAGATATTTCGTAATGCTTTATTTTTATTTGTAGATTGAATGTACACTAGCTGATATACGTGAGTATTCAAACAGTTTTCTATTGGGATGAGACGCTTTAGTCAATCAAACATAACATTTTAAAACAACGATAATCCCATTAAAAGGGGTCTATTTTTCTTATGCTCTGCGCAACGTTAAAGAGATATACAATAGAAACTCTATATAGCGTATATTTTGTAACGGGTTTTTTTTATAGCGTAAAAATTATGTTATTTCCGGCATATTTTTGTAGTTTTTTTCATAATAATTATAAATTCTAGTATCACTGCTTATTACGATTATCTCTAATAACGTCACACTTGGTGCATTCCGTGAAGAAATAAAATTGTTTGTAACGTCCCGTTTACAATAATCTTTTGTTTTGATTATCAAATATGAACAATATAGTATTTTTTCCACAATGACAAAGTTATTTTGATGCAATGGAACTTACAAAAGATCGCACTATATATCAAATTAAAACAATGCTTTTTAGCATTAGAAAGGGAAACATTTCTGTCACTGTTTGTACGGTATGACATAGAATCTATAGTCAAATAAAAGGAACATAATGAACAACAAAACATATCAAGACATATCAATCTCTGGGTGCCTTCGGTAGGGCTACACCGTCTAATTTACTTTACTTTTTAACTAAGCTCACATGCTGTCGATGTTGAATCTTGCAGTCTTATTTCTCACACATTTGGCTCACCTCCATATAGTTTTCCTTTAGTAATTTCAGGTACAGTAATTGTACATGTAAAAAAAATAAGATTGCAATAGCTTAGCTGCATTATCAATATTCTCTGAATATTGTATTAAATCTTTGCCTTGTAAAATGTTAATCTTCACCTTGTGATAAAATGTTTGAAAAACATACAAAATCAAAAATCATCAATTAATAAATTGAAATGTGTTGTGTTTTAAGTGATCAGTGTTTCAATAATGCTTCAATATAGTAAAGTTGATACCAACTGCTTTGAGAGAGCTCCTAAGAGCTTGAAATTTCAAAAAGAATTTAATTTCCCGATCAATTTTCATTAGTACTATGATTCATCATTCTCTTAGAGTTTGGTACACATATGTCACATATTTAGAAAACTGTAATCCTCCCATGAGCTTAGTTATATGTATCAAATATTAACCTCTGTTATTCAGCATAATCAAGCCTTTCCTCGGATATTATAATCGCAAACAGCACGATATTCTAATCGCAAGGCTTTGACGGTCTGCCTTCCCCCTATTTGCACATTATCATGTACATGTTAATTAAACATATAAACCACCATGCTCACCTTACGGCTGTTTGAATAACCAAACACGAACTTTATATTTCCAGTCTAATCCATGTCAGAACCTTTAACAATAATTTAACAACATAACCAAACAAAATAATTTGTACAGGATTCTTAATAATCAGTGGAAATGTAAACAGTCTTTCAAGGTAAATGTAACTATCTTTCAGCATTTAGGTTCCGAGGTTACGATAAAAACATTATAAAATCAGATTACAGCAAATAAAAAAGCGAAAAAGAAGGCAACTTAGCCATAAGAAGTTGCTAACTATTGTTGATATCGTCAAAATTACCAGCCTTTCATATGTGCAGGGTGTATCAAGCCAAATTTAACCCCGTTAAAATGTGTCTGCCACAAGCAGCATAATGATTTGTAGATAAAGCTTCAGACTTTCTCAGACTTGTCCAACAAGAAATCGATAAGGCGCATAAGTCTCTGACCGAATCGAGGCATGATGGGAAAGTTTCAAAAATCACGGTCAAAACTCTGCCAACTATTGATCTGCCTACGTCAGACAACGGTCTACGAGGGCATTTCACAAGTTTCAGGGTAAGTTCGTTTGAAGCACCTCTCCAATCAGACGCAATAAAAATTTCGACAGACAAATAAAAACATCAGAAAAATACTCAAAATTTGCAATAATGTAATTGAGGCTTTAGGGTAAATCCTTTTGTGTTATATGGAACCTCAATTCCAAACAAACCAATGAACAACAACTAAAATGTGATGTCTTGACTGCATTCGAATAAAGTCACAAAACATTTCAATACAAAATTTAGTAAACAAAATTATTTTTGCAAGATGAAAAGGGTATAAGTCGTGGAACGTCCTAGGCTTACCCTCTATTATCGCCTGTGTTGAGGATATGGTCCTGTTTTCTTCAGCTGTTCACTTTTTATATATGATTTAACAAAGACAATCACATTTGAAACCTAATTATTATTAATCAGACAAATTTAGAAAGAACTTTTTAATTTAGGGTACCCTATATCGATCATTCTCTTTCTCAAAACCTGGTACAATCTCTGCAATTACAATACGAGATTTCCATTGGAAAACGGTGATTCCAGAAATATATAGAACACACGTTCATCCTTTTCCTTCTTTAGCATCCGCTTTCCGAATATGTGTTGAATTTCATTGGTAAGATTTTGTAAAATCAAACTATAAAGAGTCAGTTTGCTGAAGCTTATTAGATATTTTACCAACCTGATTTTCGTATTATTTGCAATCTTTAGAAAACATTGCTTGGACCAGCTGGGAGATTATTCCAACATGTAACGACGCTACATGTGGTATCTCAGTCAGAGAAAAATATCGAACCTGTGTGGGGGGTTTATTGAACTGTGCAATAAATCCTAGCTGTCCTGGAGAAGCAGCTGGATACGATGACTGCGGTCTTCCAGATTGCCCTCGTAAGTATGCTTATTATTGAGTGATTTACTCAAAATTTACTCACATATTTATAAGTGTCGATCCAGATATCTTCCCAACATATCATTTAGAATCGAATGCAGTTTCAGTTGTAACAGGGTTATCAAATATAAAATTAGATTAGAATTCGAGTATATTTATTGCAGTAGCAATTGCAACAATGAGACCAATAAAGCTTTAGAATGTAAATATTGTGACTAAAGATCTTTTAAGTCTTCTAAATTTATTACTTTGTCGAAATCTCTGAACCATCCGGAATTTTAATAAATATCAGAAAAGAAACTTGTGGTCACAACAACGACTGATTGGTGGAAAATTTTTACTTTCACTGCAAGAATATGATATTTTTATAGTGAAAATAACAACATTTCCGAATACGGCTTTTTGCAGTGGCAGAAAACCCTGTGTACCAAAAACCGATGGAGGCTCACCCCTCCCACATCGGGTTTATATATTAAATAATTATCAGTGGCATACAGGGTTTTTCTCCAATGAAAAGATCGTATTCAGAAAAGTTTTCTTTTCGCTTTAAGCATATAATGCTCTCACAAACCAATTTTATTTTTGCAAACTCTTTAAAGAAGTTACAATTGAGACTGCACGTCTTGTAAGTAGTAGTGGCCTATAATGTCTACAAAAGAGATTAACATAACATATGAAGGACAATTACTATAACCCTATCTTTATCTGTTCGCCATTTTTTAGTTAATTCTTTAGTAAACTGCATTTTTTACCTAGTTATAGTAAAAGTGTAGTTTCTATTTTTGCTATATCCTTTTGGTACCTAAATAAAACAAAACGTTCCAATAGCTTTCTTTTGTGGCACAATACCATGAACTGAAAATAAAAGAGTTTTGTCCTCGTCGATTACCATTGCTACTCCATAGCTACGCTATGTGTGAACTGCTTTAATAAATTATCAAAGATTTCAAATTTTGATGTTGACAATTATCGTATTATTGAATCAGTGATTATAACCCAGCCACGCTGCTTCGTTGGATTGCCCAATCACATTTATGAGAATATAAAATAAATTAAAATTGACAATGATTCTCAGATGGAATCCAGCAACGTGGGTAATCCATAGTTAGTTTATTATAATTTAATATCGTGGTGCGCCAAGCATTTATTACATTTATTTACGAGTGCTTTGCAATTGAATTTGTATCCCAGGATTGATGATCAGGTGTATATTACTAACAGAAGAATCATCCTCTTTGATCAAAAGTGAAAAATCAGACATTTTCTTTTCATTTAGTCACATCACATAGCAGCAAAATAGAAAAATGATGCTAGCTTCCTACTCTAAATGTCTTGTTAAAAAAATGCAAGCATTAATCAGCAATCTTCAAACTTCAACTAAATTGCCAAAGGCTGATTATCAATTTATCACGTTTATACAAGTAGTTCACGAAACTCTACTCTACTCAGACCAATTGCATTTGTCGTTGGAACAAAAAAAGATCATTGAAAAGCAAACAAGTAATCTAAAAATATATACTGTACCAGCTTTTACCAATTAAATCAGGCTATAATTTACTTTCTAACAATGAGAAACCACTACTCAAATCCGATACGTTAATAATCGCTTGATCGCTTCCAATCGGAATTAAGAATTCACTTGAGGGTGATAAACTTATGATCCCATAGACTTGTAAAATATAATAAAATAGATTTTTACGATAACACTCAAAGCATTGGAGCACAATCACTTGCATAGTATAAAACACAGATGGATGCGAAGGCGTTTCCCTTTGATAGCTTTGAATAACAGCTAGCAACTTCAACAAAAGTTTCTAGAACTTCGGTGTTTCACAATAGGAACATTACCCAATCTAGATAAACACGTCGCGAGACATTGTTAATGATTATATCACTACTTTCAGAATTCATGAGCTACCTTTCCCATACGAGTCAACAGCATCCCCTACAAAGGGGAATAATAATAATAACCCTCTCTCTATTTGCTCTGGGCTGAATTTGGAGAAGTTGCTGAAACGCGAGAAAAACATGTATAGAGTTATGCGAATCTGATCCATTGGACTGCTCTCCCATGCATGATTTCAACCAATTGGATTGTCAATCATGATTTTATTGTCAAAAAAGGAAAGGACTATCAATCGTATCATTGATCTATTAAATCTATCACTCCGTATGTTTAGTCCAACGTGAATATTATTTGGCTTTCAGTCACTTACCAAATGATTCATTTTTATTGGGGAGTGACATTTTTAACAATGCCACATCTTTCCAGTCGACGTAATGTCCGAAGCTTTTCGTTTGTAGATAGTACTCCTTTCTCTGTAACTCCCGATCCAACAACCCAAGTAGCAACCATCGAGACAACGACTGAAGTGACAACAGAAGAAACTACAGAAATGGTCACGGAAGTGACCACGGAACCAACCATGGAAGAAACAACAGAACCAACTACAGAAGCGTTGATCGAAGCAACCACTGAATATATCACTGTAGCAACTACACAAGCAACAATCGAGACAATTACAGAACACGGTGTTACAAACGGACCAACTCTTGCTGTTGATGAAGATGGAGATCCGATGATTTGTAAGTTGAAGCCACAATTGCTCATTAAATCAGATACCTACCAATGATTTCTACGTTTCCCTTATAACAGATTCATTTATCAGTTGATCAACTAAAAACTGCAAGCATGGTAATATATTTGAGGATTGATCTTAAAATAAACTTTTTACTGTATCTTTCAGAAAAACTGCTCTGTTTTCACTATAAGATCCTGGTACCACGTACCAGTTCACATTATTTCTTTAACCAAATTCTAATTAGTGATTATAGATAGTTTTTGATTTTTTGGTATGCAATATCAAATGTTATGTTTTTCTTTTACGACAGTATAGCACACAGTTTTGAAGAAGCATGAATATGTTTTATCGGTTATGTTACCTACCATCCTATTCAACAACAGATGAGCCTATATGTGATATAAAAAAATGTGCATCAAATTGCTTTGTCAAAATCAAAAATGACGAATGTCAACTGATAAAATATCAAAACAACAACAGAATCTCAAATGCTGCCATAGCTATTCAGTACAGTATAGAATATTGACTCGTAATTTCTCGGAGGAGTTTAAACTATATAAACGTTCTTCATCATACAGAAAACCGACAAAAGATTAAGAGTGGGGCTGAAGTTACACTGCTTATTATTCCAGCCACTTCGTTGTTTCTGTTTTATAGTTGATTATGAGGATGCAGTCGAACATTGTACCTTGGCTGTTGCAAGTGCTGACTCAGAACAAATAGCGATCGAGGGGAGACGTGCTTGGATAGACTGTACGACTAATTACGTATGTATAAGCAACTTTTTTTTGTTATTATACTTTTCTTGCTTTCTGAGAGTGATTTTTACTGCCAGCTTTTAACTATCATTTAAACATTACCAATAATTATATGAACCAAAATAAAAATAATTATTGACCGTTTTGCATTTTACAAAAACAAACCTTGATTCAAATATGTAGAATCAATCTCCTGGCGACGAGTAGTCCTTGAACTGTTTTGTTTCTCATAATAATTTAAAGTGCACATGACACGAAAAATATTTAGCATAAATTCGGGTAGCTGAAGCTAAATGATGAAAATTGGTGACCATTATTTTTTAAGTTTGAACGCGTTTAAGCGGATATATTTAACGTTGAATTTACCCTATTTTCGATCATTCACTGTTTTCTAAACTCGAACGATAGTCGGAACGACAAGAAGGCTTACCAAAGGAAAAAGGTGAAGTTCATAAAAGAAGAATTATAAAAATTCATATCCCTCCTCGCGCAAAATCGAAAGTTTCTCACGTCCAAGTTTTTAACATCTCCAGGACACGCTTTCTGCTTGAAATGAAAATAAGAAATTAAAAAAAAACATGAAATACAAGGAATTTTAGTTGTTGGTATTACTTTTTTCTGTAACAAATGTGTCAATCATCCTCCCCGGCCAGCGGTTTAGACTCAGCACGAGATATTCTGCGTACAAATAACCTCCATTTGTGACCGGTTTTTGAGTCTTTTTCTACAGAAAAACGCTATTTCAACTACTAAATGTCGTTGTATCTCATGCGATTCTCGGTTAAATGAACTCTTTTCAAGCAGAGAAGGTGTCTCAAAGGCGTAGGCATAGCTGACTTGGACGTTAGGAGCTTTTGATTCGGAACGAAAGAAGATACGATTTTATAAAGTTTTCAATTGTCCTAGTTTGTATAGAAAGCCAACTTGTCATGCCGACTGTCGTTCCGAGTTTGGAAAAAGTGACTGATCGAAAATAGGGTACATCTAACATTAAATACCTCCGCTTATATGCGTTCAAACTGAGAAATATGTAAGGCGTGAGAGGGACGGCACATTGCTATAATGTGACTATTCCTATAATGTGACTTTCTATACTACTACTACTAAACTAAGAAATGATTGCCACCCTTCTTCATCATTTATCTTCAGCAGCTCGAATTGGTCAAAAAATCTGTTCGTGTCATGTACACCTTAATTAAGCATCATTGGTTTGCATCAGTGTCCTTAAGTCGGAGTTCTGTTTCTTATATCTTTTTTTTTACTTTACAATTGTAATTAACTTCTTAATTACAATAAGTTTTGAGTTTTCTTTTAGTTTAAGTTTACCATTATTGGTTTAACCTCAAACCCATGTCATTCATAAAATATAGCGTCTCTCAATAGACAAGAAAATTTTGCTTACCAGATGAAGTCAACCACTGTATATCATATCTCATTAATCAATGTCTTAAGCCTGTATAGATCTTTTTATCATGTGTATGTATATTTTAACACTGTTTGAAATAAAATTCCATTTTATTCTATATCTATTAAATAAGTATAATGAATAAAGACATGGAAAATGGAATTGAATTATGTTTAATCTCATATTTTAATCTAACATCATAAGCTTAAATCATTCGTGAAGACAGGATACAATAGATACAATTTTGGACTGATAACCCATAATCATGGAATTTTTGAGAGGGAAATTGATTCAATGAAGGAGAATATTTTTGAAAAGCATACCTTGTTGCACAAATACACTTTTGAGTGACGAAGGAAATAGTATCAAGTATCTCCAGTATCAATAATTTGCGATTTTTAGATTGTAGCTCACTGTGTATTTTCATTCTAGCCCAATAATTTTTGAAAAATGCAAGTTTGTCTGCATTAGCTTCATCCGTATAGACGATTACTTTGTCGAATGATAGGACGTAGTGCCAATAATCGAGCCATCGCGTATTTGCGGGCGCGTCAAAATCACACAAATCACGCAAAAATGCTAACATTTTGAAGCAAAGTAGACTATTTATAATAAATAAGCATTATCAATCATCCCAACCCAGCCAATTCTGTTATCTTGACATGAAACGAAACATAGAAATGGTGTTAGATTTTAGTTACCTTCTAAGAAATTCCCCTCCAAGCTTGTCAAACATCGTCAATTTTTAAACTCATCAACAAGGGTTTGTATGGCCAAGTAAAATATCGCGTGTTGAATCGCGAGCAAAATATCAAGATAACGTTGAGTATAGTGAAAGGAAGTCATCAACCCAGTTAGTTCCTGGTAAGGAAATCTATGATTGGCCAGTTTTTATTTATTTTTAGATCTAAATGTGAGTAAAATTCCCCTCCGAGGCATTTTCCTACAGTGAACTGGCATTATCCTTCGTGCTCGCCATTGTTTTAGCCATGTCGTCACGGCATTTCACACATCTCCGCGATGCAAGAAATGATATTCACACGCAGTGTTTGTTTGTTGTTGTTTTTGAGATTACCGTTTCAATGTTAAAGATCATAATAAATTTACAGAATTTATACTTTTCAGTATCGAGACTCAATATGAAATATTTTAATAATAAGCCGTTTTGATAT
The DNA here is from genome assembly GCA_916610825.1 of Haliclystus octoradiatus. NCBI lineage: Eukaryota > Metazoa > Cnidaria > Staurozoa > Stauromedusae > Haliclystidae > Haliclystus > Haliclystus octoradiatus. The sequence continues at coordinate 15,485,839 of OU744446.1, forward strand.
TTTACATAAAATCTACCCGTCCATGCTATTGTAGATGGTTTAATTTAAGTTCTGTATAGCATGCTATGGACAATGTTTATGTCGAATAATAAAACATTTGAATATTTTATAACTGTATATCAAAATTTTCAAGCTGACATATCAAACCGAGAACGAAAAATAAGCTGGGTAATTGACCATTTCTTCGACAACGCCACAATGACCTACGCTTTTAAAGTAAACAGTCAATAATATGTAACCACACGGAATAAACCCAACACGAGTGTATAATTATGTTAAATGATTTATTTCTTTTGAATTGCGATACTTTCCTAACTCTTTCAAATAATCTAAGCATGCATATAAATTTAAAACAAATATTTCCACCTTCTTGTTCATAATAATAACAGATGACGCCATTTTGTATTACCAACATGTGAGAGACTTAGAGCAATCGCACGCGTTATTTTTCAAGACATGCGCAATGTAAAGTGGCCCCATTATAGGCACTACGAATAATAAATGCTGCCCAAACTAACGGAGGCGTTATTGTATATTTTTGTTTGAATCTTACCGGATTATGAGTACAAAAGGCATATTCGCTCATTCAGAATCGTGGCAGCCTCCTCTAATTTCATCATTGCAATAGAATCATTTATTGCTGTATCGAAATCCCAACTAATTTATCTTTAGTACAATCGATGGGGATTTCTGTTTGTTAATGTCACTGTCTTGGCATAGCTTCTTTAATATATGTACGTCTCGAGGGACCACTTTTCATGAATTATCAAATTACAAGACTTGCTAGTCTGATTTCATAGCTTGTAGTCTAGAATCAACCAACCATTTTATCATCGAACTCATATGCGTTATCGGTAACCGTGATATTAATGTTGTCACTCTGTATACATGCTTGATTAATTGATAAAAATATACGCAAAATTTACCAATGGTTTAAGGGTTTGTGAAGATCCCTCATAATCGATTTTTTTTTAATCAAAATTTAACTCACAATTAGTTAACAGTTGTTCAATGGCCCGATACTATTTTCTAGCAATTATGGTTTTCCTTGAAATTGCTATTTATTGATTCCCTTCCAAATATGCAATTTTGGGAATCAAAACTTGGATCACAAGTAGCTCCCAATTGTGAGTTTTAATATTTAATCAAACAGCACTTAGTTGTTGATGTATCTGGATTTCCAGTTTCAAGGTAACAAGTGTCACAATCCGTGATGTGGATAAGTCTGCATCATAAAGGTACAGCAACGAATAAGTTCCAAATTATATGACCAGGCAAATGGGCACCAGGAAAAAGTCTGCATTCTATAGTTTCTCTTCATTTTAGCATCTTTTAGTTTTGACTTTATGAACATGAAAAAGTCAACCACCTACAAATGGTTTGTCCACGAATTGAAAACATTTCTCCCTCCTGCACTCTTGAAGAAAAAGGGTGTAAACGCATGAATTTCGATGTTTGTATTTACACCTTTGGGACAGTACAGGCGGACTCCTGGATATCGGTCACGTATCAAATGTTATAACTGGAACTTGTTTACAATTTTATTGATTAACTACTTCAATTAAAATATTATCAAAGATTATCATCTGGTAACATTATCAAAATACAAAGCCGCGGGGTCTGAATTTTGAAGTTGATTTCTGTTTTCAGGAAGATATAAACTTCAAATATTAGCCTAAATCTTGATTTCAGGAGGAAAATAATGGGTCGGAAATCATAGAAGAACGGCACATCAGCGGAGTAGCCAGTTTTTAATCAATGAGAATGCATGGGATTGAAAGACGTAACTTTGGCATTGAAGAGTGAGGTTGAAAGTTTGAATATAACAAAAAAATATATATATAATTGAAGCAACCGTTCCATAAAGCTGGTCTTAGATAGCTGCTTTGCCTCCCTGTCTCGATGAAATTTAATGAACAGTAAAGATTGCTTGAAGGACTACAATGTGACTGTTTCTAACAAATCAACCACGATTCAGGATGAGCTTTCTAGCGTAAAATCGTCATTCACAACTTCAAAAGTCAAATTTAAGGAAATATCAAAGCGGGAGGGATCCTTGCATCAAATATCGAAAGTACCTCATTGGATTGATAAGGACATTCTTCTAGAGACTTTGTTCGAAGGCAATCCCGTAATTTTCTCTGATGAAAATGATATCCGTAAATTCTCTGTTTTCTCTACAAGAAAAAATTCCACCTACAAAACTTCATTAGTCCAATATATATATACTTCAGCATACTCCAGGTTACACAAGCATGGAATGACCGTGATCATTGACTCGCTGCTTCGTTCTGAGACAATTCCAGATGTCAAGCCATCTAAGTGCATACATTGCTCTGGCTTTGGCCACTCAACTCTGATTTTGCTCTCTCTCTCTTTGATGACTTAACTGTCTACTTCCATTGCAAAAATTATCACATTATAAAAGCGATAAATCTCTATTTTGTGAGGACAAAAACAGCCAAGCTCATTATATGTGCAACCTGCTCTGCCGGATGTGCCACCTTTGATGGATTTTGACCAGTGTCTCAATCCCATCTGAAGTGATTAATTCAGAACACAAATTTTAGAGGGGTGAAGATTGAATATCTCTTGAATCATATGGGAAGCCTGATAAATTACAATACAATCATGACAATTATTTACAAAAATAGATTGATAATGTAAAGCTTACGAATAAATCATGCCTAATACTGCACAACAACAGGGAGTGTATTGCTTTTTCACATTGGCCATGATGGTGTGGCATAACAATACGTCACGGGTCACGGTCTTTTCAAAATACACCACCAGGGTTATCAATTCTATCTTTAAATAATTCTCAAGGGACTCATTGGGGAGATAAAAGCTCCATTCACGAAATACAGAAGATCATTCCAAGAAATATATTCTTTATTTGTTTAGACAATCTACAAAATCATTAACCATATTAAATACGCGATATTGCTATGCCTACATCGTTACATCCCTCCGTAACTACATCGAACAGCTACACACCCTGCAAACTTTATTGTCACATAAATGCAGACTATTACTATTTTTATTCTACTCTATGATCATTACACACTCTCATACAATAACCACATCATTCCCTATTATATAGCCATATGTTTTACACAGGTCAACTATTTTTCAACTCTTTATCTAATCTTATTTTGCCGTCGTGACGTACACCCAGATCCTGGACCACAAAAAGAATTGAAAATTATAAGCTGAAATTGAAATTGCATAAGAGGAAAACAAAACGAAATAATCCACCTACACAACAAACGGAAACCAAACATCATTTCTTCATGTGAAACAAAATTAAACAACATGACACACAATAAGCAGCTAGAAAAGAAATGAATGGTTTCAGACCTTATAGAAAAGAAATCCCAAATAGAACAGCTTTTGGAGGCCTTATGTATATTTATGAAAACATCGCTTATAAAAGAATGAAAAAATTGGAAATCGATAACACACAGTTAATAGCTTTTGATCTGAAATTTGGCATTAAGAAGCTGGCAATACTGCTGACGTATATACCAGCAACTAAAGCATTGAATGATTACTTATGTTTTCTGAACAGATTACTTGAAATTGTATCGAGATCTAGATCTGAAATAGTTTTACTTGGTGATCTCAATTGTGATCTCATGAAGAACTCAAAAGCAGCATCTGGACAAAAATTTCTTGAATTCATAGAAAAATTCAACTTGAAACTGAATCAGTTTTATGATAATTAAAACAATACGATATACTGAATTACATTGAATTACCAGTATAACTAGGCCAGACAAAATATGTTTTGAAATCAAAGAAACGTAGACCTATTTCATGTGGTGTTGATATCAGCAATACATATAGCGCGGCACAAAGGCTATGAAAATTAAAGAGACTTTAGGTCTTAATTTAATTTATTAATGAAACAAAATGCCGTTCATTACTTTTCTCAAAATCGAGATACAAAACATTTCACTTTTAAAAAGGCTATTTTGATATATAATTTGTGAGAACACTGAGCAAACAATCTGTTTTGAAATGAATAATCTATAGCGGGGCATAAAAACAAATTAACTTGCAAGAATTTTCAAAATGACGTTGGCGTTCGACTAATTCAAAAAATATTCAAAGCTCGAATAGATTATCTGTCTACAGTATAAAATTATAGAGTTTAGAATTAATCAAGGCATTGCACAAAAGTATTTCTATAATTTATTATTTAATATAAAAATATGAATCATTTGGTTTTGAACAGGCAGGCATTTATTTTCAGATTTTGCTTCCATAATTAACGAAGGAATTGTAAGCATCGATTAAAATTAAAATTCATTTTGTTGACTTGCTATAAGAATAAGACACAGTATGTTACTACAGTTTCGAGAATAAAAATAGCGGTGTCTTGTTATTATCGTTGATCAACATTTAATAAAGTTAATTTCAGGTATATCAAATTCAACAAAGTTAAATTGAATTGAGCGTATGATTTGTGATAAATAATAATAATTATAATATTTTCAACGTTCAAAAATGGATTTCAACTTTAAAAACAGAAAAGCATAATTCAAAAACATTTTTCAATAGTTAATACAGTTTGATGAGTGTAACAAAACCTTGTGTTACAAAAATAGAAAGCGAAAAAGGTTGCATGAAATAATCGATCATAGCAAACAATATTTATTAAAATACAACTTACCATTTTCCAAATGAGATCCAAATAAAGACAATACGAGCGGCATAATCTCCGAACAACATTTAAATACAAAATAGCGGGTTCTCTGAGTTAATACACCAAGCAATAATAAGTTAACAACCATATTTTATCGAAGGAGAATGTAAAATATAAATTGTCTTTTATCGGGTCTTTTATTCGAAATAATTCTGACAAAAGTGATCATTTCATATCGCGATCAAATGCAAGGTAAAGTAGATTCATTTTCTATAGAAGTAAATCCTTTTCATCAGACATCATAACATGAGGATTTAAATACTACCATCGGCTATGGTATTTTATATCTTTGAAGCTTCACTAAACATTTCCACTCTATAAACCATCGCGCCTTTTCAATAAACTCTGAATAAATATGCATATCACGATTCTGGCAAAATGAGTTGTTTTCGTTTTTCTATCAAAATAACTATAATTTATTCATAATCGTCTTTTCTTTCATTCGACATCTGTAATGTATTATAAATAGCGCGTAAAATATTGACAACAAGATGTAAAATAATATCAATATCGAATTAGTATAGCGATTTATTATAGAATTTTATTTCATGTTAAAAGAATGTTGTTGCTATTATTCTGGAAATTTGATAACAAGAAGCACTATGAGGTCAACTTTTCATATCTTTTGTTTACTTTTAAAATTTTATTTTCAACGAACTCTTAGTATTTTGATAGAGTGCCATGAAAACCACAGGCCTACTTGCTGAGATTGCAAAGGTCAAAAATATATAGGCTCATATACTATCATATCATAATTTTTTCAGATTATATATATAATTTGATTTTCAATACACGCGCGTGGATGGGCCTTGTTCAATAATACGTTGTCGAAGCAGTAGGTTTGTTGATCACGTCAGTTAATGTTAATAACAGAAATTAGTGGACCATGTGTCTTGTCGACGCAAAATTAATTTAATACTGAATATATTGCATGCAATGCCACGAGTTTGACCGGCCACACCTTGACGGCGTTATTTTGTGAACATCACATTAGTGTTGTATATATTGCAATAAAGATTTATGAATTTGAACCGAACGCGATCCGATCATATCGGGTCAGATTCGGGTTAATATTTTAGGTCTTCGGATCGGATCGGATTTGAAGTGATTTTTTATGGATAGTTTCAGATTTCGAAATTTGACTGAGTATTTGTAATTTATAATAATTAATGTGTTCTGGCCTCCTTTCAGCACATAAAATAAAGGTTTTTCTATGTAGATATAGCTACGTTAAATTATACATTTCAATCGACTCAATTGATGTGAAATAAATTTTTATTAAAGGAATGATTAAGATGTATTGATTAATGCTACATCGTTTCAATGTGTATTGTGTCTCATGTTCTCCTCCAGAGTTCATACTCCGTATTATACAGCGATAGTCAGCTTAGCCAATTGTTTAATTATAAGTGATCTGAAAGTTTTATCATAGAAGGTCCATAATGGACTACACTCATTACTAGTATTTAACATCCTCCTTTTTAACTTGTAAAACGCATCATGCTTTATTATTAGCGTATTACCTGTTCCATACCATATATAAATATTATTTGAATGATAATTTTGTATCCTTTTGTTATATATTCATTTGCAGAATTATAATTGTGGATGTTCTACTGCACAAGCCACAATCGTCTTCAAATCATCTGGAATAGCATCCTATCATTGCATGGCGGAAACATATCATTGTCAGGCAATATGTACATACAATTAATAGCCATATAATTCCAAACAATAACATAACACATACAACTTTGCATCAGCTATTAATAGAATTTTAGTTAAAAGCGTTACACTGCAAAAGTTGGTAAGAGCGGTAAACTTTATTACGTATCTATAGAATAGGAAACAAAGCTAACAAAGCTCCTTACACGGAGTTTAACGCTTTGCACCACATAGGCATGGGAGACACTGAATAGCGGCCATAGCTTTGCCTAATCTGTTTTCCTCCTCTGCATTACCCTTTGTTCCATTCAACATTGAACTCACTTCTATAAAAAGACTTTATTTTTCCTCACCCTGCCAGGTGTTACTTTCACAATTTTTTTGGTATTGAGGATGATAGTTGTATGATAACGAAATATATTCGATCAATCTTATTGGCTTAAATTTATGATGCCAAATCACTGTAGTAATTATATAGTACGAAGTCATTGTCATCAGCTAGGATTATTCTTCTTGATACGTCATTTATAAAATATCACTCGCTATTACTGAATATTGATTTGTCTCATCCTGCATTGTTGGTTAATAATTGCTCATTACAGTTGATAGGATACATCCAACTATATTCACAACTATAATATATCTTATGATATACTACATTTAATTATATTATTTTCACCCATATCATTTGAAATTTAAGCTAGTATGCCAAATACACGAGAAACTGCTCGCGATTTGGCTCAGAATTATGTAAATCAAGATATTGCAAACTATAAGAGGCATGGTCATTCTGATAGCAACCTCAACAATAGTACAGAGAATATTCCTTCATGGGTACAGGATATGATCAAGCAACAACATGCTATGCTGCAATCATCCAGAACACGAGAAAATGTTGAACTACTGAAGTACACGGAGATCTTGATAAACCAACTGAAACCGGACACTTTTCAGGTAAACAAACCGTCTGGCACATCACGATATTCAGCACCGACACCACCACCTCAACTGACAACACAATCCCTTGCCTTGAGTTACAAACATGGCAAGAATAATGACATGAATACGTGAAGATGGGTAAGTTGGATTAATTCTCACAACAGGGACAGTCTGCCTGCCTCCGTAGCTTTTGACAGCCGACATGATAGATACGTTATTGTATTCTCTATATAGGTGTCTATAATGATGCCCTTAAAGGGGCAACTGGTGCATTAGTCCTCATAGAACAATATTATCGTTCAAAACAAAAATTTAATAATTTAAAGACTTTATCAACTGCAAGCAAAAAATGGCAAAATATTTGATGATTTTTTATTTAAAATAAAAATTTGGCGTACTATCCTGACCTCGAAAAAACCTGTAATGAAGACCAAATTGCTACTGTCCTTACGTTCGGAATTACATCTCAGGAAACAAAACACAAGTTAATGAAGCTACGTCCATCATATACAATCTAGGGCGTTGTTGAATTATGTTGCTCTGAAGAGGCTGCTGTTTCCACTTCAGAACAATTAAGTAACTCATTACCAATTCATCATCAAATATCAGAGATTACGACATATCGTTCACATGCTGAAGTTTCAAAAAAATCGACTCCGTCAAACAAATCGACAAAGTGCCGTTGATGCGGCGAGGATAAAAATTACCACCGCAAGTCTTGACCCACCTCCAAAACAAAATGCACACTCCGTCAAGTAGCTGCACCTTTGGCAAGTGTCTGCTTTCATAAAAAATAGATCATTACATAGATAACAAAGCACAACAAACCGTGATCAACAATATAGGCTACGAATTAACGTGTTTTGATTCAGACAATACATAAAAATTGTAGGAATGGAATGAAACCAGTCACTACCACAGTAGATGTCATTATCAACCAAAAACATTAGCATCATATGGTAGCCTGACACGGGTGCGAAATATCCGTTGCAAATTCCTTTTTCTTTCCTTTTCCTCGTGATGTTCACAATTCTAATATTGCGACCTTCCATACTCCATCCAAGATTTTCTTATCCAATAATGAGATAATAAATTGCAAAGTTTTTCTTGATGTATCCTTGAGTTACCATGACAACTTAAAAATACTTTAGTCTCCATTTGTGACAGCATTGTCTTGCCGTTGCATTCTTTTATAGGCATGTAAAGAGTTTGGACTACTATTTCCTAATTGGCACCTTTCAAATATCAATTGTCAAAACATAACAGTCCTTCAATCACATAAATTTACCATGCAAACAGATTCACACGATTCTCAATTTATCGATGCTTGTATTTTTGTCAAACTGACTTGTACACCCCCATTGGCCCCATCAGAAGCAGAAAAAAATATTTAAATATAATTTATAGACAATAGTTTTGGATGTCTTTTCGACAAACGGTCAACTCGTTCATATGACAACAGACACTCATATGTAAATTTATCTCAAAGACAATGTCCAAACATTCTACCTGTATTGCAGGAAAACAATCCCTCTTACGTTCTGGTATAGAGCACAAATTCTCTCAAATATATGGTTGCTCATTGAATTATCAGCCCCATTGGTGACAAACAACCTATTTGGACCCATCTGATTTTTGTAGCACCTACGCCACATGGGGATGATCGCATCTGTGTAGATTTAACCAAACTGGACTCAAACGTTTCACGTCAAACTTATATGATGCCAACGGTGGAGGACGCTTTATCTAACTACAAACAACAGATGGATACTGGAAAATCCCCACTTCTCAGGATAGTCAGCATTTAACAACCTTAACTACTCTCAATGCCCCAATGAGATCGCTACAAAATTCTCAGGACCCCTATGGGTTTTGTATGAGCTGGAGATGAGTACAATCGTCTAGGTGACCTTGCTATGTCTTGTGGGTAAAATTGGTATTCAAGTCGGTTCTGAAAAAATTACTGCAATTACTGAACTCCCTAGTCAATTCAATCTAGCTGATCTACGGTCGTTTCCAGGACTTGCTAACCAGTTCGATGATTTTACAAGTTGTCTTTCAACAGCAGCTCGACCTCTAAGACGTCTACTGGAAAATAGCACGCCTTCATTTGGACACCAGGACATGAAATATCATGAAAAATTGTTAAGGAAGTATTGTCATATCCACCATTATTACAACAAATCCAATCAGATCTACCCATGTACTACCGATTTTCTTTTTGCATCAAACATCGAATGGTCACTCACATCTCATTCAAGCTGAGTCCAGGTTTATTAATGAACCTGAAGCTCGATATACAACCATTGATATAGAATTTCTTGATATTGTTTGGGCTACACTAAAATGCAGACATTACTTACCAGGTCAGTCTCATTTCATAATCTACACTGATCATAAACCGATACACTCTTAGTGCTGAATGGGAGCAGGGAAACAATGATCGCCTACAAGACGCTTTTTAATGGGCCCATGTAGATTATCCACCACACATAAATGATCCTTCTGAGCAACTTTACGATCACCCTACTGTCCATTTCATCATTGGATCTCTCAATTCATCTGGAGAAACATTTTTATTTCACCATCTTGCATATCCGGTTACTACATACATCGATGATTTCTGCAAATACTGATGTAAAATATTGTCAACTTCGCAAAAGTCAAGGACTATGCAATCATCACACAGTAAGATCACCATCTAAACTAACCTCAGCATAGTAAATTTTCTTGATGTCACATTGATGTAGTCAATTTTCTTGATGAATCAGTCCATTAAAAAAAGTTATGTATAACTTGAAGGTTCTGAAAAAATGGTGATGATGATGATGAACCTCATGAACGGAACAATCCAGCATTACAGGAAATCAACAGCTAATGTACATGAAAAACATCACAAAACAACTACCAGCATCAGTTAGCCATCAACTATCAGACCCATAATGCAATGAAGAGACTTTTGACAAATCAAAACAGTAGTATGAGGCAGTACTACAGTCCAGTAGATAGAAAGATTGATATGTACGATATATGAAGTTAGGTTATGTTTCCACCATTATCAATTCAATAAAAGTTTTTTTGAATTGTTTATTTGTGTGAAATATTTCGATACACTTTAAACTTGTCTGTTTACTGGCTTGGATATTGGATATTTCTCCTGCAAGCCATTTGATTTATTTTGAACCACAGAGAAACTGCATAAAAGAGTAACTCAATGCAATTGTATATGAATCTACAAATATTTACTGCATTTGGGTTCTATTACTTGCTAGTTAATGCCATGTTTAACGAATTTTCGGTTGTTTGGTGTTTTCATAAATTTCTTGAAATCGACGGAGTCAAGCTCGGTTATGGGGAATCGACGTTATTGGTGTAAACTAATCAAATTGCTAAATTGAATCGTAGCAGATCATATTCATAAAATTCTCCTAATTGATAATGTTGAAGGCTTGCTTATCTTTATTTTGTCGGTACTTCAGTTTAATTTGGAAGAATGCTATTGAAACAGAACCCCAAATATATCTGTTAGAAGATAATGTGTTTTTCTTGTTGTGAATAATTATTTCCAAGTCCGTCAACATCGATGTGAACTTTTCAAGAAATTTGTAAAACAACTCAAAGAAGTTGATATTAGAAATATATTTGCTTCTATCGCGACTATCCTGAAATGTGTTTAGACTGTTCACAGACAGACTGTTTTTGCATGATTTGAAAAATGACAGACCAGTGTGACACAAGCTTCAATAAAAGATCCTGGGAAGTATGTACCTTGGCTATCAAATATAATACGACAAAGATGAACATGATACAGGGATGCTTAAAAATTAAGGGAGTAGCTAGACTGCATGTAGTTTTAAATGTTCGGACGTGATAGCCTTTCTACACAATATAGGCTCCATGTATTAGGACAAGTAACTACCGGATAGGTCACCAGCATATAGATCAATACCGATATAGTAAATATAGAACACCAAATTTCAAACGTTACTATGCACGACAAAACATATTTGCAAGTGCACGAATATTTCGGAGCTCTTAGAAATAAGGAAAGTCATAAGAGAACTTAAAGAAGTATTCAAGAAATATGAAAATTTTGAAAATTCTTAATTTCATCCCTAAAAACCATACTGGGATAGCCTCAGGGGGCTGTGTAATTTCTTGCGCTGTTTCAATTTAAGGATTTCCAGTTCGTGACATCATTGTAGGCTTAAAATTAATTACACATTGCTTAGGACGTTAATATGAATTAAATTGATCTATATTAATCTCATACATGAAATAGGTTATGTAAGGAACTCAAAAATATTTTTGTTATTGACACTTTGACTTTGGAAGGTATTATCTAGTGAAATCCTCAAGGGCCTGTTAACAAGGAAGTCGAGTCACCCGGGTAGGTGAGCTGCTCGCCTTTCCAAGTTAAAATGTGTTGTGTGTTTACAAGAGCAACCCGAGTAACCCGCCTACCGGAGTTGAATAATTTAAAGCTGATCTAAGCATGCGCGCTGAAACCAAACGATCAGAGAACAAAATATGTCTACAATGGAAACGTTCGAAACAATAGAAAATTCAAGCTACTATTTTTAATTTTAACTCGCCTACCCGACTGACTCGCCTATTTGTGTTTACAAAGCAGAAAATTTGTCTCGGGTGGTACGGTAGCCCGGTCTGCTAGGGCGAGTAGCTCGGGTAGACGAGATACTCGGGGGGCGAGACATCATTTGCGTTTTGCTTGTAAACAGAACGCGCATAAACAATAGACCCGAGTAGCTCGCCCACCCGAGTAACTCGCCTATCCGAGTTGCTCGCCCTCCTTGTAAACAGGGCATAAAACTCTTGTTTGTATCATTACCACTGCCATGATGTTTCTGTTATCCTTTAAGCAAAGCTGTCAACAAAATATTTGTAGAAAATAATTTTATAAAAAATTTTTCTATCAAAAACAACAAATTTGAAAACTTATACTTTTTTTTTTATATCATAGTATGTTGCTATTATATATCATTATATGCAGTATATTTTTTGTTTCTACGAATGAAGCTTTATTGACATCTTATTTTTAATATACTATCTATGAAATCTCCCAAGTTTTGATTGTGATAAGCATCTTGACAAAACTTGTTGATGTACATACATATTCTTAACATATCCCAGGTTGACGACATATAGACAATGTTAAATTACATAACATACACAATAGTTGTGTTTTAAATGGACGGATTTACGAGTAAAGTAGAGAAGCAAATCAAAATATTAACCGCTAAAAATATTATAGGTATTGTTAATAAACAAGGTTTACAATTTAAATGATATACATGATATGTGTATGCCGCGATCAGGCTTGACCAAGATCGAAGATATATCTGTTTTGCCGCGTAGCCGACTGACAATGCCGAGGCTAAATACGATATACTATATCTGAAGTGATTATTCTATTTTAAGTCCTAAAGATTGGCATGATATTTGCTGTTAGTCTCCCTTAGTTTTATATAGATGTATTACTTATATAAGGCGAGGATATAATATAACTAACTGACCTAAAATGTGATAAATATCGGATATCATGATCTTTTGAAATATATTGAATTTAAAATTCAACAAGGATAAAATTAGATGTGGGTCAGCATGGAGAGATAAAAATCAAAAGTTCAATATAAAAAATAGATTAAAAACACTAAGAGAAAATCGCTTTATTTTTAATAGGAATTATTATCCTTGACAAGATATAATTATAATTTTGCATCCTGCAAATTTGTTGACCAAACCGCTAGTACGTTAATATCCATTGTATTGACATCTGGACCTCCATAGGATGTTTTATTGGGTGATCATTCTTCATTATACCTACATGTTGGGATGCAGCTGCTCGAGATCTCAGCTATATAAACACTGTGCGTTGTAATCGAAACGTTTTTCAGTCTATATATACATTGGTTAGGATGATGCTTCTATCTGCCTTTCATTTTCTACTTATACTAACATTTCTTGATAGAATCACTGATGTTGCTTCCCAATGTCAATCAGAAAGATTGCTTGTGTTTGGAAAGTTTCGTCAGAAGATACCATTGAGGTGTAATACAGCTACGTCAAAAATACATTGTGCGCATTTATGTAAACTGTATAACGGATGTCTTGACTTTGAAGCTAAAATGAGGGGAGTGAACAACTTCAGATGTTGTTTTATTGGTATCAAAAACATTGAACATCATGCATCAGCATTATGTAAGTATCTGAAATAATTCACTACTTCTTACAAATTTCTATAAAGTCCTTTTAGATTATTAGATACAATTATATAAAATATAATATTGAATTTTTCATATATTGAAATGGAACGTATTAAAGCAATATTCATGATAATTCTAAAGAAAACATCATAATTGATATTATTCGTGGTCACACAATCATCATTGTTAACATACGACAAATATGTAAAAATATATATTGGCATCATTTTGATACTGTTTCCAATTTACAAAATGTTGTCTCGAAGGCTTTATTATTATTTTTAAGAACCCTATACTTTCTATATCTGTCTAATTTATGTTTATCTAACATCGACAAAACAACAATTATAGTTTCCCTTTGATAAAATAGTCTAAATAGCTTTACTGTATATAGATAAAGTAAAAAATTTAAATTTTTATATTTGTCAGAGTGAAATATCATCAATTAAACTAATTTGTGATTGTAATTTGTAACTGATGGTTGTAAGTGAATGGTATTATGACTTTTTAAATAGGGCATATGATAACAGCACTTATAGTCAAGAAATACACAATTTAAAAGTCGGCCAACAGTAAAAATTATATGTATTTCTCAATTCTATTTTATTATTTCATTAAAGTATCCATTAAATTAACAGCACAAATTATTATTCTAAGCTGGACATTTCATAGACCCAAATTGTCACGCGTGAATATTCACACCTTCTAATTATTCTATATTGGATTTACTGTATCCGCCGATTCGATAAACATGGAAGACGGATTACATTGATTTGCGGAAAAGGATAAAAGACTACAATGTAGATTAGCTGTAGAGTGACAATACAACTCTATATATTTGGTTGAAGCCAAATCAAGTGTATAACTTCGACACCTTAGCAACCACTGGTCTCTATATAGGTTGGACATACTGTACGTAGCGCTCGATCGGTTACATTCTTCAAATTTCTTGTATAGATCATTTTTGAGCAGTACTACCGACTAAAAATAACGAGTATGGCTTGGTTTTATGTATATATCATTGTTAGTGGACGAACGTGTTATGTTGGTGTACAGAGCCCGGTACAAAGACACAAGGGAGGAGTTTGATAAAATTTAATTTTCTGAGTCAAGGAAAGCTGATTGAAAGTCACCATGCCCTTGATGATTGTTCTATATAGGCAGTGGAAAAACTTTTGACATTGTTACATGTACAATTTGTATATGACACACCAATTTAAGATGTTAAATATGTCAATCAAATTTTTATTGGGTGGCGTAGCCGCTATTCGTGGTCTTTTAAAGCCTTGATCAAAATACACATATTTGCAATTTCTTTGGCTTACCGCTGGGAAATCAATTTCTGCATTTGGAAAATCAATTACTGTTCATAAAAGAATACAAATAAACTCGATAAAGTTTGATTATTATGATAATGGAATTTCATTTAATCTGCTTCAAACGAATAACTTTGATAATCATAAAGGAGTTTCCTGAGTTTTAAAAGAAAATATAAGCTCATTTCGGTTACAAATGGCATTTTGTAGTGCGCTTTAACTATTTGTATTCATCATTCTATCATATTGACATTAATGTCAATATCAGCTGCAAATATTCACAATTCAACTGCGAGGCTGTTTGTTTTTTATGTGCAGATAATATATATGTTTAAACATTTCCTAGGAGTATTTTTAAGCAGTTAAGTTTAGAGTACGTAATGACTTTTGAGTTGGTATTCTAAGGCTGCTAAACGAAAACAAAAGTACAAGCATGAAGAGGAAGAAAATTATTGAAATTACTTGAAAAACCGTTTATGTAAAGATGAAGTAAATTGAATGATAAATATAACGAGATGTGGCTTTCTGATAACATATGTTTTACCTCAAAAGTATTGTCGATATAAAGGAATACCATCACATCACATCATGCTGATCCACGAATAATAGTGATGTAATCATTTTAATAATCATTAATATAGCCTTTGTCTGAAATATCAATTATCTCTCATCAATATAACCACAGCAATGATTTCTTTTCTAATTTAATATACCGAGCGCCATAGAATTAAAACGGCATGTTTCTCCGGGCAACTTGAAAATCACATAATAGTGTTTAAAAAATATGATAAATAATTGCCTATTTCTTGTTTTAATTAAATTTTATTGTAAACCCTTCGAAAATCGAATTTATATTTCATGATTCACGATCGACGCCTTCTTATCATTTTGATAAAATGCTGAATGTGAGCTTCATGGTTCTTTGTTCTTTTATTATCCTATGAGTTTGTGAATCCATAGAAGCATGACGAAAGCACAAAATCTATAAGTTAGGAGGGTTATGACCGTAAAATTATTTATAATTTCAACGATGATGAGCTACACTATAAAATTTGACTAAAACAAGAAACGAGAAAGTATTTATGTTATTTTTATGAACATTTTATGTGAATTTCAAGTTACCCGGTGAAACCTGTCGTTTTTGATATGTGGTGCTCGGTCTATAATGCGTTTTCCAATAAATACATTTTGAATAAAATTCCTAAAAATCTAATTTCAATATAGAATGCGAAGAATCGAAGATTATTGTTTATCAAATCATTAAAGTGTATATCCCGGATATTTGGAGATTACTTGTTTAGATAGAGAAAAATTTTCTAATAGTACATGTTCTTTTTTATTTTTACTTTGCGCAAGCATTTCCTCCTCAAAATTGCAATCAAAGTTACGATTTTGTGTTTCACTCGTTTACCTCCAACAGGAATCCGCTTATTTTCCTATTTATCTCCAAAGGAGGTTTACACAGGAAAAAACACTAAACATTTTACTTAATTGTCTCTAAATAAAAAACGGCTGAAGCAATCTATTCTTATCTACTTTCGGAATGAAGTTTTCAATGATCGTGCAAAGTAAAAACACAAGAAGATCATTTTCTCTAACTAAAGAAGCAATATCCCAGTATCCGGGATATACACTTTAATATGTTTGCTTTAATAAAAATACAATAATAGTTAGATCTGAATGTTGCTAATCTCAAGCTATTGATTTATTTTAATTTCCAAATTGAATTTTAAATTACAGAGTATATTTTTTATTAGATTTTATGAAAAATTATTCAATTTATCGAAGGTCACCGCCATTTTCAAAATACGTGTTCTAGCTGTTTGGTTAAAACCGTGCAAGTTTGAGTCTATATCCGATATAGCACGAAAACTCGTATTCCTGTGAGTTCTCTTGACATAACTGTAAATCATGTGGTACAGATCAATCCGCCAATCATGACTCACCTTTTTTCAAGTGATTATTAAATAGGTATATACCTTATTCTATCAAAGCAGAAGGTAAAGGACTCTCATATTATAGCTTTTTCACGTCGACCATGTTTGGTGTTGCTTAACAATACATCCCAGGGTCTTCGTCTTCTGAAATACACCACCAGTATCATCAATATTTTCTTTAAATAATTCTAGAGTGACTTTTTGGATAGCTGTGTAAAAGGACAGTATAATCATTATCACGGTACTTTGAACAAGAATTTAGGTGATAAAAGGATGTATTAAAATAAAAAATATGTAACATATCATATATCTAACATATTAAATACATGATTCTGTTTATCTGGAAATTTGTTATCTCGATTTCATATAATAAAGCCACGGAGTGGAAGCAACTAAATGGCTCACGAAGTCTTCATTTTATTTCATCCGAGCTTCAAGTAGCTGAGAACGCCTTTTTGCTGAATTCGAAGTTTTTCAATCTCTTAGAGCTAGAACAATACGTTTTTCAAAAAGCAATTGTGCATGCAAAGGAGCTACACTAAATCGGATTGTCAGATTCTCAGGATTCTTAATGATGCCAAACAGCTAATTTGCTACTAGGAAATACTTTGCTTTAGAGTATGCATATGTGCTACGGACAAAGACAAAATATGCTGAAGAAAAAAAATCTCTAGAAAGAGTTCTTGAATCAGTGAAGGTTTTGAAGTTAAATTAACGTAGCTCCTTAATGATATTATTGGAAAATGTATGGTTCGCGCTTCTTGACGTTGCATTGATTTATTCGACAAGCCAAGCTCAGATTGTTGTATATTTTTACAATTATAGTGCAGTATCCTGGATCATGGACGGCTTGGATAAATTCTACATGTTCTGTTTCCTGTGGTCATGGAACACTGTCGAGAGAAAGAAATTGTACAGGTCAATATGTATCTCGTAAATATAATTGCCCTGGTGAATCATTTACAAATGCAACTTGTCTCCGAATGGCATGTCCGACTACCCCTCGTAAGTATTATTTAGTCTCAACGCATTATGAGTATTATTTTTGCCTGACCTTCATAAGGTTATGTTTTATTGTCACATAATTGATGTTGCGGAATCGATTGACCATTTTCTGAGACATTAATAGATCAAATGGAAATGAAGAATAGATTAAAGCTCAAAAAGTATTGATATATACATAAGAAAGTCTGTAATCTCTTAGTTGATGCTTGCAAATTGATTAATACATTTCAAATTGTGCTTAAACTAGAACGAATCTTGATTAGAAGATGTTTTAAAGACCTTGTGTGAGATACTTGTTTACCAATTGAGACTTTTCCCTCTCATGTTGTTTGTACTCTTGTCTTTAGCACCGATTGATGGTAATTGGGGTCCATGGGCAAGTGGCAACTGCGTTGGTGATTGTGGTACAGGAAATGAAGATCAAACAAGAATATGTGACAATCCTATTCCTCTGCACGGTGGTGATGCATGTATTGGGACATCCAGCAGAACTGTCACCTGCATACTACCAGCATGCACTACAGTATCAGGTGACACATCATTCGATAAAATTAAAAGTATTTTTACCCTTCAAGCGAGCGACATTGACTGGTTGTGGCTACGAGCTAAACTTGAATTAAGCTTAGCATAAATTCAATGATCAAGGTCAATCATGGCTTACTGCATCGAATCAAATTTTTTAAGTTTCGGCATGGTTTCAGGCACATAAAACTAAACAAACGGCAATCACGACGTGACTCTAAGCGCGTATAGAGCCCACCTGTCATTGTTGCCCATTGAACTACTTCAAATGCTGCTATGAATGTCTTGATTCAGTTTCCTCAGTTCGAAACAAAAGTATACATTCTTTCTTAAATTACATAAACCTTTATTAGCTAATGGAGCTATTTTGCAGAAATAGGTAAATGTTGAATACTGTACAATTTATCTTCATCAAATTGCAACTTGAAGATTTTTATAACGAGTTAGATAGATCTATTTTTGTGCATAATATGAACAGCCATTTATGGTATAAAGCAGTGCCGCATTGCTAGGTATTGCTCATTAATCAGGAAGTATTATTCTGTAAGGATCTATTTCACTATTTTAATACTATATTGCTGCCTCAAGCCCTGTAATTTTCACTGCATTGGTGCGGGAAATAACAGTTCATACTTTCAAAATAAGAGATGCTTAACAAATTGACTCAATTTGATGATCATGCAGATTTGGCTACCGGTTATCATCCCTACAGTTTTAATGGAGACAAGAATTGAAAGATCATTTTCAAATTACTCCCTCTATTTATCAGTTTTCCTCTTACCACTATATAGCTGACTTCATTCCTCGCATTCGCTGCCTATGGCGTAATAACAATAACTTTCAAAAACACTACATTTTGCTGTGGTTCAAAACTAAGCAAAAAATAATTTAACCTTGAAATGTATATATCACCTTCACAGCGGATTTGGATAGAAATTCGTTTTTCGATCCGTCCATGTCACTGTTGCCTTTCTGCATAATGCGATTCTTTCCCCGTAAAAATTGGCCTTGGACATGGTATTTTGGAGTCTCTTGTCTCATTTTTTGAAACCAAAAATAAAATTATTCCCGACAAGAGAGTTTGACCGTGGTTGCGGCCAACATTCTACATTTTAATTGCTACAAGCAAAAGGAAAGTCGGAATCGTTCATTTTTTAATAAATATTTAACTGATCATGCTAATAGCTACTATTCATATAACATAACATATTCCAAAAAGAGCTATATTCCTTCAAAGTTGTCACTTTTTATAATCACACTTTCTAGCACATACTTATCACATCAGCAGGATTATCGTGTTGCTACGCAACAATACTGTAACTGAGGTTAAATGTGACAGAAATAGATTTGAGATGAAATTCCAGACGAAAATAAAGATTTAATCTTTAATAATTTGGGGCTCTATACGACTATTAAAAACTATGCAATACATGAAACAATATGAAGAAAGAGGTGGTCTACAGCTGTAATAATTACGGATACAAAAGAGAAAAAAATGAATGAATAATAGCTTTTTTACAATGAAGACAATGAAAAAGACATGGAAGGTGAAATGTTCTATCGGAATGGATATTTTAGTTTATTATATATATATTGTTGGCTGTATATATAAATTGGCTGGTTTATTTAGTTTATATTTTAGATATTTTAGTTTTTATTGTCCAGCAGGTGTTGATAATGAAAATAAATGCTGACCTTGGTGGCTGACATATCTGTAATCCAACAGTTGCACAAATATTGTCAACATTAAGGCACGAAAACAAGTAAACCAGCTATCGCTCGCAATCTTTAAGTCCTTCTTTGTGTCTATTTATTGCGCCCACACTTTCCGATTTACTACGATACAAAACATAATTACAAATTACAATGGGTATATTGATTATTTGAAATTTCTGTGCAACTTAGCAGAGTGATGATAACAAAAAAATTGCCGATCTGAGTAGCCGACAGTAGTATAAAACAGGGGCTCGCACGATCAAAGGAATATGGGTACAGGAAACACGTAGACATCACGTGATCTTCATTCTAAAAATAGGCATCATACGACGAAAGAATGTGGGTACAGGAAGTAGATGAATATCATGTGATTCTAGTCTAAAAATAGGCATCATACGACGAAGGAATGTGGGTACAGGAAGTAGATGAATATCATGTGATTCTAGTTTAAAAATAGGCATCATACGACGAAGGAATGTGGGTACAGGAAGTACAAAAATATATTACGTGATCTTGTACTGAGAATAGAATAAATTAGACAGATGAGGTCATGTCTAAATATATACAGGATACCCATATCACAGCTTCATAAAGTAGTGTTGAGCATGTTCTAGCATATATTCAACCTCATTCGGGTGTTATTCTGAGTATAAATAGAATACAATCCAGCAGCTATAGCTTTACAAGCACAGTTACAGTAGACAGGACTCAAACTACGACCATGGCTTCAGCTGTTCCAGAATGGATTCATGCAAGCCAGGATAGGGCAAGAGACACACTTAGAAGAAAGAAAGATACGCGCCTATTTAAGAAAATGCTAAAATCATGGAGAAGCACAAAATCCTCTTACACAAATGTGGATGTAACGGCTCATGTAGATGAACAGAATAGAACTAAAGGATTATATGCCTTGATGCAACAAAGTAACAACAATGGTACTGAAATGGGATCAATTCTATTACACGCTTCAAGCATCCCTGACATTATCAGAGCACTAAACTCTATCAAGAGATCTTTTCAGACTTACAGTAAACAATTACAGAAAGTCGAAGTAGATAGGATGGGTGATACGAGTATACAGATGGAGATGCAGGAAGACAAAGATGAAAAAGTGCCAGTGACACATCTAACAGTGGATGAATTGGAACTTACATCATGGCAATCGAGACATAGATTAGAAATGGCCACTGTCTACGCAGAGCTGATGTTGAAGATTTTTCCAGACGTCGTGAAAGATTTGTGCTATGGTTGTCAGAACGACTGCCCATCCCAGAAGGATCATGATCTATGTCTGATGGCTGACTTTGAAGCCCAGATAGACACCACGTTCTACGACTTGATCAATCGTGTCGACGAGGAACTCGCCAACGCAAAACTGTTTTCATTTCTAAGCAAGAATGAAACTATGGCAATAAATACCAAACGACTCTACTTGCATAAAGTCGATCTACTTCGTGATCCCGAGTGGGTTGACGCTGTCAAGAGGAGCATGGCAAAGTCAGATGAGATTAATGTGGAAGAAGAACAACCCGAGAAGAAAGATTCAACAACAGTAAAGATAGAATAGATGGGAATCCAATATAGTTTTACAAAAAAAAATAATCATGATATAATGTAATAATAAATTGTATTTTTTCAAGTAAAAGAGAAATATACTAACAAAGGGATTAATGAGTTATATCTGGAAATGTTTCTTTATGTATTTACAAATCAATTCTAGATCATTCTAGATCATATAATTACGCTATTCTATAGAAATGTCTTTGTGTCCGTATGGCAGTGACGTTACTCCGTCTGCCAGCAAGTACCGCTTATCATCGGACGACGCGAGGGCTTTCTTTGTCATGGTAACAGTTTGTAGTTTATGATTTTTAGACCTGATCTGGGTCATACTACGAATAACAATAATTGAATCGAAGAGACATCTTTTGTAGTCCTCAAAAGACAGATGCTTTTGAATAGTGGTCTTCTTTACACCTTTAGCTTTTTTCACCTCTTTCCCCTCAAAGTTGAAAGCATAAAGCTTGGCCCTAAGCCCGACGAATTCAAACATAGGCTTTCCACCAAGTTCATCTTTAAATTTTCCAATAACCTTTTTATTCTCCGTGGAATAGCAATGATGGTCAGATGGATAGCCACTAAAATCAAAACGGGTGTGGTCTTCTGCCATATCTGAATAAATATCTTCCGTTTCAATAGTATAAGCTAGCGAATCGGTGTCTGTAAACAACAGTTTAGATCTCTGCCCAGGATATCTCCTCTTCACGTAATCGTAATGAAAGGTGTACATAAGCAGTTTACTTAAGTCAAGGATACAAAATCCAACATAAAGAGGTCTGTTCAAATACAGTTCGGCTTGAGCCCTCTCTACGGCACATAAATTCTGATGAAATATTCTAAAGGATTTGAAAGTCGGCTTACACACCAATTTTTTTAAACTCTGTGGATTTGTTACCAGATTTACTGTCCTTCTATTTCGTAAATTCTCACACGTTTTGCCAAAACAACTGTTGTTGGCAAGCTTGAAAAAGTTTTTTTCAAACTCGTTACTTGCTTGGGCGCGTTTACTTGTATTAAATGAAATAAACACCTTCAACCAAGCAGACTGTGAGAATGACAATACCTAAAGATATAGGAAGTAAATGAAAACGACTGTTATTGAAAGTAATTGTACACAACGTAAAGCTCAATCTCTCAATAAATGATGACATGGTTACCTGGTGAACTTTTCCAAGTATCATACCATGATCGAGGTAAAACTTCAAGTTTCTATAATGTACAATGTACTTTTCTTTGTTTCGGAGGTTCGGAACGAGCTTTGTAGAACTTGATGTTCTAGTTGTGAACGATCCATTCTCTTGATCGAGTACATAGTTGTGACATGGGGAGCGCATGTCGGGAGTGATGACCATCTTTTCTGGAGCCAACGGGTACTCGGAATGTTGATCATGAATAGACGGAGGATATTCTAGATCACATTCCAGTACGTATCCGATTTCACTGTCATCAGAAACGGTGCCAAAATCCAAACTGGAAATTTCCGACTCAGAAAGCCAGCGAAATTTTCCAGTTGGAAGTGGCTCTGACATGGCCCAGCCGTACAAATTACTGAAAAGAGAAGAATAAAAGCGCTCGATTAGACATCTATTTTCATGCAGACCAGACAATAAAACAGATACGATGCCAACACATGACACTCACTTTGCATCCCAGTAAACCAAATGAGATGTAGGATCTTTGGAATTGTACTCAGGACATCTGGGATTATTTGCTTTGGCATAACGATGTGAAATCACTGCCACACCACCCCGGAGGCCCTCTTCGAAGAACAGATGCTTGTCTACGTCACACAAGAGCTCCAACTTGACACCTGTCATCTTCAAAGCTGCACACCAAGCCATACCGGGCGAAGTGTAAAAGTGGCACGGATCAAGTCCGTAATGCTGAAGACAAGTGTCTCTGAACGCCTCAAACACATCTGCCAACAACACCACATCCGTCAGGAGATAAAAGTCATGATACTCTCCCAAGTTTTTCATATTAAACGATTCAAAGACGTTCTTAGCGTGCTGGTAATCCTGTTCAGATACGCCTTCTTCTGTAATGCAGCTGTAAAACGATTCTGCTGGTGGTAGGGAAGACTCATCGAATCGTGCCCAACTATCCATATATTCATACGGATACACGCCCTTTCTCTTCATCAGCTTCATCGCCTCATTAACAAAATCGTCAGACATGTCTGTTTTTTCCAGGTAACAACGCAACGTCTTCAACTGTTCCATTGACAAATTGTCCACCAAAGAACTGAGACTCGATGGCATGAACTGCATCGAGTCCAGGAAAGTGGCTCCACCGATTTTAAAAGTAATGTACTTTTCCATGTCGAGGGGAATGCACTCAATCACTTTTCCATGACGCTCAGTCACAGAACCCATGATGTGATGAGCATCATATCCCCTCAAATTATGAAACACGACAGGGATCTTAATGCGATCCTGATCAAGCCGGTATTGCAAATTGCAATTAGAATGGGCTGCACCACGATAATGTCCGGTGATATGATCATGGTCCATGACCTTGTGCCTCCCGTCCTTATTATTAGATAACGAAAATCCACATTTACCACAGATGTAGCAGTTCTGTGCAGCATCATGCGTCCTCTGTTGATACGGTGTTAAGGGGATCATTTTCTTTGGATTACGTACAATATTTTTGATTTTTTCCAACTTTTCAGCTAAGGTATCTAGAAAATGTGTCATAGGATCTGGACCCCTATAAACCACTGGTTGCTCCGTGTATTCCTCACAAGACGATTTAAGGATAAGTCCGTATCCACATGCCACGTGTTGAGAAACGACTTTGGTTGAACCTCCACTGCTGACGTTCTGGTCAGTTGTCTTGATGAGGAGACTTTCCGTATCAGCGTAAAACACAAATGGAAGACGCATCTGAGCTTCCAACTTTGTGAACTGCACTATGTCTCTTTTATTAATGTCACCTTTCAAGGGTAATCGGACGCGTTGAGCATTGTGCTTTTTACATCGATCAATATGTTTTTCCAACACTTCCGCTGACCAACATCCATGCAAGCAATATTGACAGAAATGTGTTTTCGATTTCCGCTTGTTATGCTGTTTACTTAGGAGCCTGCTCAGGGAATCAATTGTGACGTAATGACTTCTTTGTCGGTTCTGCACATCAATATCCATCTGATTGTCGAAATTATCGATGTATCTTCTACGTTCATGTTGTTCACCTTCAACTTCTTCGTCTTCTATAGGAGTGTAGTCATCGGAAATCATCAGCAAATTCACATGGCGAGAAGTGTGTTGATTGTGGGAAATCCTCAGTGGGACAATCTTTCTATCTTCATAACCAAAGACATGCACAGATATCAAGTTCATTTCTTCGAATTTATCAATGTCTTTTAATTCTATTGGAAAGGTTAAATCTCCAAAATTTAAAGTTCTTGCATGTCTCTTGTAACTTGCTGTACGATTTTGATTTATCTTGGTGGGATATAGAGCTGCTAGAACTGCCCACATGAAACAACGGTTGTCATTATTCTTGACGTTGACTGTGGCTTTCCGTGCCGCCAATTCATCAGGTAAGCTAACAAACGACGATCCACGCAAAGGTTCGTAGGACACTATGCCAACGTCGAGAGACTCGAAATGGCTGAAAACCCAAGAGGAGCCATTTTGTTGGTACTGCTCAATTTTATTAAGTAGTTGATCATGAGAAACATCAAGAAAGAAATCCAATTTCTTATCCAGTCTGAGCAGGCGAAAAACTTCCGAACGGAATACAACTGGGGGATCAGTCACTTCGTTCACATCATCAGACTTGTGAAAAATGACCGATGTTGAAATGAAAAACTTGATCGCAGATCTCTCACGGCATTCTCTGGCAATAACGTCGGAGAATAACGAAACCATCTGTTTGAAGTGAAACAAAGAATTACTGACATTGTTCGGACCAAAATCTTTCGTATACACAATGGCTGTCTTGTTTAGGGAAGATTTTTTCACCGTTGGTGGTAGATCGGCATTGTAAGTAGATCCATCATCAGTGCTCTCAACGTTCACTCCGGACCCACCCTGCTGTACTTTGGTATCATCAAAATGCTGGTCGAGTATGTCACGACAATGACGTACATGCAATTCGAGTTGAGTTTTCTTGGCGTAGCACTTACCACAACATGAACACATGTGTGGTCGCTTAACATCATGGCATCCCACGTGATTTAAATGCTGCTGTTCGTCCACAAAAAGCAAGTGACATACCTCACACTTGTAAAGCATATCAATTTCTAGGTCTTCACTTGCTGTTGGATTTATGAAGGCTTGAGAAAAGTCAATAATCATAGTGCTGGAGGACTGCGTAGTAGCATGGTTTGTATTCACTTGCTCAACATCAACAGGAGTGCTAATATCATCAGCAATAGTCATGTTTTTGAAAAGAGCACGTGCAGCCAATTCCGGGTCAAAATTAGCCACATCATCATTATCATCGTCATCATAAGCAGCAGCATCATTATTGTTATCACCATCATCATCATCATCATCATCATCATCATCATCATCATCATCCTCTGGAACAACCTGAATAACAATGAGTTGAAAACAAAACGAGAAATAAAATATTGAGCGGACCAATGGTATCTCAAAATTTCTTTTGCAGGGTTTCAACAGACATAATGTTTGTACAATATTTTTACCTTGTCTGAGACGGCATCATCTGCACCAAGCTCATAACGCACTCGATCCATGTAATAGTCGTGATTAACGATATCATTCTCATCATCGGACTGTGGCAGGTTATCTTTGAAGTCTCCCACGATGACAATGTCATTGCTAGGCACAGGCCCGCTCGGGAGTGAAACACTAGTCTTTTGTGGGATGGTCTCTGTGTTATCTTGAGAATTGGTTGACTTTCCTACTAGATTCCTTTTGCAAATAGAAGCGTGATTTTTAAGATGCTCTTTCCGTGAGAAATCAACCAAGCAGGTTGGACACTTGAAATTCCTGCTTCCATGTACCTCCATGATGTGTCTCTTGAGCGAATATTTCTTTGTAAATCTTTTCTGACATGATTGACATCTGTAAGGCATTCTATCTTTTCCCGGTGCTTCTTCAAGAGACAGATGGTGAGGGCAGCTGTCAATGAAAAAAAAATGAGCAATATCAGTCAACTTTTATAGCCTGAGGGTATACATAAGGTAACCAAATAAGGTAATCTACATTACAAATATGGTCAAGACTGACACGTGACAACTGACAATACAGACAAGCCCAGGCAAGCCTTTCTCTTTGTCAGATTTGTATAAACAAAAGCGGGGTAGTGAAAACGAGTCAGATTCTGGCCATTGCAGTGAACCATGGACGTGAGATTGCATCATCCGTTCAGCATGTTAGTCTCGGGGACGCGGGGCTCGGGGAAGACAGAGTTTATGAAAAGGCTGCTGAAATACGGAGACGTGATGATCACCCCCGATATCAACCAAGTTATCTGGTGCTACACCAAACATCAACCCAAGCTCTACGATGAATTGATGAAGCTAAAGATGGCAGTCAAGTACATCGAAGGTCTTCCCAACGATTTGACATCCATGCTCGACCTCAAAACGAACACTCTGGTTGTGCTAGACGACATGATGGACAAGTGCAAGGATGGAAGAATCGCCGAGTTGTTTTTCAAGGGTCGTCACGACAATATGAGTGTGGCCATGCTAACACAAGATCTGTTTCACAAAGACCAGCGATTGATATCACGAAACTCGGACTACATGATCATCTTTAAGAACCCGAGAGATGCCTCGCAGTTTACCCATCTAGCCAAACAAATCAGCCCTCACAACATCACATTCCTACAACAGGCCTATCAAGACGCTGTCAGAGAACCGCATTCTTATCTATTTCTCGACTTTAAATCGACCACGCCGGAAAAGTTTCGCATTCGGGCCAGAATACTGCCAGACGAGTTCCCACATCACAACTATCAGGAGCGAACGTGATGCCTTGTACCTACATATCTCGTGCAGATAAATGTCTCTCTGTCAGTTGCTAACATACCACGGTGACATGCACAACAGCGCCTCCACGCGGACATGACGCATAGAGTGAAGAAGAACCTACCTATACTGAAGGCGCTGACGACGTGCAAACACAAAGATCAGCAACAATTCCTCAAGGTAGCCAGCCCAGAGCTCATCCATTCCATTTGCGATATAGTTCTCAACGTGTTGAAAGGTCGAATCCCCATCAAGCCCGACCAAAAGAAAAAGCTGTTTAAACATCGAAACTTGCTGAGAAAACTTGTCAAGCCCAAGCAATCGGTGAAAACTAAACGCAATTTATTGGTTAACCAGAAAGGAGGTGGACCTATAGGTGCACTGATAAAGCTTTTAGCCAATGCTCTTCTGTAGTGATGTCCACCCACTTTAGAAGACACGTAGTGATCTCACCCGAGATGTACGATTCTTTGATATCAAAGACGGACAGCAAAGCAATACTGAATCCGGAGAAACATGCCATGATGACAGCGCACAAGGACATCGAGGCAAACCTACGACGTGAAGACGTACCAGAAGATCAAAAGGTTCAGCAATACGTAGAGGATCTCAACGAGTTTCAGCATTGGCGAAAAGCAGTTACAACACCGAAACCTGTACCTGTAAAGCTCAATATAAGCGGTGTCAGAGAAGAGGCATCCCCCAGCTCTAGGGAGGACAAAGAGGGTAAAAGTGAGGGAGGAAATTATATTGAAGTCGTCACAGTGGATTCACTCCCCAAATCTCTACGTCCACAAGGAGAAAAACTACTGAAGGCCATCAAGAACAACAAGGGAATCGCGGGGTGGAACGATCGTGGAGAGCTCATCTACAAGGGTCGGGTCATTCCCGGTTCAAATGTCACCGACTTGGTACTGAATATATTGCGCACTAGAAAGGGGGATGATGACCATATACCTGAATTTCACAAAGCCTTATTTTCCAAGACTTTAGCTCAGATCAACGTGCCCATGGATTGGATCAAGAATAAAAAACGATTGCAGAGTGTACGATCCTACAAGCAAGGCACCAAGTCACGAAAGACCAGTGATGATGATGATGATAATCATGGCAGTGACGTGACATTTGAAGACGTTGAAAGTGATGGAAGCGTCGAGAACGTTGCACCTCTGAAAACGGCGAGAAAGCGTGTGAGAGGGGCGTTCTCTCCCAAGTCGAGAATCCCTTTCAAGGCGGCAAAAAAGTTACCGTGGCTGTCTTCTACGGCCTCCAGGCGATAGAATTGAATCAGATATAACTTACATGTAGATATTTAGCATTGTCATTTGAGAGTGGGATGTTGTAATGATAAGATGTCATTTCAATTTAATGCAAGAGAACTACTCGAGAAACTAAAGTGTATCTTTATCTGCTGTTCATCTGAAATCAATCTTCATACGTCCGAGACGGATGGTTTGGAAGAGTCGGAAGATCAACCGGACGGCTTCGACGAGATAGACTGTCCACATCCAGACGCGGCAGATGAGTTCTACAATCGATAAGACCACCTCCACTCAGTTGGAAAGTCTATACTATGACCTGGACAGTCCAGCTGCTTATTCTGGAAGAGAAAGTCTGTTTCGTGAGGCTAAGAAAGTACTTCCTCTATTGACTAGGGAGCAGGTGACCGAATGGCTGAAGACCCAGCGGACATACTCTTTACATCACCCTTCTAGGAAGAACTTCAAAACTCGCCCTGTCGTCGTCTATAGCATGGACGAACAATGGGTCGTGGACCTAGTAGACCTGAGCAAATTGTCCAGGGTCAACAACGGCACAAGATATTTGCTAATGTGCATTGACGTACTGTCTAAGTTCCTGTGGGTGCAGCCCTTGAAAACCAAAACCGGAGCAGAACTCACAAAGGCATTTGTCAAGATATTAAGATCGGGCCGTCAACCCAAGAGAATTCAGAGTGACGAGGGAACAGAATTTTATAATCGAACTTTCCTACAGCTTTTGAGGTCTAACGGCATCAAACTGTTCTCGACAAAAAGTGAAAAGAAGGCTTCGGTCGTAGAGAGAGTCAACAGGACCTTCAAGAACTTACTGTTTGCCTATTTCACAAAAAACAATACACGTCGGTATCTTCCGGTTTTGCAATCCCTAACGGCAAGATATAACAAAGCTTATCATCGTTCAATCAAGATGAGACCCATCGATGTCACCCCGGACAACGAGATAGAGGCCTGGATCAACATCTACGAGCGCAAGAGATTGGAAGAGAGACCTTCAAGTCGAAGCAAACGGCTTGGCATTGGTGACACCGTGCGGATCAGTCACAAGAGAACATTGTTCCGCAAGAGCTATTTGTCTGGTTGGACAGAAGAACTATTCAAGATAAAACATATTGTCGATGGTAGATTGCCGGTGTACAAGCTTGAAGATTTCAACGGTGAACCCATAATTGGAACATTTTACCGAGAAGAGCTGCAGTTGGTGAAAGACCCTCAGGTATACAGGATCGAGAGGATCATCAGAAAGAGAAAGACCAAAGATAATCAGACTCAATATTTTGTCCGCTGGCTAGGCTACGGACCTGAATTTGACTCCTGGGTTCTAGCATCTGACATCGAAGGAACATGAATGTTGACAAGATCACAGAGTTTTATGTCACGCTTGCTAGCAACTGCAACCTTGATTTGCATCCAGATAATAAAGCATCGAGTTTTCAAATCAAGTTGTCCAAGCCTTTGACGTTAAAGGGGCATTGGGAAGTGGCGCTATCCGAAATACGATATCCTCGTACTTGGTACAACGTCAGAAAGGGATTTAACAGGATTCAGATAACGGATGGAAGCACAACGTATCCGCTGACCCTTGCTCCGGGTTATTACGGATCAACCGGAGACGTTATTCAAGCTCTGAAAGAAGCAGGTCTGGGAACAACTACGATGCCGACAGTGAAAATAAACTACAATAAATCCTCGGGTCACACCACCGTTGTCATACCATCCGGCTGCAAGCTGGATTTTGAGAATTCGGATATCAGCTACTTACTCGGATTTCCGCGCAAAGCACTGTTGGATGGTGGTAACTGGGTACAAGACTCACCATTTATGACGTCAATGGAGGACGGCTTTAATTCACTTTATGTTTATACAGACATCATTAAAAACCAACACGTTGGAAACGTCTCTGCCCCTCTCCTTAAAGTGGTACCCATTCGAGGGGCACACGGTGAATCTGTAAGCCTGAAATTTACCAACCCACAATTTTCACCTTTGAGTCAGACAGAGATACACACGATTGGTGTGTATATAACAACAGACACTGGCGATCTCGTGTCATTCCAGCGAGGGGAGAGCTTAGTGACCCTGCTCTTCAAAAGAAGTCCTGTCCGTTTCTATGAGTAGCCGAACCGAGACAGGCATTGTCTGTAGGAGAAAGAAAGGTCAATAACAGAAGAAATCGATTTTTATTTAAAAATATTAACAATGTACAACTGGTACATGGATCCTAGTCGTAGGATGATGCATCCGCGAAGGCAACGAGGTGGCTCTGGTCTAGGTGGTATGTTCAAGTCCCTCATCCGATCCGTGGCCCCTATGGTTAAACGTGGACTCTTGTCAGCAGGAAAGAGAGCACTTAGAACTGGAGTAGACGTGCTCGGTGATGTGGGAAGTGGTATGGACCTGAGCACTTCACTGAAAAGACGTGGTCAAGAGACGTTGGGTGATATGGTGACCGATGTCTTCTCACAACCACCGATAAAACGTATAAAACTCAAGAGCAAGACGAACAACCGCAGTTCGTATCGAGCAGGCACACTGAAAGGACGAACAACATCATCGAAAAAGTCTGTATCTCGAAAGAAAAAGAAAGGAGCAAAGTCCAGCGGGTCCACGGATATATTCTCTTGAATACCATCATCATCATCATCATCATCATGGAGAAAGACGCCACTATCGGAGCAGAGTGCTTGCTGTCCGAAGTAGAATTATTTGAGCCGGCTTATGTTCAAGCTGTGATTCAAAGTGGTCAAATGGAAGAACATTTCCCTTTGAATAGTATTGCTGACGGGGGTCCCATCGAATTTCAGATAAATAATTCTTCAGATCAGTTCATCGATCTTGCCTATAGCTATTTGAAAGTGCGATTGAGGATAGTCAAAGGTGATGGATCGCCTGTCGAAGACACACATCACGTCGGATTAGTAAATAATCCCATTGCCAGTCTATGGTCTCAAGTGGATGTTAATCTAGGCGGTCGTACTGTCTCAAGTGCGACCAGAACCCATGCCTACAGAAGCATGTTTGAGAGCTTGCTAAGTTACAGCAAAGACACGTGTGAGTCTCAACTATCCATGGGGCTATGGAGAAAGGACACCCCGAAATTCATGGACGTCAGTGACCCGAATGGTCAAAACGAAGGACTCAAAGAGAGGGCGAGTTACACATCAAAAGGTCAGGTGCTTGAGCTCCGTGGTCGTCTCAATAGTGATTTACTCCATCAGCCTCGTCTGTTGCTTAACGGCGTACCCCTGAAAATAGTACTGCACAGGCAGAAGGACGCCTTTGTCCTAATGAGTGATGACAATGATGCAAATTACAAAGTCAAACTGTTAGAAGTGACGTTCTGCGCTAGAAAACAAATCCTGACTCCACACCAGTTCCTTTCTGTTCAAAAACGTCTGTCTAGTCAGAATGCCAAGTATCCTCTCAATCGTGTTGTGGTAAAAAGTCATAGTATTGCTGCTAATGTTACGAGTGTCTCTTGGCAACATGCCATTGTTGGGGCACTCCCCACGAGAGTCTTTCTAGCCATGGTGGATAACACTGCCTTTTCCGGAGACTACAAACAGAACCCTTTCAATTTCAAGCATTACGATCTCACCAGTATGGGTGTTTACGTGAATGGAAAAAGCACACCGGGAAGACCTATGAAATTCAATTTCAAGACCCAAGATTACCTAGATGGCTACATGAGTCTATTTACAACCTCTTCTAGAATATTCCTAGACGAGCCTCTCAATATACAACGGGAGGACTTTAATGACGGGTACAGTATTTTTGGCTTTCATATTAGTCCGTCTGCTAACGAGAGCGGGTTTCAAGAGCCAAAGGTCACCGGAGATCTATCTGTCAATTTGGAATTTGCCGGACCCCTCCCAAATTCCGTATCCATCCTACTCTATGCCGATTTTGACAATTGCATTAGTATTGATAAAAATCGCAACGTATTGACAGACTATTGAACAAACCGTCATCAATACTCGAGAGCTCACAGAAATTCTATCCCGTGATGGTTACATGAATCATTTAGACACGGCAGGGGTGTTTGCTCATGACCAGTTTATGGCTCTGGATTGGACGCCCGTTAGAAAACATCAGAAAGCTGTTTTTGTATTCAATTCGGAACCTAGTTGGATGAGCGGAGAACATTGGCTGCTTTGCTATTTAGATGGGTGTGGTCATGTGGTGTTTGTGGACTCTTATGGGAAATCCCCTCAAATTTACAATGTGGAACACAAGCTAAAGACGATGGGAAACTATTTGAGTTATATTGATAATTGGCAGTTGCAAGATAACTTCTCAGCTGTATGTGCAGAGTATGCATTGTTCTTTGGATTCTTGTTATGTCGTCATAAAGAATTGCATGATATTCTACGAGACTATTTCCATCCAACGGATAGATTACTTAACGACCAGATTGTGAGAGATTTTGTCAACGCTACGTTTCCAGGCTACCAGAGGTCAATAGAAGAGGATGCTGGTTTTATATTGACACAAACTGTTCGGAGCCTTCTCATGCAATGATAACACAATCATGACAATCTAGAATGGTCATGTCTTTTAATCACATATTACTAGCATTTAAAATATTTTTGTTTGAGATCTTACCTTGTATTTCTTTCCAGTTGTACTTGCTTTCAATTTATATTAGTTGATAGTTCCAGTGTTGTAATAGATGTACTTTCCCAGTTGGAGAATAAATCAAACAAACAGAGCTTGTCGTTGAGTTGATTGTTTCTCATTCTACTTCATGATGTAAAAAAACCGGATTCAATCCACTTTTATAGCATTTTGAGATTAAAGGGGTCAAAGGTTAGGCAAATAAGGTCATCATTTGACGGTCGAAATTGAAATGAACTTTGTCTTGTTTATTTATGTTTAGTAGATTATGAAATATGTAACTGTGCAATCACATATGTTAGGAGATAGAGTTTTGGAAATACACATCTACTATGCGGCTTCATGGTAAAGGTAAAGCTGAACAAAGGTAAATAGCCTTCAATAAGTGCCGTGTTGCTGAAACAACGCGTAGACGTCATCAATGTGTCTTTTTTTTTCATGGTTTAGTAGATTATGGAATATGTAATTGTGCAATCACATATGTTACGAGATAACGTTTCGGAAATACACATCTACTATGCGGCTACACAGTAAAGGTAAAGCTGAGCAAAGGTAAACAACCTTCAATAAGTGCCGTGTTGTTGAAACAACGCGTAGCCGTCATCAATATGTCTTTTTTTTCATGTAAAACTGATGCATTATGCAATGGATAACGTCAGATCACATATTTCTTTTTTAATTTCCCAAAAAAAAAAAAAGGTATAAAAGCACGAAACCAATTTTTTTTTCAATCGTCTTCGAAACCTTATCCACCATGGATTTAAAACAGGAGTCAGATGAACAACAGCCATCAACCTACAGTTTGAGATACGGGTGAGATTCTATTCTAGTTAATTGAATTTGAATTAATTGGATGATTTAAGATGGGTGTCTTTGTTCTTAATTTAAATGATAATATTAATGGTTAGAAGTGTAGATGCTAACAATGGTAATGAGAATGACAGTAATGATTGTAATAATAACAGTAAATGATAGTAACGCTCTCTTTTTTATCCTCCAGCTTAAACGTGTTATTTGGAAATAACGCAGAGACAGAGTTGTAAGTTCGTTGCTATTACAATTCAATTTTATGTTCAGAATTGTTCAGAGCACACTGTAATTGGTTCGTTTCTGTCTTCTTATGCGCAGGCTGTATATGCTACTTGCCGATAGGCAAGAAAGTAGTTTATGTATCATCAGATCCTTGGTGTGGGCATTATTAGAATGCCTTATGCAAAGATCAAGAAGTATGTAATTATGCTTATATTTGTTTTGAAGTTCCCGTGTGACTTTCATGATTATCCAGCTAATCATCAAAGTCATTGTTATTATTATTTTAATTTTTTTTTCTTATGAGCTCTCTTTTCTTTCTCTCTCAGACTACAATACAATTTACACGCTTACTGTGTGCGCTCATGTTCTGTAAGTATTCTAGACATTATATTTTCCTTTTTTTCCATCTATCATGTGCATCTAATTACTATTTGTTTCTTCTTTTTTAATTCAAATTCAGACTGGTACTGGAAAAGGTTGACAAGACCGACCAGGAAAAGTTTGATTCTATCAATGAATTATTGGATGGATTTCTAAATCACATGCAACTTATGTTGTGATAATAATTTTTTTTTTTTTTTTTTTTTCCATGTTAACATTAAAAAAAAAAAGTAATAATAGAAAAAAAAGTAATAATAGAAAAAAAAGTAATGAACAATTACATGAAAAAACTGTCATTATCGATATCTTGTGCCTTTTCTAACTTCATCTTTTGGGTTAATACATCAGTAGAATAAGTAGTCTCAATACTAAAACGGGAGTTCAAAATCTTTAACAGTTTCACTAGCTCGGATGCAAAAAGATAGATCCCACCAACTACCTCACCGTCTTTGAAGTTGCGTAAAACAAACATCGCATATTGCCCTTGTTTCATTGATGAGATACTAATTTTGCTTTTCTTTGTCGGGGATGGATTTGAAATGAAAATAGTTTTCAATTTCCACGATGGTTCCTCTTCTATTTTGAATGGTTGAAATACTTGGTTGTCTTTCAATTTAGTGTACACGTCCAAAATCTTGGTGAAATCAATATACTTCATTTGACTTGCCATTTTTTCACCTTTACGGCATAATAATTGCAACGAGGCGTAGAACAGTTTCTTCGTGACAGACTGTTCTTTGAAGCCGAATGCCGGTAAAGTCGCGCGGTCCGATAAATCTCGCACGATAACAGTCGGAATGTCGCCTTTGATTTCATAGAGTACTTTAAATTTACTCAGGCTTGTACAATTATATTTAGTTAACATCAATCTTTTTTTTATGATTTCGGGGCTTTCTATCACAGCGTCTTTGGTTTCATTCTGATTATCCAATTCTGCATCTTCAAGAGTGCTATTACTATAATCGTCATAACCATCAATGTCTTCAATGTCGTAAGTCAATGATCCAGATGTATTCTTGGCTTGTTTACTGTGACCTTGGATGCTCTCTTCAGATATCATTGAAGTCTGCTTACGTTTCATGTTTTCACTCTTCATCTTTACGATTGGTGATGTATATATGTTTTAATGATATTAATGAAATAGTTCTCTTCTCTATTTATACAGGTTTGCTTGTGACCTTTGACCTAAATGTCGGAAGAAATACTGGTTTCGAAAATCATATGATATTCTTGTACTTCCTGTACCCACATTCCTTCGTCGTATGATGCCTATTTTTAGACTAGAATCACATGATATTCATCTACTTCCTGTACCCACATTCCTTCGTCGTATGATGCCTATTTTTAGACTAGAATCACATGATATTCATCTACTTCCTGTACCCACATTCTTTCGTCGTATGATGCCTATTTTTAGAATGAAGATCACGTGATGTCTACGTGTTTCCTGTACCCATATTCCTTTGATCGTGCGAGCCCCTGTTTTATACTACTGCCGACATAACTACAATTCAATATTTACACATAATGTTTTCAATTTAAAGGATAAAAACAACATCAGAAATTGATTTTAATGAATATTGCCATGTAAATTCCATTTTGACAATATCACTCTTCCATTAGCTTTTTGAAACAAAATCCGATTAAATTTACGCAACACATAAGGCAGTGAATTAGAATTAGCTTGCATTACTAATCAATTGGAATTGCAAAATTTTTATTCGCGGTTGATAATTGTATTACATGAGAGGTACTTAATTTTGACTTTACAGAAAACCGACAAGTAAAAGACACACTTTTCTGCAGCTCCTTCATTTTATTCTAAAATCATCATCAGGCAAATGAAAGAAAGAGAGAACAGGTTTACATCGTGTATATAGTAAAATAGTACTGTACGTAATCTATTAAAATGTTGTGCTCATACGACTGTAACACACTAAACAACGCATGAATCATTATGACAGAAGAGATGGTCTATCGCAGTACTAATTACGGATACAATACAAAACAAATATGACACAATAATTACTTTTATACTAAGAAAACAATGAAACAAAGCATAGAAGGTAAAGGGTTCGATCGGAATGATCACAGGTATTTTAATTTCTATAGTTCAGCAGGTGTTGATAATGAAAATATTGCCAATCTAGCTTTATGACATGAAAAATTTCAAAACAATATGTAAATTAAGTTTTCATAACTATAAGTACGATGTAAACCTGTTCTCTCTTTCTTTCGCTTGCCGAGTGATAATTTTAGAATAAATCGAAGACATTGCAAATGGTTGTGTGTTTTATGGGATTTTGTACTTAAATTCACAAAACGTAATCAGTTAGTGTAATTAGTATAACTGATAATCAGAAATTAAGAAGGTTATGAACAGTGAGAGCCAAAATTCTCCTACTGAACTTGTTTTAACTTCGATAATTGAATTCAAATGTGCAGAACTTTATGATTAAGAACTACGATGTACAAATTAATTTGCGGCTATGGGGCTATTAAATCCCTCCGCTTTTAAATCGATAATCATACGTGTTATGAAGCATTAATTTTTCAGAGAAAGGACATAAATATATAGATAACTGACAATTATAGATTAGATTGCCTGATGATCGCTTAGGCGTGAAACTTGAAGTAGCAAAAATGAATGTTTGATTTTTGTGTTTTTCCAATTAATTTAATCATATATAGCTCTGCATTTACAAAGGTCATTGAGCACTATGAAAACAGTACAGACAACATAAGTACTATTATAGATAACTGACAATCTATTTAAGCGACAAACAACCGAGGATAAAAGGATTTGTAATACCTCAAGTCGTGAATTTCAACATAAATCAGCAAATTTGCATTAAAACAAATTCCTAGCTTATGATTATATCATATTTGTATAGGAAGTCAACATTTTTCAAACAATTCCTTTTTTAATTTACTTCATTGACGTAGGAGTATACGTGAAAGGTGATGTTGAAAAATCAATAGTGAGGACTTATTGCAAAAGATGTATTCTAACCATAGACTTACGTAGACTGCTGATTCCATTGCCAAACTTCTTGGAAAACACATAGCGACCATGGGCATCCATAATGGCTGAAGCAAAGTACCAAAACAGAGGCTTGAAAACCACGAAATTTCAAGCCACTTTTTGAGCAAATTTTGTTTCTAAATGAAACAGGATTTTTTTTATAAAAGAGTTATTTATGACTACCAATTTCAAATTGCCCACCAACATGAGTTAAAATATCTATTTTTTAATCCTTTTGAAGGTCAATAATTTTTTTTTTTAATTTTTATATTTCCTTGTCTCTCAGTATGATTTTAAATTATTCATAAATGTTTGAAAATAATTATGATCATATGAACAAATCTCAATTCGCTGGAAGGAAAATCCTATTTAGACTATCTTTCTATGACAGTGAGAACATATTGTTTAGAGTTTAGATAACAAAAGAGTTTATAGGAGAGATCAAATAAATTTGAAAATGTCAATGAGGAGAGCTCTAAAATGAGTCCTTTGCGTCAGCCATCTTTGTTCCCCATGTTGCACATTTCGTCAGCAGTCTATGTAAGCCTATAATTCTAACAAACACCATCAAACTATCCACCATGTGTTATTGCAAACCTCCATAGACATTTTCTTCATTGCCCAATTTTTCTTTCCGCAGTTAACTTTTTGTTGTTGTTGATAAAGACTGAATTCCACATAAGTTAACATAATTTCATTGTTTGACTACTCCGAATTTATTAGCTAATAGATCATAAATTATTTATGATTGCTGAATGCTGCCTTTTCACTTCCCAAATGCTCCTCTCATTTGTTTACAATCTATTTTCTCCCAGTTATTTGTTGAACTCGCAAAGTACTATTACTTCTAATATTGATATCTTGATTTTATAAAACAAATAGAAAACAGGTATCCGCGTTTGAACTCTGATGCAAACTCTTTATGAGCCTTTCGACATTCAAATGACCAAAATCATAAAGCTCATCATCATGCATTGTGTTTGCGTCAAATCCATAACATCATATCAAATTTTACCACAAATTATCTCATCGTAATAGGGGAGAATGCTAACAACGGCTTTAATGCAGTACCTCTTGCAAAATCTGAATTTATTGAGCTTATACACAAATTTTTATCTGTTGTATAGCATCAATCGATGGTTCATGGGGATTATGGAATTCATGGGTAGAATGCTCTGTTAGCTGTGGCCACGGAACACAAAACCGGCAAAGACAATGTAACAACCCAGTACCATCGAGCGGCGGAATAAATTGCATCGGGGAAGCAGCTGAAACAAGATCATGCCAACAGTCAGCCTGTATTGTCCCTACAGAACCACCTTCCGGATCTCCTGGGCCTGTCGTAGACAACACTGGAGCGGCTATATTGTGTAGGTTTTGAGAATTAACGAGGGAAATTTTCGTTCTGGTAGGAATGGACAGCATTTCTATTGTATTAATTGTCATACTTTAACTATTCATAATATTAGATATTAAGCAATTGGCGCATAGCTTTCTATGACCAGCCTCGGCGTGTAATTTTCGCCTTCGATTTTTCTCCTGAAGTAACTCGAGTATGCCAAATATCAACAGCTCATAGAAAACTGTGCACCAATTGCCTTGTATTATAACTAGCACAACTTTATACGAACATTTACATGACTTTCTTGCTCATAAAGTGTTTTTAAAAACCTGATCAAATTGGAAATCTCATTCATGATATCAAGCTTGAATTGTAAGATCAATTGTGTTTTCGAATAGTAGAACAGCGGTCAATGTCAGTTGACAGAAGTAAATATAAATAAATAAGTGAGCGCTTAAGACTACACGTTTTGTTACTGTTACTTGAATTTCACTGTTTGTGAGATCCTCATACGGTTAGAAATAAATAAATACACAAGGATATTGTTTTAGCTAGATGCAATAATCCTTTGTCGTGATTTCCTATGCTGTTGTTAAGTTTAACCTAAAATATCATATATTTCCATCTGATAAAACTGAAGAATTAAAATCATTAGGTCACATTTCATTACGATCATTATGTAATTCTCGCATCATAATTATCATTGTAAAACATTATGAGGTAGGTAGGACAATGAGACTATAGCATATAATTTTCACATGTTGTCGTGTTATTATTAGGAACTATGGAGAAATCTATTTCATTGTAATCCTCCTTTTATTCAACAGTTACACACCAAGAGGCTATTGATCATTGTACATTAGCTACAGCAAGTCCAACGACGGAAGCCTTGGCTCTTCCAGCAACTGCAATGTGGGTTGATTGCCCTCTCTCATATGTAAGTATTGAAATGGAAATGCACTCCATTTTTGAAATATATATTACAAATTGATAATCGTTAAGTATCACAGTTACTACTATATGAATTGTAAAAACTTTATGTGGGAAGAAGGAATGTCAAATTCCTATCCATCATATGGTATTATTCATTACTATGTTAATTGGAAAATTCGAAATTTTATTTCAAATATAATCGAATGCATGGTTTTCGGAAATAGATACTTATACGGTCTATTCATGTTTTACATTAATCCAAAATTATGTAAGCTCTGTATACATCGCACATTCAAACTTCGAAAATTGAATTTAGACTAGTGTCTTGATGTTGAACATTTTTGAAGCATACATGTCTCTGCCAGTTTAAAATGAAAAACTTGAAGTGAAAATAATAAAATAAAAAGTGTCGCAAAAGCTTGCAAGCAGGGAATTTGAAGAATTTTCCAACAAAGAAAACGCTTAATTTTTCATTTTCTAGGACAGCAGTGTCCCTGTAGTTGAAAAAGCGATGCTAAAGGCTATATGCAGACACATGGTTTAAAGGCCAACGTTTTCGAAGTTACAAAGTCAGAATTAAGAGAGATAAATACCGTATATAAATGTTCTACAGCATGTAAAGTATACAACTTTTAGATACATCACCTTTATATTAATTAGAGGTTGATTCACCAGAAAATTTTTGCATATCCAAATCCGATTACTATATCTGTAACATAATTTTTGCATATCCAAATCCGATTCCAATAGTTATAAAATTATGGTCTAGTATACTGCGACAAGAGAAGCTGTAACCAATAAAACAAGTATATATTCAAGTTACTGTTATCAGCATTGGCAAGAAAAGGCAGGATAAAAGTGTTTATGTGTAACAATATGAAAGCTATTAAAGTACCCTGGAGAAGAACACTTCTCTTGCTTTATAATTTCCGGAGTTTGAAGAAGGACGCCTCATGATACAAAGATCACTTTCCATCAACTTTGAGAATATACTTGTGAGTTTATGAGTTGTTCTGACAATGGAGAATGCAGACTCTGAAAAATCTTAAATTTCTACATCGTTCATACCAAATGACTCATTCTTGAGCTCGACATGTGAAAGATTCTTCTTGGAGTAAATGTTTTGCTTCAATCTTATTAGATCTTTTCTTGAGAAAGATCGTCACCTAAAATATTTTTCAATTCCAGCAATGAATTCAATCCTACACTGAGCACCTTTGTGACTTTGGATTATGATAACAAAGGGAGGCTAGATGACGATGACTGATTCCGGGGTGCAAAAGATAACGAAAATAGAAGAGAACGTACAAGCAGTACAAGCTTTGTTTTCCACGGTTGACGAGGGGAACTAACTATGTCAATTATATGAGCGAGGGAATTATCATCTACGTCACATGAGGCGTGCAAAACCAACAGAATAAAATCAAAATGATGTCAATTGTGCCAAACAACTTTAAACAGTGCCTAAATTAGACGTATGGTTTATGAATGCAAACGGTTGAGAAATTTGTCCAATAGTTGTTGAGGAAGAATTCATTTGAAGTCCTTCTAGTCCAGCTTCCACTCATACGATTATTTTAATAATTGTCCTGCTACTTCCAATATGTTACGAAAAATGTTATATACTAGAGAAATTTCATTTGCAACTCGTTTTCTTTATTTTTTGCTTTCGTAATGCCTACAAAGCTAAAATGTAATGAGTGGGCAGTTTATTTTCACGGTAATAAAGCAGCAAATAAAGTATTCATAGGTTGAACCATGACCTAGAACTTTAACATTTTATTTTCTAAACTTTATAAAAATAGAACATAGCTGCTTCTATTAGATTTCAAACTTATATGAGTCAACTCATACTAATTTGTTTACATAATCTTTCATGTAATTTTTTAATAGATGGTTAAACTAATTGCACTGGGCTTGCCACGTGAAACATGGTTGCTATTGTTTAACCATGTGTAACATGGTACACATAATTAAAATAAACGTGGTTTTAATATTAGTTTAAACTACTATACCTTGTATATATGTGTAACATTTAATCACAAATGTTAGATCTATGTGCGTTTTATTGCCTGCAAAATCTTTGCTACATATTTTTGCCACTTTCAAGTTATGGTTTACAAAAAATACTACCTATGCATTTACACGACGAATCAATCAAAGCATGTAGTTGACAATTTATAAATTTGAAAAATAACATGCAAATAAAGATCTATATATTTGTTAACCTTAATTTGAAAATGGCTAGAGAATCTAACTGAAACGCTATTACTAATAGAAATCCACCGATACCACTGTCATTAGTATTTGAAAGCTTCTGCAACAAAGTTTTTTATATTATTTTGTAACATTTTCTAATTTTCCAATTTCATAATTTCCTACCTAGAACGCTGGATGTGGATGCTCACCATCACAAAGCACCGTAATGTATGAAGCAGGTGGAACAGTTATGTACTTTTGCATTGCAATGACGGATAAGCATGGCTTACTATGTGGCTAGTCATAATATGTTGTTTTCATTCAATCTTCTGTGGAACCTGGAATTTACTCTTGATAACTTAGGAAAATATATA
Source organism: Haliclystus octoradiatus (assembly GCA_916610825.1). Lineage (NCBI taxonomy): Eukaryota > Metazoa > Cnidaria > Staurozoa > Stauromedusae > Haliclystidae > Haliclystus > Haliclystus octoradiatus. The sequence continues at coordinate 15,528,567 of OU744446.1, forward strand.
TAGGTATTGGTAATTTAGGATGTCATTGTACAGTATCGTAAATGTTGAAATATACGTAAATAAATATTGATAAGGTAGTCTTTGGCATAATTAGATGTTCACATTTATGTTACAAAGTTGAATGTATATAACACTGTTTAACTGTTATCTATCTTATCAATGTATATCAATACAAAATATTACACTTTATATATATATATCTATATATATTATAAAACTATAATAATAATATACGCGGTGAAAGAATAAAAAAATACGCATTCTCTATTTATAAAACTATAGATTCCCAGCTGCACTCGCATACGCGTTTAACCAGAGCCTTCTGACATGTGCCTGGTTTGTCTACGCCAAATTTAGTTTCCTCGCTAGACAAAACTTGCCGCCCGGAATAGTTTATAATTACAACGATATGATTATTCAAATTTTAATCAATTTGTATCTGAAAAGCAGAGAATGATGTCAGAAAGCACAATGACATATCGGCTAAATGAAATTTAACGTTAATATATAAGTCTATAAAACTTTCCTTTTCAATATTTGGTTTTGTTGATAAACGCCAGAGGGTCACGCTAGGTTAAATAAATCTCAGCGTTTTACTGCTTGGAAGGTACAAATCTATATAGGATCCTGTTTAAGAATGATTGAATAATATTCTAATTTCTCTCTAAATCAGTCTGAACCAAGGCTCTTTGCCTCTAAAATTTTCAATCTATATTTTCATCCATTTTTATAAGTTGTCGTATAGCTTTCTTTCCTCATAGTGTTGCTATTTCCAAATCCGCTCTTATTCTAGTCTATATTACGAAATCATATTAGAAGAATTTACATGCAATCATTATTTGATCCTGTTATTGTCAAAGTAAACAGTTTATTCATTTGTCAGCAAATAGAAAACGGCCATCCCTGTTATATTCATTGATCTGACACGAACACTTTGTATGCTATAAGACACTTGAGAGGCCAAAATCGCTCGCCTGGCAGCTTTAGATTTTTGAAGAATCTTCCATGTCACAGTACTCGTCCAGCATGTTCGTATCAGAGCGTGACGTAGTCACCTGTAAATGTATGCACGTTAACATGCTTCGTTCGAGTATTATTTCGAGTTATATTGTTAATTACTTTGTACTATAAATATCAGTTCCATTCAGAGGAAATGCAAGCGTATTCCCTATCAGGAATGACACCACGGATTGGCATCCCGAATGCAATATGTTTCAAGGCGCGTATATAGCTATAATCATTGTATAGTTATAATCATTGTATAGTTATTATTATTATTATTATATAAAGCAATAATAATAACTTTAAAGCAAATATTATTGCTATATACAGCAGACAGCATGGATCTAAAAGACTGAATAAGAATTTACCTAACTCTAAACGTGGAGTATGGTATACAGCATTGGGGCATACGGCATTGGGTGCCAAAAGGCATTTGGCAAAACTCCGTATGTTTGTTTCAAAGAAACGAAATAGCCACTTCTTATTACAGCTTGCATTTTATAATGACATTGGATTATATATTCTCTATCTGGTTTAGCAGTGGCACGAATAACCCCACACTTCTCAGTTTGGAAATACTACAATAGTATTATTGCTTTATGAAGTTATGGTGCAGCGAAAGCCCACTCAATTGTTGACATCGATCATCGATAAATATATAGCGTTTGGTATGAAGTCAATTTGGCTTTTAATCGCTTGTAGCGCACTAACCATAGTACAATCTTGCATAACATTTTATGATCTAATTACGCGTTGCATAATGGTAGTGGCTGACCACAGGCCTTCTTAACCACTCTTAAATTGTTGAAAATTTGGAAACAAACTGGAAAAGTCCAATTTATTATATTTCGATATTAGTATTATTCCCACTCTTTAACGTTGAAAGGAAATGATGTGATGATTATATTAATTATATTTTAAATAGTATCATACTTCTAGTATGATTGTAAAAGTTATGTTTATTTAATGACAGATAATGCAGTGCTCTGTGTTAACTGTTACTCATATTCGTACATTCGTAACCGTCTGTCTGAAGATTGTAGTGAAATTCGTGAAACTTGAGTAACAGTAAAGAATGTGTATTCTTTGACTCTTTCACCATATTTTGTTGTTATAAAAATAGATTTATTATTATAGATTTATAATTAAAAGATTTTATAATAATTACATAATTTATATATTATTTAATAATTATCATAGATATCAAACTCAAAAATAAACTTATAGATAATCTTCCATATAGAAACTCAAAACTAGACCATGCTTAGAAAGATAGCATGAAACCAATGGAAACGTATATAAATTGAATAAACCAATCGCAGTTATATTTAAAAAACGAGTGTAAACATTTGATATAATAGATCTCTTACTCGAATAGGCAATTGTTTTGATCCTCTTCAATCATAGGCTATACTCTGATTCTTTCCTAATTCCAACTGGATTGTTGATGTTGATTCTGATTAATATTTAAATCTGAACAAGACAATCAGTTTCAATTTGGGTTGCTATCGGATTCACTCATTCAAAGATTCATGCACACCATATTGAAGTAATATATACTACTTGCTTAAAGAGGTCATTAGTTTGTTCTCGTATAAACAATCCTTTTATTTATTTATTTATTTTGAATACCATTACTGTTTCTATAATTTAGTTCAATTTAATTTAATTAAGTACCTTTTAATTAAATTGAGAAATAGTGTAGGTGCAATATGCATCACGGAGTATTTAAAACCGAATTAACAGGCATTGTTGAATTAACAATTATTCAAAATTGGATAATTAAAACAATCTAATCTAAGGAAAAGCAATCATATTATCTTAATTAAGTTTGTGCTTTACACCATTGAGACAAATTTAGTAGGGCAATCGGATATTATAAATTATTTTTCGTCTGAAAGGAGTTTCTCAACAAGGAGAAAAAAGCCATCGTAGCATTCGATACAGGTATTGGTTTACATCGTTCATATCTAAAAATATCGCTTACAAATCTAATGAAAAACATCATGCGAAATGCTGTGTTTCTAAACACTGTCATTTTGTTACAAAATACATTAAGAATGATTGAGTAGAGTAATTAATTATTATTTGCTAATGTAACTATAGAAATTATCAGACTTCTATAAAGGAATCTTAATTGTTTGGTCATGTGCAGTGCAACTAATATGATTGTTATCTTGAAGTTAAAAAATTAAATGTAAATTAAGCTATCAAATGATTTCAACTGATAATGAATGTTATATAACGAGATGCAAACAGAGAGTAGTCATCATTGACAAGAGATTGAATAGATCGAAGGTAAGTTCTTAAAGAACATCTATATTAGAATAGAATAGAATAGAGTTTTATTTCAACCACATGATAAACAAATATTTACAGACTAAAGACATTGATTTATGAAATATGATATACAGTGGTTGACTTCATCTCGTAAACAAAATTTGCTTGTCTATTGAGAGACGCTATAGAGTTTATGAATGACATGGGTAAAAAGTTAAAAATAATTATGATGAATTTAAACTACAGTAAAAGAAAATTGAAAAATTAATTGTAGTTAAGAAGTTAACATAGTATACAAAACAATATTACAATTTTTTCAATCAAATGCATATTTCTTTTTCATAATCACAGTAGAGTATACACTTATTTGGTATATAAAATGAAACCTCATAAATATTTACCTCTAAGATCAATTGAATCAAAACGTAAGTATCATTTTAACATTGACGCTCATCATCGAGACAGACGAGTTTCCCAACAAACCCAAACTCCAATTTCCCAAGAAATTTTTGAGTTAAAATCGTTTATTCATTTACAACAAAATTCCCCAAATTTGTAATTCCAGTTTCCATTTTTGACATTTTTATGTGCACTGTGTGCAGCGTCATTTAATAAACCCTAAATGAACGTATTTCTCATATGATGATTGATTTGTAATTGATGCTATATATCAGATGGAGATCATATGGGATTGAATAACATCATAAATTATTAATGTATACTCCTTTTCTGTTATATCCAAAAAGGAAGAAGACTATTTACAATTCGTAGAAGATGTTGGTGAGTATAGGTGATTTGCAACGTTTAGTGAGAACCAACAGAGTCTTGCTATAGAGTTATCAATGTTATATCCTCGTATTTTGTATTCTATTAAATATATCAAAGGCAACAGTAGTTTCATATTCCTTTTTATTTAATCTCAACGTTTTGGTTCTCGCTGTGACTCATTTCAAAAGCAAAATAAATGTTTAAACTTGAACTTATACTTATATATATATTTTTATACAAAGAATTTATGATGTATATCTATATAACTTCAAACTTACAACTACGAAATGATTTTAAATTAAGAATGGATACTGCTGCTATCATTAAGTTGCCTTTTAAATATCAAGTAACAAGTAAAATATTAAAGAGATATATTTATTCTCTTTTTAGTATAATCAATTTGAATATTTATCCGGTTTTACGCGTCAAAAGCTTAAAGATGACTTAGTATTTATTGCATAATCACTGCAGTATCTGCCAAAGCCATGAATTTTAGTAATCGATGAAATTGAGGGTTGCATTTGATTCGTATGATTTCAAGATAACTAAATTACTAAAAACTTTAACAAAACTTTTACGACTTCACCCTATGTTCTTAGATTTCACAACCTTCAACTTAATGAAGATCGAACTGTATTGAATAGTTTGCAATTTTAATTTTCATATTGATTGTTTGCTTGACATGGTCATGGTATGGTTTGTATGTCTGGTATAGATGAGGAAATCATGCAAGAAACATTTAGAATTGCATAAATATTTTAATCAGCATTACTATCTCGACATTAAATACTTTATCTTAATTTTTAGACTTTATTTCTGGCAGCAGTCATCTTTGTTGCAACAGGTAGAAGAAGTATTTAAATAATACAAACATATATGTTTACAAAATATATTTTAATTAATTAACCCTTAATTTATTGCTTTAATTCTACAGGAGAAGCAGCAGTAAAGCTAGCTTGTGAGCGTCAAGCTCCTTTGAATATCAAATGTCCATATGGGTACATTGAAATCAATGATGCATATTATGGAAGAGCTGCTGGAGACCGTAGAACATGTGGGCCTGCATATACACCTGGAAATTACGTCAGAATTCCTATATCTGTTGTCAGTTGCAGATCAGATCAATCGATTAAAATTATCTCTGAAATGTGTCAAGGAAAAAAGGAATGCAAAGTATCAGCATCAAACTCTATATTTGGTGATCCATGTGTTGGAACCTGGAAATACATCAAGGTCGTCTACGACTGCAAAAGGTATAATGAGGAGTTGTTTGGTTTACGCAAATACCTACGAGAAAGATAAACAAAAGTTAACAGTCTTCCTATAATGAACTAAATCAGAGCTTTAATGACAAACGTTTATATATTATGTATCTTTTAATTTCAGTAAAATGAGTGAAGTCGTCCCAGTCAAGGCAAGGAGCGGTGCAGGTATATGACAATACAATTATCAAATGTTTGATTAAAGTGGATGATGTTTTTACAATTTTGATATGTATTCGTAGCTATATTTGAATTGAATATCCTTTTCAATAAAATGTGCTTGGCAAAATAAAAAATACAACTATACATAAAATATATTTTATTTATAAGTTATCATCAGTGTACAACAGCTAAATACGGCATGTGTTTAATTTTGATTTCTGACGAAATAACTGACTCATAATGAATTTGTAATAAAAGTGTACATATATCCTACATTTTAAGATCTGTCTGAAAGAGAAATGAAATGTTTATAACAAAACCTATGAACTATGAATCAAAACTGTTTTGCAGTATTCATTTTACAGATAGTTGCACAAATCTGATTGGATTATATTCTACTCGCGATTCTACAAGCAAGATATGATTGAAACTCTCATGCTAAATAATAATATATTTTTTGCAGTTGTACAATCTGATAACAAAGCATTGTCAATTTCATGCCCAGCACATAAAACATTGACTATCATTAAAGCATATTATGGCAATATTGCAAAGAGATGTTTGTCTTCAGTAGCCAATGGTAAAATCAGCAATGCCTGCAATGGACAAGCAAGATGCAACATTCACGTCAACAAAGCTGCACTAGGAGATCCAAAATGTGCCTATGGTATCGCCAGTGGTTTACTATTGAAATATCTGTGTGATGGGTAAGGTAGATTATTTTCAATGGTTGGATGAGGATTCATAAAATATCTTAATAAAATATGATTAAATAATTTTCAGGAGAATTTTCTTCAATATTTTTCATTCCATATAATCATCAAGTGTATATTAACTCCTGATCAATTGATCCTTTAGTTGGCAAACAAATGTGTAGAGACCACCCAAATGGTTGGATATGTACTTCGTCAATTATTAACAAGCGGGGTATTTCAAATTTTGAAGAGGCGTTAACGAATTTCCCAGAAAAGATAACAGTTGAGCCTCATAGAGTTTAGTGAAATTGATAATGTGGCCTCAGCTGTACAACTACTGTAATTGGTTAAGTGTTGTAAATTTAAATAGAATTACAGAACAGAAGCAGAACTTGAAGCAGGATTTTAGTAATTACACTTGCATGAGTATGAATATATTGATATTCTACTAGCAATATCTATAGAGCTGTATCTGAGCAAGATCTAAATGTATTTTTTCTTGACTTTTTATAGAACAACCAAACAAGAAATGAGCGGTATGTAAAATAGTTTAAAACGATAGGTCAGATCTCTAGTGTCACTCTTATGCAAGACATCTATACCAGATAATAAACAGTTGAAATGAATATTTTTGCCTTCAAAATGAATTCACCTGCGTTTGGGTATAATATATAGAAGCAACTAGAAACTTTGAACAGTAGTCATATTCAATTTGTTAATCGAAAACCAAGTATTCTTGTATCCGCAAAAAAGAATGCATGCATTAAATATAATATCCTAGCAATTTCTTACGAGTGTAGCAATTAAAGACAGTGTGATAGATTGATTTCATTGTACGTTTAATATAATGTTTGGATGGCCGATAGACGGCTTAGGTTCTATGCCGACTTACATAGGCATAGAAATTATAGCCCTGTGTCAACCACAAGCGTGAAAGGTAGGCCTACAGTTTACACACATAAATATATATAGCTGCACAGAAAATTATACATAATATCAATGATCGTACTATGACGTTAATTGTATATTAAAGGCATAAAATTAACGGCGGGCTTTGCCCTCAGCCTTCGAATATGCATTTATTCACTTCATTACTTGCGGCTTTAAAAATGGCATTGACTTTTAAATTTAAGTCCGCAAGGCGTGATCAACTTTGTGCCTTTAAACAACTAGACGAATAGTAAAACTTCATACAATAAATTAAATATTTGGTAATGGATACAAATTTATAAAAGACTATAGCTATCATTGGAAAGGTTTTGACCTAATCTAACAGTTTAATGATTCTGTTACTTATTTGAAATTGCATTATATCACATTTGTATTTCTAGGTTATGCTCCTGTTTCTTCGGAGCCCATTTGTCTTTTCGCAACTGGAACCAGACCAGCACAGATCCGATTCCCATTTTCAAGTGGTGGATACAGCATCTTAGTAAGCAACGTTCTTGGTGGTGTCACGTGTCGAGTTCCAAACAATAAGTTATGGCAATATGGTTGTCAACCCAGAAATCCAATTTCATTAGTTATGTCAAAGCGTTCTGGAGCTCGTAAAGACGGACCAGGAATTGTTTGCAATGGCGATTTCAACATTGTAAATGGCAAAGTAGAATGCAATAACATGAAGGTCGATGGAACAAAAATTAACTCCATTGCAACTCAGGAAAGGATTAGATTCTACCACAATCATTTTTACTATCTTTGGTTTGAAGAAGACTACACCAAAGAGACTATTAGTGACAATGCTGGATTTGCTTGTTACATGATGTGGGCCAAAAAATAGAAGGTATAAAATTGACTTCGCAATCAATTTCCATATTACTGTTCTTCGATTTATATGTCATCACTATTGTTTTACTACGTTATTTGGTACTCTTTACTGAAACTGCTCTTTGCTTAAGGGAAATAAATATTTTGAAATTGAGGGAACTAAACCCACAAATTGTAATCATCATTCTGAAATTTTGCGTGACATCTATTGTAAAGGGACTCATTGTAGGCCTATGTAAAATCTTTAGAGTAAGCATGTACATGTAGCATAATCTGATTAATTACTTTTGATATTCAGAGCCTTTAGAAAATGAAAGGGGCAGTAGATAACCATACAACCATATAGGCAGTAGATAACCATATTAGGTACAATATTATCGCTTCAGCTTTTATTAAAGCTTTCCAGCCTTTTGATAAAAACTGCAAATTCAATTTTGAACGCCATGGAAAAGTAAATGTGTTTTAAGTTGTATGCAGCTCTTTCATCGTTTCATATTAAATTCATTTTGATTGCATGGTATGGTGCAACTTTCTCACTTATCGTTAAATTCTATACCTAATTATTTCATTATAAAACATTTGATGAATATCTATAGAATTACAATTCGTTTCGAAATATTTTATTGACATAAATGATTAACACTTATGCTGCCGCAGCAGATTTTTATTAACAAACCCATGAAGCGCATCCCTGGCCATCAAGCGCATCCCTGTCTCGTTTGCATTTGGTCTATTTGGGTGAACATGAGGCGTGATCCACCCGATCACGTGATCCACCCGTTTAGGGTTAGGGTTAGGGTCAAGTCACGTGATAACCACTCGGTCGAGTATAAATTCATTTCTGTTTCATGAGTTGTCGTCGGTTGGCGTAGCTCATTCGGATTGAGTCGAGACGAAGTTGCAGGGTATGGGTAGCGAGTGCAGGGTATGCTGGTTCGAGTCCTGGTCGAGACGAAGTTTTAATTTTTCCCGAAATGTTTACAAGTTACTGTTCGTTCATTATACGCATGCGTTGATGGCCAGGGATGCGCTTCATGGGTTTGTTAAAAAAAAATTGCGCTGCCGCACTACGAACTGTGAGAGAACCGGGGTTCTCCACAGGCCGCGCGAAATGAACTCAGCACGTGGGAAGAAATGCATTGAATTTATTTTACTTTTGGGAAGGTTAGAGATTGTTTAATTGCTTGAAAATACATAGTTTGGAGTATACCAGCATCATTTATAGTGTGAGATATTTTCTATTCGAAATAAATTGGGATGTTTTGTTCCTAGTAGTGAAACACTTTGAAAGTTCTAGTTTGCTACCAAGTAAAATGAATATTTTAATGCAAAACAAATATAAAATAAACTTTTAATTTATCACTTGCTAGCACACTGTCTTCGTAAGATCATAAAGTGGTCAAATACATTTTAGATGTTATAAATTATCGCGAAATATTGGTCACACAAATATTGGTCGATGCATTCAGCTGTAAAAGATAAATGCATCGAAATCGTACGACGTTCATAAATTCATATGATGAAGTTAAACAAATCATCGAAGAAAAACAATTTTACAACTCAAATATACACTGGAGAGATATACTGGATTATCCGTTTGCTGTAACATATGTTTCTAATGAATTTCTGAGGATAACAAGGTCTTCGGAAGTCGAATGGAGAATCAGCACAATAACAAAACGAAGCACTCGCTTCCTTCACTTGAAAACTGATTTTTTCCATAAAGAGACGACAATAATTATGTTGAGAATGACTGTCAGTATATTTTTGAACAATTTTTTGATGGAACTTTTATTCTGCTTAATACGTGCTTTGTATTATTTATTATTCAAAAACTCCAAGCTCATTCTTTTCAACGCCGTTTTGTTTACAACATGCTTCAAAGTTTCTCTAAATTCAACGGATCACGACCGAATCACGTGAATGAAGGTCACCCTGAAATATGAAGCTCGATTGATTAATATCAACAAAATAACTGTTTGTGAAGCAATTAAGTGACGTTCATTTTTAAATCGCTTATACTTTGGGAAGACGTGTGGTGCGGGAAATCTGAAAACGAATATACAGCAACAAAGGAGCTATAAAGACTCTCTTGATTTGTGTCAGTTTTTCAAAGTTTGATTTTATTCAAAAATTATTTTCAAGAACAATGAGCTATCATGTTGATTCTGGGAGAAAATCAGAGGATTTCAGCAGATATTGATTAAAAGCCCAAAAGATGGCCCTAAAGGCCTTAATATATTTTGAAAAATAAAACTAATGGTCTTTTGAGAAATTAGGAGACTGCAGTTTATGACGATAAATGACTAACATCCTGAATTTTCAACCATGACAATTATGTTACTGGACTCATGTATAAATATTTTTCTATTATAGGTCACAGTTGAATGCATCAACGAGTTTTGCCAAATGAATGATCATCATCCAGCTACACCAATATTTCTATACTTGCATGATAACAAATTAAAATTGTTACACTTTATTATTTATTCAAATTATATATACCCAAAACATTATTAACAATTGTTCTGTACTTCCTCTTGCAGAAGAGATTACAAATCTGAAAGATAAATTAGCTATAGCCATTATATCATCTGCATCGTGCATCACTTTGTGTCCTGAGCATGAAATTGACAATGACTTGCTATTTGCTTTATAATTGCAAAGCAATTACGCATAACATTATTTAACACCGATAGTTTCCACAATCAGAAAAATATTCCTGGAGTCAGATTATCAAACAAACAAACTTACTTTCTTGTGAAAAGTAAAACATTTATTTGCGTGGCTCAGATGAAATCATGGAAGTAAGTTTGTTCATTGAAACGATAATCTGACCCCTGGAAATTCTCTTGCATCAAAACGAGATGATCTTAAAATAGTTTTGAAGGCCAATTCTCAGTGATTCTGCCGTGTCAGAAGCAATCAAAATGTTTGGAAATGATTGGTATTGGGTCAACATAGATAGACTTTTGAGGACGTTATTAATGTCGCAAGAAGGTGTTGTTTTCAAATTTAAGTTATTCAATACTTGAGGATGTTAAATACATTCTATTTGGTTGATTTTCACAAAGGTAGGATAATATTACGGCCCGTTTAAAACTCAGTTTCAAACACAAATCTGGGTTAGACTATCTTGGTTATATTATAATGTGTTGATTAAACTAATTACAAGGCATCGACCGGCAGCTTTTATGTAAAATATCAAAAATAGCTTTTTAATGAGTATTTCATACCCGGGGGTAGCTCTCACATGATAGATATATGGGTACGTGCCACTTTTGGGGGACTTTGGGGTCATCTTTTTTTGACTTTGAAAACATTTTGCATCAAATTTGTGAATTTACTTGAAATCAACCAACCTGCTGCCACTTTTTAGGTACGATTTTAAAATTTTTTGAAGTTTTGAAACTTTATGGGTACTTCACCTTTTCAAAAGTGACCCCCCCCCCCCCGTTCCTGAAGAGCTGAAGTTAACCCACTTTGGATTTCATATCGAATCCCTATACTGAAAAGTATAAATCCTGCGAATTTATTAAATATATGACAGATAAGAAGTTATTTATAAGAAACAACAACAGTCAAACATCGAGTGTGAACATTATTTCTTGCAGCGGGATATGTGGAATGGCTAAAACAATGGCGAGCATGAAGGGTAACGCCAGTTTATTGTAAGCAAACGCCTAGCATTTTAATTATATTTATCCTATTTATCTTGGAGATATGTCATGAGATATGTCATATGATATGTCAATCTCACCTCGAAGGACCCCATAATGTACAGTAATTTGGTCATATAGGGTATATTATAGCATATAACAAGTCATTAACATAACAATCCTTAAATTGTTATTATCTATCTATACATTAATAATCACGATCCCGAGAGATGCTTAATAAGATATTTGATTATGTGCATTGGTGTATATTTTGATTTAATAAAGTCAAATAAATTTCATTCAATTGATACGTATATAGGTTTCAAATGTAATTCTGATTCTGATATGGAATATATCATGATTCTAATTAATCGCTCATTTCTCAAATGTTATGCACAGATAAAACCATGCTTGTTCATTCTTGACATGCAATAGTAATTAATCATTGTGTTGGCTTTGTATACAACTGGAGCTTGAGTTTGAGAACATCCACATCCTGCATTCTATTAAAAATAAATTACAAGCATTATATCAATCATGCACATAATTTGACTAAGAACTATATGATTTGATAATAACCATCTTGCAAAGAAATGTTGGGGTGTTTTCTTTCTAATTCTGATGTAAAATAATAGCAAAGTAATAGCGTAAATAATGATAGGGAATTTTCTGCCATTCAAAAAAAAAAATTGTAATTTTGATTACATTAATATTTGAATTCTGTTCAAAAAAGTGTAGATTAACAGTACTGCTGTATTACGTCATCGACACGAAGTATCGTAGTGTTACTGTTCTGTTTATGATTACAATGCAAGATATCTCAAGTAAAATCCAGTTAAGCCTACAGACTTGAGAAAAATCGATCAATTCACTGTGGAGTATTTCAACATTTATATTCGCAATAGTATAATGATTGATGAAAATAGCACATATAGTGTGGCTAGTAGAACATATGGAAGAGCAAAAAGCCATAAATTGTACTATAAAAGTGTATGAAATGATATACTACTAATTCCTTGCAACATTGACAAGCGGCTGCAACGAGTTTAATTTTAAAATAATCTTACGGTCTACGTACGTCATTCATGGGTGCGGCATGGCAACAGACACAGAACCAGTACGACCTACAAACACGCGCATGACTTTTAGCGCGTAGAACCCACAGGTTATTTTTGCCCCTTTATATATGCCATATATAGGCATATTAACATTATCAAGCAATAATTTTGAACAGTTTCTAGAGCTTTAGCTCCATCCATAGATTATAGAATACAGGGATTGGCAGCTATAAGGTCTGCAAAAATATGTTTTTGTTTGAGATTGATTTGTTTTTGTTTGAGATTTTCAGGGAACAAGTGATCTCCATCCGACACAGAATCTTGTGAGGAATTTTCACAAATGGCATTTCAACAACGCGGTCGACTGTTCTACTCATTTTCTCATCTTTTATATCTTCAAGCTTGCTATAAAATGTTCACTTCATTGTTTAATTATTTTAAAATGGATGGTCAAATAAATAGCAGCGACTTTCAGTACTTCAAATTTCTTAAACGTGGAAGGCGATGAAGAAAATGGTGAACTCAATCGATGAATGTTTTGAAGAGCGCGTCTACAGAAAAGTATACGTTGTGCTAATATTGCTGAAGGATTTGAAAACATAAAGGTGACTTAACAGTGTCGGTAGCCCTTCACACACAATCTAAACACACTGATATAAAATTGTCCGTCGATGAAGGTGAAGTTATGTTCACGGCCAAATGAATCTACTCTTCTCAAAACTTACTACGAATGAATTATTTCCTCGGACATTTCTGGAGATTATATGTCAAATTTATTCAACAATGTTGACCTATTGCCTACACAACTGCTCGGCAGTTATAAAAACATCTATCTGAAATTCATTGCGTGAATGAGCACCTTTGGAAAGTTTATTTATAATTGATGTGGAACTGTGAAAACGAATTTCGTAATTAATCATAAGGAGATCGAATGGACTCTTGAAGCAAACACCCCTTGAATTTTTGCAAAAGACAGAAGTTTAATCTAGCTGGGATAAAGCAGTACAACACTCTGGTTTAGAAGATAACAATACTGATGATATTATTTTTATTTGTCTACAAAGTGTTATAATTTAATATACGAAGTGAGATAATTTCGTACACGGCATGGGCTTACTGCTTGTAACTTCGAAGAGAAACTAGAATTGGAAAAGGAATCACTATAGAAACAAATTAAGCAACAAGTGTAACAAAGTAATTATAAATGTAACACACCGACACTGAATGTTTTTGTAAGTGTTTTAATTTACCATACCAGTTATCGATATTTGCAAAATCTCTTGTTTATTCTGTGTATTGCTTGCTAAGTTTGTAGTGTGTTCATTGTATTCATTCTGCTGTGATACACAATCCGGATTATGTATTATGTGATGAAAATTGTTGAGTGTATTTTGTACTACTGTATGCCGTAGGCCTAGGCAGCCTAGCTGTATACTGTGAACTGTATTCCTGTCATTAAGCGCAATTATTTTTCAGTGAACATTTCAGCTTGATTGTGATTTGTTAGTTATAAATATGTTTGTAGAATAATTCAATCACACACATCTTCTTTTGAAAAGTTACACACATTTATTTGCAAATTGCAAGCAATATTTTGGTGAAATATACCGCAAAACATGGTGAATCAAATTGGCCATATCTTCTCGCAATTTTATTTAAACGTAATTAAATTGACATGGACATTTAAAGTAAGTTCTATTTAGCATTATCAAAACATAAAACTTCAACAAATTTTGAGTTACATAGGGTATTACAGTATGAAAGTTACGACGATTACAAGGTTTTGACTGCTCGGGTTAATTCTTGTGTCATCGGGCTAATTTTTGAAATCATAATCATTTGTCAATTAATAATGTTTCAATCCTTTAAGTTAGCACCACCAAGTCTTGCATACTGGGAACTCAATTTGTGAATGGTTTCGCTTTGATTTATTGGTAATGGTATTATTTGACAAATTCGGTTTGTTTTATTGATTTCAAAAATTTTAAAAGGTCCATTCATAAATAATTAAAAAAACTCACGTAATTCAGACTGCAATCTATCCATGCAACAACACCATCAATTGCTAATTGCTCGGATGTAGCACTCGCAGCTGCCAAAATGCAATAGGCAACTGCATCGCTGTACATCACTAATAAAAAAAAAAAATTTTATAATCAATTTATAATTTAACTCATCTCAATAATGTATATGCACGATCACTGGTAAGAGATTTTAAATTTTATGTCCTTTTCCAGGAAAAATTATTTGTTCAACTCATAACAAGGTTTCATAGCACTTACTTTTATTTATGCGTATTCATCAATTTATTCTGCGTCTGAAAAAGGTTTTACAGTTTAGCTAAAACGTTGGTCATGAAATTGTCGTGTGGTTTTAATCTTTGTCATATAGTAATACATCTTCATTTATTAATGTAATTCTTTGTTTATTCGATGTGAGAAGTGAGATTTTATTGTAGAAGCCTAACGGCAAAACATACCCTGAGGGTATTTGCAACGTTTAGAATTAATGTAATTTCTTTCTAATTTTTCTATTTTTAATCGCCTGTCATATGCTTATATGCAAGGTTTCTGCATATATAAATAACATACTTACATTGTAAAGGTATTCCATTTTGATCTAGGGCAGGTCCTGTATTCTGACTTACATCACCAGGGCAAGCATCTGTATTACAATCTTTCTCATCTGTTGGTAAGCCAATGCAATCAGAACCACCGTCTGAAGGAGCAGGGCTAGTGCAGTTTCTCAGCCGGTTTACTTTTCCAATGCCGCAACTTAATGTGCACTGTGACCATTGGGACCAATTGCTCCATTCACCATCTGTTTCAGTGAAATGTTTATATGCTTATAGTTATATTTTGCTTAAAATACTATAGTTTAATTAGTTTTTGACTAAATGTCAATGTACGATAATCGAATTCATACGATATTATAATGGTGGATTGAACGGTTCCGAAAAAATTGCTATGTATATTATATTAACAGAAATAAAATAACACAAGGGGTAAAATACTCTTTTATGGAAAAGCAACTAACATGTGAAGCATCGAATAATATTAATCAAATGGTTTCTATCACTGTATGAAGAATGTAAGTAATCATTGTTAGATCGGTGCAAGGATTTTTGTAAATGGAAATTACCTCACGATCTGTTTTAACCTATAATAAGAACCATTGAATTTGAAGTAAAGTGTGGTGATTGAGATCTGCAAGGGAAAGGGTCCCTTCCTCTGAGATATAGCAGTATAGTATACATGTGTCTTCGTCAATCAGGAATATGCAATCTTCGTTTCTTTGTTTATGACTCCCATTATAGAGATCAAACAACCTACAATCTCAATAATTCATCTACTGTTCTTCCATGCACAACCTCTTAAATCATAAGGGAGAACTGCCTATCATTTGAGCCATCAACCCATATAACTAAATGTTGGATAGAAGCCAGAAATCTTAAAAATATTGTGAAACACAATGAATTTATCACCTTTCATTTGCCTTCATCTTCAGGAACCGAAGATAGTACAGAAAGTTAATTTGTCAATCCAAATACAGTCTAAGGAGCATATATGTTTAGTAAATATATGTGATATGCAACTAGCATTATTTAGGAAAAAAAGATTACTCCTTCTCACTTCACCTCAATACCCTATTTATGGTATTTTTTACTATATCATCCATTGATCGGAAATTCATTTATTGGATAGAGTAATCTACATTCCTGTTACATGATCATCATTCGAAGAATATAATTGTGACAGACATTCCTATCGTAGAAAATGAGCTTCTGTTCACTTTAATTGCAAGGGAAAATATTGTAAGGACTTGCAGATAGTATTAAAGCCATTTACCTATGCGGCAATGTTCAATGTTGCAATCGTCAAACTTTGTCCAGCTTCCATTGCATTGTTGTCCACCGTTTCCATTGGAAGATGTGTCACATACTCTCATCTTTTGCATTGTCCCACCACCGCAACTTACTGAACAAAGTGATTCATCAATCCAGGGACCCCACTGACCATCATTTTGCACTGAAATTACACAGATAATTTAATATGCTACAGCTATCTTTGGTATTGATATCATTTGCCTATTAAGAAGTTTGATCAATAGTTCAATAATGTCAATAAGTTCAAATTGTCATCATCCACTCCTTCTGACCATTTTGATATTAACAAATAGCTAGTAAACTGGTTTCAATAAAATACATAGTTGATTGCGAACATGTTAATGCTTACGCGCATGAAATGATATTATTACACAGTAATTAGTTACTCTGTTCCTCTTTATCAAAAAATGTACAAAATACAAAACAAGACGGTGTGTATCCCCGTGTATCAATAGAAAAAATGATGAAATTCAAATGTAATCGTAATATAAGATTTGGACTTAAATTGAAGTACTTGCTTGGGCGATAAGCCGTTAATAACTTTTTATATGGAGATAGGACGCCATATTTCATTGTTTAAAAATTCAGGGTAGATATAGAGTTCCGTTCGCTCAATGGGAAACATGATAACTTGGGATGCGACAATGGGCTGCAAATATTAGGATAAATTATTACTAACATAAACATCCAGGTCCGCTGTTTAAGGTATTG
Source organism: Haliclystus octoradiatus (assembly GCA_916610825.1). Classification (NCBI taxonomy): domain Eukaryota; kingdom Metazoa; phylum Cnidaria; class Staurozoa; order Stauromedusae; family Haliclystidae; genus Haliclystus; species Haliclystus octoradiatus. Next base: position 15,545,817 of record OU744446.1, read on the forward strand.
TTTTCAGCAGTAATAATATAAATGAAAAACATACTCTGTTCTGATTGGCCGAGATACAAGCAATTATTCTCGAATTATTTTTGGAAGAAGTGCAAACAAAGAGAAAAACAGAGCAGAATTCTATTGCTGTAAAGAACAATGGAACTGACAATGAAACAACAGCAATAGAATTTAGAATTCTAGAAAAGCAACAAAATGTAAACCCTGTCTGGTCACAGATAATTCTGAATTGCACCATCATTGACAAAATTTTAGTTATAAAACAAGAAGTTCATTGAAAAAGTAGGTCTATTCTTTATGTTACATTTTTAAATATTCTTGAGTAGTTATACACTATAGCAAGAAGTTTGAGCGCGGAAATAAATAATTAATTATTTTGATGGCGAATCCTGAATCCGACTTCTTCGACCAGATCTTTGGCGCATCCATTTTCTTTGCATTTTTTATCTTTATTATTAAATGGTAATCATACGATCTTTCTTTCAACTTTGAATTCAGTTAAATTGTGAATTTTTCAAAAAGATCAAAAATTTACTTGAGCAAATTAATCATGAATTGAGCAATGTAGCAAGAAATTTCAAAGTCGACTCACTTGATAAGCGACCTTAGAAGATGCCAGCCGTATCGTTTACAAGCTCTCACGGCAAATTCCCGAATTATTAACTAATTGTATGTATAATTTTATATGTAAAGCCGACATAAAGTTTTTGCAATTTTTTGAATCAAATTAAAAGTGCTGCAAAATTTAAAGTTACTTCTAAAAATATTTGCAAATAATAAATGAAACTTGCCAGATAAAAATCATTATGACGGTTGTCCTGCAGCTCCGCCATATCAATTGTTAAACCTTTTATTATTTGAATTCAATCATATTCAAGTTAAAAGCAAACGTAGACCTCGCCCATGCTATTAATTTTGTAAAGTTTAAATGAGAGCATTTTTAAAACGTGGCTTAAGATTCCCACGAAATTAAATTTGGTATCCAGCTCCCTTTTGAGACTGTTGAGCTATTATTGAAATCTTTAAAACCATTTCGTAAATCGGAGAAAATAATGCACTATACTGCATATCACATGTATCAACAAAATAGAGTCGAACTATACAAGGTTCATATCGGTTTCCGACAAATTCCTGACCCAGTATTTAAGACCAACTTTCGACGGTTTTCCGACAAACCAGCTTTTTCCAACCATGTGACTTCGTGTGTTTAGCGGGAAGTAGCGCAAACTAGAGTTTCCCCAGGAATTGAAGATCCTTGTGTAACGATGGTGGATTGAGATATAGGATAAATCGTTACTAGAAAATACACATAGACGAGACAGTGATGAATCGTTATTTATGTCTTGTTCTAATGGTACGGTAGTCTTGTTCTTGTTCTACGGTAGGCAGAGGACTGTTATTTGATATTGTTATATAAGTGAATTCAATGACTAAATATTACAATACATGATTGAGAGGCTTAATGATAAGTCGTACAAAATTAATAGTAACAATATTTATGATATATTGAGGTAATAAATTCGTATTATATGCTTCAAATAGTGTAAATGTTCAATGCTAATTAAGGGTAATTCTAAATGTTCTAATATTGAAATTAATTAATAAAATAGTGTAATGTAGGTTCTAGTGAATATAATTAGTAATGATGATAGTAATAAAAATGTAAATAGACGGTAATAATTGGTGTGAATACGAGGTAATAATATTGGATGTAATAATTCTTTAATTTGGTGAGTAATAGATAGTATTTGGTTGAGGGTTGAATCGAACTGATCGTCAAGATCGTATTTTGGGTACAGTGTTTCTAGTTGAATATTGATTGTTGGTTGTAATAATGGTGCTGAGGTTGATGTTGAAGTTGACGTAGAAGGAATAGTTGGTTGAATTGTAGTAGTTGGTGTTAACGTGGGTTGGGCGACTTGAGTTGGTAGTGTAGCAGGTTTTAGACGATCAATAGAAACAGTATAACGAGTACCAAATTTGTCAATCACAAAAGTATTAAGATTTCTGAAAATTACTTTGTACGGTCCTTGATAAGGTGCTTCGAGCGGTTTCCTAACGCGATCAATTCGTAGCCAGACGTGTGTACATGTGGTAAGCTTTGGATCAACATAAGATGGTATAGTAGTAGGAGTACGTGAAGGTGTTCGATGAAGATATGGTAATATGGAACGGAGCTCAGTTACGAGAGTTTCGGGAGAGTTAAAATTAGATGTCATTGTACGAGGAATTAAAATGTTTTCACCAGTGACAATACTGAAAGGTGATAAGCCGGATTCGTCAGGTGACATGCGGGTAGCTAGGAGTGCCATTGGTAGAGTGCGAAGCCAGTCTTGTTGTTTGCGCGAAGAATTGTTTTGATTGTGCGATGATTGCGTTCGATTTTGCCGTTAGATTGAGGATGATAGGCTGTAGTGAGGACACGATGAAAACCAACTGAGGAGGCGAGAGACTTTTGAAATTCGGCAGCTTCAAATTGACATCCACGATCTGTTACAATGTACAAAGGAACACCAAATCTTGTAATCCAGGTAGATAAAAATGTTGCTGCAACGGTAACAGCGGTTATGTCAGGAAGTGGTGTAGCTTCTTTCCAGCAAGAAAAACAATCAATCATCGTGAGTACATGACGTGGAGAAGGGAACAAAGAAATAGCAGGATCAGATTGTACATCAATTATATCAATATGGACAGTTTCAAAGCGTCCTGTAGGCAATAATAAATGCCCGTGTGGAGATTTGGTGTGTCTAGTGACTTTTTGCTGTTGACATGTTAGACATGTTTTGCAATATTCTTTGATGTCAGAATTCGTTGATGGCCAGAAATATCGATCGTGCCAAAATTTCCTAATGAATGAAATTATTCAATTAAGGTTTTACGAAGTTGTGATGGGATGTATGGGCGTGGCATATTTCTTGATGTATCACATAAAATTGTTGTGTTAGAGGTTATAGGAAATGATTTTAGATTATGGTTAGCAGGAGGTGATGACTCTTTTTGAGCCTCGATGATAGCAGGTAAATCAGCAGCAATAATAGAGACAGCAGATGTAGTATGTTCAATGGTAGAAGAATCAGGTGTAGCTTGAGCGTGACGGCCATTAGTAGATATCGGAGTGTAAGATGTTGGTGTTGCAGATGAAAATATATCGGGCTATCGTGACAAGGCGTCGGCGACAGTGTTCTGAGAACCACGAATATATTTTATAGAATTGATGTATTCAGCTAGGATTGAAAGGTGTCGTTGTTGTCGGTCGGATGGGCGTGGTTGATGGGATTTAAATGCTTCTGTTAATGGACGATGATCAGTGAAGAGAGTGACTTGACGACCTTCGATGAGTGGTTTGAACTGCAAAGTACCAAGGTAAGCAGCTACAAATTCTTTGTCAAAGTTGAATAGTTTTGGTGAGCAGAAGATAGTTTACGACTAAAAAAACCAAAAGGTACAGGACCATTGGATGTTGTTTGATGTAAAGCTGCTCCTACGGCGTAATTTGATGCATCTGTTACTAGAGTATAATTAGTATAATCAGGATTAGGATGATATAATAAAATGCGTTTAGATAGAATATCTTTGATAGAAAGAAATGCATTTTCAACAGAAGGTGTACATATATAATCAGGTTTAGCATTCATAACTTCGTGTAAGGGAATAGCTAATTTAGAAAAGTCAGGTATAAAGCGACGATAAAAATTGATAGATCCAAGAAAACTTTGGAATGACTTATGATCAACAGGCGTAGGCCAATTGGTAAGTATTTCTGTTTTACAAGGACGTGGTTTGATGCCATTTGATGATATGGTGTGACCAAGAAAATCTAGTTCATATTGTGCGAAACTACATTTAGATAATTGCAAAGGTAATCCATGATCACTGAGGGCTTGAAAAATTAATTTTAAATATTCGTAATGTTCATCTAAAGTTTCTGAGGCGATTAAAATATCATCGATATATGCAAATGCAAAAGGAAACGGGCGTAAAATATTGTCTATAAAACGTTGAAAAGTTTGTGCGGCATTCTTGAGACCAAAAGTCATGCGATTAAAATGAAAAAGTCCGAATGGTGTAATGATTGCAGTTTTGTGTTTATCTTCTTCAGCCATTGGAATTTGGTGAAAAGCACGAACTAGATCTAACTTTGAGAAAATTGTTTTATTGTGGAGTTGACGAGTAAAAGATTGAATATGTGGTAACGGATAACGGTCAGGACAAGTAATGTAATTTAATGAGCGATAATCACCGCAAGGGCGATATTTTCCAGTAGGAACTCCATCTTTTTTCTTAGCGACCATGTGCAAAGGCGTGGCCCAAGAGCTGTCTGATGGACTTATGTAGCCAGAATTGAGTAATTGTTCAAATTCGGAATGAGCAAGGTCAAGCTTTGTTTGTGAGAGTTGACGAGCACGTGCGTGAGTAGGTTGAGAGGTTGAAAAGAACCCAGTATCTATACGATGTACTGTGTCGTGGGACACTTCTGTTAACGTAGGGAGACTACCGCCTTCTTTGTAGGTAAATAATGATGAATGTTCTTGAATTAGATTAGATATTTGTGAAGGCACAGTAGAAGGAATTTCGATAGTAGATGTTATAGGTAAATCAATAGTAATAGCATTTGATGATAATTGTACAGATAAGTTTGTTAAGGGATCAGTTAATTTACAATGTCCATAATCAATAATAAGTTTGTGATATTTTAAATAGTCACTACCCAATATTGGAATAGTAACGTCGGCTACTATAAAGGTCCAAGGGAATGATCGGCGTAATCTTCTGTAATATACCGTTGAATAGATTTGTCCGGAAACATTAATCTGGTTGCCATTGGCAGCTTTTAGTGAATGGTTACAAGGGGAAATATCGACGGAACTTACATAGCGTTTCGGCATAATACTTACTGAAGAGCCGGAGTCAATCAGGAACTGTAAACGTGTAATGTTGAAACGACCCTCTGTGAAAAGGCGTTTTCGTATGTCAGTTTCTTTGGCTTGTGAAATATTTGTTGAATGTGAATGTTCTTGAGAATTTTGTATTTGAGTTGAATTGTTTTGATTATAATTTCTGTGACCTATACGTTGATGACACCAAGGACGACAAGTACGGGCTTTTGATCCATTATGTAAATGATCATCGCAAATTGTAGGATATTGATGATTTTGAATAGAATTTGTTGTATCTGTTGTGTTTTGAGCGACGGGTTGATTACGAATAGAATTAGATATAGTAGACGGTGGAATGATCATAGTGATACAAAATACATAGAGAAACAGTTGATATCTTGATAAAAAGGTAATGAATAATAGTTGAGCAATAAAGCCAAATAGTTATAATCAATAACCATGTAGAGTACAGAAAATAATATAAACTAGTAAATACGATGAAAATAGCCAAAATAATAGAGCATGTTGATAAAATAATACAATGAAAAATCCAATAGGCACTGATAAATACTTCGACGGACCAATGTAACGATGGTGGATTGAGATATAGGATAAATCGTTACTAGAAAATACACATAGACGAGACAGTGATGAATCGTTATTTATGTCTTGTTCTAATGACGTTAGACAGAGGACTGTTATTTGATATTGTTATATAAGTGAATTCAATGACTAAATATTGGAATACATGATTGAGAGGCTTAATGATAAGAGGCTAAAATCTTATACACTACACTTGTATTGGCGGAAAAGTTATAAGGGAAAGAAAGTAAGTCATTTAATAATCTGGAAGTAGATGGATATATTACTCTCTATGCTGTCTACTCTACGCGTTCAATAAATGATTTGCATATAGTTGCAATTAAAGAAACTTACCAGGACAAGTTGGCATGGTGCAATTCTCGAAGCCAGTTGAATCTCCTTGACAGGGATTTACAAAACAGTTCGTAGATGTAATTTTGTATGAACATGATCTAAATGTTGCTTTTACTGAGACCCCACAGGTAGCGCTACATGCTTCATCAGTTCTCCATGTCGACCAAACACCGTTTGCTGAAATTATCAATGAATCAAATAGGAAGTATGAATTTTCTCCCGATATCCTCTATATATAACGTAATCAAGCTTTTGAATCTCTAATATATGATAGTAGTAATTTGTCCTCTTTACTGTTTCCCAAGTATTGATCCTGCGCAATTATTTTGAATGTGTCCTGCAGAGAAAATCTTGAAAAACTCTTTCCAAATTTTCGATAAAATCAACTTGATGAAAGACAAAGTTTTCATGGTTAGAAAATAGTCCTAGAAAGCAGCATCTATCTGCATCATATGTATAGGGATTACGTTAAAAATGCAAGCTGCACGGATTTTATAATACATGAAAACGGGTGAATAAAATCTGTACAAAGCCCTTTCCATGAAGTTTTTAATATATATTCTAGTCATTGATATTTTAACTCTGCAAGTGCAATGAAGAGATGCACATCTATGACCGTCCAAGACTATAAATTAGAGACTTTTAACTGCTACAATATGTTTTGGAAGATTTGAAAGTACTTTAGTGCCTATCGGTTTCATGTTTTGATTTGAGCACTTGAATAATGTTTGCATAAATCAATCCCAAACTTCGGCAAATTTATCAATACATTTTGCTTCCTTTGCATCTCGCAAAAAGAAAATGAAACACATTATCTGTGATGAAAGATCAAAGACATTGCTGTTTTGGCGCTTAAGTATAGCCTAAATAATTTCAGAAAATAATTGCTTATCAGACAAGACGAGGAATAAATTAATTACATAATGGTTTTAGTTCTTTAAGTCTCCAAAGCCATTCAATTTATGTTTAAAGGGTCAAACCAGACCAGCAGCCTTTGCATTCAACTTTTTTCAAAATGGAGTCTCGCAGCCTTTTTATCAACGTCATAGCATTCCTCATAATTTTATTTGAGCCGTAGCAACCTTTTAATTTTGTATGGATATTTCTGAAAAACAACATGAAAACAGGAGCGAAACAATGCGAATTGAATAAGGATAATGAAAACTATGGTAATTATGTACGAGCTTGAAACATTAACAAAACATACTCAAACCACAGAGAGAAATACACGAAGGAATGGCAAAACTGATCAATAATAAAATACTATTTTAATTAATTTTGCTATAGAAATTAATATATTTCATGGGTCCAGAAACTACATATGATGTTTATTTCATCTCGATCGAAGTTCCATAAATATCAAGTGTGATTGAAATTTGAAAATAGAAATACAAAATAAGCTGTTGATTTGAGGTTGTGAAAATGGAGCTTCGCTTTTTGTTCTTTGAAGGGATCTCGCATTGATTGGTTTGTAAACAGGAAAAAATTGTCAAATCTTTACTCAGGTGTTCCTTTAGACAAAATTCCTTATACCAGTCTTTGCAAATCACGAAATTTAGGTAAAACTTTGTTATGGTTTATCGCCACAGCATATGAACAGATATCCTGATGTATAAGTGAAAGCTCTTGAGTTATCGGTAGCCTTCTACCTGCTCCTTCCCTATTACCACCATGTTCTGGTTCTTCAGGAAACTTGGCATTCGTGCTATTAAAATTATCGAAGATTAGAAATAAAGAATACGCTAGTAAGTAAAGCTCTTGTTCAAGAATGGTTCAAAAATATTTTACGACAAACGCATTCTAGACGAGGCAAAGCCATGTTTGGAAACGAGTGTTTGAATTTTACGTACACTATTCAAAGTGTGCGCGCGCAAGGTTTCCCGGTCTGTTTTGACCCTTTAATGATATATTCGTTTGTGCTATACAAGGCTTATTTTCATGTAGATTTTATTTTTATGTAATACGGGAAATACGTTCTGATTTGTTGTATTGTTTTTAATGCACGTGTGAGAAAATCCTGTAAAGACACTGATTGACTCTGCAGGCTATTATAAGATTAAAAATGGACGGAAAAGATGTTCGCGATATCTTACAGACAAATATCGCTGGCTATGAGAATGCATAAGTGTATGACACTTATATATTATATTACAGTATATTATCTAAACTTTAGAGGTTCAAACAATAGATTTTAAGGACGTTTAAAAAGTGGTTAACTGGATGAAGCTCATCTAATACGGTAGATAATATCAGACTGAAAATAATTCACAGATATGAACACGCTTACCTGCATCAGAAATTAGACATTCAATCTGCCGAAAAATTATACAAGTTATTAATAAAATCCCCCAATGAAGGAGAATAAGACATACATATTTGATGGTTTGCTATAACTATTTGAAAAATAATGTCTCACACAAATATCAACTTTTTACAATAATAAGAAATGTAACATTTTGTATTTGCAGGATTTAATAAAATTAAAATGAATTTACTCTTAGATTTCTTTGCAATACAATATAATTGGCTGAAATGTAATTTGCATAAATAAAGTGCCAGCTTAATTGTCCGCTTATCTGCAGCCTGGCTTTTAGCCTCTTAAATATTAATTATCAAATAATTATTTAATAATCTATGATCAATGTTACTTTTATAAATGCAAAGGAATCCATAATCAATCTTTCAATCATCTAAGCCGGCTTACTGAATAGAATGAATTCAAATAAGACATGTTTTAAAGATTCAAAGACAGGTGAGAGAAATTGGTATCACCAATAATGGCTGCAAAGAAGTCGTTGGAGCTACTTTAAATTATATATCATACTTTATAACAGAAACACCATGACGAATAGACAGTACAATTCCAACCATAATGATTAGTGAATGCAAAAACCACACATTCATATTTGCTACTATAGTGGCAGGGATGTTAGTAACGATTACAAAAGTAACGACGTTACTTGTAATCGTTAGTTTTTAGTAACTTCTACTTGTAACTAGTTACAATTAGGATTAAAAATAAAGTAACGATTACTCGTTACTTTTTCACTACATTTTCGTTTTCTTCCGTTACTTTTTTCACAAAAGAGTGCTCAAAGTTAGCAGCTTCTCGATCGCTATTGTGTTTTAATTAGTCAAAATCTTTTGTTCTCATTGTTACCATCCAAGAACAATAAAAACACAGACAAAAAGTTCCCAACAACTGCAGGAAATCCTGTTATAAATTTGGAAGTCAAGAAAATTACATTCAGGGAAGTAACATTCTGCTATTATGTCTGTTCGATCAATTAATTGTCATAGCAACCAAGCCTGAAATAGAACTAATGGCGCGTAACTTGAGATTTTATTTATTATGGAAATTAGGGGGGTCGCCTAGACCATTCAAAAACACGCAAAAGACGTCGCTGTGAAATATTCATCGGGTGCCTGTTTTCGTATTTATATTGTCAACAAGAACATTTGATTAATTAACAAATTAAAATACAGAATTATTATTTGAATACTTCATATATGTCTCATTGCTTCTGTTGGATATTTTTGGACTTATTTAGAAAAAGTAACGGAAAAGTAACTGTAACTAGTTACTTTCGAATTAAAAGTAACTTGTAACTTGTAATCGTTACTTTTTCTGAAAAGTAACGTCTGATAGTAACTAGTTACTTTCTCGTCCAAGTAACGGTAACTGTAACTAGATACTTTTAAAAAGTAACTTTAACATCCCATCCCATAATAGTGGCTACTATAGTGCAACCAATATTAAGAAATGTTAATGTCTGATTGTTGCGTTGCGTTTACCATTATAGCTCTGCACTTATTTCATCTAGAACTATTAAAGCATCAAAGACAGCATAATACTTCAGCACTACCCATACACTTAGTTTGACTAATTCTATAATTAATTGGGAAGTTTAAATTTGGGAATCAATGCTTCACATATTAGATATTCCTAACAAGAAGGCTAATTCACGAACGAGAGAGCTTTTCCTCAAATATTGCAACCAACATTACTTTAAGTAGATGCTTCTGAATTTTTCTGAATTTTTCCCACAGTGTTCCTGCCTCTCTTGCATGCTAACACTCGATACCAGCACTGTACTTCTTGTTGGCTGATTCCATCTGTCATAAAAACGGTTTTAATCGGTTTTTGCATGAGATACAGGAATGAAAAGTGTTTCAACCAGGCTCCGAAACAAATTTTGAATACCCCTGTCAAATTGCTAGGCCCATATTAGGGGTCAAAAACCCATTTACTGCAACGGCCCCGGAAGAGGAAATAAATAGTCATTTTACAGTCCCGCGGCACCAACAACTCCCTTCATCATTTATTTTGTTCAATAATCTTTAATTGTTTCTACATTTGATACAATTACACTACAATACCGATTAAGGCACTATACAATATGTACTTTGTTCAGATCAAATCTTACTAGGTAAGAAGCCAACATCTCTTTCTCAAATGATTACCCTGTCTGTTAAACCTCAAAAAGATGAATATGAGTTCATAATCAGGGGCGGATCCAGACTGTCGCAACTGTCGCGCAAGCGACAGTCAGCATTTTGAAGAAAATGCAAAAATTTGTTTTGTTTTCATATTATTGATCCTCAACGTTAGTTGTTATTTTATTATAATCGTATCCCTTAAGTTAGTAAATAACGTATTCATTATTTCCCAGTTTGTCCCATTGAGTTTTCTTACGATATTACGCAGACCCTACTAATCATAAAAAATAATTTGGGTCTGCGCGCAGGCTAATGCATCCAGAGAAGAAAAATTATCGAGGACATATATGGCAAAAATGACAACTTAAGCTGATTTTACGTTTTGGCAAACGAATAAAGCTTCTCAAAAGCCAAAACTGCAGATATAATAGCCTTCACCGTCTGATTTCCTTCGATGATTTTTCTCCACCACTCGTCAAAGATCAGATTATGATTTAAATGTTCGAATTTACTGTATATTGAGTGGTAAGTGATCAAAGCAACATTCATGGCTCATGACTGCACGCCAACAAAACAACCAAAATAAGTAAAAAATGTGTCAAAAATAAGTAATTTTACCGCTCGTTGTTTTTGAATTCTTTAACGGACATGTGCAGATTATTTCTCTGTCAAATATTTTCAAGATTGAAGTAGTTTGATTCAATTAGAACCAATCATATTGCGTAAAGCAAGGACAGGCTTGGGTTTTGTCCATGATTACGTCATATTAAAGGAAAAAATACATTTGCCAATTGACATACCAGACCCCCCTCTATCTGGGCTTGGTCCAGCCTCAATTTTCAAAATATTTTAATTTAATTAATTAATTTCAAGTGAATTTTCAAGTGGATTTCAAATTAGTAAAATCCACTTGAAATTGCCATAATCCATTTGGATATTGCTTTGATGGAATATAGTAATAGAGAATATTATAATATAATATAATAATGTGAATCTAGGAAGAGCTTGAAAATTACGAATAATTGTAAAATGAATTATATTACATGTGGTTAATGTTCAAATACATAATATATCAAAGTTTATATGGAAACATTGAATAGCAGCTTGACAAAAACTATCTTTTATTGTCTGATATATTTAGCATAGCAAAATAAGTTATAATCGTCAGCGGAAGGCAACATTTGCACAACAACTATTTGATGGCATTTACGACCCTGTCTGTAACAATAGAAAAGCTACATGTTGTTTCATAAGCTAACATACAATTCCGGTAGCTTTCACTCAGGACATATCATATGTTGTCTTGAAATAATAAATGCAATGTCACAGAAAAGAAAGCCTCGGCCTGCAAGCCAACAAAGCATTATTGATAAATGCGAATTTGATCATTTATCTGCATTCAGCAACTGCTCAACTTAAAATTCGTAATTCCATTAATAAAACGTTTTTGTGTTAGTAATATTTGTTGCAATAAAGTTGTTATTACTTATTGTATCTTCAATTCTAGCTGTTATTTGTAGTAAATTCACGAAGGTATCAGATCCGAAAATAGTTTGAGAATCAGTTGAAATAGAATTTACGCGTTTGCATTTCAATGTGACCCATTATCTCTTGACAAAAGAGTCTGGAACTGGTTCCCGTGCACGGTTTTTCATAATTTTTGGCATGGAATTTCCTCTTAGATATTGATTGATTTTGAGGGTGGCCCAGAGGTGCAAAACACACACACACACAATCTCAGAACACGCACACAATCTCAGAACACGCACACAATCTCCCAACATGCACATGTAATCTCATAACGTGCACACGAAACCCACAACACCCATATGGTCTCGTGACACGCACACAATCTCCCAACGTCTCACACAAAACCCACTAAACTCAAATAGTTGTACTTTATTATACATTATATCAATGCTAATTAAATTATTATACTGTACTTATGATAATGGATAAGAATGTTTATTGTAAAGTATTATTTTCAGGAAGGCCTAGGCTGTGAGTTACGTTATTGGAAAAACTCCCATGAGGATAAGATATCAAATCAAACACAGCTTACTCGATTAAAATAGTACGGTTTACGTTGCCATGGAAGGGATTTCAATGTACATCATGTCCGACACTGCATCCAAGAGGAGCTGATGTATACCAGAGTGCTTACTAGGCTACAGAATTTACAACCATTTATTCTTAAATCTGTATTTCAATTTAAACACTAAATCTTTTAAGCTTTGTAAACAGTTGCTCTAGAGATTATTAACGTAGAGAATAGTTACATCAAGATTAAATCAGAAGCATAAACGTGCAGTACATCATTTTCAAAGCTAACTGTACGCAAAGGATTTTTATATTTTAGTCTTGTCTAATGTCAAATTACTAGCATGTGCGGTAAAAAATGATGATCAAGTATAATTTGATTCCAACTAATGGATATCTATCAATCAGGGTATTAATTAGACAGTATTTTTGTGAGATGTGTGCGAGTTGTGAGCTTTCTATGCGCGTTTTCAGGGTGTGTGCATGCTGCGAGATTGCCTGCGTGTTGTGGGTTTTGTGTGCGCGTTGTGAGATTGTGTGGGTGTTGAGATCATGTGCGTGTTGTGAGTTTTTTCGAAATTTGGAAAAGAAAGTTAGGGTATTCCTTCACATGAACATTTTTTGACATATACTTTTATGACCTTGTGCCGTTTTTTTACAATTTTAATTTTTAGTTTAAACAAAAATTCGTTTCTTATTTTTTACGCCGTTTTTCAAATATATTTGGGGTTATTTTTTTCATGAACTGCAATTTTTCATGGACATTCGGCCTAAGTTATATTTGAGTGACCCTGTCGAGCTGCAATAGAAGTTATTTCCCCCACCACTGGGTTCTAAACCAAATTGCTTATTTTTCAAAATTCATCCTGGCTACTATTGACATGGTCACTAACTAGAAATAATCCCAATAGCCATTTACTCTGCAACCATCGTAAACCATGCAGGTTCTGTTATACAAATGTGAAATAAGAAATTTAAGCTGCTTTAATTGCATTCGACGAACCCTACTTGGATAAACATCAAGATGACAACAGCACAAACAAACCTATTATTGGCAAATTCAACATTATTAAGCATAGCCTATTTGCCAAATGTTGCTGAACACTAAAAATAAAAGCGTTTACTACTATGTGATATGCCTTTCATCAGGTAATTGAAATTAAGCCTGGTGAAGGTTTATGTAAGGGCAAAGAAAATGTAGCTCCTCTATATTCGATTTTCATGATTGTTTATAAATTCGCCTTGCTATATAACTTATTTTATAGTCTGTTACAAGATATTAAGGTTAGAAATATTGTAAGATATTGCCATTGGAGGTGAAATGGTATAACAGGATCTTCCTTACAGAAGAAAACCTACCGGAAATAGTAGAATGGTAATGGATTTCGTGTCTGACTTGAAAAATGTGACGATGCGTGTTTCATTGAATAAGCTACACAGCGTACTTTCATCGTCATTCATGGTGAAACTTAAGGAGCTGCATCCGATCTTTTTTTCGCAAATAAAACGGCAGATGAAGATGTTGATATCATTCATCGATTCCATAGGGCTATAATCGATCTTCTTGTTATCAAACCACCTTCCTTTGTATAACAGATCATTAGCTGCTCCAACTTTTCTTATACTTCCATACATCATAATGCCGTAAACGACAATCGTGAGGTAAGAAAACATTTTTTTCTTTTCCTCTATATAAAATATCACGTACCTTTTTTATCACTTAAAAACCTGGTATAGGTTAGAGATATCCTACTATGAGAAAGTATTGATCTCTATCGCCGAACACTTGATCTTATTTATCTTTATTCACTAAATTTGGAATAATCAATCGCATGATATGAAATAGAATACTGTCTAAATCCTATAAAATTCATGAGCATGATAATGCATTTCTAAGATGCAGCTGTTATCAGTTCTCTTGTACAAAACAAAATCACAAATAACTCGATATACGCCGGACTGGATACGAAATCATAAAATTTTTAATGTATAATGTAGCGTAAGTAGTTTTACTAATTAAGCATAGGGATCCGCAATGCTAATACAGCAGAGCTTCAAAATATTTAATGTATATATAGCTATAAGTCAGACAATCATGTTTTGCTACTCAAATTTTCAAATCAAGGCAAGCATCAGTCAATCTATTCAAATCAGCAAAAATGATTGTCTTTCTTTTGACCATATGTTATATATATCATGATCAATTTCTAGTATTGTCATTAACTAAAAAAGGAGAAAGACTGCTTTACAGTTATTGACTGATTGCAGTTATTCATTGGTCCTATTAAATACTAAATAGAAACTGAAATTGATTTAAGATCGAGAAGCACCTGTACAATACCAAAGTGCTCTTAATATATTTAATATTTCTATAGTGTATTCATAATTGATTCTCTTAACTATAATTGAGCCATATAGATCAGCAGCAGATGAATACCACAAAATTTCGAGCGCATCAAATATTTATAATAAATTTTGATCTAAATTAAACTTCAACTAAAATTATCTTCTTAATTTAATTTATTCAAAAGATATACCTGTATACCTTCTGCTATTACTGCTTATGTTATCTAGATGTTCAATTTGATTCTTGTTTTCTCAAAATGCAAGGAAAAACATGAGAATTATGGACGTGATAATGTTTCTGGGACATACCAATATTGCTATATTACTTATCATGTTAACTTTTAACCAACGAGGCGGACAAAGTATGGTTGCTTTATCATAGCTTAACATCACCCTAAACGGTATCAGAGTGACAATAATATTGCAGAAAACACTTTAAACGGCAAGAAACTGTTCAGTCAAAATATAGTAAAAAATCTATATAGTAAAAAAATTTGGAAGGCTCAAACTAAATAATCTTTTCATAAGAAACACTGATAAAATGCAGACGAAAAAATGCAATTCAAAGGCTTCCGGTGTTTCGAATCTCGGTTTGATTCAAATTAATGTTGGAATTCAAATCTAAATTCTTAGCATACAAAGAAGTGACAATGTTAGTACAAGCTGCTGAAGTAAAATAAGTTAACTTAGAAAGTATGAAAGTATATAATAAGAATCAGAAACGGAAACTCAACACAGTTTACTTGTTCTTACACAAAATAGTGTAATAACAACATTAATTCAAGTTTGTGAGAGATAATTAATTGTTTGTTGTTTGTTGCTTATTTAGGCATTATGGAAGTTATTATAATCAAAGTAAAGGATTACACGAAGTATCCACTTATATGTATAGCCAAACGAAATGCCAATATAAATTTCACCACTGCGGCTACTTCCATATAGGGCAGTATTCAAATAGTAAAAGGTAGATTTTTCAAATTTCTGAAAAAAAATTAAAGCATTCTCTTTGTCATGAAAACTTTTTGTGATATAATTTTTGACTTTCGGTCAATTTTGGAATCAACTTTTGTTTTTCATTTTTTCTGTTTTTTCTTTAATTTTTTCTCTAAATCTTTTTTATAGTTTGAAACTTTTTATGGTCAATTAAAGTTCTATTTCAATGATTTCGTCTAAGAGCAATGGGAGTTACCCCTGCAAAATGTCATTACATAATAATGTAGTAAAATATATTCAATATATTTTTATACCTTTCTTCGAGTAATGTCCAAAACTCGACATGGCTATAAATATTAGTGATTAACTACACAACAATATTTTGTTATTATTTTGAAATTACAGTGACATTTTATATTTAAGTATATTTCTATGTTGATATCATTAATATAATAGACATTAGGAAGGTATCTGATGACTCCATTGGAAGGGAAGAAACACGTGTCAGACCAGCCTCATGTATAAATACTTATTCTCGTTCGTTTCATTTATCTCTTAGCACAATCAGTATATCATGATATGCGTGTTATCTTTAAACCATATGGGCATGCTTTGGTAAGCTGCAAACATGCAAGACAAAACTATGAAATTGTAGAAATAGCATGAGATTGAAAATGAGTAATAGTCAACTAAATTTAATATCTAGAAATTATTGGCTATATCTTATAATATAAATTCACCGTTGTTATTGCAAAAATACCAAACAAGAACAAGTTTTGAATGGTGTTGATTTGGCTGATGAGTGCCAATATACCATTATTTGCCCGATTATTTGCAATAAAGGGTTACTTATATTTACTTATAGAGCGCAAAGTCTATATAAAGCATGAAAGTTTAATATATGAACGATTAAATACATATATATATATAGTTATAAATAAATGAATATATAAATCTCAGAGAAAACTATACATCTATCAAAACTGCCCTTCAAATTAAAATCAGCAACAATATAACCTCTACAAAAAAAACTGATACAGACCCAGACCCTTTGGGTGCTATATGAGACACGCAAGAAGCAAAACCGCTCGTTTGTAGTCTCGATTTCAATCCTCTTTCGTGTCTCATTACGCATCCAGCGTGATCGTATCAGAGTATATAAAACTGAGCACCTTTATTTTCAAGTTTTGCAAATATATGATGTGTTCGCTAATAATTTCGCTATCTATTGAAATCCGTTATTTTATAAATCTGCATTTGTTTTATTTCATGGAAGCTTAATTTTATAGATGCTTTAATATTTGTACTAGGCAGGCAAAGATGCAGTAGGGGGAAATCCTCTGACACAATACTTACACTGATTTAGTTATGTGGTACTCCTGACAGCTTAATTCTTGTAAAATTTTGAGTAATGCCAATCTAGCCTAGCACTACGAGGATTATTCAGCATTGCAAATAAATTACAATTTGGGCGGTTAGTTCAATGGCCGAATGCCCGCAGTCCCTGCGGGAGACCGGGGTTCGATGCCTCGTCTTTTATCTGTATGTAACTTTGATGTAATAAAAGCTAATCATTGTAATTTTCAGTTAGAAGCACGTAAATGTGACTGCTGTCCAGTCCTTCGTTCCCATGCAAACGAACACCTTGTAATTCATGAGGATTATCATAATACTATGAAAGAGCAATTGGATCAGAAACCGATACACTATTTTACTGTGGTTTTGAGAAAAGTCCAATGAGTCACGATTAATGTTTGTAGCAAAGATGATACTCACACAAATTTGCCTTCTAAAACTAACACGGGAAGAATAAGTGACATCTGACATAAAAGGGCAGTGTACGAAGTGACTAACGGAATTACAGAAATAAGAAGTTATATCAGTACAAATGTGATATATGGTTGGAGGCATGAAAAGATCAATCTGAATTCATGTTGTCTCGGTATATGTGCAGGGGTGTACCAAATATAAGAAAGGCATGTATCGATTTGTGGGTCACTAATGGCATCAGAAGTTTGAATTATAGCAGGGAATCAGCCCAGTAAACGATATGCCGTCACCAGGACGTCCGCTATTGATCGGCGAAGGTCCGTTGAACGTTCCTATCTGATGTCCTACATACGTCTTTTTGTGGATTCTAAAAGATTTCAGAGAGGACTTACATTGACGGTTTAAAATGATGTTTCTGGGACTCTTGTGTGATTAACGACAGGGACGTCATGGTGACTTCTTTGTAGGTCGCAACCATTTACTACAGGAACACGTTTTTCACCAATGGATTCCAGCGTGAGACCGACAGGGTAGATTATCCCGTCCTCCGCCAATTCAATCTTGTATTGCGATACTTTTGTATTTTCAAGCATAACCTTGGTCTCAGGCATTGATTGTTGTAACAGCAGACGCTCAGCTTGCTGGTATCTTACATGTGCAGTTGTCCATTTGAGATTGGGGTTAATCAATTCTTTAAAGCTTTCAATTGCTTTTAGCACTGTACTGACTCTCTTGATAGCTGTTTTCCAACTGCTAGCTGTATTTGCAATAATGCTTATAGAATCTGAAGTTGGATTACTCTTCATGATTGATGTGTTATTCTTTACTTTAGCCAATGACATTTTCACAGCTACAACTTCAGATGCGGTATTATAGCCTTTTGCCAGATCAGGTAACGGCTCCTTTTTACCAGGTAATTCATTCAATTTTTTAACTGGCCAATTTTTTTCTGGAAGTTCTAAAAATCCACCAGCTCTCCACTTCCTTGACAAGAGATCATCAACCGTAGCTTTGTCTTTTGTAGCAAGATCAGCTGGATTATCCACTGTTGGAACATAAAACACCAAGCTCTGCTCCAAGTAATTCAATTCGTGGAATAGAAATTCGTTTCGTCCCTGATGTTTTTGCAATAGCACTTAGTAACTGAGAATTGAAACCAGAACTTGTTTCTGTAATTAGGTAAACACAAGCTGCATAAGCTTTATCACCCCCATCGCAGAATGTTACCATTGTTGCTGGCACAGTTTCATCTTGTAATATATTTTGTGGTACAACTGTTCTAGGGAAGGATATCTGTCTTGCCTTGCAAAATTCTAGAAATATATTAATAAAACGACGTTTTGACTCGTCATCTACTTCCAATTTCCAAGCTTCTTTATTTTGTCCTGGGAATTTGGTGCACACATCACTGTACAATAAACTAAGTTTTATTAAGAAGGGAAGAAATAATCCCATTGGATCAAAGACTTGGGCTTGTACTGACAACACATCTCTTTTTGTGGATGACTTCATAACATTCTGTTCAACGTTTTCTGCCGTCAGGTCTTCATCTAGCGTTTGACCCCTCCCATTCTTCAAAGGTTTAACCAATTCTTAATTGACGATGTATCAGCTTTTGAATCCCAAAATTTTGTCTTCACCAATACTGTTGAACTCTTTGAACTTGAAGCCGCCAGCTTCAGCCACACTTTCTATGTGTTTCTCTATGTCCGAATCTGTCCTTACAGGTTTGCACTGAACAACTCTCTTGCCTCTATTGAGCCATCAATCAATAGTGTTTTCGTTAAGCTCTTGAAAAAATCCATTATAATCTAATCCCAGCAATACATATATTCTTCCACCATGAGTTTCATATGATGATGAATTAAACATTTTTGTCCATTTACCAGGAATATGAATGGAACTTTTTTCTACTCCAGTCAAGTTATTAAATTTAGATAGCTCTACAATCTCAGATTCACTATCAACATTGATGGCAAACGAGAATGTGTCAATATTTTGACCTTCAGTTCCTGACCCCGCAAATCCTTCAATTCTGAGATATTCTGTTTTTTTTGTATTCACCAGTTAGTTCGAAATCTTCCTGTGCCCATGAACGTTGAGAACCATTGTCGTATTGTATTCTCGCATTAGATATTGTCCAGTTGCTTGGTCTTTGATTGGTACTACCTCTACCAATGGTACAGTGAGTATTTCTACATCTTTGTGTATAGCGACACTTGCTGTCTTTGTGGCCTTTTTAGTTTGATTTTCGAAATTACACTTACATAGTCTGAAGTTCATTTTTTCATTGCAGCGACGACAGTCTGATGATCTCAATTCTCCTAATCTTGACCGGTATTTACCGTTGCATCTATTATTGCAAACTGTGCGAGATCTTCCGCATCTTAGACAAATAGCCAAAGACCTCAGTTTCTTGATTACATCAGCTGTAAGTTGTGATCCTGTCATAGTGCATTGGTGGCTCCAAACTGCATGATCGCCTGAAAATAGTGGGCATGGGTCTTGAGCCTTATGTGTGATGCTGCTTTGATTTTCAACTTCCGTCCATGATGCTGCAGTAGCTTTGACTCTAGTCTGACGACCGTTTCTATCGTCAGCAGATACATTGTCGGTTTCCTTTGCTTAATGAAAGGCGTAATAATTTTGCCGACATGCCATTAAATAGCCATTCTTTTCTTTAATTCCTTTTACAACAAGATCCCAAACAGCAATAGGTTTCTTAAGATACCGTCTCTCAGCGACATAATCTTTTACGATTGGTGGGAGTTTGGCAAATACTTCTTCTACCAATAAACTTTGATATACCATGTCTTTGATGTCACATGCTTCCAGTTCTGAGTTGGTTGTCCATATCACCTTCATCATTTCAATTGCCTTTGGGTCATCATTTCCCCAAGGCTTCACAATATCAGTTATTCTTTTCATGACAATGTTGGCAAGAATAGTTGGTTCCCCAAACTGGCTGTCAGTATCATTCAAAAAGGCGTCCCATTCCGTATTGTCATTTATTGATCTATTTATCATGTTCAATGAATCACCAGTGCAATTTTTGTAGCGTGAACTTGATAAAATTTGTTTCCATCTATGTTTGGGCTGTCTTGAGTCTTCCAATGACTTCAAAACTTGTCTTTTCCAGGTTATGTACCCGCTGAAATTGCCATTGAACTCAGGGAGGTTTTTGCTGCTGAGATCATTTATCTTCTCGTCTCTTTCTTGATTCTTTTTTCTTTTCTCTGCCTCTCTAGCTAAGCTTTCCAGTTCATCTACAATGGTGGAGGATTCGTCGCCCCACTGTTCAACTTGGTTAGGCATAGTTTCATTAGCATCTAGAATAAGTTCACATTCAGATACTTGCTGGTCAAGCTTTTCAAGCTTCCCTTTATATGTTCTATCTGTGGTTACGAAGATATCCATCTCTGCCTTCAATTTCAATTTCCTTAGCTATTTCACTGTAGCACAAATTCTGTTTGCTGCCTCCTGTTCTTCTTTTGATAGTTCTAGATCTTCACTTGCTAGGCTTGATGTTGTTGAGGGTCCAGAGGTAGTTGATGACTCTTCAAATGCATTGCCATATATATATCAATAGTAGCAGAACTTTTAACAGGAATGTCATTCAATTGTACATTCATTGAAATATTAGTATTGGTATCTGACCTCTCTTGTATGATAGAGGAGATAGCATGGAGTCGTGCTTCATCGTCGGCAATAATAGCATGCTCGTTGATGTATTTCTGCAATTTATAATAACATATCTCATATTGCTTATGTAAAATGTCAATGTGTTGCACAGTCTTGGTATTTTTAATACCTTTACAATAAATAGCATTTTTTCAAGTAATATGATAATTGACTCGTCGCCAATGTCATTGAATCCACTGACTGCCTATGTCAAAAGTGGTTCAGCAAAATGATACTGATCTGAATTTAAAACATCTGTAAGTAATAATTCACTATTGGTAGGATTATGAGGCCAATCACAATCATCTGCTATTTCTGACAATTCTTTAAAACTAGTTTCAAATACCCTTACATAGCTATCAAGCAACAGTTTCTATGATTTCAAATCTTCGTCAAATTGAGAAATGTATTGTACAGGAGCCAATATTTTGCTTGCAGCTCTTAATAGGGGTTTGATATTGTTTGGCAGAATAAATCTTCTCAATATTTCCATAGATTGTAATGTTTCTTCTATACATTCTAATTGTCTTTGGCGATTATGAAGTCGTTTCAGGAAATAACGCATTTCCAACTCTTCATCTTCTTCAATTTCATTTGGCATAACAAGATGCTTCAATGGATTGATTAAATTTTGTATCTCTTCATTTTGTGGCTGTGGTAAATAGTTAATTTCTATTTGATTTACATTTACAACAATGCAGTCTTCCCAATCTCTCTCCACTCTGCTTCAACATAACTCCTTGTTTTCATTTCAAACACAAATTCCAACCACTATCAAAACACAGACACGTCTGTATACAGTTTATTAATTAAAGTTTTCACTGTTTTCTCCACCTAGGATTTCTTATAAAATATTGGCCAAGGTAAAAGAAAGATAAATAACCAGTCAAACGTTTATATCACAGTGTTTTTATTGATAATAACATGGTGAAAATTTTAATGTTCATATTATCATTTATTCATTTTAAATGTGATCATAACTAAAGATTGCCACCCTACAGATGGCGGATATAAATGAAACATAATGGCGGATATAGTTGAAAAATAAGGGTGGGTATATAACTGAAACTAAAATATAATAACTGATTAAACTAAAAATAATAATATAAGGTTTAAACTAACAATCGATTAAGTTGTAAAAACAGATCTATCTAGCAATCCTAGCATTTTTGCATCAGTCTGCACCCCCAGAGAAATCTTAGCAAAAATTTTAGAAACAACAGAGAACGAGAACGAGAAACAATCAAGTTTGAGTTCGCCTCCTTTTCATCACCTAATCAAATCCACAATGACGGCGATCAAAGGTGTTTTGTTATTTTTTTAGATATCTTGAATATTATTTTAATTGTTATCGTGGTGAGAAGCAATAAGGATGGAAGGGTTGGAATGAATTTTTCCAGTGGAGATAGTTCAGTACGGACCTTTTTGAAAAGGAAATCCTTGACATAACGAATTAGAGATATCAAACTTACTAAGTCCATCGCATCTATCACATTTAGTTCCTCGGCTTGTAGCCTCTGTTAACAATTTTGATCTCTTCATTACATTCTTCATGAACATAAGGCAAACAACGAAATTTCCTGATACAAGTTTCTGTTTTAGATTGATTGGTTGCAGTGTTAGATTTATTCACATCGATTATTGTATCGATATGGCACAAAGGGTTAGAAAAACAAACGAGAGATTCCAGAGCAGATTTATGAGCTGCTGCACTGAAATGCTTGGAAAGCTTTCATTGGCGTCCTAAGCCTCTGCTGTTCATCGTTTCCAAATTTAAAACTCCATTCTCAGACCAAGAAGGCTCACAATTTCAACACTGAAAAAGTTACAAATGTTTTTTCAATGAAGGGACATTCATGATACCAGGTCGTGCGAAATTGCCTTTGTTTTCGTTTGGGAATGTCTTGGTTTGGTGGATATAAGTTAGACTGGTTGGTCCAGTCGATATCAAATTTCGCTTCTGATGATGACTAAGGCTTCTAAGCCTTAATCCTGGATCTCCATTCTGAAAATCATTTCGAACAGTTGAGTCATCCTTTGTCGAGATTTCTTATTTTTAAGCTAATGATCCTGCGTTCGTGGGATTTCTGATGAGAACTGATTTTAAAGTGACTGCAAATCCTTTTCGACTTTTTATACTAGCTTATAATAATTTAAGCATGCCATAATTTATCGAACAAGTTGTATCGTCAAGTAAAACATTAATTTCCACATCCTGAAGATTATACTGTAGTCTAAAGGTATATTCCTTCATTACAATTTTCAAATGCCACTGACAGGTCGAAGAACTTCATTTTCATAATTAAACATGTCAATTGCACAGCTCCTCAATATCTTGCCAATAAAAAGTAATCACTGTGAAACTATCCATTCAGTTTGACCATAGTTTATATTGTGGTTTTCACTATAAAACTATGAGTTGACCTTTCATCAATTGTGCCTCCATAAGTTATCTGATGCTTGTATATACTGTATATTATTCTGAATGCGAGATCACTGCATGTGATGGGATTTGCACACAGCTATTGTTTTGTCCCGCAGGCAAATCCCTTAGTGTGAACGAATCCATAAAAGCTTTGGATCAGTCATTTAGAGTCACTAGTCACCAAGTTACACTCGATGAGTGTAATTTCAGCAAGAATAATGTAGTATTTATACCCTTTACTACAAATAAATATCCTACATGTCATTATGTGTACTGTGCGTTTCATTTCAATAATTTTCAATTATTTGAATATTTTTTAAATGTCCTTGCTATTAAAGGGGTCTGGGAGTTATAACCGTTAGCCTTCCCAAAAACTTTTGAACAGACCAGAGAATTGATGGAAAATGGATAGATCTGCTTCGATGGATCCCTCGTATTTGACGTTTGAGAGTCCCGTATATTTGCTACCAGATTGCCATTTGCTTGTAATCTTCTTTCCCTAGTATTTAATGTTTCACTGTCTCATATAGCTGCCAAAATAATTGCTTACAATTCAATTAAACTAACATGCAATTTGCTCTCTCTACTACACCTACTTTTCGAAGTGACACCCCGCATCCCACCCCACACCCAGCTATCATTATAATGTGGAAGTGCCGTTTTACAGAAATAGCAAAAGGGTGTTCTGCTCCAATGTTTCTGGACAATAGAATGTTATCATGTATGGAACTGTTTGATTAAGCAGCTCTATCGAATAGCGCGGTATTGCGAACAAATAAAAAAACAGTGTTTGGTTATTTTTCGTCAAAACGGGACCGATCGAAGAAATAAAGCATTGGAAGGATGCCTCTGGGTTAAGACGAATCCAATGATATAAGTAATGCATTGATTCGATCTAAAACGGCTTCCCTAATCCCCACCGTTGAACACATTTAATACAGACACACAAATGGAATAGCATCGATTTAGAAGTAGATTTAGATAATAGGCTTCATGACACCTGGATAAACAATACAATAAAAATATCTATAATGTACATAATACATTAAAGAGACTTACAAAAAGAATAATAATTGAATATCAAGTTTGACAGCGGCATTATGTGACAGTTTGATATGTATTATGCCCGGGGGTAACTCCAGCTCTTTAGGGACGGGGAGGTGCCACTTTGCAAAAAGGTAAAATACCCAAAAATTTCCAAAAATTCTGTTGATGCTACCGCAATAAGTTCTAGCAGGTTGATTGATTTTAGGTAAATACACAAAAATGATGCAAATTTTTTCAAAAATTCTTGAAAAAGTCAAAAATAGCATACCCAAAAGCTCCAAAATTTTAAATCTCATACCCAAAAAGTTTTTTTTCAGCTGGAATATGGACCCAAAAAAAGTGGCACGTCCCTGTATAGTCGTCATAATGGAGTTACCCCCCCCCGGGTATTATATATCCTTATATTTATCCTGTGTTTCTAAATTTGAATCTAATCCCGGAATCTAATATATCAACAGTTTTCACATTTTCTACTGGAAATGTTTGGATCATTGGAAAATAGTTCTGTATCACAGAATATGCACGGAAACTATTGTTAATGAATTTTCTCATACAGAAATTAACGAAGCGATACGGAAATGCGTAAATAATAAAATCGTGATGCTTCATTGGTTAATAGGTTACTAAGGCCGAAAGAGTGTTAATGTAAAATTGAATCAATTTACTGTAATACCATATAAATCATTATTTCATTGCAGCTTTGACTTTGACCCTCCATGCAGGAATTGCTATCATAATCAAGCTGGACGAGAGTATCTAGTTTATCCATGTACCACGCGAGCGAGCACATATATTGTACATACTGCCTAGCTTGGCCAAAAATAGTTAATATTTTATTATTTTCAATTTCATGTTGTGTAAACTTTTTCTGATTTGATAATGGGAATCATCTTTCCTTATTCGAGCTATTTTTCGATTTCTTCTGTTTGGATTCTGCATAAGCGAATAGATTTTTTCTGCGCCCAGTGTTGGCGGCATATCCAATACGTTAGTTTTTATTAATTCACCATGAAATTCAAAATTATGTTCTTTTTCTGTGATCATCATCAAATCACACTGCTTCGAATATTCTACAGCAGAACTTGATTCTCTTTCTTTTTCTCTTCTTGCTGCCAAATCAAGGCGGGGGGGTGGGGCACGGGGAACTTCAATAGTATCAGTTTAATGGGGTGTGCCGTTTTCAGATATCGATTAAAACAGTACAATTTCCTTGCAGGTGATGACGGAGGAGACCCTAAAATTTAGTTTTTACGAGAAAAAAAAAGGAAAAGCTCTCTAAGAATTTTGGAAAATCTCCAAATTGACACTCTAAATTTTCACAAGAATTAAGTGGGAAAAGACATCCCTCGAAACTGGCACCTCCCCGTACACCTAGCCTGCGTCCATCCGATATATCGAAGTCAGTATGTATGGGATCCCGGGTTTCAAATACAGAACTCATTCTGTAAATGAATTATGATATTTGATCTTAAAATAAGATTTATTGACTTTTTAAATTTCCCTGGCTTTTTTCCCGTTACCATTACATGCCCAGCCAATGAAGAGGCTATCCGAAAGCGAGGGACAAGTGGCACCTGCCTTTCATATTTTGATCTAATTTAAAATGGCTGCATATATACGGCACTTGCAAAGGTAATTTGCAGAAGATTAAGATTTGAGTTTGGGATCTCTTGGGAGGACAGTGAACTAGAATATTGCTTTGAATTTGTGGACATGTTGGCGTAGTTATAACGCTATGGACCAGACTTGCGATACACCATTTGTATGGAATGATAGAAACAACCCTTATGACTTACAAGGAAAGCTTGCAGATTTATATAGCAGAAAGTTTGCATGCGATGTTACATTACTTGTCGGAGAGCAGGAATTTCCTGCTCATAAAATCATCTTAGCAGCAAGTAGCCCTTATTTTGAGCGAATGTTTACATCTGATTTCATAGAAGCAACACAATCGCAAGTACGCTTAAAAGACATTGAACCAGAGATTATGAATTCAATAATACAGTATTGTTATTCATCAGTTATTGTAATTCCGCTACAGAAATTGATGTCCGCTATATCCGCAGCTGAAATGCTTCAGATGTCATCAATGAAACTTGCATGTTGTCAAGCATTAATTAATTCAATAAATGAAGAAAACTGTCTTTCAATATTCAAATTTTCATTAATATATTGTGGTGATGCTGTCAAAAATGCATCAACTAAATTTATTCGTGAACGTTTTTGTTACTTTTCACAGAGAACCCAACTGCTTGATCTTGACATTACTGATTTAAAGATTATATTACAATGTAACCAGCTTGAAATATATTCTGAGACTGACGTTTTTGATTTTTTGGTCAAATGGTGTAACCATAACTTGTTAGAAAGAAGACACCTGTTCTCAACAGTATTCAAGTTCGTTCACATTGAAGACTTGCCATCAAAAGTATTATGTGAGTGCAACCTGTTGATATAAATAATCCTCGTCAATAATTACGTGTACCAGAAGTGTTTTTCTAGTTTTAATTTGTCTAATATTTAAATAAAAGGGTAACAATTGCCATTCATCTCAATTCAAATATAACAATCGCAGTCTCTAACTTGTGTTCTTGTGTACTTACGTACTCCTTTTTTTCAGGAAATGAGAAATGACATAGGTGCTATTATAAAATGCACACCTAAAATCATCCAAGGCATGCTCTCGCACACCATCAGATGATTGTTGTCATGACAGCACGTGTCATGATTGTCAGTTGTCACGGCAACACAAATGTATTCTTATTGTCATCACATTTGCTAGTAATCCTAACTCGATGGAATAGACCAAGTCTCTCGGTTAAAATTATTGTCTTGCAACCTGAATTAGAATCATTATGATAGTAGATGGAAGCTCATTGTAACCCATAATAAATGATAACAAAAACAACAGGACAAGGAAACGAAAGAACGTTTTCTAATAATACAATTAAAATATGTCATAAAGTTCATCACTAAACTGAATTGCGAAAAAATCGGAATAAAAAAGAATCGCACGCCTAATAATACAATCCAAATGTGGCTAAATTAGTGATATTTTATTATTATGACAGCTAGGCTATATTTAAGCCTATTTTTTATTTTCAATTTATCATATTATAATATAACATTCATATGATTTATTATATATAATTATGTGGTGTAAGTTCTCTTAATGATTGAACATAGGGCTCAATGCTAGGTACAGCAGAGCTTTAAATAATAGCCTACATAAATTATGAAGTCAAAAGTCAGATAATCATGTTTGCTACTCAAAGTTTCACACCAAGGCGATCATCAGGCAATCTATCATCAGGCGTTCATCAGGCAATGATGATCGCCTTGGTGTGAAACTTTGAGTACCAAACGTGATTGTCTGATTTTTGACTTCATATTTTATGTACTATGATTTATTGTACTAATTTTAAATTACAGATTGAAAACACTCTTTAATTATTTATTTCAAAGCAATATATGTATCTCTTAAGATATAGGTATGATATTGTATGTATCTCTTGAGACTTTCTTAAAATTCATCTCAGGGATATTATCAGAACCATCTTATCCCTTCAAAACCTACAAAATATTCACATTTTCGTGTCAGGATAATTTTCCTGCCAAATCATGTTCGACAATGAATAAAAAAATTGTAGCGATTCAACTGACTTCCTTTTCCGAATAGGAAACTAACACATTCTCCAAATGTCAAATAAATAGCTATTAACATTTTATTAGCTATGGTATTTGATTTTATAGAGCTGCAAGGTTTATTTTTTGTTGAAAAATGATTTATTATCTGCTGAAATAAATTGTTTAGTTGCTTATTCAAGCACCGCTGTAGCTATGCTGGAGGAAAGCCAAAACATCTCTCAAGCATGAGTAACACCAGGACATTGTAAATAACAGCGCATTTATTTCCCAACCAATCGACCTTATTTAAATTATATTTTATACTACCGTATTTTCCGGTGTATAAGTCGACCCGGTGTATTAGTCAACACCTGTTTGTGGGCTCGATTTCTAGGTTTTAAGGTAAATTTGCTGTATAAGCCGAGTTTAAATCATAATCATAGTTTCCCAGAATGTTTTGAATCGATTTTATTTGTTTGTTTTCACTAATGTTTGCATAATCATAGTAGAAACTTTACGGCTTTTCACTCTTTTTCTTTTGTCTCCAAACCAACAAAAAAGCGGTAAAATGTATTTTGTGATACCAATATCAAAAACTAGTACTAGGCCTACATTTATGAATGACTAGCCTTGTTATATTTGTCAATTCAGCTTCCAAGTAAAATAATTGAAAATAAAATTCATGATTTAGTGTTATAGTCCAGGGTAGGCCTATTCTCTCCGTGTCAGTGTCTGTTGAGTTGTCAAGTCTTGCTCGCTTTATGTATATTCATTCAAAGTCTCACGTGTTTTTGACAATCACATTTGTGTGTTGACCTTTCACACTTGAGCAAACAAAATAATTCAATGTTACTTGATCTCGTCAGCTTTGAATACATTAACCATTCATCCATACAATTTTTTTGAAATCGCTTTTCTGCAAAATAATTTTACTACTTCCAAAACATTACGGACAAAATGAACACAATGGCCCGTCCGTTACATGTTGGATTAAAGTGTATTGTTGTCATCTTTGTCTTACATTTTGGGTGCTGAACTTTAGACTCGATGTATAAGTAGACCTCTTGATTTTATCTTCAAAATTTGAGGCTAGAAAATCGACTTATGCATCGGAAAATATTGTATAGCAAATCGCTTACTTACGTTCAAAAACAATTGAATGTTAATTTTCTAGAAAATGTAAGCATCAAGAAATAAAATTAATGTAAATAATGTACCCAGACACAATGTAACATAACATTAAAGTTTGTTTATTAAAATCCTAATCAATCAATCAATTTATCAAGCAATCTTCTTTGGCTGCTGTCAACCAACTATATTTCTGCTACTTAAAACATATAGTTGCTTGATTTAACCATGTTAATGTTTTAGATTTACTTGGTGTTTAGTAGCCTGGTTATTTTAGATGTTGCGTTAATGAATTAATAAAGTCTGAACTGTCTGATATAAAGTCTCCATCAATTACAAGATGACAGGGGCTGCCAAATTCCGTCAAGGCAGAACTTCTTCATAACAGTGAGACAATTAAAAACCTAAGGGGATGTCATATTAAAAAGGTGATAAAGTAATTACATTATGGCTATAGACACCCTCTAATGTTTATTGCGCTAGACTATGAAAGAAGAATGAGTGCAAAGATCGCTAGTCAATTTTGTGGCTTTAACTGTAAAAGTTACAATTTACAATTGTTCTTGAAATAAGCAAAGTCATTCAATGTATTTTGCTCAAAATATAGGGACATGACTAATCAATGACCAGCATAATTATTTATTTCTAATTGTTTCATTTTATAGTTGATTATGTTGAGCTGTCAGACTTTGTCAATGAAAGTCTTGAATGTCGATGTCACATTTCTTCTGTTAAAAGCAAACAATTACTCAAAAGTAATGGGAAATTATCACAAAATCAATGCCCAAGATCAACTTGTCTGGGTAAAACGATGTATGTTATGGGTGGTGTCCTTTTAGGTGGTGTCCTTGCAAGTAATAACATAATTCGTTGTAATATTGAGGAGAAAATTTGGACAGAGTCGCCATCGATGATTGAAGGAAGGGATCATTTTGGTGCTTGTCTTTATGGTGATACAATATACTCATGTGGAGGTACGAGCCATTATCACCTGGTGTTCAAGATAACAACCTAATGTCTGTATAGACAATTAGACATTAGACAGGCACATTGCTATGACAATCTAATAAGTCAATATTGTTTGATCAGCTGATCAAAATCGCCATCATTTTATGCTGGATTTATTTTACTGTGTTCCCCTTTGAAAATCCATGAGTTCATCAACAGTTCATGAACTTCGTGAACATTGTTCTGTAGGTTCAGGAACAGTGATGCACAGTTCATGAACAATCCATGAACCGGTTCATGAACTTGTCCATAAACGTCAAATTTCTTAAAAGTTCATGAACTTTTAATCGATTTCACATTCATAAAATCGTGAACTTTTTCGCAGGGGCTATGTTGAGATTTCTAGGATTTACTTTTCAAGGCCAAATTGTATTTATCTGAAAATTTATCATTGCTATCAATCGTTGACTGGTAAGTTCTTCGATGAAATAATTATTTTACTCAATTTTTTGAAGAAGAGATGTATTGCAGTAAAAATCGCTTTGGTAACACTTCAAATTACACCCCTGGGGACATTATCAAACATACAATAAAAAAATAAAATAAAATAAAATACGTTTTTAGGTGAATATTTCCCATACTTGAAGCTTGCAATAACTTCAATTCAATTTATCCTAATTAGTTATGAATTAATAATGTTGTCTACATGCTCTTCCAGCGACTCAATTACTATCCGAGGTTTTCTCCTTGGAGAATATTGATTTTGTTAGGCCAATGACATAAGAACAAAGTTAAGTCCAAAATAGGAATATCTTGGGCTTTGATGCAGCACAGTAACTAAAAATGCTGTCTTTTTTCCCTTCAAAACTTACATCATAATACTAACAAATACTTTCATATTTACGTCATGGCTCTTATAACTAATAATATGGAGCCCTACACATGTTCGGAACATTGAGAAAGTATTTTATTTGTTATTTTTCTTTGAGTTGTATATCTAAATATCTTGTTGCAGGATCTATTTCAACAGGAATGTCGACACCAGCGTTGGAAGGATACAATTTAAATCGAGAAACATGGAAATCTTTTAGACCCATGAAAACAGCAAGAAAAGGTCTGGGCGTGTGTGAAAGTGATGGTTGGATATATGCTGCTGGTGGAATAGTCGAACAGAATTCAGTTCCATGCTGCACTGTTGAATGCTATGACCCTATCCGGTTAGTCATTATTGCATAATCAGGGCCCAACAAAAGTAGGAATCCTGCAATCCTAGATTCTCAAAGGCTAGAGCAAATTCAGAAGAATAGTTATTTTTCATGATTTAGCGGTCAAAACTCAACAAAAAATCTGAAGAAAATATTGAAATGCCTCTAGGACTACAGAAGGATGAACCTTTTGTCGGACTCTGTACATAATAATAACTGTTTTTTAATCAATTGGAAGAATATTACTTGCTATGATTTGCTCAAAAATACATAATGGTCGTAATTGAAAAATTGAACAATTTATTAATTAGAACGTTTTCTTAATTTGAACCAATAATTTGTGTTATTTGGCAAACACTTGAATTTAAATTTTAACTATTAGATTTAGTAAATATTTAGAATTTTCATGAACGCATCTTGTTTTAGGTTAGTTTATTTTGAAAACTATGATAAGACGGAAACAAATTATTTTCAATATAGAATTTCAATATAGAATTGGAGTGCCTTGAAGTGGTTTTGTCAAGGAGTTAAAAGTTTTGTAGGATGCATAAACTTTGCGCTTTGTTTTCTCAATGCGTGCTTTCAAAACTCTTCTCTACGAACTAAGATTTATAAAGACCATAAAAGTCAAGGCTACATTAGATTGGCAAATAAAGCGAAATCCAACTGTTCAGAAAAATGACCAATTTGAAGCTATGTATTCGATATTTTTCTTCTTTGCATAAAATATCTTACATTTGTAAATATGAAAACAGTATCAAATATCAATATGCACAGTTATCTTCATAATGCTTTCTTTCAACAAAATTCTTTATTCCATATTACATTAGAAAACAGTCTATGAAAATCACGAAACTCTTTTTTGTAGTTTATTACTGTAGAAACACATTCCTCCTGATTGTATGCTAGATCTCATTGCTGTGAATACTCAAAACCGATTAGGTGAAATATTAACTGATGTTTGAAAATGAGACTCTGAAAATTGTGCATTTTCTTCATCCATGGCGGTCAATAATGGCCCTTTGAGCAAGGTTTAATACAGTCAAACTTGGTTAATATTCCATTTTTGATGTCCCACCTCGCTTAATGTCCCCACATAAAACTGATTTCTATTTTCCATTCTCCATACAAACTCTCATAATGCTACCTTGCTTTAATGTCCCATCTCGCTTAATGTCCCCACGTAAAACTGAAAACTATTTTCCATTCTCCATACAAACTCTCATAATACTACCTTGCTTTAATGTCCCACCTCGCTTAATGTCCCCACATAAAACTGATTTCTATTTTCCATTCTCCATACAAACTCTCATAATTCTGGCTGCATAATGTCCCACTTTTCATCCGTACCAGAGGAGAAATATCAAGCAAATTCCACTGTATACTACTATACTGTATGTACAACAGAATATTTTTTAATACTTTAGCCTGCGCAATAAATTGATATATGCTAGGCTTTAATTACATGTTTGATAATTTCAAATAGTAAGCTCAACTGCTCGACTACTATTTTTATTTATCTTTGATAGAATTTTTGATAAAAATAAAGCCAATACTTTTAATTTGAATACAAAATTAAGCTAATTAATGAATGCACTTTCTGGTTTTGTGCTGGCCTTTTAGGGACCAGGTTCCAAAGATCCTGGCCTTGGTAATAGCCTTATCGTAAGTTGCCTGTACAGTATATATATTTGTCTCCTATATGATTGTATCTTCATTAATTCAACTCCACAATCGCATATTTAGAAACATTCTTTGTGAAATGTATACTTGATAAAAAATAATAGTAAGCCTAATGAAGACAACCTCCATAAAGACTTTCTTGTTCCATGTCTGATGATAAGTATGTATTTTATTTTCAGTGACGCATGGCACGACATTGGTTGTTTAAATGATAAACGTTCAAATTTCAGTCTAAGTTCTGGTCAAGGTGCTTTATATGCAATTGGTGGCATAACATGCGAAAGTGAATTAACTACTTCAGTGAATTCGATTGAGCGTTATGACCCAAGAGTTGGTTATTGGAGCTGTATAACAAATATTCAATTGGTTCCTGGTGCTTTATCAAAGTCTTTTCTTTCTGATGAGGTTATTATAGTTATTGGATTAAGCAGAGAAGGAATATCTAACCAACTTGGAACTGTGGCTTATTTTGATATACGTGCTGGGAAATGGCAGAAAACAACTTCAAGATGTTCACCCTTAAGACATTTCGCTGTTGCTAAAGCAGGCAACAGTGCTTTCATTACAGGAGGTATACTAATACGTTCTCATATAGATCATCAAAATTCGGTACAAGATACGGTTTTATCGTTTGACAGATACGCTTTTACAAACACTGAAATTCATTCGAATTTACCAACTGCAAGAAGTAACCATTGTATGGTTGTTGTTTAGAAATTGAATGTCTTTTGATGAAAAGAAGAATACATTCTTTAGAAACTTTCACAAATGTACAGTCTGCAAGCTCATTATTTTAAAATTAAAAATAAAATAAGCTAACGACTATTTTATCTTGGAGCATCATTTATCGCCGCTTAGGGAAACAAGCGACAAAAGCTACTACCAAGCAATTGACCCATATTTGCCTATCGATTTGGTAGTCTGTATTCATCACATTCACTTGTAAATTTCCATTCCTAATTGACGGTGAATTGTTCTTTAATGGTTTAAAATGTATCCAAAATCAACACTGACTCACTGTAATGTTATCAATTCATGTGTATGGGAATGTATTTATCAGATTTCAAAATAAAATGTCTTATCAAATGTTAAGTAATTTAATTTCAATTCATTACACCATACCACACTGTATTTTACATGATCATGTATAAACTTTACATAATTTATACAGAAAAGTTTACATAATTTTCAATTTCCGATCACTAATATAAAAGAGCTAACACTTTTTTACCCAAAATTCAACATATAACACATATAGTAATTGAAATGTTTGTGTATGCTCATTTTATTAAAACACAATTTTGATTAAGATGTTTCCAGTGTGTAAAATAATCTCTAAACAATGAAAGTTTCTATATTTAAATAATTAATTCAAGTTCAACCCGTTGCTTTTTTAAATAACACATATTATCATGACTATAATTATGTTGTTAGTTTTTTGACCTCGAAATATAGTGAAACTTATGTTTTGTCTATTCCTTGATAAAGGTATTACTTGACTTGACATTACTTGCAGATGATATGAATGCAGATCTACCATAACGATGTTGTTGTTGTTTCATTTATTTGCCAGTATACCAAAGTGTAGGAGGATTAGCTCGTGTGGTAGAGTTTAGTGCGTCCAGATCTTTACGTCCAACTCAAGTTTGGTTCGTCCGATCTCTTATTCATATAGTTGCGCGAGGTTCTGAAACACCGACAAATTGAGATGGACCAAACTTTTGAGACGGACCCAATTGCCTAGCAGCGCCAGCCGTTATCTCAAAAGTAAATTTGAGATAACGGCTAGGGGTTTTGTCGAAGTCGGCCGATTTTCTAGACAAAGTGAGTTTCGTTATAGAGATCACTCTCATATTGTCGCTCCATTGTCGTGATCACGTGCATGGGTTTTCGTTTCATGTTTTATCTCAAATTTGTAGTTATTGGGATGTTTTCGTTTCATTCTCGTTTTTACCGACTTTTTGAGTCATTTGAATTGAGTATATAATTTTAAATATAAACGATTTCAATGAAATTAAATTCGTAATGAATCTTCAGCAAAAGATTCAAAATTTTCAACATGTGAACATCATAAAGTTGAAATAAAATGCGGTTTTGGAATATGATTCAGAGTCAGACAACATATGCTGTAAAATTAAAATTTCCAGAGAATAATTTGATACGTAAATTGTGTTTTTAATTTAAGGGAGGAGAGAGTGCTATCATAAATGTTGTACTTTCAGTCTAATACATGCTTTGATGTCTTTGATATTTACATTTTGTTAGGAATATTGAGTAAGATATATTCGAATGGACAAAGTTGGTGACACTATTTAATTCTTCATTTTATACAATTAAATAGGACGTAGACCAAATCTCAAACCCTACAACGCTAGCCCTGATCGCGATCGTTCTGGATTTGTATATACAGAATGAACATTACAAATTATTACGTTTGTTGATGTAGCAACTTTAGGCTACGTCTACACGAGAGCAAAAGTCTTTCAAACGTCCACTTTCAAAAAGTTCAGATAGGTGATCAGTTTACACTATTGTCATTGTCGTTTGTCGATATCTTGTTTCATTACGGTTCCTGTAACAAATTATAAGCATAAAATTACTTCGTATATAATAATCCTTGTTTACTTTATGGCGCTGTTATACTGTCTAGAGAGGATGTGTAATTATATATTATGTAAACATTATTCAACTGAACTGTTATCTCGAATCGGCCATTATTTCTAAAATGACTCAAGCCGTTATCTCAAAAAATTCTTCGTACAAAAGCATCTGCAAAATAACCCCAAAGCCGTTATCTCAAATCGGCCATTACTTCTAAAATGACTGAAGCCGTTATCTCAAGTCGGTCATCATTATGCGGCCTTGGTGTAGTGGCTAGGGTGTTGGACCACGGCCCGCAGGGTCTCGGGTTCAATCCCTGTCCGAAGCACTATAGGTTGGCGTCAGGAAGGGCATCCGGCTATTAAAACGCACACAAGCTTCAAAATACTAACAAATTAACCAACCACCCCGGTGAAAAAAAGCTGTAAGCTTACCCGGTTCGTAGAAAAATGATAAATAAAAAAAAAAAAAAAAAAAAAAAATTCTAAAATGACTGAAGCCGTTATCTCAATACCGGTCATCGTTTCTAAAATGACTGAAGCCGTTATCTCAAAAATTCTTCGTACAAAAGCGTCTGTAAAATGATCCCAAAGCCGTTATCTCAAATCGGCCATTACTTTTAAAATGACTGAAGCCGTTATCTCAAATTGGTCATGGTTTCTAAAATGACTAAAGCCGCCGTTATCTCAAATCGGTCATCGATTCTCAAATGACTAAAGCCGTTATCTCAAATCGGTCATCGATTTTCAAATGACTAAAGCCGTTATCTCAAATCGGTCATCGATTCTCAAATGACTAAAGCCGTTATCTCAAATCGGTCATCGATTCTAAAATGACTAAAGCCGTTATCTCAAATCGGCCATTGATCTAGAATATGCTAAAGCCGTTATCTCAAAGTCGGAATCTCTCTATCTAGAATATTTATTCTCGCTTCATTCTCGTTCCATTCTCGGTAAGATCAATTCCGTTAACATTCGGCAGCCAATCAAAATAATCTTGCGAAAAATCAAACCAATCATAAGCTCTCCTTCAAAGCGAGGCTTTTCTAGATAGAGCAGCATCTTTGTATAGAATCGGCCAGATTATCGGGCCGATTTGAGATAATGGCATTAGAGATAACGGCTTTGTGATAACAGCTGGCTCTCTTCCTCTCCTGGGAGCGCTAGGAGGAGAGCCAGCCGTTATCTCAAAGCCGTTATCTCAAATCGGCCCGATAGTCTGGCCGATTCTATACAAAGATGCTGCTCTATCTAGAAAAGCCTCGCTTTGAAGGAGAGCTTTTGATTGGTTTGATTTTTCGCAAGATTATTTTGATTGGCTGGCGAACATTTAACGGAAGTGATCTTACCGAGAGTGGAACGAGAATGAAACGAGAATAAATATTCTAGATAGAGAGATTCCGACTTTGAAACGATAATTGAAATATTTTGCAAATTTGAATGGCTTTGAGATAACGGCTTTAGCATATTCTAGATCAATGGCCGAATTGAAATAACGGCTTTAGTCATTTTAGAAACGATGACCGATTTGAGATAACGGCTTCAGTCATTTTAGAAGCTATGACCGATTTGAGATAATGGCTTTAGTCATTTTAGAAATGATGACCGATTTGAGATAACGGCTTTGGGGTCATTTTACAGACGCTTTTGTACGAAGAATTTTTTGAGATAACGGCTTTAGTCATTTTAGAAACTATGACCGATTTGAGATAACGGCTTTAGTCATTTTAGACACGATGACTGATTTGAGATAACGGCTTTAGTCATATTAGAAACTATGACCGATTTGAGATAACGGCTTTAGTCATTTTAGAAACGATGACCGATTTGAGATAACAGCTTTAGTCATTTTAAAAGTAATGGCCGAATTGAGATAACGGCTTTGGGATCATTTTACAGACGCTTTTGTACGAATAATTTTTGAGATAACGGCTTCAGTCATTTTAGAAACGATGACCGGTATTGAGATAACGGCTTCAGTCATTTTAGAAATGATGACCGATTTGAGATAGCGGCTTTAGTCATGTTAGAAACTATGACCGATTTGAGATAACAGCTTTAGTCATTTTAAAAGTAATGGCCGAATTGAGATAACGGCTTTGGGATCATTTTACAGACGCTTTTGTACGAATAATTTTTGAGATAACGGCTTCAGTCATTTTAGAAACGATGACCGGTATTGAGATAACGGCTTCAGTCATTTTAGAAATGATGACCGATTTGAGATAGCGGCTTTAGTCATGTTAGAAACTATGACCGATTTGAGATAACGGCTTTAGTCATTTTAGAAACGATGACCGATTTGAGATAACAGCTTTGGGGTCATTTTACAGACGCTTTTGTACGCAGAATTTTTTGAGATAACGGCTTCAGTCATTTTAGAAACTATGACCGATTTGAGATAACGGTTTTAGTCATTTTAGAAACGATGACCGATTTGAGATAACGGCTTTAGTCATTTTAGAAACGATGACCGATTTGAGATAACGGCTTTAGACATTTTAGAAACGATGACCGATTTGATATAACGGCTTCAGTCATTTTAGAAGCGATGACCGATTTGAGATAACGGCTTCAGTCATTTTAGAAACGATGACCGATTTGAGATAACGGCGGCTTTAGTCATTTTAGAAATGATGACCGACTTGAGATAGCGGCTTCAGTCATTTTAGAAGTAATGGCCGATTTGAGATAACGGCTTTGGGGTTATTTTAGAAGTAATGGCCGATTCGAGATAACAGTTCAGTTGAATAATGTTTACAAAATATATCATTACACATCCTCTCTAGACAGTATAACAGCGCCATAAAGTAAACAAGAATTATTATATACGAAGTATTTTATGCTTATAATTTGTAACAGGAACCGTAATGAAACAAGATACCGACAAATGACAATAGTGTAAACTGATCACCTATCTGAACTTTTTGAAAGTGGACTTTTGAAAGACTTTTGCTCTCGTGTGGACGTAGCCTAAAAGTTGCTACATCAACAAACGTAATAAATTGTAATGTTCATTCTATATATACAAAGCCAGAACGATCGCGATCGGGGCTAGCGAAGTATGGTTTGAGATTTGGTCTACGTCCTATTTAATTGTATAAAATGAAGAATTAAATAGTGTCACCAACTTTGTCCATTCAAATATATCTTACTCAATATTCCTAACAAAATATAAATATCAAAGACATCAAAGCATGTATTAGACTGAAAGTACAACATTTATGATAGCACTCTCTCCTCCCTTAAATTAAAAACACAATTTACGGATTAAATTATTCTCTGGAAATTTTAATTTTACAGCATATGTTGTCTGACTCGGAATCATATTCCAAAAACGCATATGGTTCCAAACCAACTTCATGATGTTCACATGTTGAACATCTTGAATCTTTTGCTTCGTTACGAATTTAATTTCATTGAAATAGTTTATATTTAAAATGCTATACTCAATTCAAATGACTCAAAAAAGTCGGTAAAAACGAGAATGAAACGAAAACCTCCCAATAACTCCAAATTTGAGATAAAAGATGAAACGAAAACCCATGCACGTGATCACGACAATGGAGCGACAATATGAGAGTGATCTCTATAACGAAACTCACTTTGTCTAGAAAAGCGGCCGACTTCGACAAAACCCCTAGCCGTTATCTCAAATTTACTTTTGAGATAACGGCTGGCGCTGCGCTAGGAGTACAGCGCGGAAATGAGGGCCGTGATGGAGTGAGGCTATCCAGACCCTAGCCTCACTCCATGACGGCCCTCATTTCCGCGCGGCGCTCCAGTGAGGGCCTAATAAAATTTAAGGTTAAAAAGTGTGCCAGAAACCAAAAATATGGTGTGCCCAATCACAGCGCACCTTTGTATCACGTGAAGTTTTATCGAGCGCTGGTTGGTGAATAAAACACTAAAAATGTAAACAAACTTGCTTGAATCATTTTCAAAGTTTATATTTCGATCGTTTATTCTGTCATATTGTCAATGTCTAATTATATATTTACGGAGAAATGGAATTTTGAATCAGAGTAATGCTGTATGTTGGAGAATCGATCTTTAATTTTGAATATTTCTTTGATTTTGATTATTTAAATCATGATTCAAAACGACGGAAGTGCTTACAATTTTCCAACGATGGCGATCGCTCCGTCAAAACATGATGTTTTCTCCTTTTATTTTGTATTCTACGCCCATAAAAGGCCTTCATAAAGTTCATGCAGTCCTTCGAGATAATGTGATCTATTATTTATAATTCTGTTTCTCCAATTTGATCCAAAATAATACCGTAAACTTGACGTTTTTAGTTTTCTTCGACAGTTTGTTTACAAAATGTTGAAATTCAAAATAGCTGAATTCTGCAAATTTCAATTTCTGTTCACACCCCGTTGTATTGTTCTTCGATGGGCCGACCAACCAACACCTGGCTGTCATCACATGACACCAAGATGCGCTGTGATTGGGCACACCATATTTTTGGTTTCTGGCACACTTTTTAAAGGGTAAACGGAAAATTCAACTCGCGTCAGCTCTATTTAGTATCCAGTCTACTTTTTCAATGCTATCGACGCGGCTGCGTTTTCTGCGTAAAGCTACTTGGCGTTTTAGTTGACGTTCATAACTTCATATTGAGCTTTTAATGATGGCGATGGCGGTTTAAACTTTGCAGTTTCCAGATTTTGTAAGAGTGAAATTGTTGGAAACACAATGTAAAATTGTTTGAAATGATGGAATCAGTACAGCTTCATATGCAACAAAGTATTTATTTTTATGAAGAAGATATATTTAACTGAGATGAGATGGATAAGTGAAAATATTCAAGTGAGTTTGTCTGAATTCGAACTGACACGAGTTGACATGAGCCTAGCGCGAGTTGAGATTCTTTTCTTCGT
The DNA here is from genome assembly GCA_916610825.1 of Haliclystus octoradiatus. NCBI lineage: Eukaryota > Metazoa > Cnidaria > Staurozoa > Stauromedusae > Haliclystidae > Haliclystus > Haliclystus octoradiatus. The sequence continues at coordinate 15,586,389 of OU744446.1, forward strand.
TATTGGCGTTGATTTCTTCATATTCTAATTCCCCATTTTGCCTCAATAGCAAAATAAGCAATACCTTTGAGTCAGTTAGTTAGTTAATTTGTATGTGGGTAATATTGCGAAGATGTTTGTGTGATTTTATGGTCGCACACATCACTTCACACAACAAGCATAGGCCTATTATAATTTTCTAAGGGTTAGGCGAAATTCACAAGCTTTATTAAGAAAACATCATCGTAAGAACATGATACATCATCATTTATCCAGAGCCTTCAAGTTTGAATTAATTATTTTTCCAAAGAGCAGAGACATTTGAGCTTAAGATCAATTTTGCTTCTTAAAAAGTCATTAACAGACTGTAGGAACCTTCCCGAACCCTCTTGACATTCTATTACATAGGATAACCTACATGACTCATATAATGACAACGCATGATCTATAATGACAACGCACAATCTAGAAGTTTCTAGCTTTCTTTTAAAACACTATAAATACAGCAAATGTAGAATATTATCTTATTATCTTTAAACTAACTTACTATCAACATATCAACTTGGAATTACTATTATTATTCATAAGAAGAAATATATAAATCAATTCAACTTACGTTGTTATTATTGTTTCTTCAATATAATTCTACAGTTCTCATCAATTGGTCCGTCGAATTTTCTGGAGATTCTCTTGCTATTTTTTTTTATTATTATTACATCCATCAATCTACATATACTTTTCATTTATCATGCCTGAGAATCAAGAACAACCACAACAAGTTGATAATGCCAACGCCGTTGAACAACAACAACACACACGAGTAGGACGCATCTCAGTCAAAGTTTCACCGTTTTATCGTAACAATTCTGCTGCTTGGTTTCGTCAATTGGAAAGCCAATTCACCCTTGCTGGAATCATCAGAACAGATACTAAATTTCACTACTTGGTGTCCCATTTACCAGAAGACATCGCTGCTTTGGCTTTGACAGATGAAACGGCGTCTGACTATGCCACTCTCAAAACAAATGTCTTGCAACTTGTACAAAAATCAAAACAACAGCGAATTAATGAAATCTTGGGGACATACGATCTTGGTGGAGATAAGCCATCCATATTTTTACGAAAACTATCATCCAAGATGGAGCAGTGCCAATTAACGGCAGACGACGAATTACTAAAAACACAATTATTGAGATGTTTACCAGATCAACTTCGTTTGCCATTGAGCGGTTTCAGCAGCCAAACTTCAACACAGCTCGCTGAAATCGCCGATACAATGTTAAGTCTTCATAACCAAAACGCAATCAACACTGTCCGTTATCCACCACCACAATCTTCTAATCAACCAACTCAGCAAAGTCGAATATCTCTATCATCGCAAGAACTTCCATATGGTATACGAGCGTTTCATTCCAAACAACAGCCGAGGATTTGCCGATCACATTTATTTTATGGCCGAGACGCAAAATACTGCAAACCATGGTGTCACTTTCCACATTCCAATGATCACCAACCGACCGTGATGGCAAACAATGGTAGAACCCCACGCACATCACGTGACTCATCGCCTGTCCGGTCGTCTAATGCAGAAGGTCGCCAACAACAGGGAAACGCCTAAGCGCTGTCATAGCGACTGTACATGACAGTGCCATTTCTATGGCAGTCACAAAATGTCTCGAACTTCATGTAAAACTGGATTACACGTACCATAAATTTCTTGTTGACACTGGGGCTGCCTGTTCTATAATTCCACCACACTTACTTAATCACATAATCGAAGAAACTGGGATTCAATTGGTTACTGCCACTGGTGCCTCTATTCCTGTTTCTGGAAAAGTTCAATTGGAAATATCAATTAAAGGCTTACGCCGCTCATTTCAATGGACTTTTTTAGTTGCTAATGTCACTCAACCTCTAATTGGATATGATTTTTTGTCACATTATGGCCTGATTGTCGACTGCCAAAATAGACGTCTAAGAGATCCACTAACTAAATTCCGTACATCCTGCCTGGCCATCAGTTCAATTCAACCTCATCAATTACTACTACAACCTCAATTACCTGAATCTACACCTGCCTCCATACAGTCCATGGCACAAAACTACAAAGATATCTTTGGTGTCCCATTGGCTGTCACTGGTCCCTCATCAACATCATCATCTGTACCTCACAACACTGTTCATGTCATCGATACTGGAAATAATCAGCCGACTCATGCCAAAGCTCGTCAACTTCATCCTGCAAAGCTGAAATATGCTCAAGAAGAATTTCAAAAGTTATTGTCAACTGGTGTCATTCGTCCCTCATCAAGTTCCTGGGCGTCGCCCCTCCACATGGTCCTGAAAAACAAAGATGGTCAACCCACCTCAGAATGGCGTCCATGTGGTGATTATCGTGCCCTCAACCGTCTTACAAAGCGTGACTCTTACCCTCTACCTCACATTCAATGTTTCACTCGTTCTCTTCATGGTTCATCAATTTTCACCAAGCTCGACCTAGCCAAAGCCTACCATCAAATACCTGTTTCAAAAGAAGACATTCAAAAGACCGCAATCATCACACCATTTGGCTTATTTGAGTACACCTGTATGCCTTTTGGTCTTCGTAACGCCACTCAAACATTTCAACGCTTCATCGACTCTATTCTCCGAGACCTAGATTTTGCCTTAGCCTACATTGACGATATCCTAGTCTTCTCAACATCAGAAGAAGAACACCACAGACACCTCCAACAAATATTTCAAAGACTACAACAATTTGGTCTTCGTCTACAACCTGGTAAATGTGAATTTATGAAATCCGAATTAACTTTTCTTGGTCATCACGTCACTTCAGCAGGTATTCAACCATCACCATCCAAACTCGAAGTCATCTCCAATTGGCCAACGCCCACAAACGTCAAAGATCTTCGCAGTTTACTTGGCTTCTTAAATTTCTACCGTCGTTTTGTTCCACAATATGCTGATATCATCTCACCACTCCAAGAACTTCTCACTACTTCACTACGCTCAAACCGCAATTTTATATGGGAAATTCAACATACAACTGCCTTTGAAGTTATCAAACGCAAACTTTCAACAAATCTTCTACTACATCATCCTGATCCTGAATGCACAAGCTACCAGTTGGTCACAGATGCCTCAGCTCATGCCATTGGCGCAGCACTACACCAGATGACTCCAGATGGTCCTGTCCCTATTGGTATGTTCAGTAGAAAACTTTCATCAACTCAACAACGATACAGCACATTTGACCGTGAGTTATTGGCAGCCTATCTCAGCACTTTACATTTCAGAAATCTCATCACTGGTCGCAATGTCACTCTGTTCACTGACCACAAACCTTTATCTCATGCTTTCAAAACGTCACGTCCAATGAAGTCTGACCGTAATCAACGTTACCTTGGTATCATCACTGAATATATAACTGACATCCTATACATTTGCGGAGAAGATAATGTTGTCGCTGATGCCCTGTCTCGAATGCCTTCTACATCAACTCAATTGGTCAACTCATCTGAACACTCAGACACTGCTGATGACGATGTACCTGGTATCAACTCTATCTCTGCTCAACCATTGACTCCTGCAACTGATCTGCCAGCCATTGCCAATGGTCAACGCCTTGCTCAACTATCTTGTAATGGTCCCAACTTTAAAGAATACGACATTGGCTCCAACCAACAACTCATCTGTGAAACTTCAGAGCCGTACCCACGCCCATTGGTCCCATCTGATCTACAACAACCAATTATCGATACATTTCACAATCTTGGACATTTTGGTTTTCGCAAGACTGCCAATATGATAATGGAACGTTACTTTTGGCCCGACATGAGAAAACACATCAAAGACCATTGCCGCACCTGTCAAACCTGTCAAAAAGTAAAGATTGGCCGCCACACCCGCTCTTCAATTGGTACATTTGCATTACCTTCTAACCGTTTTGAGAGTGTTCACATTGACATAGTTGGACCTCTACCTACACCTGTTTCTCCTCCTGAAGGTATCTATCAACTACCAGCCAGATATTTACTCACTATCATTGATCGTCACACTGGCTGGCTAGAAGCTACTCCATTGGTCAACACCACTGCTCCAGATGTCGCACACGCCTTCATCAACACATGGATTGCTCGTTTTGGAGTGCCTCTCTATGTTATGACTGATCGTGGTTCACAATTTGAATCTGAATTCTTTCATCATGTCTCTCTTGCAGTTGGTTTCCATCGTTTACGCACTACAGCATATCATCCTCAAGCCAATGGTAAAATTGAGCGACAGCACCGCAGCATTAAAGTTATTCTGAAAGCCCGCAGCATCAACTGGCTCAGAGATCTTCCTATCGCCTTACTCGCTCTTCACAGTGCACCTGATGACGATGGCATTTCTCCATTTACACGACTTACTGGTGAACGCATTATGGTACCGCGTATTCTGGCAACTGAAGACGCTGATCCAAACGCCTTAAAAATTTCAATAGATGATTTATTACACACACTATCTCCTAGGAAACAACGAAAGAATCAACAATGTTATATACCAAAAGATCTTTTAACTTCTACACATGTATGGCTTAGAGTTGACCGTGTTCGCCGACCACTGGAAGCACCCTATACTGGCCCATTCAAAGTCATCAGTCGCCACACCAAACATTTTGTCATTGAACTCACAAATGGATTACCGCAAACAGTTTCAATTGATCGTCTAAAACCCTGTCGTCGTACTTCTACACCAACATCTCAAACTACTGTATTACCAACTTCACCTAATCCAACTCAAGATGTTCCATTGCAATCTTCAACCAGTACTCAAGATGCAACAAGTCTACCATCCACAGCACCAACTTCAGACGCAAACAATTCTGCATCAGCACCTAAATCAACAACTACACGAACTGGTCGTCACGTAAGACTAAACCTTAACCCTAATTACATATATTATTGAGAAATCATAATTAGAAGATGCAAACAAGAAAACGAAGAACACAACCTTTTATCTATCATTGAACATTTATTTTAGCATTTAAATCACTTTTATAATATCAATAATCAATTATATAATCCTTATACATTTTAGCTTATAACATTTTTATTACTCTATATCATGCATTGTTATTACTTCCCTGGCTCCGCCATCTGGCGGGGGGAGTTATGTAGGAACCTTCCCGAACCCTCTTGACATTCTAGAACATAGGATAACCTACATGACTCATATAATGACAACGCATGATCTATAATGACAACGCACAATCTAGAAGTTTCTAGCTTTCTTTTAAAACACTATAAATACAGCAAATGTAGAATATTATCTTATTATCTTTAAACTAACTTACTATCAACATATCAACTTGGAATTACTATTATTATTCATAAGAAGAAATATATAAATCAATTCAACTTACGTTGTTATTATTGTTTCTTCAATATAATTCTACAGTTCTCATAGACACATAACTGCCTCGGACTTTGCTGAAATACTCTCGGAAACTACGTAAATATAATAGTAAAACCAATTTAATATAACACAGTATCACACGTTTAAGGGCCATCCATGAAGTACTCAAAGAGTCAGAGTCAGACTGAACCCTCCCTGTATTCAGCAGTACACTTTCAAATAACCCACCTACCTTTCATGTACGCCAGGCTACTTGCAAAGATTCCCCCTCTTCTCACTAGTCTCTGCTTTTGTTGTTGTGGTTTGAGCAAGCAAGGCAACAGATTCTTTAAAATTGCTGATTAAAATTGATTGAGATAGATTGTAGAGCTTCTGTTACTCTTAGTGTGCCTCCAGTGCCAAACCTTTTCAGGGACGATTTAAAGATACATCTGTAGGCCTACTGTGATGATTGGTACTCCTCCACCTTGTACCCGCAACTGTACGCTTGTGATGTAATTTCCGAAATCTCCAATAACGAAATATCACCAGCAATCGTCTGCAAATTATTAGTGAAACGTTAATATTCTGTTGCCCCAAAACATTTCCAGGGAACACTCTTTCTTCTCAGGGGTGCAATCACCTTCTCTGCAATCTGGTTTATTGATGACCGCTGGTTATTTCACATTGAATTTACATCCTACACTATTTACATCCAGAAGCGGATAAAAATTGATATTTTTTATGATTCATAACCCCAGCAGAAAATTCACATTTCTTATTTATAAGAGCAATTACCGGAAGGCTATGATATTTCACATAAAACCAAATGCAAGAAGAAGTAGGCCTAATTCATCATTTATGCTTTTAAATACACCCTCAAAACGTTTAAACTTGACTCCTGCAACCTATTGTTTCCCGCTACATGAGATCAGATCATCAGACTTTTCATTAGATATTGAACAACATCATATTTTGGTTGTAATCATACTTCAAGTTCTTTCAAAAGTTCTGACGGAATTTATAGAGAGAGCGCTGGATTTTTTCATGAAATGTATCGTTAAGTTTTATTATTGACTTTCCTTCCATGCCAGTTGTTGCTGTTGCCCAATTTTTTTTGGTTTAAAGGATTTTTCTTTGCAAAAGTAAGTCTTGGAAGCCATTATCAGATTGGTATCAATCTTGCAGCATCTTTTAGCATGCATTAAAAATGTTGTCATTGAGGCGACCATCATCCATTTCAATTTGCTATCAAAAAAGACATAACTAAGTTAATGATCTGTACATTCTACACATCACACATCACACATGCCACAAGAAACATAACAGACCAAATGGTTAATCCTGTGAGAGATTGTTACAAATTCAACTTGATAATGTAGTACCTTCCTTTCATGCATCGATAATACATGTATGCGATTCATGTTGAATGGATTTCTGATACCTGTAATGCAGTTGAGCAAATGTACACCTCGCTGGAAAGCTTCAGATTCAGGTCTTCACATCTGCAAATGACAATTGATTGTTTCATTGTTAACATAGTGTTATATTCAAGCTTTCTGGCAAAATTTGGCCCTCCCTGTAAGCAGCAGTACATTTTCAAATGACCCCTGGAGGCTATCTGTTGTTTCTACTTATTCTATTTATCCACTCTCGACATCCTTGTTGGGGCAATTTTTTATGTAAATTATTCTTGGTTAGCGTGGATAGATTAATGTTGCAAATTTTCAAATTTCAGGAGAAGTCAACTGCGTAGCCTCCAGATGTCGCTATGGTGTATTGTAGATTATTATGTGTGTCATTAGTTGGGTCTGTTCTAAGTTTATGATATACAACTATTGATTATAAGATTATTGACTGTATAATATTTGCTGCTTATATTTGATCATTATTAAATGGAGTGTGTCATGTTTCAAATGCATCACTTGCTACAAATTATCATTCGACTAATATATATTTTTTGTTCATATTCACTTGTATTTGAAATAATAGCTAGATATAATATTTGAAATGAAATTCTATGGTACAGTTATAAATGTTTGGAGGTCATAGTTTTCAAAGTTACAATTCTTTGTTGCCCTTCAGAAAATTGACATCATTTTTAGATTTTGTTGTTGTTTTGTTTCCCAATTTTTTCAGGGGCCGTTTGCCCATTTCAGGATTTTTTCAAGGGCTGTTCTCATAAAAAATTCCCCAAGTCCCGTTAATAGAGAGGCCATTCCATTATTTCCACTTTTAAAAGAATGACGAAAGTGTTCCTTTAGCTCAATATATTGATTAACTAGCTGTTATGGATTCCATGGTAGCAGGAATTACCATTACAAGTATGTTATTAGAATAAATCTTATGAAGGGTCCTTGACATTTCCTGTTTAGACAACACACTTTTAAAGGATAATTCAATGAGTACATCAAGTCACATGGTACATGGGTACAGCATTGTCATGGCTGCAATAGACAGGTGGTTGCTGTACAGAGGTGGCAAAATTGGGAAAATACAAAAAACTTTTTGAGATTCATCCCTTGCAAGTAGTCTTCTTACTACTGTATTTCATATTTAATTTGTATGCTGCAGAGATGGATCTGTGTATGACTGACTGCTTACTTTGCAAACTTTTGGTTTGGGCTGTGATTTCCCATGCTGGCAGACATACACCTTCCGATTCAAAGCTATATACAATACGTCATTGTTCTACATAATATGAATTTTCACATCAGATAGTTCTGAGATGTAAGAAATTCCTTAATTGAGATGATTTCTCACAAGTAACAAGACATTCCCAAAGTAGTTTTGTTGTTTGCATTTTTACAGTTGTTTAATTGTCATACCTGTTTTTCCAAAACCCTTCTAGCAGTATTCCACACTACAAAAGTTGTTGTTGTTGCCAAGCTGAAATGCCTGATAAAGTTTTCAGCTGCATCTAGGTCTATCGCTGTCCCGCTTGACTTGGTATCTTGTCTTGAAGACAGAGATTCCCATGCTTGAGGTTTAATACTGGTTTGTTCTATTTGACCAGATTCTATTATGATGGGATTACGTTCCAATTCCAGAGTACTGACTTCATCTTCTTCCAATTTTTCAACTGATGCTATTACTTGATTGATCCATTTCAAATTATTAATCAAAATCCGTGATCCATGTTAAAACGAACAATAAAAGGATTGATCTCTTTGATCTGACGACACGTGTGATTTGAATCATATTTCCCGCCAAAAAACTTGAATTTCTATGCGTGGGACGTTTGATTTAAAAGTCAAGACTTTGATTGAGAACGGAAGAAACAATTCAATTTTTTCATAATTTACGTTATATGTGAAGATATTATTACGGTTATTATTATTACTGAACAGTAAAGGAACATCATCTAAACTTTTCGCGAATTTTTTGGGGGATTTTTGTTCTGCAATTCTTCGGCATGTTTATTCAAAATGACTCAACTCGTGTCAGCCTTAATTCAACTTGTATCAGCTTCATAAAAACATATCAAAATAACAGCCAATTTCATCGCTCTGGATGCTTTCTTATAGGGCATAAATGATCCAAACTGATATAAAATGATGCTGTAAGACTTTGATGGGTTTTCTTGGTATATCGTAAGCATAAACAACAAACTACTTCTGTTCTTTTTTATATTTCTATACTATCAACTCGTGTCAGCCTCAATTCAACTTGTATCAGCTTCATAAAAACATATCAAAATAACAGCTAACTTCATCGCTCTGGATGCATACATCATTGCGCTTGCCTCGCAAAATATGTTATCCTACATATTCCCCTTATAATTTTGATGAGCAATGAAGTCAAGGCAATCGTGAAAGCTTATATGTTGCAGCACGCTTGCAGTTACTAAACTACGAGACAAACGCCATTACTGAATGCGATTAAGTTGACGATAGACGCAAAAGCAACATTACGTGGAAACGTAACCGCGCTCGTACTATTGAAAAGTAGACTGGATACTAAATAGAGCTGACGCGAGTTGAATTTTCCGTTTACCTTTTTAAAGTGGGAATAAATCCCCAGACTATCTTTACATATGTAGTAGAACCCGACGTGAAAAAAACAATGAAGTAATTTTTTTTTCGATCTGGAAATTATTTCTTGGTGAAAAGCGCCTTCAAAGTGGTGTTTTGACCCAAATGTCGCTGAGAAAAAAAGGGATTGGATCTAGCTTTATGACGACAAAGTCACAAGTCGTGCGGTTTGTCTAACAGACTCAAGAGTGGGCTGATCACGCGACGTAATCTTTGAGGTGACCTAGCTCCGAGAAGTCACGCAAAAACAATTTCTGACAAGCCTGAGCCATGAACAAACATATAAACTGGCGAATTACGTAAAAAAGATGCAATTTGTGATTTCATGAGCAGAATAAAATCTATTGAAACGCTCGGTCGAAATAATTTCTTGTAGCGTCATTAAGCGCGATGAATCTGATATAGATTGCGGATTAGTACAAATGTCAGGCGGTGCGACTGTTCCTTTGTGACTAGTCTAGTGACACATATTAGTTACGTATTCTGTGTGACCGCAGTACTTCTCAAATCTTAATTAGTAGACACGTACCCTTCAAAATAGCTTGATCTTACGCTATATAAGTTTTAACTATTTTTAACTCTATGATCTGCAAGTTGTTCTTGAGTAAACATTTCTACAAGATATCCTTTTCATGATCTAAATGTGAATGTAAACTGATTTGATTTGCACGGGCATGCACAGACGACTTTTCCTGGAGTATGGTACTGCAAAGTATTAATTGTACTGGAGTTGGTACTGCAAAGTATTAATTGTACTTTTTCGGATTTATTTAACTATCGGTATTACTAAATTATTAAATAGACATTTTTCAACTATCATTTCAACGTTTAAGTTTGAAATTGATGTTCGTCTAGTAAAACTTAAACCATGTAATCGTATAGTTTATACGACTGTATAGATAGATATATTATACTCAATAGTGTAACAAAGTGTTCATCATTAATTCACCAAGCATTCAATATTTAAAAAACCATTGAGAATTCTTCAGTACATTACACTATAAAATTCTATAAAATATCGGAAAATAGTACAAACATGATAGAGGGCTCGGACGTTCTTATTCAAGTTTACAGCCGTATACTAGAGCCACTAGAACTACAGTAATGCAGATTCTATCATTTGTCGGTTTTGCGGTATATCTTCATTGCATAAATTTTTATCCTCTCTATCAAAGTTATATGATTAACAAAATTAGGGTTTTGCAATGTGAAGTCTCGTTCCTTATTTTACATACGCCACAAAATTATTTTACCAGTCTAGTATTCATTCCTTCGGCTATAAAGTAGAACATGTTAGCATCATGTCGTCACAATCTGTAATTTATAGGATTAGTAATACAGTGCAGAAGTTACTTTGCACAAAATACCTTTCTACAGAGACGCGAAATCAGATGGACGGATTTCGCTTCTGTGAAAAGAGGACTATAAAACCGACGGCTATGGTGTTCTTAATAGCGTTTCCCACCATACATTATGATTTTTACCCTCAAAAGAACACTCCATTTTCAGTGCAGACATATTCTTACAACAATAAATTCTACTTAGCTAGCTTTTGTGGTCACCAGAGAATCTTTTGATATGTGTTAAATATGTGTGAGAATGATATGTCAAAATATAATCTGTATAACGCGCGCTACGAATGAAATATTTTCTGATTTTTATTTTCTTCAAATTCGTGAACTTTAAAATCATTAAATCATCTGGAATTTTGCTACTCTTGAGTTTATATGTTCTTCCTTACCTCAGTTTTGTGGGAGAGAAAAATAGATTGCCGTTACAGAGCTACGCCATCTCAAACGTAACGTCGCGTGATTAATCCGATCTAAAGTCTATTAGAAAAACCACACGACTTGTGACTCTGTCGTCATAAAGCTAGATCCAATCCCTTTTTTTCCCTCAGCGACATTTGGGCCAAAACACCACTTTGAAGGCATTTTTCACCAAGAAATAATTTCCAGATCGAAAAAAAAATTACGCCATTGTTTTTTTCACGTCGGGTTCTACTATATATGTAAAGATAGTCTGGGGGTTTATTCCCACTTTAACCTTAAAGGAGCAAAAATGACCGGCAGGCGCTACGCACTTAGGATCACGTGCATGTTTATTGTTTACAACACAATGTTTATTGTTGACATGAATTTATAACAGATTAGGCCTGCGTAGAACAATAGTTTCAAAGCGAGACGGTTGAATTACGCTAAGCATAAATTCAACTTGAGCTCGCAGCGGTCGCCGGTCAATTTTGCCCCTTTAAATTTTATTATGCCCTCACTGGAGGTAAACAGAATATTCAACAGGCTGCATGGAGTCATGCGCAGTAGCATCCTGTCCCGTCTGATATTTTGGCCACATCTGAATTAAATCTGAATCTCGCACGATTGACTGTACTTCGGTTTGATTTGTATTTCAAACTCAACTTGACTTTGAGATTTCTGATGGCGGCCAGAAAATGGCGGTCTTGTCCGAATGTAATGAGATTAAAGTTTCAAAATAACAGCTTTCGACAATAGTCATCGTCATATAATATAATTTGTGTGGATACAAAGTTTTTATCCTGGTCATCGTAAAATTCCAGTACAGTTGATGTAACATTTATCAATTATTTGCACGTCTACGTTGTTACTTATCAACGAACAGTCTAACAGAGACAGAGTACACAGTGTATTTTAAATAGCTAATATTGAATATTGGACAGGGTAAGGGAAGATATTTGAAAAATTAACATGAAATATGGTGTAATCTAACTCAGCTTTGAATAGTAAGATTTGATAATATCAATATAACATCAAAACATGAATAAATTGTACACATAGAATAGGCTAGTCTATATTTTCTAAAGTCATTGCTCGTAGACTAGCCTACCTTCAAATCATAGTCTATAACCTACATTAATCAGAAAAGTAAGGGAAGGAGCTCACTCAATCAAGTAAGGGCCAAGGTACTAACTGATGATAGATAGGCTCAGTGATCCACTGTCTTTGATCTGATATAGTATTTATTAAATTACAAAAAAGCTAACATTAATGAGCGACTATTATGGAAGAGCTTTTGATCTCCACTACACACAGTATCTCAATTCAGTTGAAAACTAATAGTTATTGTTTTTAAAAACAACTTATCTGAAATAGTAAACAAACTTATCTATTTGTATTGTAGACTTTGCAACACTGAGCCAGAGTAAATGTTTGTAATATTGTTTAAAATCATAGAAATGTAGGCTACTTGCAGAACAAAATCCTCTGATAAAGTGTTCCACCGTGGATATAGCACAGCTAATAAATGGATTCTTAACCACTTGCAGAAACAGGACAATTGTGGCATTTGGGACGATTACTTTGTCATAATCCTTTACACCTAGCCTATAATAATTATTAATTAATATGTATCAACATGTGTGTATATGCATCAATATGAGATACTTACACAACAAATAACTAATGGACAATCTACAAGATTATAGGCTAAGCTAATTTTTGATTTATAAAGGGTAGGCCCCTACAAAGTTGAAAGAGACAGCATTCTGAGGTGATCGGTCAAGATAATTAAAATTTAAGCAACATCGGTAATCTTCATCAGGATGTCTCGTGATATTAAACTACCTCCTAGAAAATTATGTTAGACATACGGGAGGCTGAGAGCTCGACTGTACGCGGACATATGTTTTGTAGATTAAGCCTAGTAATCAGCAAAGAGAAATGTTAACTTTTCAATAGCAAATATCCCCCTAACATGCCTTGGCAGAAATCATGAAACAATAGAGGGATGGTTTATATTTCGTGTAGGGCCTACTTCTGTGTGTGTACTCTTTTACTAAAAATATCATCATACATTTATGAAAATTGATGTTCTTCAAGCAAATATCAAAATAATGAGTTGAAATTTAGAAATAGGCTAGATACAGTTGAAATCTGTGTATAGCAGCCAGCTATGAGAGGTAGATAAATTGATCAATGTAGACTGGTAGCTCAATAGTAGAGTGCATGTAGTCCCTGTGGGAGACCGGAGTTTGATTCCTCATTGCCTCACAAAATGTATTTTTTTTTCTATACGTACCAGTAACTTTCATGTAATAGAGCTCATTGTAATTTCAATTAGTTGATTATAAATTTGACTGCTGTTCAGACATTCATTCCCATGCAAACAAGCTTGAAGCTTATGTGGTTAAATTTAAATTGTAAACTGCGAAGTGAAACAAAATTATCCCATCACACCATTATATGCAGGTGGCCTTTATATGCAGGGTTGATTAGATAGAAAATACTATTTCAGGCATACCAAGAGTGACCACTGTAGACGGTTGGCTGCTGCATAGAGGTGACCACTATGAATTCTGGCAAAGGAGCATGTGGCCATTGTTTTCAAATTAACTTTAATAAGACTAGGCGTTTGGCGTGGTCCTGGAATACTGTAGCAGAAAAAGCTACATGGGTGCAACCCTGGGCAGCACAATGCTGTACGAAAACCTTTGAAGCCATTGTTACTCGAGTCTTGTAGCTAATCTGTCTCCCCTACTACCTTCTTTCAAGTCACTTCAGAATCAATCAAATGCATTTCTAATTTTGTACCGATTTTGTTGGAAACTCTCCTCTTCCACCCCCTCTGAGTTTTGAATCTCTCTCTTGTCACGTGGGTATTTTCAGTGTGCATTGTTCAAGGTAGTCAAATTAGCCCTATTCACAAATATATTCATAAACAGGATAACAATAATTATGGAGCAATTTCTCTTTGCCTGTATTGTCGAAATTAATTGAATTCATTTAACAACTATCAATTTACCAATCATGAATTAGAAAACGTTCCTGCACAACAGTAGTAAGTTTCACTTGATGTTTACATCTAGAAACAAGAAAGATTTTGTTTGATGCCTTTGTTTTCCATCCTTTCGAAACTGTGCTGACGTCTGGGAGAACCAACAGTATGCAAAAACACCTTGATTGCCTACATAATCTACTGAACAAGGATACATGGCATTGGTGTCATTATATTATCGATGATTAGAGATAAAGTATACGCTAAGTAAAGCTCATGCTCAAGAATGTTTAAAGAACGTGCCTATTTAACTTGCGCTAGTGCAAGTTTTCCCGTCTGTTTTGATCCTCTCACAAGGCCCATGGCTGCCACCTAGTCTGCTGGTCTTTGGTTAATCCGTAAAAGTATACGCAAAATGCAGGCTGTGATAACAGTTCTTGAACTTTAAATGGACCAACAAATATTCATGAATTGTTCATGAAAAATAGGCCATTTAACCAGATATAGCTACGTTCAGCCCAAACTATCAAGGCTGTAGAAATTGTCAGTAAGAAGAATTGAAAGCAGCACAAAAATAAGTGTATAGTATGAAGATCAGTATGTATAGTACTGCACTTTGAAAAGTTGAAACGACTCAACGCAACAGTTATTCTAATGTTTCTTGAAAGGCCTATTCAAATTGAAAAACTACATTTAAAATAACTTCTCAGAAAAGTGACTACTGCCCAGAATGTGTAAAACAGCCTTGTATTTAAGGTTCATGAATAGTTCATGAACTCAACAGATTTTTCGTAGGGGAATAGGCCTACTTATTTGCGTAGCACCAACCAAAGATATATCTATGTGAAAATCATATGATAATAATTAATGAAATATTTTGTAATAATAAAATGAAATAAAATTTTAAAAGAAACGTTCTTAAAAGCATCAGGACCAAATTTCTGAGTAATGAAGAAATCATACCCTCTATAATATAAACTTTGTAATAGAACCTACATTAATCATACTATCACAGAGTCATATCTGACAGGTATAATTTAAGTGAACAACCTTCAACCTTTTTGGCTGTGTTTAAAATCAAACCCACAACAAAAGTTAAACTAAAGTGACAATATTGTCAATTACGAATAAGAAAATATAATAATTAAAGAATCTGACCATTCCAAAAGTACATATATATGTTAGTTGTGAATAACAAATTTAACCTCTGAAAGTTTTGAGCCTCATTTATTTTGCACCTGCGTATTAAAGATGTGCGAATCCAATCAGATTGGATCGCAACCAGGTAGTGATATTTTAGGTCTTTGGATTGGGTAAAATTTGTATTTATTGATTCCAGATGATTTTGGATTTTGAAACTTGGAAGAGTATTTGTACTTTGTAGCGATTAATCAATGTGTACTATTTCCTCTCAACTGACTGCTTCTTGTACATATGTCGACATTCATGTTCCACTCTCTAGTATTCCACTCTCTAGTACATCAATTACATGTTTGATGTGAAATGAATTATACAATTTTTTCAAGGAAATGATCAAGATTATTGATTCATTGTACGTATTGTATTATCATTTTGATGTGCTGTATGTGACTGTCTCATGTCAGCACCCTATATAATTCCTGTAATCTATCTATGTTGTCTATGTGTAGATTGAATAATAAATTAGATACAGTTTAGCCTTCATTGTGCTCACTATCCATTGGGTCTCGAATATCAATTAGTTGTTGTTATAGCAAAGCCAGCTATACGACATACAGTGATAGTACGTCACATTTATTCATGCTGGTATTTATTATTGCTGTGTGGTAGTTTTGTATTTTATCACAGTAGTAGTAACTAAGTGTCTAACGCAGAATATCCAGCATCAAGTTAAAAGATATCTGATTAAAGCGCCTGAGACTGTATCAAGCAATCACCCATAAATTTATACATTAAAAACTTGGATTAGTTTACATCAATTACAAATTATTTGCTTCGAATCGGATTATATTTATAATTGGCATATTGCTTCAAATCGGATTGGAATCGGATCATTACAACATTCATACCCGTAATCAATTTTGTGTAAATTCGATCTGATGCACACTTCAATGCGTATGGTCTTGCTTCAAGATGACATGAACATATATACTGGCTCTTGCTATCATTGAACTATACTACAGTTACGCCTACTTGTAGTTTTTAAAATTGAAATAAATTGATTAAAAGCCTATCGTCCATTCATGCATTTGTAAATATTTACATTGTTTTATGGAATTCTGATAATTGATATTTTCTGAATTGATTAATACTGCACGCTGCTAGTTTTGAAGCTTCAATATAATTGTTTATGGTATGACGACTTTCAGCGCAATACACTGCAACTGACTTGTTTCAGTCAAAACTCTGTGGCTTGGTAGAGATTTATCGATAAGAAGTACTATATTAACATATCATATCATAACTAACATTTTGAAATATATTGAGTGTTTGAGAATTATTAAGATTTGAAAAATCAATTTCTTATTCAATGAATTGATAAAATTAAAGCTGATAAATACATGTATATATGATAATCATATCATAGACAGTGGATCACTAAGCATCACTATCATCAATTATTACCGCAGCTGATTGAGTGAGCTCCTTTCCTTACTTTCCTGATTAATGTAGGTTATAGACTATGATTTGAAGGTAGGCTAGTCTATGATCAATGACTTTAGAAAATATAGACTAGCCTATTCTATGTGTACAATTTATTCATGTTTTGATGTTATATTGATATTATCATATCTTACTATTCAAAGCTGAATTAGATTACACCATACTTTATGTTAATTTTTCAAATATCTTCCCTTACCCTGTCCAATATTCAATATTAGCTATTTAAAAATACACCTACACCGTGTACTCTGTCTCTGTTAGACTGTTCGTTGATAAGTAACAACGTAGACGTGGAAATAATTGATAAATATTACATCAACTGTACTGGAATTCTACGATGACCAGGATAAGAACTTTGTATCCACACAAATTATATTATATGACAATGACTATTGTCAAAAGCTGTTATTTTGAAACTTTAATCTCATTACTTTCGGACAAGACCGCCATTTTTCTGGCCGCCATCAGAAATCTCAAAGTCAAGTTGAGTTTGAAATACAAATCAAACCGCAGTACAGTCAATCGTGCGAGATTCAGATTTAATTCAGATGTGGCCAAAATATCAGACGGGACAGGGTGCTACTGCGCATGACTCCATGCAGCCTGTTGAATATTCTGTTTACCCTCACTGGAGCGCGTCGCGGAAATGAGGGCCGTGATGGAATGAGGCTATCCAGAACCTATCATGATAGCAGGTCGCCATGTTTTTAAATTTTAACCATGTTTTCTGTGTTCAAAATTAATAAGAATTTAACTTATTATCCTACAGTCTCTCTTGCCATGGATTGGATATGGAAAATGCATGAAGTCTTATGTAGAGTGAATTATGTTACTCGAAAGAAAGTTACAGGGGCTACATAAACCTAGCCTACTTAGAACGCTAGATGATGGAAAGAAGCCTACTCACTAGGCCTACTCTAATAATTCAACTAAACTCAGAGAAATCATCTATATGCCGTCTCTGTTCTGTCTCATTCGAATGTAACAACACTGTCAAAGACCGAGGATAGAGGTAAGATTGGACATCATCAATGGAATTATTTGATACAAACTATAAATAACTATATAAAATAACATTATAGTTAACGCAGTGGATATTGTTCCGGCTGCCGGAAAGCTGTCCTCAAAAGATAATGTTCCGTGCGTCCTTTGCGCATGCGTTTGTAGATAGTAAACATGATTGTGTCGATCGATCCAAATTAAATCTTAAATAGTTTGTAAAATAATTCATAGCTAAGCACCGATACCGTAGATTGGATCGACT
This sequence comes from Haliclystus octoradiatus, assembly GCA_916610825.1. Taxonomy (NCBI): domain Eukaryota; kingdom Metazoa; phylum Cnidaria; class Staurozoa; order Stauromedusae; family Haliclystidae; genus Haliclystus; species Haliclystus octoradiatus. Next base: position 15,604,434 of record OU744446.1, read on the forward strand.
GTTTGGAATAGATATAAAACAGAAACGACATTCAACATATTTATGCATTAATCATTTTATTCTGTGTTTGATTTATAAAAGCTTTTCAGCGATGCGACCCAGCGTTTTCAATATTTTAGTGTCGTGAAATTTATTTGGCGTTCTGAAGGTTCAGAGAATATTTATGTAGCCTAACAATATTTCAAAACATTTTTACTTTGGTGATTTGTAATAATATAGGATAGTTACTTATTTGTCATTTCTTTATCCCTGTAACTGTGATTTTGTCGTATACCAAAAGTCAAAACTCTGAACTCAAAACCGAGTTTGTTCGCTTTTTCTATAAGTTTGGAAGAACGGTTTGGTGTGGCATATAGCGTCGTGAATCCCTCATATAAAGTGCTTTCAACATCTAGCACTTTAAATTCAAATTATTTTATATCGCCATTGCATCTTGAACGATTGTGAGAGAAGCGCAAACAACACAATCAATACGCATGCGCAAGAGACGAACAGAACATTATCTCTAGTACTCAGGATTCCGGCTGCCGGAACATTATCCACTTCGTATAGTTAATAGAAAAGTCTAGGCCTATATATAATACGACGTGGTTAGCCGTCTAGAAGATCAAATAATATTCAAACTTCAAACCATCAACAGATTATTAATTATTATATTTTTTAAGTCAACTCTATGCTGGCCTGAAAGAAGAGTCAAATCTAAGTTATAGAGGCCTTGTTTATTTTTGACTTTCTGTTGTTGATCAAGGTTAAGCTTTGAAATTGCAATACTCCTCGTATTTTTCCCAACGACACCGGCTCGCTTTTGGGAAGAATCGCGATGAAATTGTTGTATATTGTGTTCGAGTGTTCATTTCAAGTTTATCCCAGATAACAATTATAAACAAATACTGAGTGAAATGATAAATACATCATTGACTTCATGAGAAAAGTTAGCTTTGGTGGAAAATGTTCGGTGGGTGTAAAATACCGACTCGCCGACCACACAGACCAGATTGATTTAATCTAGAATTTCCGGGTTGACATGACGAATACTTCTCGGCGTTGTACAGAATATTTTGTATGAACTTTTGATTCATATATACAATATTTATTATTTCTCCAATAAATATGACTGATAATTGTGATAAGCTTCATATTTAGTGATCCTCAAAGCATGAATAGGCTAGAATTGAAACTTCCAAGCCATACTGTATATGATTCAGATGGGAATGTACACATTCGTCCGACGGTCCGTGCAAGTGCAACTTTTGCTTCATTATTTATTATCTTGCAAATAAATACGATGTCTGCTGAAGTCCTAAAGATTTATAAATTTTCTTCAATAGGTATGTTCTCCGTCGAATTAATTCTTCCAATTTGTTCAGCTCAACAATTCAACTGGGAAAGCATCGACACAATTGCGGCACGCACATCAATATCCACATTGTTTTTGTTTCATAGTAATTCATATTTACGAGATATGGATTGTTATTATTCCTGTTATTGTTATGTGGAGCCTTGATTGTAAATTCGCATGTATATTTAAACAATTATTCAAGTTTTTAAAACATGTGCTTTACTTAATTTTCTGTATACTTGAGCTTTGAATATTGTGGTCCAGACCGTCCAGGTCTTGTTTGTCTCACGCTAGCCCCGATGCAAAGGTGAACAAGGACGATACTTGAGAGCATTTACGGTATAATATTATAACGTTGGTCCTACAGTAAAGGAAAGAATACAGAAAATTAAGTAAAGCACATGTTTCAAAACTTGAATAATTGTTTAAATTTACATGAAATTTATTACACTCAAGGTTCCACATAACAATAACACGAATAATAACAATCCACATCTCGTAAGTATGTATTACTACGAAACAAAAACAACGTGGATTGATGTGCGTGCCACAATTGTGTCGATGCTCTCCTAGTTGAATTGTTGAGCTGAACGAATTGGAAGAATTAATTCGACGGAGAACATACCTATTGAAGAAAATTTATAAATCTTCAGTCAGCAGAAAGTTCTTCCAAAATATTCTGTACAACGCCGTGAAGTATTCGTCATGTCAACCCGGAAATTCTAGATTAAATCAAGCAGGTCAGTGTGATCGGCGAGTTGGTGGGTGAGTAACGTACATCTTGTAGATGAGACAATGGTAGATCCATATGCAAGATGACAACTCTTGTTGTCTTCCAAAATCGAAATGTTTTGACAATCTTTTCTGTTTTGCAGCAATGCATTGGGGTCTTTGTTGCTCTGAAATCACAAAGAAAATAACTGTTTATAACGGTTGATACTGAATATTAAACTAACGATTTTGACAAAATAATGTTACATGTCACATCATCTGTGAATTATAGCAAGCTACTTGTAATACATGAGTAACCTCACAAACTTGAAAGGAATTGAGTCTAGCACTAAGAAATCACTTTCTGTAATTATTACATGACTATTTCATGTCTTAATAAGTGGACATAAGATTAATAGTGTCTACACTACTGGTCCAAAATATGCAAAGGATGTGGGTTTTTTATTCATCAGACAATGAAATCGAGAATGAAATTCAGCTTTCAAACATTCATCTTTGGACCAGTCCAGTCTACATGATATGGTCCAAAAGAGAAATTAGCTAATGTTGTGATCCATGGAAGTGTAATGTCTCCACCAATATTATAACTGCAGAATGATCGAAACACATTTCAGTGTAGCCTATGAGCCTATCTTATATGATATAGAGTTCATGCATGAAGATACATTTTAGTTAAAAGGGGAGAAACTTTGAAAGCCTATTAAAGCAACAGCTAGATAAGTGTTTTCTTTGTTTTAAAGCTAATAGAAAAGAAGGAATTCCACTGATCGGATGAAATTGCTCATGCCTGAGAAAGGCCTAATGCATGTCTGATTGGAATGGTCGATGTTAGGAATATATATGCATACCTCAATACATTTTCAATAACAAAGACGGACGTGACACAACAAGAAGTTGGAGAAACATCACTTACTGGGACTGCATAGGTGTAAAACTAACTTTTGAGTTTTACGGCCAATCTTCTCCAAATTTTGCATGTGCATTGGAAATGCAATTTTGAATAATCGCTCAGAGCGGAATTTTGATATCTGTTCTATAAATAGAATGACGTCACTAATGACGTCATTGTTTATTGTTCCCTATATAGCAGGCCAGGGTTTCAAACTGAAGCTGTATTATGGACACCTGGCAAGTTAAATTTGATCAAACAGTTCCATAGATGTATTCCATAAAAAAAAATCTATTATAACTTGAAAAATCTTCTTTGTTTTCTAATAAATAGAACTGCGTCAACAATATTTTTAACAATTGTCAATACTAAATTACATATATCTTCAAAACCTGGAAAGGTAGAAACAAAAGCTTCTGAGTAAATTTAGTAATGATATAGATAATGCATCATAAAAAATTTGAACAATGTAAGTGAAACAACAAAAAAGTTATGGGAGATTAGATATTCACAAATAACAACAATAATAAAATCCAGTGTAAAGTTCATGATTAAAGTGCCTATGAAATGAAAAAATGGGTATTGAGGTTTTTACAGATTATGAATCTGCATGTTCGACATAGTACCATGGCAATATTTTTTTATGAAAATTTTAAGTAAAATGTATCTTTTTCGCATCGCAAACATGATGCATTTTGGGGACAAGCGCCTGGGCACTAATTTAGATGTCGTGACGTCAAGAGTTGTACACACGATTTTTCACACAAGCAGACACGAAGGCAAGAGAGAAAACATAGTAACTTTGTTCTTCTTTATTCCAACAAAAAAACAATGTCTGGTATTGATTCTTCGGAAACAATCTCTGAATCGGAAATCAGTTCATCAAATGAAGAAATTTCAACTGCCACACAGCCATACCAAGGTGAACCACTTGCTATGAGCACTGAATTTAGTGGCGAAGAATGCAACCAGGAAGAAGACGCTGACAATATTCCTCAGCAAACGCTAGAGGCAAGATTTGAAGAGAAAGATCCTGTCAGTGCTTGGTAAGTAGTCATTGCAATATAATAAAAGCTGCTGTTGGGTTTAAGTTGTATGGGGTTTTTGAGTATGATTCATGACAAACGCTATATGTCTACATGAAATCATATTCACAATTTCCTCCACTCGATGAAGTAGACCTACTTGTTCGCCCCAATTTACATCAATATTTTGCGTAGGCTACATGTAAAAAGTAAATTTTCTTTCCTGTACTCATCTGGATTAGGTCTGAAGCAATCTTATCACATTTTAATTTTTAGGTGCGAATGTAGTAGTTGCCATAATGAGTTGTTGATTGGAGCACTGGAGTACCGATGTTGTCATGAAGTCCTACCTGCAATTGGAATGCTGATGTTCGATGGTAACCCTGAAAAGCTGCTATGTATTACCCAACACAAGGACTATACTGCTCTGATAAATACCACAGTTCTAAGGACTGCGGCCCCACTATTGAGGGATCGCAATGGGAGAAGTTATAGAAGGAATACAAAGCAAACTGAAAATGAGTAAGTTCTATTATAATTCACAGTTGATTTGAATGCAGTCAGTTGATTTGAGTCAGTTGATTTGAATGCAGTTGATAAAACTTCAAAATATTTTCATTGATAAAATCTCAATTATATACACGCAAATATGAAATGTAGGCTACCATAATAAAGTTAATGTAGTAATGTTTGTTTATTTACTGTTCATATAATGCTGTTTACATGAAGAATTCCTAAATCAAAAATAATTTTTCAAACATTTCATTGACTGATCTTTCACAGATTTCTTAGAGCCGTTTCCTACCGATGGCTTATCCGATGGTTGTGTGGGTCGCTTGGATGGGACAATTCGAGACCGCTACCAGCATGTATATACCACAGTATACGAACAAAGTTTGGTAATGGTGGGATGCACGGCTACCTAGCTGCAACAAAGAGACTGTAAATATATTGTTTGTATAAATATCTCACACTCCTGTAAAAAATATACGGCATAAAAAAATAAAAAATTAATATTCAAGAAAATGAAAACCACTCTTTCTATCACAAAGCAAATGTAGGTCTATACATACAATACCTTCCTAAACACGCGACCCAATTTTATGACCTTTCCTAGGTTTACCGCATGATCTGCACATCGGTGCCTTTCGAGTGGAAGTAGAAGTGCTGTTTACAACTTGCTGACTTTGCGATTCCTTCTCTGCCGCCAAAAGTTTGTCTTGTTTATCGCCTGGGGATAGGGGAAGCATAAATAATCTGAATGAACACTCAGCATAACACTATTTATAGGCAACTAATCTTAGCTTTTTTCATGGCTTACCAGCAGGACACAATTCTGCTGTCGTTGACTTCTTTTCAGTCCAATGCTTGATGGCTGCTTTCCTCTCGCGCTTCTCTGTAAATTTAGAATTCAATGGTAACGGGACTAGCTGTTCATATTTCTTCATAATAGGCTCCAAGGTAGACATAGGCATTGTAAATATCAGTTTCTTTATCTTATCTGCATAACCTACATAGAAATGTATGTTTAATGAGTGGTACACTGCTAGTGTGTTAAGCAGACCTATAGTGACGGATTTTCAGATTTTTTTTAAATACTTGAGATGCACTAGGAAAGACTCCATCTTACCATAAGTAGGGGGTACCATAACCTCTCTCACAATATCTTCGCCAAGTTTGAACTTTGGATAAGTTATATGAAAATAGGTTTCACCAGCTATTGTCTTCCTTGGTTCTCTTTTCAAGTTTTCATTAAAATGAAGGCTAGCTAGAATATGTCTGTTAATGTTAATCTATGAATATGTTTGTCTGTTAATGTTCATCTATTTTGAAATCCTCGTCACTATCAATACAATGTTCGTCATCACTGCCCTCGTAGTATGTATCGGCATCCTCAATGGTTGTGGGAACGTGTGCAGGCATGCAATTGTCATGCAAAGTTGCCTACAGGTAAGTAATTTCATATTTAAAACCCTACATGTGTACAAAACACTTCAGAAGAGACATAAATTACAGATTAAATTAGCAGTTAAATTTTAATGTTACTAATGCATGTACTTACATGACTCACACTTTCGAATCTAACTTTCAACTGCCTGATGGAATTTTATAATCTGTAGTTTGCCTTAAGAAGGTTTCTTCTTTTTATTGACAACTGTTGACAACGTTGGCAATTATTGTTTGATGACACCTTAATATGCTGTTGGACCAAAGACGATGCAGAAAGAATTGGACTAGTACACGAGGGTTCTTTATCAGGTATAGAGGTTTCCATGTGAGTTGAACATGGTGACTCAGGCAACTCTGGTTTCACAGGAGGACAGTCTTCAGACTTTGTAGAAGCAGGAATCAAGGAAGAACCACAAAGTGCATTTCTGATAATCTGAAGATTTTATATTGCATATTATAATTATTTATCTGCCTGGATTTAAGTTGTAATATGTATAGTAACAAGTAAAACCTGTTCATAATTTGTGTGGCAAGTCCTACCTGTCTTTTTTCACGTTTTGATACATTCTTACTTGCCACTGTAAAACTAGAATCAGTATGAATAGTTGGAACAGCTCCAAACTGAAGACGTATCTTTGTAGGTGGAGAACAAACCAACGATTCAGGCATATCGGTCAATGATATATCTTGACGTCGAACAAACGAAGTAGGCTCAAAATGAACGGAGCATAATTGAGAAGTTGGAGAAGGGACAAAATCACTACGATGAACCTTCACGAAAGCCGTCCATAACCTGTTTGTTTCTTTATTCTTCGGGAAAGTATGCAATGAAACGCCCTTTATACCTGTTTTGTTTGTACAACTAACCTGGTTTGCAACACCTGCTACGCAGTATTTGCCCCCTCTTTGACTAGAAGTAACCTTAACCATAGGATTAACTCCGTCCGCCATGCTTGCTTAGATCTCTTGTTCTGCTGTTCTGCTTGTGTACAACTCTTGACGTCACGCGCCTCATTTGCATAATCTGACCGCGTAAAAAGTGTCCCTCGAAATGTAGCGAAAATGCCGACTTTAGGCATTAAAACGGTAGGTTAAAATGTGTTTGTTTAAAAAAATATATATATCATCGGAATCAGCGTAAAAAACTCTACAATAATATGTGAAAACCTCAATACCCATTTTTTCATTTCATAGGCACTTTAAAAGTTGAAAGGAAAACAACTGCTTTACATCTCAGAACCCTCCAGCTTCATATGTGGGGCCTTCCTTTGCTTTTTTTTTCTCCTCTGAGTTTAACAAATCAAGTTTTCTTTTTTTTCTTTGCTTGTTGAATTTTATTTTAGCTCTTTTATCGCTTTGAGCAATGCGTGCCTTATCGCGGCGCGTAGTAATCAATTCAGTCACTTTTCCAGGAGGAGTTTTCAGCATTTGCAGTGCTACAGAAACCGCCCTCTCTGCTCCTACATTCCAATGACTAACTGCCATTGCTGCTCCCCCTCGTAACCTTTCTAATCCTTCGAAAACATTCTTCGGACAGTAGTTCCAGAGCACATTGTTCATGGATTCATTGGCATTGGTAGTTTTTCCAGCTAAACACCGTGAAAGAAGATTGTCATTGGCAAGTCTTTGATATATAGGCATTATTCCTTGAAGTGTTTTGTTATTTATGTACACTTTTAATCCTTTCTTGTGTGATATAGGCTTCTCCTTCTTTAAAATAGCTCGATTATAGAAGCACCAGGTATCTTTATCCTTAGGGCATTTGTTATGGCTAGGTACTGCATCGGTGGAATTGCAATGACATATTGTTGCAAATATTGACGTTTTCATGGCCTTCAGGTTCCCAGTGTTATTTCTAATTGCATGCCCAAAGAACCAAGTCAGGTAACATATAGTCGCCAGGGTCAGCTTACCAATGCCTTTACCACCCAATTTGTCCTTCTTTGCAACCTCACGCAAACCTTTGCCCATTCTTTTAGATACATGGTTAACACATTCCTCTTTTGTGATTGTGATATCATCCCCATACGGCTTTATGCTGCAGATATGGTCATAGCCTTTAGAGTCCCCATCAGATAACAAGGTTGTATATCTCATCTTGCAATTAGAAACAGAACGCTGCCATAGTAATGTTGCAATTTCTACTTCCATTGCACCAGACGAGCCATTCCAATTTTTTGAGCAAATATCCTTGTGTCCAGAGTACCAGAAGTGAAATTCAGGAGATTCTTCTCCTAGGTCATTGGCTGTCAGGAGACATTCCCTGCAATGCTTACTAAGGCAATCATAATCTAATACTAGTCCAGTTAATGTATCGATTACAAATCCAACACCATAATTAGATTGAAATCCTCTTTTTTGCCATGTAGCATCATAAGAGACGGTAATGTCGATTATATTGTCCTTTTTAGCTGTATTCCCTGCATTTGCATGGGCCTTATGGACTTTTTCCCTGCTTTCTGAAACAATTTTTTCATAACCTTCAATAGTTTTTTCCACAACAACTTTTTGATTCAGTTGGTACGCATTCTTGGCCATAACAGGCATATCCATTGCTGCACATACCATCTCCAGTGACGAAAAACCCTCCCCAATAGACATAAATGCTGAAACTATTCGTCGATTTATGTCAAACGTGTGAGACTTAGCATTTATGGGAGATGAAAAGTATGTTTGCTTGCTATGCCAGCCACATTCTTTGCATTGAACATTCATTGTACAAGCTAATCCATATTTTTTATCACAATTAAATTCAATACCACTTTTATAACAAGATGGACAGCAGAGAGCAGTTATCAGCTGAGCCAAAAGAAGCTTTGCACATATAAAGTATGTAAAATTCAGTATTGAGCTTGTTTGACAGGCTGTGGGATCCCCTATCTTATTCCTAGAAGCAGTAGGTTCAGGTAGAGGTAAAGTTTTTTGTACTTGAATTTCATCACTGGCTACAGAATGTGATTCATTTGAGTGACTAGAATCGGAATCAGGAGCAGACAGGTCATCATTTTGTGCTGAAATTACAACATCAAATATTGAATTATTATCTATTCCAGCCTCAGATAGATTGTTTTGGACTCGTGTATCCAGGTAAGTACAAAGCTACGAAGTAGACTAACTCTTACCGTGCTTTGCAGCAGCTTGTTCTGCTAACTTTTTCTTCTCCTCGCGACAATTGTACAATTGCATCATTTTCTTACTTGATAAATTAGGCATATCTCTTCAAAATCATAAATAAAGCTACTCAAATTGTTGATAATACGATAGTAAACATTCAATGATATTGAAAATCAACTGCTTGTTGAATGTTGTAGAAGCCATTATGAATTTGCTTGACCAATCGGGTTCAGTCTCCTAATCATGTGATCTTCTCAACCAATGAGATGGCTAGATTGTAGCAACAGGGATTCTAGATAAACTGGCACAGGGGGACCGGCCGTTGAGATTAGATGCTGAAACAACAATAACCATGCTGAGCAAAGGTCAAGCTTGCAGTTGATATCAAACATGGCAGCCATACATTAGGAAATCAGGCTCGAACACGAGCCTGAAAAGTGATATTTTTTGAGGAAAAATAAAGCATGTAATAACTGTTGCAATATTTACAAGGCATTACAAGGTATCAGGTGATATGGAATATAATTTTTTTTTGGTTCAACATGAAAAAAGGTATGTTTAAGTGTTTGAAAATCTATAAATATTTTTTTTGAAATTTTCAAAATTTTTTCTATGTTTACACCTATGCAGTCCCCTTACCTTCAAAAGGTATAGCAAGGAGCTTTTTGCTTTCACATCTTTTCCTTTTCCCAAACAACCAATGATCTGATCTAGATTTTCCAGCAAATGACACTGTTTGTTATCTGTAGATGAAGGCACAAAGCTCATTATACAAAATACAAGGCCACTTTCATTTTTACTACACCAAGTACATATATCTTCTGCTTCATTTTATCTTAATGTGTGCAGACATTTTATCTTGTGTTATCCACACAAGCTATTTCTTCCCTTCAACGAATTTAGATAATGAAATCAAATTCTATGTTAACCATAGGAACAAAACTTACGTATGGAAGGCTTTTCTTCATTTCAACTTTATTGACATTTCTCCCAAAGAATACTATATCATCAACTTCTGCGAGCAGCCGTTCAGCACTAATGTTGAGAACCTACTGGGATTTTCTTCCTCTGGCAGATCTTAAACGCGCCTAACCTCTTTGATAAGCTAAACGAATAGGAAAAAACATGTATTAAAACGCTAACGTAAAATGAATGTAGCATGAGGTGTGTGGTAAGTTGTGCAGATGTGCTATTACCTCAATGTGATTTTGGTAGTATGGATATTCGTCTAACAAACTAGCCACTCTTTCATACTGTCCATAAGCACATCAAATGATTTTATAATGAAGACTTTACATGCTGTGCAGACTGTTCAATCTTGAGTTCGCTTTTGTGATTGTCGATGGTACTCTGCTGCATAACTTGTTTCTTCGCTCATTTAGATGACGTTGCTTTTGAGCTTATCAAATTTCTAATTAATGTTATTTAAAAAACTGTTTAGTGAATAACCGATGACATATAACATATAAAATTTTCCAAATGTCGAATGACGTATTTACGAAGAGAACGGTAAAAATATTTGTGAGCTTCATTTCCTTTACGAGTAAATAAATCTCTCCTTTCTCTTTCCTCTCTTCAAATAATTCCTGGACCCAGAATCGTTTACTGTATTTTCCTGCATATACTCTACGTCTTCTGAGCGGAAACATTTGAATAATTCGCAGTCGTGCAAGCAATACAACTTCCAAATTGACTGGTGCCATGATGGATTTTCATAAAATTTCGAATTTGCCGCGCATTTTTCATCAAGTGGAAACCCAGCTTTAGAAAGCCAATAGATCATCAGAGCATCCTTCTGTTAATTTACATGAAATGCAATACAGCTTGCAAGTGCCGATTGAAAAACATTTAGCCATTTACATTGCCAAAGTTCGTTATTATGAGTAATTGTTTTGAAAAATGTCCCGCTGCAGTACCTGAATTGTGTACCAAATAATCTCCCTACAAACAGAAAGGCAACAGTTAATTTTGATTTAAATAATCATTACTGTATATCAACAAAGAGTACAGAGTTTAGTCCCAAATCATGACAATCATTTCATATCTGATACAACACACAGGCTGTGAAGTTCCAAACTGTATTTTACAGTATTTTGATAAGTAAAACAGATTCATGCGAAGATCAGCATATGAGCTTGTTCAGCATCATTCCTAGCATCTTTACATTCTTTGAACAACCAATTTGCTGTCACTGTGTCATTTCGTTGGTATACAGATACAGGTGTCATGGTCATGGCATGAAGTGTGAAAGTACACTTTGCAAATGTTGCATTCCTCCATGTTTTCCTTGCCATTCAATAGAAACAAACTGCTTGGGCATTATGCATTTGCAGTAAACAGAAAAGTCTGCTTATTATGTGGATGCTAGTTCTTTCACTGTACGGGAACGGCTCCATTGTGTCATTCTCGAGGCAGTGTTTGCAATGAATGTTGTGCCATTTTGCTGCTGAACATCTATTAAAGCAATAAATACTTCTGTGCTACTACAATGACTGAAAGAAGCCAGTAGATTCTGAGTATCGATGTCCAGATTATCGGAGTAAAAACTACTGTACAATTTTAATTTGTGATGCCTTCCCATTGTACATGCTTTAGCCCAATGATTCGAATTTCTGTTGAAAACTTGGATAAAGTTATTGATTGGTGGAGCTTGTAATCTCATGAAATTGACGCTTGAGCAAACAAAGACAGGCAGCTACAATTTTATCATTCAGCCATTCAGATTGTGAACATAAAATTTGCAAGAGACGTATATGTGCTTCATTCAACATGCTTTGTATCAGGCTTACAGTTTTCAAAAGTGTGTGAGGATAGAACACAATGTTAATTGATTCACATACCATTTTATTTCTATTTGAAAGGTCTACTCCATTAACTCCGCCGGCCTTTAACCATTGGTCATTTATCTACAAAATAGCTGTTTTCTTCTTTATCTGACATATTAATTACAAATATCTAAACAAAAAAATAACGGTTTGAGTATTAATGAAATTTTAGCAGGCTGCAATAAACTTGTTGTCTACCAAAGGGGGCATCAAAACGTTTCAAATTGTAACCCAGCACGTAAGAAAATATGTAAGAAGAAAGAATTTGAAAGAAATCAATGAAAGAGATGTGCATGTGCTAGAGCGTTGTGTACCCAAGAAGCATAAAAACTTTTAAAATTGAAAGCTATTGTAAAATATCACAATGTTTTAGCCAAATAAATTTGACTAAAGTATCAGACTTTCCTTGAAATAGTTAGACTAAGCTATCAGACCGTTTGGATATGTTTATGTTGTTCTCTTTTTACTTAGCGTCTGTGTACCATCATTCAATGTTTCTTGTATTGTTTTCCGTTCCCCCTCCCCCCACTATGTACGGTAAAAAAATAACTATGAAACTTAAAGTTTGTAATATATTAATGTGTTAAAGTGTTAACATTAGCTATTACTGATAAGTGGCAGTTTACAAAAAATAGCAGATATTACAAAAAATATGCTTTTAGTTTTAATGTTAAGGCCTAGGCCTACACCTACTTGACCGCCTTCTGTATGAAGTGTTTTTCTCTTGATTGCTCTTGTTTGTTTTTTGTCTGGCTGTATTTGCATTTGACCTTTTACCACTTGCTACTAGAACCTATCCTTCCATATGCAGGTACTACATAATACTGAAACTTGCTATTATTAATGATTCCTTTTATCTAGATGCTCATACAAATTGGCCTATCATATCGCTTTTTCTTTTTGCGCAATTGTAAATTCTGTAAACTCAATGGCCTTTTTGCCTTCTTAGGTGAAGCTTTTTTGTCTTTCAAAGGAATACCTTTTTTCTCCTGACATACATTCCCTATACGAGGCAAGGTAACATAATTAATTCAATATAATTTCAATCAATATGACATGCAATTTGTCAAAATTTTAATAAGCAAAACAAATTACCTCACATACTCCAAAGCTCTTCTGATCATTCCATTAAGTTCTGTGAAATGAGTTTGGTTCTTGATAACATACAACCTGTCACTCAATGCTTTCAGAGCACGTATGCAATCTTCCCGAGGTTTCAACTGTATACTTTAGGACACTGCCTTGGCTCTTCTAGTTGCTGTTCTTCTATTGCGAGACCTGCATCATCTGATGCGTCACACAAATCAATATCACTGTGTTGCTCAGTAATGGTACTGAATGTATTCTGAGCAGGATTATTATTAGTAATACAATTAATTATTTTCTTTGATTGTGTTGCATTAACTTCTGAATTTCCTTTGCTAACTGCCATGTGCTGACTTTGTATATCTGATTCTGTTGAAATTGAGCTATTGGCCAGAGCATCACATTTCTGGATATTCCTTCCTCCTGTTATGACTTTGTCTAGATTGAACAACGGAGGATTCCTAATCTCCGCTCCTAAAGCATTCCATCCATTTGCTCCACTTTTAATTATCTTACAAATGTGTTTACATGGAAGCTGATTTTTTTTAATCTTCAAATTGGCATGATGGCATATTGCTATCATCGCCCATCCGTACCACATACTGTTTTGTCTGACACTCACTTTACACCAAGTATTCATTTGGACCATTTTCAGTAAAAATTTTTGATGCCTTTGGAACTGTCCAATCTGCTGTTTTTGTCATCTTTTTGAAATAATAGTGATAATGGCACAATACACTCTAGAATGCATTTAAATGCTGAATCAGCAGCCAAAGTTCTCATATCCTTCATTTTTTCATGATACCTCTTTGTGTTGCACTTGCAGCAGTCGTGTCATCAGTGGCAAGCGCATTTTCTATTGCCATAAGGAAGGGTATTCAGTTGTGTAATAAAACATTTATCCCATTTCTTCGATGGTCTACAAATCGTGTCTCTTGTACTCTTGGGAATTTATATACTAATTCCTAGTGCATTGGCAGTGTCTTTAAAATGCCTGTTAAATTTTCCAGATCTTTTCATCGTGTGATATATTATTATTAACATATCTTTCGCGTTAACAAGTTTTGGTTCTTCTAGCAAACTCTACTTCAATGCCAATTCAACTGATGTGTCAAGGCCTTATCCCAGCCGCATCATCTCTATTTATCACAGTCTTATTTCTTCCGTTTTCCAAATAAATATCATCTAATTCTTTATATTCTTCAAGAGCAACGATAGGAATAATTTTTGTTGTTTCTAACAGAAACGCAACTATCCATTACATATTGCCACCATATTTATTTGAAAATTTAGAGTTCTCAATATCGCTTTACAATTGACCCACCACACCATCAAACAATAAACAATGAAAAGGAAAGGAATTTCTGAATATCATGAAACCGTCAAAACTACCCCTACGAAAAACGGTTCAGGAGTTCATGAACAGTTCATGAACCTTAAATGGCCCCAAATCTTCATGACCTGTTCATGAAAATTGGGGCCATTTAACATTCATGTACTGTTCATGAACTCCTGAACTGTTTTTCGCAGGGGAAGCCTTCATGTGAAGGAGATTTTCAAAAACTTTGCAGATTACTATGAAGCTATGACTGCAAATGTTCTTACTTCAGAGCTCTCTAACTTTTAATTTAACATGCTATTTGGATCAAAGGTTATAAAACCTAGCAAAGAATGTTTCAATTCAAATGTGTGTATCGTTGTGATGGAGACCTTATAAATGATAATAATGATTACGTTACTTCCATCATAATAGCAAAAGATTAAGGTTTATCAGGCTTTCCTGTACAACTATTAAAACGTTCCCATGACCATTCACAGATCTGTGTTACATCATCTGAGTGTTTGCCATCAAACACTGCCAAAGAAATTGCTGTTGCTCCATCAATCTTTTCTACTACTGTGTGTGTGTCTACAATAAAGAGTTGTTTGTTGATTGATCCTTAATAACACAACTTGATTATCACAAGTATATATTGGCACTGCCTTTTCGGAATATGCTTTAAGTATGGATACTGCTTCTTTTAGTTCCTTCTTTCCAATGTCAGAAAACACATTATTATCAAAGAAAATTTCTTTGCTAAGCAATATTCATCTACAATATTTTTTCATATAAAATACAATAGGCTCCCAATGTATCATAATATTGTCTAACATATCTGACAGGATTGAAGACTGTTTGAGATTCAATGATTTGCTATTTCTGCAGATCAGGCAGTAATGTCCACTTTTAATCAGTTCTTCTGCACAAATATCTTTAATTATTTTGTACCCAATGACGACACATAAAAAAACAGCTATTTCTGCCATAATTGCTTGGCCTCATCTATTCTGTTTTCACAACAGATTGTTGTTGTAATTCATTTAGAAAAAAGTCTATTGAAATTCGTTGCTGTACAGAAAGTGGCACTGTGCAATAATGCTGTGTATAATAGTGCTTGGAAAACACCATGATACGATGTAATGTGCATCGTTTTGAAGAAACATATTGCATACTTTCATTGTAGGTTGTTACAATTTCGCCTCACATCAACTTTTGTTTGTTCCCATATTTCAATGATTGTATTGGTTTGATCCCTTCTTGTTGCAGTGTTTCCTTACTTCCAATAGGATCAAAATATACACCCTTGAATGAGGCTTTTGCCTTCACAAAATCAAGTTTGTAATGGTAGCTTACATCTGGGTTCAATATACAATATAATATCATACCATAAGTCCATATATCTATCCCTTTCAAATCATCTCTATTTGCAGACTCAACGATGACATCTGATACCACAATTTCTTGAACTATATATGGCGGTGTCCCCCTGTTCACATTTGTTGTCCTTGTAGCTTTGTTCATGACAGTCTCTATCTGATCAGCCCTGCTTTTACCAAAATCTGTTAACCTTCATCTGATAGGTTCGTTCATCCAAGTCGTCCCTAATAGTCTGTTGTCTTTCACGCTTGAATAGTGTTAATTGGAAACTATTATGTTGGCTGGCTTTAGGTCCCGGTGGTAACAGCCTGACTGATATAAATTGTTCAGACATGTTGCTATATCAACAGCTAATTGCTCTTGCACAGGCAATGTATCAACTCAGATTCAACTGCATTCAATTCATCAAGAACTGCTAAAAAGTTTTGAAGGTTAGAGACATGTTGCTCCTCATTTGTAAAAACATCAAACTCAAATACTATCTAGGTACTCTAACAGAATTGATGTTGCACACGCAGGTGTAATACAAATATCTTTGAAGTCTACAGCATAGATATGCTTCACTGCATGAAATAATTTTGCTTCCTTTACAAACGTTATTTTGTCTTCCTTAGTGCAGCCAAGCATTTTCTTTAACACTACTTTCTCTTTTTTATACATGGCTGTGAATACCACTCCATAACACCCTTTCGCTACTTTGTCCTTTTCATTAAAACATAATAACTAATGAACATGAGACCTACTTTGGGCTAGTCATTAGCCATTCCATTCCGCTCTATTTCGCAAAATACCAATTTCGCTTCATTCCGTTCAGTTCTGCAAAGTGCCATAAGCCTTGTTTCCTGTAATCCTGCAATATCTATAAATTGATTCTAAAGTAACAAATGTGCTGCATTGATAATGTTATCATTCGACCATGTATGCCTTTTGACAACAACATGTTCTTATCACTCTGTTTGAGATCAATTCTTCCAAGTATACATTTCCAGGTATCTGATTCAGAATCAATATATTCTGCACTGCTAGAAGGGATGTCAATAGTCAGATCAATGACAGTTGAGTTGCTGATGTAATCCTGTGTTGTTAGATAATTAACTTCTTCTATGACAGTTCCCTGAAAACAAGAAACACATATATTATTGTAGGCTTTTCAACAAAATGAAAAAAAGTTATTTTCAATTAGTAATTTTCAAATGTTTGTTGCCAACAATGATCAAAATTAACCACTGTCTATTTGGCCCCGCCACCATCATGGCTTTGAATAAAAACTAGCTAGACCAAATGATCACTATTTGATCATAATTGATCAGTTGGTCCTCTAATTGATCAAGCACCTCTAGAAGCGTTAAAATCAAAGTCAAAAAACCAACAAAATATCAGAATTATCAATTTGATCAAAATTCAGTATAGAGTATACCATAGAATGGCTGGATTTTGACATAAGAATATCTTTGAAAATATCATAATTTCATCATTCACGAACATCTCTTTATATAAATTACAAATATCAATACGGTTATCAATCATTCAAATCATCAGGTTCTAATTTATTACTGCTTTCATCATTTTTGACTATCTTGCATTATGCTAGCCATGGAAATAGAATTTATAACAATAATGCATTTAATTTACGAACAATAGATGCATACTGTATTTATATGATTGGTTAATCAATACCATGATAGCTTAATAGAATAATAAATGGATGCGTAACAATGCTTCAAAATATATGATAAAAATATAATTATTATTATTTTTTAATTCCCGGGTTTGAGGAAATTTACAAACTAAACAAACTCACAGAACAAACTCGATTTGGCAAAATTTTTTCATTGGATAGGTTGGAGTCCAATGTTAATCTTATCTTTTCTCTGTAAACTGCAGGGCTTAATTTATCTTTTAACATAAGTGACACTAGCTTGTATAATGTGCTGCCATCTTTTGCTGCTTGCTGAACCACATCAGTATATATCTGACTATCTAAAGCCATAACACACAAGTGTGTACAATTTCTCTCTTCATCTAGAAAGAACATTTTTTTCTACTCATGGTTTCCTGGAATTAAATAGAATATCATAGGTGTTTAAATTTTATTGACAAAGGCATTCTAGTTGATGTCTAGTCTGATGAATAAACATAAACTTTTGTGTTTCTCTGCTGTTGTCATCTATTTTTCTTTGTTTATAATTAAACATGTTGTCCTTGTTGTCAGTGTCCTGTCTCCATTTATCAACAAGGACACCTAGATTTTCCTGTTCATTGCCTTTATACAAAGAGTTGATTTGTGCAAGATTGATGTGACTTCTGATGTTTTCAAACAAGGGGTTAGCCATTTGTTTCTTCCACAAGCTCGTTTGCAAATTGCTCCTTAACAAAGTTTTTAAGCTTCTCTGAATTTCATAACAGCAATGCTTTCCAATTTCATCAATTAGCAATTTGTCAACAGGTTGTACAATGCCTGCAATCTGAATAGGATTGTAAAATTTTATTCTCTTTACTCTTGCATTTGAATAAGATCTGAATTAGCTCTTGCTGCCTGAATTAAGATCTAGATCATGGTAGTATCTGATAGCAAGCAATGGATACCTAACATTAACTATGATAGTATGCATGCTTTTAAAAATAAGTTACATACCCATTTTGTATAGAGTAAATATGCCTGTAAAATTGTTCATTGATTCACGATTCTGAATGTGGCAATAATTCTTTATGAACAGTTCATGACTAGTCATCAAAGCGTTATACATGTTGGCAATTTTATGTTCATAGACATTTGATCAACTGGTTCACCAACCATCTGTAAATTATTAATGAACGATGTACAAACTGTTCATGAAATGCAACTCACTTGTTCACAGAGTTCATAAATAAACCCATACAATTTTTAATTGAGGTTTTTAGCATGCAGTTTATTAAACTTCAACTTGTAAATCAATAAATGCTTGTATACCTGATGTTGAATGCTGATAAATACAACTATTTTCTTATAAACTATAGGGCCGTAGCGAGCATCAAAATAGGATGTTAATATTGCTAAGTATGGTAATACATACCTCTCCTGTTTCATGTTTGTGGTTTAGACAGATTGGCAAATCTACGAACAATGCTCTTTTGATGCATATGTTTTTATTTTTCAGACCAGTTTTATTTCATCTTCAATTGACCTCCTCTGTGATTTGGTGTTCTCTGTCAGCTATAATGCATTGCAAATATAACATGAATGGTGTATGTTATGTTAAATCAAGGTAAGCAGCATTTCCGCTCCATTGTCAATTCTTAATATTTTATTACTTATATTCATACTTGGAAGAGAAATCACCTCACTAACTCTGATTTATTCTTTGCAGTTGAGTCTTTCTGTTGAAAATATTTTGGTGTACATTTCTTTTTACTGAATGATCACACTCCTGTAATTGTAAAATGTTGCAACAAATTAGAAATATTGTATCAATAAACTCAATGCAGTATTAGTGTGTCTTATATATCACTGTATTTGTTTGTGAGGGATCCCCCATGGATCTCCCCAATCCAACTCTGCCAACATTCAACCCAGCAATGCGGGTAACTGTTTGCTAGTTAAAAATAACAAAGAACCGATATCCCAATGCAGCCACACCAATTAATTTACCATATCTAACAAAATTGTCATGATAGGGGTATTATACAATACAATCCGATCAATATCAAAGGTTCTATATCAAGGTTCCTGTTGACTGTCAGTTCTTAAATTTATATATTAAATGTTCATGATACTTGTACGTCTTTTAATTTCTTACCAGTATTTCTGAAACTTTTCTTGCAGGTGGTCATCCCTATAAACGTTGTTGTGGATTGCAAAGAGAACTCCTTGATTAAACATTACAGTTTATCAAAGTCTGCAACACTGCCACTAGTATCATCAAATTTTTGTTTAAGTAGCAATGCCATGTTGGTTTTGCAAAATCTTGTAAATGTGGTAATTCAGAATCTAGTAAATCTGGTTGAATCCTTGCATTGCCTCCAACACAAGTTGTCATAATTAACTGAAATAGAACATAGAAATTCACAGAAAAATTAATTGAGGAAAAGAATGCAACAGTTTGCATGTTTACACAGACCGTTTACACATCTTCTTATAATATCAATCTTTGGTGTAATATTATAATATCAATGGTCCTTTTTATGGTTGACAAGTCAAAACGACTATAACCATTATGCTACTATTAACGATATAACTATATAGATATAACTATAACAAACAATTCACATACTGCAAACCTCAAATGGTTCAAATGTCATTTTGTAGACATACAGTATTGGCAAAGAATTAGCCTCGTCTTGTCTTGCCTTCTCTTAATTTTGCTATTTCAGATGTATGTAATTAATTCAGATGTATTAAATGCATGGGTACTAGGAAATGCAAAGTAAGAGTTTGTTCAATTCACTAGTTCACAACAACCTTTTCAATTATGTCCTTACTTGTAGGTCTGCAATTAGTGGGCATTATCACATGACTCACGCACAATACTGTAGCCATATTGCATTGATTGATACACAATAAGTGTACATGCGCAGTAGTCATACTCTGTCAACAACAGGAGTATCAATAATATTACAATGGGAGCTAGATTGGGGTGTCTTATGCGTGTATCAGCGGCTTTCCCGGGGTGACCCCCGGGGAACCCCCGGGCTCCCAGGGGGATTAGTAGAATTTTGTTAAGAAATAGATGCCCTAGGGAGAAGGAGTTTTGTCTTCTTTTGAAAATTTTATTTACACTCCCGGGCAATGTAATTTACAGTCATCAGATTTTATAAAAAATATTGCCATCAGAATTGTTGTACATTGCACATTTATGTATGAGAAATTGTATTAGTATTTTTGTTGTCATATTCATTGGAAATACGTTGTGTGCAGATATTCCCTAATATAACATCAGAAATTTAGATTGAGTTTTATAATTAGTATAGTGGCGTTCTTTGTGTAGCAAATATGTAAGGCGTAAGAGGGATGGCAAATTCCTATAATGTGACTGTCTATACTACTACTACTACTACTACTACTACTACTATAATCAAAATAATTTTACCTAATAATATCCAATCCCATGTTAACTCTATTATGCATATTTGTGAATTTTTTTATTTATTAGATACATTTTTACCTTGAATTTGTTAATGGAAGCTAAATATGTCCGGCCCCGGGGGAGGGGGGATTGCAAAATCAATGTTGCCCCTCACCTAAGGGGATTAAATTAGTTTGGTGAGACCAATTTTGCAAATCTCTAGGGGTCACCCCCCGGGAAAGCCACAGACACACGCCAGACAGAAGCAAGAGTCAGAGATGGAGTCTACAATGCTACCCTGGAATACGCTGGATCAGAGATGTATTTCAGATTGTGTACTTCCATTACTTTGTCATTCAACAGCTTATTCGATTTTGTAACTATCTTAATTCTAGGAGGACATGGGTACATAACTCATGTGGTCTAGGGTATGACGGTATGCTTCTTCCCAAAATAATCGGGTGGGTCGATCGTCTTTAAAATGACAATTTTCCCCAATTCTTATATTTATGGCGTGGCTAGAACACAGAACTTCCCTCGCCAAAATAATACAAAAATAGCAATACTGTATGTTGTTTTGATGGGAACATGAGCACGGGGATTGTCCATTGTATGTTTTTGTGTTATTTTACTGTTTGTACAGAACAACGAGATGATCTTTTGACTCAGATTATAAACAGATTTACTGTAATGACCTCATTGACTAATTATCGTGTTCTATACAATGCTGTGACATATTCTATAAAGCACAGTTATGCAGGTATTTTTGTTTGTTGGCACTGTTGACTTGTTGAGGCTACAACATAACAAATTTGAAATAAAAATATGCTGAATTCTAGACAAAGGCGACTACGGTAAAATACTTGACTACTTGATGAGTTCTTCTTACCCTTCATAATTCAGGTGTCGTGGGATGGATAATAAAAAAATGTCGATACATGTTCATGTGTGCTATAATAATATCAAGTCAAAAATAATCAAGAACAATCAGATTAATTATCAACTGCTTTTCAATATATCGCGTTTCCTTTTTCAACAATAAAAATATATTTTTCGCGCGAAAAGATGACAACGTACGCTTTACTTTGCGCTTTACGTTAACATCTTTACAACATCTTTACGTGAGTTGGTGAGACCAGAGGTGAATTTACATAATCTTTTATTGGCTTCTAATTGGATAATACAACGAATTTAGCACTTCCGGTTCTTCACTTGCTGGATTTTTCTAATCACGTGTTTCAATTTCCTTGGAAACACTTAAATCTCGATTCTAGGGGAAATTTTACTCAAAGCAGAGGCAATTGAAACAGGCTTGCAATTTGCTAATTGGAAATTTGGAATATTGCCAGTGCAGAGCCCAGCCAGAGCATTTGTTAACTTTGCAAATTGTGTAGCTCCAACGCATGTGCTATTATGCGGAAAGGATCAAGTGAATCAATTGGCTGGCTGTGAACTGGGTTGGAGTAATTTGATGTATTATTTAATTTAACATGACATATGACAGTTGCACATCACTTTTGATTGTATATATTAGCCATTCCATTAATCAAAATATTAATTGATTAATCATTGAGGACCATCATTGCAGATTATCCTAAATTGTGGAAACCAAGATATTTATGATATGGAAGCTACTAATGCACATGATCGTGAGCACTGTATCAACCTTTTGAAGAGGTTACATGAATTTCATAAAACTGCCAATTCATGCGATGTCATCATCCAGGTCGGTGAAAAAGAATTCCCGGCACATAAGATTATTTTACAAGCAAATAGTCCATACTTCGAAGCAATGTTTACCTCGGACTACCTAGAAGCTACTCAATCGAAAGTAAGAATAAAAAACATCGGAGACGACATAATGAGATTGATTCTACAGTACTGTTATTCGTCACAAGTCACTGGAGTGAAGAATGATCAATTTGAATCCCTATTAAATGCAGCAGAAATGTTTCAACTCCCTGGGTTGAAATCTATCTGCTGCCGTGTGTTAAGAGAAACTGTTAACGTAGATAATTGTTTTGGCAGATTCAAAATTTCACTCACTTATCGTGATTATGAACTACGGAATGTGTCTTCGAACTTTATACGTGACCGCTTTTGTAAATTAGCTGCCCGAGAAGAACTTCTGGAATTTAATTTTACCGAAATCAAAGAACTGCTTGATTGCTACAAACTTGGTATATATAATGAAATTGAAATATTCGACTTTGTAGTGAAATGGTGTCAGTATAATTATTTGGAACGAGAAGAAAACTTCTTTGAGATGTTTAAGCTTGTTCAAATCAAAGATTTATCGCCAAAACTTATAGGTAGGTAATTTGTATTTGCATGTTACAGTAATTACTAGAATACCAATTACATCCAATGCGGGTTGTAGGCTAAACCAACCTGCATTTGTAAATTTTCTCCGACCAATATTTCCGACAGTATTTCTAACCCGCATTTCCCTGCCAAAATTTGATGATGACAATAGAAAATGCTTAATTTTTATCAAAATTCGTTACATAAATCCATCTCCAAAGCACTGAGTGGGGAACCCCAATTTGGTGTTTGTGGTGAAGTATCCCTGGCTTACGTCGCCGGGAATCTGCAGTAGGAAACCGGTGGAATACAGTCTCTGTTGTAGATGCCGCATGTGCATGTCTATTTATTATTTTATCATCAATTGATGGTCTAGCATGAGGGACTATAACGTCAACCAATAAAATATTTAAAGATTTGTGGATGATTACATTGTTAAATCTGTATAATAATATGCTGATTGGGCAACATTCGCAATAAGAAACATGGACATCAAAAAACTAATTCATTTAAAATTTGAGATAATAAAAATTGCTTAACATCCATATTATTTACACCCATTTAATCATGTAGTTTATCAATTAGACTGGTTAGGAAAGCTAACACATGTTTGCCACCTCAAATGTTATTGTCTAGCTGGATCACATGATAAAAAAATTATTGTCACAGCTTGTTTCTTTGGTAATTGAGTCAATTCATTAACTTTTTGACGCTGTTCAAGTACTCAACACCTTGTTCCATGACACTATATGTTAATCCAGTGTTTCAAAACCTTTTTGACAGAAAAACTCCATTGAAGTCTAATGAAACCTTCCTAGCTCTAGGCCTACAATTCACGTTCAATTTTAAGTCATATATGGCCAACAAGGTGTCCCACAGATTTCTTTTCCACGAGATAAAAGTTACGATTTATTGAAGTCTAGTCTTTGTTATTTTTCCACAGTGGGCTCTCTTGTCATTTGAATATGAGTTCCTACTTTGGAAGGAGCACTATTTTTGAGATATGATACTTTCAACATTAAATAACTCAGCTTATAAGAGCCCAAATCGGAAAATTATTGTCGCCATTCCTATTTATTTTGCATGGGCTATCCGATTCCGGAAAAATATTTTTTGGTGTCATTTGCACTCTAAATGCATTTTTAATATATTAGCAAGACAAGGCTCACCATATTATTTAGGTATTTTAACTTTGTGAGCCACATTTGAGTTTATTATAAATCCTTCAGACTTTCCATTAACATATTCTGTTGGAATAATTTTTCCCTTCAAGTCCCTGCAACTTTTCTGGATTCTTCTTTGACAATTTGAACAATTTCTAATAGCTAATAATGTTGCCTCTGTTTTAAATATTGCCTATTCAAACAATTTTGACAATACAGCTCCAGTAACAAAGGCCGTATAGGTCCTCTTCTTCTTTAAATTTGGAATCAGTTGATAACTCTGAAATTTTCTGCAACATCTGCCATTTTTTGCAAAGTTGCAAAGTTGTTGGTGTTTATGTGTTTGATCTGAATCACAACAACATTGTTGTGTGGCACTATTGCTTTAAAACAAATAGTTGATCAATTCGATGTTCACTAGAACGTATTTCATAGGCTACGGTTCAAATCCCCCGCTTGATGTAATTTTTACTTTATGAAATATTTCTTTTTTTATTTAGTCATCATTTATTTTTTATTTGGGAATTTATTTGCTTATCGGAATTGCTATATCAGTATATAATATACATCATTGTCATATGATCATATAAGCCTACATCATTAATTCATTATGGAATTGATTAATTGTAAAATAAATGAAAGCTCAAAAGTCTGACTTGAGCAATTAGTGGAGGAAATATTAGTTACCGATTGAGGCTCACGTTTCCCCCACATTCAATGGGTTTTTTGTATTATTTTGGTAAGATAAAAACAGGAAGGAAATAAGTCCAGAAAGGAAAGACGATAAAATTGATAAACATTTAAAATTAAAAATTGATGTTATGAATAATGGACAAACTTATATCAGACTTTATTATTTCATTCATTGTGAGAATTGTTTGCAACAGTTTTATTATTTATTGTTATTGTATCACAAAGATTATTTAATATTTTCATTCATCAAAAGAACAGCATTTCCAATAAAGAAACTTCAGTTGTTGATGATTCACACAATTCATCATTTGTCTGCCTATTGTATAGTTGTTGATACCACAGCTCTCATATAAGCGGATACCTGTCTTATCGTTATATTAAGACAGGTTTGTTGTCTGTACCATAATCCATATGCACTGACCTTTAATCATTATCCGACAAAAGGTTTAGCCTTCAAGAATCTAGAATCATTTTCTTCTGGATATTTTGTTGAGATTTGACCTATAAATCAGAAAATTATCAATTTTCTTCTGAATTTCTCTGGCCTTCCAAGATCTAAGATCCCAGGATCCCCATTATTGTCGGACCCTGCCTTTGATAAACTATGGTAATAATGTTTTTACTTCTGCTGTAATGCCATGACATGTAATCAAGTTACTAACCCAATTATATTTATATTTCTCTTAAGTGTTCAACAAACATGAGTTTCTGCAATCCTATTTTCCAGAATGCTAGAGAAAATCCAGAATAATATTGATATTTTTTGATACACCAGTAGATATTTAAATAGTAATATAATAATATTTGTGTCAAACTTCAACAATAAAATTTGCGATTTTTCAAGGACAATACTTTTGTGCTTCATCGTAGAACCTTTTTATTCCACCCCTGTGAAAAAATCCATGAGTTCATGAACTTCATGAACAGTGCATGAACATTTTTTGTGGGCTTATCAGCAGTTCAGGAACAGTCATGGAAAGTTCATGAAGACTTCATTAACCGATTCATGAACTAGTTTATGGATGTGAAATTTCCTGAAAGTTCATGAACTGACTGTTCATGAAATTTCATGAATTTTTAAGCAATTTCATGCTCATGAACTTGTGAACTTTTTTCACAGGGGCAGAGTCTGTTTTCATTTCTGATTATATTTCTTTTGTAGAGGATCACCTTGAAAATTCTTCTTTTAGAGGATCTTGCTTGCCGGGTGCTTATATCTGATGCTAGAAAGCAGATGATGATAAAGGGTGATAAGGATTTGTCAAAGAGTTCATGTCCGCGTTCTTCGTGCATTGGACAATCAATTTATGTCATTGGTGGGTTGCAGACAAATGGACGTATTCCACCTACTATATCTCGTACATGCTCGGTGATAAAGTGCACTATTGGACAAAACAGCATGAGGCATTTTCCTCAATGGTCAGAAGTGTGTCCGATCACTGAAAATAGAACCGATTTTGGAATTTGCACCTACAGAAACAACATTTACATCTGTGGAGGTAATATTTAATATCAATTGTGTATCAGCATACATCAGTGTGTATATGGAAAGTCATTTTGCCAACCACGATTATTTATCAATTTAAGGATTGTGGATGTCTTCCTGGCATTATTTAAAACGAAGTTGATAATGCTCCGGTGGCTGGAATCCTGAGTACTAGAGTTAATGTTCTGTTTGTCTTTTGGGGTTGCTTAATGTGTTGTTTGTTTGTTGTATGACTGACATTCGTCCAAGCTGTTTCTAATACATAGTTTGAGACCATTTTAGCCTCTCAGAGAGTCACCCGAGATTGTCGTATTAACATTTTTTAGCACATACTTATCATATCAACAGGGTTATCGTGTCGCTACGCAACGCTGCTGGAACTCGGGGTTAATATGACAAAAATACTTTCGAGATGAATTTTGAGACGAAAAACTTTAGGCTTCTAGCAGCGTTGCGTAGCGACGCGATATCCCTGATGATGTTATAAGTACCATGTGCTAAAAAGTGTCAACGAAAAGTTACAACTTTAAAGGTATATACAATAGCTTTATTAGGAATATGTTATACTATAAGAAAAGTAGCTAGCAGGATTAGAATGGACAGTTAACAGTAAAAAAGTAAAACAATTCAGACATTTTTTTGCATGTAGCAATTAAAAACGTAAAGGTTGGCAAAAAATCACGGTCAAACTCTTTTGTGGAAAATAACATCGTTCCTTTTTTGGTTTCAAAAAGTGGAACACGAAAATCTCCAAAATGCCATGTTTAAGGTCAGTTTTGACGAGGAAAGAGTCGCGCTGTGTAAAACTCAACAACAACATGTACGGATAGAAAAAAATGTTCTATCCAAATCCGTTGTTGAAAAAATGGCGATATGTACACTTTAAACATTATGAAAGTACATGAAATATTGTTGTAATTTTTTGGAGCATTTATTGCATTTTGTTTGTTTAGATGAAATTATGTCTGATAACCCATCGTAGTTCACATCTAAGTCATTTTATTTGTTGTGGGGCGCTACGATTTACCAATGATCCGGTGCCATGATTGCCTACCCCATGTCAAATCCAACGTTTACCTGGTAAACGTTGGAACTTCACCTTGAGTTGTATCTATTGTGCGTACATCGCATCATGGTATTTTAGGTACATTTTTAACATATTTTAACATGCTGAAGGCCATTAACAGCTATCCTTGCATCATGAGCATGTGAAGTAAATGTAAAGCTGGCAATGAAACAATAAATCGATAATGACCGTGAGAATAGTAAACATGGTAGTAATGTACATATTCCCTATAACTGGGAAAGATGTTTTCTCAGAAATGGTAATGAAAACATCTGTGGCTACTATTAAACATTGTACCACATCTAATTAATTTGAACACCTTTTATTTCACCTATTATTTCCCACAAGAGAGTTGGATGTTCAGCCTACATTTATATTTTCTTCACGAAAAATGAAAGGAGGAATTGTTTTATTTGATATATTTATTTATTAAACTCTAAAAATTTGGAGACATTAGAGAATCTAAAATTCACCAGTCTCCAGCTTGCGGTTTTAGCCCTATACTATTTGTTTTATCTTCTTCTCTTTTAACAATACAAATATGGTATTAGTGTGCCGTACATGCCTTTAACATCAAACACAAGTAGATCATATTCTCCTAATTAAGCCGTTAGTATTGACTGATATATAGCTATCCAAAACTCGCTGTTTTAGGTAATGATAATGTATCTGTCCAATCTAGCTCAGTGGCAAGCTACGATGTCAATAGTAATGTGTGGACAGACCGCAAAGACATGAATACTGCACGTAGTTATCTTGGTGTTTTCGAAAATAATGGATGGATATATGCTGCTGGAGGCATTGCAGGCATGGCAACCCTTCATAATGCAATCCAGAACAGCGTTGAACGTTATGACCCAATACGGTAAGTTCATTTTAAATTTAAGCATGTTGTTCGATCAATATTTTTTATAGTGAAGCTAAAATAATTTAGATAGTGTTATAAAATTTCTAGTCATAATCCTGCAATTTGATTGGTAGCTCCGAATTTGTAAGTGTTGTGATAAAAACATGCTTTAAAGTTGCCATATGATTGTACCACCCCCAAGCGTTTATAAATAAATGTTTACAAATGGAGGAGACTAGATTGAAAGCACCCCAACGACTGAACTGGAAATTTAGAGAAAGCCACCACAACTTGTTTTACATCCGGTTTTTCATCTATTTTGACCATCTTTCATATGAGTGATGAAGTCGCAGATGACGGTAGTGAAAATATTGATAGCAATCAAGACCAGCTTCGTAATTGGTCGATCATAAGAACCTCTATTTGTCTTTATTGTAGCTTTTCCAACAAGTCCACCTATTCCTTTCCGTGTGACGGTGTCAGCTGCTAGTGGCCATACTGCACAAAATGCGTTTCCATAAGGACTGCTTTTCTTCTCTTCCCCTTAACAAGATGTTGCTTGTTGATTGTTCGGTTTCGAGCTTCACCCCCGTAATACCTTCAAAACTACACACTTTTTTGACAAATGTCTCGAGAATAAGCTACAACCAATTTCTAATAATATTTTTACTTTGAAAGATGCTTTTTGATTTTTAGACGGTGTTGCTATGGGTTCACCTCTTGGCCCTTTAATAGCAAATGTATTTATGTGCGATTTAGAGAATACACTTGATCAACAGAATTGTTTACTGCAATATTACTGTTGATATGTTGATGACACGTTTGCCGTTATGCCCAGTTATTCTGAAGCAGTAGAAGTTTTTTAAATATTTTAAACAATAGTTCATCTTTAAAATTTACTTTTGAGGTTCAGCAAGATAATAAATTACCATTCCTTGGCAGTAGGCCCTATCTACTTTAAATTTACGCTATTTCCATTTGTTGTGTGAAGTATGTGAAGCAGGGATTCACAATACCGTTTTAGATGCAACATACTTGAAACACATATCAATAGATTCGTCATTAACTAGAGAGGTACTTGGCCGGCTGTATTTTTTAACTAAATACATCATACAAGTTAAGAAAAACCAATGAAAACTGTTACCTTTTTCAACAACAATCATGTCTCAGACTGAAGCGCTATTTAAGTAGTTCGCACTTGGATGAATTTCTATTGTCTCTCAAATACAAACGACACGATCCTTTGTTTTGTGACTTCAAAGATAATTTGTGTATTGTCATTGTAGTAATTCTCAGAATGAAATTCAAATGTAAACAAACAAACACACATATATTATATGAAAGTGAAAAAATTAAGATGTGTTATCATCAGATCTTTAGTTGGAAATTATATAATCAGAATTTATTATTGGAAAATCACTTGGAATAAAACGTTATAAATTTGTAAAGAAACCCAATGCCAACTTCCTCTTCCTCAGTGGCAACAAATAAATTGAAATATGTAGAAAGTACTATTCATGGCTGAAAATAATTAATGAAATAAGATGTAAAGAAATAATAAATAGTTTCCCATTCTATAATTTTTGAAAAGTCACTTGAAGCAAATGTTGAATAAATACGTTATGAGTAGTGAACAATCATTGAAATTTTTCTGGGCTGTGCCAGTGTTGTATAGGTGAACGCAATTTAATTTAGAAAATTCGCCGACAAATTGTTACCTTGAAACTTTATGACACTCGGGTTTTAGTAATGTTTCTTGGATTTTTTGGGGGATATCACTACTACTTCCACGTGCTTCGGTATAAACTAAATAGTACTAAATTTTGTAAATATAATCATGTGCATTCCATTTTTCACTACTAAACTTTCTACTTCTTTCACCAGTTAAGCCAGATGATTCACAACTCAATATAAGCATGCATTTGCATGTAACTCGAAATCTAGTGCTCTATAAAAAGGAATCTGTTATTGAAACCTCCATTTATAGAAAGCCTACTGATTGTGTACTATTGCTTCATTACGAAAATCATGTTGATGAAAATACAAACAAGGCCTTACTTCAACAATGTTGGATTGTGCACGTAAATATCGTCCGATGACAACTATTTTTAATTTAGAATGTTTAAACATCAAGGACATTTTTTAAAATTTTAGTATCTCTTAGATTTTATTAATTATTGTATTTCTAAATTTGATCGCCTTAAGACTAACAACGAAGAACCTAATTCAAATAAGAAAGTTGCAATTAATATTGTATTGCAATATAAGACCACATATCTGCTAACTCGTTACGTAAACAATTAGGAACTCTGAGTAGAAAATTGATTGATAAAGTTAGAGTCTGTAAGCCGAGACCAATTACTGTCTCGTCAATGTCTTGTATATGAATTTAAATATGACTCCTGCAATGCAAGTTATGTTGGTTTCACATGCCAGCACCTTCACCAACGCATTGCCGAACACAGTGGATCGAGCTCAGCTGTCGGAAGACATTTACATTCACACAATAAAACTATGAATGAATCACAACATTTATTTTCAGTAGTGAGAAAATGCAGCAATTGAATCTGACTGTTTAGTACATGAAATGTTAATTATCCGTTAAAGAAAACCGACTCTCGACACTCAGAGTGACTCTATCTGTATCCGACTCCTTTGTAAAGTACTCATAAATAACACATTTGTAATTGAATAGGTTTTAAAATTCCTTTCTTTTTCATTGTTTAATTTTCTAGCAGTAATGTACGATTAGAATGTATTAAGTTTTTAGATCCTTATTAATTTGTAAATTAATATTTTATTTCTTTTCAGCTGACGATGGTATAATGAATAATACCAATAAATTTTCAACAATCACTACTTGCGTTTTTTGTCGCTATCTTTTACTCTTAAATGTTTTACGAAGAAACTTTTGATCAATAGAAAGATAGCTACTTACAAAAAGGGCAAAATAATTTTCTGTTACCGATTTTAGCAACGGCGGCAACAGTACTTGAAAGTGTTTAAATTGATTTGTCTTTTTAATCATCAATTACCTTTCCCCATTTTGTAATAGAGCTGCTATTGTGTTATTCAGTGACATGACTGATAATGCTTGTGTTGGCTATAAGAGATGTAAACTTTTTAAAACGAGTCATTATTTATTTTATCAATAGATATAAAATTATGTCAGGAAATAGTTACTACTCACTGCTGCCTTAATTTTTTCTTCAGATGAGCCCTTCTGTTAGAAAGACTTTGAATCAGATGTTTATTTATATTTCAGTCACTGATTTCGAATGTAATTTAAGTACCTGAAATTTTTAAATAGTATTATTCATTTTGAGTTAGGTTGGAAAGATGTAGAATTGCCCCTGTGAAAATATCCATTAGTTGATAAACTTTTATGAACAGTTCATGCACAGTTCATGAACATTTTTTGTAGTTCATGAACAGTCACAAAGAGTTCATGAACACTTCATGAACCAATTCATAAACTGATTCATGAATGTGAAATTGGCTGAAAGTTCATGAACTCTTGGGCAATTTCACGTTCATGAACTCATGAACTCTTCTTGAAGTGGCGTAATCATCATAATACAAGAATAATTATAAACTATGCATATTAATTTTACTGTTTTTATTATTTTTGCTTTGGTGCCTAATCCCAAAAAACTTTCATATCGGGATGTCTTTGTGGAAGTACCACGCTCCTTCCATCTTTGCAGCTTCTCTGATTGAATACTGTTTAGGGATTAGAGACTGATGCAAGTGTTTTGGTTACGAATAACTGCTCAAATTGGCTGTATAATGAACGAGATTATACAATTTCAAGTTCATTTCACAACCAACAAGTGAAGCTATTCGTAACTAAAACAGGAGCGGCAAGTCTCTAACCCTTTTCAAAATTCAAAAACTGACTGAATTTTAATTAGATGATTGAATCGCGACATGTTTCAAGCACCAGATTGCTAGATGAATCACAAATGTCATTTTTTGCTCCAGAAATGGTTGCCTTTGCGAATACAATATATGTAGATGTGATTTTTAATATTTCTTAATCTGGAACCAACGCAATGAAAGCAACAAATGTACACTGTTCTTCATTGTCTTTTTCAAATCATAACAATCATATTGAACATTTTTTGGTATCTTCAATGAATGCAACTAATTTTTCTAAAGGTAATGAAGACCTTGACGAGAGAGCTGAGTAGCCCAGATCATTTTTCCTGTCCGGTTGCGACTGACTTTACAGAATTCCAATTAATGCGATTGGCGTTGTCTAACTGTCTTCCTTTTGAGCCAATTGATGTTCTATGTAATAATTATCTGATACTCTAATTACCGTAGTTTCTATCATTATATTATGCTTGAATATTAGTCAAACTCAACAGCCGCATTACAATAAAATCAAATTTAAATTTTAAAATATATTTGAATAAATTTCATATCGAAACAAATTGGGCAAGAATTCATAATACAGTAGTTTTTTAAACTGTTAAAATGTTTACATTATTGAAAATATAGTACTGTAGTATTACCGTTGAATCTTAAACGAAGATTCAACTTTTTGCTCTGCAAGGTCAATAAATTTGTCGCTGCTCATTGCCATTTTGAAATGTATACTTGGATGATACATGACCCTCTTTTTTAATTGACCTAACTTTGACATCAGCAGAAAATAATATACATTGTTATATTCAAATATAATGTGAGTTAATAGACAGAGAAGACTACAGTTGTGTTTAGGTGGTAGCCATTATAATCGAGTGCCCTTGAACAGGTGGCCTCTATTGAAGAGAGGCTATAAAGATATGGCACCAATTACATTAAACAGTAACATATAATGCTGGTAAGTGGTAAGGAGCGGACGTGTAAAAGAACGAAGAAGAAGAAACAAGAAGAAAAACGATTTGGTAACAGGGTATACTATGAGTTGTTTGTTAACGTTAATTATCCAAGTAGTGTTGAATATATGTAAATGATTTACTTTATTTTTTGAAATTTATTTAACAAACTTGAATTTCGCGGTCAACGGTTGAATCACACATTGTTTGCTTTAACTTAAAAAAGGGGCGTTTACTATTTAAACTTTGATACCGTTTGATAATAGATAAATCATTTCGTTTTTATGATCTGCTAGCTGAGACGATTTGCTTGAAAGGTTAGTTAGACTCGATAAAAAGTGAAATTGTTTTTATTCCTTATTTATCAAAATTTAAACGTTCCAATTTTAATATTTTCCGTGATATTTTTGGTTTTTCAATTTTGAAAAAGGGGCGTTTACTATTTATAAACTTTGATACCGTCTGATAACAGATTAATTATTTCGTTTTATGATCTGCTAACTGAGACGACTTGCTTGAAAAGTTAGTTAGACCCAATATAAAGTGAAATTTTTTATTCCTTGTTTATCAAAATTTAAACGTTCCAATTTTAATATTTCTTGTGATATTTGTGTTTTGTCGATTTTTTAAAAAAGGGGCGTTTACTATTTAAACTTTGATACCGTTTGATAACAGATTAATTATTTCGTTTTATGATCTACTAACTGAGACGACTTGCTTGAAAGGTTAGTTAATATAAAGTGACATTTTTCTATTCCTTGTTTATCAAAATTTAAACGTTCCAATTTTAATATTTCTTGTGATATTTTTGTGTTGTCGATTTTTTTTAAAAAAGGGGCGTTTACTGTTTAAACTTTGATACCGTTTGATAACAGATTGATTATTTCGTTTTATGATCTGCTAGCCGAGACGACTTGCTTGAAAAGTTAGTTAGACCCAATATAAAGTGAAATTTTTTATCCTTGTTTATCAAAATTTAAACGTTCCAATTTTAATATTTCTTGTGATATTTTTGTTTTGTCGATTTTTAAAAAAGGGGCGTTTACTGTTTAAACTTTGATACCGTTTGATAACAGATTAATTATTTCGTTTTATGATCTGCTAACTGAGACGACTTGCTTGAAAGGTTAGTTGATATAAAGCGAAATTTTTTTATTCCTTGTTTATCAAAATTTAAACGTTCCAATTTTAATATTTCTTGTGATATTTGTGTTTTGTCGATTTTTTAAAAAAGGGGCGTTTACTATTTAAACTTTGATACCGTTTGATAACAGATTAATTATTTCGTTTTATGATCTACTAACTGAGACGACTTGCTTGAAAGGTTAGTTAATATAAAGTGACATTTTTCTATTCCTTGTTTATCAAAATTTAAACGTTCCAATTTTAATATTTCTTGTGATATTTTTGTGTTGTCGATTTTTTTTAAAAAAGGGGCGTTTACTGTTTAAACTTTGATACCGTTTGATAACAGATTGATTATTTCGTTTTATGATCTGCTAGCCGAGACGACTTGCTTGAAAAGTTAGTTAGACCCAATATAAAGTGAAATTTTTTATCCTTGTTTATCAAAATTTAAACGTTCCAATTTTAATATTTCTTGTGATATTTTTGTTTTGTCGATTTTTAAAAAAGGGGCGTTTACTGTTTAAACTTTGATACCGTTTGATAACAGATTAATTATTTCGTTTTATGATCTGCTAACTGAGACGACTTGCTTGAAAGGTTAGTTGATATAAAGCGAAATTTTTTTATTCCTTGTTTATCAAAATTTAAACGCTCCAATTTTATTATTTCTTGTGATATTTTTGTTTTGTTGATTTTTTTAAAAAAGGGGCGTTTACTATTTAAACTTCGATACCGCTTGATAACAGATTAATTATTTCGCTTTATGATCTGCTAACCGAGACGACTTGCTTGAAAGGTCAGTAGATTTAAAGTGAAATTTTTTATTCCTTGTTTATCAAAATTTAAACGTTCCAATTTTAATATTTCTTGTGATATTTTTGTTTTGTCGATTTTTTTTTTTTTTTTTTTTTTTTTAAAAAAAGGGGCGTTTACTATTTAAACTTTGATACCGGTTAGTGATAACAGATTAATTATTTCGCTTTATGATCTGCTAACCGAGACGACTTGCTTGAAAAGTTAGTTAGACCCAATATAAAGTGAAATTTTTTATTCCTTGTTCATCAAATTTAAACGTTCCAATTTTTATAATTCTTGTGATATTTTTGTTTTGTCAAGTTTGAAAAAGGGGCGTTTACTATTTAAACTTTGATACCGGTTTGATAACAGATTACTTATTTCGCTTTATGATCTGCTAACTTAAGACGACTTGCTTGAAAGGTTAGTTAGATTCAAGTAAAAGTGAAATTTTTACTCCTTGTTTGTCAAAACATAAACTTCCCAGTTTTGTGCTCTGTTTGTATAAGTTTGTGCATTGTAGCTCCTGTTGTTCCAAATTTTCGAAATTGGTAAAGAAACTGTTTATACAAGGTAAGCATTTGACACTCAGCTCCTGGTAAGTAATTTAATTTAGATGAAACAATAGCGAAAGTACAACAAAAGCCGGCTGTGAAGGGTGACTCCTCACAAACTCCATCGGAGAGTTTAAATAACATACAAGTCAAATGGTCAACAACAAAAATATCTGTCAATAAAATGACTAAAGTTAATGATGTAACACATGGAATAATAAAAAATAAATTCAACATAGGAACCTTAAATGTAAGAGGTTTAAACTCAAAAATGAAAAGACAACAATTGGCAAATGATATGTGCAAATATGAACTGTCAATATTAGCCATACAAGAAACCAAGTTGAAAGAAGAAGGAATATTTGATATACAAACAAGT